>CM057452.1:888927500-890177500 GCA_016271365.2 Neoceratodus forsteri | reverse complement strand
TATAAGAACATCAGTGAGAGAAGAAAAGCCGGGGGAGGGGGATTGTAAGGCTCATAGGGGATGAAGGGAAGTGTAAGGAGAGAGACCTGGAAAAGGCAGAAATACTGAATAAATACTTTGGTTCAATATTCAGTAAAGAGGGGGAAGGTCAGGGGCCACAGTTGAGCAACAGATACAAGGGGGGGTGAACACTAGTCCATTCACAGAAGAGAGAGTCTTGGAGGAGCACAAAAAACTCAAGGTGGACAAAGCAATGGGGCCAGATGGCATACACCCAAGTATATTGAGGGAGCTGAGAAGAGAGCTAGCAGTACCTCTGGCAGCCATGTTCACAGAGTCTCTAAACACAGGAGTAGTTCTGGAGGACTGGAGGAGGGCTCATGTAGTCCCTCTACACAAAAGGGTAGCAGAGAGGTGGTAGGGAACTATAGGCCGGTCAGCCTCACCTCAGTAGCAGGGAAAATCATGGAGGCACTACTTAAGGAAAGAATAGTAGGACACTTGGAATCCACTGGTGCCCAGAATCTGAGGCAACATGGATTCACAGCAGGGAGGTGGTGTCAAACAAATCTGATATATTTTTTTTGACTGGGTGATGAGGCAGGTAAATTGGGGAGAGCGGTGGACATCGTCTACCTCAATTTCAGCAAGGCCTTCGACACCATCCCACATAAAAGGCTGCTTAGCAAGATGGGTAGTCTGGGCATGGGCCACAAGGTAGTAAGCTGGGTAAGGAACTGGTTAACAGACAGGAGGCAGAGTGTGGTGGTATATGGGATCCAATCCGGGGAGAGGGGAGTGACCAGTGGAGTACCTCAGGGATCAGTACTTGGGCCAGTCATTTTTAATGTTTTCATTAGTGACATAGCAAAAGAGCTGGAGGGAAAGGTCTGCCTGTTTGCAGATGACACCAAGGTCTGCAACAGGGTGAATACTCCAGTTGGGGTGGAGAGAATGAAGAGGGACCTGGGAAAGCTTGAAAAATGGTCCGAGTTGTGGCAGCTAGGGAACTCAAAGAAGTGTAAAAAAATACACCTGGGATGAGGGAACCCTGGGGAGAGCTACAGAATTGGGGGGGGGATTGCTGATGATCACCAAGGAAGAAAGGGATCTGGGGGTTATCATTTCAGATGACCTAAAGGTGTCTAAGCCGAGTACAAAGGCAGCAGGGAGGGTGAGTGGCATGCTGGGGTGCATAGGCAGAGGTATCACTAGTAGAAGGAGGGAGGTGGTGATGCCATTGTATAAATCACTGGTGAGGCCTCACCTAGAATACTGTGTACAATTCTGGAGACCACATCTTTGCAAGGACATTGACAGGGTAGAGGCAATACAGAGAAAGGCAACAAAGATGGTGCAGGGCTTGCACTAGAAAACATATGAGGAGAGACTAAGGGACCTCAATATGTACTCACTGGAGGAAAGGAGAGATCAGTGTGACATGATAAAAACATTCAAGTACCTTAAAGACATAAACAAGGTGTATGTGTGTGGGGGAGTGACATCTTCCAATATAGGAGGAGCACAAGAACAAGGGGGCATGATATGAAATTAGAAGGTGGCAGGTTAAGGGGGAATGTGAGGAAGAGGGTGGTGGACGCATGGAATAGTCTGCCACAGGAGGTGGTGGGAGCAAGCACAGTGGAGGGATTTAAACATGCATGGGACAGACATGAGGGAACCCTAGAGATGGGAAGGAGAGGACAAAGCCATTGACCTAGTAGGGTCAGAGGCAGCAAAACTAGGGGAAGGCGTATGGGCAGACTAGATGGGCCTGGCAGTCCTTATCTGCCAACAATTTCTATGTTTCTATGTAAGTGACATGATTGAGACCTACAAGTACCTCTCTAGGGTAAGCAGGGTGCAAGAGGGGAATCTTTTCCAAATTAGAACAAGCCCCAGGACAGGGGCATGGGATGAAGCTGGGGGAGTTCAGGAGAGATGTCAGAAAACATTTCTTCACTGAAGGGGTGGCAGAGGCATGGTACCACCTGCCAGCTGATGTGGTGAAGGCTAGAATGGCGGAGGGCTTCAAGCATACATGGGACAAACATGGGGTATATCAGAACAGAGGCAGGAGTTGTCGTCAGAGACCAGACAGGGTCTGTGGAGGTAAAATAGTCAGGGGAACAATGAGGCAGACTTGGTGGGCCAATTGGTGCTTTTCTGCTGACAGAGTCTATGTTACTATGTTTCAGTCAATTTTATTGGTATGCAAATTGAGTGGAAGCCTCTTTTTTACAATTGTGCCCAGTGACAGAACAAACAGTAATACATGAAATTCTAGGTTACATTAGTTCAACCATGATGCTAGACAAGTAAACGTTTACTTACTTATGTACTTACTTAATTACAAGGGTTTAAGTTGACTTTCAATGGGCTTGCACCACAGTCAGTCTGTGATCTCAGAGAGCGAGATTTTGTTTTACAGTACTTATTAAATGATGACAGCCCTGTCTGCTTTATAAGAGAAAGGGAGCTAGCTTTAGGAGCTGACCTGGGTTTGATCTCTGGGAACTGCAAACACTTGAAAACTGTGTCACCAATGGAACATATTTTTAAGACGTGGTTATAGTATGCATTGAAGTTAATTTTACTGATACTCCAACACCATCCTTTTTAAAATTAATAATGTAAAATTGTGAAGTTTTTTTGATCTATGCATGTTGGGTTTGGTTAATAGATGATTGTTATGTTCTGCACAGCGAACACTTTGTTAAGAGAGTGGGTTTTAGAGGTGTGATGCTGTCCATCCAATGCAGAGTGGTCTGCAAGGGGTTTGTCAGTGTCACACCAAACATCAGCCAGGCTGATCATGACAATGTTCTGGCTTGCTGGGTGGAAACTTTGTGTAGTTCAAAGGAGAGAGCTGACCCAATCACAGGGCGGCTCTTTCTTTTGATCTACATAATGCCACCCATCAAGCACAGCTGAACTGTCATGCTCAGTCTGCTGAAAACCATCCCTCATAGTTTTTTTGTTTGTGTGTTTTTGAATTACACCCTGTAAAAGAGAAAAACATCCATCAATGTCTGTTGTTGCCATCACCCTGTCTCCCACCCCCCCCGAAGCCCAACCCATGCATGTTAATATTCTTGCACTAGGGTGCCCAATCTGCCATGCCTGCTGTTTCTTCCCACCCTGACGTTTTGCTTCTGCAACACTGGGGAGCCCACCCTTGGTGCTGCCAAACATAACACTGACACTAGGGGTGCCCAATCCATAGTGTCTCTACCTGAAATAAAGAAGCCTGTCCCTCGTAGTTTTTTTTTCAAATACACCCTGCAAAACAGAAAACCATCCATGAATGCCTGTTGCTGCCGCTGCCGTTACTGTCCCCTCACCGAACCCTCATATTCAACACTCACCACCCCACACCCCCCAAGCCCAACCCACACATGTTAATATTCCAGCATGGGGGTGATTAATCCCCCATGCCAGCTGCTACCCCTCACCCTGCCTGTTTTGCTTCTGCAACACCAGGGAGCCCACCCCGGTGCTGCCAAACATACTGTAACACTGACACTGGCACTGGGGGTGCCCTATCCCCAGTGTTGCCACCTGAAATAAAGAAAGCCATCCCTCGTAGTTTTTTTTAATACACTCTGTAAGAAAGAAAACCATCCATCGATGTCTGTTGCTGCTACTACCTTTACTGTCCCCCCACCTGACCTTCCCACTCAGTACCCACCAACACCCCCCAAGCCCTTACTTACCTGCAGTCCCCTTCGCCGGACCCTCCCACTCAGCACCCACCACCCCACAATCCCCCAAGCCCAACCCACACATGTTAATATTCCAGCATGGGGGTGCCTAATCCCCTATGCCAGCTGTTACCCCCCCACCCTGTCTGTTTCGCTTCTGCATCACCAGGGAACCCACCCCCGGTGTTGTCAAACATGACACCAACACTGGGGGTGCCCAATTCCCAGTGTTGCTAACTGAAATAAAGAAAACCATCCCTCATAGTTTTTTTTTTTTTACATAAACCCTGTAAAAAAAAAAATGTCCATTGATGTCTGTTGTTGCCACTGTCGTTACTGTCCCCCCACTTGACCCTCCCATTCAGCACCCCCCTCAAGCCCTTACTTACCTACCAGGGGTTCAATGCTATAATCCTTTCTAGACCACAGACACATCTTCATTCTTCAATGCTGGACTGCGAACTGAGGAAATCAGGTATTTGGTTCAATGTATTTCAGTGGGGTTTTGAACTTGTCATCATAACTTGGTCAGTTTGGAATATTGTTTGCCCAAATTTTCAACGTGCCTTTTTTGGCACCCCACCTCATGAACAATGGCAATAAAATGAGGAAAATTCACAAAAGGTGATTTTGAGGTCACTGCACAAAAATCACCTTTCAGACAGGAGTTGAACATTTTTACCACCCTTGTTCATGAGGTGGGATCATATGAAGGCTATGTTGAAAATATGGGGTAAAAATATTAAAAACAACAAAGTTATGAGCCTACATTGAAATTTACAAACACAGGCTCATAACTTTGGAAATTTTCAATATTTTGACCCCAAATTTTCAACATAGCCATTTCTTCACAGCACCTCATGAATGTGACAGCTGTCATTTTTAAAATCATGGCCAAAATGTGTTTTTGCACTTGTGGCTTGAAATCACCTTTTGAGCAGGATTTGAAAATGCTCTCCACCTTGATCATGAAGTGGGTTCATAAGAAGGCAATGTTGAAAATTTGGGGTAAAAATATGAGAAAACAACAAAGTTATGAGTCTACAGTGCAATTTCTCAATGCACGCTTGTAGCTGTGGTCATTTTCAAAATTTTGACCCCAACTTTTCAACATAGCCATTTTTTCACACCACCTCATGAATGTGACAGCAGTCATTTCTCAGACCTTACCCAAAATAAACAAAAAAACACTTGTGGCAGTGCAAAATAACATTTCAGCCGTTGTTTTATAAATGACACCTGTCATGCTCAGAAGGAGTGGTCATAAAAAGATTATGTTGAAAATTTGGAGTAAAAATGTGGAAAAACAACTTAAGTTATGAGGAAACAAATTGTTCCAACATTTACTCATAACTTTATCTGTTGCAGATTTTAGCCCCTAATGTTCAACATATCCCTTGTGTTACTCCACCTCCTGAACATGGACGGTGTCAGTTTTCAAATCCCCTCTAAAACTTGTTTCCACAGTCACATGGGAAAATCAACTTTCAGACGGGATTTAAAAAATTCCACCTATCTTGATCATAACACCAGATCATAAAAAGACTGTTGGACAGTTGAGGTCAAAATGTGGGACCCACTGAAAAGCAGATATTGCCTCTCAGCTGCCCTGTCCTGGGTAATTACAATCTAACAATGTGTCAAAGCAGGACACCACTGAAAATGAGATATTGCATCTGATCTGCAGTATCCTGGGTATATAGTAAAAATGTGTACAAGCAAGACCCAGTACAACAGCAATACCTGTGGGGAACATTCAGGTCTGAAACACAGAAACAGAAAATGACGGCATAAGAAGACCATAGGTCCATCAAGTCTGCCCATCAGTTTCCCAGACCTCCTTCTATAACAAATGCTTCTTTATACATTAACACTATAATTTTCTTATAGAAGTCTGTGTAGCCATGTTATCTTGGTTCCCTTCCTAGAAACCAGAGTAGGAACATAACTGATGCTAATGCTAGCAGAATAGACTGGTCCACCAGGATACCTGGAAATTTCCAGGTAGGCCCCCTTCCGTTGGGTTCCTGGCCACCTTATAAACTCTAAAAATCTTTGCATTTATCTTCTAGTATTTAATTAAATGGGGTATTTGGGCACTGTAAATAAATGTAAGAAGCAAGCACAGAGCATGCGTATCAAATTTAGGTGGAATGCTAATATGCATGTGTCCCCCAAAACCCTTCACTATTGATTTTCCAAGTGGGCTCCTGTATCAACTTGCCAGGTGAGCTCCCTTTACCCCATCTGATCTTGAATGCTACAGAGAGGCATTCCTTATCTGCTTACCTACATTAGCCCAGGGTCTGTGGAGACTTTACAGCTTCATGATTATGGACATGTGAAATAATGCAGTCTTCCTTCCAGTCCTACAGAGGGGTTTATGTTCTAGGGACTTTGTGAAAGGCTAGGTGTTTTGGAGTGGCATTTTACCTTTTTAAAAGTGCCAGCTATTCATAAAAGTAGACCCTTCTCCACTGTTCTGCTGCTAGGGTCAAAGGATCATTCAGAATGTTTTTTTATATTCACCCTTGCGTTTGCATGCATAGTGAACATTGCGGTATGATGGTTGGGTTTTGAGAGGTGTTAATGCATAGTAGTCTGCAAGGGGCTCATCCATGTCAGACCAATCATCAGCCAGGCTTATCATGACACTGTTTTGGTCTTGCTGGACAGAAACTTCAGGTAGTTCAAAGGAAAGAGCCGGCCCAATCATAGAGCGGTTCTTTGCTTTGATCTGCATAATGCCGCCCAGCAAACATAGCTGATCAGCATCATGATCAGCCTGTTGTGGTCTCCCCCCTCCCCATGTAACCTGAATTAAAAATTAAAACTGTCCCTCAATCCCTCCCTCCCCTTCGTTCTTAATTTTCCAACAGCAGGGTGCCCGATCCCCAGTGCCCACTACTACCCCTAACTCTGTCCCCTAACTCTGCCTGTTTTCACTGTGCAATGCCAGGCAGCCCACCCCCAATGCCACCAAACATAAAACCGACACTGAGGTACCCAGTCCCCAGTGTCAGTACCTTAAATAAAGAAAACCGTCCCTCATAGACTTTTTTATTTTTATACACCCTGTAAAAAAGGAAAGCATCCATCGATGTCTGTTGCCACCATCACCATTACCCACCCCTGAACCGACCTTCCCATTCAGCACCCATTTATTTTCCAACACCAGGGTGCCATATTCCCAGTGCCAGCTACTACCTCCACCCCACCCTTTTTCACTGTACAACACCAGGGGCCCACTTCTGGTGCAGCCAAACTAACACCAACACTGGAATTGTCCAATGAAAACCATCCCATAGACTTTTTATTTTATACACCCTGTCAAAAAAAAACATCCATCAATGTCTGTTGTCACCACTGTTACTCTAAGCCCCACTCTGACCATTTTCATTGTGCAACACCGGGTAGCCCACCCTCTGTGCCATGAAACATAACACTGACACCGAGGTGTCCAATGAAGAAAACCATCCCCCATAGACTTTTTTATTTTATACACCCTGTCAAATAAAAAAACATCCATCAATGTCTGTTGTCGCCACTGTTACCCTAAACCCTGCTCTGACCATTTTCATTGTGCAACACCGGGTAGCCCACCCTCGGTGCCACAAAAAATAACACCGACACCAGGGTGCCCAATCCAAAGTGTCAGTATCTGAATGAAATAAAGAAAACTATCCCTTGTAGACTTTTTTAATTTTATACACCCTGTAAAGAAAACTGTCCATCGATGTCTGTTGCCGTGTTCACTGTTACCCTCCCTCTCAGCAACCCCCACCCCACACCCCCACCACACTTTACTAACCTACCAGGGGTCCAGAGCTGTAATCCTCTGTGGACTGGAAATACATCTTCACTCTTCAACGCCAGACCAGGAACTAAGGAAATCAAGTATGTGGTTCAATGTATTTCATTTTTTGCATTTGTCCTCAGAACTTGGTCATTTTTGAATATTTTTCCAAAAATTTTCAACATGGCTTTTTTGGAAGCCCACCTCATGAACAATGGCAATGAAGTAATGCAAATCTGTCCCAAAAGGTGATTTCATGGTCACTGTGCAGAACCACCTTTCAGGCAGGTATTGAACATTTTCTCCGTCCTTGTTCATGAGGTGGGGTCTTAAGAAGACTATGTTAAAAAAGTGGGATAAAAATATCTAAACAATAAAGTTAGGAGCGTACATCTACAGTTTCCAATGCATACTCATAACTTTGGTAATTTTCAATATTTTCCCCAAAAAATTTCAACATAGCCATTTTTTCACAGTAACTCATGAATGTGACAGTTGTCATTTTTCAGATCCTGGCCAAAATGTGTTTTCACATTTGTGGCGCGAAATTACCTTACAGGCAGGATTTGAAAAATGTCTCTGCCGTTGTTCATGAGGTGGGGTCATAAGAAGGCTATGTTGAAAATTTGGGGTAACAATTCTGCAAAACAATAAAGTTATGAGAATACATTATAATCTTTCAACGCACGCTCATAACTTTGGTCATTTTCAAGATTTTAACCCCCAAATTTTCAACACAGACATTTTTTCACACCACCTCATGAATGTGACAGCTGTTATTTTTCAAATCCTGGCCACATTGTGTTTTCATACTTGTGGTGTGAAACCACATTTTGGGCAGGATATGAATATTTTCTCCACCCTTGTTAATGAGGTGGAGTCCTAAGAGGCTATATTGAAAATCTGGAGTAAAAATATTAAAAAACAACAGTTATGCGAGTATGTTAAAATTTTAAAATGCACGCTCATAACTTTAGTCATTTTCAATGTTTTGACCCCAAATTTTGAACATAGCCATTGTTTCACATCACCTCATGAATGTGAGAAAGCTGTCATTTTTCAAATCTTGGCCAAACACTTACATGCAAATATACTAACATATGAAAATGCCAGCAGAAATAGGCCTCATGGTCTATCAAGTCTGTTTGAAAGTGCAGCTAGCACCCTTACATTGCAGATTCCCCCCTTCCCTCCCCCCTCACAGTTACCCCCTCTCTCCCTGTTCCATCCCCTTTTAAAACTGCCCAATGTCTTACAGGATACCACCTCCTCGGGCAGAGTGTTCCATTTAGCCACAACCCTCTCCATGAAAAAATGTCTCCTCATCTCTCTCCTATACCTTCCCCCCCCTCCAATCTGAGACTATGCCCTCTCGTGTCCCTTCCCCATCTCAACTTAAAGACCCCTTCTATACCTGTCTTTTTTATCCCTGTCAAGTATCTATAGGTCTCAATCATATCCCCCTGATCCCACCTCTCCTCCAGGGTCTACATATTTAACTCTGTCAGCCTGTCCTCATAGGGTTTGTCCTCCAATCCCTGGATCATCTTTGTTGCCCTGTGCTGTACTCCCTTCAGTAATCTAATATCCTTCTTCAGAAACGGACGCCAGTACTGCACACAGTACTCCAAGTGAGGCCTGACTTGTGACCTGTACAAGGGCAGGATCATCTCCCTACTTCTGGAGGAGAGTCCTCTCGCAATACACCCCAGAATCCTGTTGGCTTTAACTGCCACCTTCCTGCCTTGAGATGAGTTGTTCATATTCCCTGTTTTAACCATCCCTAGATCTTCCTCCTCCTCTGTGATACCTAACTGAACCCTTCCCAACTGTTAGCTCCTCCCCGGGTTCCATGCTCTGAAGTGCAGAACCTTGCAGTTCTTCGCATTGAAATCGAACTGCCACGTTTCCGACCACTCCTCCAGTCTAGTAATAATAATAATAATAAATCTTTATTTGTACCATGCCTTTCTTAAAACCATGGTGCCTTTACAACAGCTGCACATAAAACATTAAAATAAACACAGATCCAATACCTGCTGAATTCATAAAATACAGTAAAATATCATCATCAGGGGTAAGCCTTTAACCATAAATGGGTCTTTAAGGCCTTTTTAAATTCCTCCATGGATGCACACTGCCGAAGCGGACGGGGTAGAGAATTCCAGAGGGCAGGGACCACGTACATAAAAGCACAGGCCCCCGAAGATTTTAAAGAAACCCTCGGAATCTCTAGCAACCCCTCGTCTACCGAGTAGAGCGATCACCTAAGGCAGTAAGGTACCAGGAGCTCTTTCAAGTAGTCCGGGCCCAGTCCATGTACGGCTTTATAAGTCAGAAGACCGACTTTAAAGGTGATTCACCACTGTATTGCCAGCCAGTGCAGATCGCACAGCACCGGAGAAGTATGACAGGTACGAGGAGTACCTGTCAATAACCGGGCTGCAGCATTCTGCACGAGCTGCAAGCGGCAGATATCAACCCCTGGTAGCCCTAGATACAGGGAGTTGCAGTAATCAAAGCATGAGGTCACAAAGGCATGGACCAATATGGGCAGATCACCAGACGGAACTAAGTGCTTAATCCTGGAGATGTTCCTCAGATGGTAAAAGTATGATTTGACAACTGCTGACACCTGTGATCGCAGTGTCAGCCCATCGTCAAAAATCACCCCCAAGTTCCACACCCATTCAGAGGTAGGGAGCTGAATGCCATCCAGAAAAAGTCCTGAGGGCAAACCAGTTCCCAATCCCTCTATCCAGCGACCTGGGTCCACAACCATTACCTCCATCTTCTCCGAGTTCAACCTCAGCCAGCTCGAATTCGTCCAGTACTGGATTTCAGTGAGGCTGTTGTCGTTCTATAGCTCCTGCCACCCTGCGAAGTTGTCTACCACCACCCCCATCTTGGTATCATCACCAAACAAACTAATATTACTCCTGATGCCATGTGAGATGTCAGCTATGAATATCCCAAACAGCACCGGACCCAGTACCGATCCCTGTGGAACCCCGCTCGTCACAGCCCTTGGGGATAAGAGTTCCCCCCCACCACCACCACCACCCATTGCTGCCTCCTTTTCGGCCAGTTCATGATCCAGTTTATCATCTTTGTCCCCACCCCACATATTCCAACATTCCCCCCAACCACCCATGAGGCACAGAATCAAGGGCCTTGCTGAAGTTCAACTACAGGACATCCACTGCATGGCCCTTATCCAGTTCCACCGTCACCCAGTCATAATACTCAACTAGGCTGGTCTGGCAGGATCTGCCTGAGATGAACCCATGTTGCCAACCGTCCTGGAGTCCATTGTCTTCCAAAAAGGCCACAAGCCTCTCTTTCAGGATTGTCTCCATTAGTTTTCCTACAATGGATGTGCGGCTTAACGGTCTGTAATTGTCTGGTTCATCCTTTGGGCCACTTCTTATGCAGGGGCACCATGTGAGTCATCTTCCAATCTTGTGGTATGCATCCTTTATCCAGAGAAATACTGAACAGGTCTGCCAGCGGCGCCGCCAAGACCTCCACCAGCTCTTTCAGCACCCTGGGGTGAACCACTGTCTGGTCCCAGTGCCTTATCCACTCTCAGTGCCTTCAGTACCTCCAGCACCCTGCCCTCTGTAATTACCTCATCTTTCACATCCTCCACCCCTTGCCCACCTTCCCCATCCCCTGAGGTAGCCACCCTTCGCCCTCATGAACATAGAACAGAAGTACTCATTGAGTGCTTTGCCTGCTCTGCCCCTTTTTCCACCCAGCCCCCGTCCTTCTTAATCCTCACTATCTGGTCCATGTAGCTCCATCTCTCCCTACATGAAGAAGTCCTTTTCCCTGCCCTTGATGCCCTGTGCCAGCCTCGCTCTCTGGAAGCCTTGGCCGCCCTAACTAAACTGGTTACCTCCTTGGACTTCTTCAAATACATTTCCCTGTCCTCCCCCTCCTGGATTTCTTGAACCTCCTAAATGCTGCTTTTTTTACCCTAACCCCTTCCAAGACCTCCGATTAGAAACATAGACTTTGATGGTAGATAAGGACCACCTGGCCCACTCAGTCTGCCCATTTCCCTATCTATTGGACAAGCTGCAGATCCTAGTTAACCAACAGCCTACTTCCTCCTACCCCCACTAGAATTGCTTTATGTCTGTCCCATGCATTCTTGAATTCCCCCACTGTTTATGATCCCATGGCCTACTCAGGAAGGCTGGTCTATGCATCCACCACCCTCTCCATGAAAAAATACTTCCTCACACTGCCCTTGAGCTGTCCCCCCTCTATCTTCAAATTGTGCCCCCTTGTTCTTGCACATCTCTTTTTCTGAAAGATGCTACCCTCTTGGACTTTGTTGATTCCCTTGATGTACTTAAATGTTTCTATCATGTCCCCTCCTCCCTCCTTTCCTCGAGGGTATACATATTAAACTCCTTTAGTCTCTCTTCATATGGTTTCTGGTGCAGACCCTGCACCATTTTAGTTGCCCTCCTCTGGACTGCCTCCATTCTGTCCATGTCCTAGCGGAGATGGGGTCTCCAGAACTGCATGCAGTATTCCAGATGGGGTCTCACCAACTGTCTGTACAGAGGGATGACAACTTCCTGTTTTCTACTGGTGATGTCTTTCCCTGTGCATCCCAGTATCCCCCCAGCCCTCCTTTCTGCCTTTTCACATTGCTTGCCTACCTTTAAGTCATCTGATATGACTACCACCAGGTCCCTTTCCATTTTTGTTGTTGTTAGTACCCCCCCAACATTGTGTACTCTTCCCCTGGGCTTTTGTTTCCCAGGTGCATTACTTTGCACTTCTTTGCATTGAATCTAAGCTTCCATACATTTGACCATTCTTCCAACCTTGCCAAGTCCCTTCTCATCCTTTCTACCCCTTCCCTTGTGTATCAACTCTGTTGCAGATCTTTGTGTCGTCTACAAAGAGCATACTTTCCCTTCCAGTCCCTCTGCAATGTCACTTATAAAGACATTAAAGAGGACCAGCCAATACTGAAACCTAAGTGTAGCCTCACTAGTAACCCCCTTCTTCGGAGTGGACTCCATTTACTATTATCCTTTGCGTCCTGTTGCCCAGCCAATGTTTTACCCAGGCTACAACCCTGGGACCCACTCCCAGGCTGGCTAACTTGTTTATTAATCTTTTATTTTTTATTTTATTTATTGGGAATTCAGAATTAACACCTTTGAGCCATAGGCTCTTTTATAAAGATTCCACGTCAAAAGTTCGTAAAAAAGACAATAAAAAAAATTGTGTCACCTCTAGATGGTGCTATCCCAAGGGCTATTACCCCTGCCTGCTTGGCTAGTAGCAAGTTAAGGGGCCTGAGTTCTGAAACGGGTGCCTGCACCCAGAGGTGAGGGTTTGTAGTAGCCAAGCTAACCTGGGCACAGCCCTCTGGGACACCGTAAACCCCCTCTTTCCTTACTAGTGGCCAGAACAATACACAGTAATCACTTTCACAATACCCCGATACACCACACAAGTACCCACACTGTTTGCACTTACCACCAGGGCTTTCCTCTGGCCTGGCCCTGAGGATCCCCTGTCAAACAAGGTTATAAACAGAAAATAACAGCAGTACAGTACTCTTGAACAAACTGGAACCACAGTCAGGGTAAATGCAAAAAAGAGTTAGATCTGGTTTATTTAAGGGACTTCAACAAGGGAGGGGCATAATCAGGTTAATTTGCTTAAAGGCTGTATCAGTCAAACAGTTATGCATGCACTTTAGGGTCCATAAACAGTCACACACTCTGGGTACCCAGATGGAGAATGGTGGGCTAGCCAGGAACATTGCAGGTGGTTGGGGCCCAGTGATGGAAGAAAACAACATGCACAACACACACGATTTGTAATCTGGAGCCAGAAGACTCGGTTTGTGAAAAGAAAACAACAAGACAATCAGATGACGCACTTTTAGATTAGGTGGTTGTTGCAGGGAGCTACCCTGATGATTACTCACGATACCCAAAACTGGACACAGGCTGGATGAAAATCGAGACAGCAGGTGGTTAATCTGGAGTGCCAGGAGAAGCAGGGCCCACACAAATCGTTGAGGCATCGTTCCTGTTCAAGCGTGGAGCAGGGGGCTGATCCCCAGGCAGGTCTCTCGTCGATGGCTTTATCTGTGCAGCGGGTAGTCTGGCTGGGCCAGTGTGGCACGGCCCCAGCCAAATGGAAACAAATTCAGATACACTCTGTTTTGGACTGGATATAGCTTCCAGCAAGCAGAACACAGTTCACACAGTGGAGAACCAAACCACGACCCACTAACAACTCACAGCACATTTACATGTAAAGAAATTCTACTGTACCAGGCAAACCGCTCTCCGGTCACAATCACAGAGTCTCTGCACAAACCGGGGATTCAAAAGCAGCTGGAAATCCTGACAGGCCGATCGCATTCAGCAAAATCTCCAGTCTTCTTCAGGTATGAGCCTGGTAAAAATCAGTGGCTTACTTCATTCTCACAAATGCGGATTTATTCCGAAATGATTGTCTTTTCTCCCTCTCTGGGGCAGCAGGCAGACATGCAGGTCACAACTCAGGCCTTTCCACAGTTCTCCCACGCGAAACTACTCAGACGGCTGCTTGACTGTCTCAAGCTGTTGCTTCTTCAGCTCCCAACTTAGATCTGACTCAACTGCCAGCAAGCCTGGGACTTTCCCCAGAATCCAAAAGGTTCGGTTGGCTGGATCTGTCTGTCAGTCACAACAAAGGCTCCCCCTTCAGGTGCAAAAAGGCGCCAAAAGCCCCAATCTACAATTCCTACAGATTTTGACTCCAGACAGCTCCTGTGGTCCGGCTCCATTTTAGGTCCCACCGGTACTGATTGGTCCAATTCGATAGTCCAGGACCAAGATAGTGGAGATAAACAAAACAGTCCTTGCTGCAAAAAAGGCAGGTTAGACAAACTACATTATCATTATCACTCTAAATGATTTTCAGCAAATAGTTACATCTTTCAACAGAGCTCCCTCTCAGATTACTTATGACTGCAATCCAGGCCTCTCTTAAAGATACAGTGCACAGAGGCTATACAGGCACTCTCTGGCAATCACATTGAAACTGCTAAAACACAGGACACCGGCCTGGCAGTGAGCATTTAGGCAAACTCAAGGAAGACTTTTTGGGAACCCCCATTTGTAGGGGGTTACACCCTTCCCTGCCTGGAGAAAACATGGCGTCCACGTCAAGTCTGTACCATCACAATATTGCAAATGCAAACTATATGAGACATTTATACCGTTAGCATGTTATGCAAGTGACATCTGATACATCAGTCAACGTAAACTTATACCTTTACTATACATATTCTCTACACTTCACAATACTATATCCATTCTGACAATACATCATGCATATTTCACACAGGTAATTTACACATTACTATGCGGAATCATATAAAAACTTCTTGTACATTGAACAATGTAAGATGGGGCCCTTCCCTATCAGCTAACTTGAGGCTAGATGGGGCAGGGGCACCATATCTAGAAGACAGAACAATCAACCTGGAATTGGCACTTAGGCTCAGTTTAGGCAGTAAGCTCTGAGAAACATAAACCCCTTTGTGGACCACATTAAGAGGCAAATCCACTGGCCTCCCGGGAGAATCATAACTGAAGCGTACTACTGGCTTGACAGCTCGGCAAGTCTTTCTGAGGGGGACAGCTACAGTCTCTGTACTCTCAGCACTGGTCTGGGGACTCTCATCACTTGTGAGGGGTGCCTCTACCTGGATGGGAACATCCAAACTTGGGGCACTGTCGGCTCCTTGCTCTGCAGGCTCTGTTTCTACAACACTTTACTCATTTTGCGAAGGCTCAGGCACAATCAAACTCTGAGGCACTGAAGGGGTTGTCAGCACTCTCATGGTGTTCTTCAAATTCTGGTATGTCACCAGAAAGACTCATTCCATCAACCCCTCCCTCAGGCAAATCATACAGTTCCACAATACACAGAGACTCAGCATCTTCAGACGTGATACTTTGCACTTCACTTTCAGGAAGCATTGGCTCCAAGGACAAAGCTGGGGGGTCAGACAGTCCAGAAGGCCCAGCTTCATCCCCACAATTAATCATAGGGTTACCTCGAAACAGCTGACTCAGTTCATAAGAGGGGTAATAGGCATAGTCACACTCACTATTGTCAGAAGTGGACTGACAGTCACTATCATTCTGGGCCTGCTGCAGAGGAAACCTTAAATCTGTGACCACTGGGGTAGGTTGACTCTGTCTCTTTCTTGCAGCAGCATGAGTCACCGGCCCAGGGGGCTCAATTTCTGGGGGTTCAGCCTCAATCATGACTTGGCCAATAGGTAGCAAGTGGTTACGGTGCATGGTCTTGACAGCTTTGGAGTTGTTCTCTGGGCGCACCTTGTACACAGGTAAATCATCCAACTTTCCAACTACTACATGGGGAAGATAGTGCCACCGATCGGTAATTTTGTGTTTACCATGCAGTCCCAAATTGCGTAACAACACACGGTTTCCAGGTCAAAGCTCTTGAGCCTTTACTTTTTTATCATGCCTCCCTTTGTTGGCTTGATTTCTCTTGACGGCCATTGTCTGGGCCAGTTGATAGGCATGGTTCAATTGAGCTTTCAGTTTTTGTACATATTGCAAGTAGTTTTTGGCTCGGACCCCATCTGGAGAGACCCCAAAACAGACATCAACTGGCAGCCGGGCCTCTCTCCCAAACATGAGGCAGTAGGGGGAGAACCCAGTAGCATCATTTTTCGTGCAATTGTATGCGTGTACCAAGGTGCTAATCTGCTAGCTCCATTTATGCTTGTCTTTTGGGTGGAGGGTGCCTAGCATGTCTAGAAGGGTGCGGTTAAAACGTTCTGGTTGAGGGTCTCCCTGCGGGTGATAGGGGGTGGTTCTTGACTTTCGCACCCCCCATAAAGAGCATTTTTTGATTAGTCGACTCTCAAAGTCTCTGCCCTGGTCAGAGTGGCTCCGGGGGGCACCATAGTGGACAAAGAAATTTTCCACTAGCACCTTGGCCACGGTAGATGCCTTTTGATCTTTGGTGGGAAGAGCTTGTGCATACTGTGTGAAATGATCCGTAACCACTAACACATTGCCAATGTTCCGCTGATCAGGTTCTAAACACAAGAAGTCTATGCAGACTAGTTCCATGGGGGTGCTGGTAGTAATATTAACAAGGGGGGCAGCCCTCTGAGGCAGGGCTTTCCTTTACAGGCAGCGACTACAAGTCTTTACGTGGTGCTCAACATCGGCCCCCATTTTGGGCCAGTAGAAGCGAAATCGTACCTGGTCAAAGGTTCTGTCAATACTGAGGTGCCCCATGTGATTATGGAGGGACCTCAGTACCAAATCTTTAAAGGCTGTGGGCAGGACCAATTGTTGCTTATCTACTTTGCCACTACGATCTACTGTCTCGCTATACAACAACTGATTGAGCAACTTCAATCTGGGGCCTTCTTTAAACATTAAAGCAGTTTGTAAGTCAGTGGAACGTAACTTAAGACACATTTTTCCCCGCACGCAGGGCATCACGTGCTGGCTGAATCATAGGATCTTGGGATTGAGCACACTGGATGCTGTCATTGTCAAATTGAGGTAGTGCACTAATATCTAGAGCAGAGAAGTGGCAATAAGCAGCTGGTATGCAGGTGTCAGAAGGGCCCAAGCAATCTACTAAACAGTCCACTGTGTCCGCAGACATCTGTTCATCTTTATCAAACTTTTGGCACAATGCTCAAATGTCAGGTTCAGACAGCCTGACCCAATCACTCTTGGGAGTGGGACTTTGTGATAGGGCATCAGCATCAATATGGTTCAGGCCCAGTCTGTATTTGACAGAATAATCATAGGTTGATAATGCAGAAAGCCACCGGTGCCCAGTGGTGTCTAACGTAGCTGAAGTCTCTACCTAGGTCAACGGGTTATTGTCAGTCTTCACCAATATCTTTGCCCCATAGAGATATTCATGAAACTGGTCAACGATGGCCCATTTTAGCGCAAGGAACTCCAACATATGCACAGGGTAGTTTTGTTTGGACAGGTTCAAGCTCCTACTGGTGAAAGCTACTGGTCTCAGGCCATTCTCATGGTCTTGATACAGCACCGCTCCTAGACCCTGCAGACTAGCGTCCGTATGCAGCACATAGAGTTTGGTGGGGTCAGCATAGGTGAGAATGGGGGCGTGGGTGAGCTGGTATGTGATCTCATGGAAGGCTGCTTTACAGTTGGGCATCCGGTGGGGCCTGAAGAGTTCACCTGGGCAGAAGTATACTTTTTCTGGTTCTTTAAAGGCCCCTTTTTTTGTATTTACGATTGGTAGGAGGGTAACCCTGGGTAAAGTTCAAGAGTGGGCAAATCACCTTGGAACAGTCTTTTATGAACCTGCGGTAGTAGTCACAGAACCCCAAGAAATGTTGTATTTCTTTCAGATTATGGGGCTGGGGCCAAGTAGTCAGTGTTTCAACCTTACTGGGATCAGTCTCTATCCCTTTTGCAGATACTATGTGCCCCACATACTTCTCGGAGGTTTGGAAAAACTAGCGCTTGTCAATGGACAGCTTGAGGCCGAAGTCTTCCAGTCAGTCTAGGACTTTAAACAGTCGGTTCTCATGCTCCTCTAAGGTGCTCCCAAACACAATGAAATTGTCCAAGTACACCAGGCATTCCATCAAATTCATATCTCCCACTGCACGTTCCATCAGTCGCTGAAAGGTGGCCAAGGCACCTAATATCCCTTGTGGCATCCTCAGAAACTCATAGAACCCCAGTGGACAGATGAAGGCTGCTTTCTCATGGTCTTCCATGGCCATCAGGATCTGGTAGTATCCGCTGCGAAGATCCAACACCGAGAACCATTTGCTCCCATTCAAGCAGTCCAGAGCATCTTGTATACGAGGCATAGTGTATTGGTCTGGGATGGTCCACCGGTTCAAGATTCGATAATCAACACACATCCTCACAGACCCATTCTTCTTATGCACAACCACAATGGGAGAGGCGTATGGGCTCCTGGATTCTTGTATCACGCCAGCAGCGACCATTTCCTGCAGGTGTCTTCTCACATCATCTATGTCTGCTGGGGCTAGGTGTATGGACCTCTCTCGAAATGGCCATTCATCATGCAGGCGTATGTGATGCTCTGCACCTTGGACACATCCCATGTCCCATTCCTTCAACGAAAACACTTGGTCTCTCTGGGCAAGTCTCTTGCTAATTCTAGCCTTCCATTCAACTGGCAATGGGGAGTCACCAAAGTCAAACAAGTCTGGGGTCACACTCTCCTTCTCACCAGGGTGCTTGTTGTTGGGCAGTACTGCAGTGTCTGCACAGTGTACCATAGGTAGGGTGCACCCTCTGTTCACCCAGATCTCTCGATCCGACACATTGTGAATCTGGACCATCACTCGTCATGCATAGGTATGGGCACGAGCAGGCAAGATGCTGGGCTCGGCCAATAATCCTTCTGGCAATTTTCCATTGCCTGGTGCATCCAACATCAGTATTTTGTTCTTGACATCTTTCCGGAGGCGGACCTCCCCTTGAATGGTACACTGGTTGTTAGGGGCCAGTACCATTGAATCAGGATCCTTCTTCCACATGATCCCCACCGGTTCATGCTGGTCTACTTCCTCGGATTTCTGTTGCAAATCAAAGGCCCTCTTGATCAGAGCCAGAATTCTCAGGGCCCTCCCAGTCCATCGCCCTTGTTTCTTGTGACAGAGTTGTGCCAGTCTCCCAAACATATGGGTGTTTGTCTCAATTAACAGGGGGATCCCATCATACAGTCCGGTGGGGGGACACACTAGGGCCAATGTCTCTACTCGCTCCTCTACATCAGTTACAGTTGCAGGAAAAGACAAAAAGAGGTGGACATACCCTAGGTAGGGATAAGACTTGTCGCTCAGGCCCCACACATGTAGGCCTTCCAGGGATTGCACAGGCACATTAGATAAGTGTTTGTCATACCAGTCCTGGAATACAATGGTCACTTACAACCCACTGTCAAGCACAGCCTGAGTATGAATACCATTCACAGTCATCGTAGTCTCCATTGAAGGGCCCACTATTTTGGACCAGTCTGGAGAGGCAGTAGCAGAGGCCTGGACAGATGATTTAGCCACAAAGAAATTTGAGTTAGGGTTTCTTGAACCCCCACTGCGGTCATTTCGGGCACCCCTTGGCCATTGATTTGCTTTTCAGAGCTCCCCTTGAAGTCTGTTTACTACTCTTTCTAAGTCCTTCAGAGACCGTCATTCTCTTTTTATATGGCCATCCTTTCCACAGTTGTGACAAATGATAGACTCCTGGGTCATCCTGGGAGAGAACATCATATGAGGAACTGATGCAGTAGTAAGAGATTGGGGTCTAGTATCTGCTTGCAGCGGCAAGTGTGGTACAATGTGTCTTAACAGTTCCTTTAGAGTGGCAGTCAATCCGGTGATCTCAGCCTTGGAGCCACCCTCGGTAGCGGATGCCTCAGGGTACACCCCCACCCCCATGGCAGTCATGTCCTGAAAGGGACCAGAATCTTGTTCCATGGGGAAACCCTTGCAGAGGCACCCGTCTTCAACTCTTGGACTTCCTTTAGTAGCTCATCTTTCCAATGCTGGGCCCAGGGTGGGAAGTCCTTTGCATTCTCAGAGTGCTCATTAAGTGCCGACTTTTGCCCTAGAGCCTCACTTGGCTGATCACTCTCGGTCACTTGCGCAGCAGCAGATATGGTCTGGTCCCCATGGGGTCATGCACTCAACCCCGACTTTCTTTCATTAGCTCATCGCCGGAGGGGGGCGATTCCAGTGGGGTGGCAAGGCGCAACTGAAGCAGTAACAATTCTGACAATGGAGCAGACGTAAGGATCCAGTCCAGCCTAGTTCGATCTAATTCATTTGACGGCAAACCACCCTTTCTGAGGCACTCTTGTAGCAGCTTTTCAAGCCGAGGTACGCACACAGACAATGGCTCCCCTGGGTACTGCTGAGCATTTCTTACTCTCCATCACAGATCCTCATCTGAATCCGGGCTCCCATACACATTCTCCAATGCAGCAAGATAGTCCTGTGCAGTTGCTCTGGGGTTATTGGCCCGCTTGGCACGGATGGTAGCCAGGACAGGACCTCGGAGGATCTCACTCAACCTCTTTCATTTCTCTGCTTCTGAGCATTGCCATTCAAGTACTAGAGGGGCAACACAGACTATCCAGGTCTCCCAGTCATCCTCCCCCTGTGGGGTGGGGAGGGTGCCCAAGAAGATTCTCAGCCTTCGGTAGGAGTCATGATTAATGGCAGGTACAGATATAGGGGCCAGCATTGGCATGGGCACAGAAGGTGGGGCAGTAACAGGTGCTGGAGTGGGAGGGGGTGTTGGGGAAGGAACACCTCCAGTTGGCAGGAATAGTTTCTTAAAGCCCTCTATGGTTTTCCCTTCCTTAGCAAATTTCTCCTCAGAAGTCTCAGATAATGATGGGAGCTCATCCTCTCCGAGGTCTTTACTGTTTTTTGCTATCACTCTTCAGGCAGCTGGAACCCCTTCTGGGGCAACAGTCCATGGCACTTTAGAGCTGTCCACAAGGTCACTACACTCTACCAAGGCTATGAAAGTTTGGGCTATCAAATCAGCCTGTCGCCCCACCATCACAGGGTTTTTTAAACATTCAACTTTGGAGAGTGCTCCCTCTACAGTGTCTTTATTGGTTCCCAGGGGAATATCTAGTATAAGTAGAGCATTTTGGGGGTCAATCTCCTGCCCAGTACACCACCCCACCAACTGGTATACAGCCATTTCTACTGGGGTAGCCATTACTCTTTAACAATAATTCGTAATTTTTGGCCACTAGAAGGCACAAAGTCCCAGCGGTGAGCCTCCAAAATGTAACCCCTAGGTGATGCTATCCCAAGAGCTACTACCCCTGCCTGCTTGGCTAGTAGCAGGTCAAGGGGCCTGAGTTCTGAAACGGGTGCCTCCACCCAGAGGTCAGGGTTCATAGTGGTCAAGCTAACCTGGGCACAGCCCTCCAGGACACTGTAACCCTCCTCTTTCCTTACTAGTGGCCAGAACAATACACAATTATCACTTTCACAATACCCCTGATACACCACACAAGTACCCACTCTGTTTGCACGTACCACCAGGGCTTTCCTCTGGCCCGGCCCTGGGGACCCCCTGTAAAACAAGGTTATACACTGCAAATAACAGCAGTACAGTACTCTTGAACAAACTGGAACCACAGTCAGGGTAAATGCAAAAAACAGTTACATCTGGTTTATTTAAGGGACTTCAACAAAGGAAGGGTGTAATCAGGTTAATTTGCTTAAAGGCTGTATTATTCAAACAGTTATGCATGCACTGCAGGGTCCATAAACAGTCACACACTCTGGGTACCCAGATGGAGAACGGTGGGCTAGCCAGGAACGTTGCAGCTGGTTGGGGCCCTGTGATGGAAGAAAACAACGTGCACAACACACACTATTTGTAATCTGGAGCCGAAGGGCTCAGTTCGTGAAAAGAAAACAACAAGACAATTAGATGACACACTTTTAAATTAGGCTGTTGTTGCAGGGAACCACCCTGATGATTACTCACGATATCCAAGACTAGACACAGGTTGGACGAAAATCGAGACAGCAGGTGCTTAATCTGGAGTGCCAGGAAAAGCAGGGCCTACAAGAATCGCTGAGGCATCGTTCCTGTTCAAGCGTGGAGCAGGGGGCTGATCCCCAGGCAGGTCTCTTGTCGATGGATTTCTCTGTGCAGCGGGTAGCCTGGCTGGGCCAGTGTGGCAAGGCCCCGGCCAAATGGAAACAAATTCGGATACAGTCCATTTTGGGCTGGATACAGCTTCCAGCAAGCAGAACACAGCTCACACAGTGGGGAACCAAATCACGACCCACTAACAACTCACAGCACATTTATATGTAAGGAAATTCTACTGTACCAGGCAAACCGCTCTCCGGTCACGATCGCAGAGTCTCTGCACAAACCAGGGATTCAAAAGCAGCTGGAAATCCTGACAGGCTGATCGCATTCAGCAAAATCTTCAGTCTTCTTCAGGTATGAGCCTGGAAAAATCAGTGGCTTACTTTGTTCTCACAAACTCGGATTTAGTCCGAAATGATTCTCTTTTCTCCCTCTCTGGGGCAGCAGGCAGACATGCAGGCCACAACTCAGGTCTTTCCACAGTTCTCCCGCGCAAAACTTCTCAGACGGCTGCTTGACTGTTTCAGGCTGATGCTTCTTCAACTCCCAACTTAGATCTGACTTAACTGCCAGCAAGCCTGGGACTTTCCCCAGAATCCAAAAGGTTCGGTTGGCTGATCTGTCTGTCAGTCACAACAAAGGCTCCCCCTTCTGGTGCAAAAAGGCACCAAAAGCCCCAATCTACAATTCCTACAGATTTTGACTCCAGACAGCCCCTGTAGTCCGGCTCCATTTTAGGTCCCACCAGTACTGATTGGTCCAATTTGGCAGTCCAGGACCAAGATAGTGGAGATAAACAAAACAGTCCTTGCTGCAAAGAAGGCAGGTTAGACAAACTACATTATCATTATCACTCTAAATGATTTTCAGCAAATAGTTACATCTTTCAACAGAGCTCTCTGTCTGATTACTTATGACTGCAATCCAGGCAGCTCCTAAAGAGACAGTGCACAGAGGCTATACAGGCACTCTCTGGCAATCACATTAAAACTGCTAAAATGCAGGACACCATCCTGGCAGTGAGCATTTAGGCAAGCTCAAGGAAGACTTTTCGGGAACCCCCATTTGTAGGGGGTTTACAATTGGAATTGTTTTACACAGTCCAGGGTTACTTAACACAAGAAACAGTACAGTTAGACATAGTGGCTAGGTTATATACAATGAAAAAACAGGGAATAACTTAACAAATAGTGGAGTACACTGACACAGTTATACAGAGAATTATAATGCAGCAAAATTAAGCCTTGTCATTGGAGTAGAAGAGTTTCAAAAGTAGCAGGGATTGAAGATACAAATTGATACAGGCATACAAGAGAGGGTGTGTGTAAGTGTAGGGAGGTAGTTTAGGGTGTAGGGGGATGGGAGGTCAGAAGACATTCAGGACCTGGGCTAGTGGACAGGGGAGTAGGAAGGGGGGGCAGAGGAGTTGGAGAGCTAGTGGAGGGATAGAGCAATTGAGGGGAAAGGGGGAGGTGAAAAAAGAGAAAGAGAAAAAAGGTGTAGGGGGATTATGGGAGGTGGATAGAGGCTTAGAAACAGAGAAAATGGAGATGAAGAGAGATAGGAGTGTCAGCCCAGGGTAACTGTGTGGGACTGTGTCAAATGCTTTGCTAAAGTCTAGGTAGGCCATGTCCACAGCCCCTCCCTGGTCTACTACTTTGGTCACTCAGTCAAAGAAATCGATTAGATTTGTCTGACATGACCTTCCTGCTGTGAACCCATGCTGCCTTGGGTCCTGTGCCCCACTGGCCTCTAAGTACTCAATAATTATTTCCTTCAGAAGGGATTCCATCATTTTCCCTACCACTGAAGTCAAACTAACAGGTCTGTAGTTTCCTGCCTCTGTCTTACTCCCACTTTTGTGAAGGGGAATCACGTCTTCCCTCCTCCAGTCCTCAAGTACCACACCATCCTCCCATGATTTGTTAAAAAGGGTAGTCAGTGGTGTCACTAGTTCTCCCTTTACTTCTGTTAGAATTCTGGGGTGAATCCCATCAGGCCCCAATTGCTTTGTCCACCTTGAGTTTTAGATGTTCTTTCAGGACCCTTCTTCTGTGAATGGACTGGTATCGACCCCCTGCCTGGAGTGCTTCTATTGTTTGGTTTAGGTACCTCTCCCACTTCTTTTGTGAATACTGAGCAGAAGTATTCATTCAGTATCCCTGCTTTTTCACTGTCACCCTCTGCCCACCCCCCTTCCTTTTATTAAGCCTATTCCTCCCTTGGTCTTTCTTTGCTCCCTAATGTACCTATAAAAGGTTTTATCCCCCTTCTTAACTCAACCAGCTTGGCTTTTTAGCCCTTCCCTTCTTGCTCCGCATATTGGTGCATGACCCAGTAGCCTCCAACAGCCCCAATTTGATAATTTCCCATTTTTGACTCGCATCCAAGCATGGATTAATTCCTGCCAGGTGACTTTCCAAAATTTACCCCATCTTGTTAAAGTCAGCATGTCTGAAGCCAACCACCCCAATTCCTGTACTTACAGCTTCCTTGCCCATGCTGAGCGTGAACCACACCGAGTGGTGGTCACTGCCAGCCAGTGGGTCCTCCACCCCCATCTCCCTTACAGCCTCCCCATTAGACAGCACTAGGTCCAGAATTTTATCCAACCGAGTCGGCTCCATAACCATCTGTGTCAAGAAGCTGTCCTGGAATGCCTCCAGGAGTACTTGCTCCCTTGCACTCAAGGTGGCTGGGATGCTCCAGTTCACTCCTGGTAGATTGAAATCCCCCACAATCATGGTGTTCCCCTTCCCACAGACCCTCCTAATCTGTTCCGCTAACTCCCTGTCCAAGTCCTCTGATTGAGCTGGTGACCTGTACACCACTCCCATCCTCAGTGTCCTACTTTTTGAATCATGGAATTGCATCCATAATGTCTCTGTTCTACCCTCCTCTCCCTCTTCCCTTGCATACCTTATCCCCTCCCTTACGTAAATCGCCACTCCTCCCCCTTGCCCCTATCCTTTCTGTATATCCTATACCCAAGGATCATTAGATCCCAGTCTTGGTATTGTGTTGCCCGAAATTACCTTTCAGGCAGGATTTAAAACTTTTCTCTGCCCTTGTTCTTGAGGTGGGGTCATAAGAAAGCTATGTGGGGTCATAAGAAGGCTGTGTTGAAAATTTGGGGTAACAATATTGCAAAACAATACATTTTTAAGCATACATTGAAATCTTATCAAGTGGATGTTTTCACCGGTCACATCTTATTTCAGGCACAATAAAAACATCAGAGGGGCTGAGTCTTGGCCCACACCAAGGGGCCCCAGGTTGTAGCACACAGCAGCTGACCCCCAGCCTGATTAGGAGCTAGCCCTGAAATCGTGCACACCAGTATACTATCTGGAGGGCTTATCCTGACAGGTGCTGAGGGCACTGAGAGGGTGGTTTCTGTTCTTACCCTCACCTAAGCACGCTCAGCCTGCCACAGGACCCTGGCAAGGGGCACTTCTTCCAGATAAAACCACACCTATAAGATGGCCAATGGGGGAGCTCAGTTAACAGAAAGGACCAACTCCAGGATGCATTGTGCTTCTAAGCCACCTGCTCAAAGAGTGATCTGAAGGCACAGTCCTGAGGTAACGACTCAGCCAAACTCCACCGCAGTCAGGGCATAGGCTAGGCCCCCCAGACCTACAGGCCACTGGAAGCTCCTCCCCTCAGTAGGAACCCCTGTACCTGATAATTTATGCCTGCACTCCCCACCCCACCCCCGTTACCTTGGGGGACATGTAGATGTATGCTCTTTGACACAGGATCTCAATTACCTCTGGCCTCAACACAGTGCTTTTCCCCTCTCCCCTGTGGTGCCCTATACTCATGTCTGGAGCTTCCCTTCCCCATATATAAGGTTCTTCAGACACAGGGAATACCAGGGTCATGGAAACCCAATACACACAAAAAGGTTTCCATGCGCTGGCCCAGTGGCACTGAGGGTTGAGGCGCTGGATGCCACACTTGCTGTGCCGCCACCCAAGTTTGGGAACAAGCTCAGGTGCTGGGGGTCAGCAGGGAGGGAGGGAGGGAGGATTGATCATCTGATGGATTGTTCTCCTCTCTCTGGGGAGGGACCCAGGGCTTCTCCGGCACAGAAGAGAACCCCAGTGGAGACCGGAGGTACCACTTGCGTAGAGCAACTTGGAGGAAGGAGCACGACAGATGTCTACGGAGGAGCCATGCTGATGTCATTGCACAGCCATGCTCCTGGGGGAAAAATAGGGAGAACATCCCCATCCTCTGGGATAGGCAAAGGCACCTCTGTCCCTGCCAGGCCACACTCCAAACACTGGGCATTCTCCTCTCCAGGGCCAATCGCCCAGCCCGGCACACTAGATTATAGATAGAGCACCCTGGACAGATAGGACGGACCCATCCCAGGGGCTTTTAGAGCCAGGGGGGCCGTCGGGCTGGTGCGAAGAGAAGGAGATGTCTCTGGTGGGAGGATGAGCTTGGGGTGTGGCAGAGGATGCCGGAGAGAGTTCCCCATAGGGTGGAGCACAAAGAAGACAGACAAAAAAAAAAGGTTTCCATGATTCTCAGGAGTGCAAAGAGGGTTACTTGCTGGCATAAGGCCATGCTCTTGAGAGTGAACAGGAAGCCTTGAACCACATTTGGTGGACCAACTACTTGCCTTTCACCTCAGACTTTGGTGACAATATATATAGTTATGATTTCTGTTGTGTTTTATGCTATGCCTCACATTATACATCGGCAATTCCTGATTGCATTGCTAGTAAATAACCTGTCCCCAGGCTATTTATATGTTCTAGAAGATATGGTAAATGGGACTATGCTAAATTCCACACTGACAGGGATCTATGCTCATGCACTCTTGCTGTTGAAAGTTTCCTCCTCACCTGCTCTCAATCCGACAATGTATGCCATCCCAGGCTACCCCAATAGCTGATCTGAGGTTACACACTTAGAACATCCTGGGATTAAACTCACCAGTGAAGAGGAAGTTTGGACGCATCTCAAATGACTGCACACTCAGATGACTTTTCTACAAGAAATGAAACTGTTATAAAATGCACAAAAACTCAAAAGAGAGTGGGAAGGAGTGGAAGCTCATAGTTCACCCAAAATAAGAAAAAACGCTGCCGATCGAGAAGGCAGATGGGTGTTATCTTTCTTCGACACCCCTTCTGGGCCTCTGGCACTAGGTAACTTACATGCATCCTTTGAGAATGTCCAATCTTTCTTTCACCAACTTGCAGATCAGATAACCCAATTCAGTGACAACAATGCCCCCCTCCTTATAGGAGGGGATTTTAATCTGGTACTCAGTCACTTAATAGATCAAAGCCATAGCACCCAGAACCCCACACCAAGGCAGCACAAGTGGTCAAGATGAGGATGGCTGACCAAGCCCTGTCTGAAGTCTGGCGGTTATGTGATCCATGCACATGGGACTACACATGCTGCTCAGATGCCCACTGGTCCTATAGCAGATTGGATATGAGGCTAGCATCACAATCTGTCCTCCCATGGTAACGGCAACCACCATCCAACCCCTCATCATATCGTACCATCTGCTGCTGCAACTTGACATGGTGTGGGGACCCTTTTCCCAGCGCTCTTCTTCTTGGAAGCTGGACTCATTATTATTGCAAGACCCACACTTCAAAATGTGGATTCAGAAAGCGGCAACTGCCTATTTCTATGCCAATGATGACAGGCAGACCTCCATAAGCACCCTATGGAAGGCTTTCAAAGCCACCATGAGAGGGCCCATTATCGGGTACTCCATGCAGTATAGGAGAGAGAGGGAGTCCCTACTCAAAAAAAGAAACAGACCTCCAGCAAAAAGAGGCACGTTTTAAAGCCCTACCTGGGGTGCCAGAGACCCTTCCCTCCATAAGGAAATACTCCAACTCTGTATGGATGTAGAAGCCCTCTTAACTAGGAAAGCAGAATTAGCCATCTTCAAGCTCCACCATAAATACTGGGAAATGGGGGGCAAGTGGCAGACTGTTGACCTACCACTTGGAAAAAACAGCAAGCGGAATGACACATGGCAGGACTTGGAGACTCAGCTGGGAAGACCTGTACCCAAGAAAAGCAGATTAGTAGCATAATGAAAGCATTCTACAAAGCTCTGTACAGCTCCAAAATCACTCCAGGTCCAGAGCAGTTGGAAAACTTCCTCAATCCGCTACAACTCCCTAAACTCACCACGGACCAGCTGCATACCCTGGAAACCCCACTCTCTATCACAGAGACAGAGGCAGCCCTAAAAGCACTGACCCCTAGAAAAGCACCAGGAGGAGATGATTCCTGATGGAGTTCTTCCAATTTGTTGCTCAATCTCCTCTATACTGCATAGGCTGTTCCAAGAGTCAGTGTCCACGAGAATATTCCCACAATCCATGAAAACTGTGAACATCACAGTCCTCCCAATGAAAGGCAAAGACCTAATGGATCCAGCAAGTTATAGGCCCATTTCCCTTATCAATGCAGATAGCAAGATATTTGCTAAGGTCATGGCACTAAGGTTAGAGTACCCTCTTAGACTGGGTGCTAACTAACCACCCAGAGCATGTCTCTGGCCTAAAAGTGCTCCCAGATTTCCTAAGTGACCATTGACCCATCATTTTTTCCTGGTCCAACAAGGCCCCTAAACTGCCTGCTAAGGTGATAATATCCTGCATACTAAAAAAGGGCATGTTAGGGCTTTTTAAGCAACACCTGCAGCAACTGAGCTGGGCACCAATCCTAAGTGCCAAAGACATTGATACAGCACTGGGTAAATTTATAGAAATTTACAATGCTGCTTGCGATATCTTTGCCCCCATATCAAAAAGAAAAGTCAGTGGCTCACACAAAACATGGATAACCCCCAATCTCCTTGCCCTGATGAGCTCCAGGGACCGCCTATGGTATAAGTACAAAAATACTCTTGCAGACCAGGATACGCAAAACTACAAGGCAGCACGGAATAAATGCATGATTGCAATCCGTCAGGCAAAAGCTAACTACCACAGATTTGAGCTAAACTCCTCCTGGGGAGACAGCTGTCGATTCTGGGAGAATATTAATGCAATCACTGGGAAACGGGATACCTCATCACCCACAATGCTGAGCCATGAAGGATCCTACACACAAGACCCCAAATCCATCGCAGACATCTTCAGCAAAGCTTTTACTGTCCTCAGTACAATGCTTCCCCCTAGTTTCCAAGTCCCAGCCAGCACTAACCAACCCAAACCCCTAAGTTCCCTTCCAGCAAATCACGCCCCACCATTCTAACTCCGAGTATTATCTAAAGGAGAGGTAAAAAAATTCCTCTTCAAAGTCCTTGGGAAGTCCAGGCATAGATCCGAGGGCCTGGACCTAAAACTAATCTCTCTTACTCTTGACAAACTGCTAACGCCACTGACCAGTGTTGTAAACTTGTCCCTCACCACAGGTACTTTCCCAAAACTGGAAAGCCACAGTCGTAACCCCTGTCCACAAAGCAGGCAGTAAGACTGACCACACCAACTACCGCCCAATTTCAATTCTCCCCCCGATCTCAAAAGCCCTTAAGCAGATAGTCTACGATCAGCTGGTTGAACACCTCAACAAATACCAACTACAATGCCGGCAGCAACATGGCTTCCATAAACTCCACAGTACTACCACAGCACTTCTTGAGTTCACGGGTTACATTCACAACGCCTTCGACCATGGGCACTTGGTGGGGGCAACCTTTATTGACCTCACCAATGCCTTTGACACTGTCACCATGACCTCCTCCTGGCCCAATTAGAGGCAACTGGGCTATCCTCCGACTCACTGTGCTGGTTCCGGAGCTACCTCTCAGGATGTGTACAGTGGGTAAAAATAAGTAATGTACTCTCTGACCCCCAGCAAGTGTCCACAGGTGTCCCCCAAGGATCCATTCTGGGCCCCCTCCTATTTAGCCTCTTTCTAAACAACCTTCCACTAGCCTGTCAACAACAAATCCTTCTGTACACTGATGATGCGGTAATCTACTCCAGTCACTCTGACCCTACCACGCTGGAGCAGTGACTTCAAGAGGACTTTTACAAAGTGGAAAACTGGTTTAGCAAAGCTAAACTTCTAGTCAACCACAAAAAGACAAAGTCCATGCTCTTTGCCCCAGCTCATAGCCGCCACAGGACTTCAACTCTGAACATTCAGAATAAATTAAATGATGCCATTGAAATGGTCCCCAAGTTCAAGTACCTGGGGCTCACCCTAGACAGCTCCCTCTCATTTGCCACACATGTCGATCATGTCACCACAACAGCTAACAGGAAGCTCGGCCTGCTATATAAGCACCAAAGCTGCCTCATTGATAAAGCCCTTCAGCTCGCCATCACCAGCTCGGTCTTCTCAACTATTGATTATGGCCTTGCCATCTACAGTGCAGCCCCTGACAGCACCCTCAGGTGGCTCGCCACTACGCTTAACAAAGCTTGCAGACTTGCACTAAGGCCCCATCAACCCCATGCACCACCACCTCTACCAGCAAAAACGGTTGGCTAAATCTGAATGACCGGGCCCGCTATCAAACTGTCTTCTTGTCAAAAAAGCAACAATGGGCCTACTGCTGCCGGAACCAAGCTCCCTCATACACCAGACTGCACCAACAAGGACCACAAGGGCATCCAATAACATCTCCATCGAGATCCCCTACCGTCGCATCACCCAAGGTCAGTGATCCTTTGAATACTGTACCCTGCTATGGCTTACCTCGCTTCCGCCTGAACTAGCTACTATCAGCAAAATCGGCTTGCTCAAATCTGCACTTAGATCCCATCTGTCCAACCAAGTGATATGCACCTGCCACACCTGATCAACTCCCCCAGGAACAAATTACTGACTACCCCACCTACCTCGCACTTATGCACTGTCCAATCTGCTACTTCCCCTCTCCTACCCTCTCCACCCACCCCTTTCCCACCTCCCGCACCCGTTTCACCCCTCTCTAGTTCCCCAGGGTCCCACAGCCCCCACCAATTTCCAAACCCTCTGTCCTACCACTCCCCAACCCTTTCTGACAAGGTGACCCCATGCCGGAGGTTACCGTAAGCTAACACCTCTTCCATCCCCCCCCCACTTCCAAGTACTGCTGTGCCTCCTTCTGCCTCTTCTCTTTTTCTAGATACTATTGATACACCAACTTAGCTTGTATGCTGAGTCACGAACCTATATCATGTAGTTTGTCATTCATTTACTGTTGTCACTTGTTTGATGTACCAGCAACTCTGTTTGTTCCTATTGTACGTTCACATTTTCCTTGACGTGGAACCTTTGTAAATGAGCTTGTAGCTCAAAGGTTGTACTCCGAGAATTCAATTCAATAAATAAAAGAGTCTTTACTCCCTAGCCTTATACACCCCTCACAAGTGGGCTTTATAAAGGGGAGGTCAGCTCTGACCACATCCATACACTACTGAACCTGCTCAAACTGGCAAGAGGTGCCCCCACCCCATCCGCTGCAATCACCATAGACTTCAAAAAGGCATTTGATTTGGTGGAATGGGGGTACCTATATGAAGTACTTAGACATAGACAGTACTTAGATATATGGGATCTGGGCCCCTCTTCATTAACAGTGTGAAAACAATATACTCCAGCCCTATGGTGACGGTCATTACCAATTCAGCCATCTCTGAACCTTTTCCCCTTGGCAAAGGAACATGCCTGGGATGCCCTTTATCTCCTCTACTACTTGCAATAGTGATAGAGACTCTAGAGGAGATTATTAGGATGCATTTGTACATCCATGGGATTCAAGTGGGTAAGAAACAGTATAAAACACTGCCATATGCTGATGACCTGTTAGTACTGACCAGCCAGGCACCCAGCTCCACCCACCCACTTCCTCACTCTTCTCTTATCTTTCTCTGCATTATCTGGCCTCAAAGACAACAGGTCCAAAACCAAGATAGTCCCCTTAAACCATCACTGCACAGCTCCCTATATGCAGCCCTTTGGGCTACAATGGTCCACAGACTCCCTAACCTACCTTGGTGTCAATGTATCTCCACATAATAGCAAAGATATGTGATCTGAATTTCACGCCTTTTCTAGCGGAGCTCCAAACAGAATGGTGACCACCCCTAATATCCTCCATCTGCTATCTGCTGGCACACCTGCCAATGCACATTCCCAGTAAATGTGAATTAACTTGAAATGGTGCAAGGTTATATGAAACGTAACCTGTATATGCTGTGACTTTTAAATCCACCACATTTTAATCACTTGTAGCACTTTATTTTGGAGCCCTGGTCTCACAACCAGGAAGAGAGGATTGTAGTCCACTAAAGCACAGTAAAGGACTACAGTATCCTAGCATTTATTTGTTTTAATATAATTGTGCTGGAACAGTATTGACTGGCAGAGTCTCGCATGAGGGTCTCTGTTATACCTAATATTTTGCACTTTTAAATGAGTTTATTGCTTTCTTTGCTTGCATACCTGAGTGACCTTTTTTGATCACTTCCGGGTCTTTATCTGCACTTAAACAGCCCTGCTGCGAGCAGGCAGAAGGTAAATGTGAATTAAATTGAACGGGTGCAAGGGTATATGAAACATAACCTGTATATGCTGTGGCTTTTAAATCCACCGCATTTTAAGCACTTGTAGCACTTTATTCTAGAGCCCTGGTCTCACAACCAGGAAGAGGGGATTATAGTCCACTAAAGTACAGTAAAGGACTACAGTATCCTAGTGTTTATTTGTTTTAATATAATTGTACTGGAACAGTATTGACAGGCAGAGTCTCACATGAGGGGCTCTGTTATACCTAATATTTTGCACTTTTAAATGAGTTTATTTCATATGTTGCTCACATACCCGAGTGACCTTTTTTGATCACTTCCGGGTCCATATCTGCACTTAAACAGCACTGCTGTGAGCGGGGCACGGGGCACACGCGTGGAGACGCGCGCAGAGACACGTAGATCGGTGCATGTCAGCTGTGTCTGCTGGTAACGTTGGGAACCTGGACACGGAATCCCTCTTAAGTATTAGCAGAGGGATAAGTGCTATATGCAAGGCAGAAAGATCCTAAAGCAATAGTTAGATTTCAGTGAAAGGGTTTAACTGATTTGAGTATGTCTCAGGCTAAAGGTAAAAGGGGCAGAAAGAAAAAGGCCTGCACCAATTGCAAGATGTTTACTGAACAGCCAGCCTGTAGAGATTGTATATGTGATCATTGTTTATAAACGGTACACTGAAGGAAGAAATAGAGCAATTAATGAAAAGGTTGGAAACACATAAGGAGATTGCATTATTAGAGAGTTTTTTTTTTAATTAGTTGTTTAACCAGGAGTAGCACACTAAGCTGAAAGCTTTTTTACAGGTGCAACCTGGGAGCACAGGGAAGTTAAGTGACTTGCTCAGGGTCACACAGTCTGCAAGTGGAAGCTGTGGGATTCAAACCCAGGCCTCCTCTGCAGGATGTCACCAGATTTGTAGCTCAGAGCCTTAAACCACTGTGCTATACTGCCTCCCAGTTATACAGATGAAGAAGCCCAGCGTATTGTTTCCAATGATGACTGGGAAGTTAATGGTAATGAGACAGTACCACTGGATATGGAAAAGGAAGACGGGCAGCTTTTTGGTGATACTCAAACCTCTAAGGAAGTACCTTGGGAACAACTTAAATTTACTACCAAAGATTTAAGCCCCAGTTGGTGGGTGCAGACTCCCCTAAAATTACAGAATAAATTTGTAAGTCTCAGTACTCATAGGGAACCTGGGGATAGTATTTCACAGAATAAACCTAAGCGTACAGCTAAGGAAAACTCTGCCAATGATATACGTCCTGCTATAATTCCAGACCTGATGCCATTCAAAGTTTTACAGACCAGGAATATAGTACTTATAGGAGATTACACAACAAGGGGAGTTGATTCTGCAGTGTGTAGTGGGAGGAAGTTAAATACTACAGTCAGCACTCTACCTGAGGCAAAAATAGAGGATGTCCCTATACTACTAGATGGACTTCTAGAGAATACTAAAAAGGCCCGGTCATCCTGCATATAGGAACTAAAACTGGCTTAAATGAGTTTCAATTACATGTCTGTGAGATTGTTAAAAGGATTAGAAATATAGAAGAGGAATTTTTTATATCAGGCTTGCTCCCAACCTTTGGACATCATGCTTATAAAACTGGAGAAATTAAAACCTTCAATATGTGGTTGAGACAATATTGTATACAAGAGAATACTGGCTTTATGGGTAATATGTTCATGTTTAGGAACAAATCCGTGTTTAAATCTGATGGCCTCCACCCCAATCAAGCTGGTTTTAGGGTGTTAAGTAAAAAATTTAACCAGGTTATACAGTTTCATTTAAACTGGAGCCGGGGAGGGGGACCACAGACTGTAACTATATCACATAAACATTTATATGAAGGGACTAATGAAGGATCAGACAAGGAGGGAGTATTAATCAATGCCAGAAGCCTGGTGAATAAGTTTGAGGAACTTAAGCTTTTACTAACGACTCAGTCAATACACTTGGCTTTCATTACAGAAACATGGTGGGATGAAAATGATACCTGGGCAAAATCTATTCAGGGTTACAATTTATACCACAAATCTAGACCATATAGAAACGGGGTGGTATTGCTATGTTTATCCATGAATCTATAAAAAGTGTAGAAATTCATCAGGACGATTCTGAGCTTCAGATATGATGGATCAAATTACTCCCTCAAGTTGGGTCCAAAATAGTTACGGGACTAGTTTATAGACCATCCTCCATCTCAACTGCTAACGACTTGGTTTTAACAAACCAAATAAGCAGATTAGATCCTGTTGACAGAATATTGCTTTTAGGAGATTTTAAACTTCCAAATATAGATTGGACGCTATCTAAGGGTATTAATAAAACTGATTATATGTTTATGGAAACTTTTGATCAAGTTGGATTGGACCAAAAAGTACTGGATAGTACCAGAGGTAACAACATTCTGGATATAATACTAACCAATATAGGAGAATCCCTAGACAAGGTCAGGATTAACTCGCCACTGGGAAATGGTGACCACTCTATAGTAGATTTTAGGATAAAAGGAATGAATGCACTAACAAAACCTGGGTCCACTATTAAGCTGTGCTTTTCAAAGGCTGATTTTGCACAGATTAGAAGTGAATTTTCCTTATGGGATTGGGCCAATGATTTCATGGGGCGCACGGTTGATGAGATGTGGAGTAAGATACTTACTAAACTAAAATAACTTATTGCCAAATATATTCCAAGTAGGTATAACCAAAAGATTTAAAAAAAAGACACAGCCAGGGTGGATGAACTTTTCTATTAAAAAATAGATTAATAAAAAGAACAGATTGTTCAAAAAATATAATAGGGACAAAAACCAGCATAATTATCAGTTGTATAGAGATCTTATTAAGAAGGTTAAAAACACAATAAAAAAAGCTAGAGCTAAACAAGAATTATTATTGGCAGCTGGAGTTAAGGACAACAAAAAATTCTTTTATTTTTATATCAATAGCTTGAAAAGTAATTCGAACAGTATAGGTCCATTCACAAATACTGATGGTACATTGGCTTCGGAAAAAGAGATGGCAGATATACAGAACAGATATTTTTGTTCAGTCTTTAATGATATGGCCCTACCATTCAGTAATATTAAATCTCAGTCTAATTTTAAGCAAATGATAATAGCCCTAAGGATGTTAGGGACAGGCTGTATGGGCTAGATATTAATAAATCTCCTGGCCCAGACAACGTTCATCCCAGGGTGTTACGGGAGTTGGATGATCTGTTGGCATTACCTCTCACTAGCTTATTCCAGGCCTCCCTTTACAGAGGAGAAGTACTCCAGGACTGGAAAGTTGCAATTGTGGTTCCACTGCATAAGAAAGGGCCCAAATCTGTGCCAGCAAATTTTAGGCCTGTCAGTTTGGCCTCGTTAGTGGGGAAGGTCTTGGAGGGTATCTGAAAGGAGGAGATTCTTGATTTTCTGGCAAAACATAATTTGTCTGATCCCTCACAACATGGTCAAGGTCCTGTCAGATCAATTTACTCACCTTCTATGAAAAAGTCAACTGTGAGTTACATAAAGGAAACTCAGTGGATGTGTCCTTTACGGATTTCGCAAAAGCATTTGACAAACTCCCCCATGTAGATTTGTTGAATACACTGGCAAAAGTAGGGATCAATTCCTATATTCTAATTTAAATATATGAATGGCTAAGGGGAAGAAGTGAAAATGAAAGGGGTACTTTCAGACTGGGCACCTATTTCAAGTGGGGTCCCTTAGGGGTCAGTTTAGGGGCCCTGCCTCTTTAATATCTATATTTTCACCCTCATATTAAAAGATACTAGCATTTGGTTGTTGAAATTCACTGACGACTGTAGGGTGGGCAGGATAGTGAACGACACAGTTGAGGCTGCTTCATTTCCAAAGGCTATCAATGAAATCCATAATTGGACACTGTCTAATGAATTGAATATAGCCAAATGCAAGGTAATGCACTTGGGCTCCATTAATAACTTTGCATACATACTTGGAAATAATACACTATCTATTGACAGTGAAGAAAGAGACCTGGGTATTAAAATTATAACTGATCTGAAGTTTAGTTCCCACTGTAAGGACCAAGTAAAAAGGGCAAATCAACATCTTAATAGCATCTTGAGACATATTGCCAGCAGGGATGAGAAGGTTTTGATGCCCCCGTATGGAGTCTTGGTTAGAACACAACTGGAGTATTGTGCTCAAGTGTGGTCACCACAAAATAGGGAAGATATTCTAAATATTTAAGCGGTTCAGAGAAGAGCTACAAGGTCAGTAACTGGCCTAAAAGGCATTCCCTATTCATAGATACATACATAGACAGTGTCGGCAGATAAGGGCCTATGGCCCACCCAGTCTGCCCATTTGAGCTTGTAAGTTCAGTTTATTTTCCTACAAGTCTGTTGTACCTTACCAGTTACATAATCACATCCTGAGAGCACATCCCATCATAGGGCAATCCCTTAATGCATAGAAACAGGTATTATAATCAGTTAGATTGGAGCTTTTAAACCTATACTCACTACATTATAGAAGGCATAGAGAAGACATGTGTATGCTCTATAAAGTTATGGGTTACAATAAGCTGAGGAAAGATTTAGGGCTTACATTTAAAACAAGTTGGTGTAGTGCAAGGAGACATAACAAACAACTAGCGATGCCTAAATGGAACTCAGATTAGAGAAAATATTGGTTTACGCAAAGGGTAATTTCCACCTGGAATAGCTTTCCTTCATCTATGGTGGAAAGTAAAAATATGGACATTAAAGGCTAGGCTGGATATTTTGTGTAGAGATAGAACTACAAGGTTCTAAAATTTTTGGGATGGGCAAGCATTATGGATGAAAGTCTTATAGCTTGATACTACCTATGAAACCTATGAAATGGTTTGAGCTAAAGGACAAACTAATAAGTAATTTCCTGTGGGATGGAAAACATCCCTGCTTCAGTAGGGTAAAACTCAGAATGCACTGGACAAGACGGGGGTGGGGCTTACTGTGGTTCAAAGTATACACTTGGGCTTTTAGAACTGCCCAGACCCTTAAATGGCTAACACTACCTGGATAAGAACCACCTATTTGGCTGGACATCGAAGCCTCGCAGATCCAGGGTGGCCCTCTGCAGCCTGTTTATACTCGACCTGTGTCCAGGCCCTGAGAGCACATCCCATCATAGGGCAATCCCTTAATGCATAGAAACAGGTACAGTGACACCTAAGCATAAACCTTGCACATCTGCTCTCCAACCCTTATGAGATAACCCCAACATCACGGTGGGCAAACCACCAGTAAGATGAAAGCAGTGGGAATTTATTTATTTATTTATTTATTTATTGAATTGTTTCACCAGGAAAGGCAAAGAGAGCAACAAGCTGCTCATCTCCCGGTGTGACCTGAGGGGGGGAGGAAAGGACAACACGCAGGTTATCCAGTAGGAACAAAATAACATCTAACATCACAAGTAGGAACAATATAACATTTAACAACATGTACAGTAGCACCACATTCTGTAGTTACAGGCGAGTTCATGGCAACAACTTGGTTAACAGGAGCGTAATAACATATACTTGACACACTAGCTAGCAATACAGGGGCTAAATATTATAACAATTAACAAGGGCTAACATTGAATCCTAGACACATGAAACTCATGACAATAAGTGCGCAGGTTGGGCCAATGCAAAGGTATGCAAAGGTATTCACATGGTTGGTGATCTAGTACCTGGTTCCAGCAAACTGGGCTCCTTTCAAAGACTTAAAACCACATGCAAGCTAGATAAGAGGGACTTCTGGTGCTTACTACAACTTCGCAGTGCTCTACGCTCCACCCTAGCTCAATTTCAAGTAGTGGAAAGATCCACTCCGTGATACCCATTAGAGGCACGGCTCAAATCTGCCAAGGAAAGTGCAGGTAGCATCTACTGACACATTTGAAACAGTCTCCCTGATTAAACACTAACGATACAAACCCAGTGGGCTAAATGTCTGGGCATGAGTACCGATGACATAGACTGGGACCTCTACTGGTGAACTGCCCACACAGTAGTAAGAGACCCCAAGGCATGGTTAATCCAAAATAAAATGCTACATCTCTGGTACCGCACTCCAGCTGTGCTGTATGTGGCACACCTTGTTCCAGACAACAAATGCTAGAGATGTGGAGCCTCTGATGGGGATCTGTTTCACATTCTGTGGCATTGCCCAAAGGCTCAGCCCTTCTGGACAGATGTTCAGCAATGTCTAACCCAGACATTATCCCAACCCATATCCCTGTCACCAGAGCTGCTCATTCTGGGTTCCCTAAATGGTGATGTGCATCTGCACACAACTCTGAAATGGATCACAATTGTGCCAGGCGAAGCCAAACGCCTTCTGCTGAGATGGTGGCACACTACTGAAATACCCATGTTAAATGAGTTACTCACCAACCTGTCTCAGCTAGACAAACTTGAACATCTCTCCCATATAAATACTAATACCCTTGGTAAGTACCAGGCAATATGGACTCTATAGGTTCACGCACTTATACAGGGCTCAGGAATAATGAGTGGAAAGTCGCTTGTGTGTTTAAAAAACAAACTAGTTTCATTGTACTCACATAAAACAGTTGCCAAATGAATGGAGAAACCACACAGTAGTAATATTCACAGATGCTGCCTGGGTTTTGTGTGACGGGCAGCATCTGTGAATATTACTACTGTATGGTTTCTCCATTCATTTGGCAATTGTTTTATGTGAGTATAATAAAACTAATTTGTTTTGGAAACACACAAGCGACTTTCTGCTTGTTATTCTTGAGCCCGGTATAAGCTCATGGACTTTTAGAGCTTTGTTTATAGATAGGGCTTGCTGCCCTTTTCCATGTGAACCGACCCTGCACTGCGGATTTTCATGGATCCAATAGTTGCAGTTTGAATATGAACTTTATATCTGACCTTCCCGGGGCTAAACCTGACAATAATAGTACCCTCCGCTGCTCCCCAGAGAACTACAATTGGTTAACACCCACACTAACCCCTTCTGCAGGGTATAGATGCTTAGAGATGTGCGCCTCATTTAAACTCCAGTGAAGCCGAGGCGGTAATTTCATCCCTGAATATTAGCACAGACCCTTTACCTGACCTTCTTTTGTGATGGCTAGACTCAGGAATACAGACTAATAAGAGGCTTTTTCAAATAGTTACAATGTAAAGTTGTATGTTTTCTTTTCTCAAGTCCTCACCCTAGGAAGCTGGATTATTCATCTTCTTCCAACAACACAATAATGTTAACTAACGGAGTCCAGCCAATCTCAGATTACTAACTTTAATTGTATCAGGCTTGTTTGTTTGAACCCTTCTTATTGTTATTCTGATATTTTCTATTTGCTGGACTCCGTTAACATTATTGACTAATTGGAGGAAGATGGATAATCCAACTTCCTAGGGTGAGGAGAAGAAAACATACAACTTTACATTGCCAACTATTTACAAAAAAAGCCTCTTATTAGTCTGTGTACTGAGTCTAGCCATCACAAAGGATACTATCAGAGTTAAACTGTTGCTTAACACTAAGAAAACACATTGGATGATGTTCAGCAAGAAAGCTGTTGACTCCACCCAATTTTCCCTAAATGCAGTAGGGGGAGATGTAATTTCTAGAGCAGTCACCTATAAATATCTGGGTATTTACCTAGATGAGCAACTATCATTTAGCTCTCATATCCAAAACCTGCCCACCAAACTAAAAGGCCACCTAGCCTTCTTCTATAGGAACAAGTTATATTTTAGCCTACCAGTTAGAAAGAATCTGGTCGTTTCATTATTTTTGTCCAAACTAGACTACGGGGACTGCATTTTATAGAACTGCCTCAGCACTTCAGCTCCACCATCATGCCCTCCCACATATTCCTCCTCCTGCTGCTTTCAGGAGATGTGGAATGAAATCCAGGCCCTCCAGCAGCTACCCCCACCCCCCATGTCTCTGCCTCTCAAATTTGGATAGGTAATAGAAGCCTTCAAATAATTCATTTAAACCCCCGGAGTCTGGTCTCCAAAATGCAAGAAATTGAATTCCTCGTCTCTTTCTACAAACACCATGTACTCGTCCTCTCAGAGAGATAGCTCACCCCCGGAAATAACAATGCAGAAATAACAATCCCTCACTTTAATATCTTCCGCAAAGACAGGACCTCCAAAACAGGAGGTTGAATCATGTTCTACATACACGCTGACCTCGATGCTGAAATCTGTGACCCTTCCATCCCCACTGAGTCCCCATTAGTCAGTAATATTACACTTGGCAAAATATTTTTCAAATTCTGCTGTGTTTACAATCCACCCAAAGCAGGCCTGAACAGTCTTCATGACCTCTCCCTTTTGACAAATCAATTCCTCTCTTCTAAACTGCTTGTGCTAGGTGACCTAAATTTAAACTGGATTAACAACAAAGCTCAGTATAAACCCACTCTCAACTCAGGTTAGCTGCATCAAATCCTGTAAACCCCTACTAAACAATCATAAAACAGGCAACCACACCCTGATTGACTGGATTTCAGTCAAAAAACCTGAAAGAATCATCACTTCAGGTGTTCTCAATGACTCGGTCAGTGACCACCTGGCAACATATTGCCAATGGCACAATAGTACCCCCAAAAACTGCCCGCCCAGGATTATCTCATTCAGAAATTTCACTAACCTGGACACCGTAACCTTCCTACATGACTTATCTCTTATCAACTGGGCTTTCTCAGACACGACCACTAACGTTAATTTGGCACTCGACCACTTTATAAAGGCCTTTGCATCCATTCTCGACAAGCACACCCCACTATGCACTTGCAGAGTCAAACCTAAGAAATCCAGCTGGCTCACTAGCAATATCTTTGCCCTGATGTGTAGAAGAGATGCATCCTGGAGTAAGTTCAAGAAATCCCACCTTAACCGCCAACTGGAACGATTACAGGTTCCTGAGGAGTGAATATAAGAGAGAAATCCTCAGAGCCAAGACTCAGTACCTTAAAAACCAACAACTGTCTAGCCTGGACAACCCCAAAAAGTTCTGTCAGTAAACTCTCTTATTAAAAACTGCCCCAGCCCCCTCCACTCACCATTGACATCAATTGTGTTAGCCACACTGACGCCTTGAATATTGCCACCCTCTTTAATAACTTCTTCTGTGATCTGGATTAATACATAACCAATGCTCCCCCTACAACCAGCCCCACTATTCCTAAAAGAGACCCACACTGCCCCCACTTCTACTTAAAGAGGGTTACTTGCCATGATGCCCACAAGCTGCTTGCCACACTAAAAGTGGACAAACCCACCGGCACTGATGGTCTCTTACCCAAATCATTAGATTCGCTGCACCTCAAATCGCTCTCCCTGTTACAAAGCTCTTTGATTTTTCCTTCTCAAAAGGCACCTTGCCTGACCTAAGGAAATCGTCCAGTCATCCCAATGCACAAGAAGGGTAAAAAGACATCTCTTGAGAACTATCATCAAATCTCACTTCTCTCTGCTCTTGCTAAGCTACAGTACAAGAAAAAATTGTCCACAGACAATTAGTGGATTACATGCAGCAACACAACCTTATATGCCCCGAGCAGCATGGTTTTCGTAAAGGGCACAACACTGACACAGCCTTGATCGAATTTACCGATACCATATACCACTCTATGGACAATGGTCTTGTGACTAGATCTGTGTTTGTGGACCTGACCAAGGCCTTTGACTTAGTCGACCATAAACTGCTAACAGACAGATTGCTGGACCTGGGCCTAGGAACATCTGCTCTTAGCCGGTTCACAAACTACCTGAACCACAGAAAGCAGGCTGTAAAAATAGGAAACAACCTATCCACAGTAAAGAGTATCACCAGTGGTGTCCCCCAGGGCTCCATTCTAGGCTCTCTCCTTTTTATCATATTCATAAACAACCTGCTCACAGTCTGCAAATCCATATGATCCCTCCTGTTTGCGAATGATGCAGTTCATTTCACACACAGCAAAGATATTGACATTATCAACCAATCACTCAGATCTTTCCTTGTCAGGCTCCAGGATTGGTTTTCTTGCGAAAAAATGGTCCTTAGGTCCTTAATCTCCCTAAAACCCAGTCCATGCTATTTGGGACTAGGCATAACCTAAAAAACCTATCCCCCATGTTCTCCATCCTTACTGCAAATGGCTCTCCCTTACAAAAGACCATGTCCTTTAAGTACCTTGGTGTTCACCTCGATCCTTCACTGTCTTTTCAGTCCCATATCCAGCACGCTACATCACTTCTTCACCAGAAATTTGGTTCTCTCTACAGAATATGCAAGTATCTAACACCTATTGCTAGAATTCAGATGGCAATGGCAAACCTCATCCCCTCCCTTGATTACGGCTTGGTTAGCATCAATGCCGCCAACAAATCCATATTACAAAAAAATGTATGCCCTTTACTACAAAATCGGTAAATTTGTCTCCGGCAGCAGACCTGATACACATCACTGCCTGGTCCTTGACTCCCTAAGGTGGCTTCCTCCTGACCTCAAAGTCAATCTGACATTTGCCACTTTTATAAGAGAACTGCAATCTGGCACCCTTGGGCACCCCTGTCTACTTAAAAAAACAATTCTTTTTTGTGGATCTACCTGTGTCTCGTTCAGCCGTAAATAATAACCTCGTAGTCCGTATCCTCCATACCAACATGGGACAGTGTTCTTTCAGCTACCATGCAGCATCTATCTGGAATTCCCTTCCTCCACCTGTCAAAAAAATCCCCCAGCACCCCACATGAACAAACGAAGAAGCCAGCAGAAGAAGGCCATTTGATTTATCAAGTCTGCTCATATTGCAGGGTCCACAGCTTGAGCTACTGTCCCTGCCCTCCCTCCCCACTCCTCCCATTCTCCATACTCATGATCCTTACTTTCCCACTATGCCTATCCCAGTCTCTCTTAAAGCTGCCCACTGTCTTCAATGAGATGACTTCCGGCAGCGTATTCCAAGTGTCCATCACCCTCTCTGTGAAGAAGTGCTTTCTGACCTCCCTCCTAAACCTCCCACCCTCCGGCTTAAGACTGTGCCCCTCGTGTTATGGTTGCCACTCAGTTTAAAGAGAGTCTCCTTATCAACCTTATTTATCCCTTTCAAGTACTTGAAGGTCCCAATCATGTCCTCTCTCTCTCCTGTCTTCCAGGGAGTACATGTTCAGTGCCCTCAACCTCTCCTCATATACCTTACCCTGCTGACCCGCTATCATCTTTGTAGCCCTCCTCTGGACCTTCTCCAGCAGGTTAATGTCCTTTTTGAAGTGTGGGCACCAGTACTGAATTCCATACTCCAGATGTGGCCTTATCAGTAACCTGTACAAGGGCAGTATAACCTCCTCTCTCCTACTACTGATCCCCCTAGATATGCATCCCAGCATCTTGTTTGCATTTGCTGCTGCTTTCTTGCACTGCATGGAGTGCTTCAGGTCACTAGTGATCATCACTCCCAGGTTCTTCTCCTCCTCTGATGCAGATACTTGAACTCCATCCAGGTAGTACCCTGTCCTGGGAGTCTTGGCTCCAATATGCATAACCTTGCATTTCTTGGCATTGAAGCCAAGCTGCCAGATCCTGGACCATCTCCCACAAAGCTCCTAAAAGCTCACTACTCCTCATCTCAAGTCTGCCGCTGATTCCACTAATCTACCCGATTCTGCCCTCCACCTGCTACTACTTCTGCTTCCCAACACCTCAACCCCTTTCTTATCCCCTTACCTTTCCCCCTCACCCCCCAGCTATGCACTCAACACACACCCAACTAACTATGCACCTACCTCCCCTGCTTCCCCAGTCATAATTCTGTCATTCCTTCCCACCTTTCTGTAACCCCCGCCTCTTTCTCCCCCTTCCACCCTCCTCTCTCAACCTCCATTGCATCTCCTTACCCCTAATTCCCCCTGTAAGCCCTCAAAAAATCTTCTGTTAACTTGGTCAAAGTTGTTATTTCTCTTCTCATTCCTACTCCAGGCCAGTTGTTTGGTATCATATTTGATATGCTGGATTTTCCTCCAATGTCAAACATATTTTTATTGACTTGTTTTCTAGTCCACAGTTGTACTTCCCCTGGTACCCTAAATCAGATATTTTAGTATATATTCTCAGGCCAGTGACATCACATCATATTTGACATCTAGTATCTTCACCTTTTGTAGCTTGTATTTCACCTGTTGCATTATATTTTGTATCTCACCTGTTGTACTATCTTACACCCCCATATGCTATTGTGCCTGGGTTGTGACTGAAAAAGGCACTTGTGCCAGCGCACTCACCCGGTCAAAAAAGTTTAAATGAATAAAAATTAAAGAAACACTCCTGGGAGTACTGGAACCACTCTATCATGGTACCTTGAGATGCATTATAGGTCTGTCCCACACAAAAGATTAGTAGTCAAATTAACCAGCCTGGGAGTGGGTCCCAGGGTGGTAGCCTGGGTAAAACATTGGCTGAACAACAGGACACAGAAGGTAATTGTAAATGGAGTCCACTCTGAAGAAAGGGGGGTTACTAGTGGGGTACCACAGGGTTCAGTACTGGGTCCTGTCCTTTTTAATGTCTTTATAAGTGACATTGCAGAGGGACTGGAAGGAAAAGTATGCCTCTTTGCAGATGACACAAAGATCTGCAACAGGGTTGATACACAAGGAGGCATGGAAAGGATGAGAAGGGACTTGGCAAGGTTGGAGGAATGGTCAGAAGTATGGCAGCTTGGATTCAATGCAAAGAAGTGCAAAGTAATGCACCTGGGAAACAAAAACCCAGGGGAAAATTACACAATGGGGAGGTAGTAACAACGACAAAAATGGAAAGGGACCTGGGGGTAATCATAACAGATGACCTTAAGGTTGGCAAGCAATGTGAGAAGGTGGTATGAAGGGCTGGGGGGATACTGGGATGTATAGGGAGAGGTATCACCAGCAGAAAACAGGAAGTTATTATCCCCCTGTACAGACAGTTGGTGAGACCCCATCTGGAGTACTGCATCCAGTTCTGGAGACCTCATCTCCACAAGGACATAGACAGGATGGAGGCAGTTCAGAGGAGGGCAACTAAAATGGTGCAGGGTCTGCAAGAGAAGCCATATGACGAGAGACTAAAGGAGCTTAATATGTATATCCTTGAGGAAAGGAGGGAGAGGGGGACATGATAGAAACATTTAAGTACCTCAGTGGAATCAACAAAGTCCAAGAGGGTAGCATCTTTCAGAAAAGAGATGTGCAAGAACAAGGGACACAATCTGAAGATAGAGGGGACAGCTCAGGGGCAATGTGAGGAAGTATTTTGCACAGAGGGTGGTGGAGCGCATGGAACAGCCTTCCTGAGGAGGTTGTGGGGTCTAAAACTGTGGAAGAATTCAAGAATGCATGGGACAGACACAAGGCAATTTTTGTGGGGGTAGGAAGAAATAGGCTGTTGGTTAAATAGGATCTGCAGCTTATCCTCTAGGTAGGAAAATGGGCAGACTAGGTGGGCCAAGCGGTCCTTATCTGCCGTCAAAGTCTATGTTTCTATGCCTTGGAACACCCATCACTGCCACCTATATGAGGCCGTGGGCTCAGGGAGGCAAAATAGCGCAGTGGATTAAGGCTCTAAGCTGCAGATCTGGAGTCCTGGGTTTGAATCCCACAGCCGTCTAGGAGCATACTGTGTGATCCTGAGAAAGTCACTTAACTTCCTTGTGCTCCAAGGCCACATCTAGATACAAGCTTCGCCTGAGTGTGCTACTCATGATTAAACAATGTTCCCTTTCCCTATACCTTTACCTTTGTATATAAATTCATTACAAATTCATTCCCATCCTACCTACTGAGCAAGCTAAATCCTAGATCACTAAACACCTACAATCTCAGATCCACATCGCTGACAAATTTTCCATAGCTGAGATTTCGTATGAAGGCTGGGTAACACGCTCTTGCAACAATGGTCCCGCGCACTTGGGAGACCATTAGGAAAACTTTACAGATGACTAACATTATACCAATTACCCAATTCAAGGCATGTTTAAATAGACTGCTGCACAGCCGTTGTGATTGTTACAGTTGATCCCTCTCCTTCTCTGTGTACCTATCGAAACAAATTCTTGCCAACTGTGAATATGTGATGCTACTGTATGTAATTTCTTATTGTTTCTCACTGTTAATGTCTTTGTATACTGGATGGCATTGTAAAAGAGAGCTCCTGCTCCCAATCTGCCTTCCAATAAACATTGATTGATTGGTTGATTGATTGATTTAATACAAAATGTATAACCTTTGGCTATGTTTACCTATATACATCTGTACACAGTTGGGTCTATGCTCTTTTCTAGCAATGTGCTTGTTGTGTATTTGTATTTTTTATTCTTTAACAAAAAGATTAACCATAACAGAACCTACCTGGCTCAATCCTCACTCCCCCAACCATACCCTTTTGGACTGAGTTCTCTCCTCCCACCCCCACTGCATTGTTGCAGCCTGCATATTGCCAGATTTATTCAGTGGCCACTGCATGATATTCTGCATGTGAAAATCCGGCATACCCCCTCCTCACCAAAATACATCTGGTCAGTTCTATGTTATAACGGCGAAAGCCTAAAGGCAATCACCGTTATCCTGCAGTCAGAGTGCCGAAAACATTTTCGGCACTCTGACACCCTTGGCGCACAGGACAATGGGGCTGGGACATGTGTTTTAATGCTTTCTGTGGGGGGCTGCACCCCCCCACACCCACATGGGGGGCTTTGCCCTCCTCACCTCCCTCGGGTGTGTGTGTGTTTGAAAGCATTAAAAAATAAAGGTACGGGCCGGGCGCAATAAAATCACATCTATGCCCAGACCCGAACCCAGTACCTCACCCACCCCAACCGCAAGCCAACCCCCGATGCCATGACGTAGCTCAGCAATCCACTGCAGCACCACCCCCTTCAGCCCCTCCGCCCCCTCCCAGCCCACACTCGCTCTGCTCGCTTCCCCACCACGCACATACACATAGCGACATTCTGTCACCCAGTTCATCCACCCCCTCATCTAGTAGTAGTAGTAGTAGTAGTAGAAAAAGTTTATTTTTATACAGGTAAGATGGTTTACAACATCATTGGGTCACAGACCCTTTTTCAAGATGTACCTGTTTTCCTCATAAGTTTTAAAAAACACTTTAAATACACTCCATTAATTTAAACAACATACATGTTACATAATTTCAATGAACAAACATGGTTTATATAAACCTACATTCCAAAAAATCACATTTTCACTTAAACATTACATTCAAAATCATTATTTATAGTTTATGATGTATATGTCCCTTCAAAAAACTTCTTTTACCCATTACACATACATCTTATTTGCAAACCTTTATCAATTTCTCTCATAATGAGTTCAGATTTTTGAATCTGCTTCAATTCCAAATCAATAGGCGCCCACAAATTTATAAATTTTGTACCAAAGATCATCTCACCATATTTGTTATTTATTTTGGGCATTACATCCCCCCTTAGCTCTTAAGTTATGTTGATGAATATGCTTTAAAGACAGAATTTTATCCACAAGATACTTTGGACTTTGTTTATGAACCACCCCATGTATTTGTTTCAACCATTGTTGGTCCCTTTTTTGTTCTATATGTTCCCATTTTAAGATCCTAAGCATCTCACAATGATGAGTATAATATTCACAATTTAGTACAAATCTAGCCAAGTTGTTATAAAGGACATGTATTGCCCTCAGATTTTACTTATTTGACATACCATACATATGAATCCCATTCTCTATACAAGGAATAATCAATTGATTTATTATATCTTTTCTCATTTGATAATCCAAACAATATTTGGATCTACGAAAAGCCCCCAATTTATTATTTGTTTTATGAACAAGATTTTTTATATGAATATTGAAACTCAAACTACTATCTATGGTAATCCTTAAATACTTATATGAATCAACCTGGTTTAAAGATTCATTTTTGACTGTTTTTATTGAAATTTTTTGGAAAGTTGTTTTTATTTCTTCCTTTACTATGAAATACGATTGAATTTGTTTTTATTATTCAATACCAACCCCGATCTATATAACCATGCTTCCATCCTACTAAAGTCATTTTGGAGAATTTTCTCCATTTCTTGAGTTGTAATTCCTCTGGCCAGCAGTACAGTATCATCTGCATACATACTCAAAACTGAGTTCTGTACCACTGTTGGGAGTTTGTTTACATACATTAAGAACATCAAAGGGCCCAAAATCGAGCCCTGAGGGACTCCTCTACTTACAAAAGCTGGTTTAGATGAAATCTCATCAACAAAAACTTGTTGAACCCTGCCTGACAAGTAAGAATCAAACCAGAGAAGAATTTCACTGTCTATTCCCAACTCCCTCATTCTCCCAATCAATTTAACATGGTCTATGGTGTCAAAGGCCTTAGAGAGATCCACGAACACCGCACCCACCGATCCTCCCCCATTTAGCTGGGAGGAGATGTTATCAATTAAATCGGTGAGTGCAGTGTCCGTGGAGTACCCTTTAGGAAATCCTGACTGGCAAGGAGACAGGAGAGAACTTGTTTCCAAGTAGCTACTCAATTGCCCCCTTACCAGTCCCTCCAAGACCTCTGACAAACATGACAATAGTGAAATCGGCCTATAGTTTGTTGGTTCCACTGTGGAATTACCTTTATAAATTGGTATAATCTTTGACTGTTTCCACAGGGTTGAACATTTATTTTCCATCAAGCTCCAATTAAATATTCTTACTAAAATAGGAGCTATCACCTCAAGAGAATCTTTTAGAAACCGATTCTCTATTTTGTCCAAACCTGAGACTTTATTTAGTTTAAGTTTCCTTAATTCTCTCTTTACAAGTTATTACTTTAAATCTAAACCTTTTTTATCTGGTGGCCACTTATCCCCTTGTCCTACATCTATATCAGGCTGTTTTGGACTTTCTATGTCAGGTAACAAAACAAAATATTGATTTAACCTTTCTGCAGATTCAAATGTTGATAATAAGGTATCCCCTTCCCTGATCTGGATAGGTTGTCTATTTTCCACGACAGTCTCAAATTATTTTATCAATTTCCAATATTGTCTTGGATCATTACTATGTTCTACCTTATTTCTATAATACTGTTTTTTTGAAATTTTAATTTCATCTTTAAGCTTGTTCCGTTCACTCTAATATTTAGTCCAATCATCAGAATTCAATGTTTTATTAGCCTTTTTCCATAACTTATTTTTGTAACGTATATTACATTTCATCTTATCTGTAATCCAGGGAACATTTACTTTTTTACGGACACCAGTCTCAAAGGGAGCAACTTTATCACAGGTCTGTACAAACATTTTAGAAAAATCCTCAATGTCCCAATCCAAATCAGGGATTAAAAACAATCTATCCCACCTGCATTTTCTTAATTCATACAAAAAGGCTTCTTTATTATATATTTTAAAATTTCGATGCCTTACTTTCTTTGGACCTAAATTTATGGGTATTTCCTTCTTATTTATCGCTTTCCCCACACATACAATAGAGGAATGATCTCCAAATATCGGTTGCTTCACTTCCATGGAAATAACTTTAATTCCATCTGAGGAGAAAACTAAGTCCAATATGTTCCCCTCATTTATTACTGTATATGTGTTTTCCTAGTAGAAACTGCAATGTTTTCATGCAAATTTAAATGATTAAAACTTGTCTTTCCGGCATTACCCCTTGGTTTATTCCATGCTGCATTAAAATCACCTACCATTAATAAGTCCAACCCCATTGTATGTTGTTGTATTAAATAAGCCAGTTTATCAAAGTCTACTATTTTAACTTTCGGGGGAGAATACACTAAGCTCAAGACTATGTTTGAATTCTTTATTAATACTAACAAACATACTATCATCCCTACTTCTCCTGAATGTAACATCACCGTTTCACCCAACTCCCATTTTAAATGCATCAACAACCCCCCCTTCTTTTCTCTATCTCTCCTATACATAGTATATCCCTGTAACTCAATTCCCCTTTCACTTATATTTGGGGTCAACCAAGTCTCTGTCAGAGTTATAATTTCAGGACGCTCCAAAGTCTCCCAGGCTCTTAACATATCTAGTTTAATTTTTAGACTCCTTACATTATCATAAATTACTTTAAACGGACGGGTGGGGGTCCAGGGTTTATTTCAATATCCCCTTCCATCAATAAGATAAGACAAACATTTGTTTGTAAATCTTGTTTCTTAAAATGCAGAAGAGTTCTATACTTGTTTACCCCCACTATAGAGTCCCTTACAGATGAAAAAGAATTTCTTCTCCTAGAGCCCTACCCTCCCATCACCATGAGGGATTGTGCCGGAAAGGAGTCACCATTACAGATGGCGCCCTTCCTCATGCGTCCACCTCACGGGATACCCATCTGGTTCAGGTCCCTCCAGTCATTAAACATCAATTCTCTCCTGAGTGACCTTGCTGCAACAGATTAGTCAGCCATCCGCTATGCTTCTGATATTGATGTGGCCCTTACCCAGTTTCACTCAAATTTCTCCTCAGTTTGGGAGGAGTACACCACCCTCAGAAAATCCAAGGTCAAAAACTTCCCACCACCCCTGGATTACCCCAGAATCATCAACCAGTGCAAGTCTCATGATCTCACCTGGGCCCTCTATATATCATTCCACTATCTCCCTAACATCCTCTCTTACAAGGCTCTGAGGAATAACTGTACAAAGGCTGTCCAAGCTGTGAAACCACCCTACTTCACGGCAAATCTCCAGAAAATTACAGTTTCTTTCACAAGGGTGCGGTGTGCGCATACATGAAACCTGTGGTAATCAAAGAGGAGAGAGAAAGAAATAACTGCCTTAGCTGGGATCCCAGCTAAGGCACTTATTTTTTTCTCTCTTCTCTTTGCTTAATTATCAGCTTCCAGAAAATCTTAATGCCCTGCTAAATTCTGGAGGGTTATCCACTCCTTAGCTATTCCTTTTTCAACTCCCCCCTTCCCACTATGCTCCTTCAATCCTCATAGATAAAGGCTCACCTGTTTCTGATCTTCCCTTTGTTTCTGCTCACTTCAGTGAGTTCTTCACTACCTTCACCCTCCCTTCTCCCCCCCCTCCTGGCTCCTCTTCTTCCCCTCCTGTTCCCCCTTCCTCTCCTCGCCACTCCTCCCCCGGTTTCCATTTCCCCTTTGTCACAACCTGAGAAGCCCTGCTTGCCCTTTCCTCCCTCAACTTGTCTAAGTCTATCCCTGATGGGCTGGATCCTAAGTTCCTCCACCTTTCACTCCTGCCATTCCATCTCCCCTTACTCACCTGCTCAACCTATCATTTTCCCTCTGCACTGTTCCTCAGTCCTAGAAGTTTGCCAAAGGCCCTTGTTAGCTGATTGGTGGCCCTTACTAATCTCCAATTTGCTATCATATTGTATTAAAAAGTACATAAAAATCCGTCCCATTCATTTCAATGGGGCTCACCCCCATGCTCTCCCTTGCTGTAAGTCATAGAGCAGGGACATGTTCAGCAATTGGAAGTGGAAGGGATTGGCTTGCCACCTTGTCAGGGCCAAAATACAATCCCTTACCACTTAAAAATGCCTGGTAAATAAATATTAAAACTTACACTGAGGGACTATTATGATTTTAAGGTACCATATCCCAAAGTGGTACCTTAAGTCCAAGAAGTGTACTAAATCACTTTAAAATGTTTTGTGTCTGGGGTGGCCAACTGGTGGTGGTAGCAATGCACAGTACTGCAGTCTAGGAGAATGGGTTTCACATGTAAGGCCCAGAATACTACACTGATGCTGGCTGGAGGCCAGGCGCACTGCAGAGGTGAGGCACTCACAGTCCCAAAATCCCACACTGAGGCCAGCTGGAGGCTAGAAGCAACATAAAGATGAAGCTCTCAGAGTCCCAGAATCCCACACTGAGGATGACTGAAGGCCAGGTACATCTTAGAGGAGAGAACCTTGAAGCCCCAGAATCCTACAGTTAGGCTGGCTGCAGGCCAGGCTCATCACAGAGGTGAGGTGCTCGGAGCCCATGAATTCTATACTGAGGCTTACTGAAGACTAGGTGCATCACAGAGAAAATGCACTGGGAAGCTCAGAATCCCACACTAAGGATGGCTAGAGACCAGGCACATCACAGAGGTGAGGGTCTCTGAGCCCCACAATCCCACACTAAGGATGGATGGAGACCAGACACATCACAGAGGTGAGAGGCTCTGAGTCCCACAATCCCACACTAAGAATGGATGGAGACCAGGCACATCACAGAGGTGAGGGGCTCTGAGCCCCAGAATCCCACACTGAGGCCAGCTGGAGACCAGGCACATCACAGAGGTGAAGCATTCTGAGCTCCAGAATCCCACACTGAGGATGGCTGCAGACCAGGCACATTGCAGAAGTGAGGCACTCATAGCCCCAGAACTCCACATTGAGGCTTACTGGAGGCAAGGTGCATCTAAAACAGCAGGCACTCAGAGCCCCAGAATCCCACACTGAAGCTGGCTGGAGTGCAGGTGCATCACAGAAATGAGGGGCTCAGTGCTTGGGTCTTGAGAAGCAAGGGCATCAGCTGCTAAGCACTTGTCCACCCCCTGACCGCTGTTCTTGAAAAGGGAGTGCACGGCTGCCCAGCACTTGACTACTCTATGACAGCTGATATCAAGAGCATATGAACATACGACAAAGCCAGCAGAATAAGGCCATTAGGTCTATTGAGTGCTTATATTGCAGCGTCCTCAGTGTCAACTATTGACCCTGTCCCTCAATCAGCCCTTCCCTTCCATCCAAGCCCCTGACCTTTACTTTCCCCTTAACTCTATCCCAGCCTCTCTTGAAGCTGTGTACCATTTTCAATGAAATCACCTCTTCAGGAAGCCTATTCCAACCCGCCACCACCCTCGCCATGAAGAAGTGTCTTCTAACCTCACTCCTAAACCTCCTCCCCTCCAGCTTGAGACTGTGTCTCCTTATGATTAGATTCCCACTGAGCTTGAAGAGACACTCCTTGTCCACTCTATTTATTCCTTTCAAATACCTGAAGGTCTCAATCATTTTCCCCCTCTCTCTCTCTCATCTCCTCCAGGGAGTAGATGTTTAGGACCTCCATCCTCTCCTTGTACTTTCTACCCTGCTGGCCCACGGTCATCTTAGTGCCCTCTTTTGCACTGTCTCCAACAAGTTTTTGTCCTTTTTAAGGTATGGGCACCAGTACTGTACACTGTAATCCAGATGAGGCCTCACCAATGACCTGTACAAGAGCAGTATCACCTCTTCCCACCTACTGCTGATCCCCCTGGTAATGCAGCCCAACATTTTATTTAAGCAATAATGACTGAAGAGTCTGTCATTTCCTATAGATTAATGCTCAGCTGGTGGAAAGGGCACCGAGGGCCACCCCCACCAAGCCGGTCATTAATCGACAGGAAATGACTGGGTCTGAGGTCATTATTGCGATTATAAGTCTAATCACAATAATGATTTGTTTTTACTTCATTTCTTTTTTTTTTATCACCTTCCAACGGTGCCCCCTTCAGCACAACCGGCCCCCCCAGCCCAACATCCCTGAATCACCGGTGCTTACCTTATGCCCAGCTTTGGAGTGGAGCCTGCAGATGGTTGGGTGTCATCCTGTGGCCGGTGAATCCATTTTCCAGTTTTTCTCCCACTTTTAACCCGGGGCTCCATGAGTAGAGAGGCATGCGCATGGAGGCACACATGCATGCTACAGCCCCGGTGACAGCCCCTTCTGCCCACCCATTGGCCTAGCGCCTGGTGCTCCTTCTGGCCTGCACTGCCCCCTGGCCTCCGCCGCAAGGCAGGCAACAGCTGAGGAATATCACCTTCCCTCCCTGGAGAGGAGAGCTGCCTCTTGGTGGCTCCATCCAGCTCCACACCCCCCCCCACTGACCTCCGATGGCCCCTGCTCGTTCCTAAACATGGGTCATCAATATGGCGCGAGGTAAGGCATCCAGCACCTTAGCCCTCAGCACCACTGGGCTGGCTTTTTTACTTCATTTCTGTCATTTTTTAAATAATTTCTGTGGCACCACTCTTGTGATGCCAGCATCATGAATATTCATTGTGAGTATGTTAATGAGATGCACTATGTTGTGCATAACAAATCACAGCAAAGGGACACAGACTCATCATTAATATTCATGAGACGCAACATGTGTAAGCATCTCAGTGAGCCAGTCCTCCACTACAGCTCTGTAAAATATGTCAAAATGTATCGTAGGTACTGCCATTTTTTTACTGATGTACTGACGTTTCTGTTTCAAGGTTCTCTGTTACAATGGTTCCATCAGACTTACTGTATTTGGCGCTTGAGAATATGGTAGAAGTAAACTGACTCAGTAGCAGGAACAGCTGAGTGACTGCTGTGCCGGCCACTTCTCAGAGATTTCAGACCCGCACGGCAGCCAATCAGTGAGCTTCTATAGCTCATAAATAATTGATTAGACTTATAATTGCCTTTACTGCTGCTTCCCTACACTGCATGGATTGCTTTAGGTCTCTAGTCATCATTACCACCACCCCCAGGTCCTTCTTCTCCTCAGATGCAGATACCCAGATCCTACCCAGGCTGTAGTCAGTCCTTGGGGTCTTGGCTCTAATGTGCATAACCTTGCATTTCTTTGCATTGAAGCCAAGTTGCCAAATCCAGGACCACCTCTCTAGTTTTTCCAGATCTTCCCTTAGGTCTTGTGCCACTTCTGCTGTGTCCACCCTCCCACAGAAGTTGGTGTCATCCATGAATCAACAATTTTTACCCTTAATGCCATCCCCAATATCATTGATGAAAACACTGAAAAGCACCAGTCTGAGCACCAAGCCCTGTGGGACCCCACTGGTGACCTCCTTGGTGTTGGAGAGCTCATCCCCCACCACCACGCTCTTGCTCCTCCTCAGCCAGTTTTCCACCTACCAGGTCAACTTCCCACCAACCCTTAGATCCATCAATTCCCTGATCAACTTCTTGTGGAGTACAGAGTCAAAGGCCTTGCTGAAGTCCATGTGAAAGCTGTCTGCCACTTTGCCCTTGTGCACTGTTTAAGTTATCCAGTCAAAGGAGTCAATCAGATTTGTTTGACCTGATCTCCCTTCCATAAACCCATGTTGTGGCTCTTCCTGGAGGCCATTCTCATCCAGACACTCAACTAACCTTTCCTTAAGTATGGTCTCCATGAGCTTGCACATGATCTGTAGTTTTCTGTGTCACCCTTGGAACTGCTCTTATGGAGGGGCACTACATGTGCCATTCTGTAGGCCTGTGGTACCACACCCAACTCCACTGAACTACTGAACAAGTCAATCAAGAGATCTTCTAGCTCCTGCGCCAGCTCCCTCCGCATCCTCGGGTGTACTGTATACCTTCTGGGCCAGGAGATTTATCTACCCTTAATGCTAGCAACCCTTTCCTCACCTTATCCACCTCTATCAAAACATCTGTGCACCCTCCCCCCTCCATTTCCTCTCCTTCCCCCTGTGGCATCAGTCCGTCTCTTAACCTGGTGAAAACTAAACAGAAGTACGCATTTGGTACTTCTGTTTTGCATCCATTCTACTCTACTCACCTGTCCCTTCTTGAGACTAAAAATCCTATCTTTCTTTTTTCATCTAAGTTTTTATCCTCCATGGCAAGGACAAGCTGGGCTCCCCTCTGCTCTGCCCCACTGACTCCCCAACCAACCTGCACCTCCCCAGAACTTACCAGTGGACCAGATTCCCTGTCCTGGTGATAAGGTGAGCAGGGATTGCTGTGCAGGCGTCATGTATGCCTGTCCTGCCAGCACAGCATTTTCCTCCAAGTTCTTCCCTTACTCACACTGGACATGCTTGCCAACATGCGCGTGTGGAGGCATGCTCATGCTGCAGAGTCCCGTAGCACCTCCATTCTTTCTGTTGCTCCTCAATCCACACTACTCCCAGGCCTCCACCCGTTGGCAGTCATTCAGTGGAGCACGCAGTCCTCCCCCTCCCTGGGAGAGGAGAGTAGTCCTTCAGACACTCAATTCTCTCCTCCCAACCAACCCCTGGCAACTGATTCTCATTCCCGGGCACATGTCACTGATGTGTAATGAGGTGTGGCGTCTAGCACCTCAACCCTCAGCGCCACTGGGTCAGCTACAATCTCATCTTTCTTGTCCCTTTTCTAGCTAATATAGTGAAAAAAAGTATTTTCCCCCTTTTTAATTCCCTTAGCTAGCTGCAGTTCCTTCTGAGCTTTAGCCCACCAGACTATCTTATCTGCTACACTAGCCATCTTCAGGTAGTTCTCACTGTCTTCTTCTTCTGCATCCTCCTGCACATCTTGTAGGCTGACCTCTTATCCCTTGTTGCCTGGGTGACCTCAGTGCTAAACCAGCTGGGTGCTTTGGCCCTAAAGTTTTTCCCATTGAGTCTAATGCACCCCCATGTCACTTCCATTATTCTCTCCTTGATAATGGATCCCCTTTAGTCCACCCCCATATCCATTCAGATGCTTGCCAGGTGACTCCTTAGCAGCTCACCCATTTTTCTGAAGTCTGCTTTTCTAAAATCTAGGATCTTAGTCTTAGTGGGGGACTTTTCCCTGCCCACGTCCAAACAGAACCACACCATATGATGATCACTCCCACCCAGGGGCTCCTCAACCTCTATTTTCATCTAAGAAGGGAGAGTATTAGCTACTCAGTACATGCACACCCTTGACAGCTGTTCTCAAGAAGGAAGGAGTCAGCTGCACAGCTTTTGTACACCCCTGACAGCTGTTTGAGAAGCAAGGGCATCTGTTGTCTCGCACTGGTACATCCTGATAGCTGTTCTGAAGAAGGGAGGGTGTCGGTTGTCCAGAAATTGTACAGTCCCTGACAGCTGTTCTCAAGAAGGGGGGACATCGGGGGAGCAGCCAAGATGGTGGATGGCTTTTTCCCTGCTTAGCTTCATGCTTACCAGCATTTGTATTGTTCATCTATCTAACTGTACATTTGGATATTCTAAGCACAGCTTTTGCTTTGGTACTACCTTGCCTCAATCATGAGCCCAAAAAAACAACAGCACCAACAGATTCAGGGGCTCTGTGCCTACTTCTCATCTCCAGGGATAAGTGCATCAGCTAAATCCAGTGGTCCGCCTTCCTCTAGCGGACTAGATTTTTCTCCTATTCTGCCAATTCTTAATAAATTATAGGCAACCGGGGATGAAAGCAGCAGGTGTTTGGCTACCATGGAACAAAAAGTCACCAACCTGGATGGAAAAATTCTGGATAACCAAAAAGCAATATCAGACCTTAATGTAGCAGCGGAGAGGTAGGCTGAAGTGAGCACAGGTCTCATCCGTGATGTTGGTTTCTTAAAAGCCAAGGTGGAAGCCTTGGAAAATGGATGGAGACAACGCAATGTGCGTATTGTCAGCTTTCCACCTCAACTGGCAGGCCATGTGGAGCTGCTCACCAACCTGGACAAAATTATTTTTGATGAATTGACCCTTCTTTCCAGAGATTCTGGCATCCAGGAGGTTCAGGTATTCGCCATTCCGTTACATTCCAGATCCCAGGGTGGATCTAGAGATCACCCCCTTACCGCCATTGCCACACTCTCCTTGCCTGAAGCTAGAATTCCTCTGCTGCAGGTTGCAAACTACAGGGGAGATATTACCTGAGAAGGGCAGCAGGTTAGGCTTCTTCCCAGATCTCTCTTCTCAGGCACAAGTTTGCAAGACAAAACTGCAAGCGATCAAAAAAGTCTTTATGGAATGGCGAGTAATGGCTCAACTGTTTGCAGCCCATTTACAGATTACCTACAAGCCAAAGATGTACCTTTTTATGGACCCTGAAGCAGCTTCTCATTTTCTGGACAAACTGGTCCAGCAAATGGTATCCAAGACTCCTGAGACTGATCATGAAGTACTTTTGGAATGACTGTCTTTTGACTCCTTATTTGTTCTTTTTTTGTTGATGTTTATTATACTTTATTCTCCCACCGCCAGCTGCCCGGTGCCTCTGCCCAGTCATGGACCTCTGGCTTACACTTCCAGACTGGCAGCGACCCTCCAATACCCCCTGGCTTACCCCCCAGATTGGGGTTACAGCATCATACTCCCGCAGTGCCGCAGACGACGGGATACGTTGGAGGGCCGGCCTGGAAGCTAATTGAAGCTGAGGTGGGCTTCATCTAGGGTGGCCAACAGCAGTGTTTTTCACTAATATGCGAGGGCAGGGATTGTGCAATGACGTCCAGCGTCCGCCCCGCCCCAAGCTACTGGGCATTGATGCAATCGGTACACCCAGCCTCCACTAGGTATACATATTGCGCTGATTGCTCTACCCCCCACCCCCTGGAGAAGGAGAGCAGTGATCAGACGCTCAATCCTTCTCCCCCAGCCAGCCCTCCGATGACCCGGGTCCATTCTCGAACCCGGATCACCGGCGTCACAGGTAGGCACCCTGCCCCTGCAGCAGTGGGCTGGCCTTGACTCCTTTATTTGTTCTGATTTTTCCAAGTGCATCCATGTTGGGTCTCTGGGGTAAGACAACCCTTCACCATGAGCTCTTCACCATTTATATTTCCTGTAGGCATTCTTATCTGCGTGTCTGAACTGTTCCTTGTTTTTTCATTTATACTCCCCGAGAATCACTTTGATTTAATCACTTTTCAGCAGGCTCCTGTACTGAATATCTGACATGTGTTTTTCTCCTTTTGTATTGGGGTATGTTTCAAGTATATGTAGTACAGTGGTACTCTGCTCAGTATGTGAAATTTCAATAATTATTATTTGTAATATTCTTCCCCCTGCACGGTATCTGATTTCCGTACCTTGGTGTGCTGGGTTTCTGACCTTGTTTACCGAGCTCTGACATTCTCATTAAGGTTGTGTGCCCCGTGTACAAATGTTCAGCCTCCCCTGTTACTTTCTTGCCTCAGAGATGGAAAGAAGACCGGCAAAGGGACTGTTTATTCTATATTCTGGGGTAAGAGCATTCTACCCTACGGATTTTACTGTCCCAGAATTTTTACTCCTGTAATTGTCTTCTGGGGCAGACAGTCTGTATCTGAGTACTATTTCTAATAGATGCTCTATGTACTTTTTATTGAACAGATATTGTCTGAAGTCTGTTTTTGTACATCTTCTTCAGTTTGTACACGTTATCCTTTGTACCTGGATAATCCATAAATAAAGGTTAAAAAAAAAAAGAAGGGGGCATCTGCTGCCCAACACATGTATACCCCGCAACCCCAACAGCTGATCAATGAGCATGTTTATCATCAACTGTAAATGCAGCCACTCAACATCATACCGGCCCCAAGAAGGGTCAGTCGAGGTGACATCATGACTGGGCTGAAAAACCAGACAAAAAACACAGATAAGGGAAGAAAGAGGTAGTGTGGTCCAGTGATTAGAACACTGCTGGGAGCTGGCAGATCGCAGATTAAAATCTCACTAGAGCCATATACTCACCATGTAAATCTGAGTAAGTCACTTAACCACACATTGCTCCAGTCCACCCAGCTGCAGAAATGGTTAAAAGCAGGACCCCACTGAAAACAAAATGCTGCATCTTAGCTTGGCTATCCAAGATAGAAACCTAGAAGCATAGAATGTGTCATCAAAAAAGGACCATTTGGTCCACCCAGTCTGCCCAGATCTTCCCTACCCAAAGTGCCTCTGTAGACCCTAGCTAGTCTCCAACGACCATCCCACCTCCATGCCTCTTCTAATATACCATTACGTCTATCCCACTCGTGCTTGAAGACCTCACTGTTTTAGCCTCCACCACTTCTGCTTGCAGTCTGTTCCAGGCATCTACCACCCTTTTAGTGTGGAAATATTTCCTCACATCGCTCTTGAACTCCCCCCAGCTTCATCACATGCCCCATTGTCCTGGTGCTCCTTCTCATTTGAAAGAGGCTCCTCCTCTGCACCTGGTTCACTCCTGGGAGGTACTTGTAGGTCTCTATCATGTCACCTCTCTCTCTCCCTCCCTCCTCTCTTCCAGGGTGTACATGTTGAGATCCCTCAGTCTCTCCTCATAAGACTTCCTGTGCAAACCCCACACCATTTTAGCTGCCTTCCTCTGGACTGCCTCCACCCTGTCCATGTTCTTTCTGAAGTGCAGTCTCCCAACCTGGACACAGTACTCCAGCTGTGGTCTCACTAGCAAGCGATCTATACCACTCCTTATGCATCCCAGCATCCCATTAGCTCTACCCACAGCTTTTTCATGCTGCCCCGCCACCTGGAGGTTCTCAGATATGATAATGTCAAGGTCTGTTTCCTGTTTAGCAAATGACAGTACCTCCCTCCATCCTATATTCAGTTCCTTGGTTCCTATGCCTATGTGCATGATCTTGCAAGTTTTGGCACTGAACCCCAACTGCCATGCTTTTGACCACTACTCATGTTTCCCAGGTTCCCTGCACATACTCTCCACCCCCTCCTGAGTGTCCACTCTATTATAGCTGTTAGTATCATCTGAAAAAAATCATATCTATCCTTCCAGTTCTTTTGCAATGTCCCCTATGAAGACATTGAAGAGGACTGGTCCCAGTATTGAGCCCTGTGGTACCCTGCTGGTCACTCTCAAATCATTAGGGTAAGTGCCATTAACCACTATTCTCTGTTTATTATCTGTTAACCAGTCTCTAAACCCAGTTCACCACTTTGGATCCCACCCCAAGACTGGTCAGTTTCTTTATCAGCCTCATGCGTGGCACAGTGTAGAAGGCCTTGTTAAACTCCAGATATGCCACGTCCACTGCCCTCCTTTAATCTATTTGCCTTGTCACCCAGTCAAAGAAATCTATTAGATTCCTTTGGCATTATAGTCCCCCCGGGAATCAATGCTGTCTGTTGTCATGCAGCCCACTGGATCAGATCCCAGATACGCTATCAGTTTTTCATTCCATAGGGTTTCCATTAATTTCCCCACCACTGAGGTAAAGAATGGTTGGCCTATAGTTGCAGGCATCTTTCCTACTGACACTCTTATGTAGCGAGACCACTTTAGCCCTTCGACAGTCCTCCGGAACCATGCCTGTTTCCAGTAAGCTGTTGAACAAGGTTGTAAGTGGGATAGCTAGCATTTTAGTACTTTTGCGTGCATCTTATCTGATCCCATAGCCTTGTCCACTTTTAGAGCTGCAAATTCCTTTTTAGACTCTTTCCTCTGCAAATGGATTTGTGTCCATCTCTGCCCCCTGTTCCTGCTACACCTTGGGGTTCATCCCCCCCATCTCCCTCCCACTGTGATGATTGAGCAGAAGTACCTGTTTAGGATGTCAGCTTTTTCTTGGTCCTCTTCAGTGCAGTCTCCTCCTTCTGCCCTTCTAATCCTCACAATCCTTCCCTTCGCTTTCCACTTCTCACTCATGTCACCCCTAGGTGGTGCTATCCCAAGGGCTAGTACCCCTGCCTGCTTGGCTAGTAGCAGGTTAAGGGGCCTGAGTTCTGAAACGGGTGCCTCCACCCAGAGGTCAGGGTTGGTAGTGGTCAAGCTAACCTGGGCACAGCCCTCCGGGACACTGTAACCCCCCCTCTTTCCCCTCTAGTGGCCTGAACACTGTACAATAATCACTTTCACAATACCCCAGTACACTACACAAGTACCCTCACTGTTTGCACTTACCACCAAGGCTGGTTCCTCTGGCCCGACCCTGGGAACCCCCTGTAAAACAAGGTTATGCACAGCAAATAGCAACAGTACAGTACTTTGAGCACAAACTGGAACCACAGTGAGATTACATGCAGAAAAAGTTAGGTCTGATTTATTTAGGGCACTTGAACAAGGGAGGGGCAAAATCAGGTTAATTAGCTTAAAGGTTATATCAATCAAGCAGTTATGCATGCACTTTGATTCGTTCCACACAGTCACACCTCTGGGTACCCAGGTGGAGAAGAGATGGGCTAGTCAGGACTGTTGCCCGGGGTTGGCCGGCGTCACAGCTGGTTGGGGCCTTGTGATAGAAAACACAATATGCACAGTACACAATATTTGTAATCCGGAGCCAGAGGGCTCAGTTCGTAAAGGAAACGAAACAACAAGACAATCAGATGACACACTTAGATTAAGCTGTTGTTGCAGGGAACTACCATGGTGTTTAATCACGATACCCAAGACTGGACACAGGCTGGATGAAAATAGAAACTGCAGGTGGTTGATCTGGAATGCCAGGAGAGGCAGGGCCCACACGAGTCACAGAGATGTCATTCCTGTTCATGCGTGGAGCAGGGGGCTGATCCCCAGGCAGGTCTCTCGTCGATGGCTTCTCTGTGCAGCAGGTAGTCAGGCTGGGCCAGGCTGGCAAGGCCCAGACCGGCAAGGCCCAGACCACATGGAGACAAATTTGGATGCAGTCCGTTTTGGGCTGGATACAGCTTCCAGCAAGCAGAACACAGTTCACACAGCGAGGAACTAACTCACGACCCACTAGCAGCTCATAGCACATTTACATGTAAGGGAATTCTACTGTACCAGGGAAAGTGCTCCCCGGTCACAATCGCAAAGTTTCTGCACAGACCGGGAGCTTAGGGGTAGCTGGAACTCCTGACAGGGAGATCGCATTCAGCAAAATCTCCAGTCTTCTTCAGGTTGAGCCTGGCCCACTTCAGTAGCTTATTTTAGTCACACAACTCAGATTCAGTCCGAAAACAGTTCTCTTTCCCCTCTCGGGGCAGCAGGCATACATGCAAGCCACAATTTCAGGCCTTTCCACAGAGACTGTCTCAAGTATCTTGCATCTTCAGCTCCCAGCTTAGATCTGCCTTAAACACCAGGCAGCTTGGAGAATTCCCTCAGATTCAAAAGGTTTGGTTGGCTGATTCGGCTGTCAGTATAAGCAAGAGCTCCCCCCTTCAGTTGCAAAAAAGGCGTAAAAGACCAAAACTACAGTTCCTACAGATTTTGACTTTAGACAGTTCCTATAGTCTGGCTACATTTTAGGTCCCAACAGAACTGATTGGTCCAATTTGCAGTCCAGGACCAAGATGGTGGAGACAAACAAAACAGTCCTTGCTACAAAGAAGGCAGGTTAGACAAACTACATTATCATTATCATGTTAAATGATTTTCAGCAAATAGTTACATCTTTCAACAGAACTCCCTCTCAGATTACTTACTCTGCAATCAGGCAGCTCTTAAAGAGACAGTACACAGAGGCTATACAGGCTCTGGTAATCACATTTAAACTGCTAAAACGCAGGACACCAGCCTGGCAGTGAGTATTTAGGCAAGCTCAAGGAAGACTTTTTGGGAACCCCCATTTGTGGGGGGTTACACTCATATATCTGAAGTAGGGTTGCTCAGATTTCTGATTTGTAGAATCCTCTAATTCTGAGTTTTTTTGGGAATTTGGACTTTTGGTATTTAGGGCCAAAAATTTGAATTCCGAAAAGCCCTTCTCTCGTTCCCCTTACCTGTGGTTGATGGGGTCCAACTTGCAGAGGAGGCCTGGATTGTGCAGCTGTGGTGGAGGCAGCAGTCCAGAGTCACTACCAGGCATGGGTGACTTTCTTCTTCTGGATCATTCCAGTCCCGATCTTGTCCATAGGTCCAATGATCCCTCCCCCACCAGTTCAAGAAGATCCCCGCCAAGCTAGTCCCTTGGTGGCACCCTTAGCCACCAGCTACCCAGTCTGACTCCCAATGCCCCCTCCACCAGTCCTAGAAGATTCCCCCAACCCATTTCTTTGGTGGCACCCTTAACCACTGGCCCCCAATCCAACTCCAAAGATCCCCCATCATCATTTTAATTGTTTGCAACAAGCCTGCCCACCCCCAGAGTATACAGTACTGTGTTTTAGGCTAGCCAGACTGTGGTAACCACACTATTCCCCAAGGACCACAACCAATTTTAACATTTCTATAAAGAAAAAGAAAATGAACTGTGCTCAGTCTTCATCCCCAACTGCTGCACTAACTAAGCACTCACTTGACTTGATTTTTAGTTGTTCTTCCAGAGTTACCCAGGAGGGAGGTGGTGGCCAACCTAAACAAAGTCCTGCGGTGCAGGCATTCCCAGAAGCATATTATACCCTGGTAGTGCCTGTACTGCAGGGCTTTGTTTAGGTTTGCCATCATCTCCCTCCCGGGTAACTCTGGGAGAACATCTAAGAAACAAGAAGCAACTGAGTGCTCTAGTGTGGTAGATTGGGAGGTGGAGTTAGGGAGCAGAGTACAGTTTGTTTTCTTTTCTTTATAATAGAAATTTAAAATTGGTCAGGGTCCTCAGGGAACAGTGTGTGTTGCCGTGGTCTAGCTAAAACACAGTGCGGATGCTGATATGCTGGGGCTGGGTGGGCTTGCAAAAAAATGACTAAAATGATGAGTGTGGGGGGGGGGTCTTAGGATGTGGGCTGAGGAAGCCGGGGTCTAAGGGTGCCACAGAACCAGGTAGGGCCAGGGGGCTAGATCTTCTTGGACTGGAGGAGGTGTTTGGGCCAGAAGTGAAGACAATAATGAATTAACATACAAAGTCCCCTACCAAAAATTGACCTGCTACAACCTCTCATGGTCTCCCTCCTCCCTGATGTTTTAGCAGTTTCGGAATCTTGGCTTTCCACCAATATTTTCGACTCTGTCATCACCATCCCTGGTTACTCCCTTTCTTGCAAAGATCATGTCACAAAGGGAGGCAGCATCCTCTACCTTTCCTCCTCCATTCAGTCAACCACAGTGATGACTGTCTCATCCCCTGTAGTCTATGAACTTCTCATCCTAAAACTCTCCTTCCGTTTTCCCTTCCCATTTTCATAGCAGATGTATACTACTGCCCAGGGCTTTCTCCTGCTTCTGTTACAGAACTACTAACCACTATTTCTACTCATGCCTCCACTGGGGAGCTTCTTATCTTAAGTGATTTCAATTTTAATTGGCTTTTACATTCTAACTCTAAACTCTGCCAAAGCATTATGTCCCTGCATCTTACGTAACTCATTTCTGTCCCTACTCATCACAATCCCCGTTCTCAGAACCACTCTGTACTGGACTGGGTTCTCACCCACACCATATCACTGATGCTTGTACCCTCCCTGACACACTCAGTGACCATCATATGGTTTACTCCATGCGCAAAATTCACCACCCCAGAGTACCCCCCCAAAAATTATCCTAATCAGGTCCTTCCGATCAATTGACTTATCCTCACTACACACTGATCTGCTTTCCACTGACTGGTCCCCTATTTCTATGGCCAGTAATATCAATCAAGCCCTGTAATATTGCCAATCAAACTTTTTACTAATCTGGGATCAGCATGCCCCACTCAGGAAAACCAGGGTTAGAGGTTCTCACCTTCCCTTGATCTCGGCTGAACCTTTGGCCTGCCTCTGTGAACATGACCTGGCATGGAAGTCTTACTAGTCCCCTAGCACTCCTGCTAGCCTTAACAAATAACGTGGTTTAAGGAACTCTTGTACTAGAGCCACCAGGTTAGCTAAGGCTGAGTTCTTTTACATTGCATTTCAGAAAAATCTTAGCAACCACTCCAAGTTCTGGAAAGTAATACGCCCTCTCTCCCCACCCAGTCCCCTCCCCTGTTCTCAAGGTGGATGACCACCATTTCAGATCCTCCTTCTGTCACCTCAGCTTTCAAATCCTATTTCACCACCTGTGCTTCCTCACTCCTCTCTACACTCACCCCTACTCCCCCACTCCCTCTTTCTCCTTTGTCCCTCCCTTCTTCCCACTTCTCTTTCTTGCCTATAACCATTGCCTCTGCTCTTGAAGCCCTCCTGGCTCTCAACCCCCAGAAAGGTGGGAGCCCTGATGGGCTTGATCCCAAGCTCCTACACCTCTCTGCACCGGCTGCTGTCTTGACCATCTCCCCCCTGCTCAACCTCTCATTTTCTCTTGTCTCAGTCCCAGATACCTGGAAGCGTGCAACTGTCATTCACCTTCCAAAAAGAGGTGACTCCTCCTCTCCTGGAAATTTCCACCGAATCTCTCTCCTCCCAACCTTATCCAAACTTCAAGATCACATAGTTCTATCTCAATTCTCCCCTTTCCTCGACTCCTCCTCCTTTTTTACCCCCCTCCAGTTTGGCTTTTGCAAACATCACTCCAGCATTATCTCTCTCCTCAGGCTCACAGATTACATCCATTCTGGTATGGAACAAGGCCTCCTCACTGCTGCCATCTTTGTCAATCTAGCAAAAGCTTTCGACACTGTCTCTCACCCTCTTCTCCTGGACAAACTAAAATCAGCAGGTCTATCTGATTCCGCAACCAGGCGGTTCAACTCCTACCTTGTAGGTAGATCTCAATCAGTGAGAACTGGAGACTCTCTCCCCCCCATACACACTGGTGTTCCCTAAGGTTCCATCCTTGTCTCTTTGCTTTTCTCCATATTCATCAATGACCTCCCCTCAGCCTGCTTCTCTGCATCCATCCACATGTATGCAGATGACACAGTGCTGTTTTCCTCTGGCTCTTCTCCAGCAGAGTTAAGAGCCAGGCTTCAACTTGATTTCGACACTGTCCAGAAATGGTTCAGGGCTAATCAACTATTCCTTAATGCTGGTGTAACCCCCCTGCAAATGGGGGTTCCCGAAAGGTCTTCCATGAGCTTGCCTAAATGCTCGCTGCCCAGTCAGTGTTCGGCGCTATAGCCATTTAAATGTATTGCCAGTGAGTGCCCGTGTGGCCTCAGTGTACTGTCGCTTTAAGAGCTGCTAGTTGCAGTGATAATTAATCTGGAAGGGGGGGCAGAGTGTTGGCATGCTCGAGTCCTGCCCGGTCTGCCCAAAAATAACTCAGTTTCTGCCATCACTCATTGTGCAGAGGGAGATCTGTTGAAAGAAGTAATTATTTGCTGATGATAATTCAGAGTGCTAATGATAATGTAGTTTGTTCCAACTTGCCTTCTTTGCAGCAAGGACTGTTCTGACTGTCTCCATCATTTTGGTCCCGAACTGCCAATTTGGACTAATCAGTAAAGGGGGACTCTAAAATGGAGTCTGCTCATAGGGGCTGCAAGGACCCAAACCTGTGGGGATTGTAGTTTTGGACTGTTGGCGCCTTTTGCTACTGAACGGGGGAGCTCTTGTCTTGTTGTGACTGACAGACCGTTCAGCCAACTGAACCATTTGGATCTGGGGGAAATACCATGAGCTGTCTGCTGGCAAGCCAGACCTGAGTAGAGAGTTGAGGGAAAAACAGCTCGAGAGAGTCGAGCCAGCGTGTGCATAGTCTTCGAGTGGGAGAACCGTGGGGAAGGCCTGTTTTCCGGCCTGCGCACTTGTAGTCTGCCAAGAGAGAGGGGGAGTATTTCTTGGACTAAATCCGAGTCTAGTGAACCCAGTGAGTGGCTAAAAGGTGATCAGGCTTTACCTGAGGAGGACCAAAGCTTGGGCTGAATGCGATCGGTCTGCCTGAAATCCTTTCTCACCTCGATGTTTCTGTGGGGCGCAGAGAACATAGCAATTAGGACCAGGGAGTGCTGTGTCTGGTTCAGTAAGTTCCACTTACATATAAATGTGTTGTGAACAGGGAGGGAATTGCGAGTTGGTCCCCCACGTTGTAAACTGTGTTCAGCTGGCAGGAAGCTGTATCCTGCAGAAACGGACTGAATCTGCTACATCTCCATGTGGCTGGGCCTTGCCACGAGGGCCCCGTCACCCTACCCTGCTGTGCAGTGAAGAGCCATCGACGAGAGACCTGCCTGGGGATAAGCCCTCTGCTCCATGCCTGAACAAGAATGATGCTGTGGCAAATTAAGTGGGCCCTGCTTCTCCTGGCAATCCAGAGAACTCGTCTGCTGTCTCAATCTTTGTCCCTCCTTTGTCCAGTCTTGGGTATCGTGAGTAACTATCAGGGTAGCTCCCTGCAACTATCTTTTAATCTAAGTGCGCCACCTGATTTGTTGTGTTGTTTCTTCCTCCACCGAACTGAGCCATCTGGCTCCGGATTACAAAAGTGTGTTGTGAAAGTTATGTTTTCCATTACAGGGCCCCAACCAGATGCAATGCCGGCCTATCCCATGCAACAGTCCTGGCTAGCCTGCCTTCCACCTCCCCTGGGTAACCAGAAGTGTGACTGTGTGAGGGACTCTGACTGCATGCACAATTGTGTGATTGATAGAGAAATTAAGCCAATTAACCTGATTAACCCCTTCCTTGTTCGAATCCCGTGAATAAATCAGATCTACTTTTTTCTGCACCTCAACCAGTCTGTGGATCCTGTTTATATATGAAACATTGCACTGTTGCCATTTGCTCTATCTAACCTTGTTTTACAGGGGGTCCCCAAGGTCGAACTGGAGAAACCAGCCCTGGTGGTAAGTGTATACTGTGTGGGTACTTGCAGAGCATATCAGGGGTATTGTGAAGGTAATTATTGCATACTGTGTGGGCTACTGGTAGGAATAAAGGGGGGTTACAGTGTCCCAGAGGGCTGTGCCCAATTTAGTTCAACCACTACTGACTCTGACCTTTGGGTGGAGGCACTCATTTCAGAACTCAGGCCCCTTAACCTACTGGTTGCCCAGCAGGCAGGGGTAGTAGCCCTTGGGGTAGCGCCACCTAGGGGTTACATCTTGGAGGCACCACTGGGATTAGCGTCCTCTAGTGGCCAAGGGAGGAAATTACCCCGATATGTTCGCTGGTGAGAGAATGGAGGTTTTGCTCACGCACAAGCTCAAAATTGCCCCCATAAACATTGGTGCATCAATGATGAGGATGGAGTGAGGATGAGGGGTTAGTCCCCCGACAGGCCCTCCTGTCACTGGATGTCCCATTAGGGACTGCTAATGCTGATATCGTAGCAGCTGTGGAACATGTCAAAGATTTGGGCAAAGCTGAAGTGAAGGGGAGGGATTCAGATTTGTTTGAGCAGACTATGATAGTTTTACTCTCCTGTAGTTCCCCAATAGATCCAGAGAAGGTACTCCTTGTTATCCTGCCGGAAGGGACCCAGAAGGGGTGGAGGGTTATTCACCTGCATAGTGATCCAGCTACCCTGGGCGGGTCCCCCAGTATAGAAGGCTTTAAGGACAAGTTGCTTAAGCTATTAGTGTCTGAAGGACGAACTGCTCAAGAGCTAGTAAAGCTGCTAGACCTTCCGGAAGAACACACACCCCTGCAGTCCCCGCCACGCCCCTGCTTCTCCTCAAGAGTTCTGCAGCCCCTTCCCATAGCAGTGAGATTCTCTGTGCAGTTGGACTGTACCGTGAAGCTCAGACTTTTCTCAGGCACAGTCCCAGTGCCTACGGAGGAGGATGACCTGGAAACATGGATGGACTATGCTACTCCCTTGGTACAGGATTGGCAGTGCTCAGAGGGGGGGAAAAGAAAGAGACTTATGGAGAGCATAAGGGGCTCTGCACTGGAGGCCATCTGCTTCTTGCGAGCTACTAGCCCAGAGGTTACTGCGGCTGAATACCTCTCTGCATTGGAAGGAGTGTTTGGCAGCACTGAGTTGGGGGATGATTTGCTGTGGAAGTTCAAGTCTGCTAAGCAATGGAAAAATGAGAAGTTGTCCGCAATTGTTACAAGAATCAAGAGGGCTCTGTAGAGGGCCCACAGGAAAGGAGGGGTGCCAGCAAAGGAACTGAACCGGGTCAGACTGGACCATATTCTAAAGTCAGCCAGATATTCCAGTGTGATGATGTTGAAACTCAAGTTACAAGACAGGAAGTCTAATCCTCCCAAGTATTGTCATCTTATGAAAGAGATTCATGAAACTGAGAATGATGAAGAGGGCTGGGAGCCCTATGCTGGGATTGTTGGTACCTGCCAGACCCCGGAGAGGAGTGACTCATATGAGTCACAGCAGCTGAGAGAGCTGATCAAAGAATTGACAGAGGTGGCCAGAGAATCTGATCTGTATCAGGCACCCCCAGAGACTAAAAGTGGAGTGGGGGTGCATGTTGTTTCTCCAGAACCCCGGACTGAGGGCAACCTATTAGAAGAAGTGTGAGAGTTGAGAGCTCTGGTGGGGGACTTGCTGTGAACCACACAAACCCCCAATCCTGGTGGAAGTCCAGAGGATCAAGGACCCAAAGCACGAGCCAAAGATGAGCTGCCCAATGCCCTTGTGGTGCACAAACCGGGAGATGGCCCACGTACCCCCTGAGACCCTAGAGAACCTACTTTTTGCTATCATTGCAGGGAGGATGGACACACCCGTTTCTTCTGCCATTTGCCAGAGAATTTGAGGAGGGTTACTACCAGGTTATTCGCTGCGATTTGATGAAATAACAACCAGCCACCCGGTGGGGTTGTTCAAAAGAGTTACTCTTCCAAGGCCACCACCAGATCGACACCAACATCTGTGCCACCTGAATGGGCCGAGGTGGTGGGTCCCTCCATGGAGACAACAGTAAAGGTGAATGGAGTGTCCACCAGGGCTGTGCTTGACATGTTTCAAGATTGGTATCGGAAGTACCTGCCTGATGTGCCCTTACAACCCTTGAAAGGTTTGCATGTCTGGGGGTTGAGTGAAAAGTCGTATCCATACTCTGGCATATCCAGATCTGGCTGTCTTTCCCTACTTCAGTGGCTGGAGTGGCAGAACAAGTAGAGACCTTGGCCTGCGTGTTCCCCTACTGGACTGTAATGATGGGTTCCCCTACCAATTGGGACCAACGCCATATGTTTGGGGAGACTGGCACAATTATGTTACGAGAAACAGGGCACCGGACTGGTACGACCTGAGAATTCTCGCGCCTTGATTAGCAGAAGGCTCATGAGTCTTGACGGCACCGAGGAGGTAGATCAGATGAACCAGTCAGGTGGTTGTAAGAAGAATCCTGAATCGATGGTGCTAGCCCCCAGTGCCCAGTGTACTCTACAAGTGGAGATCAACTTACGGAAAGATGTCAAGAATAGAATACTAATGCTGGATGCACCAGGCAATGGAAAATTGCCAGAAGAATTGTTGGTCAAGCCCAGCATCCTGCCTGCTCATGCTCATGCCTATGCACGATGAGTGATGGTCCAGGTCCACAATGTGTCAGATCGGGAGAATCGGGTTAACAGAGGCTGCACCATAGCTACGGTACACTGCACAGACACTGCAGTGTTACCTAGTAACAAGCACCCTGGAGCAACTGATAGACTGACTCCCGACTTGTTTGACTTTGGTGACTCCCCATTGCCAGCTGAATGGAAGACTAGAATCAGTAAGAGACTTGCCCAGAAAGACCAAGTGTTTTCATTGAAGGAATGGGACGTGGGATTTGTCCAGGGAGCGGAGCATCACATACACCTGCACGATGAATGGCCATTTCACGAGCGGTCTCGGCGCCTAGCTCCCACAGACATAGATGATGTGAGAAGACACCTGCAGGATATGCTTGTGGCTGCTGTGATACAAGAATCCAGAAGCTCCTATGCTTCGCCTATTGTGGTTGTGCACAAAAAGAATGGGTCAGTGAGAATGTGCGTGGATTATCTAACTCTTAACCGGCGGACCATCCTGGATCAATACACCACACCCCATATACAAGATGCTCTGGACTGTCTGATTGGGAGCAAACGGTTCTCAGTGTTGGATCTTCGAAGTGGGTACTACCAGATCCCTGATGGCCCGGAAGACCGTGAGAAAACAGCCTTCATCTGTCCATTAATTAGATCTTGAGTTTGTGAGGATGCCCTAGGGATATCAGGTGCTCCGGACACTTTTCACATTGATGGAACGCAGTGGGGATATGAATTTGTTGAGTGCCTGGGTGTATTTGGAAGATGTCACTGTGTTTGGAAGTTCACTGGAATAGCATGAGAGTCGACTATTTAAAAGTGTTAGACCGACTGGAGGATTTCAGCCTTAAGCTGTCCATCGACAAGTGCCAGTTTTTTCAGACATCTGTGAAGTATGTGGGGCACATAGTATCCACCGAGGGGATACAGACTGATCCTAGTAAAGCTGAGGCCTTGACCACCTGGCCCCAGCCCCACAATCTGAAAGACTTACAGCTCTCATGGTGTTCTGTGGCTGGCTTACCACTGGTTCATAAAGGATTATTCTGGGCATGGGTGATTCGCCCACTCTGAATCTCACCTGTGGGTTATTACTCCCACGAACCATAAATGCAAGAAAGGGGCCACCTCTGGAACAGAAAGAGTAGACTTTCGCCCAGGTGAACTTTTTGGGTCCCGCTGGATGCCCGACTGTGAAGCCGTTTTCCATGAAATAATATATCAGCTCACCCATGCTCCCATCCTGGCCTATGCTGACCCTACTAGACCCTATGTGTTGCATACCGATGCTAGACTATAAGGTTTGGGAGCTGTGCTGTATCAAGAATGAGATAAGTCTTGAGACCGGTGTTCTCTCTGTTAGTGTAGAAGTCTGACCCCATCAGAGAGAGAAACTACACTGTGTATAAGCTGGAGTTCCTGGCATTAAAGTGGGCCTTCGCTGATCAGCGTTCCGTGAATACCTATCATGGGGCAAAAGATACTGCAAAAGACTGACAATAATCTATTGGACCTCATGTGCAGACTTCAATTCAAGTTAGACACTTACAGGGCATTGGTGGCTTCCTTGCATATCTACCTATGATTATGTGTTGCTGTTGAATACAGATCAGGCCTGAATCACATCGATGCTGATGCCCTCATCCGGAGGCCCACTTCCAAAAGTGACTGTCATGCTGTCTGAACCCCGACATTCTAAAGCACTGTGCCAAAAGTTTGATAAAGATGCAAACAGATGTCTGCTGGACACAGTGGACTGCTTAGTAGATTGCTTGGCAGTCTTTCTGACACTTGTATATACCAAACTGGCATAGTCACTTCTCCGCTCTAGATATTAGTACTACCAATTTGATAATGACGGGCATTCAGTGGGCTCAATCCCAAAGATCCTATGATCTGGCCATTGCCTGATGCACTCTCTGTGTGAAAGATGTGTCCAAATTACAGCCTCTGATTTGCAAACTGCTTCATTTTTAAAGAAGGCCCTGTTGAAGCTGATTAACCGGGTTGTTATATAGAGAGAGACAGCAGATCGGGTGGCAAGTAGAAGCAACACTGGTCTTGCCCACAGCCTTCCGAGACTTGGTGCTAAGGTCCCTTCACAATCCACATGGGCCACCTGTATTGACTGAACCCTTGGACCTAGTACAATCTCGCCATTCTACTGGCCTTAGATGGGGGCCGATGTTGAGCATCATGTAAGGACTTGTAGCCGCTGCTCTGCAGAGAAAGGCCCTCATCTCAGAGGGCTGCCCCTTGTCAACATTACAACCAGCACCCCAATGGAATTAGTTTGCATAGACTTTTGGGTTTGGGAGCCTGATCAGCAGAACATTGGTAATGTGTTGGTGGTCATGATCATTTTAGCATGCCTAAGCTCTTCTCCCAACCAAAGATCAAAAGGCATCCACCTTGGCCAGGGTGCTAGTGGAAAATTTCTTTGTCCACTACAGAGCCCCCCAGAGAATTCATTCTGATCAAGGTAGGAACTTTGAGAGTCATTTAATCAAAGAAATGCTCTCTCTTTGGGGGGTGCGGAAGTCAAGAACCACTCCTTACCACCCGCAGTGGGACCCACAACCAGAACGCTTGAATCGCACCCTGCTTGACATGCTAGGCACTCCTCACCCAAAAGACAAGCATAAATGGAGCCAGCAGATTAGCACCTTGGTACACGTCTATAATTGCACAAAAAATGATGCCACCGGGTTCTCTCCCTACCTCTTCATGTTCAGGAGAGAGGCTCGGCTGTCAGTTGATGTTTGTTTCTGGGTCTCTCCTGATGGGGTCTGAGCTGAAAATTATCTACAATATGTACAAAAACTGAAAGCTCAATTGAATCATGCATACCAACTAGCCCAGACAATGGCTGCAAAGAGAAACTTAGCCAATAAAGAGAGATATGATAAAAAAGTAAAGGCCCAAAAGCTTCGAACTGAGACTGTGTGTTGTTGCAAAATTTGTTATTGCATGTAAAATATAAATTGCTGGTCGATGGCACCATCTCTTCCCATATAGTAGTAGTAAGGCAATCTGATGACTTACCCGTATACAAAGTGTGGCCTGAAAATGATTGCTACAAAGCTGTCAAGACCATGCAATCGTAATCAGCATTGCCCATTGGTCAAGTCATGATTGAAGCTGAACCCTGAGATTGTTTCTGGACCGCTGACTGGCTGCTGCCAAACAAAGACAGAGTCAACTCCACCGGAGTGATCATAGACCCAGTTTTCCACAGCAAGTCTAGAACAATAATGACTGTCAGTCCACCTTGATGAGAGTGAGTGCAACTATGCTTATTACCCTCTTATGAAACTGGAGTCAGTTGTTTCTGAGGTAACCCCATGAGTAATTGGGGGATGAAGTTGGGCCTTCTGGCCGCCTAACTTCCCAGGCTTTGTCCTTGAGCCAATGCTCTCCTGAGAGTGAAGTGCAGAAGTGCCTGTATCTGATAATATTGAGTCACTCTGCACGGTCGAACTGTATGGTTTACCTGAGGAAGGGGCAGATGATATGAGTCATACTAGTGACATGCCAGAACCTGAAGAATACTTTGTGTGTGATGATAATTCCCCTCCAGTGCCAGAGTGCCTTCCAAGTGAGCAAAGTGTCATAGAAACAGAATTTACAGAGCCAGGGGCTGACAGTGCTCCAAGTTTGAACTTCCCTACCCAGGCAGAGGTTCCCCTCACAAGTAATGAAAGTCCAGAGACTGAAGCTGAAAGTACAGTGACTGTGGTTGTTCCCCCCCAAGAAAGACTGGCCAAGCTGTAAAGCCTGTGGTGCACTTTAGTTATGATTTCCCAGGGAGGCCAGTGGATTTGCCCCTCAATGTGGTCCACAAGGGAGTTTATGTTTCCCCGTGCTCACTGCCCAAACTGAGTTTAAGTACCAATTCCCGGTTGATTGTCCTGCCCTCTAGGTATGGTGCCCCTGCCCCGCCTAACCCCAGGTTAGCTGATAGGGAAGGCCCCCCCTCGCATATTGTTCAATGTACAGGAAGTTGTTACCTGATCTTGTATGACAGGATGTATACAGTACCGGTGTGAAATATGCCTAACGTAATTTAGAATAGACAATGTACTGTGAAATGCAGAGAATGTGTATAGTAAAGGTTGAATATGTCAACTGATGCCTTAGAAGCCATAGGGCTCAGCCTACTACTAATAGTGGGATGTATAGTATATAATTTTGCAATTGCACTATTGTGATGGTAGGCTAACTTTGATGCGGAACGCCAAGTTTTCTCCAGGCAGGGAAAGGTGTAACACCCCTGAAAATGTGGGTTCTGGAAAGGTCTTCCATGAGCTTGCCTAAATGCTCGCTGCCCAGTTGGTGTTCAGCACTATAGCCATTTAAATGTATTGCCAGTGAGTGCCCGTGTGGTCTCCATGTGTTGTCGCTTTAAGAGCTGCTAGTTGCAGTGATAATTAATCTGGGGGGGGCAGAGTGTTGGCATGCTCGAGTCCCGCCTGGTCTGCCCAAAAATAGCTCCATTTCTGCCATCGCTCATTGTGTAAAGGGAGCTCTGTTGAAAGAAGTAATTATTTGCTGATGATAATTCAGAGTGCTAATGATAGTGTAGTTTGTTCTAACCTGCCTTCTTTGCAGCAAGGACTGTTCTGACTGTTCCATCATTTGGTCCTGAATTCATTTACTTGGACCAGTCAGTAATGGGGACTCTGGATGGTTTTCATAGCTATGGGACCCAACCGGAATTAGGTTTTGGCTTGGGCTTTTGCACCTGGGGAGCCTGTTTATTCTGCAGACTATTTAACCAACCGAACCTTGATCTGGGGGAAATACCACGAGCTGTCTGCTGGAAAGCCAGATCTGAGTGGAGAGTTGAGGGAAAAACAGCTCGAGAGAGTCGAGCCAGCGTGTGCGTAGTCTTCAAGCGGGAGAACCATGGGGAAGGCCTGTTTTCCGGCCTGTGCACTTGTTGTCTGCCCAGAGAGAGGGGGAGTGTTTCTTGGACTAAATCCGAGTCTGGTGAACCCAGTGAGTGGCTAAAGGGTGATCAGGCTTTACTAGAGGAGGACCGAAGATTGTGCTAAATGCGATTGGCCTGCCTGAAATCCTTTCTCACCTCAATGTTTCTGTGGGGGGCAGAGAACATATCGATTAGGACCAGGGAGTGCTGTGTCTGGTTCAGTAAGTTCCACTTACATATAAATGTGCTGTGAACGGGGAAGGAATTGTGAGTTGGTTCCCCACGTTGTAAACTGTGTTCAGCTGGCAGGAAGCTGTATCCTGCAGAAACGGACTGAATCCGCTACATCTCCGTGTGGCTGGGCCTTGCAATGAGGGCCCCGTCACCCTACCCTGCTGCGCAGTGAAGAGCCATCGATGAGAGACCTGCCCAGGGATCAGCCTCCTGCTCCATGCCTGAACAGGAACGACGCTGCGGCAAATCGTGTGGGCCCTGCTTCTCCTGGCAATCCAGAGAACTCATCTGCTGTCTCAATCTTCTTCCCTCCTGTGTCCAGTCTTTGGTATCATGATTAACTATCAGGGTAGCTCCCTGCAACTATCTTTTAATCTAAGTGTGCCACCTGATTTGTTGTGTTGTTTCTTCCATCCACGAACTGAGCCATCTGGCTCCGGATTACAAAAGTGTTTTGCAAGTTATGTTTTCCATTACAGGGCCCCAACCAGCTGCAACGCCGCCTACCCTGGGCAACGGTTCTGGCTAGCCCACCTTCCACTTCCCCTGGGTAGCCAGAAGTATGACTATGTGAGGGACTCTGACTGCATGCACAACTGTGTGACTGATAGAGAAATTAAGCCAATTAACCTGATTGACCCCTTTCTTGTTCGAATCGCCTGAATAAATCAGATCTACTTTTTTCTGCACCTCAACCAGTCTGTGGATCCTGTTTATATCTGAAACATTGTGCTGTTGCCATTTGCTCTGTCTAACCTTGTTTTACAGGGAGTCCCCTGGGTCGAACTGGAGAAACCAGCCCTGGTGGGAAGTGTATACTGTGTGGGTACTTGCAGAGCATATCGGGGTATTGTGAAGGTAATTATTGCATACTGTGTGGGCCACTGGTAGGAATAAAGGGGGTTATGGTGTCCCAGAGGGCTGTGCCCAGTTTAATTCGACCACTACTAACCCTGACCTCTGGGTGGAGGCACTCGTTTCAGAACTCAGGCCCCTTAACCTACTGGTTGTCCAGCAGGCAGGGGTAGTAGCCCTTGGGGTAGCGCCACCTAGGAGTTACACTAAGAAAATGGTCTCCTTGTGTTTTGGCACATGACAGAGGCTTTCTAGACTCCCTTTACTCCCCACCGTCCTCACCCTTGATGGGGGAAAAATTGACAACATACCCTCATTTAAGTATCTCGGTGTCTGGCTTGACCACAACGTTGGTTTATCTCAGCACATAGATGCCATGTATAACAACCTCCACCCTAAGCTTGGTGCACTTTATAGGAACAAAAGTTGTATCCCTATATCTGCCCGCCGGGACATCATCACTCAAATGATCCTCCCCATTTTTGATAATAGCAACATAGTCTGTGGTGCTGCACCTAAATCCACCCTGGCCAGACTGGATTCCCTCCTCCATTCCTTTTGCTGTTTTGCCTTGGCCTGCCCCCCACCCAAGACTCACCATTGTTCTCTCTCTGTACATTGATCTCTCCCTCCCTTCCTTGAATGACCACCGTCTCATCCACTGTGCCTCCTTTAGTTCTAAATTCTAGTTGGCTTCGCTCCCTCCTTACCTCAGCTCCCTCCTCTCCCCTATGTCCACCCCACCCATGTACTCTCTCCGTAGCTCAGGTTATCATTCTCTTTTGCTCCCCTCTTGTAAATCCCTAGCTGGCCAGTCTAGTTACTCCTTCTGCCTTCCTAATCTTTGGAACTCCCTTCCACTAACAATTAGTTCTGCCACCTCAAAATGCTCTCTTTGCTCTCTTCTCCAAGGCCACACTGCCCCCTCCTGTAAATGCCCTTATCCCCATTGTCTTACATTTCTCCTCATCTATTCTGACCTCTATACTTCTCACCACCCCTCCTCATCCCCCTTCCTCTCGCCCCTTTCCCTTCCACTGCTTCCTCTCACTCCTTAACTTCTTTCTCACTCACTCCCAACCCCAATAATCACCCTTTCTACCCCTTCCTAATCCTCTACACTCTATTCCTCCACCCTACCCACCATAATCTGTTCTCTTCTCCTCTCTCTTTTACTTCCAACACTACTTTACCTTTTCACCCCCCCCCCCCGAATCTCTTTCTCACCCTGCTCTACTTATTCTCTCTTCTACCCTTTCCTATATTTGTGACATAACTTTCTTGTGTATGCCGGGTACTTCGCACTTCTGATGTTTAACCTGCATTATTATTTGCTCTGGTAATGTATATTATTGCACATACTGTGTATTGGTGAATTATTACTGTGCTTCTACTTGTTTGTACTTATCCCTCCCCCCTTCCCCAGGACGCATCTGGAAATGAGCTTCATGGCTCAGTATGTCTTTCCTGGTAAATCTATTTTAAATTAAATTAAATTAAATTAAGCTGCCAGACTAGCCACAGAGACTGGATGACCTGAACAGCCGCTTCCTGCAAAAGGTAAGGTAAGGAGGGAGGGAGATGGGCTCATATGGTTTATGCTGGCAGCCTGGCGTATTTATTTGTCAGAATGGAGTTGGATTGGGAACTACGGATTTCCTCTCCAATTCTATTTCTGTGCCTCAGCTGAAGGCAGAAAGGAATATAAGCTGGAATCAGAATTTCCAAAATTCCGACTTCATTCCAACAGAACGGATTCTACAGAATCCAAACAATACTAATCTGAAGAAAGTCTTATCCCATTTAGCTACCCTTTGGTGATCCTTTCATCTGTCTGCACCTTTGTTAGCCTCACTGCATTGCCTGCTTCCTTCTGTTTTACTTGATATACATCCTTGTCCTCCTTCCTCTGTGTTTCATTATACCTCCTGAATGCCACCCTTTTTTCCTTCACCACCTTTGTCACTTTCTTAGAGAATCATAATGGTCTCTTTTTACGTTCGCTTGTGCACATGCGCAAGGAACGTTTTGGGAGAGTAGCACACTTTGGAGGTGTGCCTCTCCTGTTCAATCCACTGCTCTGTTGAGCAGACGTGGCGGTCCTGCACCAATGGGTGCGGGAGCTGTGTATGACAGTGGTGGTCTTCGCTCCAAAGAAAAACACCGCTGTCATACACAGTGCTGGTAGGCCTCACGCCCCCCCCAAAGCTTTGGTACCACGCTGGGAGCCCACCCCAGCGTGGCAAACGTCCTGCGTCCTCTGCCGACGGGGGTGCCCAATCCCCTGTCGGCTCCACGTCCCAAAGGCCCCCCAAGCTGGTGCCACGCTGGGAGCCCACCCCAGCGTGGCAACGTCCCGGCTGTTGCTGACGGGGTGCCTAACTCTGGGCCGGTTCCATGTCCTCCAAACACCCCCAAAGTTTTGTGCCACACTGGGAGCCCACCCCAGTGTGACAAACGTCCGCTCTTTTTTTTTGTTACCTAGAAAGTAAAAACGGTCCCACGGCGCTTCTCCCTGAACCCCTTCCCACAACCCGCACCCACCCACTGCGCACCCTGCCTCCCCACACCCCCCACCCCATACTTACCTCCGGAGCTCGCGCGACGATCTTCGTGGATAGGAACACGCTTGCACTCTTCAAAGCCGACTGCAAACTGAGGAAATGCCGTAAGCTGTATAATGGGCTAGATAGGGGTTTTCAACTTTATGCATATCTCAGCCATTTTTGAATTTTTGCACCAAATTTCAACATGGGGTTTTGGGACCCCTTCTCATGAATGATGTCATCTGTCATGTGTATTCAGGCCCGAGGGTGATTTCGCAGTCACTGCACAAAATCACTTTCGGCCTGAACAACACCATGACAGTGACATCATTCATGAGAAGGGGTCCTAAAACCCATGTTGGAAAATCTTGCGCAAAATTCTAAATGACTGTTTTACGAGCTGCAGCATTGTGCAGTTCCTACGCAGGCTCGTAAGTTCCGTGAATTTTCAATATTTTCACTCCAGATTTTCAACATTGCCATTTACCACACCTCTCATGAGCAGTGCAGCTGTCATTTTCACATCCTGCCCAAAACGTGTTTCCGCCAAGGAAGCGCATACAATGGCACAGTCGGTGCTAACTCAGTGTATGGGACACATTAAGAAAATCACAGTGACACTGTTCATTAGCAGAGGTTTTAAAATGGCAATGTTGAAAATTTGGTGAAAAAATTCCTAAAAATGACTGTTTTACGAGCGTGCGTTGCACAGTTCCCACGCACGCTCGTAGGTTTGCAAATTTTCAATATTTCCCCTCCAGATTTTTAACATTGCCATTATACCACACCTCCTTATGAGCAGTACAGCTGTCATTTTTCACATCCTGCCCAAAACATGTTTCCGCCCATGTAGCGCACAATGGCGCAGTCGGTGTGCGAACTCAATGTATGGGACACATTAAGAAAATCACAGTGACATTATTCATGAGCAGAGGTCTTAAAATGGCTATGTTGAAAATTTGGTGAAAAAATTCCTAAAAATGACTGTTTTACAAGCGTGCGTTGCGCAGTTCCCACGCACGCTCGTAAGTTCGCGAATTTTCAATATTTGCACTCCAATGACTTCCAAATACCTAAACAGCACATAGAAGCAAGCAACATTTGGCATTGACAAATGCTTGTTTATTTTTGCATTCGCTAGCATGCATGTGCAAGGAACGTTTTGGGACAGTACGACTTTTTGAAGGTGTGTGACCCTCCTGTCCAATGCAGTGCTCAGTGTAACGGTGCAACCCTACCGCGCCTAATGGATGCATGAGCGTCTATGACAGCAGTTTGGCTGCAGTGGTCTCAGTTAAAGAAAAGTACCACTGCAATTAGCGTGTAACGGTGTGTATTTAGCATATTGACGTCACTCTTTTCCCTCTGGCTGCTAATAAAATCCCTCCCACTTCCTCCCTCTGCTGCCATCTACCCTGCTCCCTTGTTATTGCCCCCACCAAACACATTGTATGTGTAGACAGAGTGTACAGTCCCCATTGTCTCCAGGCCCCCCCAACAAACACCCAGGTGACATGCTGGGAGCCCACCCCAGCATGCCCATTGTCCCTGTAAATGGGAAAACTGTCCCGCAACATCTTTTGTTTTTTTAAAACCTGTGAAAACAGAAAACCATCCCTCGCTGTGTCTTGTGCCCCCTTCCCGAACCCACACCACCCTCTGCTTACCCCACCTCCCCTCGCCTCACACACTTACCTCCGGAGCCTGGCGCAATGATCTTCAGTAGAGTGGGAACACGTCTGCACTCTTGAAAGCAGAACGCAAACTGAAGAAATGACGGTAAGCTGTATAATGGCATAAATGTGTTTTGTTTTCCAACTTAGGTGGCTATCTCGGGCATTTTTGCAAATTTTGGCACCACATTTTCAACAGGGGGTTCTTGGGACACCACTTCATGAATTCAGTTACTGTCATGTGAGTTATTCTGTCCCCAAAGGTGATTTCATGGTCACTGCACAAAATCACCTTTTGGGATTGATTAACTAAGCAACAGTGTCACTGTTAATGAGGTGGGCTTCCAAAATCTTATGTTGCAAATTTGGTGAAAAATGTCAAAAAATGACTGTGTTATTTAGCTGGCAAGCAGCAGTTTCCACGCACACTCATAACTTCCAGAATTTGAAATATTTTCACCCAGATTTTCAACACTGGCATTTTTCACACCTCCTTATGAACAGTACAGCTGACATTTTCACATCCTGGCTGAAATGTGTTTTGCACATCCAGAGCACAATGGTGTGGTCACAGTGAGAAATCAATGCTCAGGACAGATTATGAAAATCACAGTGACACTGTACATGAGCAGAGGTCCCACAATGCCTATGTTGAAAATTTGGTGACAAAGGTCCACAAAATGACTGTGTCGTGACGTTCATTGTACGGTTTCCATATGCATTTCGTAGGTTCAAGAAATTGTTGTATTTTCACTCCAGATGTTCAACATTGCATCCCTTCACACCTCCCTATGAATGCTACAGCGCTGTCATTTTCACATCCTGCCCGAACTGTGTTTTTTGCACATGTGGAGCACAACGGTGTGGTCGCTGTGGGAAATCAACGCCAGGACAGATTAACAAAATAACAGTGGACTGTTCATCAGCAGAGGTCTCAAATGCTTTTACGAGGTGGGGGTAACAAAAAGGTCATGCTGAAAATTTATTGTGCAAATACCAGCAATCGCACAGGGCATTAGGGTAAAGCACCATACGTGCCAAACACCACTGCAAATACCTGCAAGCAAACGTTCGGCATTGACAAATGCTTGTTTTCTTCTGCTTTTACTCACTTCCTTCATGCAGTGGTTGATTGCTTTTAGTTATGCCATCCCTAATTTTCCCCACTGTGCCTCAACCCCTTCCTGGCAATTCCTCTTTTCAAGACAGTCTCCTATTTTTAAAAAAATCCATCCTCCTAAAGTCCAGGACCCTGTCCTCAAGTGGCTTGCCTTTTTCTGTCATCATGTTAAGCCACACTGTACAGTGATCACTGGTACCCACAGGACTGTCCACTGTAATGTCTTCATGCTGTCATTGTTTGTAAGCACCAGGTCCAGCACTGCCCCCTCCCTAGTGGGTTCTTTAACTACCTGTCTGAGAAATGCCCCATGTAAGAAGTCAAGAATGGCCCTACTGCTTGCCAAAGCCATATTTTGAAGTTTCCAGGTCACATGTGGCAGATTTACCAAAGCCACAGTTGAAAATCTCCAGGTCACATCTTGCAAATTGAAGTCACCAACTACCAGCATCACCCCCTCATTTGCCATTCAATGATAGCTTCCCAAGTGCCGTATCAACTCCTCCCATTGTGCTGGAGGACTGTACACTCTCCCAGTATGGATGCCAGCCCCAGCGCCTGTCTCCAGGATGACCCACAGCACCCCCAGTCCCTTCTTTTCCACAAGGTACCCCCATACCTCCCTGGCCTTGATTCCCTCCCTTACATATGATACACCCACTTCTCCCCATTCCCTGCCCTATCTGAACTGAACAGAGGTTTGACAGTAGAAGGTGGCTGATGGGGAGGAACAGGAGGATAAAGTCCCATATGAAAAAAAAGATTGCAAAAATACATGAACTATAAACTGAATTCTGTCTAACTCTCACATTTTTTCAAAGTTATCCCACTGGTATCAGGTGCTCTTTAAATGGAAAAGAAACATTATATAATTTAAAACAACTATTGCTAGTGTTTTCTGTTCATTATTGACATGCTGTCAACATATTTGAAGCTATTATATTTGCTTTCTGTATGCTGTTCCCAACTCTGTTTAGTGCTTTCAACTAGGTACTTCCTGTCTGTAACGAGGGGAAAACACACACGCGCACACACACACACACACACACACACACACACACACACATGCACACGCACAGACACACACACACACACACACACATATACACACACTGTGAAGCTTGATGCTTATCTTAAAAGCCTGATGTTTGCTGGCTGGCTGATGGTTAGAAAACCTATGTGATTGGTGGGGCTTTTATCTGTTGAACTAAAGAAGTTTATGCTCATCATCAGCCTGTTGAGCACTGTCATTGTCAGCACTGGCTTTTGAGAGGCAAGCCTCCGGCATTTCTACATCCATTGTCTTATACAGTACGCACTACATAGCCACTACACTACAGTAACAATATGTTCACTTTGTGCATGTACACAAGCAAACAAAAATAAATAAATAAGTAAAATGTTTAAGTTTCATAACTCACTGCAGTAGTTTGTGCACCTGGGAAATAAAGGCTAACATTCAAAGGCAGTTTGGACTTCCACTGACATCAGCAAGCTAATGGAAGCCTGAGTCTGCTTCTCCTTCTTCCCTCCAGGCAAAATCAAACTGCATCCACCTACCAAAAGATGAATTCGACGACCAAGAGCACTCGATCTAAAGCGCCTCCACAAAAACAACAGAGGACACCAACACAGAAGATTAGACACTTCATTTTAGTGAAAAAAAAATTCCAGTCTAGCCTAGACTCTAGAATACAGGACACTGCTGAGACCTCACTGCAGGCTGAAGATTCTGATACTATGGATTTAATAGCAATCATCAAGCAAACAGCTACCACGGTGCAACAAATTGATAGCTCTCACACAACTTCGGTCGGATATTAAATCTATTGAAAAAAACATGACCAAATGGAAGAGCAACTAACGACTGTGACTGAACAATCTGATAGACACAACCGCCTCCTGCTGTATCTTCTGGCCCGGGATCGTGAGCTAACACACAGGCTAGATGACCTGGAAGGGGATAGCTGCAGGGAAAACCTCCAGATTTATGGAGTCCCAGAAGATACAAAGAAAGACTCCAAAACAACCATATTGTTTGTCACTAACCTTCTGAAGGAGGTCCTACATCTGCCAGGGGATTTCTGACTTGGGCTTCAACTGGGCTCATCACTCCCTGGGTCCCAAACCCATGGCAATGGGGACCCGCCCCCAATCTTAGGTCATTAAACTTTCTTCCTACACAGTACAAGAACTTTTCCAGTGTGCCTGGCAACACAAAGAACTGACTTACCAGAGAATCAGCATTGACAACTACTACACCTCCACATTCCAAGAGAAGAGGTGCTATCTATGGCCCATCTTGAAGCCACTAAGAGCCAAGGACATTAAAGCTCAGATGCTCTTTCCAGCCCGCCTCTGTGTTGAAACTCCTACCAACCCCCGCATCTAGGCAGATTTATTAGAGGCAGTATCCTACCTGGAGAGCTTGGGGGTCCAAATGCCATCTCTTGTAAAGGACAGACTGGAACGGGATTTGCTGCAGACTGCCTGGGAGGTGGCAAGAAAGGGTCTCCTCCACGGCACCAGTCAGCCAAGTTTGAGGCCTTCTACTGTCCAATTGGATGTTAGCTCCCATCTACGACAGTATGGGAGAATGACTGTTGATGCTTCAGTTTCCACACGGGAGCAGGAAATGGACATGAAGACTTGCAGAGACCCCCAGAAGTGCCGCAACGATGTAGGGTTTGGTCTGGAACCCCGGCTCTGCTAAAATGGCAGTCAGATGGATTTTCTGTATTTATGAACTCCTGGACTTCTTTGGATCCTTCCCATGAGTATCAGTGGGCTTACTCAATTTGTTGCAGACCAGACCTCTTTGTTATTAGACCAGACATTTTCAACCCCTGGCAGACACTCCTGGTTGTGGTAATACGGCATACACCAAGCCTTGAACTACAGTGGCTCACACTCCTTCAGTGGCTGCCACAGCAGCAATGGACAGTCAACCACATAATGCCATCCTCTGATCTTCCTGGAGACATTTCCATAGACTGCTCCTTCTAAGAGCCTCTCTTTTACTTATGAGGCTCCTGCATAGCTCCATCATAGTCAGACCATGAGAGGCAGCAAGGGCTTATCTATCATGCTGCAGGCAGGAGAAATTATGGTGTACTGTTGCCCCACCCCTCTTTTGAATGGCCTCCTGCTAGTCACAGCTTATTCAATGATACACTTGAATGTAATGTTTGAGGTTATCACTCTTACATAGTGTGACAGGGTTAAATAGAACCCTTTCCCAGTTGTTATGGAGAGTTTGAATGCAGGGATCTGTTCTGTTCTTTCCTTTTCTGTCTCTTGTCTGTCTGATTACACAACCAAATTTTCTTGTGAGACCTAGGACTTGATCACCCCGACAGTCTTGTAATTCTCTGCCTCTCACTATCTCTCTACCCTCACTTGCTGTTTCTGTCTTTTCCTCCCTTGCATACCTGCTGGTATGAAAATATATGCAAATCATTATGTGGAAATGTAACTGATATTGGGATCCCTTTGTTAATAAATTATATAGTTTTACTGTTGAAATGTATATAATTATAGTTTGAGATGATTGCAAAAAGTTATTGGTAATTCAAGGAGTTAACCTGAGAGCAGTTTTTAAGCCCTTTTTCTGAAGCTGAGGAGAAGGGGTCTCAGTTCTGGGACATTGTGTTCTTGCCGCACCTGACTGAAATTTACAAGAACATTTTAGAAAAAAACAAGATGCTTGTTAAGGAGGGGGGGTCACAAGGACTTAGAGAGAGAGCTGCATTGTTTTGGGAGACACAGAGATCGAAGGAAAACTCAGACAGATCTTCTTTGTTTATTCTGCCTTTGTAAATAGTTATTCTGAACAATTTTTTATGTTACTGCTAGTATTAATAAACACTTTGCGAATTCTACAACTGCTCCTGTTTTTTCCTATGCTTTCTGACCTATACCTCAATGACACTTAGCACAGAAGTTGAAACAGGGAGGGAGGGAGGTGGCTGGGTTTTGAGCAACACAGTACTTCATTGTTTTCCTTCTTATAAAGGACATGAATCTGTGTTTGAGGGCTGCCCTGTGTCTACTCATATAATTCATTGCTGTCTGGCAGCCCATGAGTCCTCCTTCCAAAATGTTTACTTATTCTTCCCATGAGCAGGCTTCTTTAGGGCAAATAGAATCCAGGGCTATACCATACATTCCTTCCCAGGCTGCTAGAGGTTCAACTACAAAAGGTGGGACTTTATAGCCCTATGAGCACCGGGTAAAAGTGTGCCTCTCTTTTTTCCATTTTGTGAGGGACCCATGAACCCAATGAAAAAGATTTGCTTTTTGCTAATGGAGCAGGGATCCTTCACTGCAAGTGTCATATGCCCGGGTGCCCTGCTTAGTGACACTCCTAACCTCCCCAATCAGATTTAGGGCATATTGCTATGTAGGCATTATTATTCACTCCGATAATTAGTTTTTTCATTTTCTGGGGGTCCATTTAGTTACCTGCTATTGCATACTTGGCTATCTTGCCTAACTGGACATCTGGTGAGTTCCCAGGTCCTTGGCTCATCTATCTGAGTTTGATGGCCTGGTTTACTCCCCCACATGGGGGGGGGACAATTGTGTCATAATAGGGACACCACCATAGGGAGGGCTCTTGCCTTCTCGACCTTGGAAGTCAGAGAGGAGAGGTGGAGTGGCAGGGGGCCCTTAGGCCTCCTGTTTCTCCCCTCCTGTCACACAGAGATCAACGTCGTTCGCTTACTTCTCTGCTGTTAGCATTTGAGAAGCAGGAATTGATGACATGTTTCTTACATTTTCTAGTTATGGTTTGTTTGTTGTTTCTGGTTACATGGTTTCTTGTTTTGCCTGTTACATACATTCTTGCATATTATGGTCAACCTTACAAAAACCCCATTCAGTGGTAGACTAGCCTGATGTTCACTGATAAGATGGGGAAATTATTTGTCTGTGAAGATGGAAACATTACCTAAGATTGTTACATTTAATATTAAAGGCATAAACAGCCTGGTTAAATGTAAACCGCTACTTGTTTAACAGGGAATCCATTCTAGTATTACTTGAAATGCTGTCATTGTGAGTATTCTGTTTTTTTCTTTTTATCATTATGATTATTATTTTGTTTTATTTATTGTTTGTTTATTCATGATGGCTAGAATTACAAATACCTTTGAACCTGCTGTTCTTTTACAAAGGTTCCGTGTCGACAAGAATAAGTTCAAAACAATGATACAATTGGTTACAGACATCAAGGGAATAGTTCATATAAGGTTACAATTGGTATACAGTGTAAGGCAAGCAGGAGATACAGTCAGTGAGGATTATATTGCAGTCAGAGTAGTGACTTTGTCAATATAAGTGCTAATTGAAGATTATAAAAGCTGGATAGGTGTGAGGACATAGAGAAGGGGGATGAGAGAAGGGGGAATAGTGTAGTGCCCCACTAAAGGTTGAGGGGAGATGAGTGTAGGGGGATAAGAGGGAGAGGAGAAAGAGTCGGGGATAAGGGGTGGAAGGGAGAGGGGAAAGGGAAAAGGGGAGTGGAAAAGGAGAGGGGTGAAGAAGGTAGGGAGGAGGGGAGGGAGGGAAGGAGGAAACTGGGTCATGGAGAGAGGCAAGGGGTGGGTGGTTTTATGAGATTATTAAGGAGTTCCTTCTGCTAGAAGCCCCCCTTTCCCCCTTGGCCATCCACCCCAATCCCCTACCATTTCAGGGACTTTTTTTTGAAATTATATATTTTATTGAGATATTTTTGTAGGTTATTCAATACTTGCAAAACTAGTTAACCACACATAAAACATATAACATAAAGGTCAAAAGAGCGAGTTGCTGACCACTCCTTATGCAGAAGAAGATGGATTCAGCCTGTGCGGGCCACTGATGCCGAATGTGATTGATTGAGGCAAGGAAATTTATGACTTAGCTGTGTGCGTTTTTTTTTTTTTTTTTGGTGGGGGTTGAGTGTTTTATTTTACTTTGTTTAGTACGTATTTTGAGGCGTGTGTTCAGGACAATCTGTTTATTATTGTGCGAGAGTGGTGTGAGCAGTATTACATGTGCAAGATGGGATCTTGTCGGGGGTAATGTGTCGGGGCTGTTCTGGGGCTGGATGGTGTGGATAATGTACAGGGTATCTCAGCTGCATGACCTATGGCCCTTTATCCACCTCCAGGTTTCTAACACCACAGCAAGATGGTGTTGGGAGGTGGGGATTTGGAGGGGCCATGGTGATTCTGGGAACGGGGTGCCCCATGCACAGCGGGGAGTGGCAGGATAGAGATCATCAGGTGCAGAAGGCACCCTGGATTGCGACAGGCACAAGAGAGAGGCCAGACGTGTTTAGTGCCTGTCCCGAGGGAGTCCACCAGACTGAATGGACAGATAACCAAAGGGGCTGTTGTGTCCACCGATCCTCTATGAGCAGTGCTGTGCAATGCCAGATCAATCATGAACAAGACTGCTATTATTGCAGACTTGATTTCCCAGGTCGATCTGGCTTGCATTACAGAGACCTGGATTAGGGATGATGCAGGCCCAGTTTTGGAGGCTGCCACCCCCTCTTGGTATACCATTGTGCACTGCCCCAGAGAGGAATGTAGGGGCAGTTGGGTATCCATTTGTTTTAGATCTGACTTGGGTTTCACTGTGCACCCAGTGAGAACCCCGGGTTTCTTTGAATGTATGGCTGTCCGTGGGGGTCCGGGCGCAGGCTGCTGGATTCTCCTGATTTACCACCCCCCCAGGGCAGCGGGAGACTTCCTGCAGGAGATTGCTGGATTCATCGTCAGTGAAACATTGGAAGCCCCCAGATGTATTGTCATGGGGGATTTCAATGTTTGAGCAGATGATGAATCATCTTGGCTTGGTCACAACCTCCTCCAGATCATTTCATCACTGGGCCTCTCGCGGGTAGTTTCCTCCGCTACTCACCAGGGTGGGCACACTTTGGACCTGGTGTTCTCACTGGGGCTTGAGATAAGCGATCTCAAGATTGATCACGTGGCATGGTCTGATCACTCCACAGTGCGGTTCATGTTTGGGACACCCACCAGATGCCTTCCCCCTACAGAGATAATGAGCTACCGCCCTTAGCAGGGATTGACCCCGGAGTTTTTTTTGGCAGTAGCCAATCTATCTAGTGTGGACAACGCATGTGTCGGAGGCATTGGCGATGTTGTTGGTACCTATAATAGGGTGCTATTGGAAGCCATTGACTCCCTCACACCTGTACATGTATGACCCAAATCTTTCTACCTGAGATCCCCTTGGTTTGATGGGGAGCTCAGGGAGTTGAAGAAGAAGGGTCGGAGGTTGGAGTGCTGCTGGAGGAAGACCAGGCTGGAGGAGGGCAAACTGGCCCTGTGTGCGCATTATAGGGTGTACTAGGGGGCAGTCAACCATAAGAATGCAGAATTTCTGTCCAGGGAGATTGCCGTCAGGAAGAACTGACCAGCTGCACTTTTTTGAACTGTGGACAGGCTACTTCACCCAGCCTGTCTATAGCCGAGGAAGGTTTTTTCCAGTGCTGAATTCAAAGAGTTTGCTCGGTTCTTCTCAGACAGGGTGTCCGATATCCAGCAGTGAATTCCTTCAGTCAGCCAGTCCAGAGCTGACAGTGGTCACCCAAAGTGTCCTGAGTGTGCTCCATATAGTTGGGGAGAGTTTAGACCGGTGGAGGTAAATGAGGTCATTGAGGTACTGACCAATCTGAAGTACACCTTTTGTGAACTGGACCCAGTGCCGACGCGTTTCTTGACGAGATGCGTCAATGCTGTCGGCCCGGTGTTTGCCTTGATTATCCGGTGTTCCCTGTCAGAGGGGATCTTCCCCGATTCCTTGAAGTAGGCATTGGTGAGACTGCTCCTAAAGAAACCATCTTTGGACCAGGCGGTCAGGGCAAATTACCGTCCCATCTCCAACCTTCCATTTTTGGTGAAGGTTGTTGAGAAGGTAGTGGCACTTCAGTTGGAGGAGCACTTTGTGACCCATGAGTATTATGAGCCCCTCCAGTTGGAGTTTTGGGTGAGGCATAGCACAGAAACTGTGCTTGTTAGGGTGCAGAATGATCTTCTCAGGGCTAGAGATCAAGGGGAAAGGACAATTCTTGTTCTCCTCAATCTCTCTTCAGCATTTGACACTGTGGACCATTGTGTGTTGCTGGACCACCTTAGGGAATTCTGCGGACTCACCGGTACTGTCATCTGCTGGTTTGAGTTGTTTTTAACTAACAGAAGACAGAGGGTTGTGATGGAGAATTTCTCCTCCACCTCTAGTCTCCAGCTGTGTGGAATTCCCCAGGGTTCAGGCCTGTCCCCAATGTTGTTCGCAGTGTACATGCTGCCCTGGGGGGATCATTAGGAAGTATGGTTTGGGGTTTCATTGCTATGCTGATGATACCAAGCTGTACTTGTCCTTTGCCCCAGGAACATCCAACGCAGTAGACGTGCTAAACAGCTGCCTTGCCGACATTAATGACTGGATGGTCTCCAGCTGGTTGCAGCTGAACCCCAATAAGATGGAGGTATTGGTGGTGAGTTCAAACAGAGTGTGGGATGGGATGGTCTCTGGTGCAGAGACAGACTTGTTCTGGGATCTGTCCCATTGAATGCGTCTTTTGAGGTGCAGAAGCTTGGTGTCATCCTGGACAGGGGTTTGACGATGGATGCACAAGTGTCTTCCACTGTCCGCTCCTGTTTTTTCCATCTTAGGAATGTCACCAAGACAAAGCCCCTTGTGCCGCCTCTGGACCTCCCCACTTTTATACATGCCTTGGTGACATCAAGGCTTGACTACTGTAATGCGCTCTATCTCAGGGTCATGGGAGGACCTTGCCATAGACTGCAGCTGGTGCAGAATGCAGCTGCCACGTTACTTACGGGGCACCCTAAATATTGCCATATTACACCGGTACTACGTGAGCTGCATTGGCTGCTGATCAGGTGGAGGATCCTCTTTAAGGTGGGTCTTCTCACCTATAAGGCCCTGCATGGCTAGGGCCCTGGTTACCTGTTGGACCTTCTTGCAACTGCTGTCTTGGTCCGTCCCCTCCACTCTGCCAGTAGGGGCCTCCTGGTGATTCCCAGGAAGAGGCTGAAAATGGCCGGTGACAGGGCTTTTAGTGTCGCTGGCCCCGTCCTGTGGAATTCGCTACCTGCCTTAAGGTCCTCCTGTTCACCCAGGCTTTCCCCGACTTAGCTGTTTAGTGAGATCTGTACATTATGGTTTTTGATCTCAGTTCCCGTCCACCTCTGTTTTTTAAACTTTTTAAGGTGTTTTATTTTTTATTGTATAATATATTGTTTGATGTTTTCTGCTATTTATTCTGATTTGCTGTCTTATATTTGTTTATTTACTTTGAACAGTGCTCAGAACCTCTGGGATTGGGTGTCCTTTTAATAAAAAATTGCCCTGCCTTGCCTTGCCGAAGACATTTGATTAATCAAGCATACATTCTGTTTGACTGGTTAACCAAGTCCTAAGATGAGAGCGGTTCCCCATCTGATGCCAGGTTTTAGATGGCTCATGGGTGATCGAGTTGGAAGACTAATAGTAGGGCCTCTAGTGGGCCCACCTGGATTTGTGTAATTCTGGTGTTGATGGAAGAGGGACGCCCAGATATCGTGGCAGTCACAGAAACATGATACACAGAGAACCATGACTGGGATGTCAACATACCAGGGTACACAATCTACCGGAGGGACAGGGAGGGTAGAAGAGGAGGGGGAGTAGCTTTCTATGTACGGGAAGGGATCAAAGCAACAGAACCAAAGTGTAAACAGGGAGGAGAGGAGGCACTGTGGGTCACCCTGGAGACCGGAAATGGCACCACAATCTGCATAGGGGTTGTATACAGACCCCCATCTCTGTGGGAGGAAATGGACAAGGAAATGATAGAAGGCATTCTTAGGATGGTAGAAAAACAGGAGATATTGTTGATGGGGGACCTGGATATGCCAGATGTTAACTGGAGCACCTTTGCTGCTGCCACATCCAAGAGCAGGGTCATTCTCGATGCCCTACAGGGGGCACGCCTCAGACAGCTAGTGTTGGAACCCACTCAGGAGGGAGCAATCTTATACCTGGTACTCTCAAACGGGGACGGAGAGAGGATCTCAGATCTAGAAGTGGGTAGCCATCTGGGAACAAGTGACCACCAAACAGTGTGGTTCACGATAAACACAGCCGCAGAGTCAAGCCATACAAAAGTGAGGGTACTGGGTTTAGGAGGGCTGACTTTGTCAAAATGGGAGAGTGCCTCAGAAAAGCACTAGCAAACAAGCAAGAAGAAGGGGTGGAGAAACAATGGGGAAACATCAAAACTGCCATCATAGAGACAAGTCTTCGTGTGAAACAAATAAACAAATCAAAACGAAAGAAAAAAACACTATGGTTCTCAAAAGAGGTGGTAGGGAAGGTTAGGGAGAAAAAGATAGCATTCAGGAAGTATCAGGGAACACAGACGGAGCAGAACAGAGAACTGTACCAGTTAAAGCAGAAGGAAGTGGGGAAGGCAGTCAGAATAGCAAAGGCCCAAACCGAGAAAAAGATAGCCAACTCTGTTAAGAAGGGGGATAAAACCCTTTATAGGTACATTAGGGAGAGAAGAAAGACCAAGGCAGGGATAGCGAGGCTTAATAAAGGGGAGAATGGGTTGGGCAGAGAAGGACAGTGAAAAAGAAGGAATACTGAACGAATACTTCTGCTCAGTATTCACAAAAGAAAAGGAGGGGGAGATACCTATTCAAATTAATAGAAGCACTCTGGATAGGGGGGTCGATACCAGTCCTTTCACAGAAGAAAGGGTTCTGAAAGAACTCCTAAAACTGAAGGTGGACAAAGCAGTGGGGCCTGACGGGATTCAACCCAGAATTCTAAAAGAACTAAGGGGAGAACTAGTGACACCACTGGCTAGCCTTTTTAACAAATCATGGGAGGATGGTGAGGTACCTAAGGACTGAAGGAGGGCGGATGTGATTCCCCTTCACAAAAGCGGGAACAAAGCAGAGGCAGGAAACTATAGACCTGTTAGCTTGACTTCAGTGGTAGGGAAAATGATAGAATCACTTCTGAAAGAAAGATTTGCTCAGTACCTAGAGGCTAGCAGGGCACAGGACCCAAGGCAGCATGGATTCACAGTGGGAAAGTCATATCAGATTAATCTAATAGATTTCCTTGACTGGGTGACCAAAGAAGTAGGCCAGGGAGGGGCTGTGGACATGGTCTACCTAGACTTTAGCAAGGCATTTGACACAATCCCACACAAAAGATTATTAAAAAAATTAGCCAGCCTGGGAGTGGGTCCCAGGGTGGTAGCCTAGGTAAAAAATTGACTGGACACCAGGACATATAGGGTAATAGTAAACGGAGTCCACTCCAAAGAAAGGGGGGTTACTAGTAGGGTACTGCAGGGTTCAGTACTGGTCTGGGCCTTTTAATGTCTTTATAAGTGACATTGAAGAGGAACTGGAAGGAAAAGTATGCCTCTCTGCAGACGACACAAAGATCTGCAACAGGGTTGATACACAAGGGTTGGCTGACAGGATGAGAAGGGACTTGGCAAGGTTGGAGGAATGGTCAAATGTACGGTAGCTTAGATTCAATGCAAAGAAGTGCAAAGTAATGCACCTGGGAAACAAAAACCCAGGGGAAGAGTACACAGTGGGGGGGAAGGTATTAACAATAACAAAAATGGAAAGGGACCTGGGGGTAGTCATATTAGATAACCTAAAGGTAAGCAAGCAATGTGAGAAGGCAGTATTGATGGCTGGGGGGATACTAGGATGTATACGAAGAAGCATCACCAGCAGAAAACAGGAAGTTGTCATCCCTTTGTACAGACAGTTGGTGAGATCCCATCTGGAATACTGCATGCAGTTCTGGAGAACTCATCTTCGCAAGGACATAGACAGGATGGAGGCAGTCCAAGTCCAGTGGAGAGCAACTAAAATGGTGCAGGGTCTGCAACAGAAGCCATACGAAGAGAGACTAAAGGAGCTTAATATGTATACCCTTGAGGAAAAGAGGGAGAGGAGGGGCATGATAGAAACTTTCAAGTACCTCAAGGGAATCAACAAAGTCCAAGAGGGTTGCATTTTTCAGAAAAAGGGATGTGCAAGAACAAGGGGGCACAATCTGAAAATAGAGGGTGGACTGCTCAGGGGCAATGTGAGGAAGTATTTTTTAACAGAGAGGGTGGTGGACGCATAGAACAGCCTTCATGAGGAGGTCATGGGTTCATAAACAGTGGGGGAATTCAAGAATGCGTGGGACAGACATAAGGCAATTCTGGTGGGGGGGTATGAAGAAGTAGGCTATTGGTTAACTAGGATCTGCAGCTCATCCATTAGGTTGAGAAATGGGCAGACTAGGTGGGCCAAGCGATTCTTATCTGCCGTCAAAGTCTATGTTTCTATGTTTAAATATCTGAAAAAACAGAAATGTGAAATTATTTTCTTGCAGGAGATCCACCTGACCCCCACTGAAGCCCTGAAATTTAGGTCAGGGGACTACCCTCACACTTTTCATGCACCTCTGGAATGTGGAAGAAAGCGAGGGGATATGACCCTTCTTCTGGCATTGCTTCCATTTGAGGTGATGGTGGTGACTGCAGATCCAGGAGCTAGATACCTTGTTGTTTTTGACTCCATTTAAGACACACTGGTCACCCTAGTTAATGCCTATGCCTCTCCGGGCTCTCCGTGTAACTTCTACTCCAACCTACTTTGACTAGTAGTCGAAAAAGCCAGTTATGGGAGGCAACTGGAACCTCATTTTTAATAGAAAGCTAGACACTTCCTCACATATCCCAACCATGAATAACAGAACAGTTAAACAATTTAATACTCTCCTGGGGCAGCTGGGACTTGAGGATGTCTGGCGCATTAAATATCCACTACAAAGGACTACGCATGTTACTCTCCACATTTCAAGGTATACTTATGTTCGGACACCTATATTGCACATAAAAGAGACCTGCCAGTGATGTTGTCCCTCTGGGTGGGAATCTCAGCCCTCTCTGACCACCAACCAGTCTTCTTAGAAATAAATTTGTACCTGCCAATCAAAAAAACACACTGGCAATTGAATGTCTCATTGCTAAGAGAGCCTACCTTAGTACAGGATCTCAAAACCCTATTTCTCTCCACTACGACACGTAATGACAAACCAGGAACTACCCCATAAATCTTATGGGACACTATTAAGATAATCCTACGTGGAGAATTAATCTCCGCAGCAGTACATCAGAAACAGGAAAGGCAAAAACGCCTTTTAGATCTAACCTAAACCCTACAGGAAGTGGAATATAAACAAAAAATAAATGGGACAAACAAGTAGACCTAGAAATAAAACGGGTGAAATTTAAAATTCAAGAAATTCAGAAGATGAAAACTGAAAAAGCACTTCACTACTTGAAGCAACGGTATTTTAAGGGGGGAGCAAGGCATCTAGATTTCTGGCTTATAGACTAAGACAACAGGCTGCTAAATCAGCCATTACCAAAATTCGACATACTGAGACAGGTCAAGTGGTATGTAGGAATGAACATATCTCAGAGGCTTTTGTGGCCTATTACCAGGTGCTTTATGGCCCACATCACGAAACCTCCTTAGCTTCTAAGACCACCTACTTACAATCCCTAAATTTACCCCGGCTGAGCCTAGAGCAAAAGGGAAAGCTGATTGCTCGATCACACAATCTGAAATATCGGCCACAATTAAAGATCTCAAAACTGGCAAATGCCCTGGCCCTGATGGTTTCAGCTGGGAATTTTTTATACGACATTCCATAAGGAGTTAACCCCACTGCTGGGTAGGGTGTTTAACGCTGTCTGGAACGAAAGTAAGAAACCACCACCATCCTGGAACTACACCACCATCTCAGTTCTGCCTAAGGAGGGCAAGGATCCTACTTTGTGGGGGTCCTACTGCCCCATATCCCTTCTCATCCTGGACTATAAGATATACACCTCTATTTAAGCAGGGAGACTAAACTCCATGCTCCCTAATATAATCCATATGGACAAAATGGGCTTTGCGGCAGGAAGGCAGGTGGCAGACAATGTCCAACGTATGCTGAACATCATCAAGGTTATTCGGCATTCAGGCATCCCAGTGTGTCTTATGAGCCTGGACTCCGAAAAGACCTTTAATAAAGTTGTTTAGAGTTTTCTGTTTCTCACCCTTAAAACCTTTGGCTTTCTGCAAGAGTTTATAGTGGGGATTCAAAATCTCCATTCTTCTCCGCAGGCCTATGTTCAAACCAATGGAGGCCTCTCTCCTAGATTTAATCTTTACAGAGGGATGAGGCAAGGCTGCCCCCTCTCACCCCTCCGTTTTGATTTATACATTCAGCCATTGGCTAAAACAATCAGAGACAACCCCAGAATAAAGGGGATGGAGATTGGTGGACTTATGCACAAAATATCATCGTATGCTGATGATGTCCTCTTGTATTTGGCACGTCCAGAAATTTCTATCCCCGAAGTCTGGACAGTCCTAGAAATATTTGGTCAGCATTCAGGCTACGTTCTTAATAAAGCCAAGACAGTGATTCTTAAATTTCACTACACTTCCTCACCTCCAGTTATGCAAATGCTCCCGGTAAATTGGAGAGCTGCACAAATCAAAGAATTCAGGTGCTAAAAACTTAACAAAGCTATGTGATGCTAATTTCACTGGGCTCACCAAAAAAGTACAGGCAGATCTCAACTGTTGGTCTCTCCTTAATTTCCCAATGTTCTCTCGAATCCAGTCGATCACCATGAATATTCTCCCGTGATTCCTCTACCTATTTCAATGCATTCCAATCGTTCTCAGTCGGCAACATTTTCAACAATGGCAACATTCCATATCTAAATACATCTGGGCTTCTAAGCATCCCAACTTAAATATAAACCTCTGCAAGCCCCCAAACCTTTGGGGGGATGGGTTTTGCCTGACTTAGAGGACTACTATCTTGCCACCCACTTCCGAAGTACCCTTAGGTGGCAGCTCCCAGACTGCACTGCTAATTGGAAACTGATGGAACTGCAGGAGGAGGAAGGAACACCCCTAGCAGCCCAGGCTATGGATCTATATTTTAAGAAACACAATGGGTCCTGTCCAACCTTTCAGTGTGAAACACTCTTCTCAGGGTGTACTGTCTGTGGGAAAAGTTTAACATAGGACCTTCAGTATGGCCCTTCTGTTGGCTCAGGTAGGATTTGCATTTTCAGCCAGCTCAATTCGATATGACTTTCAGAAAATGGTCCAGACTAGGACTATATTACCTTTGCCAGGCTATGAAAGGAGATACACCGCTGGATTTCCACTCCCTACAACAACTCTTTCAACTCCCAAACTCGGACCACTTTAGACTCCTGCAACTACATACTTATATACAAAACCAACACGTAGTGCCTCTAAATAACCCGCTGGCAGAACCATTGCTCAAGTTAATGGACGCGATTCTGAAGCTCACCGTACTCAGAGGGCTGATTTCTGTTCTCTATAAAGCAATTAAATCACTACATGGAGACCAGGCTCTAAACATTAAACAAAAATGGCAACAGGAGGCCAATATAATACTTTGGGAATCTGACTGGTGCAAGATTTCCAGTCAGGTCTAAAAACCTCTTGTTCTCCAATGTGGGAAGAGTTTGTCTGGAAGGTCAGGATTCACTATTTACGAATGCCGGTCATTCAGGCCAGATGGGTTACACGTTTCTCCTCAGCTTGCTGGAGGGGATGCGGTGAGTCCCATGTGAACCATACTCATATTTTGGGGGGTTGCCCATCACTGACATCTTTTTGACAACAGCTTAATACCAAGTTGTCAGGACTTTTTAACATTGGGGCCCTACTTGCATTTGAAAATGTCACCCTCAGCCTCCCCCTACCTGGCTTAGTGGGCTGAGACCGTTTCACCTATGGAACATCTTAGTGGCAGCGGTACACAAGGCCATCACTTGACAATGGCTTCAAGCGGACCCCCCACAATTCAATCCTGGCTCTCGATAGTTCAAAACATTCAATCCATGGAAGAACTAACTTATAGAGTAAACCTCCAAACGCATATTTTTTTCCGGAGGTGGATGATCTGGTCACTTGGTGATACTCCCCTAGATAATCTACAGCTCAACACCTGATACATTTGTAGTAGCCTAGTATGAAGTTTTAATATTCTGCCTACCTTCTATAGATAGGACACAGGTTAGTTGGACTGAGAGTAGGAGGGAACCTTGGCTTCCAACATTACGCTTTGCTGCATAGATTACCGGGCTGCTATGCCGCCATGCTGCTTAGATGAATTTCCAAAGTAGTATTGATATTGTGCATTATAATTAAATTATGCAAGTTTGTGTTGAGCCTGTCCTCACCTGTAAGTTATAGGCTGTTACTGTACTTTGTGTACCCAAGTTTTTTTAGTAAAGATGCATTAAAAAAAACATTCAAAGGCAGTTTTAAGAAAATAATGCTGTTGTAGATCAAAATAAGATTTTTTTTTACTATTGCAACATTGTGAGAGGATTGTGACCATCACCTTATGAAATATTCTGCCCTTTTCCCTAATACTTCTGAACTGTGCCAAATATAATCCAACACTACCAGACACGGTGCTGAAGCATAATAACATGAATAATGTTGCTGGCATTCTGTTTAGACATCACCTGCAGCTCTAAGATTTTTCTGTGTGCCTGATCCAGATCTTGTTGCAGTTTCTCTGGGGTCTCCCTGGGGTGAGACTCAAATAATTCCGCTTGCTCTGAGCTGTTTTCACTCTGATGAATAATATTTTCTAGCCTTGAAATCTAAAGAACCATAAACAAATACATATGAACATTTTTTTTATTGTGACTGTGGTGCAATGTCAGTCATAAGCACAAATGCCTAAATATTTAGTGATTTATTTATTTAAAATTTAATTCACCGGGATATCCTCATGTGATGTGGCATCTCATTTTCACAAGGCTCCTGTTTGACAGCAGACATACAGTACATGCAGACATTTTAACAGACATCATATAGGTAATCAAAAAAACATAATAAAGAAGACATAAGTGCCAAGTGTAAGGGTGATCAGTAATGCTGGTCTGGGTCCCGCAGGTAGCTAGGCATTCACCTTTTAAAAGTAAGCAGTGCAGAAGAGATTTTAAGGAAATTCTAGAGTTTGTGCCAATTCTCAGGTTCTGTATATGGAAAAACACCCTCTCCGAAGTCTCTTTTAATCCTTGGCACCTTGAAACCCACATATAGGGTATTTGATAATCAGAGGTATAAGCACAGGCAACAAAAGAAGGAACTGCTGGCAACTTGAGGCAGGACCATGAAGGCACTATTTGTTATATATTTCATTGCACATTTTATACCTGAATGTACCCTTCGTTCCAGTAAAGAGATACTGATGTTCCACATAATGCTGGAGCTATTTCTGTATATAAAACAAAGATAACATTCGACTAAGTTTACAGAAACATTTTTTAACACTAAACATATGGTGCTTAATCTTCTTTTTCTTTATATTAAGAAATATGCCTCAGTCTGGCATGGAGTACTGAATACCAAGTCTGGATTTGCTATTTTGAGACCAGCGTTACACATTTTAATGCTGACTGATTGAAAGGTATGGGGCATTGACAAGGGAATGAGCACCAATGAGATCCCTTTCACGCTGCAGGACAGAGCCAGTTAAGCTGGTTAACAAAAATACAACAGAGTGCTGAATATTCACGAGACAGCAAATCTACATTCCTTGGTGTATAATGCATCCAGATTACGTTAAATAGATAGGGTGGGATATTCAAATGGTTTGCGCATGGTGCAACAGGGTTGCGCCATGTGCAACCCACCAATGCGCCACAGCGTGATATTCAAAGGGGTGCATCGGTAATGTATGTGGCGCAAGTGGGGTGGGGGGTGTGCTCATGCATATGTGGCACATCCCAAAATTCAGCCCAGGATGTGCGGCACAGATGCTGGCACAACCCCACCTTGCGCTGCTCAGGGGGGTGCAAAGTTGTGCCTGGTATGACCAGGAACGAGTCCTGGCCACCCACAGGAGAACTGCCATATTGCAAGGCACAACACGGCAGCCGCCTGCTATGAGTGGCCACCTGCCCACCCAGGACACAGTCCGCATGCCCCCTGCCCAGGGACTGTTGCGCCCCCCGCGCCTGATTGCAGGCACATGTGCTCCAACCCCGTGGTGGTCCAGTGGACTGATCCCCATCTCCTGATCATGGGCATATGTTAAATCAATCCCTGGTGGTCCAGTGGCACAATCCCCATCGCCCGATCGTGGGCATATGTTAGATTAATCCCTGGTGGTCCAGGAAACCCCCAGCACCGATCGCAGGCATTCACTAGTGTAACCCTAGTAGTCCAGTGGTACCCCTTCCCACCCACCCACTGAGGCCCCGCTACCCAGCACCCCACCCCAGTCAACGACTGGCGGCAGCACCGCCCGCGATGCCGCCCAGGCCGCCAACTCACAGCATACATAGGGTCTGTACGCCTATTGGTCTCGCTATGTGGGCCAATGGGCATGCAGACCATACTGTACTACAGGGCCTGAAATGTGAATGAGCTCATTCACAAGATGGGCCTGTGTGTTGGCATGCAATACACCCATTGGCCCATGCAGTGGACCAATAGGCATACAGAACTCCTACTGTACGCTGTCAGTCAGCGGTGGCTGGGCAGCATGCGGGTGGGTGCTGCTGCCTGCTGCTGACTGGGGGTGGAGCGGGTGCAGGGCCTCAGTGGGCGGGTGGAAAGCGGGGTGTCACAAATTCGCTCAGCCAGTCAGCCCTCTACTCCCAAAGTGCCAACTTCTGAGGGTAGGATTTGTGGACAGTTAACAGTACCAGGTAACCCTCTTGTCTGTCTTGTGGGTTCGAGTCACCTTAGTCTCAAGTTCTGGAGGGATTCAAACTGATATTCTCTTGTTAGCATACCCAATTATCAGGCTCACATAATTCTGTCTTTGGGAGGCCAGATCTCTTTGCCTACGGGCACCTAACCAGGTCTACAAAATGAACCCTTAGAACTCTATGCAAGACCTTAGAGAACTCTATCCATTTCCCAGTTTGATATAACAATAAACTCATACACAGTGTCAACTATAACCTTTAAAGCTCCACTTATATAAAAAGAAATTTCAAAAAATAAAATAGGAAAGCAGTAAAATTACAGAACACAATATCCCAACACATACAATCTTAAAAACAAAACGGTTTTAAAGTGCTAATTCCTACATACACTCAGACTGATCTTAGCTAATGTATTCTTACTTCTTAGTCTTACAGTGCTGTGATGTCCTTCCTTTTCAGTCAGAAAATATGAAAGTGTGAGACTTCTAAGGTTTGTTCAGTAGGTTTAAAAACAGTCTTGAGCTGGCCTTCTCTCCGAGGTCACCAAACTCCGCCTTGGTGTATAAAAATCTATATTTTATAACACATGATGGCCTATTAAGGTATTTAAAAAATAATAGATGACAAAATAAATCTCCTCTTCTCATGCTGACTGGTCCAAACCGGTCTGGGCTCTTGCTTCACACACACATCACAAGTCTCTTTGATGTAAGTAACTGTATATTCAAAGCAAAAGCATTTTGGCCTCCTTAATTCCATCTGGGCCCTGGTATCTACAGACAATACAGGTTCTTTGACGTAATGCTGGCTTCCCTCTGATGACACCCCCTCCACACATGCATATTGGACTACAATGCAGTCTGGAACCGGTACATCAAAGGCCTCTTTGATGAAGTGAGCTGGCTTCCTGGGAGACACCCAAAACACAAGCATGCTCCTTCTATTATGACACCTAGTGCAAAGTCAAAGGATTTCCCTGAGGACGTCATGAATGGCTAATTTTATTTCCTGGGATCAAAGCAAATTGACAAGGTAATTGCATTTTAGAAATCTGCAGTTTAAATTACCCCCTGTCCTTTGAACTTATCCCTGAGGGTTTTTGTGTCAACTTTAGCAAGACACTGGTTTCTCTTGACATAGTCCATCACACATTTTTTTATATTTACAAAAAATGATACAGGGATCAGAACCACCTGTCTAAGTGTGACAGGGGGTACCACTGGACTACCAGGGTTACACTATGTGAATGCCCACGATCGGGTACTAGGGGGAGTTCCACTGGACCACCAGGGATTACTTTAACATATGCCCACGATCGGGTGATGGGGATCGGTCCACTGGACCACCAGGGATTATTTAACATAGGCCCATGATCGGGCGAACAGAAGCGGAGCCTGCTGAGGGGCAGCAGGGCGTCGGTCTCAGACGGCTGCAGCCTGGAAGGGCGCCAGACGCAAATCACCAGGGATCAGTGCACCACATGCAAATGGGGCCATAATGACATGCAAATGGCCCCATTTGCACCTTGCATGCATAATGGCCTCATTTGCATGCCCACAGCTGAATATTGTAGTTGCTGCGCCTAGCGCAACTGTACTTGCGCTAGCGCAGTCCCCTGTTCCCCTTCTGCCACTTGTGCTGGTGCAGTGCATGTGCCTTCAGTGCCTTATTCAACGGTGCTGAGCCATGGTGCAGTACCATTGAATATCACCTGGTCCATGCCCTGGCTCAGCCCAGTTGCACTGCGCCAAGGCTTGCGCCCCTGCTTGGCGCAGTCTGAATATCCCACCCATAGTATAGAAGTAGTGTATAATAAAAGCCCTGTAATCAAGGATAGGCAACTAGAATTGCTGAACAATCTGTTTGTTGATATATGATGTCAGTCAGCATAAAGACCTGTATAAAATACTGAGTCTTGGATCAGTCATGGATAGCACATAGCAATATGATAAACAGGCTGGCAGGCAGGCAGTATAGTCTAGAGCTTAGAGCAATGATCTGTGAATGAACTTGGTACATTCAGCAGACCTAGATTTGATACTCACAACCTCCACTTAGGGCTACCACCTTTTAAGAAGCCCAAAGTGGGACATTTCCTACTGAAGCATGGTTTTTCGCAGGACAATATGTAACCTTGACCAGTGCAACAGACTTGTTTTCTCTAAATAATCAAAATTAAGACTAAATATTGTAGTTGTTTAATTGTTTCTAGTATTTCTTATCATTTTAAGGTATCTTAGTGAAGATATTTTAGTTTTTTGCAATATTTAGAGGAAAATTTGAAATATTTTTTTCTACTACAATGTCAGGACATGTAGTATTTTTCATGTTTTTTTGCAGGACACAGCAGCCCAAATCAGGACTGTCCTGCGAAAATCAGGACAGTTGGTAACCCTACCTCCACTTGCATACTGTGTGACCCTCAACAAGTCTGTTAACCTCCCTGTGCCCCTGGGGCATACCTGGAAATGAGTTTTAACTCATTCACCTTTCCTGGCCAAAAACAGTAAAATAAAAACATCTACCTGACAATTTGGAAAAGAATTGAACCATATTCTCAGATATTTCAAACTTACAATCCAGCTTCTGTAGGCTTGCGAATTTACTTCCTCTGAATAGGTTTGTGCTAAACTCGACAAACAGCAACTCCCTGCATATGCTACAGAAATGAGCATCCACCCTTGACACTGTAATTGCAAACAACACCCCTACTGTAAATTACGTTTTAAATATCTTTGGTATCCAGCTTGGTTCTACATCATAATGGTGATTGCCAAAAGGCAACTGTCATTATGGCGAGGGTACATTGACGAAAATCAGTTTCAGCGATGTACATCCCTGGCGCACAGGAAAACAGCGCCGGGGACTTAGAACTTCAATGTTAATGCAGGGGGCTGTGCCCCCACCCCTGAAGGATTCTTAACTCCAGGGGGTGCATGTTGGTGAGGGGCTGCAAATTCTGTGGAAAAACAATTACAGGCTGGGCACACAAAAATGTAGGTGCGCCCGGGCCCGAACCCGGAACCCTTGCAGCTTTAGGCTGCCACCCACCCACCCACCATGCTATGGGACCAGCTCGGCAGCCCCACGCCAACCATGCCAGGCCAACCCTCCCTCCCTTCCGTCATGCTTGCCCCCCCCCGGACGCGTATACATATAGCTGTGGCTATATGCGTGAGCCTCCCCATCCTGTCACCTTCCTCACACCTCACCCCTGTCCTTCCTGTGCCACAAGTGGGTTGCTTGGTAGGCACCCACTTGCAGCTAGCCCACATCACAGGATACCATCCACGGTGATCCAGATCCGTCCTGTATCAAGCAATAGTTTACATATGGATCATTTTCTAGCCTCAGAAGGTACCAAATTAGATACACTCTACAGGTCAATAAATTGCTTCTAAGCATAAATCAGGAAACAAGTAATCCAGCAAATCCTTCTACCTAGAATGAAAGACAAAAAACACAGCACTCATCAGTTAGCAGTGAACAAATCAAAGGCAAGCAATAATACAGTCAGTGCCAACAGACAACCAATTGTTTCATGTCTCTGTTGCTTCAACTGAGAGTCAGATCAATGCAAATTGTTGGGCTGTTGGTCCACTGGCATGGCCTCTGAGTTATATGCAGCTCAGTTTTGATATTGCAAAATACTTTTCTATTCCTGCATTTACTTTTATTGTCTAGTTGATTGCTAACTGGTTAGTGCTTTTGTCTTTCTGTTCATTCTTCACAGTAGAGGGAGCAGGACGGTTCACCAGGGATTAGCAGGGATGGGGCAGAGGTCGATACAAATCCATTTTCAGAGGAAGGAGTCCCAAAGTGACTTGCAGCTCTGAAGGTGGACAAAGCTAGGTGTAACCCCCCTTCAAATGGGGGTTCCCCAAAAAATCTTCCTTGAGCTTGCCTAAATGCTCACTGCCAGGCTGGTGTCCTGTGTTTTAGCAGTTTAAATGTGATAGCCAGAAAGTGCCTGTATAGCCTCTGTGTACTGTTTCTTTAAGAGCTGCCTGGATTGCAGTCATAAGTAATCTGAGAAGGAGCTCTCATGAAATATGTAACTATTTGCTGAAAATCATTTAGAGTGATAATGATAATGTAGTTTGTCTAACCTGCCTTCTTTGCAGCAGGAACTGTTTTGTTTATCTCCACTATCTTGGCCCGGGACTGCCGAATTAGACCAATCAGTACTGGTGGGACCTAAAATGGAGCCAGACTATAGGAGCCGTCTGGAGTCAAAATCTGTAGAAATTGTAGTTTTGGGCTTTTGGTGCCTTTTTTGCACCTGAAGGGGTAGCCTTTGTTGTGACTGGCAGACAGATCAGCCAACCAAACCTTTTTGATTCTGGGGGAAAGTCCCAGGCTTACTGGCAGTTGAGTCAGATCTAAGTTGGGAGCTGAAGAAGCAACAGCTCGAAACAGTCTCTGTGGAAAGGCCTGAGTTTTGGCCTGCATGCCTGCCTGCTGTCCTTGAGAGGGAGAAGAGAATCATTTTTGTTTTTAAACTTTATTTATTTATAGTTTTAGTTCAGCAGAACAGAACAGAACAGACATTTCACAGACAAACAGTTAACACATACAATGTTTTCATGGGAAATCCATTAACTCATTTCATGACCAAGACATTTGACATACAATATTCATTAGGGTAGCAGTAAGAAACCTAAAGGTATTCCCAAACTGGATTACTATATGCTACAGTTAGGGCAAATTCCACTGATTAACAGTCCTGTTACAGAGAGATATTTAGTAATTGTACTGTATTCATTAGCATTTCATTTGACTTATGACCTGTCTGAGGCAGGAGGCAAACCAGCTTAAAAATGGGATAGCAGCAGGACATCTACTAGATCTCTCCTGCCTGTTTGCCCATTTGTACAGCTACAGCAGTATTCCTTGCTTAACAGCTTATATAAAAGAGAGGAGGAGGGAAGATTTATTATCTATCAACATATCAGCTGGAAGAAATCAAGGAGATTTTATATACTATGCTGATTTCTGTTATACTTCATCTGTCCTAGTTTCTAGGGTATAGATCTCAACTTAATATCTTGTGCACCCATTTCATTAGGAAATGAAATCGGGTCTCACCTCTGCCATATATAAAACCCAACGTCTCCACAGAATCTCAAACTGAGGAACCCTTTTATTAATGGAGGCTGTTAATGCCTCCATTTTATATATATTGATCACAAGCTCTTGCCACATGTTTAAAGTGATAGGATTTTGAGATAACCAATTGTTAGTTTTTGCCTTCTGAACCGCTAGGAATGATATTTTCAAGAGCTTAATTGTAGGGGTTCTCTGTATTCCTTTGGTAATTCCAAGAAAAAGTAACATGAGGGGGTTAAAATCAGGCCAGGGTCTACCGTTGATTTTAGGGCCTGATGTAAATCATGAAAAAAGGGGGTCAATACAGGGCAACTCCACATTATATGTACTAGTGCTGCTGAAGCGTGCCCGCAGTTTCTCCAACAAGTTGAGAAACCACTATCCTGAAATTTCATCTGGATTGCTGGGGTCCGGAAGTACCTGACAAAGATCTTCCAAGAAAACTCCTGCCAGCTAATTGCTGATAGGCATCAATGAATCCTTGTTTGGGTCCAAGCCCAAATTTCCTCTGGAATCTGGATCCCCAGATCATGTTCCCAAACCTTTTTTATAGAAGAGGTAGTATCCCCTTTCCATGCAAGAAGAGCTTGATATAGATTAGAAATAATGTGTGCTCTGACAGGTGTACCTTCTATTGCCTTCTTAAAAGTGAATGCAATCTGTGGAGGTGTTGAGCCCCCAACTCCCAAACGGGCAAGAAGACTTCTAATATAGTTCCTAATTTGGAAATATCTAAATCTGTCTTGCCAAGGAATTCCATGTTTAGTGACTAGTGCTTCAAAAGACATAATCTCTCATCCTTCTAGAAAATGCCCATATCAGGTGTAGACCCCTCTCTTCCCATCTCTTGAATCCCACATCCCACCTGGTAGGGAGGAAGGTATCCAGGTATGGGATAGAGAATAAGAGACCCCTCCACCCAACAGCTTTCCTGTCCCTCAAGATTCCAAACTATATGCTCAAGGTGGAAGCAGTATATGGATTGTTCTCTTGAGATGTATTTAATCTCTCCCTCTGCCTAAGAAGTGTGTCATTCAGATTTGTAAGGACCCCTTCCCTTAATTCCAGGTTCTTCCATTTGGACAGATAAACTTGGTCCAGCAAATACATGATTGTCCATAACTGAGCTGCCTGATGGTATAGTTTAAAGTTTGGTAATGATAGGCCTTCTTCTTTCTTCAGAATTTGGACAGCCGAGAGCCGGAATCTAGGTTTTTGTGACCCCCACAAAAAGCGGGAGATCATCCTATTAAGCTAGTTAAAGTAAGAGTCTGGGTAAGAATAGGGATTATTTGGACCAGGTATAAAAACTTAGGGAGGATTAACATTTTAATTGCCTCCACTCTCTGCACCAAGGGAATGGGGATAGGTGCCCACTGCTCTAATTCCAGTTTAATGCTTTTTAGAATTGGAGTAAAATTAAGAGAAAACAATTGGTCTGCCTGAAAACCCACTTGAACTCCCAAGTATTTAATATGGGTTAGATTCCATCTAAAGGGGAATCTCTGTCAGATCCATTCCGAGGGCTCATATTGTACTTTTAAGACCTCAGTCTTAGACGTGTTCACCTTATATCCAGCCAGGAGACTAAATTCTGCCAGGCATGCCCACAGGTGTTCCAATGACTGTTCTGGATTCTGAAGATAAACCAGCAGGTCATCCGATATAAGGCTAACTTATGTGTCTCCCCAAAATCCCACCCCTGTATTGTCTCATCTTGTCTCAATGCCTGAGCTAAAGGTTCAAGGTATAGGGCAAAAAGAAAGGGGGAGAGGGGACATCCCTGCCTGGTTCCACGTTATAGGGAAATCGGGTGGGGAAACTCTGCCATTGATCTTTACATAAGCTTTTGGACTGGTGTAAATATTACTTATGATTTTAATAAAGGATTCTGAGAAACCAAACCCACGTAGGGCTAGGCCCAAGAATTTCCATGCCACCCGGTCGAAGGCCTTCTCAGCGTCCAGACTCAGTATCATGCTAGGTACCCCGACTGGGCAGCATGGAATAACATATGCAATGATCTTTTGATATTATCCTGAGTTTGTCTACCCAGGATAAAGCCTGCTTGATCATAGTTAATTTGCCTAGGTAGAACCACCTCCAGATGTTTAGCCAAGACTGAGTTGTATAGTTTATAGTCAATGTTCAGAATGGATATGGGGTGGAAGGAACTGCATTGTGTGGTATCCTTCACCGGTTTGGGGATACTTGAAATAATTGCATAATTCCAAGTGTCTGGAAATGCTTCCCCTAGTTGTGCCACCCTACAGGCCCTCAACAAAGGACTTTTCATCTCCTTTATAAAAAACTTATAAAATTCTGGGGTATACCCATCAGGGCCTGGGGATTTTTTTGTTTTCAATCTTTTAATCGCGGATGCCAATTCTATAGGGGTATCTAAGAAGTCTCTGATTTCCTGTGTCAGTTTCGGTAATCTTAGCTTAGCTAAATAAGTTTCTATTTGTTCTCTGTCTGGTGAGTGTTCTGACATATATAGATTTGTATAGAAGTCCCTAAAGCCAGATAGAATTTTTTCTGGAGATTTTAAAAGATGACCAGTCCTGGGATCTCGGATCTGCGTGACCATAGTCCTAGCAGTTTGCTGTCTCAGCCAATGAGCTAAGAGGTGAGAAGCCCGAGGTCTGGACTCGTAATACCTCTGATGTAGGCATTGTATTGCCTGCTCCATCTTTACATCAATTAATCTTTGGATCTGTTGTTTAATATTTTGAATATTCAGCAGTACAGAGTTGTCCCCCTTAACATGTCGACCCTGTAGGGCCTGCAATTGTCTTTGGAGATCTTCTAGTTGTTGGTTTTGTCGCAGTTTAAAATGGGCTGCATATTTAATACAATCTCCCCTAAATACAGTCTTGATAGTATCCCACAGCACAGTGTCAGAAACCTCAGGGGACTCGTTGTCCTGCTGGATTTGAACCAGTCTAGCAATAGCCATGTCCATAAATTCCTTTAAATTTAGGAAATAGCTATTAAATTTCCAGAGGGACTGACCCTTCTTGACCTTCACATTCAACCTCAACAACAACTGTGTATGATCAGAGAGAACAGACGGAACATGCCTACATTCCACCACCTGGTCTTGGTGTTCTCCAGAGACCAGCATGTAGTCAATTCTGGCATAGGAGCCGTAGGGGAATGAATAGTGTGTGTATTCTTTTTTATTCTTGTTCCACCTTCTCCAGGCATCTACCCAGAAAGCCCCTTTTAAATAGTCTCTAATTAGTCTGCTAGCTGGATTCTGCCGTAAGGACTTAAATTTAGAGGTATCTTTTTGCTCCCAGACCTGATTTAAGTCCCCACCTACTATTAACAGTCCCTTGTGGTGTTCAGTGATTTTGTGTAGTAAAGAATGGATTACTTCTTTTGTAGAGCCCGTGGGTGCATACAAGGAGGCCACTGTGATAGGAGTACCTTCCAAATTGCCTGAAAGTATAGCCAGATGGCCCTCTGGATCCATATAACTGGCTGTCTTTTGAAACTGGGTTCCTCTGGAAACCAGTATAGCAGAGTCTCTTTTTTCCCTTCCCAAATGAGGCTGCTACCACCTGGTCATGACCAAATTTCCCCAATTTCTGGTGTTCGGGTTTATTAAGATGGGTTTCTTGTAATAGAACAAAAGAGAGGCTCTGTCTTTTTATGGTAGACATAACCTTGTATCATTTTACCGGATTGTTTAACCCATTAACGTTATGGGAAACAATTTTGATAATATTATTATCCCCCATTTATGAAAAGAGAACTATAATCCCTCACATATACAAGATCAGTCTCTCCGATCCCCAGCATCTTCCCTAGGATTCTCCAAAATACTCTCCCCCATCCTTCCACAGAGTTATTCCATGTACCCCCAAATGGTTGTAGTAAACCGTGCCATCCCCTTTGATGTTCATATGTAACTTGCCCATGAAGATTTTTGTCCGAAACTTTAACATATAACAAAACATCAACACAGACACAACACATGAACTTTAAGTCCCTATAGGGAGGTGCTAACTGAGCAGTCCTCACCCAGGAGAAAAAATTATTTACAAAGCAACTCCCAAGGTAGGGGAACAAAAAATGATGTTCCCTAAGTGTTTGAGTAATCAGAACTCGAATGGAAGGAGAAGGGGACAGAAAGATGGCTCGTTCCTCCTGGACCCTGAAGCTAATGGGTCCTTGCCAGGTGACGTGGCTCGTTGTCACCAACACTGTACCGACAAGATGCATGGTGCAAGGAGCACCACGAGAGTCCACAACATCTGCAGTAATTCTTAGGCTCTGTCCTGCCCCAAACCCAACAATACTTTATACTGTGATCCAAGGTTCTAAAGTCCCTGCAGACCCAATAATAATTCATAGTTAATAACCTGCCTCTTTAAAATTGGTGCAAGAGTGGGAAGTTTATATTTCCCCACTAGAGGGCAGCTGGTATCAGGTTTATGGGCTTATAAGCATTTGCATATATTATACAGTCAAAGGCATGTTAAATCACTTGTATCAATTGTAGCATTATATTGAAAATACAACAAATTGAGAGTTTCAACTCAGGAGTGATCCCCATCTGCAACTGTTTATAATCACTCAAGCACAATCCCACCTCAGTAACAAATATCATCATGTAAGGGCCAAAGTAAGGGGTTAAAAGGACCCGAGGCTCCCTTCAAGTTGCTGTAATTTGGTGCAGGGTCCAGCTAAGAAAACATTGTCTCTCTATGCGGACTGAATGCATCGCTGCAATGTTCCCTGTGTAAGCACACATCGACGTGGGGCCTCGGCAGCGCAGCCCACCCTCTCATTCCATGCTGAAGAGATTGGAACTATCTAAGGGACCAAAGAGACCTTGACTCATGGAGAGATCCTCCCCAAAGCAGGGGATGTTATTATTACTCAAAAGGGCTGCAGCATTGCTTTTTGTCTCGAGTCTATGGCTCGCATTGGAGTAACTTAAAACCTTTCAGTTCTGTGCAATTTCTTCAGCGTCAGCCCGGCATTACACCCATCTAGACTCAGGGTGTGTGTTGTTATAGATATATTACGCTGTGGGCAAATTTATACTACCTGAGTAATCCACAGTCGCAGCAGTAGGTGATCTCTCCAACACGCAAGTTTATCCCTCCAAGCAAAAGCCCACCCCGCTGCCATGATCCCTGTGAGAACATACATCAGTGTGGAGTCTCAGCAGGACCGCCCACCTGCTTAATCCAATCAATGGGGGTGGAATCATTAAGAGAACCCCTACACATGAAGCGACCCCTCTTTATACCGGCTGTGTTATTGATACAGGGAAGCAACAGTTATGCATTTAATCACGAGTTTTTCGCTTGTGCTGGGTTAGCCTAACATCCCCAAACCAACACCGATATTTCAGCGTCTGTTCAGAGGTACACCCAACCCAGCGCTAAACAGGGAATATTATCTGTAGATTGGGGTGTGAGAGGGTTCACAGCTTCTGTGCAGTCCCCCAATGTAACTGTTAGTGATCTCCAGGGAAAACCCCAGCAACTGCGAAGGGCATCCTATCGAAAGAAGCTCATTAAATACCAGAGACCCCCAGCGATCCTTGTAGTGTACTGTGTTTTGGCCCATACTACTATACAGAGGGAAATTAGTCCTCCATGCAAAATACCCAACCCACTGTAATGCTCCCTTCAGGTTTAGGCCTCAGCAAATGGTTTTAGCTTTAAAGCCTATCCTTTCCATCCACTCCAGTGGAAGTGGAAACCCCAGAGAAACCATGGTGTACAGGGCATATCACCAATATGCGAGGAGGTACTCATCAAGATCCACCCCCCCATCCCACCACCCTGCCCCGGCTTTTACCAAATATTAGTAGATGCCAGTTCACTGCAGTCTGCAATCAGCGGCATGAGCCCCAATGAGTCAAACAATCAGTGCACAGATCAGCACTCCCCCACAGAAAAGGAGACGCAGGATGAAAGGTTAATATAATGATTAGTCACTAACAGTTGTTCTCCACTCTCAGGTGCCATCTACTCTTTCCGACAGTGTCTCCTCAGAACTTTGGGAGTGAGTAAGCTTAAACAGCATATTCTTGATGTCTTGTAGCGTGGCATGGTGGTAGCCGCCTTCTTCCCAGTTCGGTTAGGATTCTGGAGCTTAGTTGGATGCCAGGGATTCTGTGGGGTGGTGGGCTGTTCTCTATGATGAGGGGCTTCAGATACTTCATGTCGTTTGTTTTTCAAAGCCTGGAGGGCCTCTTCAACTGACTGATACATTTCGGTGCCTGTGTCCTAATATACCTGCAGATGAGAGGGGTAAGGTGTCTCGAATCTGACACTTAGTGATTTCAGTTTCCAGAGTAGTGGAGCGTAGGCCAGACGCTGTTGTTGTATCATGGGGGGTAGTCCTGATCAAAAAGCAGTTGGGCACCATTATATTCTACATGATCCTGCTTCCATGCTGCTCTGAGGATCCTCTCTTTCTTGCAAAAGCTTGAGAATTTGGCCACTGTTGATTGGGGCCTGGCTGTCGCCAATGTGGGTTTAGGCACCAACGCACGATGTGCTCTCTCAATTTTAAACAAGAAGGCCTGTGGCAGGTCGAGCACATGACACAGCAGATCCTCTATGAACTCATTCAGTCCCCGACCTCAGCTAACTCAGGTACGCCATATATTCTAAGATTGTCTCAGCGTAACCGGGCTTCTAAATCTAGGCATTTGGCCGACATGGTTTCTTGTTGCTGCACCAAGTATTCAATCATTTTTGAGATTTGTATAAGGTCATCTTCAGCGGTTGATATACGGTCCTCCATGGTAGATACTCTAGCCTCCAATTTGTTCAAATCTGAATGCAGCCTACTGAATTCAAGCTTCATCTCCGTCCTAAATTGTTTAATTTCTGAGAGTAACGTCTCAAATCTGGATCTTGACAGAGTGTCCATTTCTGACACGATGTGTCCCCCCTGCCATGCTCACCGGCGACTCTCTCCCACTTGCAGCTGAGCTTGCAGGACTCAATCCGGGCTGATCTCGCTTCGATTTTAAGTTTTTCGAATGGGATCTTCTCACCGGAGTAATTCTACTTTGCAATTTATGCATATTTGAATGTATTATCGTTGTCAGTGCTGAGTGGAACCGAAATCTATTGTTGGTGAGGAGGAGAGCTCCTCGATTAAGCAGCCATGATGCTGGTGACATCACCGGATGCTGAAGAGAATCAGTTTGGACTGAATCCAAGTTTGTGAGAACGAAGTAAGCCACTGAGTTGTGACCAGGAACAACCTGAAGAAGACCGAAGATCTGCTGAATGCATTGGCCTGTCAGGATTTCCAGCTACGTCTAAACTCCCGATGTGTGCAGAGACTTTGAAATTGTGACCGGAGAGTGGTTTGCCTGGTATAGTAGAATCCCTTACATGTAAATGTGCTGTGTGTTTATAGTGGGTTGTGATTTGGTTCCCCACTGTGTGAATTGTGTTCCGCTTGCTGGAAACTGTATCCAGCTCGACCGGACTGAATCCGCGTTCATCTCCATACGGCCTGGGGCTTGCCACACTAGCCCTGCCAGACTACCCCACTGCACAGAGAAAGCCATCAACGAGAGACCTGCCTGGGGATCAGCCCCCTGCTCCACGATTAAACAGGAACGATGCCTCGGCGAATCATGTGGGCCCTGCTTCTCCTGGCATTCCAGATCAACCACCTGCAGTCTCAATTTTCATCCAGCTTGTGTCCAGTCTTTGGTATCATGAGTAACCATCAGTGTAGCTCCCTGCAACAACAGCTTAATCTAAGTGTGTCATCTGATTGCCTTGTTGTTTTTTTTCTTTCACGAACTGAGCCCTCCGGCTCCGGATTACAATTAGTGTGCGTGGTGCATGTTGTTTTCTTCCATCACAGGGCCCCAACCAGCTGCGACACCGGCCTGCCCCAGGCAATGATCCTGGCTAGCCCACCTCTTCTTCACCTGGGTACGCAGAGTGTGTGACTGTTTATGGACCCTGAAGTGCATGCATAACTGTTTGATTGATACAGCCTTTAAGCAAATTAACCTGATTACGCCCCTCCCTTGTTCACATCCCTTAAATAAATCAGATCTAAATCCTTTTGCATTTATCATGATTGTGGTTCCAGTTTGTGCAAGAGTACTGTACTGCTGTTACTTGCTGTGTATAACCTTGTTTTGCAGGGGGTCCCCAGGGTCAAGTCAGAGGAAAGCCCTGGTGGTAAGTACAAACAGTGTGGGTACTTGTGTGGTGTATCGGGGGTATAGTGAAAGTGATTATTGTGTATTGTTCTGGCCACTAGTAAGGAAAGATGGGGGTTACAGTGTCCAGGAGGGCTGTGCCTAGGTTAGCCTGACCACTACCAACCCTGATCTCCAGGTGGAGGCACCCGTTTCAGAACTCTGGCCCCTTACCCTGCTCCTAGCCAAGCAGGCAGGGGTAGTAGCCCTTGGGATGGTGCCACTTAGGGGCTATATATGGGACCAGGTGGAATATACTCATAGGTACTAAAGGAGCTCAGGGAGGTGCTAACTGCCCCACTAACAGCCTTATTCAACAGTTCACTGGAAACATACATGGCTCCGGAGAACTGAAGGAGAGCTGACGTCCCTATACATAAGAGCAGCAGCAGGGGAAGAGGCTAGCAACTGTAGGCCAGTCAGTATTACTTCAGTTGTGAGGAAGTTAATGGAGACCCTGCTTAAAGAAAGTCTGGTAGAGTATTCTGGGCTGCAGGATCATGGGCAGCATGACTTCATGGAGGGGGGTTCATGTCAGGCAAATCTGATTAACTTCTTCAACCAGCTAACCAAGGAAATAGATCAGGAGAGGGCAGTGGTTGCAGCCTATTTGGATTTTAGCAAGGCCTTTGACACTGTGCCTCCCAGGAAACTGATAAAGACATTGAGCAACCTAGGGATGAGATCAAAAGTGGTGACTTTGGTTAGAAACTGGCTAACAAATAGGAGACAAAGGGGAGCAGTTACTCTAACGAAGGGAGAGTGACCACTGGGGTGCTACAGGGTTCTGTACTGGGACTGTCCCTCTTCAGTGCCTTCATAAGTGACATTGCAGAAGACCTGATAGGGAAGGTATGCCTTTTTGCAGATGTTACCAAAATCTGTAATAGGGTGGACACCCAGGAGAGAGTGGACAAAATATGGAGGGATATTAGGAAACTCAAAGAGTAGAAAAGAGCATGGCAGTTGGGATTCAATGCCAAAAAGGGCAAAATCATGCACCTAGGGCACTGGAACTCAGGAGATGAGTACAGCAAGGGGGAGGTACTGACCACCACGATGCAGGAAAGGGATCTTGGGATTATCGTAACTGATGACCTCAGATTGGCAGAGCAGGGTGACAAAATAGTGTTCAGAGCTAATGGGATGCTGGCGTGCATAGAAAGGGGTGTCTTCAGCAGGAGTAGGGAAGTGGTTATTGACACTGTATCACTCGCTGGTGAGATCCAACCTGGAGTACTATGTCCAGTTTTGGAGGCTGCACCTCAGAAATGACATAGACAGGGTGGAGGCAGTCCAGAGGAGGGCAACTAAAATGGTGCAGGGGTTGCAGAAGAAATCTATGAGAAGAGACGGAGGGATCTCGACATGTACAACAGAAACAAGATTGCAACCACTTTTCAAAGGATAAGATGTACGGTGACTTGGATGCAAAATATGACCTTTGGCTGCTGCCGACATAGTATCTTGTCCTAAAGACCTATGAGTTCTAAATCTTCCTGCAGCCTAAAGGTTAGCTCAGATGCATATTACAGAGACGTGGTGCAGGTAGGAAAACAAGAGTCTGTCTACCACCCAGGTGCTCTGGCGCTTTGATTTGCTTTATCCTTAGAGGCTGGTTCAGGGTACCCATTCGTGTATTGGCTGACTGTACATATTATCACACTGCCATGAATGTGTGGCAGATTGTCATTAACTTCTGAATGTGACTTAACTGATAATTGTTATTTTTTCTATTTTTAAGTCCACAATTTCCTGAGTCCTCTCTATATTTCCAGACTATGATGAGGGCATGCAGGTTGATCCCCCATAAGCCGGTTCAGGATTTCATTTAGGGGAAAGCACAAGCTGTGGATTACATGAGGACTCTACATTGACTTCTACCTTTAATAAACCACCCCCCAAGCTTCTATTCCATCCCTCCCTTGTCTTTCATACTAACCCAGCCACATCCCCATTTTCCAGCCTCTCTCCTCTTGATCATTTTATTTCGTACCCCCCAACTGCACACTGCCCCCTATAGGAGTCTCTTTCTTTCCTTCTTCCTCTGACAAGAAGTTTATCTGTATGTCTTTTATGTCTTTTTGCAGTTCTTCTAACCTCAGCAGTTTTGTTACAGAGGTTACATTGATTTCTAGACATACCACTTTATTAGCAGTGATGACTTGCCAGTTGCTTAGAAACCACTGTTTTCAGGACCTGTTTTTTTTTTTGGAACATGCACATTAATATCATGAGCACTTTTTATGTTTGCTTGCGTGCATGCGCAAGAAACATTTTGGGACAGTACAATATGTTAAAGGTGTGTGAGTTTCTGCCCAATGCAGTTGATGCTTTGTGGGGCTCGTCCCTCAGGCACCAATGAATCAGCGAGCTGTCTATGACAGCAGTTTGAGAGAAGTGGTCTTCACTTGAAAGAAAAGTGCTGCTCCAGTTAGGGATGATTGTGAGCTGACGCTTTATGGGGCTCGTCCCTCAGGCACCAATGAGTCGGCGAGCTGTCTATGACAGCTGTTTGAGAGAGAGGACCGCACTTGAAAGAAATCTGCCGCTGCAATGAGGGACAGTTTTCTCATTGTAGCGGGACCGTCACCCTCCCTCGCAACCAGACACACAGACATACCTTCTCTCTGTTGGCAGTGGATGACAAGACTCCGGCCATGCACATTACAGTGCACAGTAATGCACATGGCCAGAGTTATGGTTCTCATCGGCTCCTGCTGCCAAGCGCCTTGTTTGTTCGGTGTTCCTTTCCTGGTGAACCATTTCAATAAATAAATAAATGAACCGCGGTGTGGCTTTCCACATTGGTGGCTCCTGCCACCTGCCACACACTCCCTGGAAAGCCGACATCAGGGTGCCCAATCTTTGTGTCGGCAAGTATCCTCCCTCCCCCCATTAATGTGAAACACTGGGAGCCCACCCCAGTGTGCCAAAATCATTTTTCATTTATGTTTCTGACACCGGGATGCCCACTCCCAGTGTCAGATGTCCCCCCCCCAGCCACCTGAATATTTTAAGTGCTGACATCGGGGTGCCCAATCACCGTGTTGGCATGCTCCCCCCCCCACACACACCCACATTATTGTGGCACACTGGGAGCCCACCCCAGCCTGCCTAAATATTTTTGTTAACTTGTAAAATAAAGAAAACCATACCTGTAGTCTTTCTTTCCCCCTGTAAAAAAAAAAGCCGGCCCCTCGATGTCTCTCCATTCCCTCCCCACCCACTCTCTGCGGATCCACCTCTCCGCATCCCCCCTTACCCCACACTTACATCCGGAGGAACTAACTGGCAAACTGAAGAAATTATCGTAAGCTGTATAACGGGAGTCATGGGGGGGGGGGTCAACTTAGGTTGATATCTCAGCCATTTTTAGGAATTTGGGCCCCAAATTTTGAACATGGGGTTCTTGGGACCCCACCTTGTGAACACTGTCACTGTCATTTGGTTACTCGGTCTGAAAGGTGATTGTGCAGTTGCTGCATGGAATCACCTTTTGGGACTGATTAATGAAATGACAGTGTCAGTGTTCATGAGTTGGGGTCCCAAAAAACCCATGTTGCAAATTTGGTGAAAAAATTCCAAAAAATGACTGCGTTACAAGCATGCGTTGCACAGTTTCTACGCACGCTTGTAACTTCGCCAGTTTTCAATATTTTCACTCAATATTTTCAATATTATCATTTTTTCACACCTCCTTATGAACAGTATAGCTGTCATTTTTCATATCCTGCCTGAAATGTGGTTTCGCATCTGTGGCATAGAATGGCGTGGTCGATGTGGGAAATCAACTTTCAGGACAGAGTAACAAAATCGCAGTGGCACTGTTTATGAGGGAAGGTCCAAAAATGCCCATGTTGAAAATTTGGTGAAAAAATTCAAAAACATTATTGCATTACAGGTGTGCGTTGCGCAGTTTCTACGCACGTTTGTAACTTCATCAATTTTTCATATTTTCACTCCAGATTTTCAACGTTGCCATTTTTTCACACTTTCTCATGAACAGTACAGTGGTCATTTTTCACATCCTGCCCAAAATGTGTTTTTGCACCTTTGGTGCCAAATGGTGCAGTCGCTGTGCGAAATCACCTTTTGGGATCGAGTAATGAAACGACAGTGCCACTGTTCATGAGGTGGGGCCCTGAAAAGCCCATGTTGAAAATTTGGAGTGAAAATACCAACAAACGTCTGGAGCATTAGGGTTTCCAACCATAACGCTCCATCCTGTAGAGACTGACAGGTGTTGGGGGTGTAACTTGGGGTCCTTAGCCGTAATGCTCACGCCATTCCACCCCACCCCCACCCTGCAGCCAGTGACAGATACTGAGGTGTGCCTTGGGGTCTTTGGCCCTAACATTCACCCCGTTCTCCTCAAATGCACCCATCTCAGCTTATTTCCTTATGAAATTAGGTGAGCGTGAGGGCCGAAGACCCCAAGGCACACTGCAACACCTGTCTGTGTCTGCAGGGTGGAGTGAGGTGGAATGGCGTGAGCATTATGGCTGATGACCCAAAGGCCCACCCCCAAATGCCTGTCTGTCTCTGCAGGGTGGGGGTTGGGGTTGGCGTTAGTTAATACTTCACTACCATTCCTATTATGCATCTCTCTAACTCCTGCACTACCAATGCCAATACCACCAAGCAAACATTCGGCATTGACAAATGCTTGTTTAGTTATTAAGCTGGCCTAAGGACTATAAGGGCTCTTTAAAATTGGGCCCTCAGACTCATCTGGTTTTTCTTGTTACCGGTAGACTTTGAGACATTATTACTGAGACTCTGGGAGTCAGCGGCTGCATCATGCAACATGCTCTTATTCCATCTGGTGCAACCATGTGACCCAGATGACAAGAATGGGAACCACGGCGCTGTAAGCTCAAACCCAGAATGAAGTAGTAAAAACCATATGGACAATGGGTAACTATGAACTTGTTGATTTAAACCATGTGGAGTACAGTTTTTAGGATCTTTTTTTCTGCAGAATATACTTCATTAGACAGCAGCGGGGATTGAGTGGATCAAAGTTGTAATTGTACTTAATGTACCGGCAGGGATATTGGGGAAGAGAGTATGGAGATCAGAAAGCCTGTTCCCACAGACAGCCACACCATTGTACCTTTGTCCCCACCTCGATGAACCTAACACTGCTGGCGCAGAAGACTTAATATGTAAAAGTTTGACACTGAGTTGGGGGGGGGGGCGCTGGGAATGGTGGCCTCAACAGAAACTTTCGTGTTTTCTTGTGTTCTGTGTGCTTTTGTGTCCTGTCCTGTGTTTAGTCATCTTGCAGGTAACAGCACACTGATGCCGGGGGCCAGAGTGTGGGGGTGTGGGGCAACAGTAGGAGCTCTTCCTCCTTCTGCCACTTCACTCACTTTTAGTGCCAGCCCCTCACAGGAGATCTGAAATCTCCTATGCTTCTGACAGGAAATCTGTACTTACCACCATACACCTCCTCAGGGGCCAGTTTAGCTTGTTGCCTTGTTTACTTGTTTTGTTGTTTTCTTGATACAGTTGCAAGCTTACTTTTTAACCATTTTCTTCATGGGTCTACAATATCAAGTCATGAGATGTTATTTATTGCAGATGGACAGAATCACCTGAGTAGAGGAGACAGGGCCCATCACAGGGGCATCATGGTGGCCACCTGGAGTTGGAGTAATGCATTACCGATAATGTTTAAATATGATTGAAAAGGGTAGTCTCCACATATGCACTTACAATGTAAAAGGCATCTCCTCCGTGGTCAAGCAAGCCAGACTACTCAAAGAACTGGCACAAGAAAAGTGCAATATTGCACTAATCCAAGACACACACTTGAATGAAGCATAGTATCTTTGTAACCCCCCTACAAATGGGGGTTCCCGAAAAGTCTTCCTTGAGCTTGCCTAAATGCTCACTGCCAGGCTGGTGTTCTGCGTTTTAGCAGTTTAAATGTATTGCCAGAGAGTGCTTGTATAGCCTCTGTGTACTGTCTCTTTAAGAACTGCCTGGATTGCAGTCATAATTAATCTGAGAGGGAACTCTGTTAGAAGATGTACTTGTTTGCTGATCATTTGTTAGAGTAATAATAATATTGCATTTTGTTCTAACCTGCCTTCTTTGCAGCGTGGACAGTTCTGTTTGTTTCCATCATCTTGGTCTTGGACTACAGAATGGGCCAATCAGTACATTTGGGACTCTAAAATGTAGCCTGCCTACAGGGGCTTGGTGGGGCCAAAATGTGTAGGAATTGTAGTTTTGGGCTTTTGGCGCCTAATATAACCTGGAGTGGGAGCCCTTATTGTGACTGACAGACAGATCAGCCAACCAAACCTTTTGGATCTTGGGGAAAGTCCCACACTGCTTGCAGTTTCAGTTAGATCTGAGTTGGGAAGTGAAGAAGTAATAGCTCGAGATAGTTTGAGCAGCAATCCATAGTGGATTCACGCGGGAGAACTGTGGAAAGGCCTGAATTTGGCCTGCATGCCTGCCTGCTGTTCCTGAGAGGGAACTCGAGCTTTTTTCAGACTGAATCCGAATTTGGAGAGCAAGTTAAGCCACTGAATTGTGACCAGGCTTTAACCGGAAGAAGACCGACGATTTGCTGAATGCGATCGGTCTGTCAGGACTTCCAGCTACCTCTGAACTCCCGGATTGTGCAGAGACTCTGTAATTGCGACCTGAAAGTCATTTGCCTGGTACAGTGGAATTTCCCTATATGTGAATGTGCCGTGTGCTTATAGTGGGTCATGATTTGGTTCCCCACTGTGTGTCTGAACTGTGTTTTGCTGGCTAGAGGCTGTATCCAGCTCCACGGACTGAATCCGTATCCATTTCCATTTGCCTAGGCCCTGCTGCACTGGTCCAGCCAGAATACCTGCTACGCAGAGAAAGTCATCGACGAGAGACTGGCCTAGGGATCAGCCCCCTGCTCAATGCCTTGAACATGAATGATGCCTCTGAAATTTGTGTGGGCCCTGCTTCTCCGGGCACTCCAGCTCAACAGCCTGCAGTCTCGATTTCATCCTGCCTGTGTCCAGTATTGGGTGTCATGAGTAAACATCAGGGTAGCTCCCTGCAACAACAGCTAAATCTAAAAGTGTTGTCATCTTGTTGCTTTTTCTTTTACGAACTGAGCCCTCCAGCTCCGGATTACAAATAGTGTGCGTTGTGCATGTTGCTTTCTTCCATCACAGTGCCCCAACCAGTTCCTGGCTCACCCACCGTTATCCTACCTGGGTACCCAGAGTGTGTGACTGTGTAGGGACTCTGAACTGCATGCATAACTGTCTGCTTAATATAGCTTTTAAGCAAATCAACCTGATTACACCCCTCCCTTGTTCAAGTCCCCTGAATAAATCAGATTTAACTTTGTTTGCACTTAACCTGACTGTGGTTCCAGTTTGTGCCAAAAGTATTGTACTGTTGCTATTTGCTGTGCTTAACCTTGTTTTACAGGGGGCCCCCAGGGTCAAGCTAGAGGAACCAGCCCTGGTGGTAAGTGCAAACAGTGTGGTTAATTGCCTGGCGAATAAGAGTCATTGTGAAAGTAATTACTGTATATTGTTCAGGCCTCTAGAAATGAAAGAGGGGGGTTACAGTGTCCCGGAGGGCTGTGCCCAGGTTAGCTTGACCACTAACAACCCTAACCTCTGGGTGGAGGCACCCGTTTCATTACCCAGGCCCCTTAATCTGCTACTAGCCAAGCAGGCAGTGGTAGTAGCCCTTGGGATAATGCCACCTAGAGGTTACATATTAAATTCCACCACAGCTGCAGGGACAAAGTGTTCTTTTCTGCACACCCCATGCACAAAAGGGCAGGAGTCACAATTCTAGTAAGGAAAGACCTCCCAGTTCAGATTCAGGACCCTTGCAAGGGCACAGAGGGAAGGCTCTGCATTATTTCTATCCTGCAAATAACCAATGCAGCGTCTCAACACCTTAATGGATTTCAGGGAGGGTCAGCTATTGCTGGGGAAGACTAGAACATCATAGAGAATCAAATCATGAACAGAACTAGTAGATACCTGGCACCATAATCTAGGGCGGCCAAATGCCTCAGTAATTTTACAACATGAAGGTAGTCTAATAGATGTTTGGAGTGCAGGAATTGCATTGGCTGCCAGTTTGATGGAGGGTGCTTTTTAAGGTGGGCTTGCTCACCTATAAGGCCCTACATGGACTGGGCCCTTGCTACCTGGCAGACCTTCTTACACCCGCTGTCTTGGTTCTCCCCCTGTAATCCTCCTCGAGGGGCCTCCTGGCGATTCCCAGGACAAGATTGAGAACGGCCGGTGATAGGGCTTTTAGAATTGCCGGCCCCGCCCTGTGGATTTCGCTTCCACCATTGGTGAGGGAGGCCCTGTCAGTGGAGGTATTTAAAGCCCGCCTTAAGTATTATTTGTTTAGATAGGCCTTCTCAGATACTTTGTGATAATACAGGTTATCAGTCCTTTTTAAATTAAAGAGGAGATTATTTCTATATAGTAATTTTTTGTATGGTGGGTTATCTTTATATATGTATTTTAAATTAAATTTCTGTGTTTTTCTATGGCACCCAGAGCCTCTGTGATTGGGCGCCAGAAAAATAAAAATTTGCCCTGGCTTGCCAAGGAATCCCTTAATAAAAGACTTCATATTTTACCCCACCACCACCACCACCAACAGCTACTCACACACAGACTGGTTTTATATGTCAAAACATGCCATGCACCTAGGGTCAGTCTGAAAATAAGGCTTAGGACCCTCTCCGAACATGCTCTGGTATTCACAACTCTAAATTTAGGATCCAGAGCTCACTCTTCAGTATGGAGGATAAATGCAAACTTACTGATGGAAGAATTACCCCAATGCAAACTAACACATGAAATACAGGGCTATTTAAGTCAAAATCTAGAGCAGGATACTCATATTAAATTTATCTGGTATAGTATGGCCTTAAGGCCTGTCTCAGGGAGCACTCTGTAAGCCAGGCCTCATTTAAAAAAAGCAGAGGCTTCAGTGGCGGGATGCTCTGCAAGAAAAATTCACAGCCCTAGAGACAGAGGGCTCAGTTTTCAATGGACTTAAGACTGATGCAAGAGACTTGCGTCAAAGAGTTTGGCCTTAAGAGGTGACTTGCCACAACTTAAGGCCAAATCGATTTTCTGCCTTGTTCGCGTAAAAATCCAGATGCAGTTGTGCCAAGGCCCCTGCACCATGGTGGTGGTCTGCAGTGTCCTCTTTGGGATTTTAAAAGCCCCACCATTGATGCAGCAAGGGCACCACTTAGACCAGCCAGGAGGTGGCTTAAGTGGCTTGCGCTAGTGGGAGAGGGTGGACTATAGGCTGCCGGGGGCATAAGGAACATGGGGGGTGGCAGAGGGGGAGTCAAGGGGGAGAGCTCGGACTGAATGTTAGTGATGTGGCACCCAGCAAGGTGCATTTACAGCTGTATAACTATTGTAAATGCCAGCATGGGCTTTGAGTATAAGCAGAACAGATCAAGGGACATTATGGAGCAAATCAAGGCAGTCAAAGGGGATCGAGACACACTAATGTTATAACTATACTTCTCTACTGGGACCAAAGAACTAGAACTCTACTACTGGGGCCTTCAATTTAGGGTAAAAACAAAACAAAAAAAAGAGTTAGCGGTTTTTGTCTGAGTTGGTTGAAGTGAATTGTTATCTGTGCAGTTATCTGGGTATTTGTCTCAGGTGGCTGAAGGGAATTGTTATCAGTGCAATTAACTAAGTGTAGAAAGAGCTGTAAAGTAGGGGGAAGTGGCTTAGCTAGAAGGAAGCCAGGTTAAAGCCCAATCACAACAGGCAGAATATCCAAAGGAAGGATCAGCAGAATTTGGTCAATGTTATACACAATTACACAGTGGGGAAATCCACAATGGGGAAAGAATAGGGATAGCTAAGTTCGTATTTTCCTTGTAATAGTTCTCCATCACCCCAGAACAACTTCAGACCCTGGAGACCCCATTCACTGTAGAGGGAGTATGTAAGTGGTTAAATCCCTCCCATACAATAAATTGTCAGGCCCAAATGACTTTATAGCTGAATTTTATAAAACCTTCATGTAAACTCTGGCAACGACGTTCACAACAACCATGAAATGAGTGAGGGAGAAGCAATGTCCCCTTCCTGGTCAGAGGCCCTATTCACAGACCTACTACAGCTGGGAAAATGTAGCTCATAATGTGGTGCAATTCAGACCATATCTGTACTAAACCAGGATGTCAAAATTTTGCTAATGCTTTGGCCAATAGTCTACAACACTAAAGAGGCTCATGAGGACCAAACCGGATTCATCCCGAACTGGCATATACAGGATAATGTGCTTAAACTTCTGAATGCCATCTCAGAGGTGGCAGGGAGCAAAGACATCGACTTAGTGATCACAATAGACACTGACAAGTTGTTCTATCACCTTGGATGAGAGTTTTTACAGGCAGTTTTGGAGCACATGGGTTTAGGAGGTAAATTCAGCTCATGTATAAAATCCCTGTACAACACCCCGACTGCTAGAGTGAGGGTAAATGGGTTCCAATCCTGAACTTGTAATATCTATCAGGGCTAGAGGCAGGGCTGCCCATTGTATCATTTATTATTTATTTATTTTTTGATTTAGCTTTTGTTGACCGGGTAAGTGCACTAGACAAATCCTGCCTATTTTCAGGCACGACCCGGGGGAAGGGGGCTACAGATGCATGCCAACTGACCTTGAACCAGATTAAGGTGTTGGTGGTATTTATTTTTTTTTTAGTGAATGAGGGAAATTTGGCCAGGACACTAGGGAAATTCCCCTACTCTTTTCGATAAATGCCATGGGATCTTTAACATCCACCTAAACTGCCACCAATCCAGGCAGATGGGACCTCGGTTTAACATCTCATCCGAAAGACGGCACCTCAGAAATGCAGCACCCCTCTCATGCTGCATTACAGTGTCAGTACTGGGATATTAACCCAAAGGCCAGATGTGGGAACTGAACCCACAGCCCTCTGATCTGCCAGTCTCAGATGCGAGTGTGCTACCTACTGAGCCACTGACACTGCTAATTTGCACTAAGAGTTGAGCCCCTAGAGGTAGTGCTTGGAGCTTAGCAGGTTACCCACAGCATAAGGGTGCAAGGGGAGGAAATGATGATTTCACTCCCCTATTTCTAAGGGACCCAGAAATAACACTGCCCAAACCACTGCAGCTCATAACAGTCTATAGTAGGATATCATGATATAAAGTAAATTTAGAGAAAACAGAATGTATGCTCCTTATTGGGACTAAAACACCATCTCTGACCAGGCTAAGCCCCTTTAATTGGGTCCATAAACACTTCTGGTACTTGGGAGTAAAAATATCGAGTGACCTAAATATCATATTCCACGTTACTTATGACCCCATCCTACAGGCTATACAAACAGATTTGCAGAGGTGAATGGGCCTCCCCCTTTCTGTGGTAGCAAGAGTAGAGACTATGAGAATGAACATTCTCCCTAGGCTGTTATACCTATTCTCAACATTCCCCATAGATATCCCATCAAAATTTTGGAAAACTTTATAAACAAAATGGTCATAACCTTTATCTAAGCAGGGAGAAAACCCAGCCTCAAGAGTGAGGTGCTAAAGATGGCTAGGGGGAAAAGGTGGATTGGAGGTCCCAGATGTTAAAAGATATTACTTAGCATGCCAGGTTTACCTGATGCTTCAGCATACCTCAAGCGCACTACAGCCACAATGGACCTGGCCAGATCAGGGAAAATCTTGCAATTCAAAAGGTAGGGGATATCCCCTTCAATGTAGCAGAAAGGGGAGTGGAAAGAAGAATTATAAATCCAGGCTGGCCCAGTGGCGCTGAGGCTTGAGGCGCTGGACACCACACCTCCCGCCACGCTGGCGACCTGGGCTCGGGAGCAAGCTCAGATTGCCAGGGGTCAGCAGGGGAGGGAGAGGATCGAGCATCTGATGGACTGCTCTCCTCTCCTCTCCCAGGGAGGGAGGGAATTTTGTACTGCTCCATGGCTGCTTCCTGGTGGAGGCCAGGTGGCAGCACCGGAGATAGGGAGGCAAGAACATGGTGATGTGGCACACGCACTCATGGCCACGAATGGGGAGGGACACAAACAGGAAAAGAGGAGTGCTGGTAGGATGCATGAAACCTGGCCTCACTCCCGATCTAGGACTTAATTGCCGACACACTGGATTGTGTACTGGGGTGGGGAGGATGGCTCCCTCCCTGGCCCCCACACGGAGGGAAAATCTGTTGGGGATTTGCGAGGTCTGGGCTGGGGATCAGGAGACACACGCAGTGTCTGGGTGGATGTGAGCTCTCTCATGAGAGAGCCAGAGCCCACTTGCCAACACCCCGGGGGAGAAAAACAGAAGATGGAAATGAATTATAAATCCATGGGCAAAAACAACAGCTCAGGCCTGGTGCCAGGCAGTACAACTCATAAAGAGCAACAAGGACACAACCTATCTAACCCCAGTTAGGGCATGCAGATCCTTTGGGCCAGTTAGCTAAACTCTATGCTCACCAGGTGGGATCAACGGAGGCTAGAGCGAGTGGGCCAGTTCATTAATGCAGGCACCATAAAAATCTTCCAGCAGTTAAAGCAGGAATTTACTCTACAGCACAGAGACTTCTGCTACTACCTGAAAATTAGTTTTTTTACAAGTGTGCCCACAAAAAGAAAATTGCAAAAGCCTCTGGACACTTTGCAAGAGGCCTTGCAATTCTATGTGGGGTCCCCAGACCTGGGCCACTGGGTTTCGCACTTACACTCATCTTTGAGACCAAGGAACCTACAGAATAGACTCACTATACTGGTGAAATAGGAAGCAGAGGCAGGGCAACAGTGGCCCATAAAAGCCAGGGAAGAGACCTAGGAAGCCACTGCAAAAGTTACGGCATCATACGTCTGGAGAGAATACAGGTAGAGAGTGGTGTCTTGGTTCTTCAGGACCCCAGTGATAAGCAGACATTTTGATACCTCACTCTCAGATACATGCTGGCGAAAGTGTGGGCAAAGAGCACATCATAGTCACGTATTCTGGAGTTGTCTGGAGCTAAGTGTATTTTGGAGGAAAGTAGCAGAGGCAATTGGGGAGGTGTTTCCAGTGTACTATTCCCCAAGAAATACAGTGCTTAGTCCTGGGTGATAACCCCACAGGGATTAAAAAGAAAACATAAAAAATATCTGTTCCAAATCCTCTTCAGCATAGCTACCAAAGCCATAACCTGCAACTGGATGACAGACACCCCTACCCTCACCATAGCAAGTTGTCTAACAATATGCAGACAACTTCAAGACATGTAGGGGCTCACAGCACAACTGCAGTTATGCTCAGACACACCACAAGATGACTCCTGTACCTGAACTTTATAGAAAACAGCACTGGCCACTCAGTGCTGGATCCACTAGCAGGTTTAGATTAACTTTTTAGATTACTATACACGCTAGGGAACCCCCCAGGTCAAGCTCTACTAATACCTTTGGGTACCATTAATCAGAAACAGCTTATACACTCCGATAGGTAATTTGTAGCTCATGAACTTGAATTAGGTATGACCACTTGAAATGAGTAACTACCCATAAATTTAACTCTGTTCTTTCTTTTTTACTATTTCACCATCCAATCTGCACAGCTCCACAGTTACGAACAGGTTTTTTCCAAATCTAGCCTTTTTTCCCCTTTAACTTTTGCCCCATCCCACATAGTGTTTACACGTACTTGTATGTCAGCTTCAGTTTATTGTACTGTCAAGCTTGTATCAACAAGCTGTATTGTGAGGTAAGTGCTATAGTGTCCTGTGAAACATTTGAAAAACTCTGTTTTCCATAAACATTTACTGCAAATAAAAATAGGGGGGCTTGGGAGAAGGCAGCTTCTGAATGCACCCTGACTTTTACAAAACTTCTAAGAATAGAGGATACTGCTAAACATCAGGATTTAACCACAAAAATCACTAGCGTTAGGAAAGAATTGTCCAGATGTATGAGTCATCAATATTTCACTAAACATGATTCCCAAATGAAAAGACGACTTGAAAAGCATGAAACAGAACATATCAAAAGAACACAACATAAATTAGACAGGGACGCTGGAGACTATCAAGAAGGATGCATCTTTAGCTGGGGTAAACGTACCCATCATACAGCAGAGGCAGATCTGAAAATAAGACAAATCAACACAGCAGCTAAAGCACCTGGGGAACTGACACAGCCAAAGGAAACCACTGCAGAAAACACCAACAGTGAAAGCTCTGCAGAAGTTAACCTCAATCTACCTCAAACCAGGTCCATTTTTTGTTTTTAGGAGGGACAAAAGCAAACCTCTGACCAAAAAGCAACAACCACAGCAACAAAAAAGCCAGCCCGGTGGCGCTGAGGGCTGAGGCGCTGGACGCCACACCTCGTACTATGCCAGTGACCAGGTTTCGGGAGCGAACTAGGAGTGCCGGGGGTCGGCAGGGGTAGGGTTGAGGATGAGTGCCCTTGTGGTGCTCTACTCCCCGGGATGCACGGGGAGGGGAAGACCGTGTGCCAGCGACCCCAGTGGAGTCGGGAGGGCATTGCAGCAAGCCAGGCGCGCGTAACTAAGCGGCGCAAGTGTAGGCAGGGTTGCCATGCGCCAGAGCATCAGGGGTACACCACATACAGGGGGGGAGAGCGCAGAACAGGGAAAACACCGGCTCATGGGACAGGCGATGGCACCTGTCCTCCATGCCCACCGCTGGGCTCTCTCTGACTGGCCTTCCAGGTCCTCCACCTGGGCCCTTTTCTGAAAACCGGAGTCTGACATGCAAGAGCACCCAAGAGGAGGGTCGACCCACCCTGGGCATGTTAAACTGGGGGTGCTGGCTGCAGGAAGGGGAGGGAGAGAGGAGGCACAGTACAGAGGGGCCTCAGGCGGGCAGGAAATACAGGTTACTCACCTGTAACAGGGAGTTCTAGGAATGGTATATGTTGTTCATCCACACTGTCTGGCAGGTTCCTTACGCTTTAAGTCTTGCCGGAAGGTCTTCAAGCTGACTCCTCCCACCCACCCACCCACCGGGTGGTAAACTCGGCTCCGCCCCATGGACGCCAGATCTAGCCCGCTGGAAGCCAGGTTGTGCGTCAAGCCGGGAGGTCGGGTGGGTCTTGTGGATGAACAACATATACCATTCCTGGAACTCCTGTTACAGGTGAGTAACCTGTATTTCTAGGGACTATGGATAGGTTGTTCATCCACACTGTCTGGCAGACTCCTAGCAGTTCTCTGGGAGGAAGGAGGCAAGGAGCACACCCCCTACACCCCAAAATCAGCATCACGGCATGACTCAAGGTCGATGTGGTAGTGGGTGATGAAGGTGTGTGCTGACTTCCAGGTAGCAGCCATGCAGATTTCCTGGATAGGGACATCCCTGGAAGCAGCCACCGATGCAGCGGTATGCGGGTAGAATGAGCTCTTATCCCTCTGGGAGGCTCCATGCCCGCCAACCTATAGCAGAGATCTATGCAGGAGGTGACCCATCTGCTTATCATCCGCTTGGCTGCAGGTCTGCCAGGTGCGGCTTCAGCGTAGGTGACAAACAGCTGGCAAACCTCTCCTCGAACTTCAGCCGTCCGCTCCTTATAGTAAGCGGCCGCTTCTAGGGTCCAAAGTATGGAGCCTATATTCGGCCTCCGAGGTGTGATTGGGGTAGAACACCGGCAGATTAAACACCTGGTTAAGGTGAAACTCCGACACCACCTTCAGAAGGAACTTCGGGTGGGGGCACAGGACAACCTTGTCCCTGTGGAAGACCAGATAAGGAGACTCGGTGGAAAGCGCCTGGAGCTCTCCCATCCTTCTGGCTGACGTGATAGCCACCAAGAAAGTGGTCTTCCACAACAGGTGAGAGATGTCACACCTGTGCATCGGTTCGAATGGCTTGCCCATGAGCTTAGCCAATACCAGCAGTAGATCCCACGGAGGTGGAGGTTCTCGCACTGGAGGAGATATGTGATCAAGGCCTTTGAAAAAGCATCTGACCACCTTCTCCTGCGCCATGGACTGCTTTCCGGCCCGCGCCCGGTAAGCAGAGATGGTTGCCAGGTGCACCTTAAGAGTCATCGACCGAAGCCCTAGCTGAGAAAGGGACCACAGGTAGTCCAGAATGCTTGCCAAGGAACAGAAGGAAGGGTCAAGGCCCTTGCCCTGACACCAAATGGAGAATCTCTTCCATTTGAAGGTGTAGCATTTTCTGGTCGACTCCTTACAGGACGCCTCAACGACGTTGAGGACCTCATTGGAAAGACCCAAGGCCTGGAACTCTAGCCACTCAGGAACCAGCCAGGTGCAGGGATTGAAGGTCCGGATGGAATACTTTCCCCTGATTGACTGAGATCAGGTCCGGGCGGGCTGGAAGCTGCCTCGGGAGCCTGGAGCTGAGACTGAGGAGATCTGGATACCAGAACTGGCGGGGCCAGTCTGGGGCTACCAGAATCACCTGCACCTTGTCTCTCCTCACCTTGAGAAGCACCTTGTGGATCAAGGGAAATGGGGGAAAGGCATAGAAGAGGCCCGGGGTCCACGACTCGAGAAGGCATCCCCCTGCAGCGAGCCCTGCTGAGGGGGGCCGGCATGAAACAGTCTCAGCTTTGCATTCTCCCTGGAGGCAAACAGGTCCACCTGAGTCGTGCCCCAGTGGGAGAACAGATCTTGTACTACCTCCGGCAGGACAGACCACTCGTGGGATGCAGCCCCTATCCGGCTTAGGGCATTGACCAGGGTGTTGGAGGCTCCTGCCACATGAATGGCAAGGAGATCCGCCTCCAGGCTGCGCACAAGTGACCAAATGCGGAGAGCTTCCCTGCACAAAGGCCGGGAGTGCGTCCCGCCCTGGCGGTTTAGGTAGTACATGGTCGTAGTATTGTCTGTCTGGACCCGAACCACTTGACCCCGTAGAAATGGAGCGAAGGCGGTGAGGGCTAGATGAACCGCTCGAAGCTCCAGCAGGTTTATGTGGCATCGGGACTCCCGAGGGGACCAGTGGCCATGCGCTCTGTGCTCCCCCAGATGGGCACCCCAATCCATCAGAGAGGCATTGGTCGATAGAGAGACCATCGGCTCGGGGCGGACAAATGGAATGCCCTCCTGCAGATGTGCTGGAACGGTCCACCACTGGAGAGTGTTCCACATCTCTGGGTCACTGTCACTAGCTGATCCAGAGGATCGAAGTGTTGTGACCATTGGCTGGCCAGCCCTCATTGAAGGGGACTCACGTACCAGCGGGCCCAACTGACCACGCTGGTGCAGGCCGCCATGAGGCCCAGGAGGCACAGGAAGTCCCGGGCACGATTGCCCAACCTGAAATGATTGGGCAAAGGAGGAAAAAACCTCGGCCCTGTCCGCCGGGAGCCGTGCTCTGGCTCGCAGAGAGTCGAGCTCTGCCCCAATGAATTGTATCACCTGCTTTGCACGAGTTGCGATTTGGCCTCATTGATGAGGAGGCCAACCTGAGAGCAAACCTGGAGGGCCAGATCTCTGGACCGCTCCACCTCCGCTCTGGAGGGGGCTGCAATCAGCCAGTCATCCATGTAGGGGTAAACCCGGACCCTTCGGCGCCGCAGGAATGCTGTCACCACTGCCATGCATTTGGTGAAGACCCTGGGAGCTAGGGAAAGACCGAAGGGCATGGCCCGGAACTCGTAGAGGGATCCCTCCACCCTGAAGCGGAGGAATCTCTGGTGGGATGGATGGATTGGGACATGAAAGAATGCGTCCTGAAGGTCCAGAGAACAGAACCACATGCCTCATTCCAAGGATGGGATTATCTGAGCCAGAGTGACCATCCTGAAGGTCCGAGACCTTAGGAACCTGTTCAGGTCGTGCAGGTCGAGAATGGGGCACCAGCCCCACCGTCTGTTTTGGGACCAGGAAGTACCTGGACACAAACCCCGGGTCTGGAGGAGGATCCACCACCTTCCTGATCACCTCTTTTTCAAGGAGCAGGGCGATATCAGCTCAGCGAGCCGACAAAGAGGCTGTGGACCCGTGAGTCCCCGAGGGCAACGGCTTGGAAGGGCGGGCCTAGTTGAACTCCAGGGGCAGGCTTTCCAACCACCTCAACACCCAACGGTCCGTGTAGATAACGGACCAAGCGGAAAGGAAGTGGTGGAGCTGCCTCTCACGGGGGTACCCGGGGAGGACGAGGCTGGGGGCGACACCCCTTAACCTGTCACTGGGCAGGCTTAGAGGAGGGACCAGCTGAGGGACCTCCTGGGCCTTTACCTCCCTGCTTCCTGTTGGAGGAAGCCGCGGGCTTGGGTTTGGGATGCCAAGCGTGAGCCTGCTAGCCCTGGTGCTGGTGCTGTTGGGTCGGACATGCCGCAGGTGCAGAAGGACGAAAGGACTTGTGCTGCTGCTGTCGGTGGCCTTTGTCCTTCTGGGCAGAGGTGACTGAGTCCAGAGTGGCATTGAACTTTTCAATCCGCTGGAGGTGACCTTCCACTCCAGGGCCGAAGAGGTCAGTCCCCAGGAAGGGGACATCTGCCAGTTTGTGCTGGGTATCCGTCGTGAAGGTGGATATCCTCAGCCATGCTCTGTGGTGCATGGCCACCGCGGCTGCAACCAATCTGGTACAGGAGTCTCCAATGTCCAGAGCCATTTGAAGCTGCTGTTTAGCCACTGCCCTATCCTGGTCCCGTACCTGCCAGACCGTGGTCTGCAGTTCAGCCGGGAGATGAGGGATCACCTCATCCAGCGAGCCCATGAGGGTGTGGGAGAAGTGCGCCATCAGCACAGCCGAGCTGGCCTGGCGGAGGCCAAGGGAGGACGCAGCATACACTTTGTGCCCGGCATAGTCCAGCTTTTTGGACTCCTTGTCGGGGGGCTTGTCCACATCCCTAGCGTTCCCGGAACACTGGAAAACGCTGTCGGTGACCAACCCCTCAGCAGAGGGGTGTTCCAAAAAACCAGGCAGACAGCCGGTGGGGACCGCATACTTCCTGGCCATCCTGGCCGAAAGCGCAGAACAGGAAGCAGGCTGCTGCCAGAGCTCCAATGCTGGGCCAACAATGGCTTCAGCCACGGGAAAGGCCTCCGTGGGTGAATCCCCTTGGTCCAGTATCTCCGTCGGGGGATACTTGGCCCACTTGGACATGGGCTCGAGCTGCATCCTGGTGGACTCCGAGATAAGCTGAAGAAAACCCATGAAGGACGATGGGCTTTCGTCCATCGACTGGCCCCCAGAGGACTACAGGTCAATGGGCCTGGAGAACAGGGAGGAGTCATCGTCAGACTCCGAGGAGTCCACGAAGAGCTGCCTGGGGCCTGAGCCACCCTCCACCTGCCGAGGACGGTCGAGAGTGAGGGTGACCGACTACCTGTGGGGCAGGCCCTGACCCGACCGAGAGTCCTTGGTCGGTGCCTCCGATTTCGGTTGTGGAGGCGGAGGTTTCACCACAATCAGTGGGGCAGCTGGTTTCGGCTGAACAACTGGCCCAGGCTTGGGCACCTCGGCAACAGCGAGAGGTTGTTTCGGCCGCTCGGGTGACAGCCACTTGATGGCCGGGGAAGGTGATGGCATCGGCTTGTTCCCAGACAGAAGTAACTGCTGCCACATCAGGTCCTCGTAGTATCGATGCAACTTGTGCTGAAGCCTTTCCTCTTCCAAGGAGGAAGACAAGGATGAGCGGTGGCGCCGCTTACTTCGGTGCCGCGACCGAGACCGCCGATGTCGGCAGGATCGGCTGGACCGAGACGATGTCCGAGACCAAGACAGAGATCTTCGGTGTTTCCGAGGACAGGTCTGGGAAGGGGCGGGGGACACCCGCTCTTCCCTCGGAAGCCTTAACCGGGGACTGCCGCACCGGAGACGCAGGCAGATCCTCGGTCTCCACCGGGGGAACCGGTGAAGAAGGGTTTTTGGCTTCACCAGTCGACAGCCCGTCCGACGGGTTGAGAAAAATCTCGACCGCGTCAACGAGTGTCTCGGCTGGCTGACCTGACGGGGACACCGAGAAGCCAGCGGCCTTAGCCGCAACCTCGACCGAAGTCGAGTGTCGACTGTCCGTGGAAGGGGACCTCTCCTGCTCCCACAAACGCCGACGATGGGACTTACCTTTTGAGTCCTTCTTTCTGGACCGAGAGGAATATCCCGATGGCCCCTCTCCCTTCGTGGAAAGGGATTGGCAAAGCTCCTTGAAAGAAGCTGAATAACAGGTACCCAGGGAGAGCGGGATAAATGCCGTGACCGAGGAAGAGGATGATGCAGCCTGTGCCGCCTCCTCCTCGAGGGCGATCATCTGCTCGAGTTGCTCAGCCGAGCCAGCCACCGCGGTAACCGCCCAATGGGCCTCCTTCGATTTCACCGGCAGGTAGCACTTCTCTGGGTGCCCAAGCTGTAACCGGGCAGCATGGTCTTCCAGGACGTTGGCCAAAAACGAACGGCATAACTCGCAGGCCTATGGGTCATATTCTAGGCCAAGGCAGTAGACGCACGTGGAGTGCGGGTCCGTCCTGGACATTTTCTGCCCACAAGGCACCGCCAAACCCGGGAGTCGATTTGTCCCATCGCAGCTGTGAGGAGAAACTTGACCAAGTCTTGAAAATTTTAAAATAAGTTTCGGCTAACCAAAGAATTAGGATCCAGTCTACACGCAGAGCGTTAAGGAGGGAACCTGAGCTTCCAAGTGGTAAGGAAGATCTGGCGTCATGGGGCAGAGCCGAGAGTTTTACCACCCGGGTGGGTGGGAGGAGCCAGCTTGAAGACCTTCCGGCAAGATTTAAAGCGGCAAGGAACCTGCCAGACAGTGTGGATGAACAACATATCCATGTCCCTAGAACTGGACAGGATGCCTGAGAGAGGTTCCACAAGCTGTGACCAGAGGGAAAAATAGTTGAAAAAAATGCAAAGAAAAGGAGGAAAACCAGGACAACAACAATGCAGGTTAAGCCAGACACAGGCCAGGAAATTATAAATCTGTCTGAATTTGAAATAACACCGGCACATATATCCTTATTGGAAAAAGGACTGTCCTTTACTCCACAACCAGGAAATGAGAGGTACAGTATGCAGGTTGACCTTTTCGGGCTATTCCAAAAAACCAGACTCAAGGAATACTCTTGTAACAAAAACAGAACTAATACCAGCAAGGGGACTGATGACAGAACAACAGGTATCCTGAGGGAAGACAACCATGAAGATCTGGATACCTTACTGAACTTAATAAATATACTTCCAGCTGAAATCCTCCAATGAGAACATCAAGGTGGAGGATCAGTCTGTCTGCAAGCTACCACGACAGACCAGGACACAGTTCAAGGTAACGTGCCTACAGATTCTCATTCAGGGCATCAGAGGACATTAATGACTTACAAAATCTAGAAATTCTTGAGTCATTATTTATGGAAAATGTTGGTACTGATGTTACTGATTCCTTGGGGGATGATTATGGCTTTAATCAAGTGACAGGTAACAGGAAGATAACACAACTCAGAAAAGAGGCATTTAAAGACATATCCACCGTTTGCTCCATTACCTCAAATAATGCAATTAGAACATTTGGAAAAAACTGTAATTCAGGAGGTTGATCACCAATTTACGGACATATGAATTTAACAGCAATACACAGTTCCACTGCAAAACATTTGTCATGTAGTGAGTTAAGGTCTCTAGATCAACTTAAGAATGCAAAAGGAATCATCTTTAACGAAGCTGATAAAGGTGGAAATGCTGTTAGTATGTCTGAAGAGTTCTATAGAAAAAAGGGTTAGAATTACTAAATGACAGACAAAACTGCAGACCACTAGCCTCAAATCCCATTATGTTCTTTAAAAAGAAACTTCTGACAATGTTAGAACAAGTCAGAAATGATGGCTCAATTTCTGAGGAAGAATTCCGGTACATCTGGTGTAACTTTCCACGTACCCCACTTTCTACATACTCCCCAAAGTTCACAAGAACCCAACAAATCCACCAGGGAGACCAGTGGTCTCCAGAGTTTGGTCGTTTACTAATAACTTATGCAAGTTCCTTGACTTTGTCCTCAAGACCTGTGCGGATGATTTGGATTCATACCTGAGGGACACCACGCAGACCCAGGAAAGTTCAGGGACTTAGAATGGAAAAACAACTACTTCTGGCTCAGTGTAGATGTTGAGCCTTTGTATACCTTGATCCCCTGCAAAGACAGCCTAAGAACCTGCGCATTCTTCCTAAGAAACAACTTCCATTGCTCCACTTTTCCAATAGATTTCATCATGGAAAGTTGGGAATATGTACTCAAACACAATGTTTTCAGCTTCAATATAAAATTCTTCCTTCAGCTGTGAGGCGCAGCAGTGGGGGCTGCAATGGTGCCATAATTATTCCTTGGGTATTGGGAGAAGTTTTACACACAGACATTAAGTAAGGAATAGCACATGACAGAGTGTGGGTTGTTCTATATAGTGTATGGGGGAACGTTGTTTTGCAGGGAAATCCATGCTTGAAGTATCCTTGTTCTGCTGTACTGAATATGTCACGATCTTGTTGTGCTGCACTCAGTACGTCAGTAGTGCAGCACAACAAAATTGAATGTCTTCTCGAGCTGTAGCCACCTCGAGACACAGCTGCCGTTACACAAACTGTCAAGTGACTGAAACCACTAGATGTCAAAATGGCAAATCGTGCATCTCAGTCACACAAATGAAAGCCCCAAAAAGTAAAAAGGCAAAAATGCACAAATGGCATCAGTAGGTACTTCCGAATCTATATTGGAGAGAGCCAAATTCATAGCCGAGCAGGAAAACACTCGAACTATTAAAAAAACAGAAAATGACATGAGAATCTTCAAAAGTTTCCTAGCTAATAGTGGAGAAATCTGTAACATACAGGAAATACCAGTGAATGAGTTGGATGAACTGGTTGCATAGTTTATATTCAAGCCGGAAAGATTGGATGGTGAACAATATAAGTCAAGCACTATTCGGGGCATTCTTGACAGCATAGACAGATATTTAATTCGGCACAAGTACGGCCACTCAATTTTCCATGGTAATACAGAGGTATTTAGAGAAATCCTGGCCACTCTGAAAGCGAACAGAATAGTCTGCAACTCTTACACAACACAGCTTGCACCACCTCCTGGACAGATGAAGGTATAACAACTGATTCCAATGGTTTCAGTCACAGCACATGAAAAAGCTTCGAATCCTACCTCTAGTAGAGACTCTTGATATTTCTTGTCAAGGATTTCTCTCGCCTTTTCCAACTGTCTGATTTCATTCTCGGATTTCTTCTTGAACTCTTCAAACTGCACGTGGAGCTCCTGAAATGCAATGCAAAGCATTCAACAAAAAAGCTATGCAGCTTTGCTTAGTTTTACAGCCCATTAGCTATAAATTACAGTATTATGACAAGAGCTGGAAATTCAGTGCTACGAAAAGCACAGTACTACTGAACAAGCATAATTGGCTCTATTCACCAGCACATTATATGACCATGTCTTCACCAAAACACAGTATAAAACACAGACAGAACACACTGCTGGATGGAGCTGATTGTATTTGTAATACAGAATGAAAGGATGAAACAAAACATTAATCAGATTCACAAAGGGTGAGGTAGGGCTTGCACCAAACACTATGTCAAACCTGATGGTCGGCACAGCTGCGACAAAATATTGTCCACAAACTACGCCCAATTCAAGAAGATTGGGCACATTTGCGACACTTTTCCTGCTTTACTGCAGCTTGCACCAAATATCTGGCAAAAGCCCCATAAAATGGGTACCTGAGACTGAAGCAAACTAGATCAGAAAAAGCTGGTCTAACCTGAGGCAATTGGCACATGGGATCAAGAATCCCGATCGCCCATGTGCCTTATGTTCGGCGCAGCTGGGGCTTGCAGCATTCTCCAGCTGTTTGTGAATCAGGCCTACTATTTTAATCAGGATAAAACAGGACTAGCCTAATTCCAGTGCCATCCTGATGGCTTATGAACAGTTACAATAAATAAACACAGCAAAAAAGTATTGACAAAGCAATAAAAAATACAACATACATATATCATACCTACGGTATGTTGTAAAAAACATGAGTAAATGATAAAGTTACTTTAAACGATCACAATAATGATTTTAGGGCTGTCTCTGTGTCATTTCATCAGTTGGTCTTTTTTTTTTTTTAACTTTGTTTCTTCATCTACACCCCTGGGCATCCTTCAGGAGTGCCCACTCGGAGTCCGCCCTACTCCCAGCCCGAACCCTCGCTTTTCCCCTGATCTCCTCCCCCCGAACGGCCCTAGGCAGGCTCATCCCCTGGTACTATCTCCAGGGCTGATTCCGCCCTCCCTCGGCGGCTGGCTTCTTAAGTGTGAAGTGCCTACCTGTTGTCTTACTGACCCTGAATACAGGATGCCTAAGAAGAAGCTGTAAATGTCCTTTCCCTCCCCAATGACACTGGTGAGTGTGAAGAATTTATAGATGTGCTATTGTCTGCGCCAGAGGCACACTGTGATGGTTTGATAGAGTTTGACTGCTGTACGTCACTTAATGGTGTTGGTGGGGCAATGTCACATTTGGTTAGCAGATCTCTCCAATTGTCTATGTCTTCCCCTGCAGGAAAGTTGGCTTCAATGTTCTACTTAAAGCAGGGATCTAGTGACTTCCAGTGATGTCACTGAATGGGAAACATCTAAGCGGCACAGCTCTGTGTCACAGCCTCTCTAAATAACTAATACCTCAGGGAAAAAACGGATTCCAAAGCTAAACAAGAAAGAATATTACAGATCAGGATGGCAGCAAAAACAAAGGCTGAAAAATTTCAGCTCGGAGGGACCTCAAAACAAAACAAATCTCTGAATCCAAAAGGAGGGACAGCTAGGCCAGATATCCTTGGACCTCGAGTCCCAAGAACAACTGGGAGAAAGGGAAAAGGTGGAGGAGGCCAACTTCACAATAATCTTTAAAAAGCTGATTACAGAATTACAGAATATCAGCTCCACACTCAAAGCTATGCAATCGGAACTGTCTGACACCAAAAAGGACCTGAAAGAAGTCACTTGCAGGACCTCAGAACTAGAAACCAGCCTAACGGAGGTCAGCAAGCAAGGAGACCACCATAATGTGGCCCTCCTTTATCTGTATAATAAAGAAAAAGAAACAGCCTGGAAACTTAACAATCTGGAACAAAGGTCCTGCCAGAATAATATCCGGATTCACGGGCTCATGGAGGGGACTGAATCTGGTGAAATGGAAACTTTTCTTACCTTATTCCTGTGGGAGTTACTGGATCTGGGCACGTACATGCCGGTGCAGATCGAACGAGCACACAGGTCACTTGCACCTGGACCCACAGACCCCAAGGCTAAACCCAGGTCAGTGATTGCCAGGTTCTTTGACTATTCTATCAAAATGAAAGTGTTGAGGGCAGCCTGGGCAAAAAGAGAAGTGCTGTTCGGGGATGTCAAGTTATATTTTGATCACGATTTCTTGCCGATGGTGATGGAGCAGCGACAAGAGGTTTTGGCGGTCATCAATGAACTGTGCATTAAAAATCTAAAGGCCCAGATTTTTGCACCCGCACAGTTAAAAATCTTCCTGGAGAGTGGTATTAAGTTTTCCCAGAGCCTAGATGAGGCTGAATCAACATAGAGAACACTAGGACAGAAACGTAAGCAACTGTCCTCGGAGTCAGCAGCTATGCAGAACTTTTTAAAGCAACATCAGTGAACGCAGCAGGAGTCTCGAGGGGCCAGGAGGGGACCATCAATGGCCATGAGGCATTGGGAGGCCATAGCAGTGACCCAACTTGTGCAGAAAGGACGGGAAGCACCACGCACTTCAAAGCAGCTGGGTTGAAAATGTGATCAGGTGGGACATGTTTTGCTGCTCTTCGGAGCAAGGATGCAAGACAGAAAATTTTTTTTTTGTGTGTGTGTGTTCTGCTCTTGAAGATCCTGCTGACTCATTGTGACTGTTTTCAGGCAAAAGGATAAAGTCACTGGGTATTTTGAAAAGCTTCTGTCTGTTTTCCTTCTGGGGGGAGGAAAGGCATCTAGGAGTATTGATGGAGAGGAATAATTGGCAGGGCTGCCTGAGCTCGGGGGAAGGGGATGGCCGCAAGATACCTGTCAGTTCAACATAAGGTCTGGAGGGGTCCCAAATGATAATCATTCATCAGACAAGAGGGGAAAGAAGGACCAGCTTTGCTTGGAAGTAGGGAAGTCACGGGTGGAGGGGAAGAAAAATGGAGGAATTAAAGGAAGGGGAAAAAGGAAAAAACAAAGGAGGGGGGGAACAGAAGAGAGGGGTTGCTCTACGGAAGAAGAAAGGCAAACTGTGGAGGGTGCCACTGACTGTACCCCTATAAAGGGCACCAAATGGCAGGGGAAGGGATAGGCAGAGGGGAAACAGATCATAGGGGGCACTTAATGGGAACAAGCAGGCAAGCAAAGAAGCATAAAAGGTGAGGCCAAACCAAGGGGAGAATGAGGGTGGAATTCAAGAGCTAAAGGGAGGGGAATCCAATGGGATTTACAAAAATAGGAAGCGTCTTAGTGAGGTAGAGGCTTGGCATGGAAACCTAGTGCCAAAGATCAACTGACATCCACACAAGGGGCAGAATGACTGGAGACTAAATGCAGCCAAAGCTTCTGAACCCCAAAATCCACTTACGTGGAGGCCAATGACAGCAGGCCACAGCTACTTGGAAGAAATATGAAAGTATGGATCCAGAGTGGCTGGAATAAACCGCAGTTGAAGTCCATGGATGCAAAAGAGGGGTCGGGGGGGGGCTCCAGTAGGGGGGCTCCTGATCTCTCAGAAAATGTTCAGGCACTGTTGACAGAGAATTGCTTTCCTGAAAAAATGTTTATTGTACACAGATTTGTAAATAGTACTTTTACAGTTGTTGATTCTAAGCCAGTTAAACAAATGTGTCTGAATGGGGGAAAATGGGATGCTAACACCACTGAGGACTATGGCTGATCCGATAATCATATCTTACAATGTTAAAGGAAGTGGGTCCCCAATTAAGAGAGTCTGGATACTCCAAGAATGAGCTGGAGTACAGTAGCTCCAGCGTAGCATTTCTGCAAGAGACCCATGTCACCCAGCATGAACATCCGAAGCTGAAAAGGAGTTGGGTGGGGGAAGTTCACTCGTCCACGTTTCAGGAACATCCTGATAGGAGGGGAGTGGCTATACTGATAAAGAACCCCCCCCAGAGGTTCTAGGGGTGGTAACAGACTTAGAGGGGCAATATTTGAAGATCACAGGGACTTATAGAGGGGAGCCGTGTGTATTACTGAATTTGTATGCTCCAAACATTGGTAGGGACAGCATACCCTTCTTCAAGCATCACCTGTTGAGACAACCAGCTGAAGTGGGCTCCTTATTTATCATTGGGGGTGACTTCAATTGCACATTACATCCACAGGTAGCTAGGAGCAGGGGATGGTCCAGGGATCCGCATGGGGAAAGCAAAAAACTTAGGGGAATATTAGAGGAAAATGGCTTGACAGAAGTATGGAGACTTATGCATGGTAAAACCCATAATTATACCTTCTTTTCATACCCACACGGTCATTACTCCAGAATTGACTTCTTCCTGTTGCCCATGGAATGGCTACGTACAGTGGGGGCAATAGACATTAAACAAATAACTGCTTTGGACCATGCATGAGTAGTCATGGACCTGGTGGTGGCCCCTATCCGTAGGAATATATTCTGGAGGCTGAACATCTCCCATATAGATAACCCAGACTTCTGCAACTATATTAAGGGGGAAACAGCATACCTACAGGATAATAAGGAGGGTGACACTTCTGAAGCTGTCCACTGGGATGGATTGAAGGCTGTCCTTAGGGGAAAATGTATTCATTATGCATCAGGTAACAAAAGACAGAGGGAAAAGCAGAGGGCACTCTTGGAAGAACGATTATTTGATCTGGAAGCAGAACATAAAATAACCTTAAATCAAGAGATGAAAAAACATTTATAGGAATGTTGAAACAGCCTTATTAAATTGGTGGAACACAAGATAGAGGGTAATTTAAGATACACGCAACAATGCTACTATGAGGCTGGAAATAGAGCAGGGAAGCTGCTGGCGTGGCAGCTCCATAGACAAATGGTTAATAGGACAGTAGTCAGGATCAACAGTGGGGCGGACGCCACAGCTGCATGCACTAAGCCAGCAGAAACACTGGAAACATTTGTGGACTATTATAGGACACTGCACTCCAATTCATGGGGGGAGGAGGTTGAATGACTTCATGGCCTCAGTAACATTACCTAAATTACAGAAAGAGGGAAAGACCAGCCTGGAAACACCCATTACCCACACAGAAATAGCTATAGCAATAAAGAACTTAAAGACTAGTAGGGCTCCGGACACAGATGGGTTCCCCATGGAATTTCATAAAAAGTTCCAGACGGAAACAATTCCTCTGCTGCAGGGTACTTTTAACACAATACTAGAAGGGGAGCCAGCTCCTGACTTGTGGCAGCAAGCCCAAATTACAGTACTCCCGAAACAGGGAAAAGACTCTCAATACTGTAGCTCACACAGACCTGTTTCCTTGCTGCCGGTAGATATGAAGATATTCACCTCCATCATGGCTCAGAGGCTGCAGCAGCAGGTTCAGACCCTGGTGGATCCAGACCAGACAGGATTCATGAAGGGTAGGATTCTTCAGGACAATATCCGCAGATTACTGAATATTGTAACAACTCAGAAAGGCTCGAGGCATCTGCAGCTAGCCCTGTCACTGGATGCGGAAAAGGTGTTCGACAGGATCAGATGGGGATATTTAGAACAGATACTTGAGGAGATGAACTTCAGCCCAGGCTTCAGGGCCTATGTGGAAGCATTGTATAGATAACCGGAGGTGGTGGTCAAGGTAAATGGGGATAATTCTCAGTGGTTCCCATTGGAGAGGGGGACGAGACAGGGCCACCCCTTGTCACCACTTCTGTTTGCACTCTGCATGGAGCCCCTGGCAGTAAAGATTAGGGCAGATTATAGGATACAGGGAATAGAGGTGGAGGGCACACAACAAAAAATGTCATTATATGCAGATGATGCCCTTATTTTTATAAGAGACCCTGCAAATTCCATACCAGCATTACAGACAGTCTTGCAAGAGTATGGGCAGGTATCAGGATATAAGGTGAACAAGATCAAATCAGAAGCCGTATGTCTTAGTGGAACAATGACACACGACATAAGGAATGGATTCCCCTATGTTTGGGCAGAACATAATAGAATTCGATACCTGGGAATCATGGTGTTGATGGACGTCAGGGACTTATTCAAATTAAATTTTGATAAGTTGGCAACAGAGTGCAGGAGAGATTTGGACAGGTGGCAATTGCTGCCCTTTTCATTGTTGGGCAGAGTTGGGATAGTAGTAGTAAGTAGTAGTAGTAAAAGTTTTATTCATATAGTTATATGAACTAGGATGTACTCAATTGAGCTAAGGCTCATAGTGAAGATGAACATTTTGCCCAGATTTCTTTTTCTATTTCAGATGCTGCCAATTAAGGTACTGGGGAAGTTCTGGAAGCAATGGGAGAAAGACCTTAAGAGATTTGTATGGTGGGGTGAACCAGGGTCGATAGAACAAAGTTAAGACTCCCAAGGGAAGAGGGGGGATTGGGGTTGCCAGACTTTAGGACGTACTACATAGCGGCACAAACCCCTTACCTGATTACCTGGGCAAAACAGAGGGGGGGACTCAAGGTGATACGATTTAGAAAACACACTGGATCTACCGATACCCTTATATGCAATGCTCACGGCTAAAATTTGATACCAGGCTAAAGAAACAGATCCATAATCCTTGGGAAACACACTCTCTCTCCATAATACAGATGATAAGGAAACTGACAGGGACACCTAATGATATAGGACTCCTGACTTTGATAATAGGAGACCTAGAGTTCCTACTGGGTCGCCTAGACAAGGGGTTCGGATGGTGGAATAGGAAGGCTGTGACTCTGTATGAGCAATTGGTCGAGGGGAACCACTGTGTGGCATACTGCACCAACAAGCAGATCACCTGGAAAGAGCTGATGTTTACATTTCTGCAAGGAAGGAGCTATTTGTTTGGATCAGGGGAGGCTCATAGAATAACTAGGGAAAAGACAGCATGGGAAGATTTTCTTCACTGAAACACTAGGTTAATTGATCAGGGAAGGTGCATTTCCCAAATGTACAAGCTTTTGAAACAAGTTAGGGGAGGTGACCTTAAAGGATGTACAGGCTAGATGGTAGGCGGTCTCTGGAATGCAAATCTCAGACCTCCAATGGGGGAATGCCTGACAGGATGGAGGATCTCTGCCTCCCAGAATTGGATACAGAAGCAAATAATTTGATACCTTTTATTGGACCAACAAACTGTAGATTTAACAAAAAGAACAAAATGCTTTAGCTTTTGGATCAACCCAGTCCTTCCTTGGAAGCTTAATGACAGTTATTTAGAAAACCCTATACTTTTAACACCCAGATCATGCAGAAAAAAAACTGAAAACATTCCCATTGGTTTAACATACTCATTCAAAAAATAACACAAGACACATCAGAGAAGCCGAAAAGTACCAGTTCCGCTTCAGCTGAAAGGGCCTAAAGGTCAGATGTGCTTAGAGCATAAAAACATGCCGGGAGTACACTGCACATAAATTAAAATGACTTAGAGATATCTTCAGAGTAAGATAACAACAACATCTCCAGCATAGAGTTGTATAGCCCAATTAACCCACTCAGATTAAAGACATGCTAAAATATGACATAATTGTAAATTGAAACCAAGCTCCATAAAATAGAACTACAAAGTAAATATACACGGCATACAAAGGAAGTTTACCTAATGTGAGCAATAGCTTCCCACTATATGGAATGTAAAACTAAGCTGGAAACATTACCCAACTATCTTGGGTAGCTGACACTAACTTTGTTTTTTTTCTCTTTTAGATATTTCCTGAAGACGACCTAAGGTCAAAACGTAGATTTTTAACTCTATATTCTATTTTCAGCGTCCATTTAATATAACCATTTTGTTTAGCTTTATTACCCAACTATACTCTCAAACTGGTTATTATGCTCCATAAACCTTAAGGCCTTTGGTGTTATAACAGGAGTTTATACATGATAATATAAATTGGCAATATAAGAGCCAAACCAAAAAGCTGCTTTTGAAGGACCACCAAGAAACTAAGACCATGCAATCTGATATGTACAGATTTCAACTTGATGCACTGAAAATGTCTAAGGAATCTGAATAAGAAATCATAAGAATTAAATACCCCCCCTCCCGGGGAAGATAACACATACACGTATTAATGCACCATCATTCACATCAATCACTTCAGTTGTTACCCAAAGGAAATAAACTTGTCATGAACCTCCAAGTAAAAGAGATCATGCATCCGAATATGTACAGAGTTCACAAATGTGACACTTTATAATCATATTACTATATGTGCAGTAACAGTCCAAGGATTCTGAATAGAACCACAGTGAAATAAAACCTCCACCCTCCCCAGGGCAGGATAACTAGTTAGAAGTGAAAGTACACTATGTATGTGAGACAAGAGTCCTAACATTACCCTCATTTTCACAAATCACTACAATATTAGCCCAATGTAATTAATCTGCCAAGGACCTCTTTGCAGATGAGATACTGTACCCCAATATGTTTAGAGTTCAAAAATGTGACAGTATATAATAAAACTAAGGTATGTACAGTAACAGGCTAAGGAATCTGAATAAGACCCAATGGAATTAACCCCACCCCCACTCCCGGGGAAGATAAGTAGTAAAAAGGAAATAATATTCATTATGTGTGTGAACTAAGAGTCATAACTCACTGTAACACCATTATATTATGTGTACCTGAATGTAAGCCCAACTCAACGTAACAGCAACCCCCACACCCACCACACTCACATAACCCCCATTCCCCCCCACACACACACACACTCACTCACTCACACACTCAAGGGGATGCTGAAGTCCTATAATATGTTTATCCTTTGAAGAAAAGGTCTGTGGATGTTTAAGTCCTATAATGTGCCATAAACCCCAAATCTGTGTTCATGCCATCTTCTACCATAGTGAGAAGTAATATAAGTTTGATCTCAAAAGCCCGTCTCTGTTGTGTACTTTTGAGATTTCCTTTTAAGACCGTTACTGACATATCTGAAATTGAGTGGTCCAGCTGAGAAAAGTGTTGCCCCACTGGTCTTTTAGTCATCTTCAGATTAATATTACGTCTGTGCAAGTTCAATCTAGTGTGGAGCGGTTGGCTTGTCTCTCCAACGTAACCTGTTTGTGGACATCTCTTGCATTGAATGAAATAAACAACATGCCGTGATGCACATGTATAATTCCCATTTATACATGAATTGTCTGTTTTGTGATGTAATCACACAGTCCGAAGTGAAAATGAGCTCACAAGTCTTACATCTGAGTTGATTACAGGATCGTGTACCATTTAGTGTCATGGCATTCTGTTCTGGTGAAAGTTTACTCCTAATAATCATAGGTTGGCTAAGTTTGGTGATGGTTTAAAAGATAGTAGTGGTAGTTCCTTAAAAATACAATTTAGGGTTTCATCCTCACTAAATAGTGGGTGGAGGTCCTTAATAATCTTATGCAGAAGTTCAAGATCAGGATGATATGTGACTACTAAGGGTATTCTGTTGGTAGCTGTCCTTTCCTTATACTGAAGTAGTTGTCTTGGCACTAAATCTAAATCTGTATGTCACAGAATAGGACGGAGTTTAGGTGGAAAATACTTATAAGATATTTTTACATACTAGCAACAACCAAGCATTTTGGAACTATGAATACGGATTTGTGCTGGAGGCAATGTGGGTAGAGTGGTACACACTATCATGTGTTCTGGTCTTGCCCCAAGATACAGGGCTTCTGGGACCAAATAAGGAAGGAGCTGTCTCAGATCTCGGGGGGGTTCACATGCCAGAGGTCTTCACCCATTACATGCTAGGTCAACCTATACGGGGGCTCAGGCAGGGGAGGATATGAGGGTATTCCAGTGCATGGTTATGGCTGCCCTGAAAACACTAATGGCCAACTGGCTGGACCCTCAGGTGCCAGAGTTGAGTGAGTGGACACGTAGGGTCACCCAGATTTATCAAATGGAGCAGATGACTTCTACCCTCTGTCTCACCACTGACAAGTTTGTGGAAACCTGGGACAAGTGTAGGAGGTACACAGCATCTGAGGGGTATCAGTGAAACCAAAACCATATGAGCAACCAGTTCTCAGAAAGGTGTCATTCTAGGGACATGGCTATGTTGTTCATCCACACTGTCTGGCAGATTCCTTGCCGCTTTAAATCTTGCCGGAAGGTCTTCAAGCTGGCTTCTCCCACCCACCCGGGTGGTAAAACTCTAGGCTCCGCCCTATAACGCCAGATCTTCCTTACCGCTTGGAAGCTCAGGTTCCCTCCTTAACGCTCTGTGTGATAGACTGGATCCTAACTCTTCGGTTCGTCCGAAACTCGTTTTAAAATTTTCAAGACTTGGTCTTCCTTTTCCCTCTCGTGGCTCGATGAGACCGTCGACTCGGTTTTTCGGCGGTGCCCTTGTGGGCAGAAAGATGTCCAGGATGGATCCGCACTCCACGTCGTCTACTGCCTCGGTCAGAACGACCCGCGGGCCTACGAGTCATGCAGTTAGATTCTCGGCTGCGTCTTGGAGGACGCTGCCTGGTTGAAGCTTGGGCACCCCAAGAAGGCGCTATCCTACCGTAAAGTCAAAAGAGGGTCTGCCGTTAGGCAGTTACCGTGGGTGGCTGGCTTCATTGAGCAGCTCGAGCAGATGATCGTCCTCCAGAAGGAGGCGGCCCAGGCTGCATCTTCCTCCTCCTCGGTCGCGCTTTTATCCTGCTCTCTTTGGGTACCTCATATTCTCCTTCGTTCAAGGAGCTTTGCCAATCCCTTTCCACGAAGGGAGAGGGGCCATCGGGACATTCCTTTCGGTTCAAAAAGAAGGCTTCCAAGGGTAAGTCCCATCGTCGGCGTTCGTGGGAGTGGGAGAGGTCCCCTTTCTCGGACAGCCGACCGTCAACTTGGGTCGAGGTTGCGGCTAAGGCCGCTGGCTTCACGGTGTCCCCGTCAGGTCAGCCGGCCGAGACTCCCATCGACGCTGTCGAGATTTTTCTCGACCCATCAGATGGTTGTCGACTGGTGAAGCCGACAACCCTTCTTCGCCGGTTCCCCCAGTGGAGACCAAGGATCTGCCTGCGCCCTCAGTGCAGCAGTCCCTGGTTAAGGTGTCCAAGCCGAGGGAAGAGTGGGTGTCCCCCGCTCCTTCCCAGACCCATCCTCGGAAACACTGAGGATCTCGGTCTCGGATTTCTTCTCGGTCCAGCCGATCCCGCCGACATCGGCGGTCTCGGTTTCGGCACCGAGGTAAGCGTCGACGCCGCTCATCCTTGTCTTTCTCCTCAGAAGAGGAGAGGCTTCGGCCCAAATTGCGTCGATGTTACGAAGAACTGATGTGGCAGCAGTTACTTTTGTCCAGAAACAAGTCGACACTGACGCCTTCCATGGCCATCAAGTGGCTGTCACCCGAATGGCCGAAACAACCTCTCGCTGCAGTCGAGATGCCCAAGCCTGGGCCAGTTGTTCGGCCGAAACCTGCTGCCCCACCGATTGTGGTGGAACCTCATGCCTCCACAACCGAAATCGGGGGCACCGACCAAGAACTCTCGGTCAGGTCAAGACCTGCCCCACAGGTTGTCGGTCACCCTCACTCCCGACCATCCTTGGCAGGTGGAGGGTGGTTCAGGCCCTAGGCAGCTCTTCGCGGACTCCTCGGAGTCCAACGATGACTCCTCCCTGTTCTCCAGGCCGGTTGACCTGGAGTCCTCCGGGGGCCAGTCACTGGATGAAAGTCCATTGTCCTTTATGGGTCTGCTTCTTCTCATCTTGGAGTCCACCGGGATGCAGCTCGAGCCCATATCCAAATGGGCCAAGTATCCCCTGATGGAGATACTGGACCGAGGGGATTCACCCACAGAGGCCTTTCCGGTGGCTGAGGCCATTGTAGGTCCAGCCTTGGAGCTTTGGCAACGGCCTGCTTCCTGTCCTGCACCCTCGGCCAGGATGGCCAGGAAGTATGCGGTCCCTACCGGTTCTTTGCCCGGGTTTTCGGAGCACCCCTCTGCCGAGGGGTTGGTCACCGACAGTGTTTTCCGGAGTTCCGGGAACACTAGGGACGTGGACAAACCCCTCGACAAGGAGTCCAAAAAGCTGGACTATGCTGGGCGCAAGGTATACGCTGCGTCCTCCCTTGGCCTCCACCAGGCCAGCTCGGCCGTGCTGATGGCACACTTCTCCCACTTCTTCATGGGCTCCCTGGATGAGGTGATCCCTCATCTCCCGGCTGACCTGCAGACCACGGTCCGGCAGGTTCGGGACCAGGGTAGGGCAGTAGCAAAGCAGCAGCTCCAAAGAGCTCTGGACATAGGGGACTCCTGTGCCAGATCAGTTGCGGCCGCAGTGGCCATGCGCTGCAGAGCATGGCTGAGGATATCCACCTTCACAGCAGATACCCAGCACAAGTTGGTGGACGTCCCCTTCATGGGGACCGACCTCTTCAGCCCTGGAGTGGAAGGTCACCTCCAGCAGATCGAAAAGTCCAATGCCACTCTGGACTCGGTCACCTCCGCCCAGAAGGACAAAGGCCACCTACAGCAGCAGCACAAGCCCTTTCGTCCTTCTGCACCTGCGGCTCATCCAGCCCAACAGCACCAGCACCAGGGCCAGCAGGCTTGCGTTTAGCATCCCAAACCCAAGCCTGCGGCTTCCTCTAGCAGGAAGCAGGGAGGTAAAGGCCCAGGAGGTCCCTCGGCCGGTCCCTCCTCCAAGCCTGCCCAGTGACGGGTTGAGGGGTGTCGCCCCCAGCCTCGTCACTCCCCCCTGGGTTCCCCCATGGGGGGACGGCTCCGCCACTTCCTTTCCGCCTGGTCCGCTATCACCATGGACCGCCTGGTGTTGGAGGTGGTAGGAAAGGGCCTGCCTCTGGAGTTCGAGCAGGCTCCACCCTTTCGAGCCGTCGTCCCTCGGGGGGCCTCGGGGTCTGCAGCCTCGCTGTTGGCCCGCTTAGCCAATATTGCCCTGCTCCTCGAAAAAGAGGTGATCAGGAAGGTGGCGGATCCTCCTCCAGACCCGGGGTTTGTGTCCAGGTATTTCCTGGTCCCAAAACGGACGGGGGGCTGGCACCCCATTCTTGACCTGCACGACCTGAACAGGTTCCTAAGGTCTCGGACCTTCAGGATGGTCACTCTGGCTCAGATAATCCCATCCTTGGAATGAGGCGTGTGGTTCTGTTCCCTGGACCTCCAGGATGCGTTCTTTCACGTCCCAATCCATCCATCTCATCAGAGATTCCTCCGCTTCAGAGTGGAGGGATCCCTTTACGAGTTCCGGGCCATGCCCTTCCGCCTCTCCCTAGCTCCCAGGGTCTTCACCAAATGCATGGTAGTGGTGACAGCATTCCTGCGGCGCCGAAGGGTCTGGGTGTACCCTACCTGGATGACTGACTGATTGCAACCCCCTCCAGAGTGGAGATGGAGCGGTCCAGAGATCTGGCCCTCTAGGTTTGCTCTCAGATTGGCCTCCTCATCAATGAGGCCAAGTCGGAACTCGTGCCAAAGCAGGTGATACATTTCATCGGGGCAGAGCTTGACTCTCTTCGAGCCAGAGCACGGCTCCCGGCGGACAGGGCCGAGGTTCTTTCCTCCTTTGCCCAATCATTTCAGGTTGGGCAATCGCACCCTGCCCAGAACTTCCTGAGCCTCCTGGGCCTCATGGCGGCCTGCACCAGCATGGTCCATTGGGCCCACTGGTACATGCGTCCCCTTCAATGGGGACTGGCCAGCCAGTGGTCACTGCACTTCGATCCATTGGATCAGCTAGTGACAGTGACCCAGGGGATGTGAAACGCTCTCCAGTGGTGGACTGTTCCGGCATATCTGCAGGAGGGCATCCCGTTTGTCCGCCCTGAGCCGACGGTCTATCGACCGATGCCTCTCTAATGGGTTGGGGTGCCCATCTGGGGGAGCACAGAGCGCATGGCCTCTGGTCCCCTCGGGAGTCTCGATGCCACATCAATCTGCTGGAACTTCGAGCAGTCGTCTAGCCCTCACCGCCTTCGATCTATTTCTATGGGGTCAAGTGGTTCAGGTCCAGACGGACAATACCACGACCATGTACCACCTAAACTGCCAGGGCGGGACGCGCTCCATACCTCTGTGCAGGGAAGCTCTCCGCATTTGGTCTCTCGTGCGCAGACTGGAGGCGGATCTCCTCACCATTCACGTGGCAGGAGCCTCCAACACCCTGGCCGATGCCCTAAGCCAGATAGGGGCTGCGTCTCACGAGTGGTCTCTCCTGCCAGAGGTAGTACAAGATCTCTTCTCCCACTGGGGCACGACTCAGGTGGACCTGTTTCCCTCCAGGGAGAATGCGAAGCTGTGACTGTTTCATGCTCGCCCCCTCAGCAGGGCTCGTTGCAGGGGGATGCCTTCTCGAGGCCGTGGACCCCAGGCCTCTTCTACGTATTTCACCCATTTCCCTTGATCCACAAGGTGCTTCTCAAGGTGAGGAGGGACAAGGTGCAGGTGATTCTGGTAGCCCCAGACTGGCCCCGTCAGTTCTGGTATCCAGATCTCCTCAGTCTCAGCTCCAGGCTCCCGAGACAGCTTCCAGCCCGCTCGGACCTGATCTCAGTCAATCAGGGGGAAGGTATTCCATCCGGACCTTCAATCCCTGCACCTGACGGCCTGGTTCCTGAGCGGCTAGAGTTCCAGGCCTTGGGTCTTTCCGACGAGGTCCTCAACGTCGTTGAGGCATCCCGTAAGGAGTCGACCAGAAAATGCTACGCCTTCAAATGGAAGAGATTTTCCATTTGGTGTCAGGGCAAGGGCCTGAACCCTTCCTCCTGTTCCTTGGCAAGCATTCTGGACTACTCGTGGTCCCTTTCTCAGCAAGGGCTTCGGTCGACGACCCTTAAGGTGCACCTGGCAGCCATCTCTGCTTACCGGGTTCAGGCCGGGAAGCAGTCGGTGGCGCAGGAGAAGGTGGTCAGGCACTTTTTCAAAGGCCTTGATCACATAACTCCTCCGGTGCGAGAACCTCCACCTCCATGGGATCTACTGCTGGTATTGGCTAAGCTCATGGGTAGGCCATTTGAACCAGTGCACAGGTGTGATATCTCTCACCTGTCTTGGGAAGACCACCTTCTTGGTGGCTATCACGTCAGCCAGAAGGATGGGAGAGCTCCAGGTGCTTTCCATCGAGTCTCCTTATCTGGTCTTCCACAGGGACAAGGTTGTCCTGCGCCCCCACCCGAAATTCCTTCCGAAGGTGGTGTCGGAGTTTCACCTTAACCAGGTGTTGACTCTGTCGGTGTTCTACACCAATCACACCTCGGAGGCCAAACATAGGCTCCATACTTTGGACCCTAGAAGAGCGCTCGCTTATTATAAGGAGCGGACGGCTGAAGTTCGGGGAGAGGTTTGCCAGCTGTTTGTCACCTACGCTGAAGCCTCACCTGGCAGACCTGCAACCAACTGGACGATAGGCAGGTGGGTCACCTCCTGCATAGATCTCTGCTATAGGTTGGCGGGCATGGAGCTTCCCAGAGGGATAAGAGCTCATTCTACCCGCCATACCACTGCATCAGTAGCTGCTTCCAGGGATGTCCCTATCCAGGAAATCTGCAGGGCTGCCACCTGGAAGTCAGCACATACCTTCATCACCCACTACCACATCGACCTTGAGTTACACTGGGATGCTGGTTTTGGGGCCTCGGTTCTCCAGTCTTTATTCCCTAAGTAGGGGGTGTGCGCCTTGCCGCCCTTCTCCCAGAGAACTGCTAGGAGTCTGCCAGACAGTGTGGCTGAACAACATATCCATGTCCCTAGAAATACAGGTTACTCACCTGTAACAGGAGTTCTAGGAATGGTATATGTTGTTCATCCACACGACCCACCTGACCTCCCCGGCTTCGACGCACAACCTGGCTTCCAGCGGGCTAGATCTGGCGTCATGGGGCGGAGCCGAGAGTTTTACCACCCGGGTGGGTGGGAGGAGCCAGCTTGAAGACCTTCCATCAAGATTTAAAGTGGCAAGGAATCTGCCAGACAGTGTGGATGAACAACATATACCATTTCTAGAACTCCTGTTACAGGTGAGTAACCTGTATTTACTGGCCCATAAGATGGAAATAACTCAGACACACACAGTTAGAATGTATATAGTTATCAATGTTATTGTTGTGATATTTACTATGATAGAATATTAGTTAAGCAGAGAAATATGCAGTAACAGATCTAAGTTCAGATCAAGTTACAGTACAGGCATAGGAAACCATGGGCTCCTGGTGAAACAGGATAGAGCACCAATAGGTGGCACCATACTTTATTAAGACCTTATTCCTTGTGCGTTTGATTCCAGGCTGGTGATGCCTTGAAAAAACACCAGAAAAGGTGAAGATTGAAATGCAGTGAAGGTGTGGTCCCTGGAGGTATGGTAAACAACACCAGTGGGGGTACGGAGGACTTCTCAAATGTAGGACAGAATTTTTTACTCCATACTCTGTGACATATCTTGTATGAAGAGGCTAGACCTACAGAAGTGTGAAAGATGGCACAAAATCAGGTGAGCAGTACATCTGGTAGAGACATTTCCGGGAGAGGGGAAAAAAGCAAATGTTTTTCATAAATATAAAAAAAAAAAAAAACTAGAGGTGGAAAATTGAATGGACTGCATGCTACTATTATAAGAAAGCAAATATTTTCCGGAGTAAGAGCCTTTTCTAGATGAGCTGCACAGGGGATGGTAAGAGAGCCGAGGGTGGACATCTGTTAAGACTGTACTGTAAAAGGCTTTCGTGAGGTTGTAATTGCATGTAATGCTCCACTGGATCTGGAATACCTGATCAACAAAGACGATTAAAAACAACAAAAAAGCTGGGATCTAGCAACGTAGCCAACACATAGGTGTCATTCTTAAACATGGCATTTATTCTCTGATCATTTGACAGTCAGAGACTCAAATCCTCTGCCAGCATAACAGCGGTGGTGTCTTCGTTTGACTGAAAGTCTTTCTTTATGTCATCAAGGAACATGTGAAGAAATCTTTTTTGAGGAAAAATTTGATTCAAAGTTGCACCGTCCACTCTGACAGCACGTGTGGCAGCCTCAAATGGCTCCAATAAGGTGACCAAAGATTCAAGTACAGTAGACTCCAACTGCTGGAACTGAGCATGATGTCTTCTTTACCTGTTTGATGCTCCTTGGTGTAGTCATGTACATCTTTTTTCTGTTCAAGGGGCCTTTCCAATATATAAAATGTTGAATTCCAATGGGTTGAAACTTCCTGCTTTAATGAATGAATGAATGAATCCTTTGTGGAGTCCGAGTAGCTGTATCAGAGGAGGAGAAGGATCTGGGAGTGATGATTAGTAGTGACCTGAAGCGCTCCACGCAATGCAAGAAAGCAGCAGCAAAGGCAAAAAAGATGCTGGCATGCATATCTAGGGATCAGTAGCAGAAGCGAGGAGGTTATACTGCCCTTGTACAGGTCACTGGTAAGGCCGCATCTAGAGCATGGAGTTCAGTACTGGTGCCCACACGTCATAAAGGACATTACCTGCTGGAGAAGGTCCAGAGAAGGGCTACAAAGATGATAGCCAGTCAGCAGGGTAAGGCATACGAGGAGAGGTTGAGGGCACTGAACATGTACTCACCTGGAGAGATAGAGAGAGAGATAGAGAGAGAGAGGACATGATTGGGACCTTCAGGTACTTGAAAGGGATAAATAAGGTTGATAAGGAGAGTCGCTTTAAGCTGAGTGGCAACCATAACACGAGGGGGCACAGTCTTAAGGGTGGTTTAGGAGGGAGGTCAGGAAGCACTTCTTCACAGAGAGGGTGGGGGACACTTGGAATATGTTGTCAGAAGAGGTCATCTCATTGAAGACAGTGGGCAGCTTTAAGAGAGGCTGGGATAGGCATAGGGGGAAGGTAAGGATCATGGGTAGGGAGGATGGGAGGAGTGGGGTGGGAAGGCAGGGACATTAGCTCAAGCTGTGGACCCTGCAATACGAGCAGACTTGATAGACCAAATAGTTTTCTTCTGCTGGCTTCTTCGTATGTTTGTATGTAATGCAGTGGTAAGTTATTTGACCTCTGCAACCCCTTTAGAGTGTTTTGTGCTTTCACATAGTGGCTGAAATGTCCACATATTTTCCTTGTAAGATAAACAGATTTTCTACATTTCTGTCTCCATTTAACAAATTATTGATGAGAAGATTTAAACAATGTGCAAAACAAGGTGGGCCTAATTCTCAAAGCTCCTGGCATGGCGCAAGGGGCTAGTGCCATAAGAAATGGCGCAAAGTGCTCCTTGCACCAACAGATGCACTGGGAGTGATTCTCAAACCTAGCCTGCATGCACCAAACAGGGCTTTTCCAATCTGTGTGACACAAAATGGACTGCAGCATGGTGCTAGGGGCTTGCGGCAGACGCAGGCTGCCAAATCCCCTAAATTGAGATTCTCAAAACTCCCCCAGAGGGCACATTTCTAAGTACCATTAGACCAGTCAGGGCTGGTCTACCCTCTCGGAAAGTTGAACTATTGCAGCAATGTGTCGTGGCCCCTCCCCCAGCTCTGATACCCCTTTTATTAAAATAAATCCCTGGTGATCTAGTGGACTCCTCCAAGCCCCCATCTTCCATTATGAAAAGTAAAGATGTCCCTGGTGGTCTAGCAGCCCGCCCCAGCCCCAATCGTCTGTTACTAAAATTAAAGATGTCCCTGGTGGTCTAGCAGACCGCCCCAGCCCCGATCCCCCATCATGAAATATAATGATGTCACTGGTGATCCAGCAGACCCCCCAAGCCCTGATCCCCCATTATGAGAAAGTAAAACATCCTTGGAGGTCTAGCAGACCCCCCCCCGAGCCCTTATCCCCGTTATGAAAAGTAAAGATGTGCCTGGTGGTCTAGCGGACCGCCCCAGCCCAAATCCCCATTATGAAAAAGTAAAACATCCCTGGTGGTCTAGTGGACCCCCCCCCCCGGGGCTGTCAGTCACTGAGTGTGTAGTGTATACAGTACACACTCATTGAGAGCTCAGTCGGCAGCTGGCTGTGGTGGTTGAGTGGCGGGCTGTGCCAGTCACCGACTCGATTTCAGGATGGGGGAGTGGGTGGTGGGGCACTGCCAGCTGGGGTGGGGTGAAGGGGGGACCACTAGACCACCATGGAAGCTTTAACATTGCATAAAGTACAGTTATGTAAGAACTTACCATAACAGTAGATCTTCAAGATGAACTCTTGCAGTAGGCAACACTGTTAGGACTAAGCTGACAGGAGCTAGGACCACAGAGAAAACATCTAGTCAGCAGTCTCAGCAGGGGACCACCCACGATGTCGGCACACCGACATCCCCCTGTGATATAAAGGGGGCGGTCCCCCAGCCACACCTCAGTTCTCCTGCTGGAGACCTGTGAAAAGGAGTGACAGAAGAAGGAAGGGTCTCCTGGTGCCACAGAAAAGGCCCACATGAGCTAAAAAGAGAGCAGTGGGATGGAGGGAGGGAAAAACATGCCTACTGCAAGAGCTCCTCTTGAAGATCTACTGTAATGGTAAGTTCTTACGTAATAGTACTACCTTACTTCGAGGGGGCTCTTGCAGTAGGCAACACCGTTAGGACTAAGTTCCAAGCAGTGCCAACAAGCCAAGACAACACTTGGGAGGAGGAGAGAGAGCTTAAAAAATTAAAAGGGACTGAAGGCCCAAAGGGACAGCTAGTCCGAGGCCAGCTCTGCACCCAAAGATAATGCCCAGTCGGCACAACTTGGTGAAGAACCCCAAGGGGACCGGCAGTGGGCAACATGATGCCACCTGTGGTGGTCAGAACCCAGAGACAGGCTGCAAACAGGGCCAAGAACCCAATAGGGAGGCCCTGACCAACCCCAAGAAGGGGGTTGGTTGCAGTGTCAGTAGCCAGATGAAATGAAAAAAGCAACCCCCTGTGACTGGCATCAGAAGGGCACCGAAGCACCAGTCAACTAAGGGTAGTGAGAGGGAATAAAGAGAAAAAGGGAGGCTGAAAGAGCCTACATCCTGAGAAATAGGCCAACTGAAGATGGCTCACAATCAAGGGGGTGGGGGGGGGACCCTCCTGGTAAGAAGGTATGGGATAACACCCCTGAGTCTACATAATCTGAAACAAATAAAACCTAGACACTACCGAAGGTAGGAACTTGGTAGAGACTGGGAAAGTCCCTTCCCCTAGTGAGAGGGTACATAAAGCTCCTTAGTCCAGTAGGGCTTGGGGCTTAGAAATACCTCAAGAAAAGGAAACGGCAATTCCCAATAGGCAGGAGGACATGAGAACCGCCCCCAAAAGGAGCGAGTCATTCCCTCAAGGAACAGAGGCTCTGCTTCCCCCTGGAAATGGATGGGCGAGGAAGCAGAAAGGCAGAAGAGATGCCCTGGTGCCTCGGACGAACCCAGACACAAGCCGAACAGAGATGAGGAATCATCCCAAAGCTGACCAGATTGATCAAGGCCTCCATTAAGAAGCAGGTATGGGGCTGGGAAGCAGCATGCCTATGGTAACCCAAAGAAACCCGAAGAAAGCCTCCGAGCAGCAGGAGGCTGTGACACAAGGAGTCAAGCTGGAAGGAGGGATTTGAGAATTCAATAGTGCAAGTGTCCCTGTACCAGGAAGACTGAGACAAAGCTGAGGGGAAAAGATAATGGGAAGGTCCACTGCTCCAAGAGGAAGCAGAGAGGACCATGCTGAGTGCAGCCCACATGACACTACAGAGAACATTCCCTCCCCCTCTAACCACAGTTGGAGGGGAAATCCTCTGGAGAAGTGGGAAAGGAAAGAGTAACAGGCTTTTCCCATGAGGAAACAGCATGCCCAGGGAGAAGCAAGCAGTAACTGGATGGGCCGGTGTGGGACAGGAGTCAGACAGGAAAGGTGTTGATGTCCCCTGCCCATTAAAGCATGGGTGTGCGCAGACGTCATCTGTGAGACCAAGCCCATGTTCTCTGGGCAGAACAGAATGCCCTGGACCTCCTCCGAGGGATAGGCTGCAGGATATACTCCCATGCCCTCCTGACCTCCTGTTAACGATGAATGGTGAGTGACACTGTCCTTATTCCAAACACCGAGAATAATAGGAATAACGCTGACTCGACCCCTGAAACTCCTAAAACCCGCAGGGTGGGCTGCAGAAGCTTCTAGGGAGCATGGCCAGACCATAGGTGCTGCCACAGCCCGGAGGTTAAGCAGCCATGGAAAGGAGTTGGCTGGGTGCCAGCGATGGCAGACAAAAACATGGAGCATGTCCCTCGGGGGTCACTGTCCACCCAGAAAGGGGGAGAGAGACAGCCCCTGCTGAACCTCCCCGATGCCAAAAAAATAACCGAGGCAGCGGCAAGAGGGTAGAGGGGTATATGGTAAGCCATGACTATCCCCAGAGGGAGGAATGGCCACAGGGTACAGTCTAGGATCAGAATAAGATGCTTCCAAGGGGAGATTGTAAGCCATCAACCATCCACGAGCCCCTGAGTCTCCTGCACAACTGCCAGCTGAGATTTCAGGGAACAAAAATAGGCCTAAGGTGGGGAATCGAATAGTAGCCTTCCTCCCAACAATAGGAGCAGGAGGAAGTGGCAAGGGGCGGGAGTAGCAAGAGAAATAGGGATGTGTCCCGAGAAAAGGGAACATAACTCCAGACTCCAAAGAGGAACTGTAACAGGGGACTCCATGAAAGCATCCCCATCAAGGAGAGAACCTTGGGGGCTGGCACCATGACCTAGACCCCAAGATATCTGGAGAGCCTCTATGTCCCCCCAGCCTCCAGTGGAGATGGGGAAGGAAATGATACTCTTTCTGTCCTGCGGAAAGGGCTCCTTGGTATTTATGCCAGAGGTAAAAATGGATACCTGCTAATGGAAAGCCACCCAAAAGAAGAGGTTGAAGTGGCCCTAGGGAGCAACAGGAGAGTCTCCACTAGAGAGAAAATTATCCTCCACCTGTTTTCTAGGTGGGAAGGGCAAGGGAACCTCCTAATGGCCCCAGAAGGATCCACACAAGAGAGAAATCTATCCTCCATCTGAATGGGTGGAGGGTAAGGGAAACCCCTAACATCTCCGGTAAAATTCTGGATGGAGAAAAGGGGGGGGGCTCATGCTATGAGTCAAGGGGTGGCAGAGGGCACTGGATGCTTCACCACCTCGACTCTACATGCCTTGCGGGGGCAAGGACATCAGAGGCCAAGGAGGCCCGACGCTTGCCCTTAGACCGGAAAAGCTGGTGGCGGGTGTGTCGCTCCGCTGGGTGGTGAAGGAAAGATAGGTGCAGTCCACTTTGGTGGGTGTGGAAGAGGGGGTGCCCTGAGCGCAGGGCCCTGCCTGAGTTCTATAAGGTGGAGAGCATGTCTTGGACCTTGCCACCAAAAAGGGCAGAGCCCTGAAACCGGGCATCCATCATGTAGGGCTGAACACACGGGGCAAACTCTGTCAGGCGAAGCAAGGCATGGCGGTGTCATCCACCTTGTCGTAGGCGGCATGGAGGACGTGGAAGCTCACTTTGGAGGAAGAATGGAGGAGCTACTCTAAATGAGAGAGAATGAATCCGAGAGGGTTTCTAGTATGCCTGTAGCATGACCCAAGAGGGATTATTAATGGACCACCATGTGTGCCAGGTAATTTTGGGCATGCAGGGCTAGCATGGAGGAAGCATATACCCTCTGGCTGAAGTGGTCTAGTTGCTTAGACTCCTTGATCGGAGGAAAGTCACCTAAGTGTTTAGGTTTAGTAGACTTGATGTGGGCTGCTGCTAGTACTGTGGGGCCAGCCTTCAGGTGGGTCCCATAATGGGGCCGACCCTGGATCCATGACACTGGTTTGACAAATTTGTTGTCGAATAATGTTACAGAGATGACTTTATGTCGACTGCAATTACGGTCAGTATAAAGCCATTCCATGAGCCCCCTGCACCCCCCATAACTTAAATAATCAACTCCAAGTCAGAGCTAATTTGGGGAGAGGGTGCAAGACCCACAGAAAGCAGTGCCGGGGCCCGTGCCAACATTACAGACCTGTCGCTGTAATGTTGGTCACGATAAAGTTGTCAAACAGGTGTCGGCATACAGTCAACCCTCTGGGATGTGGTACAGCCTATCCACCTTTTTAGGCAACAGAGGGACTGATGCCAGTTGCTACCATATAGTAGTAGTAACAACATCGTGAGGAGTCACAGGGGGAGGGATTAACCACAGAGGTGAGCTCTGGGAGGTGTAGGTGTTCCGCCAAACGGTGTCACTGAGTGTCCTGTTCCTCTGCTTGCCAACCCTGCAATGCTTGAATGAGCTTTACCCCTTACAGAAAGGAAGGATCCTCTGGGGGGGGGATTTGGGAGTCTCCCTGATCCACATCTCCTTGGGAGACGAGTGAGGTGAGGAATCCGGTGGCTCTATGGAATTGGTGCAAGCCACCATTGGTGTGACTTGTGCTGAGTTTTGAGAATCGAGCCCAGTATGTGTTGGTAGTTGCAATCTCTAACAGCTTTGACTATGTCGGCACCATTATGTGACACAATGAACTCTGGAGATAAGGAATACGGAGTAAGCCATTTCTGGACTTGTTTTTTCCAACTTCTGCAAAATATTCACAGCGGTGTGGTTTTCCTCAAAAGAGGTGACACATAATACAACCTGCTTCCTACTGCTTATGGTAGAGCAGGGATTATTACTTACTGACTGAAAATTTGCCCAATGAGCTGCAACAGTCATGTAGTCAATTGTTTGGTTGCTGGTCCATATATCTGCAATTAAGTGAACCTGCTTCACCTCAGAGAGTTTCAACTGTTTAATGACTTCAGTACACACCAAGTCATACAACTGTAGAACAGCCTTTTCTGAGACATGTTCAACAGGGAATGGTGTACCGTGGTTCAATCAGTTTCACGAAGTTGAGGAAACCTTCTTGGGCAACAAAAGCAAAAAGGAGTTGACAGTCAGTCAACAGCTGTGCAATAGCTTTATTTAACATCTGGCATACAAACATATGAATCAAGTCTGCTTGAGTGTGCAGCTAACACCCTTACCTTGCAGCTGCCCAGCCCCCCCTCCCATTCCCAATTACCCCCTCACCTTGTCCCATCCCCTTTTAAAACTACCCACTGTCTTACAGGCTACCACCTCCTCCAGTAGAGCATTCCATTCTATCACAACCTTCTCTGTGAAAAAGTGTCTCCTCATTTTTATCCTAAATCTTCTCCCCTCCAATCTAAGGCCATGCCCTCTCATGTCCCTCCCCTTCCTCAGCTTGAGTAGCCCTTCAGTGCCTGCCTTGTTTATCCCCTTTACATACTTAAAGGTCTCAATCATATCCCCTTGCTCCCTTCTCTGCTCCAAGGAGTACATGTTCAGCTCTCTAATCCTCTCCTCGTATGGTCTGTCCTCCAATCCCCGGATCATCCTTGTTGCCCTGGGTTGTACCCCTTCCAGTAATTTCACATCCTTCTTCAGATATGGGCACCAGAACTGCACACAGTACTCCAGATGCAGCCTGACCAGTGCAGTAGAGGAGATCCCTCTCACGATACAACCCAGCATCCTGTTAGCTTTCACTGCCACTCTTCTACACTGCTCTGTATTGTTCATCTTCCCCATTACAACCACCCTTAGATCTTTCTCCTCCTCGGTGGAACCTAGCTGCACCCCTTCCAGCTGGTAAACCCTTCCTGGATTCTTTGCTCCAAAGTGCAGGACTTTGCACTTTTTCGCATTGATCCCCAACTGCCATGCTTCTGACCACTCCACCAATTTGGTCAGGTCGTCCTGCAGCCCCTGCCAACCTGCTATATTGTCCACCACTGCACCCAATTTGGTATTGTCAGTGAACAGACTGATCTTATTCCTGATGCCATACGAGATGTCCGCTATGAATATTCCAAACAGCACTGGCCCCAGTACCGATCCCTGTGGCACCCCGCTCATCACAGCCCTTGAAGATGAGAGATATGCCCACCACTACCCTCTGCTGTCTCCACTGCAGCTAATTCTCAATCCATTTAAACATCTTAGTCCCCAACCCATGTATCTCAACATCCCTCCCAACCTCTCATGTGGCACTGAATCGAAGGCCTTACTGAAGTCCAAGTATATGACATACACCGCATGGCCCTTGTCCAATTCCCTCGTGACCCAGTCGTAATACTCAACTAGGTTCGTCTGGCAGGATTTTCCAGAGACAAATCCATGCTGGAGACTGTCCTGGAGCCATTGTCTTCCATAAAGGTCACCAGCCTTTCCATAAGTATTGTATCCATCAGCTTCCTCACGATGGAAGTTAAGCTTAATGGCCTGTAATTACCCAGGTCATCCTCTGGTCCACTTTTATGGATGGGTACCACGTGGGTCATCCTCTAGTCATGCAGTATGCACCCTGTGTCTAGGAAGGTATTGAGGATCTCTGCCATTTCCTTCAACATCCGGGGGTGTATGCCATCTGGTCCTGGTGCCTTATCCAACTTCAGAGCCCTTAACCCCTTCAATACCCTACCCTCAGTGATCACCCCATCCGTTACCCCCTCTCCCCCCCGCCCACATTGCCCACCCCCTGCGGTAGCTGCCCTCCTTTCTCTCTCATGAATACAGAACAGAAGTACTCATTCAGTGCTTCTGCCTGATCCACCCCTTTCTCTGCCCACCCCCGTCCTTCCTGTTGGCATCCGGCATGTTGGATGCTTGTGTGTAAATTTTGATGTCCTTGCAACACTTTCTTGTAATGTTAGTTGATGACAACAAGATATATTAATTTTGGGGGGAATGTATTTTTCACACCTTTTTCATGTGGAGTACTACTTTGAGATTTTCCAGTACTTGATGGTGTCAGAAAACAATCTACGTTTGTCTGGGAAGACTGCAAGGATACATCAAGTGATTCAATGTCACTTTCTGCCTCCAGTTCCTTGTCACCATGATCACCATCACCACCACCTCCACTACCGCCCACACTGACCCCTGCCCTGCCTCACTCAATTGGGTGCTTTGCCTTCGCATGTCGCACCATTACTGATGTTCCAAAATTTGCCAGATTGCCACCACAAATGACGCTCTTTTTGCACAGACTGCATACAGCTCGAGAGTTGTCTGCAGAGTCAATATAAAATAAATTCCACACTAAAGGTTCACCTTGCTGGTTTGTGCCATGGTGCCTGGCACTATTCCTTGTACAGTCAAGGGCCCTGGAGGAATCCCTACACTGCCATTTCCTTGTTGAGATGAATTGTTCTCATTCATATTGATCTTCTGATTCTTACGCTTAGCAGCATATGATTTTTTTCTCTGCACCTGCCTCTCATGCCTTACAGTGGCATTTCTCTTAACCCCTCATCGACACTACTGACCTCACTGCCACAATATTTAGAAGAACTGGAAGTGCCATCATCATTAGGTGGGACATAGCCTGGGCTGTCCCACAACCAGTCCCCACTATCACTACCATCTCTATCAGTATTCGCTGCCTCAGCATCTGAGCTTATATTTGAGGAGGATGCTGCCCCCCCTCCTTGCATGCTGCTTCAGCAGCTGGAATTCTCCTGGCACATGTGGCAAAATGTTCAGAACCTTTACAAGTAACTCCAGTCAGTTATTTCTGAAACACTACTAACATTTTATTGCTAACATGCTTTTTTGGTTCAGGACATTTAGTGCCAGTCCAGGGGATGTTATTATTATTGTCGCTATGTTCTTCTTTAGTCCAATGATTCATATCGTCCATATCATTAACAGTTGCACATGCTGCAGCACTGTGCTTCCATTTAGAAGACTTAGACTGAGAAGTACAAGATACAGTAGACACAGATGTGAAAGGATATTGTTTCACTATGCTACAGAGACAGACAGTGTATGTAGCTATGTCATAGTAATATGACAGGACTTGTGCCTAGGGGGCACCTCACAAACAGTGTAATACAGCCATTGAAGGATTTCACAATGCTGTAGAGACAGACAGTGTACCTGACTATGTCACAGTAGTATGACAGGGCATGTGCCTCAGGGGCAACTCACAGTGTAATACAGCTGTACAAGTCTTCCACTACGCTGCAGAGACAGTTATATAGCTGACTATGTCACAGTAATAGTACAGTGCTCATGCCTCAGAGGCACCTCAACAATGTAATACAGCTGTACAAGGCTTTCACTATGCTGCAGAGACAGACAGTACATAGCTGATTATGTCACAGTAATATGACAGGGCTCGTGCCACAGGAGCACCTCACAAACAGTGCAATGCAGCCATACAAGGCTTTTACTATGCTGCAGAGACAGACAGTGTAGCTAACCTCACAGTAATAAATGACGGGGGGGGGGGGGCTCAGCCTGGGGAACCTAACAAATAGTGTAATACACAGTCATAAAAAGGCTTTCACTGTGCTGCTGAGACCCACAGTATATGATGAGTATGTCACAGTAAATGACACGGTACAGGGGCATCTAACAACATAACAGAAGCCAGCTGCCCATAGTGCCATCTGTTTTTGTCTATGTCTTTTTCCCCCATCTTTCTTCTCTGTTCTCTCACCAGTCCCCAGCACTACCTCCACGACTGAGGCTGGCCTGCCCCCCTTCCCCTTGCTGAGATCATTTCTCAGTCCCCTACTCTCCCTGCCCCTTTGCTCCTAGTAGCCTAGTAGTGTAGGTTCACTAAATAGAATTGTTTTAATATCTTTTTTGATCAAGCAAGTCATCATTCCTCCGACTCTATGGCCGTGATTTGTTCTGCAGAGAGAATGAGTGCCAACACAGAGCTGCTTCTACACACTACAACACACACAAACAGACTGCAGCCAGCTAAATTCCATGCAGCAGATGGAGCACAGACACCACTGACTATCAGGTGTCAAGTCTGGTGTCATGTGCACCATTTTCTGCTGTAAGTCTGTGAAGGACCCCACAGACTGCCCTTTAATGCTTGTTTCCAGCTACCTTTTACCTGTCTCACATTACCTAGCCCGAGAATTAAACTGATATGTTGGGCAAAAAATCAGCGATACCCACACTGTCCAACCTAGCTATCCAGACGGTAGCCCATCCCTTGTTTCTAGCCCTAACTATTCCAAAGTTATCAAATTTTAAAGAAATTATTTTTGGAAAGCTCTAACTTATAAACTGTTGGGGCTAGAAATGTAGTTTTTTTTTTTGTCATTAAAGCTTAGTGTTGTGTCACTAAGAGTCAATCATATTGATACAGTTTTTATGTGTCAATACTATTCTATATGTATCAGTATTATCTGAAATCTATTTTTGAGTATACTGTCAATACATGTTTTTTAGTTATGACAGAGCCACAAAATTCACATTCACAGTATCAATACTATTTTTTTTTGTATCAACAGACTTACAGATACTATGATTTTGTATCAAAACATAAAATGACATGATTTTGAAAAAAAACTATAAAATTGTTTGTTTTTACCTTTTTCAAATTTTGATAACACTACACATTATTTAAGCAATAAGCCACGGGGGGGTGTGGGTTATCAGGGGATTTACCACGGCTGGTGTGGTTTGCCCACTAGGCACAGTCGAGTGGGTAAATCCTCAGCTGCTGTGGTAAATCCCCTGATAACCCACACCCCCAAGTGGCTGTGGTAAATCCCCTGATAACCCACACCCCTAAGTGGCTTATTGCGATTATGCCATGACATCTTGATACAGTTTAAGTTGAAATTATTTTATTTTATTTTTTCCTGTGTAAACAAATGCATTTTATTAAGAAATATTGTTGCACAAAAGAAAATAGTCCCTAGCTGATTCAGTCCCTAGCTGATTCATATGAGCTGTTGAGAAGTACTGAATTCAAACTGCTTGCTGCAGAGACTGGAACTGATGAGCCCGCCTGCGAGAATGACTATGCGACTGCCGTCTCGCCGTGGTCACACAGCACGGCGTGTGTTTTGGGTTGGGTTTCTGGTGCGAGCAGGAAATGACCACGGTCACACAGCACAGTGTGTGCTTTCGGGTTGGGTTTCTGGTACGAGCAGGAAGTGACCGAGTTGCGTTTTTTTTTTTTTTTTAATATATATTTTTTTTTTTAATATGGAGGAGTGAGGTAGCCTGGTAAACTAATGAGGGCAGACACAGAGAGGACTGGAGACAGTGACGAGGGAACCGAGAGATGCAGTGGGAGTGTTATGGCAGGATGGAAGGCAGACAGCGCCGGAGCAGACACTGAGGTGAGGTGGGTGCAGTTTCAGCGGTTACACTTTCGGGGGGAGGGTGTTACGCGATGTGCTTTGCTTAATAGGATGTCATGGGAATCGGAGACCGCTGGTTAGCGAGCGTTTCAACATGGCGGATCTCCGGTTTGAATTTCCCGGGTTGAATGATTTTTAAGAGATGCGGCTGGCTGGCACCTTTTGCGGTGATTATCAGAGGATTTACAACGGGGTAAGGTGCGAGTCAGCCGTTCTGATTTGTTGTTGTCCAAGGTCCATGGTATAATTAATTACAATAACTGTGTAATGTTTTTTTCCCTATGGGGAACCCAGTTATAATTTGCCATTATAACCTGTCGGTTATAACGGCGAACACGTGCTAGGTTTCCCTCAGTCCATGCATGCGCCAGCCACTGCTCTTCCCTTACTCTTTGCTATTCCTGAGCACTGAAGACTTCGCTGTCAGTCCCACTTCTCGGCAGTAAGTTACTTTAAAAAAAATATTAAGTGGTATCTTTCATTCACGCAGTCCTGGAAGGGAGGCTGAGTGGCTTTATCTTTTTAGCTAACTTAAAAAAAGGGAAGCCAGTGAAAATTAAGCAGCAACGTTCGTATTTTTCCTTTTACCAAGTTGCTTACCGTCTGGCACTACGGTGGTTTGGAGTGGCCGTTCCCTTGAGTTTCCTGTGAACTCTCCTGTTGAAGGCATCACTTTTAGTTTTGTTGAGTGTGTTCGAGTGACTTTAGTCATCTAACTAGAAATCCAAAAGGCAGTTGAATTCTGCATTCGCAGTTTTCAGCTCTTTATTGGTCGTTTATGTCCAGTGGTGGTTAATTTCTGTGGATCTGCATTAGAGATGGACCGAGACCATTGTTCTATTTTAATTTAAAAATGAGTGTACAAGGAGAAGTGCAGTGTTTCAGCTACGTTTAAGAACAAAGACCCAAACACAATGATTAGAGCCATAGTACATTTTGATCTTGACACTGTCTTAGTCTCGGTCTCTCTTTACTGCAGATCCACAGCAATTGGAAAGTACGCAGATCGCTCTCCCTCACAACACAGAAACACAACGGCTCTCACTGGGGGCACTCATCTCTCATAATGTGCCTCCCTTTAATTTTAAAAAAAATTATGAACGCTAAAGAAACAGAACTGCCTTTTTATAAGAATGATTGGGGGTGGAGTGGCGGCAGGGAAACTGCTGTTAAACTACAACTACGGAATCTACATTAGGTCAAAAGACCTAAATAAAAGCAGTAAACTGAATCTAATCCCAGTAAGCAGAAGGACCATTTTAGCAAAAAACACACATTTATTTCAACTTTCATATGATAAAAAATATTTATTTTAATAATTAAACCTATTTTAAAATTAAAAGCCCACATTATAAGCACAATTAGATATGCCAGGGTGCGTACTGTGCTGAGATAACCACACTTTCAGGGGCTGAAGGTGTGAGGCCAATAACAAAGCACCTGGGCATGTGGTTTTTTCAGCACAATGCACACCCCATTGTGTCTTATTGCTTATGTATCAAGGTTCAGCACACACGTGACCCTCTCACATTTGAACTAGCACAGATTAGTACACCCTAATCTCTAAACATTCCTCCTACAGTGTCAGAGTGTGCCCCCCACCCAAAAAAGCCCAAACTCTCTTTTTTATATTGTTTGCTTTTCTTTTTTTCCTTTCTTGCTCAGATTTCAGAAGATGAGAAAATAGTTCATGAAAATAACAGTGTCCAGCTGTCCATTTCTCCACTCGCTCAACACACAGCTATCATTTTATTTCTTAATTTTTGTTTTAAATAATGAAACCGCAAGTACATGTGACTTTTCATCAGCAGTCATGACTGACTGAGCATGCGGTACTACAAGGAGGCAGCATGCAGCTATCCTTTTCAGTTACCCAGTTACCAACTGTGATCACCTGCTGTAGAACATCTTTAAAAGTTACCACAGAAGCAGGTGGCAGCTAAGTAGAAAAATCAGAAAAACAGAAACTTTTTAAAAGCAGCACCATGGCAGCCAGACAGATGGGAGGAGGTGAGGAACAGACAAAATTTACAGGCAAAATAGCTGTGGGAGGGAAGGAGGGAGGGCTGCAGACAACATGTAACAGCAATACCACCTAGTGGATAAAATAGTAGTTGAGGACTCCTTTTTTAATTCAGATACCTATAGACTGGAACATTTAGCAAAAATCTGTTTAAATTTTTTTTATAAATTTTTTTTTATTTTTATAAACAAGCCTTGTATAATAGCAATAATGCACTCCAGTGGTGTGTGTCGTAGGTGTTAGGCTTGGTCCCCACACCCTTACTGCCAACCCACCATGCACTGCTGATAGTATCTATTATGTTATATGCTACATTATTCATAATCAGTACTTTTTTTTAATCATGACATTATTTGTACAACCTCCGTGGACCTGGCAGGTGCTACGACCCTGCCCCCTCGGAGGGGTACGTCCTCCATCCCATTGTGGCCATCATGGGTCCTGCCGGGTCCCGGTATTTTTCCTCTGTTTTCTCCCTCATGCCCTCGCCCATGGAATGGGTGCAGCAGCTGTCTCCACCTCTGCAGAAGTAGCCAAGCACCCTGGGTGCAGGCCAAACCCCTCTTGTTGTGCTGATGTATGCAGCACAAAGCCCCCACCCCAAGGAAGGAGAGCAGTCCTCTGGATGCTCAATCCTTACCTCCCTGACTGACCCCCAAATGACCCGAGTCCATTCCTGAACCCAGGTCGCTGGCGTGGCTTGAGGTGTGGTGGCCAGCAACTCAGCCCTCAGCGCCACCAGGCCGGCATACATAATCAGTACTAACAATTAGGGCGTTGGTACTTACCGTGTAAGTGTAAATTACCAGGGATAAGTATACACCAAGAATACATTTCTGTGTTCTTTGTCTAATTTATGTTATAGTCTTCTGAGAAGTCATTGTATAGCCTACGCTGCCGTCATGTGGATTTATGTAACACATGTAACACCGCACTTATTTCCTGTGTTTTTCTGTATTTTGTATAAGTTCTTTGTTCTTATTTCAGCTGACTTTATACTTTATGTATATTTTTAGATACACTGTGGCACCATGTAACCTTTGGCCAGTAGGGTCCCCTTATTGTATCTAAATAGCTTATGAAGTCATAGTTGCTATGGTAATTATACTATATAACCTGCCACATCACATATTCTTCGCTGAAACCATCTTCATATGCTGAGGTATTGGGAAACTCTGGCTGCCAGTGTCTATTTGGTAAGACCTGTTCTCAGGGCATAAGTCTGTTTTTGTGTAATAAACAAGTTTATTACTGCATATGCCTCTTGTCTGTTGTTTCTTCTGCTGGTTTATTACCACCAAGAACCTGAGAAGGGCTCAGAACCATGACTTAATTGGCTACTATGCGCAGGTGGTCTAAACTAGTGAAGATTCACTGTTTGCTGGCTTTTCCCTTATGGGTAGTAAGCAGGTGTACTCACCCGTATCACCTAGCCCGTGTTTTTCACTCCATAGCACCCTGAAAAGTCTGGCTGCTTACTGGGCAAGGTTGATGCCATCTCACCTTGTTCAATAGCAGTTTTGAGTTGCAGGATTTCATGAGTGCAGTTGCCCAACCGTCTGTTCGGTTCAACCACTGTGGATCGATACACAGCATGGTAACCACTGACGGGTTAACTTGGGTTTCCCAATCTTTAATAGCATGTCCAATATCGGTGAGGATCTGAGACTAAACATCTCTAACTTTCTTGCTTCCCATCGAGGCTGGAGCGACTTCGCAATGGACATGAAAAACTCTGATAGCCCCATGCTGGGGCTCTCAACCCAGTACTCAGAGGTGAGACAAACAGTCAAAAAACATGATTCAAAAGGGCTGTTGGTCACAGCTCTCTATGCTGTTTTGGAAGCCTCTAAGGCGAGGTTTTGTTCCCTCGAACGGCAAAATTCAGCTCTTAAGAAGGAGATGGGCTTGCAGGCATCTGAAAGTCTTAGGAAAGAGCAGAGACTGGAAGAGGAACTTCAGTCCCTGCGTAGTAAGAACGAAACTCTTTTGCATTGTGCTGTACAGAATAATGATCAAGAGTTATGCATGTTGAGAGAGGATTATGATAGGCTGAAGCAGGATAAGAGACAGATTTTGCAAATGAATGATTTGTTGAGTGAGACAAATGAGTCTTTGTGTGAGGAAAATGAGGAGTTGATAGAGGATCTGTAACGGGTAACTGATGAGTTGGATAGAGAACGTAGGGACAACTGCGAATTGAGCACCACGTATAGAGTGCTGCAGAAAGAGGTTGCATGAGGTGTTGGGTAGAACAATGGAAAAGTTATTCACATACAGTGCAGAGCTAAGATGGCGAAACTGCGACATCAGCGAAAGGTGTTGGCTGGTCACGTCAAAGCGCTGGGCAGGTTCCATTACACATCCATCGACTTTACGTCATCTGGAGATGATGATTCTGGTGAAATCAACCAAGATGGCACCCAGCCACACTCTCAAAATGGCGCTTCCCCCACCCGCCATTCACAAGATGGTGGTCCCTATGCTGTAATAACGAGACTCTATGTCATGGAACATATGGTGACTCTTTTGTGCGACGCCAAGATGGCAACTCTCACGACAGGGTGTGAGGCCAAGGCCAAGCCCCTCCGATTGCTATCCTGAAAAAGGAAGACAAAACGGAGATCAACCAGATGATCAAGACAGCCCTCGCTAGGACACAGATCACTGAGGAGCAAAGATGGATCTTTCATGAACACATGGAAAGCATGTTGAAGGAGGCTACTGCTCAGCAGTCGCTTGTCCGCTCTGTGGCTGATGCCGCAGCGGAAGCCTCCCTTCATGGCACACATTCCAACTCTTTTCCTGATCTGTGTGCTGCAGTTCAGAACAATAATCCCCTTCAGGTAGCTCACTCTGTGCAGTAGATTGCTGATGGCATAGGCCGCATGACCCCCAATGACAATCTCAGCTGTCATTTGGAAACAGTTCATTCCAAATGTGAGATGCTCAGTCTACCAGAGGCCTATCAAGTACAGATCCTCTAGCAGACTGTAGACCCTGGCCTCTGGGCAAAACTCTCAGAGGAAATCTGCCAAGCCACGGATGCGACTTTTGATGACATCGCCACGGAACTCATTGCCGCACACTCCTCAGGCATGGTTGGTGTTATGTTGGCCTACCCTGTTAAACAATATGTCAAGGAAAGTCCAGCATCATACCATCAGTGGTAAAGGTTGGCCTACCGTACTGGCAAGGCACTCTCACAAGGGCTGAAGGACAGAGACCAAATTGAATACAAGACGTTGAGTCCGGCAGTGCGTGACAAGGTTGAGTCTGCGTTTTTTCCCAGAACTGATAAATTCTCAGACATTCTCATGAGACTGGAGTGTGTCCACCTGTTCTACTTCTGAGATTTGAATTCTGGCTCAAAAGCCAAGGTAGCCACAGTAAAACCTGCCAGCAAGCCCACAACTCACTACATGGTGGAGGGCAAGGCCCAGGACAATAAGGCCATGCTCTCTGATAACAAACAGACCTATAAGAAGGGGGGAACCACACCAGGAATAGAAACAGACAAAGAAACTGAAATAATTCCAATTCCAATCAGAATGAAAACCAGGGCAATCAAAATTATTGACAAGGCCCTTCCTACCATGAGGTAGTAGCGGAGAATAACAACCTCCACACACTTCTTGGGAGAGTTCAATCAGTGGCTGAGTCCATCCCAATGCAGGCCATTGCAGCATTAGCTCTGGTAACCCAGTCCTCATTAGGCCAAGGATATAATGGAACCTCCTCTGGCCAGGCTGCAGCAGGCCCTAATTCTGACCCCTTGCCTGTTGCAGCTACTACTAGTACCCAGGATTCCCTATATCCTATGGAGGACCTGGAAGATGCCTGGCAAGATCCTGCTGGTATGCGTTTTCAAGACCCACCTGAAGACACCAGTAATAGTTCAGATTGACAATTACAGGCCCCAGTCCATATTGTGAACAATATTACTATTGACACAAATGGACAGCCTTGTACCAAGGTCATGGTTGGGGGCCACCAATTGTTGTGTTGTTAGATACAGGCGCAGCTGTGTCTGTACTACATGATGAGAATCCAGCTTCTTCTTCTTGGTCCACCGGCTGGAGGACCAATGCTCAAGGTGTGGATGGCACTAGACTGCCTACCTACTGCTCTATTGTAGTCCTCGTGGTGTTGGGAACCCTCAATATGAATCTCACGTTTGACCTCATGGTATTACGTCATCATCCCAGCATCCTAGGAATTGACTTCCTAGCACTACACAGCTATGAAGTGGACTTAGCCAATTGGCTCTTGATTCAAATCAAAGGCTAATACCATACTGTCATAATTCCTGATTCCCACATGGTGGCCGCCATTGCAGTCAATGGCAAGGAATATGATGTTATAGCTCTGTTCTGAATACATGAGTTCTTCAAAGAACTGTTGCCCATGCTGCAGAATCACCTTGATATTTTCGCAGTACACAAACATGATTGTGGGAGAATGTAAACCATTATTGAAGTTCCAGGCCCTGACAATGCCAGGCAAAGGCAATACCCTTTTCCTGCAGAGGCCTTACCATCACTCAGAGAAACCATTCAATCACTTCTGCAGCAAGGTGTGATCAGGCCTTGTGTCTCAACCCTCAACTCATCCATTTGGCCGGTGAAAAACCCAATGGATCTTGGGAGCTCACTATTGATTACAGAAGGCTCAATCAAGTCATCCTAGCTGCTCCCCTACAGTACCATCAGCACCAGAGATGCTTAAATTGCTAACTCCAGATTGTAAGTGGTTTAGTGCCCTCAACATCTCCAGTGGATTTTGGTCACTGCCACTTGCTCACAAAAGCCAATATAAGCTTGCATTTACCTTTGAGGGTTGTCAGTACACATGGACCTGCCTCCCACAGGACTTCCACAACAGCCCCTCCCTCTTCCATCTACACATGATGGATGCCTTGCAGGGTTTCTCTGCCCCACAGTGTCTTCTGCAGTATGTGGATGACTTGCTCTTGGCAACTGCCACTAAAAAGCAACATTTTTACCTTCTTGATGAGTTACTGACTCTCTTATGAGAACAAGCCTCAAGTGCAACCCTGCAAAAGCACAATTGTTCCAGAAAGAGGTTATCTTCCTTGGTCTGCATATCACAGAACAAGGCAGAAGCCCGGCCTGGAAGAAGATCCAAGGTCTACAAGATTTGCCACTTCCTACCAGTGTGGCAACCCTAAGACATTTCTTTGGAATGGTCAACTATTCCAGGGATTTCATTTGTGACTTTGCACAAAAGGTCACCCCTCTGTATGAGCTCCTGAAAAAGGATGTCTCCTGGACTTGGGGTCCCTTGCAGACCAATACTGTGACCATTCTGAAACAGTCTTTGGCCTCTGCTCCAGCATTAGTTAACCCCAATCCAGCCTTACCTTTCCATCTGGAAACAGCTATTTCAGACATTGCCATGTCTGCAGTACTTGCACAAAAAGTTAATGGCATTCTGAGACCTATTGCCTGTGCTTCCCAGATGTTGCCCTCAGTAGAACAGAAGTACAGTCTCTGTGAAAGAAGCCTTCTGGCTACCTACTGGGCTGCTAAGCACCTTCTGTACATCATTGGGTATTCACCCATAATTCTACACACCAATCACACGCCCACAAACTTCCTACTGTCAGACAGAGTGAAGGATGGCTCTGTATCTAATGCCAGATTAACTCACTGGTCTCTTATTCTCCAAGACTGAGAAATACAGGTCTACACTGCCAAAATGCCCTCAGTTCTGACCCATGGTCTCCTATACCAAGGAGCCCTGCATGACTGCGCACTCCAGCCTCCTAATTTGCCTGATCCAGGCCCCTTTCTTCCTGCTGCTCCAAAACTCCTAGCTGACACTTCCTTGTGTCATGTCTTTACTGATGGCTCTGCCTCATACTATCAAGGAGAACAGGTAGCTGGATTTGGAGTGCTGATCATGTACCCTAATGGCAACACTGTCCACACTTTAAAATGCTGCAGTGTTGCATTTTCTCAGTGCGCAGAACTGGCAACTGTGGCCTGTGCCTTAAACTTATACACCATGGTAACACAGATACCATCATCTTCACATATTCTAACTGGGTCTGTTGCTTTCTGACTGAATTCTTGCCATTCTGGGAGAAGGACTCCTTCACCTCTTCTGATGGCACCCATGTGAAATACAAAGCATTCTTTGTGTACATTCACACTCTGACTCAACAATTTAAGCATAAACTGTTCATTTACAAGGTGAAGGCCCACTCAAAGTCTGATCCATACCACAGGTTCAATGACCGAGCAGACACTCTTGCAAAAGAGGGTGCTCGGGGGTGGGGACACATGGAATATGGCTCACCCTGTGGTTCTGGCAGCTATACACATAGCTACTACAAAAAAAGAAGAAAACTGAATCTTTTGTGCCACTGGACTTGTCCACAGCACAAAAATCTGATCCTCAGCTGAAAGAAGTGTTCAGATACCTAGACAAAAGAACTGAACAAGAACTACCGACCAACAACTCCTACAAAAGACATGCAGAAAAACTGCATCTGTCACATAACAAGCTGATATGGTATCAGCCTGACAACCTGAACCACAGGCTGTGGATAGTTTCCCAATCATTGTGGTCTGAGTTCATCCACCAGGTACATGATACCCAACTGGTGGACACCAGGGGGGTGGAAAATACAGTCCAGATACTGAAATCTATGGGTTGGTGGCCCGGCATCACTAAGGATGTTAAACATTACATCAACAACTGCCTAGTTTGTGCACAAAACAATCCTGCTCCAACCAAAAAGAATGCTAAATTACTTCCCCAGAGACAATCTAGTCCCTGGCATGCAATTCAAATTGACTTCATTGGCCCTCTGACCACCACCAGCAGGAACAACAAGTATGCCCTTGTGGTCACTGACCTGTTCTCCAAATGGGTCAAGACTTTTCCCACTCACAAATGCACAGCTAAGGCAACTGCAAAAATCTTGGTAGAACAACTGTTTTCCAGGTGGTCTCTGATCAAGGACCCAGCTTTACAGGTAAGTTGATGCAAGAAATGATCAAACTTCTTGGAGTACACCAGAAGTTTCACATTCCCTACCTCCCACAATCTTCAGGTCAGGTAGAAAGAGCCAACAGATGGATAAAGCAGATGCTATCCATATTCATTGAGGACAATCCGAAGGATTGGGATTCCATTTTGCCTTTACTCCTTATGGCAATTAGGGGTACTCCTTCAGCCACCACCAAGTGCATACCCTTTGAGATGATGACTGGTAGAACCATGAGATTACCTGGGCACCTGTTGATTGATCTGAATACACCCACTGCAGACAGAGTGTCCATGGATGCTGGCCTGGTGGCACTGAGGGTTGAGGTGCTGGACGTCACACCTTGCACCATGCTGGCGACCCCGGTTTGGAAATGGACTCAGGTCACCATAGGTTGGCAGGGGAGGGAGAGGATCGAGCGTCCATCGGACTGCTCTCCTCTTCTGGGGAGGGTAGTGGGTTCTGCACCACTCACCTGCGGCCCTCGATAGAGATCGGGGGCACTGTAGCAGTGGTGCTGGCAGAAGGGGGTGGAGTGATGGCAGGGGTCAGCAGCACGCTGCACAGACACCATTGCACATCCGCGCTCCAGAGTGGTGTAACTAAGGGAAAAAAACACACTGGTGGAGATAGGTGAAGGCACCACGGACCCACGAGTCACACTCCAAGACAGGGCACCTCTCCTCGCACCGGCCCCCCATCTGACTGGCAAATTGGATTATAGCTAGAGAACCCTGGGTTGACAGGGTGGCCCTACCTCAGAGGGTGCAGAGCCAGGGGGTCTGCCGGTCGGTATGGGGTGAGGAGTAGGGTGCTTCAGGTAGGAGGTAGAGCTCTGGGCAAGTGGCTACTGGAGAGAGTTCCCCACAGGCGGTGCAGAAATAAAGTTCGGGGGGAAAAAAAAGAGTGTCCGTGGACACATGTCGCAAAACTGAGAGGTGACATCATCAAGGCCAACCTGTACACTGCACATCATATGGGTAAAGCCCAACAGCAATCTAAGATTCACTTTGACAAACACGCACAAGAAGTGGACTGGCAAGTCAGAGACCAGGTCATGCTACTCAGGTTTGCACATCCTACTCATCCCTTCTCCAATAAGTGGGAAAGACCCTACCCCATCATTAACAAACTCAGTCCCTCAGTCTTCCCGGGTCGTACCTGAAAATAGGCAAATTGTTTGTCTAGTGTACTTACCTGGTTAACAAAAGCTAAATAAATAAATACCAAGTTAGACTTACCAACTAGAAGAAACCTACTGATAAATGGCTGCATGCTAATCAGCTCAAATTGCATAAAGGGGAATAATTACTTTTCCTAACCCCACTGGGTGGAATAGTACCTACTGACCTTTTCTTTCTTCCTTACAGGTAACCACACAAGATTTGCTTCTAGGAGTACTCCCCATTGTCCATGGCAGGGATATGACAACTATATCTGACTACAACCAATGTCTAAGGCGACTCCTTCCACTTCTCGAACATCCAGAGGGAAGATACAACACCCCACAATATAAACCCACCACCATCCCCGAAGGAGTCAGCACAGATGTTCCCAACAAATTAATCACTGTTCAGGAAGGCACAGATGCCTACCTGACCGCCATGGTTGTGGCACCTGACAAAGCGTCCCTCCAAATGTAATGGCAAACTGACAGTCATTGACAGATACTTCCTATTTCCCACCTTTACAAAGGCACCTTCCAAGGATGGCCCAATACCAGAATTGCCCCAAATGGTACCATATCTATCTGTCAAGCCAACTACAGACGTACTGGTCTATATAATCTTACTGCTTGGATTGATCACACCTTTTTGTGATAAATACCCAGAAGACTCTGCAAGAGACTTTTATACTCGCAATTATATGGCTACTGCAGCTATGTTCCTGTCTGCAGTACCCCCTACTGAAGCAGAACTTACTGACTACCCCATGCAGGAACCTGGACCACTTAATGATCTGACTGCCATCTCGCTTCCAGGCACACTTGCGAACAATGTGCAGTTTATGCACATTCCAGTCATTTTTAATCTCACACATTGGGAATATGGCTGAATTTGGTATGTGTTCCAAGACTAACACTTCTAGGTTTTATAGTACTATGTTATTAGCTAGTCTTGCAGTATATCAGACATGCACACAATACCCTGTGGCTGGTTCACATACTACCGAACATTTAGGATTATTCAGGTCTAGACCTAACTCTGATAACAAGAAAACTTCCTCATCAGCAGGAGGTGTGCCACTGCTGATGTCACTGGTGCAACTGGCACCATTTCCGGACTCTTCGGATCCGGCATGTCCATCTGGAACTGGGCAGACATTGCTGCCATTAAAAGCCAAACAATTAAATTCTAGACTGGCATGAAAAATGATGTTTTACCTCCTTTATTGCATGGCCTAAGTCAGGAAGAGAGATATACTGTGTATAATATGCATGATATTGCCAAGAGTTTTAATGAAACTAAGAATAAAATCAACAAACTTGTTTTCCAGAATAACAAGGAGGCAGACAAGCAATATATTGCGAGGGAACTTTTATGCTCTGCTTATGGCTCTTACATCATAACCACTATCAATAATCTCTTCTGGGATATGGAATCTGGACATATTCCAGATATTATCCATGATAGAAGACTTGCTAAATGGTACTGTCCACATTGTAGATACACTGCTTGTATTACAATGTGTATGTCTAAATCTGTTGCTATACCAATGTCTACTGCTAGAAATCTAGGTTATGTCACATGCCAACAAGGGCCCATGCTACGCTGCCAACCACTGCACCATCCGTGACACCATGTTTGTGACCTTCACTATCTCCTTGCCACGCTTTGATCTGCAAACTACCATCTTTGACAGACTGGCCTCCCTCCACTCCACTGGGCATCTCAACGAGGACATCTACTGAGAGAGAATCGACCTCTTCTGGCCTTCCATCCCATTCTGGAGGCTTGGGTGTTGCCTCATATAGTCTCTTGTGCCAAAAAGTGATACCACTACTTATGTCACTGTGACATGTTTGATGTCATCAAGCCGGTTTGTGGATACTCACCGGACAGCACTGACTGGTCTTTTACTCTGGACTTGGATGTTTCTTCAAATGAAACTGGTACCACAGGGCAACACCATCTTCAGCTTCAGCTACATCATCACCAGTGGGCAACACTGGTTGTCTCTACCAGAACTACGCTGAAGAGGTTCATCGCTTCACTACCAGACTCACGAGTCAATCTTTCACCTGCCCAATTCGACTGCATAAATGGAGGATCCCTACAGTGAGAGTGTCATATAATTCTGATGGCCAGTATTGTGTGGTTACTAATCATAAATCTTTTGCTTATGGGTCCAAAACTTGTGACATACCATATACTAACTTCTGTTTTATTCCTCCTCAAACTACTGCAATTGGTCATACTGTGATTACTCCTGTTCCCATCCCGGAACCTGACATTATTGATACTGACCCTGCATATTTGCTTGCTCTATCTCAGTATTTATCCATAATGTCCATATTGATCCCTTTACTTTGTCACTTAAAGAACTTTTAAATGGAAAGGATACCCATCCCCTCTACATTACCAATAATATCTCCAAAGCTGGAGAGGCCCTTAACAACCTTATCCATGATGGTCTTTTAAGCAGTGCACTTTCCAATACATGGTTCAATAAGGGTGTGGGGACCAAGCCTAACAGTGGGAATAATGTCACTTCTTGGGTGGTGGAAGTACTTGGCCTGTTGCCTTTGCTTCAACCTACCTGAGGCATGATGTTATTCCACAAGGACATACACAATGTTGTGTATGATTGCTTGAATATCCAACTTAACAGCCAAAAATAATTACAGAAAGAAAGAAAGTCTAGTATAACATCTCCTAGGTTATCCTGGTGAATCAACTCAGAAACGAGCTAAACACTACCTCTTGGCCCCAGAACACCATTTCAAATGTGATGGCTGTCATTTCCCCAGTTCACTGTGAGGGGATAATCATGTTGTGTAACTGGGGTGTTTAGTGTTAATTTGTTTTGGTTTGGCCTTGCTCATTCCCACCCTCAGTAGAGGCTTGAACTTTAGAAATGAAGGCACTGAGGAGAGTGAAAAGAGTGCCAAAGAATGAGGAGAAGGGGAGGTGGGGGGGCCAGTGAAACTAGGCAACATTGAGAGGGCAAGGGCATTTTATAGGGAGATTCTTCCCGCCCATTAAACCGTGGGCGGAGCCCTTCAATTCAATGTGTGGGGATAATCATGTTGTGTAACTAGGGTGCTTAGTGTTAACTTGTTTTGGTTTGGCCTTGCTCAATCCCACCCTCAGTAAAGGCTTGAACTTTAGGAATGAAGGCCCAAAAAGAACGAGTAATGAAGATTTTTCCTCCAACTCACAGAGAGTGTACTCAGTAGCTCACAGGAGAGGAAAAAAACCCTAGAAAGGAGGAAACCTCCGGGGAACCATGGCTACCGGGTTGCCTTCCCTCTAGGCATACTAAAATGAGATTGGTGAAAAAGGCAGAATGGAATTCTGTATCTGGATCGGGAGGAAATGACTTAAAACAGGGGGAGGTCCATCTGTCCAATCTTCTGAATGTTATTCATGGATGCGGAGGATGCAGCTCTGTACAGAAGAAATGCCCTGAAAAGAAAAGGGGTTAAATTCAAGGCATTGGGAAAGACTTCTGATGAGGTCACGAGTTCTTTCGTTGATACTGGAATTGATGTTTGAAGAAAGCAGCAACGGGTCTGATGACTTGGACTTGGAATGGTAGGAGAGCAGATGATCAAAATCCAGGTTTGGGTACCAGTTCTTGAAAGTAGGAAAATATGGAATTGGGACTCCTGACTGGCATTTCCATGATGAAAGATATAATGTGTAAGGTCCTCTTGCTTGAAGATCATCTAGGGAGAGAAGGGAAGAAGTGGTACGGGATGAGTCTATGAAGTCACCAGGGCAAGGGGACCTAAAAGGTCAGGCATACAACGGAGACAAGATTAAGGTCTGAGGAGAGTCAGATGGCTGAGTTAGAGAACATGGAGCAGAGGGCAACAGATAGTGCCATCTAATGGGTTGTTGTCTGGATTGTTTCTGAGGTTACGCTGAGATATGCTGGACAGTAAATAGCTTGACTGAAGGATTGGAAAGAGTGTGGTACCAGGCTGGTCAGGTTTGGGTTGGAATTACTTGAACTCCAGATATGTACTGTTTGATAGTACCATGAGTCAATTAGGGGTCTGTGGCAAAAGAAAAAAAAGGCCAGGATAGGAGGAATGAAAAAGGCATGGGTGTGATAGCATTATAGCACAAAATGTAACAATATGCCTTCCAGGTTACTGAAATGGCAGTTTGGGTAGAAGGGATAAAGCAGACCACAGTGTTTACTGAGGTCGGTGGAGGTAAAAGTTCAGGCATGATCAGAAATTCTTGTTCATTGCAGGATTTCCGTGAAGGAAAGGAGAACCAGGGATTGAATGTGAAGAACTTGTCTGGAGCAAACAGGGTCAATCTTCTGTGAATCCAGCTCAATGACAAGGAATTCAATGGTAGTTACAGGTCCAATAGTTTCTTGAGTCAAAAATAGGTACAGAAAGTTGGCCATGATGTTATTTCAAGGCAGAATACATGTTGCCTGTGTGAATCGGATAGTGGAGTGAGCAAGAGTCATCAAGCAATTAAATAACAGCAGGGACATGACACAGCTGAGAAGCATCCAACAGAAAGGAGGTCTGACATATATCAAATAGAGTCAACTGATGAGGAGCTGAATGAGAGTTGAGTGCTGAGACCTCTGCAGGGCAAATGGCAGAGAGCATTAAGCAATGATGATGTAATCAGGGGTTGGTCTGGAGGTAGTTCAACAAAGCAGGGTACGAACATACGAACATACAAAATTTGCCAGCAGATAAAGGCCTAGAGGTCTATCAAGTCTGCTCGAATGTGCAGCTAGCACCCCTTATTCTGCAGCTGCCCCTCCCTTCCACCCTTCCCCTTCATTAACCCTCCCCCTTGTCCTGTCCCATCCCCTTTTGAAGCAGTCCACTGTTCTACTGCATACCACTTCTGCAGGTAATGCATTCCACCCAGCCACCACCCTCTCTGTAAAAAAGTGTCTCCTCATCTCCCTCCTGAACCTTCCTCCCTCCAGTCTCATATCATGGCCCCTGGTGGCCCTCCCCTCCCTTACTTTGAACAGCCCCTCTGTACCCGTCTTGTTTATTCCTTTCATGTATTTAAAGGTTTCAATCATGTCACCCCTGTCCCTCCTCTCCTCCAGTGAGTACATGTTCATCTCCTTCAACCTCCTATCATATGATAAGTCCCCCAGCCCCTTGATAATCTTTGTCGCCCTGCGCTGTACCCCCTCCAGTAACTTAATGTCCCTCTTCAGATACGGGTGCCAGTACTGCACGCAGTACTCCAGGTGTGGTCTAACTAATGACCTATACAATGGCAGAATCACCTCCTCCCTCCTCGAGGATATACCCCTTGCAATACAACCCAGCATTTTGTTGGCCTTTGCAGCTGCCTTCCTACATTGTGCTGAGTTGTTCATTGACCCTGTAATGAGCACACCCAGATCCTTCTCCTCCTCTGTCTGGGCTAGTTGCACTCCCCCCAGCTGGTAACTGCTCCTTGGGTTCTTCATCCCAAAATGCAGCACCTTGCACTTTTTGGCATTAAACCCCAGTTGCCAGGAGTCTGATGTTTCAAGCTTTGCCAGATCATCCTGCAAACCCTGCCATCCCCCTAAGTCATCCACCACTGCGCCTACCTTGGTATCATCAGCAAACAGACTGATCTTGCTCTTGATGTCCCATGATATGTGTGCAATGAATATCCCAAACAACACTGGTCCCAACACCGAGCCCTGTGGAACACCACTCGTCACTGCCCTTGGGTGTGAGAGCTCCCCACCCACCACCACCCTCTGTTGCCTTCCCTGAAGCCAGTTCCCAACCCAGCTCACCAGCTTTGCACCCGCCCCTGTGCCTACTAACTTCCTTCCCAGCCTTCCATGTGGCACCGAGTCGAATGCCTTACTGAAGTCCAGATACAGGACATCCACTGCATGGCCCCTGTCCAATTGCCTAGTTACCCAGTCATAGAACTTGACCAGGTTGGTTTGGCAGGATCTGCCACATATGAAGCCATGCTGTCTGCTGTCCTGTAGTCCTTTGGCCTCTAGGAGGGCCACCAGCCTCTCCTTCAGGATAGTCTCCATTAGCTTACCCACGATGGATGTGAGGCTCACTGGTCTGTAGTTTCCTGGTTCATCCTTGGGGCCACTCTTGTGGAGGGGCACCACATGAGCCATCCTCCAGTCCTGAGGTACACCCCGAATGTAGTGAGGCATTAAATAGGTCTGCCAAAGGTCCTGCAAGGACCTCTGCCAGCTCCTTCAGTACCCTGGGGTGGATGCCATCTGGGCCTGGCACCTTGTCCACCCTCAGTGCCTTCAAACCATCTCGAACTCTGCCCTCCATGATTTCCCCATCTGTCACCACTTCCCCCCTGCTCCTGCCATTTCTCCCACCTTGGGTATCACCCCCCTCTTCTCGTTAGTAAATACTGAGCAGAAGTACTCATTTAGTACTTCTGCCTTATCGCACCCTGCTTCCACCCAACCCCCCTTCTTCCTTATCCTTACTATGTGGTCCTTACAGCTCCTTTTCTCCCTGATGTACTTAAAGAGTCCTTCTACCCTTCTTAATGCCTTGTGCCAGCCTGAGTTCCGTAGATGCTTGGCTCCCTTACTGCCCTTGTCACCTCCTTCGATTCTGTCAAGTACTCCTCCCTGTCCTCCCCCTCCCTGTTTTCTTGTACTTCCTAAAGGCAGCTCTTTCCTCCTTACCTTTTCCATGACCTCCTTGCTCAACCAGCTCGGTTTCTTAGCCCTAGCCTTCTTGCTCTGGGCTTTGCAACAGGTTTTGCTGTTTCCACTATCCCCAGCTTTATGAGCTCCCACCTCTGGTTAGTGTCCATACTAGATTGAATTCTGGCCAGGTACCCTTTTACCACTTCCCCCATCTTCCCAAAGTCAGCCCTCCTGAAGTCCAGCACTCTTGTGCCAGATTCCACTCCTTCCTTGCCCATATCTAATGTGAGCCATACTGAGTGGTGGTCACTCACTGACAGTGGTTCCTCCACTGTAAGTTCTCTCACAAAGTCCCCATTTGCCAGCACAAGGTCAAGGGTATTCCCTAACCTGGTTGGTTCATTGACCATTTGCAGCAGGAAGCTGTCCTGGAAGGCATCCAACAGTACCTGCTCCCTTCTGTTCCTGGTTGTTGTGCTCCAGTCCACTCCTGGCATGTTGAAGTCCCCCACAATCACCACATTACCCTTCTCGCAGGTCCTTCTGATCTGTCCCGCTAGTTCACTGTCTAATTCCTCCGTCTGAGATGGTGGCCTGTACACCACTCCCATTCTAAGAATCCTATTCTTGGAATCCTGGATTTGTACCCAAAGTGACTCTGTACTACCCTCCTCCCCTTCCTCCCCTACACACTTCAGTCCTTCCTTCACATATAGTGCCAACCCCCCTCCTTTCCCAATCACCCTGTCCCTACGAAATAACCTGTACCCTGGTACAGACAGGTCCCAGTCATTGTATTGGGTGACCCATGTTTCTGTGATGGCTGCAATGTCCACCTCTCCCTCTGCCATGAGAACCTGTAACTCTGCAGTTTTCCTCCCAAGGCTCCTAGCATTAAGGGTAACCACCTTCCACCCTTTTCCCCTCCTCCCATCCTGCCCTCCTTTCCTAGCATCAGTAATAGTACTTGCCATTTGTCCTTTGTCACTGTTATGGGGGGTTAGCTCATATGGTTTCCCAACCTGTGGTCTCTGCATATCTCTTCCCCAACTGCTACCCCCCACTCCTAGTTTAAATTCCCAACTTCCTCTATGTACTTCTCCATCCTTTGTTTCAACACTTCTTTCCCTCCCTCACTCAAGTGTAGTCTGTCCTTGCATAGAGACTACTGTCCTCCCAGGTCCCTCCCACCCCCAATAGCCCATACCCTTTAGCACAACACCAGGTTCTTAGCCATCCGTTAAATTCCTCTATTCTCAGCTTTCTTGTTGTGCTTGCCTTTGGCACCGGAAGTATCTCTGAAAAGTTACTGATCTTCCTGCCCCCTCACATAATTGTGCTAGTTCCTCAAACCTACTCTGGACTATATCGACTGTCTTGTCAGCCCGGTCGTTTGTCCCAAGATGTATAATTAAATGAGGCTTGTCCCTACCCCTTCTAGCATATTTCAGAACAGATTGTCCCACCCTTTCCGCTGTCATTCCTGGCATGGCCTCCACCCAAATGCGACTATGCCTCTCCCCCTTGCTACCCCACCTGACTCCTCTTAGTACTGAGTCCCCCAGAACTAAGATTCCACCCCTCTTACTCCCTGCTTGCTTCCATTCATCTCCTCTCATTTCCAGCTCCTCTTCTTCCTCCTGCACATTATTTCCCTTTTACCCCTGTTGCAATTCTCCCAGCAGAACTTCCCCCCACTCCAGTTTGGTCCAGGCATTTATCAATTACTCCTCTAATTTCATAATTTCCCTCCTCCACCTTCTTCCTCTCTAGTAGTGCAAAACTATTTTCTGAAGACCCTTCACAAACGCCCACTCCCTCTCTCTTCATAGTAACCTGTTCTCTCCTTTCCACTCCATGACTTTTGCCACTTCTTCGCCACCCCTCACAAGTCCCTATCTCCTCCTTCCATTTGTCTTTTGTCTCCTGACCTGGTTTCCCCGGCAATCGTTCTTCCTGGCCTGGGCCTTTGTCTCTGCTTCCCTTCTTCTGACCCTTTCCTCACCACTGTTGGCTTAAATCGCCCTCCCTCATCTCCCCTTCTTCCTCCCTCCAGTATTGGGCTAAACCCACCCCCAATCTGCCTTGCCTGTCTTAGTTCCTCCTGCAGACCCTCAATCTCCTTTCTAAGTTTTTCTGTGTGGTTGCACACTAAACATCCTCCCACACTCCAGGCAATTTTTAGAAAGATTGGTGCACCGAAGTTGTTGCAGCCTACCACCCTACCCATTGCTGTCGTTACCCACCAGTGACCCCCCACCCTTCCAGATGCAGGATGCCAAACACTCCCCCAAGTCTCCCCTCTCCCCCCTCTATCAGTGCAAAACATTTTCTTTATTTCCCTTACCTCCTTTGTTGCACACGTTTAGATATATTGAGCAACTGCTTTTATATTCCTATCCTTCCTATCCACACTCAAAAAGAGACTTTAAGTAGCCATTGCACAACCTTCTTCAAACTCCTACTCCTCCTTTCTCCACTGCAATATCAATGCGAATAAGTAATAATGAAAGCTCCTAGATTTGCATTTACTTCCCTTCCACTGAGATAGCAGTCACCTCTTCACTTGCTGCTGTTCCTTTCCTGGATGTCTGCTTCTGCTATGACAGGTGCATATCCTTTGCCTGTTTGAGGAAGTGATGTCAGAACCCCTGGTATAAAGGAAATAATGGACCAAGGGTGGGACCAGCCCAAGTCTTCCAGAAACAATCAGGTAGCTGAGACCTCTGGTTAGACCATTAGCACCCTTCCCCCACTCTGCACTAAAACTTTGCAGCTAGTGAAGCCAGCAACAATGAATCACCATGCTACTCAAAGCCCCCAAAATAGGTTTGCTACCCAAAGAAACAGGACTCCAATTCAAACAGCTTCACCAACAACACATCAAAATAGGCTTGGAATTAGAAGATATAGGTCTCCAATTCAAAGAAACAGACCCGGTTAAATCACAATTATGTTTTAAAACAGAAGAAATATGCCTCTACAAATGCAGCCTGCCACACAGTGAATCAAACAAATAAGCCCACTTATAGCTACCAAAACAGGTTTCAAAATTCCAACAGCCCCAAACAATACCCTGCTAGCCCCTTAGTAGTAAGAAATAAAATAAATAACCTTCTACCAAGTAGAATCCACAAAAAACAATGTAAAAAACAACAAGAAGCTACTGTACTGTAGGTCTGATCCTGTCCCCCTTCTAGTTCCTTCTGAGAAGCCAAAGCACTGACTCCACACCGGATTCGGTAGTGTAAAAGGGCAGGGTAACAATAGTCAGATCTGCACAGAGGTCAGAAGCAGTAGGAATAGTCAGACTTGCACAGAGGTCTGTGAAACACAGTGCAATGGGGGACCTGAACGGAAGTGTGGAGTAGTATGATAGTGGTGGAAGCCAGACAGGCATTCAGCTGCTTTTACATCTACAGGTCAAGGGACTGCGGAGTGATGGAAATGGTCCCTTACAATGCTGTACAGATGGATGGGAAGGAGCTTAAAAGGCATCTGAGATATGTGCTGTAGCAAGCCTAGAACCTCTGATGAACAGCTGAATGATGGTAATTGCATTGACTATCCTTGCATGGCATAGGGAAATCTTCAAAATACATCAGGGAATTGATACTGGACATATGGCAAGCTGGTAGAGCAAATAGTCCACTAAAAGCCACTTCTGGCCAGAACATTTGCGAGTCGACACTCGGATAGGAATGAATATCAGAAGGAGGAGAGAAGCATGGAGATACAAGTATGAAAACCTCAGCAAGGTCAGATGGTAAAAACTGCATCCAGAAGGTGGAAAGGGTTGAGGCCAGTAAAAGGCAAAGGTCGGAATGTTCACTGGAATGAGGAGTGCTGCAATTGGCATTGATGAAATGGAGGAGATTAAGACAAATGGAACCCGCATTATCTGTGCCACGGGGAATGCATGTTTGGAGGAATCCGCAGCCTTTATAATGTCCTTGTGGAGCTGACTGGAAACTGGATGTATAGGGGATTCAGAGGAATGAATGGGATGAGGTTTCATACCTGGAGGACAGCGGAAGCAGGACTGTATGGAGGAGCTGGGATCGAGTGCAGAGGAGGGTTAGAAGATCCAATGGCAAAGGAGAAGGCTGGGTGGGAGGCAGCTGGAATAAGGGATTCAGGGACTGTAATCCAGGACTGGATAGCATTCATAGGAGCAGCCATTTCAGTGAGTCAATCTTGCATGTCTCAGAATGCATCAGGAGGCAGCGGTGGAGTAGGAAAAAAGGAGGAGCTCCTTGGAATTTGCGGCCATGAAGATATCAGACAACTCCTACATTCTGGCAGAAAGGAGTATGAGATCCCCAGTTTCTGCAACTCAGTAATCAACCAAGGGAAAGGTCCATAATGGTACAGAATCACTGAACTAGGATGATTACTTTGGTATGGTAGATGAGAGTAGCTGATGAACCTTCAGGCAGATGCTGCCATGACCATGATAGGGGGCCTGGAAGAAGACTGTAGTCCAGAGGAAACTGATCCAGGAAGAAACTAAGAACACAATGTCCAGACCAAGGGAAGTTTAAAGCAAGACCTGTGACCTCCATGTAGGTACAGGTAAAGGGGAAGAATATTTCCGGGACCTCCACGTAGGTCCATGAAAAAGGGAATGGAATACCCATACCTCCACATAGATAGGGTATGAATTCTGGAGCCTCCATGTAGGTGCAGGGTGAGTAATAGCAGGCAACAGCCTTAAACTTGCAACCTCCATGTAGGCATGAACACATGAATACTGGGACATCCAGCACCACCATGTAGGTGCAGGACAAAGCAGCTGCAACCCCCATTTGGGTGCAGAGCAACAGAGAACAATGGGTACTGAGTGGAATACATTAAATGCAGGAACCAAACGTTGGGGTGAAAGAAAGGAAGAACATAAACAAAACAGGGCAGTGTAGCTTTAAGAGGGAACCAGGAAGTAAAGAGGTGAATGAGCCAAGCAAAGACTGAAACAGGGAATATGGCAGAATGGAAGGAGGAATAGTAGGATGGGGAATGGACAAAGGGCAACAGCTGGAGAAGAAGAAACGCCTAAAAAGAAAAGGTAGGAAACAAAGGATAATATGGGACAAGGACACAGGGGAAGGGAAGTCGGGCAAGCCAGGAGGGCCAGGACAACAAGCCTGGGGAAGCAAGAAAGCAGGCTGTGGGGGGCAGAGGGAAAAACAAAAACAGGAACGAAAACAAGGAAGCAAACCCCAGGGAAAGAACACAGCATCAGAGGGCAAGAAAGGAGGGGACAGCCAGGGAAGGGAAACCATGAGTGGTAGTACACTACAAGCAGGGAATGGAAGGAAAGCAAAATGATCTGAAAGCAGCTATGACGATGGGGGACGTAGATTGAGCTGCAAAGCTAAGGTTCAGAGGGAGCCAGAATCAGGTGAAAACAATCAGGCAGGTAGCATGTGGAGCAATTAGGCCTGTAGCATGGGGAAGCAATCAAAGGGAGGAACTGAAAAGAGCAGCTGGAGCTGTAAATGAGCCAAAAGATAGGGGGAAAACAATGCAGAGGAAGACATGGGTACTGGCAAAAATAATATGAGCAACCTAGATCACAATACACAAGGAGGCTAGGCAAAAGTCCCCCCCCCCCAAAAAAAAAAGGCAAGACAAGGAAACAAAGAAAAACAGGACACAAACACAGAGAAAGCACACAGCCAGAAGCAAAATACAAACCCAGCAGAAAGGCAAGAAGGCCAGGAGAAAACGAGCAGAATCCAAACTGGGGGGGGGGACGCCAGCAGGCCCCAGCCAGCAACAAAGGACAGGAGCCAAGAGAGAAAAAATGGGAGAAAAAAAACGCAGCGAGCAAAGCCCACAACGTTCGGCCCAGCAAGTGAAACTAGGCAACATTGAGAGGGCAGGGGGTGTTTTATAGGGAGATTCTCCCCGCCCGTTGAACCGCAGACGGAGCCTTTCAATTATATTATGGATTATACATTTCAAATAAATAATAATAATTCATATTAAAATACAGCCTAAGAAAAGAAATGACAATCAACTAACAAGGGTATATTAGTATGCCAAATTATTTTATGTTCCGCAAGATCACTAACTGAAAGTGATATTTTTCTTTCTGTTATTAAGGAAGGTTCCTTTTCCACATTGCCCTTTGTAGCTACTGTTGTGTTCATAGCTGTCAACTGTCCCACATTGGGGGATCCCTCATTTTACCACTCATAAACTGCCTACCCCATATGGAGAAAACAATGTCTAAACTGCATACTGATATTTTAAAGCAAAAAAATTATACCCATGTACAGTATATTGCTTAAACAAACTGCAAAAAGTGTGGAGTTGAACATTTCTTCAGTGTTCTGACCTTCTTTTCTCGGGACGCAATGATGTCTCCCACATTTTGTTTCATTTTTCCATGGTTTAAGAGAAAGGGTCCCACATTTGAGGGATGAATATTTGTGAGGTACATGTAATTATTAACCTCGCTGTGCTGCTGAAATAGGCAGTATAGCAACCTCCTCCCTCCAAGCATAAGTCCTACTCTTTTACCTATCAGAGTTAGCAGATAGTATAACACATGGGGACAAGTGTATAATGAAATTTTATTTTACGCAACCAATGTATGTGATGCCACTGAAACCATAACAGTGAAACAACAAGAACAAGGTTTGAGAGGTTTAATGAGGCATTACACAAAAAGTGTGTATAAAAATAATTTACCGTACTCCCCAGTTTCATATTTTATAATTGCTGGCTTTACAAGAAAACAGAGGTAGAGTTATACTGCACTGCTGTTCTGCCAGTTCAGTAAAACTGTAACAGAAGCATGTTATGAGCAACGCACTCTTGCACTCCTTTCAGGAAATAACAAAAGTGCTTTTGACTGATAAACTGCAGCTCTTTGTTGTTCAGTTATACATGAGTGTGATGCCATACTCGTGTATAACAGAGATTTACAACCAAGTTTTCTGGTTGTAAAAACATTTAACTGGTAATCAGGTGAAGTCTGATACCCAAGAAACCAACTCTGAAAATCATAAAGAGAAAGAAAAAGTGACTGAAAAAATACAAGTTTCAAGGGCTTGCCAGTTGGGAGAGTAGTGCACTGGATTCTGTTTTATAACGGACATATGTCATGCACCAGACCAGCATCCCTAGAAAATAACAGAAATTATAAGAAGTGTGATTAAAACTTGTGAATGAGCAAAGGTTGCGCTTGTTATGTGTGGATTTGCCTGATGGAATTTGAATGTGTGATTTAAATGCCTAAAAACTGGATTACCTGCTTGGTATTAAGATTTCTGATAACAACCAAACAACATCCATTACCCATAGCAGAAACAGTATCCTAAAAAAAAAGTTTTTGTATTTTAGTTGTAACTTTTTGATCATAAAAGGCATGCTGAGCTGTATAATAGCTCATCTCCAGGTGCATCCTGGCAGATGGTTTACATGGACCAGTTTTATTGGCAAGGAATGTTGGCCAGGACCCATGGGAAAATCCCTTATTCTTATAATAAGTGCCAAGGGATCTTTAACTTCCGCCTGGACAGCGAAACAATCAGTCGGATTAGTTTAAAGCAAGCATCTGTTTAATAAACAGCTAAGGCTATGACCAAATATCCCGCTGGAAAAATGATAAAAGAAAGGATCTTACTTTTTGTAACTTTCTTCTTTCCGCTTCCATGGAGGACTGAAGTGACTTGATTTCAGCAGTGTGCTTCTTCACTAGTTCTTCTAACCCTTTCACCAGCTGCTCTTTGAGTCGCTTTTTCTCTTCCTCCGCCTGGCATTTGATTTTCTTCAGCTCTTCCTCATGCCTTTGCTGTAGTTCTTGCTTCTCACTGTGTAAGGCTTCCACAGACTATGAAGCAAACAGTTAAGGTGGCATCAGCTGATTAAGCAATAATGCACAACATGGCGTGCGTTGAGCGATTTACCCATGCCTCATGGAGTGTGTCACAATGCACAGCTGAGTGACTTGAATCATCCAAGAAGTGGGTAAATCCCACAACTAGACATGCCCTGGAATGCACTACTGTGGTTATAAAATGGACCCTTAGAAAAAAAATTCTAAAAAACACTAATTAGATGAAAGCTAAATAAGTTTAATAATGACATCTTTATATTAATATGATTCCTACGCCTGGTAAAATAGTGCCAAATTATGGGTGCCTACTGTTTATCAAGAAAGCGTGCTCTCAACAGCTCTCCACTCTGCTACTTTACCCTCACTGGGTGAGTTTTTCGCCTGACTGCACAGCACAGTATTCATAAGCCACTGTATAGCACTCTTTCTCCCTGCCAGCTCCCTCTTCTAGCTGCCTATTACCAGGGGTGCAACTGACTGTACCTCCACCAACTTCCTCTTCAAACCTTTTAGGTCATGTGGCAGCTTACTCTACTCTGCTGATATTGTTTCATTTCCATCCACCCAGCATAGTACTCTGCATGTACCCCCTTGATCCTGGCAACAGGCAAGGCAGTGGTTCCCTTGGAAACCTAATTGGGAGGCATTTCCCACACAGTTTTGCCAACTGCAACCGATGATAATAACATTACCTCTTGAGATAATGCCCTTTTTTCTTAAGTTGGTAGCTCCATCATGATGGCAGTGGGATTGGGCAGCAGAACTTCAAAATGTGCATCGGGATTTACTATGACTGGCACTTCAGGAGAAATACTGGCCATGACAAAAACTGTTTCAGCAAAAGGTATGTGGTCACTATTGTGCATTGCTGCTGCCAGTGACTGAACTAAACAGTTCTTCTAGTGCAAGATTTGCAATTATCTCAGAGTTGGCCATTGTCTGAATGGCATTTTACACTCTCAGTGTTCAGTGTTTAAAGGGGGGAAAATGGCACTGATATCACACAGTAATGTTCCGCAATGTGACTCCTACATGTGTGTATATGTAATTTGGTCCGATGGGACTCTGTGTATATGTTGTGAGATTTACACATGCATGGATGAAATCCCAGATTGACCATTCACAATGCAGGATTTGGGGTGTCTATTTTATAATGTCCTATTGCAGACTGGACCAGATATTGCAAGCCTGTTCCAGGTTGATAATTTAAAAATTACTGCTATATCAAACTTTGACATTATGAAAGAGCTCTGCCGAGCTGAATTTTTCTTTGATACGAGCATAAGGTCTGGCAATCATGTTCAGGTGCTCACGCTGAGTTCACATTTAAGTGGGGCTCTAATTGCATTTGCTCACGTCTTGAATGGAGCTCTGACTTCAATGCCGCCTCTCTAAGTAGCTCCTATACCAAAGTTCCAGCCACCCTCAACAAACATGCTGACACCCACCCTAACCTATTTATCCCCCAAGAAAAGTTCCTCTCTGACTCCATATTAAGCTCTAAACTTCTCCCAGCTGACTAGTTCTATTTCTACTGGATAATGTGATAGCAGAGCTGAGCAGGAAGGTACTGTAGAAGAAGTGACTGCAGGAAGAAGAATTGCCCCATCATCTGAGAAAGAAACAGCAGCATGCAACTTAGTGTAATGACATTCTCCTTACAGTAGGGGGAGGTGGTTAGTACTAGTAGTGCCAACAAGAGGGAGGGGTGCCTTATCATCACCCTTTTGGAGACAGTGGTTGTGGGTAGAGCTTAGGCAGTATAAATATGGTGTCACTGTGGCACATAGGGGAGTTGAAGAGGAATAGGAATCAGTATGTGAGATGTTTAAGGTTCTGGGAGTGTGGGTAAAGGGGAAAACTCATCCCAGGTGATCTGGCCAAGCAAACTGCCACTAGGCACTGGCGAGGGATCATTCGGGCTGCTTACAACAGGAATGCGCATCAAGGGAAGCAGCCGGTATCCCCAGCATAGCACTGGGTGCCAGGGACCACAGCTGTGCCTGGAGGGGTAGGCATATGTTTTACTCTACCATGTGACTGGCTGCAGGACATGCGTCAGAGGCATAAATGGTTTCCATTTCTAGCTGCCACCTGGAGACATGGGTGCCATGCTGCTCTTATTGCTAAATGGTGGCACTAGGTCTGGGACGCCTCCTTTTGTTAAGGATGTATTCTGTGTCTAGTGTGTTGCTTCCATCTATGTTAAGGAGTCCACATCCAGCATCTCCCACAGGAGGATAACAGAACCCAGAATATTGAGTGCAAGAGGCTCTTGGAGAGCAAAACATCTATATCCCTAGATACAGGAGTGCCATGTGCCATGCAGGCATCAATGCAGGCATCAATGCAGGTCAGCTGGCATACCACCTGAAGGGGCTGTTTGCATTGGCATGGAGTGAAAAGTAGTGCTTATTGGTGGGTTGAGGGGTTACTCTGGCTGTCTGCCTCTGGATGGGAGGTGAGGTGCATGCCACAAACACAAGGGAACAGCAGTGCTATGGGGGTGGGGGTGCAATACCAGGGCTGCTAGCTCTATATACAACCAAGGACACAAAAGGTATGCACACCTAGTATCAAAATCAAATTGCTGAGGTGCAGTAAATAAAGCAAAGGTAATCCTTTATTAAAGTAAGATAGTTAGTGCCCAGAAGAGTCACTGACCTCTAACATAAAGCTGGTGCTAATAGTCTCATATAAAACAAGTGTCCCAAGTGACAAACTGTGCTATATCATATCAAAACCAATAAGGTACAAGTAACTGCAGAGAATTTAGACCTTGTAGCCATATCTGAAACTTGGTGCTTAGAGCACCAAGGCTGGGATCTGGCCATTCCAGGATTCACAGTGCTCAGAAGGGTTGGGATGGGGAAAAGGGAGGGGGGAGTAGCACTCTATGTAAAATGAACTATTAAGGTCACAGAGCTGCAAGGAGAAAAAGGGGGAAATGAAGTATTATGGGCAAATCTGAAGGATCAATACTGCGGGTTGGGGTAGTATATAGACTTTCTCTGCAGAGTGAGAAATTGGACAAAGTCTTGCTTCAGGATATCATCAGGATGGCAAACAAGGGAGAGTTGCTGCTGGTGGGAGATTTCAACCTCCCGGACGTACGCTGGGACCTCCCAGCAGCAACCCCTAGGGGCAGGGACTTCTTAGATGTAATCTAGGGAACCTATCTTCAGCAACTGGTGGAACAGACAATCGGGAGGAGCAATACTGGATCTCATTTTTACTAATGGGAACAGTGTTGACAGGGTGGAAATGACTGAACCCCTGGGGACCAGTGACCACAAAGCAGTGGTTTTTGATGTTAGAACCAGACTGGAACAGGGCCACACAAAAACTAAGGTCCTAGATTTTAGAGGGGCAGACTATGAGAGGATGAGGTCTTACCTGAGGGAAGCCCTAACCGGTCTGGGGAAATGCAAGGCGGTGGAAGAAAAGTGATATGGGATCAGAGTAGCTAATGGAAAGGCAACTGAAACAGGGCTCAGGAGGGTTAGTAAATGTAGGAAAAGAAGGAAACCTATATGGTTCAAGAAGGAGGTGGCAGGAAGGGTGAGAGCCAAAAAAGGGCATTCCTAGTCTATAAGAATACGCAGAGTGGAAGGGATAGGGAATGGTAGCTGGACTTGCAGAGGGAAGTGGGGAAGCCTGTCAGAAGGGCTAAAGCACAAGTAGAATTGAATATAGCTAATAAGATCAAGGAATGAGATAAATCATTCTTTAGATATGTAAGGGAGAGAAGGAAAAACAAGGCAGGGATAACAAGATTGAGAAAAGAAGAGAGGAGAGAGTGTGTAGAGGAGGACGGCCTAAGAGAGGAAGAGGATGGGGGCCTAGGATGGAGAACGGGGGGGAGGGGTATTGTATCACAATTCAGTTCACAATTTATTTATAAAAAGGCTCTTTTCACAAAGTATCAGAGCACCTGCGCAAATACAGCTCAATAAAATTTAGAGTGAAAAATCCACAATCATAAAAATACAGATGTAAAATCCCAAAAATCAGTACTCGGGGAAAGCAAGACTAAAACAGGTGCGTTTTTAATGCGGATTTAAAACTCTCCATGGTCAGGCACTCTTTTATCCAATGAGGTAGAGAGTTCCAAGGGTAGGAGCCACAAACATAAATGCTCGGGCACCCGAGGTCTTCAAACGGACCCTGGGAACCTGCAGCAATCCCTTGTCGGCGGAGTGGGAGGAGTGGGTGGTAGGGATGAAGAAGATCTTGCAGATAACATGCTCCCTGTCTGTGTAGGGCCTTATAGGTCAATAAACCGACCTTGAAGGTGATCCGCCACTGAACAGGCAGCCAGTACAGGCCTCAAAGCACAGGCATGACATGGCATGAACGAGGCAAGCCAGTCAACAACCTGGCAGCCACATTCTGCACCAGCTGCAAGTGACGGATATCCACCCCCGGTAACCCTAGGTACAGGGAGCTACAGTAGTCAAGGCAAGAGGTCGCAAAGGTGTGGACCAACGTAGGAAGATCATTGGGCAGAACAAGGTGTTTAATCCAGGCGATATTCCTCAGATGATAAAATGAAGTCTTGACAGCCAGCACCTGATGTTTCAGCATCAGCCTGTCATCAAAAATAATGCCCAGATTTTGCACCCAATCAGAGGTCATCAGCTGGCTGCCACAGAGCCACAGCCCAATTGGTCATCCAGCCGAAGGCCCCTCTACCCAACAACACGGGTCCACAACCAACACCTAGGTCTTTTCTGGATTCAGCCTTGGTACCTTACCCTTCACAGTGGAAAGGGTCTTAAAAGAGCTAGGCAGTCTTTGGGTAAATAAGGCCATGGGCCCAGATGAGATGAACACCAGAATCCTAAAGGATCTCAGGAGGGAACTAGCAGAACCGCTAGCAGAACGGTTCACTCTGTCGCTAGAAACAGGAGAGGTTCCAGATGACTGGAGGAAGGCAAATGTAGTATTGCTTCATAAGGGAGGGGACAGGACAGAGGTGAGTAATTAGTGAGCTTGACGTCAGTGGTCAGGAACATCATGGAGGCATTCCTAAAGGAAAGACTGGTGGACTACCTGAAAGGGAAGGGGTTGGTTGATCACAGGCAACATGGGTTTGTCAGAGGGAGATCCTGTCAGACAAACTTGGTGGGTTTCTTCAACTGGGTGACAGGAGTGGTGGACATGGTGGGGCAGTAGATGTGGCCTATTTGGTTTTCAGGAAGGCTCTTGACCCTTCCTCACAAAATATTGTTAAACGTGATGGGTGGCCTAGATGTGGGGCCAGCCATAACGAGATGGGTGGGAAACTGGCTCTCAGGTAGAACCCAAAGGGTGATGGTAAACTGGGTGCTCTCTGAGGAGGGGAGAGTAATAAGCAGGGTGTCACAGGGGTCGGTTCTGGGACCAGTACTTTTCAACATTTGCACTGGAGACATTGCTGATGGTCTAGAGGGGAGGGTGTGTTTGTTCGCTGATGATACCAAGTTATGTAATGGAGTGGAAAAGCCAGGGGGGTTGAAAGAATGAGGGGGGACCTTGAAAGACTAAAGAGGTGGTCCAAAGCTTGGAAGCCTGACTTCAATGCAGGTAAATGCAAGGTTATGCATATGGGGCATGGAAACCCGCAAGCAAAGTATGAGATTAACGGGGTGGGAATGACAGTAGTGGAACAAGAGAGGGACTTGGGAGTCATCATTTCATCTAAACTGAAGGTAGCAAATCAGTGCCAGGCTGAGGTGGAGAGGGCAAGCAGAATGTTGGGATGTATAAGTCAAGGCATAGCTGGTAGGAGGAGGGAAGTCATCATGCCCCTGTATACGGCCCTGGTCAGACCTCATCTGGAGTTCTGTGTACAGTTCTGGAGACCACACCTGAAGAGGGATACAGACAGGGTGGAAGCAGTCCAGAGGAGGGCTACTCGGATGATACAGGGAATGCAGGGGAAAGGCATATGAGGAACAGCTGAGGGAGGTGGATATGTACACATTGGACACTAGGTGAGACGGGGGGGATATGATTAAGATGTTCAAATGTCTAAAATGTATAAACAGGACACCAAGAGGGAACCTATTTCAAATGAAAGGATGTTCAGCAACTAGGGAAAACAAGTATGAAGTTGGAGGGTGGACAGTTTAAGGGTAACACGAGGAAGTACTATTTCACAGAGAGGGTGGTAGATGCTTGGAATGACCTGCCAGAAGAGGTAATTGTGGCAGAGATGGTCTCAGGTTTCAAGCACGCATGGGATAAGCACATGAGTATCCTAGGAGGGAAGGGGGAACGGGTAAGGTCTGAGGGGGGAAGGGGGCTCAGTAAAGGGGGATACTGGGCAGACTAGGTGGGCCATGTAGGTCCTTATCTGCCGACACTACAGTGTATGCATATGTATGTAGTACTGTATAGCTGGCCTACCAGTCACTCTGGCACTTTAGCTTTCCACTAAGCCTTCCTTAGGGAGCCTCAGCAATTTGATTTTGGTACTAAGAGTGTATGCAACTTGTGTCTGTGGGAGATGAGGGTGTGTAGTATGGGTTGTACAGCTACTAGGTGTGAGTCAAGGTTTACAAGGGAGATCTAAATAAGTGGAATGAGTCCAAATATTACGGATATTTGGCTCCCAAAGGTGCATACCAAATACACCAATATTCAGCAGATAGTGCTGTTTAAAGAAATGATTCCTTGTTACTCATTTCTAGCCTTTGTAGTGTGACCCAGTACAACACAACTCTGTTGCTATTCTCCAGTGGTGATTGCCTCTTACAGTGATACTGTCCCTGTACAAAATGGAAATCTCACAGCCAATATATAACTGGCATTATGCATGCTAAGCCATAACGTTTTCAGAAGTTAGTCTGTTTCCTGTGACACATGGTAGAGTGATTCTGCATGCTCACAGTCTTTGCTGTCATGGTTTTCCTTGACCATCCAGTACCTGCTTTTGTAGCTGCAACAAGTGATTTTTTAATTCATCCACTTCTCCGACAGCCTCATTGTTGGAGGTTAACAGATTTTTCACAGTCTCTACAAAAATAAAATATTAAAATAAACAAAAAGGCAATTTCCATGGGTGATGCCGACTGATTTTACACAGCTTTGTCAAGGCCTAACAGACCTGTTTTTTTGAGTATTTCATTCTCCTGCAGGATGAGTCTCTCTTTTGCTACTGCCAGCTCCTCCTCCAGTTTTTGTAAATTGCTTTTGGCATCAGAAGAGTCCTTGCGTGCTTCTTCAAGCTGCATTTCCAGATCCTACAATACAATACAAAACTATCAAAACAATGGTTTGCTTTTTTAAGCTGTGCTACACATCTTTTTAGTCATGCTAAATGGTTTTCCCATGACACTTAAAATGAATTATTCAGGTCAGAGCAGTACTGATCACTGAAACAGGCGATCACAAGCTGAATCCCATTACGGCCACCCTGAGCTGTGAAACAGGTGATCACAAACTGAATCCCATTACGGCCACCCTGAGCTGTGAAACAGGTGATCACAAGCTGAATCCCACTACAGCTACCCTGAGCTGTGATACAGGTGATCAAAGGCTGAATCCCACTACAGACACATTCTGCTGTGAAACAAGAGATCACAGACTGAATCCCACTGAAGCTACACTGTGCTGTGAAACAGGCGATCAAAGGCTGAATCCCACTATAGCCACCCTGAGCTGTGAAACAGGCGATCATAAACTGAATCCCATTACAGCCACCCTGAACTGTGAAACAGGTGCTCACAAGCTGAATCCCACTACAGACACATTCTGCTGTGAAACAAGAGATCACAGGCTGAATCCCACTGCAGCAACATTGTATTGTGAAACAGACAATCAAAAGCTGAATCCCACTACAGCCACCCTGAACTGTGAAGCAAGAGATCACAGGTTGAATCCCACTACAAATGCATTGTGCTGTGAAACAAGAGATCACGGGCTGAATCCGACTGTAGCCATATTATGCTGTGAAACAAGAGATCACAGGCTGAATCCCCCTACAGCTACAATGTGCTGTGAAACAGGAGATCACAGGTTGAATCCCATTAAAACTAGTCACTAGTGACTCAGAACCTCCCTGTGCTTTTGTTCTCCAGCTGTAAAACTGAGTAGGAACAAAACTCTCCTGAAATCAGTGTTTAATATCTCAGGCAGGCAATCCAAGATACATGAATTCTAAAATAAACAATCAATGATAACCAACTTTCAAGAACTATATCATAGAGGATAATATATGGTCCTCTATCGGTAACCGGTTTATTAACCATCAAGAGGTCGCCAGGGTGACCATGTACACCTCGAGAGCGAAGCTTGAGAGGTTTAAGTCGCCATGGCAACCTCGAGACAGTTAATAGCAACTGGTTGCTGATAGAAGAACCATACATTGTTTTCTATAGTGTATGGTCTCAAGAAGGAACTGGAAGGGGACAGGATCAGTTGTGTTCCAGGACAGTAGCTGCTGCTTGTTGTTTTTACAGGGTTCTTGTGGATTTTACTTGGTAGAAGGTTATTTCTTTGCTTTCTTACTTCTAAGGGGCTAGCAGGGTATTGTTGTGGGGGCTGTTGGAAGTTTGAAAACTGGTTTGGTGGCTGTAAGTGGGCTCATTTGTTGGATGTTTCACTGTGTAACAGGCTGCGCTGGTGGAGGCCTGTTTCTTCTGATTTAAAACCTATTTGGTGGGATTTGCTTGGGCCTGGGTATTTGAATTGGAGACCTATATCTGTTAATTTCAAGTCCATTTTGATGTGTTTTTAGTGAAGCTGATTGAATTGGAGACCTGTTTCCTTTGGCAGCAAACATATTTTGGGGGCTTTGAGTTGGATTTTGATTCATTGTTGCTGATTTCAGTAGCTGCAAAGATTACTGCATAGTGGGGGAAGGGTGTTAATGGTCTGGCCAGGTCTCACTCAGCTAATTGACTGGAGGCAGAGCTGAATCAGGTTTGTGGTGTTGGCTGCTTTGTCTCCTCAGAAGGAACTGGAAGGGGACAGGATCAGTTGTGTTCCAGGACAGTAGCTGCTGCTTGTTGTTTTACAGGTTCTTGTGGATTTTACTTGGTAGAAGGTTATTTCTTTGCTTTCTTACTTCTAAGGGCTAGCAGGGTATTGTTGTGGGGCTGTTGGAGTTTGAAAACTGGTTTGGTGGCTGTAAGTGGGCTCATTTGTTGGATGTTTCACTGTGTAACAGGCTGCACTGGTGGAGGCCTATTTCTTCTGATTTAAAACCTATTTGGTGGGATTTGCTTGGGCCTGGGTATTTGGCTGCTGGGCTTGGAAGGGAGACACAGGGCTGATACACTCTCTCTCGAGTCGGGTGTCTGCCCAAGACCCACCCTCCTCCACCCCTCCCTCCCCAGAGTTCTGCTAATTTATAGGGGAACACCTGCCCTGCAATTAGAGGAAAAGGCTGCAGGTGCAGCTCATGTAGTTCTAGCTGCTGGGGGTTGGATTTAAAGGCCAGGAGAGAGGAGCTTAGGGAGTTGTTCATTTCCCTTATAAGTTTACTGTGTTGTACTGCACCTAGTAACAGGGTTACTGGTGTACTGTGGGACTGTATCTAAGATTAGTGGGTGACCTGATTAGGCAGTAGGGGTGTATCTTGGACTGGGGGGAACCTGGTGGCTCACCCAAGGAAACCTACTTGGAAGGGGATGGAACCAAATGGCATTAGGGCCGGCATCTTTGGGAGGGTGGTGGGTGCACAGGGTGGAGCAGCCATGATACTGGACTGGGCTTGGAAGTTTGGTGGTTGCCCAGTGTGCTACCAACTGGGCACAGCTTAGGGAGGAGGTTCGGGGATTGGGAGACAGCTGGGGGAAGGGGAGGTATGGTTGGGGAAGGGGTGAGGATCTCCACAGGGTTGCACCAAGCACTGGGGCAGCGGCATGGGAAAGGAGTGCAGGAGAATACTCAGGGGTCACATAGGGACCCTGGCAGAGGGGTCCGGAAAGGACACTACCAAGGAAGCAGGCTGGTACTGGGGACCCTCACAAAGGAGGGACAGAGGGACAACATTCTCAGGGAAGTAGGCAGATGGCCAGGGCTGGACAGAAGGAAGCAAGGGGGAGGTGGATCAGGTCTTACTCAGTAACCGCCTCACCTTTCTTCTGCTCGAGGATGAGGGGGTGATGTAGCCATGACAGGGGTGGATAGAGATGGAAAGGAGTGGGGGAGGAGGGAATAGATAGCAGGAAGAACAGGGGAACCTGGAATGCAGGAAATGGGGGAGCAGTGAATCAGAGCAGGAGGGCAGGAGGAAGAGGAGGAAAGCGCAAGGAGAAGGACCAGTTGGGAGGAAAGGTAAAGGAGAAGGACCAGAAGTACAAGGAGGATTTAGTAAAGGAGTTGAGGGTTTAGGCCTAGGGAGCACAACAAGCAAGGAGGGACTAAATGGAGACGGCAAGGAAGGGAGGACGAGGCAAGCTAATTTGCAGATGGGGAGAAGGACCAGTTGCAGCAGTGAGGGGGAGTTAGTAGGTACAGAAGGATACTCAGGAGGAGGAGAGGCATAGGATTGGAGGGAGGGTGGTCAGGGTAAATAAGGAGGGGGTGGCATGGCACCCAGATAGGGAGGAACAAGAGCCGGCTGGGTGGAGGGCGTGTAGAAAGGATGAGGGACATGGAAGGGGGAATGGAGGAAAAGGAGCGGTCAGAGTGCTCCTGTTGGGGATTCTATGATCAGGGTATCAAATGGGATAGGAGGGAGAAGCCTGGCCAGTTAGAACAAAAATGCTTCCTGGACTAACGGTGCACAGGGCTACACGAGGTATATCAGCTAGCAAAGGATTGTGGGAGTTCCCAAACATACTGGTCCATCTGGGTACAAATGACATTGAGGGAAATAGCTGAGCTAGAGATACAGGCAAGATTCAGGAGCTTGCAGGGTCTGTCATGACATAGGATGCACAGTTCTCTTCTCAGAAATCCTGCCGTGCCAAGGGCTAGTGGAGAGCACAAAAGGAAGATTAGAGAGATAAACCAGTGGCTCAGGGAGTGGTGTGAGGTCAGAGGGTAGGGATGATTGGGGATTGGGGGGAGACCTGGGAGGATAAGGAGCTGTATGCTAGAGATAGACTCCATCTCAATTTGGAGGGGAGGGGAATCCTTAAGTTGAAAATAGAGGGGTTCATTGGTGAAAAGTGGGGTTTAAACTTGTGAAGGGGGAGGGATGGGAGAAAAGGCTGTCAAGGGGGTGCTGATAAAGGAGGGACTCTGTCTCCACCCCTGGGGAGATGGAGGATTGCGGGAAAAGGCCAACTGGTAAAAGTGCAGACCAGGGAAAACAGAACTCCCATGGGAACACGATCAGGGAAATGGAAGTATAGGAAAGGGTGGAAGGTAGTCTGCTAAATGCCAGGAGCTTGGGCAATAAATGCCTGAGCTCCAGGCGATGCTAACTGAGGGAGCAGTAGATGGGCAGCGGTCACTGAGACCTGGGCCACTGCAGGACACAACTGGGACCTGAACCTGGAGGGTTACACTATGTTCAGGAAGGACAGGGGGAGGGAAGGAAGGGGTAGCAATGATAGTCAAAAACTGCATTGGCATAGGGGAGAGAGAGGCGGAGGGAACCGTGGAAGCAATTTGGTCACTTTGATAACAAGGGGGCAAGAGAGTAAAATAGGAGTGGTGTATAGACCCCTGCCCTGGCGGAGGAGCTGGAGGAGAGTCTGGTGGCAGATGTTGGGAGACACTGCAGACTGGGCAGAGGAACGTGGTGGTATTGGGGACTTAAACATGCCAGGAACAGACTGGGAGACTATGACATCTTCTGTGACCAGGGAACAGAGGTTGCTGGATGTCTTTCAAGACGCTGCCCTAACTCAGCAGGTGGGGAACCACCAGGAGGCGCTGGTACTGGATGTGGTCCTGGCAGACAGTGACCAGATTAGGGGCCTAGAGGTAAGGGACCCGCTGGCGGGAGTGACCATGCCACGGGTCTGGTTCTGCCTGGACCTAGGAGGCTAGAAAGCTGCACAAAGACGGAGGTAACTGACTTCAGGGAACGGATTTAAGGAAATGGGAAGGATCCTTAAGGAGCATTTGGATGGGATTGGGTCAGACATGGATGCTGATAGTAGGTGGGAAATCATCGAGAGGGGTGAAGATGCTACCAGCACCTGTGCAAGAGTAAGACGAAAATGCGGTAGGGGCCCGAAATCCCTGCTGGTGGACCAGGGAGGTCCAGGAGGTGGTGCAGGAAAAAGGCAGCCTATAGGCAATCAAGTGCTCAAGGAGTGAAAGGGATCGAGGGAGTATGAGCTGATGGCTAGGAAGGCCACTAGGGTGGTGAGGGCGGCTAAGGCAAGGAAGGAGCAGAACCTGGCCAGGGAAATCAGGAGAGGGAACAAAGGGTTCTTTAGATACATTGGGGAAAATGAAGCGTGAAGGGCAGATTAGCAGGATTAAATCAGGGGAGAGATGGGCACAAGACCCGGGGGAGCAGGCTGAGGTACTAAATGAGTACTTCACCTCAGTTTTCACCAAGGAAACTGGGGGTGCTGCATCATACATGGGAGGAGACAGAGATACTGAGGAGGGGAGGCCCTTACCGATCAGCGGGTCTGGGGAGTGGGGGAGGCATCACTGGCAGGAGGGGGAAGGGCTAAGCAGGGAGAAGAGGTACTGGAAGTGGAAATCACAGCAGAGAGAGTGAGGGAAGCCCTCAGCTCCCTTAAGACGGAGAAAGCACCGGGGCCGGATAAATTAGATCCCAGAGTGCTGAATGAACTTGCGGATGTCCTGGCGAAACCCCTGGTGGAGCTTTTCATCATCTCTCTGAGGACAGGGTGGGTGCCCCAGGACTGGAAGGTGGCACATATAGTGCCTATCCACAAGGAGGGATCAAGGGAGGTGGTAGAGAACTACAGGCCTGTCAGCCTGACATTGGTGGTGGGCAAGGTGATGGAGGGCATTGTCAAGGAGAGGCTAGGGGGACCTGGAAAAGTCAGGGTGCCTGGACGATAGACAGCATGGATTCATCTCGGGGAAATCGTGTCAGACAAACCTTGTGGAGTTCTATGACTGGGTGACGAGTGCCTTGGACCTTGGTAGACCACTGACGTCCCTTCTTCTTGACTTCAGCAAGGCATTTGACTCTGTTCCTCACATGGGCCTGTTGGATAAGCTGGGAGAAATGGGGATGGGGAACCAGATGATCAGATGGATAGGCAATTGGCTCCAGGACCGGACCCAGAGGGTCGTAGTTGGCGGATAGTCTCATCCCCAAAGAGGTCATTAGTGGGTCCCACAGGATCAGTCCTGGGCCCCCTCCTGTTCAACGCCCACGCCTCTGACAAAAGGACAGTAATCAGGAGGAGATGAGTCTCTTTGCGGATGACTCAAATCTGGGGGCGGTGGTGGATGGGAAGGAGGGGAGGGTAGCCCTACAGGGGGACCTGGAGGCTCTGGAAAGATGGTCTAGAAAGTGGAAGCTGAGCTTCAATGCAGGGAAATGCAAGGTACTCCACCTGGGGCCAGAAACCCGGGCCAAGTGTACACCCGGGGAATGCTACAAGTCTCGATGGCTGAGAGGACCTGGGGTGGTGGATGTCAAAATGAACAACTCGGAGACTTGTAGGAGGGCAGCAGCTAAGGCCAACAGGATGCTGGGATGCATCGCTAGGGGATCACCTCCAGAAGGAGGGAGTGATGCTCCTCTGTATAACTGCTTGGTGAGGCCACACCTTGAGTACTGCGTGCAGTTTTGGAGGCCACACTTAAAGAGGGACATTAAACTCCTGGAGAGGGTCCAGAGGAGTGCAAACCAAAATGATTTGGGGCTTGGGGACAGGACCTATGGAGGAGAGGCTCAAAGAGCTAAATATGTACACATTGGAAGAGAGAAGGGACCGGGGGACATGATAGAGGTCTTCAAGTACATGAAGAGGGTAAATGAGGGAGGAATAGTCAGGGTGCTTGAAGGAAGGAGGAGGGGCCACTAGAGGGCATGGGTGGAAGCTGAGGGGGAAGATTCAGGGAGAAAGGAGGAGGAGGTGCTACTTCACTGAGAGGTGGTGGAGCATGGAATGCACTGGTCTAGGGGGCTGGTGGAGGCAGAGACAGTGGAGGGTTCAAGAGGGCTGGACAGGTACAGGGAAGGGCTCTGGAAGCAAAATCCAATGCAGCAAGAATATCCGAACTGGGAAGGGAGGCCAGAGAAGGCGAGGGTAGCAAGGTCAGCACCCAGGGTGGGGTCCAATGAAGCAGACTCAAGAGACCATTAGGCCTATTCTGCTGGCATTTTAGTATGTTAGTATGTAAGAAAGATTGAAGAGGGCTCTTACTTTTAAATAAGTCACCACCACGCTATTCGGTCATTCCATCACCAGCGTGCATCCATCGGTTCCTGAGAGAAAAATATGCACACATGCAAGAGATTGTTCGAAAGAAGCAACCCATCGATGTGACGTACCATCGATGGGTTAACAAGGATGAAACGTCACATCAATGGGTTAACAACACTGGGAAATGATGAGTTTTGTAGGTGAACAACGCTCTACCATACATTATAGTTAGCTATTACCCATTGTTCAGTCTAGAACTCTGCATTTCAAATATCACTTGAAACAGCAGTTGATGTCTTTATATATAGAGGATTGTGTATGAACAGTCATTCACAACAAGGTACCTTAACTGAATCAAGAGGTTTTCTTGGTAACAGGAGACCTCGAGTTGGCTCGAAGGTCTCTATTATCAAGAAACCTACAGATTCAAGACACAATACTCTGTACGCCACTCATACACAATCTTTATAGTGTGTGAGCAGGCATAACAAGAAAAAACAAGCATTTGTCAATGCCGAATGTTGCTTGCTTGTATCTGCTGTTTAGGTATTTGGAAATGATAGTTCCATGCCTTCCTCCCAAGACATCCACTGTGTCTTTCCGTTCAGTATTCACAGAAAAGTGGAAAGGGCAAGGGCCACAACAGTACAGCAGCTGCCAAGGGGGTGAAGAGGTGGACAATAGTCCATTCAAAGGCAAAAGAGTCCTGCAGGAGCTCACTAAATTGAAGGTGACAAAGTGATGGAACTAGATGGCATACGCCAAGGATATTAAGAGAACTGCAAAGGGAGATAGCAGTACCTCTGGCAGCCATGTCCACTGAGTCATTCAACATGAGTGAACTTGAGGAGGGCACATGTGGTCCCTCTACAGAAGTCTGGCAGCAGGAGGAGGCAGGAATAGGCCATTCAGCCTCACCTCAGTAGTGGGGAAGATCATGGAGACATTGCTTAAAGAAAGGATAGTGGGGCATCTAGAAGCCATCGGAGCCCAGGACCATAGACAACATGGATTCATAGAAACATAGAAACAGAGAAGTTGACGGCAGATAAGGACCGCAAGGCCCATCCAGTCTGCCCATTTCTATTTCTACCTTATAAATGTGCCATCAGCCTTTGCTCTGTCAGTGGCCTATCTATTCATACTCATTTGTATTGCTCCCTTATGCCTATCCCATGCCTGTTTGAAGCCCTGAACTGTATTCATAGCCACCACTTCTTGAGGTAGGCCATTCCATTCATCCACCACCCTTTCTGTGAAAAAGAATTTCCTCACATTCCCCCTTAATCGACCCCCCTCTAATCTCATGCTGTGTCCTCTTGTCCTGCTATTTTCTTATATTAAACATGTTAGACTCTTTTCACCTTGTTAATGCCCTTAAGATGTTTGAATGCCTCGATCATATCACCTCTCCCTCCTTTGCTCAAGGGTATACATATTGAGCTCTGTTAATCTGTCCTCATATGTCTTCTGATGCAGTCCCTGCACCATTTTGCTGCCCTCTCTGACTGCCTCAATTTAGTTAATGTCCTTGTGAAGGTGTGGCCTCCAATACTGCATGCAGTACTCCAGATGGGGCCTAATCAGTGTCTTGTAAAGAGGGATTATTACTCCCTCTTACGACTTGTGATACCCCTACTAATACACCCTAACACCCCTAGCCTTACCTACTGCTTTAGAGGTCTGCTTGGATGATTTCAGGTCATCAGTGATGATGATGCCCAAGTCTCTTTCTTCCTTGTGACTGCTAGCAACTCCTCCCAGCCTATATGGCTTCAGGGTTTCTCTTCCTATGTGCATGATCTTGCACTTCTTTGAATTAAATCCCAGTTGCCACTCTTCTGACCATTTTGCTAGTTTATCCAGATCTCTCATTCTGCCCACCCCATCTGGATCATCTACTCTGTTGCAGATGTTGGTGTCATCTGCAAACAGACAAGCTTTACCTCTAGTCCATCTGCAAGGTCACTAATGAAGATGTTGAAGAGGACTGGCCCCAGGACTGATCCCTGAGGTACCCCACTTATGACTTGCATCTCTTCTGACTGTATACCATTTACCACCACTCTCTGTTTCTGCCCGTCAACCAGTTTGCCACCCAGTTGACCAACTTCTGACCCACCCTGAGCCTACCCAGCTTATTTATCAATCTTCTATGTGGAACAGTGTCAAAGCTTTGCTGAAGTCAAGGTAGGCGACATCAACTGCTCCCCTTGGTCCACCACTCTGGTTACCCAGTCAAAGAAATCTATGAGATTAGTTTGACAGGACCTTCCTTGTAAATCCATGCTGTCTTGGATCCTGTGCCCCATGGATTCCAGGTGTTGCACTATCCTTTCCTTAAGGAGTGCCTCCATAATCTTGCCCACTACTGAGGTAAGACTGACTGGTCTGTAGTTCCCTGCTCCTCCTGCTACCACTTGTGGAGCGGGATCACATGATCCCTCTCCAGTCTTCTGGGACCTCTCCTGTGCTTAGAGACTCACTAAACAGTTCTGCTAATGGCTCTGCTAGTTCCACCTTTAGCTTCTAAGTACCCTGGGATGTATGCCATCAGGTCCCATTGCCTTATCCACCCTGAGCTTAGCAAGCTCTTGTGGGACCCTTTCTTTTGTGAAGGGAGTAGTGCTCACTCCTCCCCTGTGTCCATGGTGTTGAGCTGTGGGCCCTGCCCACCTTCTCTTCAGTAAATACTGAGCAAAAGTATCTATTTAGGATAGATGCTTTACATGGTCCTCCTCCTCACGTGCTCCCTTTCTCCATTAAGCTTAGCAATACCCCCTCTGACTTTCTCCTTTCACTAATGTATCTATAGAAAGTCTTGTCACCTTCTTTTACTGTTCATGCTAGTGTTTCCTCAGTTTGGGACTTGCCTGCCTTACTGCCTTCCTGCTTCCCTTAGGACAGTTTGGTATGCCTCCTATCTTCATCCCGCTGTGTTCCCTTATATTTCCTGAAGGCCAGCCTTTTGGCTCTGACCTTTCTACTACTCTATTTGAGAACCACAGTGGTTTCCTTCTTCTTTGCACTTCCTTTCTGTCTAACACAATGGGATGTTGCTTCAAGTATTGCATTCTTAATGCTTGCCCACTTTGCCTGTACCCCTCACCTGTGTTTCTTTTGCCAGGGCTAGCTTAATCCTGTTGGCCATCCTATCAAAGTCAGCCCTCTGAAGTCTCATATTTTTGCCTTGAATGGGATGATTTAGATGTAGTAGCCAAATTGAACCATACCATGTGATGGTCACTGGCCCCCAGGTGACCTTCTACCTGAGATCTGTGATCCCTTCCTGTTAGTCAGTACTAGATCTAGGATAGCCCTGTCTCTGTGGGTTGTTGTACCAGTTGTTTGAGGCCCTCCTCCAGGGAATCCACTATGTGTCTAGTTCTGGCAGATGTTCCTGCTGGTATTGACCAATCTGTATCCAGCATGTTGAAGTCTCCCATTATCAGAACCTCCCTTTAGCTGTCATGTTTTGTATATCTTCAACAGTAATGTGTCTATGTCCTCCCCTGGTCTGGGGGCCTGTAGACAACCCCGGTTCTTATGGCTGTCCCATTTCTGTTTCCAGGGTGACCCACAATTCTTCTGGCTCCTTATGTGTATTCTGAATTTCTGTAGCTTTGATATTTTCATTGACATACAGGGCCACCCTCCCCTTTGCACCTCGGGTCTCTCTGAACAATACATAGCCAGGTACTGAAGTCTCCCAAGGTGGTTACTGGTAAACCACGCCTCACTAATTGCTACTTTGTCCAGTTTAGCCTCTGACATTATTGCCTGCAGGTCTGGGATCTTATTTCCAGGCTGTGAGCATTTGTGTACATGATTTTCCATTGGCTAGATTTCGTGTGTTAGTTGTTGGGTGAGGTTTGCATTACCCCTGTGCATCGTATGGGGAGACAAACCTTTTTCTTACCTGGTGATGCAAATGAACTGCAAACATGTTGAATCCCTGTTTGACCATTAGCTGAGGGGAGGGTGTTCTTCCCATTCGACGATGGGGTGCTGCACCCCTCCCCTTTGCTAGTTTAAATATTCTGCAAAGACGCCAAACTTCTGCCCCAATGCACTGACTCCTCCTTAGTCAGATGCAGTCCATCAAATTTAAAGAACTTTCGCCCCAGAACTGCTGCCAGCCCTCACAAATCTGTGTCCTTTTCCTGGCACCAGCCCTGAGCCACGTGTTTAGCTCCCCTATCTCCCTTCTCTGACCTTCCGCCATCTTCCCTCTCCCAGACTGGCAGGATCTCAGAGAAGGAGATGCCGGATGAAATGGATGATAGTTTGTCACTCAGCCTGGTCAGGTGTTCCTTGGTCTCCACAACTGACCAGCTGGTGAGATCATTAGTCCCTATGTGTACTAGGACATCAATGTTTCTCCTGCTTTGTGAACAATTTTAGCAATGCGGTCAGTGTCTCTCCATGCTGATGTACCTGGGAGACATCTGACCATTACCCCTGGCTGAGATGGGTATCAACTCCCAAATCATGGAGTTCCTATGATCAGAAGTTCACAGTGGGGACATCATGTCGACAAATTTGGTTGATTTGTTTGACTAGGTGACAAAGGAAGTGGATCAGGTGGGGCAGTGGACAATGCTTACCTTGATTTCAGTAAAGCCTTTGACACCATCCCACATAGGAGGCTGATAAACTAGCTGGGTAGGCTGGGCATGGGGAAAGGGTGGTAAATTGGGTTAGAAACTGTAACAGACAGGAGGCAGAGTGGTGGTAAATGTGGTGCAGTCTAGGAGAGGGGTGACCAGTGGGGTTCTGCAGGATCGGTGTTGGGCCAGTCCTGTTCAATGTCTTCATTAATAACATTGCAGAACGCCTGAAGGGAATTTTTTCATATTTCAACATAGCTATTTTAAGATCTTCTGCTCATGAACAGTGTCACTGTGATTTTCTTACTCTGTCCCAAATATTGATTACATACCGAATGCACCATTGTGCGCTACATGCACGGAAACACATTTTGGCATATGTGAAAAATGACAGCTGTAATTGCTCATAAGGAGGTATGGTAAATGGCAATGTTGAAAATCTGGAGTGCAAATATTAAAAATTTAGCGTAACTCTACGAAGTGCGGTATAGAACTGCGCAACGACACCGTGAAAACAGTCATTTTTAGGAATTTTTCACCAAGTTTTCAAAATAGCCATTTTAAGACCTCTGCTCATGAACAGTGTCACTGTGATTTTCTTAATGTGTCCCATACATTGATTTCAAGACAATCGACCGCGCCACTGTGTGCTACATGGGCGGAAACATGTTTTGGGCAGATGTGAAAATGCCAGCTGTACTGCTCATAAGGAGGTGTGGTAAACTGACAATGTTAAAAATCTGGAGTGCAAATATTGAAAATTCACGCATTTCACGAGCGCAGCAGGATCAGTGCAACAAATGCTCAGAACAATCATTTTTGGGATTTTTTCACCAAATTTCTAGCATAGCCATTTTAACACTTCTGCTCATGAACAGTGTGACTGTGATTTTCTTAATCTGTCCCTAACATTGATTATGCACACCGACTGTGCCATCAGCGCCATGTTGAGGAAACACATTTTGGGTGAGATGTGAAAAATGACAGCTGTACTGCTCATAAGGAGGTGTGGTAAAATGGCAATGTTGAAAATCTGGAGTGAAAATATTGAAAATTTGCAAACTTGCGAGTGTGCGTAGGAACTGCGCAATGTGCGCCCCTAAAACAGTCAGTTTTGGGAATTTTTTCATAAAATTTTCAACATAGCCATTTTAAGACCTGTGCTCATGAACAGTGTCACTGTGATTTTCTTAATCTGTCCCAAACATTGATTGTGCACACCGACTGCGCCATTGTGCGCTACATGCATGGAAACACATTTTGGGTGACATGTGAATAATGACAGCTGTACTGCTCATAAGGAGGTGTGGTAAACTGGCAATGTTGAAAATCTGGAGTGATAATATTAAAAATGTGCAAACGTACGAGCGAGCGTAGGAACTGCGCAATGCACACTCGTAAAACAGTCATTTTTAGAAATTTTTTCACCAAATTTTCAACATAGCCATTTTAAGACCTCTGCTCATGAACAGTGTCACTGTGATTTTCTTAATGTGTCCCATACATTGATTTCGCACACTGACTGCACCATTGTGCGCTACATGCGCGGAAACACATTTTGGGCGAGATGTGAAAAATGACAGCTGTACTGCTCATAAGGAGGTGTGGTAAAATGGCAATGTAGAAATTCGGAATGCAAATATTAAAATTCGCGAACTTATGAGCGCATGAGGAATTGCGCAACGCACGCCAGAAACAGTTTTTTTTAGATTTTTTCACCAAATTTGCAACATAGGCTTTTTGAGAGCTCACCCATGAACACTGGCATCAACATTTCATGAATCAGTCCCAAAGGTGATTTTGGCGCAGTGACCGCGAAATCACCCTTCGGCCCGATTAACACCATGACAGTGACAGAATTCATGAGGAGGGGTCCCAAAACTCCATGTTGAAAATTTGGTGTAAAATTCCAAAAATGCCTGAGATATGCAGCAAAGTTGAAAAACCCTATCTATCCCATTATACAGCTTACCGGCATTTCTCAGTTCATGGTCAGTTTTGAAGAGTGCAGATGTGTTCCGGTCCACAGAAGATCGTCAGCTTGAGGTCCGGAGGTAAGAGGGGTGAGGGGAAGTGTGGGGAGGCAGGGACAGTGGGTGGGTGCAGGTTGTGGAGGGGCCAGGAAGAAGCGCCGAGGATAGTTTTATTCACAGGTTTTTTTAATAAGACTACGAGGGACGCTTGCCACGCTGGGGTGGACTCTCAGCGTGGCAGCTGGAAGGCTGTTGGGGGGGGCTGGAGCCAACGAGGGATTGGGCACCCCGTCGGCCATAACATCATTTTGTCATGCTGAGGTGGGCTCCCAGCTTGGCACCTGGATGCCTTGGGGCATGCAGCCGGCGGGATTGTGCACCCATCGGCCATAAACATTTTGCCATGCTGGGTGGGCTCCAGCATGGCACCTAATGCTTTGGGGGGTAGTGGAGCCGGCGATACGGAGGACTAGGTCAGCTTGCGTGAAAAAATATTTATGTGGGGAAGGCGCTCTCCACGCCCCGGTGCACCAATGAAGTAGTTGTGCCCTTAAACATTATTCTATCGATTTGGTGGTCTTTTTTGTATTTGTGGGGCTCTGCCCCCCCCCGTATTTTGCTTTATATAGTTTCCTAGTTATTTCAATGTACCGGTCATGATGGGCGTGTACTGCCAACCTCCGATGCTGTGATGGGCGGAGCAGTGCTATGTGAGCGGCATCTGAAACTGCCGTAATTATCCGTGAGTGCAAGAGGGATCCTTAATGCTCCGGTATCTCCGTGGAGCCGATGGGGATTGGGCACCCTGTCGGCTGTACAGTGTGGTGGGGAGGTGGGGCGATGAGCATGCAGTATGTGTGCGTGGTACGCGTGTGTGGGGAGGGGGAGCTTCCTGCTCACTGAAGCCGGAGCTCTCCTTCAACCGTATGACCACTGCATTTTCAACTGCTGTCATAGACAGCTGCAGCAGTGATTGGGGAACTGGGGCCGCACCTGCAAACACACTGACTGTATTGGAAGATGGGTGCCACACCCCAAAACCTCGATGATGGCATCTATGTTTCTTGCACATGCGCAAGCATATAAAATGAATCGAGCAAGTGACACAGCAAAACAGGATCCCCACAGCCACAGCATCCTACATGACAGCCAGCATGCAGAACACACACGGACTGATTGACACAACAACCGACTGCAACCACATTTCATTTCTCATGGAGGACCGCCTCCCTCCATCAACATAACAGATTAGAACAAACGAGGAAGAAATTACTTCATACCTGGATGCAACATACTTTACAATGTCAGCACTGTTTATCCATGTACTTGATTTTTTCTAATGTTATTTTGCACTGTGACCTTGTTTCTTTATTGTACTTGTATACTTCTGTAACTAATTCCAGGTCGCCCTGAAAAGGGACCTCGGGCTAGTAATTTCCCGTTACCAAAATTGATTAAATAAATAAATAGAAGGTAACCAGGATAAAGGAACCAAAACAAGTGGTCAGAAACATCCTGCAGATTGCATAGCCGTGAGAGGAATTAGAGTCAGCAGCTGGGGCTGGAGAACAGTTATGCATGAAAACTATCTTTTAGTATGGTGGAACGTTGTTATGAATAAAAATCCATAACTAGAATACAGTTGTTATGCTGCAGTAACTATGTCATCGTAGCTGTTATGCTGCACTAGCTACATAGCTACTGCAGCATAGCATGGAATGCGGTTGAGCATGCGTGTCTACCTACCACTTCTGTTCAGGAAGCGGCTGCGGCAGTGAAAGTGATAGCGGAGCAGAGCAGCTTTGACAAAAAAACATGAAAGTAAGAAGTAAAACGTTTTACTTTTAACTCCAGATTGTAGACCATACGCTATAAAAGACAATGTGTGGTCTACAATCAATAACAAGAGTATGTAAACAACCCGAGGTTGCCATGGCGATGAACCTCTCGAGCTTTGCTCTCGAAGGTCAAACTGTCGCCACAGCAATCTCTCAATGAGTACATATGCTTGTTATTGATTGTAGACTATACATTATCCTCTATGTTGTGCTGCACTAGTGATGTACTCAGTGCAGCGTAACAACATCATGATGTCGCTAGCGCAGCACAACAACGCTGTTTTAGCATGGATTTCCATACAGAACAGCATTCTACTATACACTACATGTAATTGTTTTATTATTTAGTCATTACTTAAACCTTTATTGTTTTTTTATCTCCACACTTGTGCCTTGCAGCTGCATCGTCACTGAAAATGGCTCTTGTGTTCAGTGGAACAATCCAGTTATCAAATCTATGAATCTGTACATAAGTGAATAAATACCAGTTGGTTAAGTCCCAACTAGGTTTAAGAAGCTGGTCAGTTCTGAATGTGACTGTTAACAGACTTGAACAGAGTCTTTTGATTACTGTGATAAACCCTTAGTTGTCAGTATGGCTTGATTGGTAGCACATCTGCATTTGGGCCAGAAAGTCATAGGTTCTAGTCCCACACCGGGATTGAACTCATAATATCATAAAAATGCTGGCACACCAGTGCAATATGCACCAAGGAGATGCTGTACTGTCAAAAGTGTGCTGTCCTTTGGAAAAGCAAGATCCTGTCTGCCTCTTCTGGTGGTTGTTCAGGTGGAGGTTAAAGATCCCAGGGCACTTTCAAAAGAGTAGGGGTATTTCTGTATCCAAGCCTAATCCCCATTTACTAAAATACCAACAAAAGGTCAAAAGCTTAATGTGGTTTGTTTCAATCTATAGCCCCCCCCCCCGGATGAGGCTGGAAATAGGCAGTATTTGTTTTATTCTTAACTGTGCTTAAGTTTAACGTACTGTAACCTGCAATTCTCAGTTTTTGTTTCTTCTATTGGCTGGCATGTTTAGAACCCATGTTGTATTTTTGTATCTCACAGTATATTTTTAATTCTGTTCCTTTATCATGTACTACTGTATTCCTTGTCTGTACTGCATTGCATTTGACTGTCTTTATTGTACTGCTTGTCTTGTAACCTCTGGATTGTACCAGATGCCTCTGTGTCTAGTGTACTTCCTTGGTCAATAAAACTTAATAAATAAATAAACAAACCATCAGATTTTTTTCAGTTCAAGCTGAACTGATACATTTTAGTTAAACACAATCATAGAAGCAGGCACCACATGCTCTCTGTACACTTACAGAGCTAGTACGCTGCTTTCCTAATCCACTCGGCTTCAGTTTCTCTCCTATTGTCTCCTTCTTGCTTGAATTTTATGGCCACCCTCTTCCCAGCTGCAGCCTTTATTAAATACTATCCTCCCCTTGGCACCACCTGTTTGCAATCTTCTTCTTTCCTTCTCACTAACATTGCTGCTCCACTTAAAGATGCAGAGTGCAGCTATTAGGCCTAACACTTGTCCTGTCCTCCCTTAAAGTCATCTTCCTTTATAGGTCACCACCAAACTGTAAGGGTACACATCTGCTTATAAAGCCAGGACACCCACTAGCTCCATCACATTTTAATTTCTTTACTTTTTCCCTCCCAAGACCCTGCTTGCTGTGCCAACACCTTTTCTAATTTTGGACATGGCAACCAGACTAATGCTAATTTTATACTCCTGCCCACTCTCTGTTTGCAGCCACTGAATGACCCTAAATCAGTTGACCCTCTTATCACGGAGCACCCCTATGGCAACATCTACAACACTATAACATACGTGCATAGCTGTGGCCCACATGCCAACTGCATGCCTAACAACACACCCTGGCCTACCTGGCCCAGAATGCATCCATCTCGGCCAGGGCTTCCCCCTCCCACAGTCCTGCCTAAACTGGCCATTCTCTCTGATAAGCATGCAGCTCAAATGAATCCACAAAGGCAGCACAAAGCTAGCCTTAAACACTTTAAATGTTACCTGGTCAGATTGGTACTCCACCCTGTGTTACGGTGTGTTACTGGTGTGGCTCCCATGACCACCTAAGTGGGACTTACAACCAGGTTAAGTGGAGCCTGTGTGATGAGGTGAGTCAAGTCAGTCTGCAATGCATTAATAAGCTGAAATGCAACCTCTGTGAAGAACTCAGACATTCTTACCACAGCTACCCCATGTCAGCTCACAACCAGCCTGGCCAGAAAGAACAACTTGAACAGAATGTGTATGTGTCCATGGCCCCAAGGAACCACAGCTTATTAAACAGAGGCCCCGCCACCTTTGAGAGGTAACCAGTGCTGCCCTCATCTACAACAGTCAACACTGGCAAGAACCACTCCCAACATCGGTTTTAGCCCTGTTGCAGAGCTTTCAACCTCCTCCCCACAGATGAGGGCCCGAACCCAGACCAAGTTCTGCCAGAGACAGCTCCTGCCATCTAAACCGCACCAGGAGGATGATCAAATGGAGATAATGTCCCCCCACCTACACCAGATACGGACAAGTTAAAAATGGTAACCATAAGATGGAGAACCTGGAACCAACCTAAGTCTAAAGTTCTGAAACTGGTCTTGGTTACTATCTCCAATCGCTATGATGTTCTACAGTCCCAGAGGCAATGGGGAGAAATGGAGGATGACTCCGATATCTCCTCTGTACCCTTCTCCCAACCCAGTCCTTCCTCAGAGACTGAAGATCCTGTGATCGATGTGTCCTGCAAAAAACAGAGGAAGGGTAAGACTACGAGAGGGGGTTCGTGGAAGAAAAAATAATGACTATGTGGGGTTTTTCTTTCTTTACCATCTTACTAAGGATGTCTACCCCTGACCTTTTCTTTTCAACAGGTAATGTTAAGAGTTTGAAGAACCCAAATAGAAGGCATATGGCTTTCTCCTTTTTTAAACTGTCAAATTTGTAAGGTGACCTTTCTCCAGGACACCAGGTTACACACCGTGGCTGAGGTTTCCTTCATGAGGAAAGCTTGGTTTATGGGACCATCCTTTTGGTCTCTTAGCCCTGACCCCTGCTGGGGTGTGGCATGCCTCTTCCACACGCCCGAGGCTGAGGTTGTGAAGCTCGTGGACTTTAGCCCTGAGCGTGTGTTACTGATGAATGTTAAACATAACGGTCATCTTTATAGGTTAGTTAGTGCCCCTTAAAATGACAGACTGGATGGGACATGCAGCCCTTATCTGCCATCAGTTTCTATGTTTCTATGTCTATGCACCACAATCAAAAACTGGCAGAATAGATACACTGAAAATCATACAGCATTATCTCTTTACAACCATACCGATGATTTTGGCAGGAGACTTCAGTTGTGGTCTCTCCCATTTGGACCGAGGAGCTTACATCGGAACAAAAAAAACAATTTTGGATATGTCCTTTTAGCTTCTATGGTACATACTTCTGGATTAACAGATACTCTTTTAAATTCCCAAAGAGGAGGGATCCCACTTATTACAGAGGCTTTGTGCCACAAGAATTGACTTTTCTCGCTTTCCTCTTCTCTCCAGTTTAAATCAGGCAAGACTCATCCAAAGGAATTCTCTGACCATATAGTGGTTCAGATTGTTTCTGGTCTTTCCAGAGGTATCACAAGGATATGGATACTGAATCCTTCCTTACTGGATAGCGAGGTGGTAAGGAAGCTTTAGGGGAACTGATTTCTGCAAGGAAGTCCGCTCTCATATGTTACAATAACCCCTTCCTCTCGTGGGAAGATACTAAGGTGGAATTAAAATTCTTTTTTTTCAGAGATGGGGAGGAAAGCAGTAGAAACTAATATTTTGACTACTTAATTAACTGAGCACATCTGCAAAAACGTCAGTCTATGGTTATAGAAAATGGGGACGATAATAGTTCCTAAACTGCAAATTTAAAGCCGGTACAGAAATTACTAGGTTTCATCTACGTAGGTCTTTGGCCCTGCAGAAAGAATAAAATTATGGGACACAGGGGAAATACCCCTATTTGTGGCCTTATGAAGCATGTAGGAAGTCGGTGGACCACAAGAGCATTTTTTGTGTTGAAGATGAACATGAGAATTTGCAAACTAATACTAAGGAAATAGTGGCTATCACATCCATATATATCAGCAAATTAGTTGAACCTGGTTTCACGTCCAATGCTTGGACAGAGGCTTTTTCTGCCCTTTGGCTTACCCCAGATCTCAGAGGATCTTTGCCCTGCTACAAGGTGAGATTTACCAGTGAGATTTCTTCAGCCATCCATTCACAAAAAACAATACTGCCTTGGGAAAGATGGACTAATGAGTGAATTTTATAAGCTGGTTCACCCTTCAATCCTGGGGGAGCTGGCCTGGGTCTTTAATTTTTTCTTGCAACATCCCTCTCTTGGTCCTGGCATGAAGGACAGCTTGTTGCTTCCTTTATACAAAGTTGGTGAGAAGAGTGATTTAAATAATTGGAGATCCATCTGTCTCCTTAACTCAGATTTAAAATAATTTCTAAAATACTGGCATCCAGATTATGACAAGCTGTTGGGCATCTAGGCTCCCTGTCACAAGCTTGCTCGGCTCCAGGGAGGACCATACAAGACCATCTCATTCTATTATGAGAAATAGTGGAAAGAAGGAATACAAATAGATTGTGGGGGGTCTATTATCCTTGGACCAACGCAAGGCTTTTGACTAAGTTTCCCATGACTTTCAGCGGTATTTTTATTTTTTTTTGCTCCCCACTCATCTTTGACCATCTCCCGCTCCCAGTCCTGTCACCTGCCTTCTCCTGGACTTCCCTCTTGACTTCTTGTTCCTCCTGGCTTATTCCCCAGGGCAGGGTTGATGGGATCATGCTCGGTCCGGAGTCAGGTGCCGAGGTCAGCGATGCGGGCCTGCAGAGTGAGAGCACCATCATTTCTGCCTAGTGGAGGATCTTTCCTTTTCTTTCCCTGCCCCTGAGATGCCAACTGACCATGAGCTGTGAGACATGCACCAAAGGTGCGTATGCGCCCAGCTCCATTGACATCTCCTCCCTGACTTGAGCTCCCTGCCTGCACCATTACCTGTGGTCACCCAGGTGGCCATTTTGAGGCAGTAGCTACCACCCTCCCTCCCTAGAGGAGGAGAGCCTTCTCTGGGATGTTCAATCCTCCTCCCTCTGGCCAGCCCCTGATGACTTGAGCTTGTTCCCAAACTCGGGTTGCCAGCACTGTGAGCAGTAGCGCTACCGCTGCACCAATGGGCCAGCTTCAGTGGTATGTTTTTAAAGGTTTTAGGATCCCTTTGAATTTTATACACTACATTGAGTGTTCATACAGTAAGGCCTCCATCTATCCAGTAGTGACCGTCTGGCTGTGTACCCCATGCCGGTTCTCCAAAGAAGTGTGCCAGGGGTGCCCTTTCAGCCTTATTTTCTACATCCTTTGCTTGGTTCCACTACTGAGGAAACTTGAGTAGGATCCACCACTTGGCATTTGCAAACTCTGGAAGTGGAGATTAGACATAAGGCCATCACCTATGCAGACGATGTGTGTCTACTGATTCATTATACCCCTACAATTCTGCAATCTTTGTGATGATTTTGCTTGTTTGGCCTCTTTTCTGGAGGCACTTTGACAAAATGTGTGAGGAGGGTGTTGGGTGAAGGTCCAGCCTTGCCCCAGTCAGTTGGAGGTATCAAGCTACAGATAGAGCCTTAATCACTTTGGGTATAAAGTTTTGCTCAGGAGATCTTGTCAAATTAAACTGGCCATGTATACTTGAATTGGGAAAACAGGAGTCTTAGAAACAAGAGAAGAGTTTTCATGATTAAAACTTTTTTAGTTCCACTCTTTTCAAACACTAGTCACATTTTCCCTCCTCCAGTTTGGAAATTGCCCTTCTGAGTAATTTTTCCATAGGCTTTGGGAAAGTAGATCGAACCCAGTTTAGCATAATATTACTTACCATCCAGTTAAACAGTGGGTGGGTGGCCACGACTCACCCTTTGTTTTTTTCCTTTGGTCAGTTTTTCTCATATAATTTTCCTTGGTCTGTTTTTCTCATATAATATCAGGCCCCTGATTTTGGCAACAGAGAAACCTTGAACCCCTTGGGTGCAAATTGTTATTTCAGTCTGGCTGAAGGTGTGGGAATTAAGGAAATTGCAAGTTTTAAGGCTATCAGTAATAACTCCTCTGTATATTAAGAAGGCCTTTTCCAAACTTAAGCCTTTGGATATTACATACGCTCAGCTGTAGGATGTGCCCAGGAAGGCCCTGTACACTTTAATACTAGACAGAAAATCCTCTAAGCCTTGAATGTTTGTACTTGTGTCTCTTGGGACCTGTAGATGTTTACTGCGGCAGTCATCTGAAAGCAGGATACCTCCTAAGATGTGGAACACCATACAGTTGTGAGGGAAATGGGCAGACTAGGTGGACCAAGCGGTCCTTTTCTGCCATCAGATTCTATGTTTCTATGTTTGCCACAACAGACCAAATGTTATGGGCAATCAGAAGCACAAGCAGATGTCAGATTGGACACATGCTAGGCAGGGTGTAATAACCAAATGGAGACAAGGGGGTTTCTGGGACTTGGTTGCTGCCCAGTGGGTGGACCCCAGTTCCGGGATGTGAACTATGGGACTCTAGTGTTTGGTCAATATAGTACTGCTCTGGGGAAATGGCATTGTGGTTGATCGGATGTACTGCTCTCTTGTTTTAAACGCACCTATGGCTCAACAGGTGTCATTTCTCTCTGCAGCAAAGACTGTATACTCAGCTTGATCTTGTTAACAACATTGCCTCTGAATTACCTATTATTTACTGTACTGAATTTAAGTATTGCTCTTCTGCTTCTTTATCAGAAGGATGGCACAACATGACTTGACTTGAACTGGCAAGGCTGTGACTTAAATGTGTTTTATTCTGTTTTGGGCGGTCCTAGCATTGTTATGCTCCATGTTTTGTTTTTGTTTTTTTGCTTTTTTATCTACATCCTCGTGTCCCTGCTTTGAATTTTGTGAATAATATTTTGATTTTTTGTTGTTTTTCTTTAGACAATTTTGCTTAATCTTTGTGCTTTATAGTTCCCCTTGAGTTGCTTTGTTTCTGTATTATTTTGCAGTGTTTACACTGTTCCTTGTTTTTCCAATACAAAAAAATCTCCATACCTGTTCTCAAGAAGTGCAATAGGATTTTTAATGTCCACCTGAACAGCCACCAGACCAGGCAGACAGGACCTCAGTTTAACATCTCATCCAAAGGACAGCACACCCTAGCAAGACAGCATCCCCTTAAGACTGCACATAAGTGCCACTGTTTATAGTATGAGCCCAATCTTGGTGTGGGACTAGAACCCACAACCTTCTGAGCCACAGGCAGAAGTGTTAGCAACTGAGCCATTCTGACTCCAGTTTTATTTATGTATGCACCAGTTTTATTAAGGCATTCATTTATTTATTTTACAGTATATTTTTCCTGGATAGCTCAGCCATTGTGTACATGGACTGGTTCCCCACTAGCAGTATTAACAGGAAGCCAGTGTCATAGAATTGCTGAGATAGAATCTAACCAGTGGTCCATCCTGCCTAATCTCTGCAACCTGGCAGAGAGAATATGTGTTGGATATTTAGTATATGGACCCTGGATAAAAGGAGAAAAAAAAACACCAGTGACAGAAACCTCTGGGAAACCAAAACCAAACAAAATTCATTGAGTCATCCCAGGCATTCTGTGCTAAACTGCACCTTATTTTGGTTCCTGGTTCAAGTTTATACCCTATTATGAATCTTTCCTTGGCACCTTATAATAATGTGCAATAATTATGCGACAAACAGCATTAACACTCTGCTTCAGATCATTTCATCTGTAATGCATGCAGTAATGCAAACATTACTGCCTGCACTAATTGTAAGCAAGCTACATTAACAACTGACATCTAATCTTGCACAATAATCTGCAATAGAATTTGGTACTTATAAACATCCAGCGTTAGCAGGGGTGTCACAGAACCAGCATGCATGAACTGAAACAGAACAGCAAAAAACTAGTGATGACGATTGCCACCTCACTATCTGGCCTCCCTTCTGGGACATTACTAGTGGGTTTCCTTACTTATGAAGCTCTAGTCTTTTACCTGCCTTGTTAAACATAACAAGTTTTTACTTTAAATTTATTTTCATTCCTTTCACCATGATTTGACCATTTTTGTTACCTTTATTCGTCCCTGCAGTTTCTGACAATGCTTCTTGAAATCATTTATCTTCTGAACTTTGGTCTCTACATCAGCCTCAAGTTTTTTCACCTTCTGCTGCAGAACAGTCTCCTGGGCCTGCATGCTTTTCCTTATTTCAGCTTCTCGCTCTTGCCACTGTTTCAATGTCTCGGTCACTGACTGCTGCAGGGCCTTTTTCAGGGCTTCTTTTTCTTTCTCATATGAGACCTGTAATTTATTAGATTTTTGCTCATATTCTTTAATTACTTTCAGATTCTCAGATTTAAGGGTTTCTATTTCTCCCATTAAAGCCTCTATCTCCGTTTTGCACTGTTCCTCAAGTTTTCCTCGTTCATCTACACTGTCTCTCCTCAGTATTATGCACTGTTTTTGAAGGTCTTTGGATTCCTGGTTTTGCTTCTCCAGCTCCAACATGGCTGCCTGCTTGTCAAGTTCCAGGGCTTGCTGAAGCTCGGTAAAGTGATGAAGTTTATTTTCAAAGTCTTTCTTCACATCAAGCATCTCCTTGAGAGGGACATTACCCTTTCAGCATGTTCATTCTCTGTTTTCAACTCCCTTTCCTCAACCTGCTTCTTGTACATGGCGAATCTGCCAAGGCCTCCTCCTTCAGCCTCTTCTGCTCCAGGGCATCTTCCAGGGTCTGGCGCTGCCGCAGGTCCGCTTCTTCACCAACCCTGCTTTTGTATTGTAAGATCTTTCCTCTTGTCTCATCAATAATGCGCTGAATCTCTTCCTGGTGCGTATCCTTGAGAGCCTGCAACGTGGCCTCATGCTCATCGTTCTTGGTATTCAGAGCATAAACCACCTACAAAATAGAGAAAAAGAACCTCAGATCTTGAAAACTAGTGGCAGCAAGAAAAGGCTTAGTAGTCCACTAATCCGTTCCCTTATGTAAACAACACATTTCCTGTAACAGTCTCCCCGAGCTTCTTGATCAATCTCCACATTATTTTCCACTGCAACATTGCAATTGTTTTTTACAGTTTTTTTTTTGTCCCAGATAGCTCAGCTGAGATACAGTTTTCTCATTTCTGTGGTATTGTACGGTAAACTCATGCAAACATTTATTAATGAATGAGTGAAAACCACCTCTTCCTCCTCCACCTCATAATTTGTTTATAATTTATTTACCCAAGAGTTCTAAACAGAGATAAACCATCCCATTTGCACTGTTCTGTTTTAACTCAATTTTACGAGTGGGAATATAGAGACACAGAAAGCAAGTTACTTGCTTAAGATTAGACTGTGAGCAAAGTAGCTCTGGTGGAACTGAACCTGGTCTTTTGGTTCTCCAACTGTCGATATGCCCTGTGGTGTTACAAGATCACAAAATAAGCTGTGCTGACCAATAATTCCTTCCCATGTCAGGCGCACCTATAAAAATCCTTTTTCATACAAGAGAATGATCCTGGTCATGCAGTAGTTTTGTAGACAAATGAAGGGTTAATACTGCATAATCAGTGTTTATAATGGTTTCAGGCTGAAACATCCAGTTTTTCATGGAGTACAGCCATCCACATAATTTTAATTTTTTTCATATACTGTTTTTTTCTCCTCAGCTGGAACAGCCCAAGTAGGAGCTCTTTCCATCCCTCTGCCCGGCTTGGTAAACCCTACTGGTAGCCCTATCTGTCTAGTCAATGTCACCATAGAGTCCCTATGGCTTACCCCCTACTGGGTAAGCCATAGCTTATCTGTCTAGTCAATGTCACTGTAGACTGGGAACTCACAGCAGCAGGTTGGTTGGACAGAGCTCTGGGTTTATATTCTGTTTTTAACTGAAATATTGGAATAGTTTGTAAGTGAAATTAGCTCTATGTGGTAAAAATTATTACCCTGAATTAGAACTGTTACTTGGGCTGTGATATTGTAACTTTTTGAGATTTGGGGACAGTTGTTTGTCAGGGTTAATTAGAGGGAAATTTAAATGTGTTGTTTGCCTGGTGTTTGGGGAAGGGACATTAGCTGCAATTACCTTGTCTTTAAACAGGAATTACCCTGGCCTCCATTGTTCACTTGGGAACTCAGAGCAGCAGGTTGGTTGGACAGAGCTCTGGGTTTATATTCTGTTTTTAACTGAAATATTGGAATAGTTTGTAAGTGAAATTAGCTCTATGTGGTAAAAATTATTACCCTGAATTAGAACTGTTACTTGGGCTGTGATATTGTAACTTTTTGAGGTTTGGGGACAGTTGTTTGTCAGGGTTAATTAGAGGGAAATTTAAATGTGTTGTTTTGCCTGGTGTTTGGGGGAAGGGACATTAGCTGCAATTACCTTGTCTTTAAACAGGAATTACCCTGGCCTCCATTGTTCACTTGGGAACTCACAGCAGCAGGTTGGTTGGACAGAGCTCTGGGTTTATATTCTGTTTTAACTGAAATATTGGAATAGTTTGTAAGTGAAATTAGCTCTATGTGGTAAAATTATTACCCTGAATTAGAACTGTTACTTGGGCTGTGATATTGTAACTTTTTGAGGTTTGGGGACAGTTGTTTGTCAGGGTTAATTAGAGGGAAATTTAAATGTGTTGTTTGCCTGGTGTTTGGGGGAAGGGACATTAGCTGCAATTACCTTGTCTTTAAACAGGAATTACCCTGGCCTCCATTGTTCACTTGGGAACTCACAGCAGCAGGTTGGTTGGACAGAGCTCTGGGTTTATATTCTGTTTTTAACTGAAATATTGGAATAGTTTGTAAGTGAAATTAGCTCTATGTGGTAAAAATTATTACCCTGAATTAGAACTGTTACTTGGGCTGTGATATTGTAACTTTTGAGGCTTGGGACAGTTGTTTGTCAGGGTTAATTAGAGGAAATTTAAATGTGTTGTTGGCCTGGTGTTTGGTAGAGCCCTGCCACCCACCCTGTTTTGTAGGCTTTCTTAAATACTGAAAACCACTGGGGTTGGGATTGAAAGGCTGAGTATTTCTGTTTTAGGACTGAAATTTGAAGCAACAGCAGTTGAGGGCCTGTGACATCATACGGTACCTGATGTCTGCTTACACACACTGTTAGTGGGACCGCAACACACTGGACTGTATGTGTTTGTGAGACTTTGGAACTTTATTGGTGGGGTTGAAATTGGGTTTGTAAATAACTACAGTCAGTATAGAGAGAAACTGTATTCCAGGGAAAGGGACTGAGAAAAGGGGTGAAATATTATAAACAGAGGGGGATAAACAGTGTGGCTCATATTCCACCATGGCAGGCATATTTGGAAAGGTTGTAGGCTGTACAGGCTGTGGGATGGCAATAATTCTAAACTGGGCCTGGAGAGAGGGAGGCTGCCCACTCTGTAGACAGTTATCTTGTATCAGGAGTGAGGTATATTGGTTAAGGAGTAAGCTGGGGAGCTGGGGGGTGTCCAAGGATAAGGGGTGTGGATATGGGCAGCAGAAGGGTGGGGCTGAGGGGAGGTTGGGGCAACGCTCTGAAATTACAGGACGTTATGTTACAGCAAGCAGGAGGGGGGATATTAGGGACAGAGGACCCTTAGATAGGGAAGTTGATGCTAAGGAAAGCATACTGGTGAACATTCTGAATACAAAGATAGTGGAGGGGAAGAGTCAGGAGGGGCTGTTGTGCGGAGCTAAAGCAGCAGACTGTGGGAAGGAGCTCCTAAGGTGAACAGAGCAAGAGGGGAAGAAGAGGGCAGTTTAGAGGTGAGTCAGGGGAATCGGTTACTTGATGGAGGCTGACATAGAGTGTCACAATAAATTTGAGCTACTAAGCAACCTAGAGTGGGAGGAAGGGGTTGGTGGAAATGAGAAAACTTATACAGAGGCCGGGGGGAGGGAGTCTGATACCCATAGGGCATCACAGACCGGCAATGGAAAGGATAGAAATAGTCCCAGAGGGAGAAGGGGAAACATATATGTTAAGCAAATGGGAGAGATGCAACATATTCCAGACATGAGAGAGGAGAGCATGATTGGAGAGAAACTGGGAGACAAGGAGGTGGGAGAGGAGCCCCCTTTCAGCAGGGGGTCAGTACCAAGGATGGGGCCCTAGCTAAAGGGGACCCACAGAGAGCCTCTGGAGGCAGGGGTACTATTACAAGGGGGAGGATGGCGGTGTGGGGGAAGGAGAAACCATCAGGGCCAGGATAAATGGTTCAGATAAGAGAGGTTAAAGGGACACCTATTCAAAGGAGTTTGAGTTAGTGGGCAAAATAGCAAGGGAGGCAGAAAGGGAGGGTGACAAGGGGTCCTAGTAAGGCAGGAAGACTCCCAAATTGAGATCATGAATAAAGGGGGAAGGGGCTGAGAGGGCATAGTGGAGGTAACCATAAGGATGATGGCGGTGTTAGGTTCTGTTATTGGGAGACTCGATGATTAGGGGTATCCAGTGGGAGGGACAGGGGGGTGGATGCCATAGCCAGGTGAAGGTAGTGTGTATCCCTGGGCTGACACTGCACAGAGCAAAGTTCATGGTGTATGAAATGGTTAGGGATTGTGGAGGGAAACCGGATTTCCTGGTGCATTTGGAAATTAATGATCTAGAGGGAAATAGCATTTTGGAAATCCAAGCAAGGTTCCAAGAACTTGCCAGAGTCTGTCGGGATAATGGATGCAACATTTCCTTTCGAGATATTGCCAGTACCAAAGGCCCCAGTGGAGAAAAAAAATGAAGACACTACAGGTTAATGACTGGCTCCAGGAAGTGGGGTGAAGGAGTGGGGTTAGTGTTAGGGAACTGGAATGGAGTTTGGGAGGATAAGGACTATATGCCAGGACAGGTTTCATCTTGCCCCATTAGGGAAGGAAGTCCTCAAACAGGGGATGGCTGACTACATACAAAGAAAGGTGGGGTTTAAACTTGTGAGGGGAAGGGATAAGGAGGGCTGACAAAGCCCTCTCTCCTGATGAGGGGAGTAGCCTTCACGCCTAAGGGGGAAGGGGGTAACAGATTGGGGATGGAGGTTTCAGGAGGAGCAGAGGAGGATGAAGTATAAGGAATCTGGTGGGGTTCGACAAAGAGAATCAGGGATAAGGGGTGGGGTTGGTGTTAGTAAATGCCAGGAGCTTGGGAAACAAGTTGCCAGAGTTCCAGGCCATGCTGTTCGGGGATGTGCAGCGGTCACGGAACGTGGACAACAAAAACCATGACTGGGACCCAAACGCATGGGGTACACTATGCTCAGGAAGGATAGAAAGGAGGGCAGAGGGGTGGAGTGGCTATGTTCATTAGAGATGACATAGAAATTGCTAGGAGTAGGAGCAGAGGAAGCGTGGAGGTCTTTGGGTCACTTTCGATCCTCAGCAGGAAATAAGGTCAAGCTGGGTGTAGCATATAGGCCCCGGGATGAGTGAGGTTCTAGAGGATGGTTTGCTGGACAACATCATTGCCCAGTGTGGACCAAAAGGGAAGGAGGTGTTGATGGGGACCTTATTATGCCAGGTACAAACTGGGGAACCATGTCCTCTAAGGTGGCCAAGGAGCAGAGGCTGCTGATGGCTTCCAGGATGTTTTCTTAACACAGCATGTGATGGAGCCCACAAGGGAGGGGCATGTCCTGGATGTGGTTCTGGCAGATGGGGATCTGGTAAGGACATGGTTGTACAAGACCCCTGACTGGGAGCGACCACAATACTGTCTGGTTTCAACTAAGCATGGGGGAGGGGTGAGATCTAGGACACTGGCAGTGGACTTCAGGGGGCAGACTTCATGGGCATGGAAATATTCTCAAGGATCACTTGATGGGGATTACCTCAATGACAAGTGTGGAAAGGAGATGGGAGGTCATAAATGGGACTTCATGAGGCAGTCAGGATCTGCACTAAGTTGAAACGTAAGGGAGCAAGGTCACATAAACCATGCTGGTGGTCCAGTGAGGTACAGGTAGCAGTCAGAGGAAAGAAGGCGGCCTACAAAAATATAAAACAACAAGAGGATAGGGATAAGAAATGTACCAGCTTGCATCTAGAAAAGTCACCCGTATGGTGAGGGGCAAAGTCAGTAAAGAGCAGTGGCTGGCACAGGGGATACATGGAGGAAAAGGGTTCTTCCGGTACATTGGGGAGCGGAGAAAAACTAAGGGCCATCTCAGCAGATTGAGATCAGAAGGAGGGTGGGTGGAAGAGGCGAGGGACCAGGCAGAGGTATTTAACAAGTACTTTGCCTCTGTGTTCACTAGGGAGGGGGATGGGATATCTACAAAGCAAGGCACGAAGGGGATAGAAACATCAGTAAGTGGGATCAGGGGAGCAACAAAAATGGAGCAAGAGGGAGAGAGAGGTACCCCAGGGGTGTCACATCTGGGTAAAGATAAAAAGGCCAGTAAGGTGGAGGGGACGGATGATGCTATCTCTGCCAAAAAGGTGTGGTTAGCCCTCAAGGCCCTAAAGAAAGACAAATCTCCTGGGCCGGATGGCATTCATCCGAGAGTACTATGGGAATTGGCGGACATACTGGCTGCACCCCTGGTGGAGCTTTTCAGCAGGTCACTTGAGACAGGGAGGGTACCTAGGGATTGGCGAGAGGCACATGTGGTACCAATCCATAAAGGGGGGTCGAGGAAGTACCAGGTAACTATAGACCCATCAGTTTGACCTCGGTGGTGGGAAAATTAATGGAGAGTATACTAAGGAATGATTGGGGGTGTACTTGGAGGAGGTGGGAGGTCTGGATAGTCGGCAACATGGGTTTGTGCCAGGTAGATCATGTCAAACCAACCTTGTGGAGTTCTATGAATGGGTAACATCAGAACTGGACAGGGGTAAGCCTGTGGATGTATTATTCTTGGACTTCAGCAAGGCGTTTGACTCTGTCCCCCACAATGGTCTGGTGGAGAAACTGATGGGGTTAGGAGTAGGCCCTTGATGGTCAGATGGATTGAAAACTGGCTAGCTGGACGACTCTGAGAGTAGTGGTCTGTGGGGGCTCTCGAACCCCTAGAGAGGTTGGTAGTGGGGCACTGCGAGGGATCGGTCCTGGGTCCCATCCTGTTTAATGCATACATATCGGACATCAGGGAGGGTATGGGTGAAATGAGTCTCTTCATGGATGACTCCAAGATGGGAGCAGTAGTTGAGGGAGAAGAGGGAGGTTGGCCCTGCAAGGGACCTGGACACTCTGGAAGCTGGGCTCACACATGGAAATTAAATTTCAATATCACCAAGTGCAAGGTGTTGCATCTTGGTCGGGGAAACCCAAACACAAGTACACCTGGGAGGGGAGGCGCTGAGGCTCAATAGGGGAAAAGACCAAGGGTCATGGTGGATGCATGTATGAATAACTCTGAGCAGTGCAGGAGAGCGGCTAGCAAGGCAAACAGGATGTTGGGATGCACCGTAGGGGATCACTCTAGGAGCAAGGAAGTGGTTCTGCCGCTGTACAATGGACTGGTTAGACCACACCTTGAGTGCTGTGTGCAGTACTGGAGACCACACTTAAGAGGGACATACAGCTCTAGAGAGGGTACAGAGGAGGGCAACAAAGATGATACAAGGCTAGGGATTTGACGATGAGGACAGACTTAAGGGAGCTCTGCCTGTTTTCACTGGAGGAGAGGAGAGACAGGGGACATGGATTGAGGTCTCAAGGCATCTCAAGGAATACATAGGGTAAACATGGGAGGGATCTTTAGACTAAAGCAGGGAGGCCACCAGAGGGCATGGTTTGAAGTTGGAAGGTGGAAGGGTAAGGGGAAAAGAGGAAGAGGTTTTTCACTGAGCGGGTGGTGACCCTTGGAATGCACTGCCTGGTGAGCTAGTTCAGAGATCCACAGTGAGGGCTTCAGAGAGGATGGGACAGACACAGAAAGTGGATGTATCAGATGATGTCCTGTCCCAGGGGGTGGGGATGGATGATACGGTTTCTGGAGCACAAGGGATGGGAGGGTCTCGGCACCAACTAAGGATCTAAAGTTCGAAGCAGACTGGGCAGACCGTGAAGGCCTAATCTGCTGGCAAATAGTATGTTATGTAGTCCCTATAGCTTACCCCCTGCTGGTAGTCCCTATCTGTCTAATCAATGTCATTATTAACCTCTAGGGTTTCCCACTACTGGTTGCTTTATCTGTCAAGTCAGAGTCATCTTTGACTCCCTATGGCTTACCCCCCTACCGGTAGCCCTATTGGTCTAGTTAATGTCACCGCAGAATCCCTCAGTATTGCATTGCGTTGTGAGAGTACTATAGATGCATTACAGCTGAGTGTCAAAAATATTTTGCAAAAGTTACTCTTTAGCTGGCTAAGTGCTGAGAAAATATAATGTGAGTTACCAATGCACTGTCAACTTAAAAAAAAAATGCAAAGCAACACATTGGCATGATAATGTAATGTGACTTGTACTGTATGATAGAAGCACAAAACCACAAAGGTAGATTCATGCTACATTAAAAACTCCCCAAATCCTCATGATTGTGTGATATGTTGTTGCTGCTTGGAGTCTGAACGACTGCTCAAAGCAGCACTGGTGTTACCCTTACTACGACGACCTCTCAAAGCATTGGTGTGTGAGTAAATTTCAGTGCCTTAAAAGACAGCCAAAGTTAGGGTAATGGCAATGCTGCTTCGAGAAATCATTCAAACCTAAAGGAACAATGCACCATAAAAGTTATGATTTTTACCCTATCTTCACATTTCTCTACTCTTGTGGATTCATCCTGCAACCCTAACTGATGCCTAAGCCCTAAACATTTTCTGCACTAAACAGATCCTTGGTTATGTTCCATCTGCAGAACAGTACACAGTTGTGGTCACCATACTATAGGAAAAATATACTGCAGATATGCTAGAAAGAGTACAGAGGAGAGTGACTTTACAGATAATTTAAATTACAGTACTACATGAAGAAAGGCTGTCTGGCCTGGGTTTATTCTCAATGTAGAAAAGAAGATCAAGAATAAACATAACGCTGCCAGAGATAATTTCCTGGCAGAGGCCTGCATTTCCTGAAATCATGAGTAACTAAACAGGGCCTTGGTTCTCCAGTGTTATTTAGATTGATAGGTTTCAGTTGTTATTTGGGAACCTGGACTAATGTTTTCAAAAACAGTCTGGGTTGGGAACTGCGATTTGTGCCCATGGGCCATGGATGCAATATACTGTTTGCACTTCTGAAGGAAAGAATTGTTGAGTACCTAGAGGCCACAGGGGCACAGGACCCAAGGCAGCATGGATTCACAGTGGGAAGGTCATGTCAGACGAATCTAATCAATTTATTTGACTGGGTGACCAAAGTAGTAGATCAGGGAGGGGCTGTGGACATAGCCTACCTAGACTTTAGCAAGGCATTTGACACAGTCCCACACAAAAGATTAATATACAAGTTAGCCAGCCTGGGAGTGGGTCCCAAGATGACAGCCTGGGTAAAGAATTGTCTGGAGAACAGGACACAGAGGGTAATAGTAAATGGAGTCCACTCTGAAGAAAGTGGGGTTACTAGTGGGGTACCACAGGGTTCAATACTAGGACCGGTCCTCTTCAATGTCTTTATAAGGAACATTGCAGAGGGACTGGAAGGAAAAGTATGTCTCTTTGCAGATGACACAAAGATCTGCAACAGAGTTGATACACAAGGTGGGGTGGAAAGGATGAGGAGGAACTTGGCAAGGTTGGAGGAATGGTCAAATGTATGGCAGCTTAGATTCGATGCTAAGAAGTGCAAGGTAATGCACCTTGAAACCAAAACCAGGGAAGAGTACACAATGGGGATGAGATACTAACAACAACAAAATGGAAAGGGACCTGGGGGTAGTCATATCAGATGACCTAAAGGTGGGCAAGCAATGTGAGAGGGCAGTAAGGAGGGCTGGGGGGATACTGGGATGCATAGGGAGAGGCATCACTGGTAGAAAACAGGAAGTTGTTATCCCTCTGTACAGACAGCTGGTGAGACCCCGTCTGGAGTACTGCGTGCAGTTCTGGAGACCCAGTCTCTGCAAAGACATAAACAGGATGGAGGCAGTCCAGAAGAGGGAACTAAAATGGTGCAGGGTCTGCACCGGAAAACATATGAAGAGAGACTTAAGGGGCTTAATATATAACCTTGAGGAAAGGAGGGGAGGGGGACATGATAGAAACTTCTCAAGTACCTCAAGGGAATCAACAAAGTCCAAGAGGGTAGCATCTTTCAGAAAAGAGTGTGTGGAAGAACAAGGGGCACAATTTGAAGATAGAGGGCAGCTCAGAGATAATGTAAGAGTATTTTTCACAGAGAGGTTGTAGATGCATGGAACAGCCTTCGGAGGAGGTTGTGGAGTCAAAAACAGTGGTGGAATTCGAGCATGTATGGGACAGTCATAAGGCAATTCTAGGGGGTGGGGGTAGGAAGAAGTAGGCTGTTGGTTAACTAGGATCTGCAGCTTATCCATTAGGTAGGGAAATGGGCAGACTGGGTGGGCCAAGCGGTCCTTATTTGCTGTCAAATTCTATGTTTCTATGTTTCTAACTGTACTTCCTCACCTGCCATCACATGTGTAATGCAACAGTCGATCAGCTTGCAGTAGTTCTGCAACTGGGTACTCAGTGACTCACCAGGAGATCTCTTAGGGAACTAAGGGTTTAATTATAATGGTACTAGTGAAGGTCACACTGTGGGATTTGTACAGTGTGGGAGTGAGAGGGTCAGGAAGGGGTACAGGCATTGCTTTAAATTCATTGGTGTTGTTGATCCTTATTATTTTGAACTATGTTTGTTGTTTTTTCCTGTAGAGCTTTAACTCCCCCAGCCAAACTTTTTGCAGGGATATACTCTGCTCCCAGGGATATACTGTGATCAGCACAATTGTTCTGTTCACCTCCCCCAATCCTTCCCCTAGCTGCCGACTTCTTACAAGACCCTGTGTGGCAGGGGCTCCAGGGCTTAAGGCTGTTCTCCCCCCCCCAACCCGCTGAGGCAGTCCCTCTATGGATAAGATCCAGGATTGGCACTGGAGTTGGGCTCAGAAGGATTCAGGACTCAGACCATCAGTGGCATTAATGAAACTTGAAACTGTTTGTACAATCTCATGATACACCATTGCAAATGAGCTCGTCTAAATGGATAATTCCCTAAATAAATCTAAACAGAATCATAAAGACAGCATATAGGTTTCCTCCCGTTAACTCCCTTGTTCTATCACTCCTCTCCTGGCACGGGCAGAGCCTCTAGAGGCTTCAACTGCATGCAGCGACACCATGCGGGTGAAGCAAGCTCCCATGGTCCACCGCAGGGTCACTGCAGATGGGTTACCTGATGCCAACCTTCTCAACCACAGCACATCGCACGTGGCAGCTGCTGTAGCATGACCTGCCTCCCACAGCGGCATCTTGAGCTTGCATCTGAACTTGGTCACCTGAACGGCAGCATGTTGGTTGCTGCTAGTCACTGGGTGACTTATTTTGAACTGTTTAACCTTTCATCCCCGATCCTCCTTGCCCCTTTTTCCCATAAAATCTCTTCTGTGTTTTGACCTACATTACTGTTTCTCTTTCTGAATTGCACTGTGTGGGTTCTGGGTAGGTTAAAGCTATTGGGCCATAGTGAGATGGTTTTGTTTCTTGGGACCAATGCAACATTAGTCATCTAACTCCATGGATGGAGGCATGCATGAAATTATTTTTGTTTTCCATTTATTTATTTAAGGTTATAACCATTGAGCATAGCTCATTTACAATGGTGACCCACATGAAACAAATAATATACAATTACAGACAGTATACATACAGAATAAATACAAAATTTAAAGTAAATTTCCAACATAAGGGAGCTATTCACATATTGTGGTAGCTGCCCTCAGTGGTATTTATTCTAGCCAGGTTTTAAGTGTGAATAGCAGCCCATACCTTAGTTATAGTGCTTGTAAATTTTGTATAGTGCTGGGCAGCCTGATCCTTTCAGAGAGCCCGGTGTTTATTTTTACCCGTGCTCAAGCATGTAATGACGATGTGACCAATGAGAGCACGGGGGCATGCCCCATTGAAATGAATGGGGCTCGATTTCTCTTCCATTTTTAAGCTGAACAATGGACACTTAGAGATTAATGAAGGCCACCGCTCGACTAACCTGGCTAGAATAAATACCGCTGAGGGCAGCTACCACAATATGTGAGTGAGCTACCACAATATGTGAGTGGCTTCAGAGCTACAAGGCCCATGTTCCTTTGTCATGAAGTAATTTTGTAACAATTCTGCTGCTTTGTGCAGGATCTACAATGTTGTGAGCAAAGAAAGGCACAGGTTATAAATAACAGTTAACTTCCACAAGTATTCACCCCAAATTGTTCTAATTTCAGAGCTACAATTTATAGTGCTGATATGAAACACCAGACCTGTGTGGCATTACTTCGGACACATGCCTTGTCAACTGATCACAAGGGAAGGGGAAGGGGAAGGGTGTGAGTATTAGGATGACTATATACCAATTTTTAATACATTTGCTTTGTGTGAGGTACCATACTGTTGATGTATGGCCCTCTACCTATACACTGTGCTTGGGTCACGAGTCAAAGTAGCAGATGTGCCAGAGTGGGTGGGAATCAGACATAACAACCCTAATAGCACATTTCTTCTTTTTGTGGGCATCGTGTTTGCAACTCCAACAGTTTATTTCTAACATTGTGGGATTTGAGTTGTATGTGGTAGCAACTCTAATGTGCATTAACATAGTTTTTTGCCATACATTTCATTACTTTTAAAACATTTCTAGTAGTAACTTCATTTACACGTAGCCTTTGAGATCCTATTCAGAACAGGAGGTGACTCAACATACTTTTTACAGGACCCTGTCTGGTCTGTGAAGAGCTAGAAGGACTTCCGCTAAGGGGAAAAGCAATACTGCCATGGACTGTTGCGTACCATAATTCCCTGCTTCCATGGGCCATGGGGCCATTTGGGCCTTCAAATTGAAAGTCGATAGTGGAATTGCACCTTGTGCAGAAGTACAGAGCCATGCATCAGTCTAGCAATGGAGAGTGAATCCCAGCCCTCCATGTCCAGCTGGTGGCAGGTGCATGGCGCGCTGCATCTTGGTACATGCTCTTTGTGGTACACACAAGGCCTGATGATACATAATACCCATTGTGTGTAACCCCTACAAATGGGGTTCCTAAAAAGTCTTCATGAGCTTGCCTAAATGCTCACTGCCAGGCTGGTGTCCTGCTTTTAGCAGTTTAAATGTGATTACCAGAGCCTGTATAGCCTCTGTGTACTGTCTCTTTAAGAGCTGCCTACTTGCAGTTATAAGTAACCTGAGAGGCAGCTCTGTTGAAAGATGTAACTATTTGCTGAAAATCGTTTAGAGTGATAATGATAATGTAGTTTGTCTAACCTGCTTTCTTTGTAGCAAGGACTGTTTTGTTTGTCTCCACTATCTTGGTCCTGGACTGCAAATAGGACCAATCAGTTCTGGTGGGACCTAAAATGTAGCCAGACTACAGCAGCTGCCTGAAGTCAAAATCTGTAGGAATTGTAGTTTTGAACTTTTTGTGCCTTTTTTGCAACTGAAGGGGAGCTCTTGCTTTGACTGACAGCCAGTTCAGCCAACCGAATCTTTTGGATCTTGGGGAAGTCCCGGGCTGCTTGCAGTTTTCAGTGAGTTCTGAGCTGGGAAGTGAAATGAGAAGAGCTCAAGTGTATTTTGGGCAGCAATCCTGAGTGGATTCGCATGGGAAAACTGTGAAAGGGCTGAGTTTTTGGCTTGCATGTCTGCTGCTGCTCCTGAGAGGGAGAGAAGATAATTATTTTGGACTAAATCCAAGTTTGTGTGACTAAAGTAAGCTACTGATGTGGGCCAGGCTCAACCTGAAGAAGACCAAAGATTTTGTTGAATGTGATCGGCCTGTCAGGAGTTCCAGCTACCCTTAAGCTCCTGGTGTGTGCAGAGACTTTGGACAGTGACCGGGAGCACTTTGCCTGGTACAGTAGAATTCCGTACATGTAAATGTGCTATGAGCTGCTAGTGGATTGTGAGTTAGTTCCCCACTGTGTGAACTGTGTTCTGCTTGCTGGAAGCTGTATCTAGCCAAAACAGACTGCATCGAATTTGTCTCCATGCGGTCTGGGCCTTGCCAGACTGGCCCAGCCAGACTACCCGCTGCACAGAGAAGACATCGACAAGAGGCTTGCCTAGGGATCAGCCCAATTCTCCACGCTTGAACAGGAACGATGCCTCTGCCGACTATGTGGGCCCTGCTTCTCCTGGCATTCCAGATCAACCACCTGCAGTCTTGATTTTCATCCAGCCTGTGTCCAGTTTTGGGTATCGTGAGTAAATACAAGGGGAGCTCCCTGCAACCACAGCTTAATCTGAGTGTGTCATCTGATTGTCTTTTTGTTTCGTTTCCTTTACGAACTGAGCCCTCTGGCTCTGGATTACAAATATTGTGTACTGTGCATGTTGTGTTTTCCATCACAGGGCCCCAACCAGCTGCAACCCCGAGCAACAGTCCTGGCTTGCCCATCTCTTCTCCACCTGGGTACCCAGAGGTGTGACTGTGTGGGGGGACTCAAAGTGCATGCATAACTGCTTGACTGATATAACCTTTAAGCTAATTAACCTGATTTTGCCCCTTCCTTGTTCAAGTCCCCTGAATAAATCAGATCTAACTTTTTCTGCATGTAATCTGACTGTGGTTCCAGTTTGTGCTCAAAGTACTGTACTGTTGCTATTTGCTGTGCATAACCTTGTTTTACAGGGGGTCCCCGGGGTCGAGCCAGAGGAACCAGCCCTGGTGGTAAGTGCAAACAGTGTGGGTACTTGTGTGGTGTACCAGGGGTATTGTGAAAGTGATTATTGTACAGTGTTCAGGCCACTAGAGGGGAAAGAGGGGGTTACAGTGTCCCGGAGGGCTGTGCCCAGGTTAGCTTGACCACTACCAACCCTGACCTCCGGTGGAGGCAACTGCTTGAACTCAGGCCCCTTAACCTGCTACTAGCCAAGCAGGTAGTACAGCCTCTTGGGATAGCAAACACCTAGGGTTACATGTGTCTATCTATGCTGCTCCATCACAAATAGTAAAATATTATATCTAACAGTTAAGTATTTAAATATTTATATTACATTAACGTTTTTGATGAGTAATTAAAAAGCTTTGCACAACACATGCATTTTCTAAATAATTATCTCTGTGCTGCACGTAGATTTTGAAAACCATGCAGCATCATATAGATTGACAACATTTTCCTGCAGTACATAGCTTTTCAAAATCTTTGGGCAGCACATATATTTTTAAACCCTTCATAAAGGATTTGTATATGGATATTAAAAACCATCAAGCAGCATGTAGACTCTGAAAATGGTTGAGCAACAAATAGATTTTCAAACTATCTTAAAGAATGAAGGTTTCTACAAATATATTATGATCTCGCAAAGGTCGTTGTGAAGCATGAAAACCATTGTGTAGCATGAAGATTTTAAAAACTAGTTAATACCTCACAAGGATCTTGAAAACCATCACAAAGCAGGAAAACCATTACACAACATGAATACTGTAAGATATAATTTATAATCTTACAAAGATTTTGAAGGATTCCTGGGCTAAGAGTTTCAGTTTTAATTAAAATAACTAATTACTCTTTTAAAAGACTATGGGCAATGCGTCAGAGAGCAATATTCAGCGGCAGCAACTGCGAAGTGCAAGTAACAGTGCACCAATGTGCAATGGCAATGTATGCATGCGCAAGGGCAGGGGACGTACCCATGAATATGTGGCACAGTGCGATATTCAACCGCCGACCAATGGCGCAAGCGAGGAGCAAACGGCAGTTGCGCGGAGCAGACTTGAGCCTATGAAAACAGGGAGCAAGCAGGAGGAGGGCACTTGCACCAGAAGGGAGCAGAAAAGAAGGAGACAGACAGGCCACCAGCCCACAAAGAAGGGTACAGTGAATGAGAAAGAGACAAAGACCAGGACAGAGAGGGAGAGACAGTGTGAGAGAGAGAGTGTGTGTGTGTGTGTGTGTGTGTGTGTGTGTGTGTGAGAGAGAGTGTGACAGACAGAGAGGCGACGGCAGGTGTGAGAGACTGCGGGCGCGACACAGTGCCACCAGGCCCACGTGGAGCGACACAGGCACCCACAGGGGTTGGAGACAGAGACCGCAGGCAACAGCCAGCCAGCTGGGGGCAGGGTACACAGGTGTGGGCCCTGCAGAGCAGCACGCACAGCCACACACAGCTGGGTGGGCCAGTGTAGCCAGACGCCCAGGGGGACAGGACACACAGGAGCCATGGCCAGTGCGATATTCCAGATGGAGGCTGTAATGAGGGCTGTGGGGAGACAGGAGGCAGTATGCTGCGGCTGTGGAAGGCCCATCGGTGGTACGCCCGAACAGGCGGTACCGACCCGCATCAGCTATGAGACCTATGCTGACACTGAGATCGTGGGCCAGTACCAACTGAACCAGGCAATTCTGAGGCAGCTCTGTGAGCTGTGCAATGAGGATATGCAGGCACCCACTAGATGGAGCCACGCCCTGACAGTGGAGACAAAGGTAACAGCTGTCATGTGCCTGCTCGCTATGGGCACCTTCCAGAGACCAACAGGGGACACCAAAGGCATAACCCAGTCGGCCGCATTACAGCTCCTCACACAATTCCTCAATGCCTTGCTGCCACACACTGTGGAATACATCCACTTCCCCAGCACACAGGCAGAGTGTACAGCAAACATGCAGGAGTTCCACAGGGTAGCATGTATGCCTGGCGTGCTAGGGGCCATCAACTGCGCCCACGTGGGCATCTACATGCCACCTGGCCCAGAGGGGGTAGCCTACATCAACAGAAAGTGCTACCCCAGTATCAACTACCAGGTGGTGTGCGATGCCAGGGAGCGCATAACCAATGTCTGTGCCACACACCCTGGGGGAGCACATGATGCCTTCATCTGGCACAGCTCAGCACTGTGCCACAGGTTCGAGAGTGGAGACATCCCCACCGGTCATGTAGTGGGTGAGTATGCCGAGACCACGGACAGCTGGGTACACCAGGGCATGGGAGGGGGCGGCCAGGGCAGGGGTGCCGCGGAGTGCGGCTGGGAAGAACAAGGCACAGCAACAGAGGACACCAGGCTAACCATATCTCCATCCACACAGGTGACAGTGACTACCTACTCCAGCCCTGACTGCTCACCCATCGTCCCCTGCGGAGGAGCGGTACAATGAGGCACACTGAGGCACACGCCGGCACGCAGAACATCATTGAGCATGTCTTTTTTCTGCTGAAAGCACGTTTCCATTGCCTGCACAGGTCTGGCGATGCCCTACAGTACAGCCCCTCAAAGGCCTGAGGCCTATTCCTGGCCTTCTGCATGCTGCACAACATGGCCACTGACCGTGAGATAGCTGTCGAGGTCAAAGAGGGGAACAGCAGTGCGGCCGACGGTCCATGTGGCAGTGGGCAGCCCGCCCCCGGGTGGAGGAACCCCCGGCTGATAAGGATGGCATGCCAGCACCGAGACATGATAGCAGAGGAGCACTGCGGCGCATGCAGGTAGGTGGACAAATACCCATGCACAGGACGGCCGCAGTGGCACGCGCACAGGCATGTGTGGGCATGCCCTGTGGCATGCACAGATGGGGGGGCAGGGGCAGGCATGGGACTGTGCCACACAGCCACACGAAACAACATGAAGCACAGCACACCACACACACACACACACACACACACTGGCGCCTGCAGTTACGCGCTCAGGCGCTGGCACCTGGCGTGGATCAGACGCAGGGCACTGGTGCACATATGCATCCAGTGCTGTGGTAGCATCATCATGCACAAACCACATGGGCCAGCGGCCGGGCTGGTGCGCACACGGCCAGTGTGTGGCGCATCCAACGGATGCCACGTCCATGGCATGCACACACACACACACACACACACACACACACAAAATGCCCATGTGCACACAGGGCAGTAGCAGCGGACAGCAGACAGAGTAGCGGGCACATGAGCTCTGTCACGCGGCCACATGGCCACCACGGACACGTGGACGGCCACGCCGCAGCCACCCAGCAGACTCAGGCTGCACAATGGCCACAGGGGGGATCTGTGACTGTCCCCAGAGGTGGAACTGCAAGAATGACCATGTCCTAGGAGGGTTTGCAGACTTCCAACAGGCCCGCCCGGGCGTGCCTGGGATGCCTACAGCAGAGCTTGGCGTTGACACTGAGGGGTCGCCGACACTGGGTCCATGGGGTGGACACTGCACTCCACGGGTCTGCGGGCGCCATATCCCATGGCAGCCAGGGTGGCAAAGCCGACCATGACTGCAGTGACTAGGTGATCCAGGCCCACGGTCATGTCCTCTAGCAGGCGATGTATGGCATCCTGGACCTGTACGAAGCCCCTTTCATGCTGCTCTGCAGCCTGGTGCACCTCTGCGTGGAAGGCACGCACCCCAGCCACGAGCAGCACCTGTTGGTCCATGGAGGCCCGCAGCAATCAGGTGTGCTTGTGAATGGGGTCGGTGCCCAGGGGCGCATGGGCATTTCGCCAACCCACCAGTGGTGTACAATCGCGCTGCACTGCCCCCCGCTCAGGTGGGCACTGCACAGCGGGGGTTCCCCTGTGGCTGCTCACTGACAGGTGCACCAGCAGCAGACGCTATGCCTGGCCTCCCAGTGTACCCAGCCATCTGCGGCTGCTGCCCCTCCAGCCACTGTGCACTGGCCAGCGCCTGTGCAGCTGTACCACCACCACTGTCCCCCAGTGCCACGCCGCCATCACACACAGCAGTATCAGGGGCAGTGGCAGGCGGCTGACCCACTGCCAAAAGGCCTCTGGCCGCGCTGCCAGGGATGGTGGATGGTATGGGTGTCTCCCCCTCGACAACACCCCCGCTGTCCAGGACAATGGTCACATCATCATCAGTGTCGGACCCTGCCCGATCTGTGTCTCCGCACACTGCGCGCCGTGGCTGGTGTCCCGCTGGAACACAGCCAGGGCCTCATCCGCCACCACACCCAGGCTATCCGGGCAGACGGCGTGGTGTGCTACAGCCAATTAGGCCCTTGGGTGCCAGGGGAGGTGGATGGCTGGTCCTCCAGGGCTGGGCATGCCCCATGGCAGTTGCTGCCGCCCATGCCACTGCATACTGGTGTTCTGGTGCTGAAAGGAACACAGACGCATTAGTGCTGCCGGCGCAATGCCCCCAATCCCCACCCCCCACCCCGACGCCGCTGTACCTACTATGCAGTGATGGGCTCCCAGCAGTCTGGAAGCCACTGCCCAGCACACCCTTGACAGCACTGGGCCGCATGGTGGCCACTCACCAGCTCCTCATGCAGTGTGAGGGTGGCATGTCGGCCTGGCCCCCACCTGTGGCGCCCTTGTGGCCCGAATGGCCACCATTTCTCCTTGATCCGATGTTTGTCGGTGCCCACCTTCTTCTTGCACTCCTGTGCAGATCGCTGGTGGCTGCCCTGCTGGTTCACAGCCTCTGCCACCTCCTCCCAGGCTGCGGCCCTGGCCTGGGGTGTGCCAGTTGCACCATTCAGCAGAGGCTCCCTGTTGAGGTATGCCTCGAACAGGGCATCCACCTTTGTAAAGTTGGGCCTGCACTTGCGGACGGGCCCACGCTCCTCTCCCTCCTCATGTTCAGACATGCTGCTACCTGTGGGCAATGACATGTGGTTAGTGGCAGCAGTGGCCTACACCAGCCGACCATCCCGCTGTGCTGTCAGTCCCCTCGGTGAGCGCAACTTACCTCGGATGGTTGCAATACCGGTCCATGGCCTGTGCCTTCCTGCAGCACCTTTATAGCGCATCACATGCAAATAGGCTGATGCGCAACAGTAATGAGATGCTAATTCCCCCAGTGCACCGCGGATAGGCTGATGAGCTGATTTGCATATGCCAGCTGAATATCGTGCTGTTGCGCGTTGCGCAATGGACTTGTACCAGCACGAGTCATGGTGCAATGCTGTTACGTGCACAGTGCGCCCATCACCACGCATGCGCCATGGTATGTACGACCGCCTATTGCGCAGCGTGCGCTAGGTGCGCTATTGGCAGCCATTGTGCCCTATGCGCTATAGGGCCTTTGGCACATGTACGCTGTAGGGCCTATGGCACTCCGGCGTTATTTACCCATGGCGCTTCAGGCGCATAGGGCCCATGGTGCTCAGGGCCTATTAGACCCATGGCGCTGGTGCTGTAGGGCCTATGGCACTCAGGCACTACAGGGCCTATGGTGCTCGGGTGCTGTAGGGCCTATGACGCTCGGGCACTGTAGGCCTGTTGGCCATGGTGCCCTCAGGTCCCTGTTGCACAACATGCGTCATGGCCCCAATAGTGCACATGCACACATTGCGCGTGATGATCCCTGACCCCTGCCCGATGCCCCCCAGAGACCTCTGCCCCACAAGCCAGTGTGGCCATGCCTATACCATGCATCCCCGGGGATACACGATTGACGCAGGCAGCGCATCTCTGGGCGAGGCGCACATCCCAAGCACATGGAGCTCGTGCACTACAGGGCGTCATTTTGTACTGCTACACTGCGGAGTAAGCATGCTGCAGCATGCAGTACCCTGAGCACAGAACTGGAGCCAAGTAGAGTTGGTGAACCTGATGACCCAGGTGGAGCCCCATGCTGCCAGTTTATTTGGGCAGCAGCCCCTCGCCAGGCCTAGGACCGAGGTATGGCAGAATGTGGCAGATGGCCTTGAACAGGCAACTGGCGTGCAGCAGGGAGCAGTGTCATCACTGTTATGGGAACCTGATGAGGCGAGACCCAGAGAGCCTCAGGTCGCTGCAGGCACGCATCCGGAGGGGGGCCATGCCACAGCCAGGTAAGTGTGCTCCACCTGCGTCTGTGCACATCCAGTGTTCCATGGGGTTGGCACGGCTGCATGCCATGCCAGGGTGGGGACACTGTTGCTGTGTGCCCTGTGGCCTGGCCCTGCACATCACTGGCACGTGCCACTGCCCCGCGGCCGTGCCAGGCCAGGGTGCACTCTGTGCTTGGGGGTGAGGGTGGTGGACTCATGGAGTACCATAGTGTACTGATGTGTGCTTTTTGTGTTCCTGTCCTAGGCCCTGAGGACAAGAGGAGAGCCAGGGCAGCAGGGGCGCCTGGTGGGCCGCAGCAGGTTGCTGCAGGCCCTTCAGCTGGAGCTGCGGGACTGAGGGGTGGAGCTAGTGGACCGGCGCCGCACTGTACCATGGCGAGCAGGTAGGCGCCGTACGTTATACATTGTTGTGCAGGGTGGTCGGGCGGGTGGGGTACGCCTCGGCCCTGTGCATTGAGCCATGGTAACTGTGTTCAGCCCGCTGTGTGCGTGGCACCATGGGGCGCCATTGCACATGTGGGTAGTTGTTGGTGGGCTATGGGTGCATCCAGTTGCCACCTGTGCTGCTGCAGTCCCACTGCTGCACCATGCCACTTGCCTGCCACTGTGCTGGTGGTTGGCCATGGGCGGGTGCCCAGTGCTTTGCATATCCATGGCATGCCAGGTCAGCCGACAGTTGTAGGCCCACCCACTGCGGGTGGCCAGGGTGCCACCCCAGGGGCGTGTCCCCACTGTCTGCTGTGCACGGTGGGTGAGCTGGGTGCCCTGGACACACACTGATCACCTGTTCCTTCCTTTGCCATAGGTGTCCAATGGGGTGTTTGCCAGCCACACTACAGCCACCTCCTGTGGCGCATCATCGAATCACCACCGCCACCCTGGAGGTAGCAAGGCTGACCAGACGGCCCTGCTGCGGGGCAGCGCCAGGCGCGGGGACATGGCTGCCCATAGGGCCTGCTGAGCCTGTTGATCCTGTTGTTCCTGCACCTGACCACCTTCTCCTGCCTTCCCTGTCCCTTTGTATAGCCCTGTCCCCTGTCCCCATCCCTCTCTTACCTACCCTGTTCCTGCTCTGTACATAGTTTCCCCTGCCTTGTTCCCTGTTGTATATTTTATATTGTTATTTAATACAGTTTTATATGGTTACCCATCTGTGTCCATGTCTGCTTTGCGGCTGGTGAGTGGAGCCATGCTGCAGTAGTGTGGTGGGTGGCTGTGTGGTGCACCTGTGTTGTTCTGTGCGCTGTGCATGGTGGTCTTTGCCCATCGGTCAGTGGCTGTGCCCTGGGGTGGCCATGGGCTGGCTGTTCGGGCTGTGTGGAGTATGTGATGGGTGCCATCTGCAAGGGTGTGGCTGGCTGTGGACCGGGTGGATTGGGGCATGCCGTCCAGCGTGGTGGTGGTGGCAGGCCACCCTTGGCCGTTAGGGCCACCTTTCATACGTCCACCGCTCTGGTGCTCATGGACGGGGCTGGTTACATGCCCATGCTCTTTGGGCGGTGTTCCATTGTGGGACGGCTGTGCCTCTTGGCCTGGCTCCACCGCCTCCCCCGCCACCCCCTTCCCGTGCCTGCTCCCTACTGTGCCTGTGGAAGGTCCATTTGTGCCTTTGCGCATCTTCCCTTGGCCTTGCGCATCCATGGTTGTGCTATTGCACATGTTGGACTGCTCCTGGTACACCTCTGACTGCGCTCTGGTGCATCCATCGATATTCTGTCATGTTGTGCTGGCGCGTCGCCATGCACAACCTTTGAATATCGCGCTATTGCACCATGGCACATTGGATTTGCGCTGTGCTGGCCTTGCACTGGCGCTGCACATTTCTGAATATCCCATCCTATGTGCCAACACGGAGACTGGGGATGGCCTCAGTGTTAGCAAATCAAGCCAAGTTGACAAGAATGGATATGCAGTTGGTGCAAATGCGCCGTGATGTGAGTGCAAAGTACTCACACGCCTGTGATCACGAACTGATGAGAACACCTTATAAAAACATTTAGAAGCACTACAGCATTGCAAGGCCAGCACTACTTAATTCATTACAATCTTTGTTGTTTTTAAGCATTTTGTTCTAAAAAAACAACAAAGGCCATTCCTTTGTGACAGGCTCTAATAATCCTGAAAGGTTCAGGTTTCAAATCTTAACTGTTTTTCCATTATGCAAGAGCACAAAAAAAAGCATCTTTTAATTTGGATATTTTTGGCTCTCCATAACATTAAAACTACCTGACAGATTTTTAACATGCTGTCAAGTGCTTTAGATCCTGGCACAACTAGTGTACATGACAATTCACAAGTCCGTAGGCCAAAATACAACTGAGCTGTAAGTGGCCAACAATAGGGGGTTAACAGAACAGCGTCTTCTCAGCCTGAACTATAGTTCTGCATGTGCATGAATGGGCTTTGGAATAACAAACCCAGATGTTATGTTTCGTACCAGATGGATTACAGGTTAAAGGACTTTTAGCATAGTCCAGTATGATGTAAGATGACCTTTCTCATAGCCCAGGCAGCAACTCTAGTTAACTGTAATCCAAACATTTAAAGTGACAGCTGGTTACATTTCTGAGTCATCTGTAGGACAGACTGTCGTATCCAGTGTCATCTTCCTGGTGCCATGGAAGAACAAATAGCTCAGGGTTACCATGCCATTAGTATAAATTTAGGACTTTCTACGCTGTAGCAAATCTGACTTCACAAAGGCAGTGTGAACTGTGTGCTTCTGCTAACATGTCTTATGCACCTTGCATGCTTATATTGCTAATCCCCCTACAAAAAGGTAAATAAAAATCTATCCACCATATAAAATAACATACGGGGAGGATAATAATATTAACTCTCTTGGGCTTCTTGATGTGATATGTATATCTACTGCATAAAATCATTTGTACAGCATCCAATAAGTGAGACTGTGACATCCAAGTGGAATTCCGTAACCTAAGAAAGACAGGATTCTATATCACTTAGGCAACCACAGGGCACCAGTCTTCTTATATAATATGGGCATTATTTACTTGAAAGTGAGCAAAGTTCATGAACAAAAAATCGGTAATGGCCATCAATTACATGGTAACAGCAATTTAAGGTCAGAATAGACTAGGTTCATTATACCCCTCCTGCTTCATCAGCAAATATGAATAAATATGCTGTGCAAATGTACTGATGTGGTTCCTATGCACTCTACTATCCACAGGATCCAGCGATTCCCTTGGTAAACAAACATTTGTCCCGGTTTATCTTAAATGCCTGTGCTGTCTTCATGCCCATTGTCTTCTGGTTGGCTGTTCCATAGGTTTGCCACCTTTGGGAGAAGAGGATCTTCCTAGCGTTACCCTATAATTTGCAACCTCTGAGCTTCAGTGCAAGGCCCAGAGCCTTTCTGGAGGATAACAGCTCAAACATCTCTGTCTGTACAGTCTTGTCCATAACTTTGAGTATGTCACAGACTAAGATCATGTACCCTCTCAGCTTTCTAGTCTCAAACCTGAATGAGTTAGGGGCCTCCAGTGTCTTCTCATAGCTTCTTACTGTCATCCCCCTTATCATTGTTGGGGCCCTGCATTGTACCTTCTCAGCTGCTTTAATGTCCATTTTGTGTTGAGGAGCCCAGAACTGCATATATTAATCCAGGTGTTGCCTGACCAGGGCTTTGTAAAGTTACAGGATTACATACCCTGGTCTGCTGGTCATTCCCCCCACCCTCCATTAAATGCACACCAGCATTCTGCTGCCCCTCTTGACTGCAGCCACACACTTTTCGTCCTGTTTCAGCCCATTGTCTATGATCACATGATCTTTTTCCTCTTTCAGCCCAGCTAGTGGAGCCCCACACAGTGTGTAGGTCCTAATGCTGTTTAATATTCACACTTTTTTTAAAGCTGTGATAATACTAACAGGTTGAAGAAGTCACTAATATATATTTTACAGTCCTAAAAATTATCTGAATTCCTGGAAAATCAGAGGGACTGCTGGTCAAACCTATCATGTTGCCTATGCAAACAAACACCTACGTCAGAAGGATCACTGTGCAGATAAAAAACATGGCTGCATGTGATATTATAGTCAGGAAAGAATGCATCTTTACCAAGGTGTGGTGCACAGACACTGCCATAAAACCTAGTCCTACAGCTGAAGGAGCCAGGCAAGGAACTGATTATACAGAGCTTGACTTTGGAGACTCACCCTAGGTGCCTTCAAAGGGAGGATGTGAGTGCAGTGTTTTGGTTGACTCCTGTGTGACAAGGGTGAAAGTATCAGCAAGCAATCAAAATCCATTCCAATGTGTACACAGATGCACATAGTGGAACAACACCAAAGCAGAGCAAGGGCCATTTCTCGTGGTCATAGTGGCAGCAGACTGTAACATTGATCAGACATTGTGTCTGTGGTGCCAGGTGGCTGTTAGATACCATTGCTATAAGGCAAGGGGATGGCAGCTGGAGAGAATCGCACTGTGTGATGCCTGAAAACATGAGGCATTGGAATGCGGCCATGGACCGCTGTGGACAGATCCTGCTATGGGAGACAGTGGACAACCTCCAGTCAGAGCAGCTGTGACAGGTGGCAGAGGACAAGCTCAGGAATACTTATTTCCTGTTAGATACTCAGAAAACAGAAAAAAATCCAGGACATCATGGAAATGTGGGAGACTAGACATAGTATCTGCATGTTCCATGTCTTGTATATTGCCCTCAGTGGAGATGTAGCAAAGTGCTAATGGAAGTACTGGAACTTGTGTGAACTGATAGGAAGATCAAAGTGAGAACTCGAGGAGTAGCCAGCCCTGAAGATGGGCAGAGTGTCATGGGCTAGCAGCTTTGCTACAAAAGGTGAGGAGCCAATGCAGTGCCCTAGTACAGTTGACTGACTGGAGGGAAGCTTGGTAGTATGCCAGCTTCACAGCTAGATATATGGGTACTGATTGCTCCCACAAGGGTGGGCAAGGAGGCAGCTCAAATGAGCCAGGCAGGCATTATTCCCAAAACAGGCTCTCACCTGGAACTAGAAGTTTAGCATTTGCCCACACCCTTAGCAAATATCGTAATGGCTTAGTACATTTGGCACCTGGCATGGCCAGGAAATATCCCATAACTGAGACATTCTTGGTCCTGAGATTATTATAGGATGGAGTGGAACTAGCTTCCCTTAGGGTGACAGTTTGGGGGGTTCCCAAGGGAGGGCAGGGATCCCAGCTGGTACTCCCTTAAGGGGTACAGCCTGGTGGCCTGTGGGCCTGAGAAGTGTGAACTGAGCAGCATGGCTATGGGGGGCATGTGTTGAGTAGGCTGTTGCAGTCTAGAGGTCCAGGAAAACATACTGAAGACCAGAGCAGAACACCAGGTTGTTAAAGAGTCTCCAGAAGACAGGGAGGAGATAGTCTTTGAAAATGTGTGGAGGGTCCCAAAGAAGTACAGACTGGGCACTCATGGCTGCATGAGTAGGAATTTCTGGGAAGGTGGGCTGCAAGGTGCTGTTGTAGAAGCAGTGCTCTGGTTGGTGTCAGGGCTGCCATATGTGCAAGGGGTATCGTCAGTTCCTTAGTATAGCTGCGTTGTAGCAGAAGTCAATACTGAATGCTCTGCTACGTCCAGTTACTCAAAATATCTGTGGGCTGCACCTAGTTTTGAAATTCTGTGTTTGTGAGTATATTATTAGCAAATTGTTATCGGTGAAATAATCTGAAATGGGGAACTAAGATTTCAGTGCAGTGCAAAAGATGGGACTAGGAAGTGTCCAACGTGTTGACTATGCTAGGGAATGACATTTTATTTATTTTAAATTTTATGATTCGGATAACACCTTTGAGCACAAGCTCCTTCAAGAAGGTTCCACATCAAAAACAGTTAACAAACATTACAGACATCAGGTTACAGGTATAATATAAGTCAGAAACAAAATGGCGAGGTGCCAGTAATTTGATTTAAGGGTTCCATCAGATCAGTGATCAACATTACAGATAAAAGGGTACAGACATAATTTTACCTCAGTTTACATTACAATTGGCAAATGAGTGCAGTTTGATTACAGGGAGAAGAAATAGCATGTTTACAGTACATTTTGACGTGTTATTAAGCTTAAAACAGACTCAAAGTGTGGCCACTTGGGCCTTGTCAACAATAGCATCAGAGGGTGATAAGCGGTCAAGTATCTAGAGAGTATGAGCTAACCTGGCAGGACCAGGACTAGGGTAGTCTTTGAACGGTTAGCCGGGAGTTAAGACGTGAGGAACTGTGGGAGTAGGCAAAGTCAAGGAAGGGAGAGAGTAAGCCAAGGAGAGTGGGAGAGGGTGTGGAGGGTGGTTGAGAGTGAATAGAGGCTGTGGAGAGACCGTGAGGCAGTGAGAGAGTGAGTTATATGGAGAGAGAGAGAGAGAGAGAGAGAGAGAAAGAGGGGAGGGAGACAGAGAAAAAAAGGTGAACTATGCTTCATCTAGGGATTCACCAATCGGCACAGGACGAGGCTGGATGGAGTTGGGGGCTGACCTGGTATAAGACAGCAGGGCAAGCAAGGGGGAGGAGTGTGCTAAGAGGCTGCTGGGGAGACTATGGGTAGAAGGTGGCTAGGTGCTTATGTTATGTCTTCAATGTTAGATGGACTCGACCTCAAAATATTGTTGATGAAATGTACTGTTGACTAATCTTTTCCACTATCATTGGCCCATTGGATTATTAATTTCATTGTATAGGCCAGGCTTATTTTTTCCAGATCAGGGCATGCCAAACGACCCTGGTTTGTTGGAAGGCATAATTTTTCCCATGAGATTCTTGCGGATTTTCCTATCCATATAAATTTTCTAAATTCTCTCTTAATGTTTTGGAACCAGGTATGTGGAATGGAGACAAGAACCATTTGCATTCTGTATGATAAAAATGGAACTGCTAGCATCTTAAGTATTTGAATCTTGCCCCATAATGGTAAAGGTATTTTGCCCCCCAAACCCAGCCTATCTTTTAAGGTATCAAAAGATTCCTTGAAATTCAGGTTGAATAATTTTTGGATATCATTGTGTATATAGATGCCTAGGTATCTCATACCTTGTGTTTTTTCGGTGGCATTAATGTGTTTTTGAGTGCATCAACATCTTGTACATAAAATGTGATAATTTCAGTTTTATTTTCATTCACCTCATATCCAGACACATTGGAGAATTTCTTTATACTTAAGGCAAGCTCTTTTATACTGCTTTCTGGGTTTTGTAAGGTTAATAAAACATTGTCTGCGAAAGCATTCAATTTAAATTGAACGGAGCCTATTAGGACTCCTTGAATTTTGCTGTTTAGCCTAATTTCCCTTAAGAGTGGTTCTAAACCCAATACAAAAAGTGAAGGAGAAAGGGGACAACCTTGATGTACTCACCTATGTAATGATATGGGATTTGAAAGATCTCCATTAACTTTTAATTGAGCTATTGGGTTAGCATATATTGTTTGAATAACGTGTACAAAGTCTGATGGAAAACCAATGGATAAGAGGATGTTAAACAGATATGGCCACTCCAACATGTCAAACACTTTGGTGGCATCCAGGGCCATAAATACTGTTGGTACCTTGATCTTCCCTAAATATGCTATCAAGAACAGGAGCATGACTAGGCCGGATTTTATTGCTCTATTAGGAATAAAATCTGTTTGATTTTCATGAATCATATTCTCTAGATATCTAAGTATTCTATTATTTAGGATTTTAGTAAACAACTTATAGTCAATATTTAAAATAGCTGTTGGTCTATAGCTTTTGACTTAGGTACTAAGTTTTCCTTGTTTCAAGATAAGTGATATAAGGGCCTGAGAAAAGGAAGGAGGGATCTTTTGAAGTTGGATTCGCTGAATAGTTTGCTAAGAAGTGGAATAAGCTGATTTTCAAAAGTTAGAAAAATTCTAGAGTGAAACCGCCTGTCCCCGGCATTTTCGACTTAGCCATCTTCTTCAGAGATTCTCTAATCTCAGAGGATGTAATGGGAAGGTTCAGACTAATAGCTTCTAGATCTGTTAATTTATTAGCATTTAATTCACCGTAATAGCATAAATCGGTTTCAGATAGGCGACATTCAGATGTATAAAGTGACGAAAAGAATCTAAAAATTCAGATAGAATCCCCTCTTGTGTAGTTACTGTCTGGCCATCTGAAGTTTGAATTGATGTTATTTCTTTCTTTCCTTCCTCCAACTGTTGTAATCTTTTGCCAATGTTTTCCTGTTACCGCTATTCATCTTCCAATTTTTGTTAGACTTGGCCCATTGTTTTTGTGTTTAAATACTCAGTGGACTCAAAAAGATTTCTGAGTTCTAACATTTCATTTAATTTGGAGTTATTGCCGTCTTTCACTGCTTTGTCTAACATTTGCAATTTAATCTCTAATTCTTTTTGTTTTTTTTAATTCTTTGCCTGTTCCTCCATGTGGCTTCTGAAATTATTACTCCTCTTAACTTGGCTTTTTAATATGTTAGTATGGGGGAGGGTGCATCCCAGAGCCCTGCTGGGGTGTGTGGGACCTTGTGGGGGGGGCTAAAAATGGTGCCCTGGGAAGGCACTGATCATCGAGCAGACTCGATAGGCCTATAGAAAAAAGAGAATATTGATATTCAATGGAGCAAAGCTGTCGCTGCACCAGGACCTCTCAATGTGGGTCCAGAAAAAAAGACAGCAATTCAATTCATATATGAACTCATTGCGGGAGCGAGGTATTGAATTCTTCATGGCCTTTCCTGCAGTTGTACGGGTGAAAGTTGTGGATGCCAGTTATTTGTTTTGGGAGCCAGAGAAACTTAAAAGATTTGTAGAAGACTGGGATAAAAAGAACTCTGCCAAGTGAGGAGATAACATTGCCTGCAGACTTTTCCATCTTTTTTCTTTTGGAATCTGTTACTCGCTCTAGGCTACCCACTTGCCCCACAAGATCTCTGGCCTGCGTCGGAAAAAGTAATGGACTGACCCTGAGAGGACTACTACATGCCTCATGCAACTCTCGCCTGGATGTGCTGCTTGGGAGTTCGAGTAGAGACAGCTGAAGCCTTCCGACTGCAGCAATTAAGTGTCTGCGCAAACCTTGTTGCTTTGGACTGTAATCCCGAGGCCTAAATATTTGACTGTTAGGCTGCCCGATTGGATGTGAAGTGAAGGATGAACTTTGCTGTGAGCTGAAAAGAGGAACGTGCTGTACCGAGGCCAACTGTGAAGCTGAATGCCAGCTGATCAAGAAAATTCAGGTCAAGGGGGGGGCGAGAGACCGACATGTGGTTTTGGTGTGTGGGCCTCTTCCCTTGGTCAGCCCTAGGCCTCGGGGGAAAGGGGAAGTAAAATCAGGGTTAATACAACCACAAAAGGGGGAAGGGAGGAACTGGGGTTGGAAAGTGTGAGATTCGGGGTATGGGGGGATTTTTCTTTGTCAACATGGACCGAGAAGTTGAGCAGCAAAAGGAAAATGATACTGAAGTGCAGGGTCGCTGACAATGCTCAGAATCCGGGGGAGGGGGGTAGCAAACTGGAGTGCTTATAAGCACTGAGGAGTGTTGTAACAGCTAAGATTCATAAAAGTCCCTTTTGAAAGGGACATCACTTTGGAGCCGGACTGCCACAAGTTGGAGTGGCGCAGAGGGAGGGGGCATTTGAGGGGATTGGTTAGTGTTTGAAGCATTAACATTTATATATAAACAAGTTTCAAGGGGAGGAGGAGGACAAGGTGAAGTATAAGTCTTAATACTTCATAGAAGATCTAAACTAAATGTTTTGGTCTGGAGGGGGGAGGAGGTATAAGGGGAGGTTAGAGGGATTTACTGTTTCAACTGGTTTGCTGGTATTGGAAAAGTTTCTGCCTATTGTTAATGTTAAGACAACCTGCTTATTTTTCTGCCATGGTAACCTGCTGTAAATGGTTTGCATATGGTCATGACATCAAGGAAATATATTTAGGGCCAAAAGTGTCTACAGGACTCTCTAACAGTGTAAAATGACTGCCCCAAGGGATGATGTTATAGTGTCATGGAATGTAAAGGGTATCTCCTCACCAATCAAAAGGACTAAGATCCTTACAGTCTTAAAGAAGAAATCCACGCAAATAGCCCTGCTACAAGAAACACACCTAAACCCAAAGGAACATAATAAGTTGGTGAGTGGGTGGGTTGGGGCTTGTCATGCAGCAACATACACGTCGCACAAATGTGGTGTGGTGATTTTATTTCATAAAGATTTCCCTATAGAAGTTACACAAGTCATGAAAGACTCCGAAGGGGGGTAGATACATATCTGTTACATGGAAGGTGAGAGGGCAAATGATCATGCTGGGTAATGTGTACGTGCCATTCACGTTTGAACCCGGATTCTATCAACAAATATTAGATTTAATATATAGAGAGCACTTTCCCAACCTGATACTAGGAAGGGACTTCAATTGTGTTATGGATGGAGATATAGATTATTCGGGCAACAAAAAATGAACTAACAGCGCCACAAAGGCGTGGGTCAGTGGGCTAAGGGATTTGGATGGAGGGTAGCAAACCCAGGGGCAAGGGAATACAAGTTCCACTCCTTCCCTCATGATTCATGGTCCAGACTTTACTATATATACATCCCAAGTGCACTATATGAAGGGGTAAAGGAGGTGTCACATGGGGTAATTTGTATTTCCGGCCACTCTATGGTGCAGATGGAATTACAGATAGGGAGAAGGGAGAACACAATAGGAAGCTGGTGCTTCCCCACATACCTACTAGCTAAAGAGGACTTTAGAAACTACCTGAAAAAGCAATTGGAAAATTATATCACAATAAATCAAGGGACAGTAGAGAAACAAAGGACTCTATGGGAATCTGGGAAGGCGTACATGGGGGGGGCAATCATCAGTAACACAGCTAAGGTCAAAAGGAAAAGACAAAGGAAAGCTGAGGAACTGGAACATCTGATTAAGGATTTGGAACAAAGGTTAAGCTCAGGAGTGGGGAGGAGGAGAAGAAACATCTGAGATTGGCCAGAGAATCACTTAATAAATGCTACACGAATGAGGCTCAATCCAAATTTTATTTTGCAAAACAGAGAATCTATGAGTGGGGTAACAAACCCGGCCCATTGTTACTTAAACTCATGAAGGGGACAAGGCCTAACATAGAACAGTAGCCATAAGAAACTTACAAGGGAAGCTAATTCATGACAGCCAAGATATCCGGGAATGCTTTAAGTAACATTATAGTATTCTATACCAAGCTAAATGCGCCAGTATGAATGAACTGGCACAGGAATTTTTGCAAGGCATAACAATTTCTACTGTCATGGAAGTATAAAGAAGCAGGTTGGGAGCAAAAATTACAACATCAGAAGTTCTGACGGCAATAAGTAGGCTGAAGCCGGGTAAGGCGGGGGACCCGGATGGCTTTGGTGTAGAATACTACAAAGTCTTAAAAGGGGACCTCACTGACCAGCTGAGGGCAGTAATGGAGGAGGCCATAGAGGAGGGGGGATCCTCAAAACTTGCCTAGAAGCAAATATCTGTGTAATTCCCTGGAAAATATGATACAGAGGCGTACAGACCCATCTCCCTACTTAATTGTGATTGCAAGATTATAGCTAAAGTTCTGGCCCTTAGGTTGGAACAGGTTCTCCCAGATGTAATACATCTGATCAAACAGGATTTGCGAGAGGCAGGCTATCCTACCAAAACATGAGGAGACTGCTCAATGTGGTGCGGTGGGGGGTGAAACACCTGAGGCATGCTTGCGTGCTGACCATGGACACAGAAAAAGTGTTCGATAGAATTGAATGGGATTACCTCTTTGAGGCAATGCATAGTTTTGGACTGGGAGATGGGTTTGCAGAGTTAGTTAAGACACTGTATGTGAAACCCAGGGCAAGGATATTGGTGAATGGAACACCCTCAGAGGAATTTGAACTGTTCCAGGGAACTAGACAGGGGTGCCCCCTCTCCCCTCTCCTCTTTGCCATAGCTATTAAGATCAGGGAAAGTAAAAACATACAGGGGATACCAGGAAGTGGGGGGGGCAACATCATGCCACCCTATATGCAGATGATTTGCTGCTCTTCATCACATACCCCAAGCAAACAATGCCAGCCCTCTTCAATATTATCAATGAGTTTGCCTGCTTCTCAGGATATAAGCTTAATTATCAAAAATCTGAGATATTGTTTTTAGGGGGGAAGGAGATGATATTCCAAAGCTTCACATACTTGGGTATCAAGGTGGGGGGGACACTAACTAAATTATATGAATGGAACTACACACCCCTAATTAATACAATAATAGCAGACCTGGTGAGGTGGAGGGCACTCCCTATTTCGTGGCTTGGTCATATTAATTTAATAAAAATGAACATACTACCGAGAGTGCTCTACATCCTGCAGATGGTTCAGATGTGTCCCAGTGCCCGGGACATCCATCGCTTAGAAAAGGGATTTGCAGACTTCATTTAGAGGGGAAAAAGGGCTAAAATGAAGTTGTGAAGGTTGAAGGCCACTAAAGAGAGGGGAGGGTTAGATTTCACAGATATTAGGGAATATTACTTAGCCATCCAGTACCATTATCTACACAACTGGATTAATAAGAGGAGAGGTAGCATCGTGGTTAGACCACGAAGAAGAGGGTTGCCCAGGTAGATTAACTATGTATTTGTCTAAGAGGGGTTCAGGGAGGTATAGGCATCTTCAAGACCCAAATCCACTGGTCACATTGGTCTGAGACGCATGGGAAGCAATTAAAAGACGAAGAAGAGTAGGGGAAGAACATACCATGTTGATACCCCTGACAAGAAACCCAGAATTTTTGCCAGATCTTGAAGACAGGCTTTGCGCTCTGGGAAGAAAAAGGTATTAGATGTATAGGGGATCTGTATAGCAGGGAGGGCCTATACACCTTTGAGGTGGTCAGGGAGGCCTTGGGCTTACCAGGAGCACATCTATACAAATATTTCCAGTTCAGGAATTTCTGCAGCAGTCTGGAAAGAAAACAGGGAGACAAAAGTCAGTTAATGGCAACAGAACAAGAAATATTTAAAGCAGAAAGACATGAGACAGGCCTGATAGGCAGAGCTGCTAAATTGGATAGGGAATACTTTCCAGATTTGTCTGAGAAGACTAGAACCCAGTGGGAAACAGACCTGGGAACTCCCATAAAGGAAGATCAATGGCATATAATATTCTCATCACATATGGGCCTACTCCCCTGCAGTAGGTTCAAAGAGACACAATATAAATTAATTCACCGGCTGTTCCACCCACCAAGCTTAGTACATAAATTCTATCCAGGTATTACAGATAGATGTGGCAGATGTAAGATAGCTAAGGGAACATACTTTCACTATTTTTGGTCATGCTCAAAATTACAATCCTACTGGAAGGACATCACTCAGGAGATCACACAAATATGGAGTGGGGGAGTAATCTTCTCACCCATCTCTTTACTATTTGGGGTGGAGGTGGTAGGAGTTGAAGAATGGGATTTCTATCCAAGGTGGGTGAGAGTGTCCCAGGTGGTGACTAGAGAAATGATCCTCAACACATGGGTCTCGGGTATACAACCCACAGTTAGAATGTGGAGAGACTCACTGGTCACCACCTTAGTGGCAGACAGATTGACATATGCCTTAAGAGACAAAGAGGAGAGATTCATATCAGACTGAGCAGACATCATCACATCCCTGTCAGCAGTGGAGCTGCAGATCCTGCACAAAGGAGGAACTTGATGAAGGTGGAAGGAAGGCCCAAGGAAATAGGGAAGGGGGCTATAAGTAGCATAGAGAATGCTAGGATCCCTCAAGTATTGCACCTCGTCATGATCCAGATCTGTAGTAATAGCGATGGTAGTAATGCATCTAACTTCAAAGGCAGAATGACATTGTGTGGTTGTCTTTCTTCTCTTTTTTTCCATACAGTTACATCTCTTACTTTCTACTCTTAACACTCTATTGGGCACACTGCCTGTTTCCAAGTATACAGTTTATGAAATGAAAGTGTAGTACTGAGTATACCACAGTAAGAGAAGATTAAAACATTGAGGCTAAGTCTTGTAGATTAGAGCTATGCTTAGGGTATCAGCAGGAGGGGCATCCTGGAGAACTATGCTTTATTCAGTGTCATCATGATGCTGATGTGTAAGCCTGAAAGCGTCCTTATGAATCTTTATGTATTGTACCTTCATGTTAACTGTATACCCTTCCGTTTTATCTGGAAAACAATAAATTATACCATACAAAAAAGCTGTTGAGCCCATTCAGGAGGTGTTTCGTGTAAGGTTTCAGGTGAATTTGGAGCCATTGCATACATACCTCCCTCTATGCTCATTTGTTCTGCATTACTAGGCTCCTCTAAGCTGTTTCCTGTCGGGTTTTCTTCTGATGTATGTGGGGTTTGGTTATCAACTGTTTCCTTAGATGAGTGGCTCTCATCAGTGCCAGATAGTATATTTTCAATGGGTTGTGTAGTAGCTTTTCCCCTTTTTTCTCAGGATCCACTTTGGGAGTCATTTTAGTTGGTCTGGGGCCCACTGGGTCCCAACAATTTTTAAAGGGCAATGTTAATTGTTTGAGTTTCCTGGCACACACCTCACTGCTAGACTTGGGAGTAGTGACCTTATCTGGGGTATCAGAAGCCAAAATGTTCTGGCTTCTCTGGCCTGCAAGGCTCAGTCCTGTAATCTCAATTATTTTAGATAGTCTCTTTGTTTCTCTAGTACTCATATGGCTGGAAAACCAGGGCAGTTTAAATTCTCAGTTAATGTAATCAGCAGGGCCACGCACCAGCGTTCGTAAAATCAATTCCAAATAAATCATACACTTTCGTTTTAGCACTCAACACCAGTCAATATAAAAGCGGCGTTGAACAAGAATTAGAGCTGTAAATACTTATCCTCTTGAGATTGACAATTCAGTGTTTCTTTTGCATCCTTGCAGGTCGTTTCTCTTAGAAAAATGTCTACAGCTCTTCCATGAACCGCCCACCCTCTGAGTTCTTCCTAATTTAGGGACTTAACGCAGCGTGTAGCGAAAAAGAAGAGATTTTATGCCATACTGTCTTGGCCAATTCCGTCTCGCAACGGGGCCAGACCGCTACTGCTGCTGTCTGGGAGGAATACAAAATAAAGGGGAACTGCGCTTTCAAATAAACGTTGCATTCCGCAGCTATGCCAATTTCCTGGACCCACTGGTTAGTCGATCCACTGAAACTTTGGCTCGTCCTGAATGACAAACACAGACCGCCACCAGCTGAAAACACAGTGCTTGCCACGTGCTCGTTCTTTGTATGTCAGCCAGCCTTATGCAATCCAAAAAAAAAAAAAACATCCTTCAGGCCGGTATCACTTCGTGAAAATAACAAGCACCATTATTGCCATGAACAAAAGAAGCTTCAACTGTTGTGAAGAAGGAGAAGTGAGAAGGTGAACTTGAAGAAGGTGCAGGAAGCATTGCTACCTAACCCGGATACTGGCACATTGCATCGCTCCGCACCAACCAGTTTCAGCCCGATCATGTTCCTGAACTAGATAGTAAAATAAAACAAACCCAAGAGTAAGCACAGTAATATTTTCATGAACTTTATCTCAACAAATGCACACGATTAATGTACTAAAACACATTACTAAGCTATGCCTCATAGGTGAACAAGAATATGTGTGCCTACATTTATTAATGTGAAGCACACAGTTTAAAACAATATGCCAGAATAACCCACATAGTTGCTGCTTGCTGAAGCACTGAACTAAAAATCACAGCAAGTAATCAAAGACAAGTTAAAACTAGTGTACCTAGACTAACTGCTTTCAAATGTGTTGTAGCTGCATAGCATGTAGCTGTGAAAAGCCATTGTAGCAAACAATGCATTAGAAGAATGGCTGCTCTCTGAAGTCAGATGCAAATTCACTTTTCAACTCAGGAGTAGTTAAACTCCAACATGAAACCTCCTTCAGGGATTTTATTTTGAACACTTGTGCAGTATTAACACGGTAATACTGTATACTTTTATAAATTCCAACTAAGTGAAAAAGTCTCTTTGCCAGAGGGAGTAGACAGAAGCTTACATTTTCTGATAACTTTGCCACATAGAAAATGCATGCTTAGACAACCAAACAGTAAAATGTGATCTGAGCAAGTAAGTAATCAAAGAGCAGATAAAATACATCTAAAACAAGCAAATGTCTTGCAAAACAGTTTTATCTTAGCTGCACAGAACACTGAGAAACACACATTTCTAAAAAAATCTGAGTGAATGCAATGGGGTCCACTGTAAACTCAACAATCAGATCAAAAGCAATTAAAACTACCCGAAGAAACCCAAACTTTTTTGAAAGCCTTCATCACGCATGCTTACAGTCTCCCCATGAAAGAAGAAGACACTTACCTTTCAAATTTAATCGGCACCAGCACTGGAGGAAGAACACAGGCACTAAAGTACAAGCACCCAGTCTTGGAAAATCTGAGAGAAACTGGGCTGCAAACAAAGCACCTTTACTTCACCTAACCCCATGATGCATTGCATGACTGGGGTCATATCCTATAAGATGGCTCTTAGCATTTTTTTCACACTGACATACTGAACCAAATTAAAGTTGACTTCTTGCTACTTTTGAAAGGAACAGAGAAAAACATTGAGGGATTAATGGCCCAGGCTGCACAGATTTAAAGGAAATACAGTTTACAGGCCCTTCCCTTTTAAGAACCATTTCTAGATGTTATCAAAATCCAAATGCAAGGATTTATTTAACTATGAAAAACATGGACCACTTGTGATAATAACTGCAATGTCAGTGTAAAGAAAAATATATTTTACTGCAAACCAAAAGAAGAGTATTCAAAAATAAATTAAATGAAAGGGGACTAAGGACTGACTATTGGGGAACTCCCATATTCACTGAAACTAAGGGGGTTAACATACAGTATTGGCAACTTAGTACACCCTGTTCATCCCATGAGATAATTCTGAAACCAGCCAGTGATATTGGGGGATAAACTAAGTAACTCTAAGGTTAATAAAAGCTGGTGATTGACCAGTTTAAAGACCTAAGTGAGGTTCTCAAACCCAAGGGACCAATCTCAGCTTTTTCTACGGGTCTTAACCCTGCCTCAGTGCTAACATGAGGACACAAGTAATGTCCCATTTCCTGCTCCCTTCCATTAACCGTCTGTGGTGACATCATATACCACTGTGCAAACAAAACCACTCTGCTGGACCTTGATCAATTGTACAACAAGTTGAGCAGGTTCATCCTCTCCTCTCCTCCAGATGGTCTACCCATCACTGTCTGCTGCATGACCAGCTTAAGTGGGTAAGCCCCTTAACTCATTCTATCTGATGCCACCATTTTGGGTCAGGTTAAGCAATGGATGGTTGTGACGCCATATGGCGCTAATGGGTATAATGGGTTAAGTAACAAGGACTACCACTGGCTTTCTTTGTTTGTACAACTGTGCACAAGGAAAAGCCCCTGATTATCTCCTAGTCCACCTCAAACATTCAAGCAGTGCCTACTCCCCCTGTTCAACTGCAGCACTTACTTTCTCAATACCCAGGATGAAGTGTGGGATTCGTAGGAAGGCCTTTGCATTTGCAACACCAGACACCTGGCACAAAACTCCCTCTCAAACTGAGGAATGCTTCTAGCTTGCAAGTGAACAACTGCAGTCTTTCCAGCCACCTTAGAACTCCCTGTGTTTGTTTTGGTCCAGAATCCCCATCCCCCCAACCATGTTCATGTTGCATAACAATGCTCATGCTCTTTGTTTGTTGTGACCCAGCTTTATTAGCTTGCTTTGATTACTATTTGGATATATTTTATAGTTGTTCTTTCCTGTGCATATCTCAGCATGTAAGTAACTATTCATTCTGGACTATGTTATCCTGTGGACTGCAGCTGTCCTCCCTAGGACCCCCCATAAAAATGAGATGCTGCATCTCATGGAGTAATCCCAGTTGGAGTAATTTTAAATACATACATAAATAAATAAATAAATAAATGCTCCATTCACTATTTAACCGCAATTACAAAAAAAAATTCTAATCGCAAAAAAAGATTTGGGACTTGGTTTCTATGCCAATTCTTTTTCACGAGAACTGATCCTTTTTTGTGAGCTTTTGTTATTTTCATGAAAAAGGATCTCTACTCACAAACAAGTATTTGTGACTTGTTTTTTTTTTTACAGGTTTCATTTAAAGTAAGTGAGTTTCAATGTTTTTCAATGGGGTTTTCAACTTTGATAGCTTTGCCATTTTTGCATCTTTTTATTCAAAATTTTCAATATGGCCTTTTTGAGACCCCACTTCATGAACAATGTCAGTGGAATTATGCAAATGCAGCCCAAAAGGCAATTTTGCGGTAGGTTGGTGAAATGACCTTTCGATCGGGATTTGAACATTTTCACCACCCTTGTTTATGAGGTGAGATCATAAGAAAGGTATGTTGAAAATTTGGGGTCACAATATATAAAAAATGGCACAGTCATGCACATCCTACATACATATATACATCTAAAGAGGGATGGGGGTGCAGGGCCCAAAAATTATGGATGGATGGGCACACTCAAATAAGAAAACAAATATGGAGGGAGGCAAGGACCCTGCACTCCTACAGGCAAATAAGCATATGATTAGACTATATCAGAAAGTCAGGAAATTAATTGCAAAAACTTCATTAATGCACTAGTTAGGGTTAAAGCAACAAAAGTAGGGAAATGTGGAGTTAGGGTATCCAACCCTAACACCCCACCCCCACCCTGCAGTCAGCAACAGGCATGGAGTGTGCCTTGCGGCTGTCAAACATAATGCTCACTCCATTCTCAAATACTGTACCCATCTCAGCTTACTTACTCATGGAATTGGGTGAGCGTTAGGGCTGACAATCGCAAGGCACACACCATGCCTGTTGCTGCCTGTTTTTTGCAATGAATATATATAACATACTATTTAAAAAATTGCCACTTATGGATGCTAAATTATTGTGAAGGTCAGCATGATGCCCTGTAGGCAAGGGGTGAGTCAGATCGGGAGTGGTAAACTGAATAGTCATCCTGGGTGAGGTAGGAGAGGAAAGGAAAGAGGGGTCTGCTCTGTTTCACTCTGATCCTGAGGGAGCCCCCTAGGAATAGGGCACTGCTCTTTTGTACAGCACTAGATCCCTGAGGAATAAAACTGTGGTATTATCAGATTTTATTGCCCACTTCTCTAGGGGTCTGGTGTGACTCATCGAGACCTGGCTCAAAGATGTCTCCGGATCTGACCTAGAAAAAGCAGTCCCAGTCAGATTCTCGATGGTGCAATGCCCAAGGTGAAAATGTAGAGGATGGGGTTGTGGGGGGAATATGTTTATGATCCTGCCTGAAACTTACAGTGTACCCACTGAAGGAGATGGGATCATTTGAATGTGCGGCTGTAAAGAGTGATTCAGTTGTAAGGTGTAGGATTTTCCTGGTGTGCTACCCCAAGGGTGGAAACAGGATTTCCTACAGGAATTTGAGGAGCTCATCATGGACCATTGACTGGGCACCCCAACCTGATTGTGTTAGGGGATTTCAGTGCTTCATTAGCAGATGAAAACTTGTGTTTTGCTCAACAATTCCTCCAGTTAATTAGTTCACTGGGCCTCACACCTCTACAATCCACAAACATGACCACATCTGGGACCACATCGTATCTCTGGGGATGAACATTTGAAATGTCAAGTTGGACCCAGTGGGATAGTCAGAGTATTATGCTGTACAGTTTCTGGCAGAAGTCTCCTAGATAACACCACCACCACCACCAATGGAAATGATCCAGTATCATCCAAAATGTGATACAGAGCCTGAGAAGTTCATGGCACTACTGGACATTTTGTGCATTGTGTCAGTGTTTGGGGAGGTTCAGTTGTCACTGTTGATGGCTGTAACATAGCAGTCTGGATTCCCTTGCACCAATCTGTGTCTGCTCACAGGACTCCTGTCGCAGCCCACCATGGAAGAATGATGAGCTGAGACAGATGAAGGCAATGGACAGAGGTTGCAGCATTCCTGGAAAAGGTCCAGCTCTGTGAAGTCCAAAGCAGGGGAAGGTGCTCCACTCAGTGAAGTGCTAGGTCACTCGTAACTCTGCAGTAAACTAAAAATGACTGGCACTGACACCAAGAACTTAACCAACAATACGGTTTATTACAAAGGTCAGTGTAGAAAATTCTCTGAAAAACACGTAGCCAGTATCACAGACAGGAACAATAAACTCACACCCAAAAGATGCCCTGACCAGTTTTACACATGTGTGCTTCCTCAGGGAGGGGCAGATCTTTTTTTTTTTTCAACTCTGTTTATTCTCCTTGCAACCTGGAACTCTCTCGAGCTACCTCTTCTTGCCGCCGCTCTGCCGCTCTACCGCCGACCTGATCCCCTGCTTCCTCAGAGGGTATGCTGCCCCTCCTCCAACCTCCGATCAGGAACTCCCTAGCTCTGAGCCCCCTTGGGCAGGGCCGCCACTCCATCCGGCACTCTATCTACAATCTAGCGCTGGCTGGGGAGGAGGAGGGGGGGGAGAGGCGGAGGCAAGGTCCAGTGTTGGTGTGTGGCGGTGGCCCGGAGAGGAGCCGTCGGCCCTCCAGGCGCAAGGGGTTTTTCTCTCTTGTGTGCATTGCCCCCTGAGTGCAGTCGTGCCATGGCATCAGCACTTGGCTGCCCCGTAGACACCTGCTGCGCTCACCCCCGATTCTTGTTCCCGCGTTAGTAGTACCCTGGTCTCCACCGGGGTCTCTACTGCACCAGGAAGACCTGGATCCCTGCCAGGGAGAGGAGAGCTGTCCTACGGATGCTCAATCCATCTCCCTCCCTTGCCACCCCCCAGCGCCCAGGCTCACTCCCAAACCCAGGTTGCTGGTGTGACGCGAGGTGTGGTATCCAGCATCTCAACCCTCAGTGCCATCAGGCCAGAGGGGCAGATCATTTGATGCCACACATAGGTTTTCACTGCTATGCTGATGACACTCAACTGTACCTGTCTTTTACACCAGACAGGTAAAGGGTCATCTCTGTGTCAGAGCAATGCCTGCAAGAAATTTCAGACTGGGTGGCCTCCTGCTAACTGAGACTTAACACTACAAAAATGGAGCTGCTGCAAGTGGAGCCAGGTCCTTCCAGGTTGACAGGCTGGAATGGTGTCACCAGGTTACCTTCTTTAAATGGCACAACTCTGACTGCCATGGATATGATAACAAATCTGGGAGTCATTGTGGACTCTCTACTAACACTTGGACATCATGTGTCAGCTATGGTCTGCAGTGGATTTCTTCAGTCATGAAATACTTCCCCGGATTAAACCCTATATGGTGCAAGAAGATCTGGCAACCCTGGTACACGTTCTTGTAACTTCAAGACTCGACTATTGCATTGCTCTGTACCTAGGGCTTTCTTAGGAGTTGGTGCGCCACCTGCAGCTGGTGCAAAATACTGCAGTCAGACTGATTACAGGGTCCTCATATTCAGGACATATCATGCCTGTGCTGCAGCATGTGTGCTGGCTACATATTAGGTGGTGTACCACCATATAGTTTGGGTCCCAGCTTTCTTAAAGATCTCGTGGTCTAGAAAGCTCCTGAAAACTCACTCCACTCCACCAAGGCATTGCTGCTATTCGCCCCAGGTCCTGTTTAAAGGAGTCAGTGCATTCTCCATGGTGACCCCAGCTCTTTGGAACGTCCTCTCACTCCATCTTAAGGGTTCCCCCTCAGTGGGGGCATTTACGAAGTACCATCTTATACACAAGTCTATGGCAGAGCCAAATTTATTATTATTTATATTTGTATTCCCTTCTGCTTGCTGATTTCATTGTGGGGGTTCTATGTTTCTATTTATTAACTGTTTTTGTGTAGTCCCCTGAGCCCCTGGGATAGGAGGCTATGAAACTAAAATTGCCTTGATTTGCCTAAATTAAATTTTTCATTCATATTGTATATTTCTTGAGGAATTTTTCTTTTTTTGCGCTACTATTTAATCTATGGGGCCAGGGAGAATTTGGTAATTGGCATGGCAGTAAGGCAGAGATTACAGTGGGTATAAGCCTTGAGGTCAGCAATGAATATTTGTTACCCTAGCTCAGTGGACTGCACCACTGTGGCCTTAGTTGTTGTTGACTCTGTTGTACTTCCACAACCACAGAAACTTTTAACAGTGCCACACCAACACCATCTGCCTCAAGGATGACAAAGCAATAAATATATGTAAGAGCCAGGCACCCCCCAGGTCTAGGGTTATATAATGGCATTTCTTCTCAGGAAACACCTGTCATACACCATAAACTTGTACCTACACCATTCACCTCTGCCACCATGGGTCTAGGGTGCTGGGGTAGGGGCACCATTAACATACACTGGGGCACCAAATAACATGAGAAAACACACACAGGCTGAGTCCAGTCCTGGAGCTGGGATGAAGCTGGGTGCATTCATTAAACTGCTTCGGTGGTACGCAACTACTAGGGCATTCCTTTGTCACTCCCTCTCTCACTTTTAGTTCTTAAAACATGGTACTAGCTGCATCACACTGTGCACATTGCATTTCAGCTGGGGCTCCAATCTCCAACCCTGCCATTTCCTAGAGTCTATCTACCCTGCACTACTCCCACAGTTGTTGCTAGGTTCCACCCTTGTTGTACGAGGCATTACTGCTATGGTTTCACTGGATCTGGTACAAGTACAGTTCAAAGGGTCCATTACAATCCTAACCCCCCATGCAGTACATTTTTTTTTTTTTTTAGTCTTTGGTAACCGGGTAAGGCCCACTAGGCACAAGTGCCTGTTTTCAGGGGCGACCTGGGAGCACTGGGCGGTTAAGTGACTTGCTCAGAGTCACACAGTATGCAAGTGGAGGCTGTGAAAATCAAACTCCGGTCTGGTCTGCTGGATGTATCAAGCTCGTTCACACCTCATTCCTCTAACCTCTAAGCTATACTGCCAGCCCATGAAGCCCTGGCAGTCCCAAGACCATTTGTGTGGTGGTACTTCCAAAGGTAGGGTGAGCACTTTCATGTGGATAACTCCGTGACATCACATCTTATTGTTAGTGTTACTTGGATGGTATCCTATGAATTAGGATACCACCAGATACCAGACATTTGGCCAGATAATGGATCTGGTCGGATAGTAGCGCTATCCAACCACGGATCCAACTGTCTTGGATCCAGGTCAGATCCCCCAGATCCAACCTTGAATCCCTGGATCTGATGTTGGATCCAACTTCAGATCCCTGGATCTGACCTCGGATGATGTGGGATCTGACCTGGGATCCGACCTCCAACTTAGGTTGGATCCCAGGTCAGATACTACCACTATCCAATGGATCACAGTCAGATCCACAAAGGCACTATCTGAGCATCACTACTTACTGTCTCCACGTGGTACAACAATGGATAAAGCAAGTCAACATTATAACATTACTCCTAACTAATTTATTAGTTGGTCCAGCTGTGCCAGCCTCCAACAGTGCACCGATAGCCCTAGTGGTCCAAAGAAACAGGCTCATTTGCTGGCCCCTCAGATGAGAACTTAACCAATGCCAACTCTTGCCAGATCCCCTCCTCCTAACAACCAGTCACTTTGGCTACCATGCTGGGGGTAGCACATAATTGTATCTAAGTCTTTACTATTTTCCCAGAGCATCTTTAATGCAAGGCTTACTTACAAATGTTCCCTCTGGAATGATACTCTCTTTCAAGCTGAGATTCATGGCGGGAGCAGATCCTCAGGGATCTCAGTGGCCCCCCTTGAGGGGTAGACCTCCACTTCTCTCAAAGGTGCCACTCTGATTCTTGTTCTTCTAGGGTGTTTGAGGCCACTCCTGAGATGTCCATCCTTCTGCCTCTGCCTGCTGGTATTGCTCTGGAAACCTTGTCAGGGGATCAGTGCCATATGGACCCAAGGACTGTGCCACCATCTCTGGGTCCAAAGACCCTCTGCTTCAATGTCAGCCAAAGAGCTGGACTCCCTCTCTCTCTCTCTCTCTCTCTCTCTCTCTTCTGAATCTGTAACAAACTGTTCTGGCTTGCCTGCCCTTCTTTTATAGAATCTAGCTGAGACAGAATACTTTGTACACAAACACTCAGACATCCTGTTTCCAAGCACTACCCCCTCCTCCCCAGACAACTCCCAGGGTCAGGCTTAATCCTTCGAGAGCCCTTTAGTAGCCACCTTCGTGCTAAGTGAAGAGAGAGACTGGTTACGCATTCATTGTTGACCTCAACGCTTTTATTACCCCCTATTTGCAGTCTGCTTTACCTCATGCCAGTGACTGCATCCATGCCCTAAGCGTTTCCATTGAATTATCAAAGCTGAGCTGAATTCATGTGACCTAACTGAAAGTTAAATAAATTTGCCAGTTTTGTGTGTGTGTGTGTGTGTGTGTGTCCAAAGCCAATAACAGCTATGTCTGCATTAGTTTGATGTGCAAGGCTTTCTTTTAATTGTTGTATTGTTGTGTTGTAACAGTGGAATAAAACTAAGAGAAATAATGATTGTCGGTTATATAGCACTCGTACTATATCTCAGTTTCCTACCACTTAACACTCACATACATCAGAATAATACAACAAATAAAATAAAGCCTTACACATCATGTTAATGTCCAGGTACTTTAGCTGTTGTTAGCTCTAGCCAACTCTTGTACTGAGGAGTCCTGAACTACACATTACTCCAGGTGGGGTCTGACCAGGGCCTAATGCAGTGGCAGGATTACTTCCCCTGCCTGCTGGTCACCCCCTTTTAATACATGCCAGCATTCACACCACACCACACACACCTTTGCACACTGTTGTTAAGCTATCTAAAAAAATTACCAAAACTGCAAAATTCAATTTGCAGCAAAACATTCGGATTGCTGGGGCCCAAACCTTGTGTGCAACTGCATGTTTCTATTTGCCTGCAGACTCTACTGTGGGTTTACCGTGTCTATTTTTATGAGTTGGACAGGATCCCAGATATTCAGTGATAGTAACAGAGACTGTCTCCATTAATTGTACATTTGTCTACCTCAAAGCAGGCAGCAGCATATGAAGGAGCTTTGGAATGTTTGTCTTTCATGTTGCACTTTCTTAAAATATTAGCGGTGGTTTCATGTTCTGGTTGTACAGCCTGTTCTGTCTTAATAAACATGTGTGAACAAATTGGCTTATTCAGCAACAGACTGAACAGATGTAATTCTTTAAAAGCTAGCATAAAAAACAGCTGGTCCTATACAGGCAATGGTGTTCTTTTCATTAAGCTGCTCACCCTTTCACTCCTCTTCACCCTAAGTTAACTTACATAATAGAAAGATATGATAAAGGAAACAGTGCTGGCCCTAGATTTTCCATGCTTTCTCAAGACCCCTTATCCTTCCTCTCTCCGATCTTATATCATGCCCTTTGTTCTTGTAAATCTCCTAAATTGGATGATATCTCCGTGGAAGCAAAGACAGTCAGGGGATTCAAGCTGTCTTGGGATAAACTTTACGGTAACCTGAAATAAGAAATCCACAAGCATGGGGGAAGTCACTTTGGCAGACTCGATGAGCCACACAGTCCCCATCTGCCGATACATTTTTATGTTCTTATGCTAGGCCCATCCAGTCTGCCCGTTTTCCCTATCTCCCTACCGGTATCAGCAGCCACTGACCCTACTTGGTAATTGGCTTTAGCCTCTCTTTCCCACCTCTAGGGTTCCCTTGTGCCTATCCCATGCATTTGTGAATCCCCCTACTGTGTTCGCTCTCACCACCTCCTGGGGCAGACTGTTCCATGCATCCACCACCCTTTCTGTGAAGAAGAACTTCCTCATATTCCCCCTTATCCTGCCCCCCTCCAATCTCATATCATGCCCCCTCGTTCTTGTACATCTCCTAAACTGGAAGATGTCTCCCACTTGCACCTTGTTGATGTCCTTAAGGTACTTGAAGGTTTCAATTATATCCCCCCATTCTCACTTCTCCTCCACAGTATACATATTGAGGTATTTTAATCTCTCTTCATATGCCTTATGTTGCAAGCACTGCACCATTTTAGTTGCCCTTCTCTGAACCACCTTCACCCAGCCTGTCTTTCCAGAGATATAGCCTCCAGAAATTAACACAGTATTCCAGATGAGGGCTCACCAGTGTTCTGTTCAGTGGCATCACCACCTCCCCTCTTCGGCTAGTGATACCCCTTCATATGCACTCTAACATACCACTGGCCCTCCCCACTGCCTTCATACACTGCTTGGCCACCTTTAGGTCCTCTGAGATGATTATTCCCAAATCCCTTTCTTCCCTTGTGACTGTCAGTAACCTCTCTATCCTGTAACTCTCCTCAGGGTTTTTGCACCCCAGGTGCATGATTTTGTACTTTTTTGCGTTGAATCTTAGGTACCATACCTTGGACCATTTTTCCAGCTTCCCTAAGTCCCTCCTTATTTTCTCCACCCCTTCTGGAGTGTCTACCCTATTGCAGATCGTGGTGTTATCCACAAATAGGCAAACCTTCCCTTCCAGTCCTTCAGCAATGTCGCTAAAGAAGACATTAAAAGGGACTGGCCCCAGGACAGATCCCCGAGGTACCCCACTGGCCACCCCCATTCCTTGAAATGGACCCCATTTACCACCACCCTCTACTTTCTGTCCCTCAACCAATTTCTGACCCAGTTCACCACACTTTGGCCCACACCCAAGCTCCCCAGCTTGTTTACCAGCCTCTTGTGAGGATCGGTGTCAAAGGCCTTGCTGAAATTGAAGTAGGCGATATCCACCGCTCCCCCCGATCCACCTCCTTTGTCACCCAGTCAAAGAAATCTATCATATTTGTCTGACATGATCTCCCCACTATGAATCCATGCTGCCTTGGATCCTGTGATCCGCTGGATTCCAAGTGTTCCACAATCCTTTCTTTAAGAAGCACCTCCATAATCTTCCCTACTACTGAGGTGAGGCTGACCGACCTGTAGTTGGCTCCCTCCTCCCTGCTTCCAGGTTTTTTTGGGGGGTTTTTTTATCAATTATTTTACCAGGTGAGACACACTAAGCTGAAAGCTTGTTTGCAGGTGCAACCTGGGAGCACGAGGAAGTTAAGTGACTTGCTCAGGGTCACACAGTATGCACCTAGGGGGCTGTGGGATTCAAACCCAGGTCTCCAGATTTGCAGCTCAGAGCCTTAACCCACTGCGCCATACTGCCTCCTCAAGAAGGACTACATGCACCCTCCTCCAGTCCTCCAGAACCACACCTGTATTGAAGGATTCATTACACAGGACTGCCAGCAGTGCTGCTAGCACCATCCTTAGTTCCTTTAATATCCTAGGGTGTATGCTATCTGTCCCCATTGCTTTGTCCACCCTCAGTTTAGTGAGTTCCTCTAGGAATCTCTTCTGTAAAAGGACTGGTGTTCACTTCCCTCCTCCTTTGAATCTGGTTGCTAATTTTGGCCCCTCTCCTGCCCCTTCTTCAGTGAATATAGACAGAAGTATTCATTCAATATTGACGCTTTTTCTTGGTCACCCTCCACACACTCCACTTGTTCCCTTCTGAGCATTACAATTCCACCCCTGGCCTTCCTTTTTTCACTAATGTACCTATAACATGGTTTCCATGGAATATACCACAGAAAAAGATCTTGCAAACCATGAAGCATTTGAACACATTTCCATGGTTTCCATGGAAATGATGATGGAACTGATAAGGTCTTCCATGGTCCTCATCAGTGTTTTCCATTGAAAGAGGTGTACAAAGCACATAAAAGCATAACATATCATGGAATTCCATGTAAAAGTACATTCTTCCATTCAATCATGGAAATAAACTATTATGAGTGCAAGTTTCAATCACAGAAACCATGGAAATCCTTGTAAATTTCATTTTGATTTTTCATGGAAGTCATGGAAATATGTGCAGATACTCCATCTTTTCCAAGTTCAGCTTTCATGATACATTCCATGGAATCCATGGAATACTTACAGACGGGTGGCTAGAGTGCTCAACTATAAAACTGGAGACCACAGATTTGAACTGCACCAAAGCCACTGAGCCACTGCATGACCTTGTGGGCCAATCCAAAAGGGAAGGGTTTTGTCTGCCTTTGTTTCCTCCCCACTCCCTCCCTTCAACCTGAGAATTGGTGCCATGGCGACTACACCCTACGTTAAATATTTTCAAGAATTGCAAGCAGGGATCTGCGTGAGTTTTATGAGGATCCCCACTTTACCAGGTAATGTTGCCAGTGCATGCTGATAAAAGTTCACAATTTGCACAGCCTTGCAAATTCCGAACTTGTGACTGCAATTTGTCCAAGGTTTGGTATTATAACAAGCTGTATTGCTGTGTTAGTGAGAACATTTTTTTACAAAAAAGTAGGCGGTAATACCTTTTACAGTACTTGATTAACAGAGACTTGTTACACATATACATGCAGAATCTGAATTCACAAGCAAATATACATTTTGTGGCCTCACCTGCTGGCAGCATCAAAGTTATGTGACTTTCAGGAGCTGTATCTTCTGCATCTCTTAGAAAATCAAAGGGGGTCAAACCAGTGGAGGACTGCACGATACTGCAACAGGCCATCATTACAAAGGGAAATAAGCTACCCAATTATCCTGATTGGAATTTTCAAATCTGGACATCATATCTAAAAGTGTCCTGTTTAGTCGCTCCACTAAACCATCTAATTTGGGGTAGAAAGGAGTGGTCTGGGTTTTGTTTATCTCTAACAAAGAACAGCTCTTTGAATAGCATGGATGCAAAGTCTCTCCCCTGGTTGGTATGGATAAATTGGGCAAAGCAGCTAATGATTTCAGATATCAGAACTTTTGCTATTGTCCAGGCCTCTTGGTCTGGCAAAGGAAAAGCTTCAGCCCATTTAGAAAAAAAGTCTGCTACCATTATGATGTAACGATTCTTCCACTTAACGTAAGGCAGCGGCCCTAGAATACTGATTGCCACTCTGTCCATAGGGCATCCCAAATCCAGTGTCACAAGGGGTGCTTTAGGGGTGGGTCCATGAATCTTACATGCTGCACAATCTGAACAGGTACAACTCCACTGCTTCAAAGATTTCTGCCACTGAGCAGTGGCGGCTCTACACCAGGGCCCGCCAGGGCACGTGCCCCGGTAAAAAAATGCTGTGCCCCAGTTGGTGCCCTATATGGTGCAGAGCTTCCCCCATAGTAACAATAAATCATTGCCCTGGCTGCCATCTGTTGTGCCCCAGCTGTGCCCTGTTAACCATTTGTGGCTAGAGCCGCTACTGCCACTGAGGCCAGAAAAATCCTGTCTGGACCTTTTCCATGACTTTCTCCACTTCCAGATATCCCAAACAATGGTTGTTATGCAGAGCTGTCAGGATAAGGGAATGAGGTCGGGGGAACCACCACCTGATCTATACCTCTCCCTGATGAAGCATGAACAAACTGTTCATATAGAATTTCATCTTTAGCAATTAAAGAATTCCAAACTTCTTTAAATCTCCTAAGCTCAGGATCATCTCACTGTTCATTTATTGGTCTCTAATCACAGGGATTTATTTAACTCTAAAAATTGATTAGCGTTTTGCTCATAAAAGTGCTAAATCTTTGTGAAAATCCTTAGCTTTTGCCTCACTGTGTTTAACAAACACAGCACTTCTAGAAAATCTATATAAATACTTTCTGTACAGATAGTATAGTCCCAAGGAAAAAAACTGCTAATCAATTATTGAAAACCCTAAATCAGAAGCCTTCTTCTGAGCCAGCCCATCTGCGCAGTGGTTGGATTTCCACTTGACGCCGCCACCCAGGTTCGGAATGGACTGGTCGCTGGAGGGCCGGCCAGGGAGAAGGAAAGGAGCAGTACAGGATGGCTCGTTCCTCCGGGGAGGGGGATGCACTCGGTGCTTGCTGGCCCCAGCGGAGGCCGGAGGTACAGCACAGACACCAGAGGCGAAATTGCTGGGAGAGTGGCCAGGAAACTGCCTTGGTCAACCAGATGACAGTCCCTCTGGTCCCTAACTGCCTCCAGGCCTCCCAACCGACACCACTGCCTCAGTGACACCCCGGGCAAATACAGATGCACTGGCCTCACCGTGCCTCCCTCGGAGGAGAGGGACCTGCCAGTGAAGGGATACGCCGGTTACCTGGGGGTCACGATTGGAGGTGAGGGTAGCCGGGGTTGAGGGAGCGCGTGCAGTATGAGGGACATTGGGGGACCAGGAGTGGCCGACCAAGGGTAGTGGGGGGGGGGAAGAAGCCTTCTTCTACTCTTTAAGTTTGTTGATGATTCTTTTTCAACACTATGTGAAATCACAAATCTTCAGGCTCAATATGAGCAACTAAAAGTATTTTATTTATTTATTTATTTAATAACACTCGGAATTACAACCCTTTGAGTCACAGACTCCTTTACAAAGGCTCCACGTCAAACAACAATAAGGACATACATATAGTATTAAGCAGTACAGTGTTCAGGTAATAGAAACAAGAGGAAAACAAGTAATGGATGTTACGCATACAAAAAATTATACAATATTATAAGTACAGTGATCGTGGAAGAAAGATAATGCACGAAGACACACAGACGGGGGATACTGAAACAATAGTCTTTGGGAGAGGAGGACCCAGCCTCATCCATAATATGCATAATATTTAGGTAGTGCATGAATACACATTTTGTGAGGCAGTTACACAGGATTCTTTGACAGGACTGGGTTTTACAGGAGTTGTAGAGGCTTCTTCTGAATCTGAGGTGCCATCTGTCCTTCATTATAATATATCAGCATTGTTATTGACTCTCCCACCTCTGTGGACAATTTTGTACTAATTCTGAGCAAGCTGTTCCATCCATCTGATGGGCTGACCCTAAAGGTGTCTGAAGCTATGTAACCGGATGAACTTCATTTCCAGGAGATAGTGCCAGAAATGTTTGATGTATACCACCACAGCCAACAACTATTTTCATGTGATGGCATACTTCTGCTCGGTTGATGATAATGCTTTGCTGCCATAGGCTAGAACTCTTTCCTAGTCTCCTTCCAAGTAAGATAACACTCCCCCAATGCCCTGATCACTGGTATCAGTGTCCAAGATAAAAGACTTTTTGGAGTCTGGATAAGCCAAGATGGGAGAAGAAAGAAGACCAGCCTCGAGGAACTTGAAAGCCTACTAACATGCATCTGTCCATACAAATTTTGCTCCCCTGCCAACTAGTTGGTGCATTGGTTCGGTAATCTTGGAAAAGTTATGAATAAGCCAGTGGTAATATGAAGCTAACCCAAGGAAACTTCACTGTTCGGTGATGTACTTAGGAACAGGTCAAGTCCTCACAATTTCCACTTTAGATGGATCAGTGCCAATTCCTTCTGCATTGATTACGTGAACAAAACAATTCACTTTTGTTCTCAGGAGATTGCCTTTCGATGGTCTGACTTTCAAGTTGGAGGCTTTTAATCTTTTTAATATTTACCCTAGATGAGCCACATTTCTGGGATGGTTCTCCCAAAGACAATAACACATCTAAGTAAACAAGACAGCAATCATTGAAGGTGAATTAAGAGGCATTAAAATGTGTCAGGCATATTGCAATCATTACATGATTGATTAATGGGCACATACTTTATACAGTATGTGCTCCAGGACAACTCAGTCAGTGGCTGGCCATGGTGATGAGAGGAGGGCTGTACCAGTCACCAGCCCAGTTTCACGATGGGGGTGGGGCACTACCTGCTGGGTGGGGGTGGAGGTCCACTAGACCACCAGGGATATGTTATTTAGTATTTCACAGAATGGCAATGGGAGGGGCCACTGGACTACCAGGGAATTTTTTTTTACTACAGGGACGGCAATCAGACATTGGGGTGGGGGGGCCACTGAACTACCAGGGAAATTATTTTTTTACTATGTGGACAGCTATCGAACATCGGAGGAGGGACCACTGGACTACCAGGGAAATTTTATTTTGCTACAGGGACAGTGATCAAACATCGGTGGACGGGGTAGGAACCACTGGACTACCAGGGAATTTATTTTTTACTAGGGGCATGATCGGGCATCAGGGGAAGGGCAGGGACCACTGGACTACCAGATAAATTATTTTTTACTATGGGCATGGTGATCGGACATCAGGGAGGGGAAAGGGACCACTGGACTATCAGGGAAATTATATTTCACTACAGGGACACAGACTGGATATTGAGAAAGGGGGAGGGACCACAGGACTACCAGGGAAATTTAATAAATATATAATGGGACAGCGATCAGGGAGGGGAGGGACCACTGGACTACCAAGGAATTTACTTTCTATAACAGGATGGCGATCAGAGCATGGGGAGGGGCCACTAGACTGCCAGGGCATTTTTTTATACTGTATTTATATCCTCTACTTCTCCCTGGTGGCCCCTTTCTTGACTGACCCCCCCCAGCCCTTTCATCTGGCTCCTCCAGGGCTTACCTGCACCTTTGTCCTTGGCCTGAGGACTGTGGTTGTGCCCGGCCACCGCTGTAGGGCCTGCGGAGGGTCGGTCGATCATCCTGCTGCCCAGGAGGGTTTTTCCTCCATTTTCTCCCTTCCTTCCCATTACTGGAGCATGACACATCAATGTGCACACGTGGAGGAGAGCACACACGCTGGAGTCCCGCAGCACCCTCCCTTCTCTTGGCATCCCTGACCTGTCCTACCCTCAGGCCTTTACCTGAGGGCAGTCATGCTGTGGGGCAATCAAGCCACCCTCCCTGGGAGAGGAGAGCTGTCCTCCCAATGCTCGATTCTCTTCTGCCCCTCCCCCCCGGCCAACTCCTAGCGACCTGTGCCCACTCATGAACATGAGTCACCTGTGTGGTAGGAGGGAAGACGTGATTCCTCAGCCCTCTGCACCACTGGGCTAGCACCTGGGCAAATTTTTATTGTAAAGGGTCAGCGATTGGAGCATGGGAGGGGAGGGACCACTAGACTACCAGAGCATATTTTTAATGTAAAGGGTCAGTGATCGGGGCATGGGGGACAGACCACTAGACTACCAGGGTTTTTTTTTTTGTAATTTGCCTGGCTTCCACGGCTTTCATAGGAGGCCTCGTACCTTCTCCTACTCCATCCGCCAGGGCGATCCCCATGGCATCCCATCCCTTAGTGTCATCCGCTCGTAGGGCATGGGGTCTTTCATTTTTCCACTGTTTTTTCTCCCATTCCCCTGAGACGCCTGTGCTTAGGTCTGATGTCCAGGCTAGCCGACGTGCTGCTGCATGCCGACAGCCATGCGCAGACAGCCCCCTCCCGACTCCAGTAGAGGCAGCTGGTGCCCAGCCCGTGCATACACCGGCTTCAGGGGCATGGGTATTAGGAGCACCCCTGGTTTTCCCAACCCAGAGGGAGGAGAGCATCCATTGGGACGCTCGATCCTCCCTCCCCCCTTCGACCCCCAACGACCCGAGTCCGTTCCCGAACCCAGGTCGCCGGCGTAGCGCGAGGTGTGGCGTCCAGCACTTCAACCCTCAGCGCCACCAGGCCAGCAACCAGGGTATATTTTTAATGTAAAGGGTTGGTGATCGGAGAACGGGGAGGCAGAAGGGACCACTAAACTAACAGGGCATATTTTTAACGTGAAGAGTCGGCGATCAGAGCACGGGGGAGGGACCACTAGACTACCAGGGTAAGTTATGTTTCTTACTTGGGACAGTGATAGGCAAGGGGGGGGGGCTGTAGTATCTCTGCACACTACTAGGGTTACACGGAGTTAAGAGGAGGTTTTCCTCGGCAGTATTTTCTTCACGCAAGGGAACCCCGCAAAAGGTCCTTGCATGGAGAAAATGCTTAGTGAATGGGACTGCGCCAACGTCCCCCTTCCCCTCATTTGCATTGCAGCCCCCTCAGAACTTTGCCCTGGCACAAACCCAGTTTGCCAGTGCAAACTGGGCTTTTGTGAATACCACTTTGGGGCAAAACCCAGTTTGCACAGCGCAAACTGGGTTTGTGCCAAGGCAAAGTTTTGTGAATTGGGCCCTTGATCTCAAATCCTCTGATTTGAAGCTCAGCTATCCATACTCCCATCACATCAAGGGACTGTCCATTGGCAACATTGATGGTTCCTCGATATGTGTACAGTGGTTTGACTTTCCCTCTAGTAGCTTCTCCCCATTGGTCCTGGTGAACAAAAAAAATCTGAGCTCCTGAATTTGCAGCTTTTCTTGGGCTTCTTTAATCACAGCAGGTGTAGGGCCCATTATCTCTGCCAGTCCTAGTTTTCCTGGTTCTGAGGACATTCCCATGTGAAGTGTCCCACTGCCCCACACTTCCAGCATGTATCTGAGCATTCTCTTTCCTGTCTCGCTTCACCATGCTGACTCCTCTTGGGAAACTGTCTCCCACAATTCTTTGCTCGGCTCCTCCAGTTGTCTCTGTCGAATCCACTTGTCTGTTCAGCCTGATTTGACTTCCCCAGGGCCACTCTCAATGTTTGGAATTCTGTTTTCAGATCAGCAACCATGTCAGGAAACTGTTCCACCCTGTCCTCCTTACGATCTTTCTGGGGTACTTGTCCTGTGGCACTATGAAAATGTATTTGGGGTACCATTTTTTGAGGTCTCTCCAGTTCTCTTATGGCCTCCAACTCAGATACCAGAGTAAGGTCTGAGGCTTGGCACTTCTTGGCTGTGCTCTAGTTTCAGAGTTTCCTACATGGCTGATGAAGTGGTCGTATGCCAGCATATTGTGCGTTGTCAGGTCAGCCCCCTGGATAAGCCTTGATGACCAACTTCCATAAGAAATTACCAAATTCCCACAGGTTTTCCCCTCTCCTGACTTCTTCTATCCAGGAAGCTCACCCTGCATCAGTCTTCTATCATTAGAGACTCCTGGTGCTGTTTTAGAGCCGTGTAGACCGCTATTGCACAGACTTTGTAGACTTCTATTGCTAAACCTTTTAGGAGAAGTGTCATGGATTGAAACCTAGCTTCATAATCCCAGCCGTTGACTTTAGCCATCATCTCAAACTATCCCACCCAGTCCATCCTCTCTCTCCTACTCTAGTGTACGGTTTGGGCAGAAAGATGGGTCAGGCTATACGACCTCCATCTGCTTGGGATGATATCTCATTTCTGATGCCATCCATACAGACTACTGACTCTCTTTATCCTTTGCTGCTGAGCCCAATGAAATCCCACCATTACCACCAAAATTGTAACTGGACCCCCGGGCCAATTAGCTACAGGGTGGGCCTTATTGGCTTATTGGACTCAACAAGAGGATGGTTAACTCCCAAGGAAGGCCAACCAGTACTGGCAACTGGTAAAACTGAGAGAGGCAAAACAAAGGGGAGGCTCTTTCCCCTAACATGGGTACCACTGGGTGATCAGCAAGAAGAGACAGACACAAAAGAGTCCATCAAAGCAGTTTTACTTAGGATTAATGGATAACAATTAGATGGGGAGAGGGTAACTAGAACTCTAAGTAAAAGACTTAAAAAGATACAATTCCAGTAAGCAAGAAATAGACAAAGTCCAAAAGGTACTAGAAAGTCCCAAAGGGCAGTAGCTAAGATGTTGATCTCTCTTGGTTACCTGGAAGTGACTAATTCTTGATCCCATAGCCTGTGATGTCTACAATGGGGAAAGCTGCTATGGCATCAGCCCTCTTTTGACCACCTCAGATGGTCCAGTTTTGTCTCCATGATGTGGTTTGTTTGTGATGTGGCAAGCTGCTATGGCGTCAGCCCTCTTCTGACCACAGCAGATGGTCCAATCTTGGCCTCATGGCCTGGTTCTGAACCTCCGGACTTCTGGTCCTGTACCCTTGGTGCTGCACCTCTGGTACTGGACCTTCAGACCTCTGGTGCCAGACCCATAGTACTAGACCTCTGTCACTAGAAGCAATTTAGGCAGGAAAGAGATGAAATATACAGAGCCAGAAATGCATGTCCCTGATCAGCAAGACCTGGCTGATGTACTTGGTTTGCACCCCAACCCCACCCACCGAAATTAGGCAAGAGTTCCAAAATGTGGGCAGCAAGGCAGTCCCAATCAGACAACGTTTACATAAGTAGTAGATCAGGAAAAATGCAGTTCAAATTAGCAAAGCTAATAAATGGGTACTGTCTCTTTAAATAATAAAACATTCCTTTAAATACAGTCTTTTGTCTTTTTTTATACTGGTGTTATTTTCCCCTTGGCAGCTGTGCACCTTCTACCAGTATCCTGGGGAATATTTGGTGGCTGGGTTCTATTATTTTCCCACAGGTTTAGGGTACTTCTAGTTCAAAACAGCCCTGGTTGCAGTGGCTGTTGCAGGAGATGAGCCCCCAACCCCCACTCTGGAAGTATAAAATTAAATGTCCTTATTAAGCCCTCTTGCACTAGAGCCAAATGAGAGGATGCTTGTATCCCTGGTCACTCCTTTAGGAGGTGGGCCTTGCTAGCGCCACCTCAATGGACAGGCTGAAATCCTCTTCAGTCCTCCTCTACTGAGGAGGACCAATCACAGGCATGCACCCACCTGCAGCCTCTCCATAATGGAGCAGGAGGCTGCCTGTAAAAAGGCTTTCCCCTTCCCTGTATCTCTAGTAGCTACTACAAGCACTGACTGGCACAGGGGAAACAGTTTTTTCTATTTATTGAATGAAACAAGGCAGATGATTCCTTGCTGTTGGTGCCACCTTCATGGTCGCTGCTGAACTGCTCAAATGGTCCCTCTGTGAACCTCCCCGACTTGGGGTTCTGTCAGCCATGAGCCGACTCTGAAAACCACGCTAATTTTTTCACTCACACTTGAGAACCAAAGCAGCGTTTCCCACATGCTGTACAACTCTCATGCTGGCATGAGAAGAAATATTAATAAAAGAGAGGAGAGATGTTTAGGGTAGAAGGGGGTGCACATTTTTTGGTTACAATACTACTGTACAAGCAGAGAGGTCAGCACCCAGAGACCACCCTCACACTTTTAAAACCAAGAAAAGAAAGGCACTTTGCACTGGTGCAAAATTCATAAGGTTTCAGTGGACTTCTCCTGCTGACTGCATTGCTGGCATTTTGATGCACTATAGCTGTTTTGCACCTTGTAGAAATATCTAAGCTGAGCATAGCAGCATTAAGCTTTTTTATTTTGTTTCCTTTTTCAGATGAGTTCGTCCACTCTCTCCACTCTCGGGGTGCCAACCTCTCTGCTTGTAGTGACTGTTTTTGGTTGTGGCCCTGGTATTCCAGAGTTGTGGCTTCAATCCTGCATTCCAGTATTCCATATACCAGTAACAGGTTAAAACCTTTACCCTCCTTATGACTGAGATACATTTATTCCTGTTTTCCTTATGTAACTGAAGATATTCTTATTACAACCAGACTGTCTGACTTCAGCACTGAAACATTGTGCAAAACAAACTTACTGTGCAGGCTATGAATAAGATCTAGGATGACATGGGGGGTGTTAAAAATACAGTGTCTGCATATACTGTACCGTAAATAAGCACGTCCAATACAAACCACTAGACAGCTTCTGGACTGATGCCATAAACTATATGCAGTATATATCCTGTAATATGTTATCGTGTATGAATGGCCACTGTTTTCCATAGGGAAAGTATGACATCGAAAATTGTTATGTATGGTTTTGACATAACAAGATTATGGTGTTTGGTTGGTCACATTTCCAATAGGGAAATAACAGTGACATCACAGCCTTGTTGTACCACTGTTCTGATGTGTAAATGATGTTCTGATGAAGAACCCAAGGAGGAGTTACCAGCTAGGGGCAGTGCAGCTAGCCCAGACAGAGGAGGAGAAGGATCTGGGTGTGCTCATTACAGGGTCAATGAACAACTCGGCACAATGTAGGAAGGCAGCTGCAAAGGCCAACAAAATGCTGGGTTGTAGTGCAAGGGGTATATCCTTGAGGAGGGAGGAGGTGATTCTGCCACTGTATAGGTCATTAGTTAGACCACACCTGGAGTACTCGGCAGCAGTACTGGCATCCGTATCTGAAGAGGGACATTAAGTTACTGAGGTGCAACGCAGAGCTACAAAGATGATCAAGGGGCTGGGGGACTTATCATATGAGAGGAGGTTGAAGGAGTTGAACATGTACTCACTGGAGGAGAGGAGAGACAGGGGTGACATGATTGAAACCTTTAAATACATGAAAGGAATAAACAAGACAGGTACAGAGGGGCTGTTCAAAGTAAGGGAGGGGAGGGACACCAGGGCCATGATATGAGACTGGAATGAGGAAGGTTCAGGAGGGAGATGAGGAGACACTTTTTTACAGAGAGGGTGGTGGCTGGGTGGAATGTGTTACCTGCTGAAGTGGTATGCAGTAGAACAGTGGACTGCTTCAAACGAGGATGGGACAGGACAAGGGGGAGGGTTAATGAAGGGGAAGGGTGGAAGGGAGGGGCAGCTGCAGAATAAGGGGTGCTAGCTGCACATTCGAGCAGACTTGATAGACCTCTAGGCCTTTATCTGCTGGCAAATTTCGTATGTGAGGATGCTCTCACAGGCAGCAGAAACTGGTGGTCAGTAGGGTTTAGGTTGAGGTTTATTTGAATAAAACATATGTATAACCAATCATGGTTGAACATGCAATAAGCTAAAAATGTAGTTCTGATAGTACTGATGTTCTATATAAAGAGAAAAATACAATATAGTAAAAAAAAAAGTCTGGAAATTACACCAAGGTGAGCAGGATAGGGGTAGTTAGGTGTAGGAGATGCCCTGGGTTTAGACAGGACCTGAAGAGAGGCCAGATGTGTTTGGCTTCCATCCCCAGGGGTCCCACCAGACCGAGTGGGCAGATAGCCAGAGGGGTTGCAGCGCCTACCAGTCCCCCATAGGGCAGTGCTTTGCAATGCTAGATCGATCAGGAACAAGACTGCAATTATGATGGACTTGATTTCTCTGGTTGATCTGGTTTGCATCACGGAGACCTGGATGGATGATGATGTCGGGCCACTTTTGGAGGCAGCTGCCCCCACCCACCCGGGTAATCTGTATGCACTGCCCTAGGGTGGAATGCAGGGCAGGGAGTGACCCTCTGTTTTAGATCCAACTTGGGCTTCACTGTACATCCAGTGGGAACTACCAGGTCCTTTGAATGTGTGGCAGTACGTGGGGGTCCGGGTGCAGGCTACAGGATCCTCCTTATTTACCACCCTCCAGGGGTAGGGGGAGAGTTCCTGCAGGAGGTGGTGGATCTCATTGTCGGGAGGTGTTGAGATCCCACAGCTGTTTGGTACTGGGGGACTTCAGTGCCTGGGCTGACAACGAGTCCTCCAGGTTTGGTTCCAACCTCCTTCAGATGATGTCATCTGTGGGTCCGACACAAGAGGTTAGTTCTGTGACCCTCCATGGCAGCCACATGTTGGACCTGGTGTTCTCACTGGGGCTTGAGGTATGTAACCTCAAGACTGATCAGGTCATTTGGTCTGATCATTGCACAGTGAGGTTCTCGTTCAGGGCCCCCCCCCACGAGAGCCCTCCCCCTGTTGAGATGGTCAGCTACCTCCCTTAAAGGGGAATGTCCCCTGAGGGATTTCTGGTGGTGGCTGGCTAATCTATCTAGCATAGATGCTGCATGTGCGAATGGCATGAGTGTGCCAGTTGCCACCTACAGTATAATAAGGTGATGTCCACAGCACTCGATGCACTTGCACCAGTCTGTGTACAACCTAAATCTTCTCACTTGAGGCCTTCCTGGTTTGATAGAGAGCTCAAGGCAATGAAGATTAGGGGTTGGATGTTAGAGCATTGCTGGTGGAGGACCAGTCTGGAGGAGGACAAACTGACCCTGCATACTCACTATGGTGAGTACCAGGAGGTAATTAACCATAAGAAGGCAGAGTTCCTGTCCAGGGAGATTGCTGCAGGGAAGAACCAACCAGCGGTACCTTTTCAAACTGTAGACAGACTATTACATCCGGTCAGTCTGCAGCCGAAAAAAAAAATTTTTGTCACTTTGTGTGATGAGTTTGCTCGGTTCTTCACTGACAGTGTCCCCTATCTGGCAGGGAATCCCGCCAGTGAGTCATTCTATGACTCACAGTGATCACCTTAGAAGTAGCAGAGGCACTCTGCCTGTCTGGGGGGAGTACAAACCGGTCGCGGTGGCTGAGGTAATTGAAGTTGCCTCAAAGTTGAAGCACACATACTGTGAACTGGACCTGGTGCCAACACGTTTGTTAATGGGATGCGTTGATTCTGTTGACCCAGTGTTTACCCTGATTGTCCAGTGCTCGTTGTCAGAGGAGGTCTTCCTGGATTCCTTGAAAGAGGCTCTGGTGAGGCCTCTTCTGAAGAAACCATCTCTCGACCCGGACATCTTGGCGAATTATCGGCCTATCTCCAACCTTCCATTTTTGGGAAAGGTTGTCAAGAAGATTGTGGTGCAACAGCTTGAAGAGCACCTCATGACCTTTGATATCTGTGAGCCATTCCAGTCTGGTTTCCCAATTAGGCATAACATGGAAACAGCATTAGTTTGGTTGCACAATGACGTCCTTAGGGCGAGAAATAGAGGAGATGGGTAAGTTCTCGTTCTCCTCGATCTCTCCTCAGCTTTTGACACCGTTGATCACGTTGTGCTACTTGATCATCTAAGAGAGTACTGTGGGCTTGCCAGCACTGTTGTCTACTGGTTTGAGTCCTATCTTGATGACAGGAAACAACGGGTAGTGATGGGGAATTTCTCCTCCTCCCCAAAGCTCCTGTCATGCAGAGTACCTCAGGAATCAGTCCTGTCACCAGTGTTGTTTGCAGTGTATATGCTGCCCCTCGGTGAGCTCATTAGGAAGTACAATACTGGTTTTCACTGCTACGCAGATGATATCCAATTGTATTTGTCCTTTGCCCCTGGAACATCTAACACCGTGAATGTGCTTAACACCTGTCTGGCCGAGATCAATGACTGGATGTTCTCCAGCTGGTTGTGACTGAACCCTGACAAGATGGAGGTTCTGGTAGTGGGAGTGGGCCAAAGATGTGATAGGAATGCCTCTGGTGTGGCAACTGGACTTTTCCTGGGGACAACACCATTGATGGCTTCTTCTAGGGTGCGAGATCTTGCTGTGTTCCTGGATGACGGATTGGCATTTGAATCTCAGGCATCATTGGTTGTCCAAAGTGGTTTTTACCACTTGAGGAACATTGCCAGGATCAAACCCCTAGTTCCACCTGAGGACCTGCCCACTCTAGTCCATGCCTTTGTAACTTTTAGGCCCTTTACTTTGGGGTCTTTGGAGGTACTCTCTGCCGGCTGCAGCTGGTGCAGAATGCGGCTGCTAGCTTGCTGACAGGCCTTTCGAGGTTCTGTCATGTAACTCTGGTGCTGTGTGAACTGCACTGGCTGCCAGTCAGATGGAGGGTTATCTTCGAGGTGGGTTTACTCACCTTTAAGGCCTTACATGGACTGGGCTCTGGCTATCTGTCTGATCTCCTCAGACCTGCTGCCCCAGTCCGCTCCCGCCGCTCCTTCTCAAGGGGCCTCCTGGCGATTCCCAGGACGAGACTTAAAACTGCCAGCAACCGGACTTTTAGTGTCGCCAGCCCCATCCTGTGGAATTCGCTTCCTCCAGCCATCAGGGAGGCCCCTTCAGTTAAGGAGTTTAAGGGCCACCTTAAGACTCATCTCTTTTCCTTGGCATTCCCAAATATAGTTATTTAAATATGAGATAAAGACTGCTGATCTGTATTAATTACTGCTCTTGTAGCTGTTTTGTGTGTACTGTGTTTTATGTGCATGTGTGGTATGTTTCTACTCCCTTTTATAATTTTATGTAAAGCACCCAGAGCCTCCAGGAATTGGCACTGAAGAAATAAACTTTGCCTTGCCTTGCCAAACACATAAATACATCCTAAAAGGAGTTTTTAAATTGTGCTTAGACATGCATGAGTACATTATTCAACTGCTGTCAGCATTTCAGTGAATCATGGAGGCATGAGAGAGGATCTTTTAGCCGCACAAGTTGCACATTTTTTCAGTGCATATACTACATGCAGTTTTTGTGCATTCAAGAGAATTTTAAGGTGGGATTCTTTGGATATATTTTGATAACTGCTTAGGAGAATTCCCAAACGTTGCTTTCGTAGATGCTTTAAAAATGGATATTTCAACAAGATATTGACTTGCAGTATAGTCCACTTTTCCATACATTCAAACTTAAAAAAATGACCAGCTTTAAACATAGACCACGGTATATATGATGTGTACCATCCATAGTTAATGTCCAACCTCAGTCTGGCCAATGTTTTCACATGGAGGTCAGACTGACAATTGGGGAGACAGAATTTCCATTCATGTGATATTTTCATAAATCTGTATAAAGGGAATGTTTGGCCTATCCTTGTAGTGTCTCTCTGTATGCCATTAACTCTTATACATTGTATACTCTGCTTTTTGTAATAATTTGAATTAGCCATTGAATCAATACAAACAAAGATGAAGGCTGGTGAGGGGAAGCACGGAGGCGTTCTGACTGCTCTGTGTGTGATTTAACCTTTTGTATGGACATTCCATTATTGACTTATTAAAGTGTGGATCTTCAGCAACCTTTGAGCTTGGAGTGTCCTTCTTGGTAAGAGGACTATGAACTTTACGATCTGGTTGTGAGTGAGGGGTAGCCAACCCCATAGTAGCACCCTACAATTTGTACTTGAGCATGGCTGTGGCCTGGGCTGGTTGGTTTCAAGGATATCTGTTATAGTAATTACATTTGCTTCTGTTTATATAAACTCTCCTGGTACAAATTGAGGCAAACCCATCATCCATCTGAGGTAGAGATTTTGAATTAGTTCTAGACTGACTGGTCAGAAGGGTCAGCAGTCCCCTCCATTTTATAGCCGAGAGTTCAGCCAGTGCATTGTGACCCCCACTTTGTAATAAGGGGAGTATTAAAATGAGGCTGGTAGAAATTCTCCAATGATAGCAGGGAGGCTGCCTTTAAAAAGAATGTGTACCATTCCCTACATGATTACTGTAAAAGCTTCTATATACTGTAGATCCAATATGTAAACTGTTGGGTTATGGTTAGCAAATGTCTTCAGTAAGACAGAAAAATACTTTTAAAACTGTGATTTGGAGGCAATGTTGAGGGCAGGAAGAAGATGCCCCTGCCTCAACATCCCTAACAATCTGCAGTGAAGCAGGTTAAAGTAAACTGCTCCTACAGACCAGGATTATGTACAGTTGTGAGGGGAAACCCATGGAAACCATGCCAAACATAAAATTCAGGGGTTTCTTCATAGTGTAATAGGAACCCAACCAGCACGGCACAGTTCTTCTCACCTCCTGCAATGCACAGTGTCAAGACTGGTGAGGCAGTGACATCATCGCAATGCCTTTCCTGTCCACAAAATGGATGCTTCTACATCCTGGTTTAAAAAGCATAGTTCTGCGTTTTCCAAAATGATTTGCTAAATGTATCCTAACAAACCAATTTCTGGACAACTACAGTAATTGTGAAAATGATCTTATAGGGAATTATACATATTCCCTTTAAACCATTTGGTACTTAATATACAATTAAAATCCAGACAACAAAAAGTGTATCTCTGGAAAAAAACAATTGCAGAATATTTTGTACTGCTGCATGTTTTGCATTATATTATGTAGTTATTTGAGATCCTTTTCACCCCTCAAATCTCTCCAAAGGCTACACGCTCTGACCCTTTTCTGTTTTGATCATCATAAATGACCCATGTACTTCAGTAATAAATAATGAATTATTTGGAATTCTAAAAAGTCAAGTAGGTTGATTAAAATGTATTTAGGAGGCAGTTGTTTTCATTGTGCCCAGGGCTAAGGCATATTATGCAGTTCTGCTCCTCACCTTTTGGTAGTCTCCTCCACCGCTAGATGTTGTTGTACCATACTTTTGACATCAGATCGCTGATACCTCAGCATCTGAAAGTCAAATTTTGATCATGCAGTGTTCAAAAGAAACAGTATTTTTCAGTGGACGAAATTGACAGAAATGAGTATGCTCCATTTTTAGATCAACTGACTAGCCCTGGACTATGAAAAACAAAACAAATAAAAAAAATAGTTTAACAGTGCACACCATGGCTGAGTTCCCCTTTTGGGAAACCTTGTGACATCACAAACAAATTCAGTTTTGCACAAGGTGGCCTTGATGGAAACACATAGCTATTATATATGGACTGTCATGTTTCCCATAGGGAAACCATGACATACAAAAGATGTTATGCATAGTTGTGACATCACAAGGTTGTTGTATCATTGATCTGATGTCAGCTACAAATTAAAGCACATAACCTAGTCCAAGGAGAAATAAAATAAATAAAAACTAGTCTATCAAGACATGTGATTCAAGCTTGGTGGTCTTATAACAAATTAACCCTTTCTAGCTTCACTCTCATGGTGTTAGATGTCAGCTGAATAACTCAATGGAATCACAGACTAGTTATACATGGTTTTCTATCTATTATTCTGTTAGCAATGTATGGGTGTAGTCATTTGTTTCCCACAGGGAATCAGCGGCATCAAAAACTCATACTACCATTGTTCTGACATCAGAGCAATGGCTTTATGAAATGAAAAATTCAGAGAGTTTCACATATTAAAAAAAATAACAGATAGAAAACCACCAGTAAATAGACCTGTCATTCCCTCTCAGGATTCTGATAAGATCATAAACTATTTGAACTTTGCGCTCATGGTGTATGATGTCACATGAATCACTCAATGAATTATAGACTTATAGTATATGGTGGAATGCAGTTGTGTATGGCAATCCATACACAGCAAAAAGTCATTCTACTTCAGTAGTGATGTCCTCACTAGCGCAGAATGACTTTTCGTTCTGCGTTAGTGAGGACATCACAATGCAACCACCCCACCAGTGCTGTTCATAGGACAGGGGAAGGTTTTTGAGTTGTGTGCTCGAGCTGGCTGGCAGGCTGGAGAGACAAGGAGCGCAGGTCTCCAACGGCAGACACTGGCCAGAAAATGTAAGTGATCCTTTTTGGGAGGGACCATACACTATATAGAACAGTGTATATCCTCCCAAACAACTTGGCAACTCTTCCCCCTCATGTTTTCTATGACGGCAGAGGGACCTCTCAAGCTTCACTTTCAAGGTCATCAGCCGTCATAGAAAACACTCAGGTGAAGAATTGCCTTGTTGTGTATGAGGGGCCATACACCATTCTATATGTTACAGATGATTTTCCATCTGTTATTCTATTTGCTGTACTTGGAGTTGGCATCCCATTAACAATATGAATGAGCTTATAGCACTTCTTAACAGCAAAAAGCAATTTTTATTTGGGTGAACAGAAAAGTGTAGGGGACCTGAAAATGGGCCTTTTGATAGTAGAACCACTGTAGCCTTTTTTAACCAGTCCAAATGTCATGTGTCTGATGTGGCCTGAATTAGCTGAAGTTTTAACTGGAGACCTGAAAAATACAAAAATTAATTGCAGAAAAGTTACTGTTCTGGAGGTGAGGTATAGGGATCCACCAGGGCTCTCTGTTAGGTCCTTAGCAGTTTGATCCTCAACATCAGGTAGCAAACTGCATGCGACATGCTGCATCTTGTTACAAACTAGAAAAGCCATGTAATGCCTTTTGTTCACACCCTAGCTGCATAAACAATTACAAATAAAGAAGGGATTCATTTTTGTCATTCATGGAATGGTATCTGTGATGCCTTCGCCCCAGTTCGTGGGAAGAAAATCTTCTGTAAACTGAATTACAGATTGCAGGACTATTCCTGACCAATCATGGTACTTCCTTCAGTTGTGCGTGAGGTACTCTTATTAACGTAAGAGTGTCTCACACGCTGAGACACAGTAATGGGCTTCTCACTGACAGCATGTGCAGTCAACATTCCAGATTAAAAAAAAAGATTTGTTTTTTAAAAAGGGAGCAGTCTATAATAATTCTATGCATGGGTGTTGGCAGGCATACTCAGTGTACTCTGCTGAGTACAGTACAATCTGGAAGATCCAGGGGCAACATGAGCTTCAGGGCAAGAAACATAACATAGCCAATGTACTACCTGAAGAACTATTTTTCTCCTTCTTAGATGCTTTACTGTGAGTCTGTGAATGATCTTTGGAAGATGGATGGTGCTAAAGTTAGAGACCATGCTTGTATGAGTGACCCACTCAAGTAAGTATGCATGCGTGCTGGTGTGAATGGACTTCTGTAAGGCTAGCTACCTTGATGTGGTACAGAGGCTTATCACAAAATCCTAACCACTGTAACTAAATGCCAGCCAACTTCTGTCTGATTGGGAGTGTGTGTCAGATAAAATAAAATGTTGTGACTTTATTTGGATCATTGGCTTTCTACATATTGTTGAATGAAATGGGGTGGAGCAATGACTGTGTGGTGGGGCAACACGTTTTGCTTTGTGTTCGGGGGGGCAATAGTTCCATCATCTCTCATCTCGAGTACAAGTTTAAAATTCCTGGCTAAATCCCTGATTCTATGGGTCCAGTTTAAGGGCCTCTTATGGATCTAAGAGTGTCATCTTTTGTGTCCATAAGACCACAGAACTGCTCACCTTTGGTTTGCAGTCCTCTGGTCCTAAGGACATACGAGGTGACACTTTTATATCCATAACACGCCCTTCATCCAGAACCATAAGCTTATATCACAGGTCTGAAGGAGTCATGTGCCAGACTCTGGGATTGATCCTTGAACCGCTCATCTTAGAAGCAGCAGCTCTAACCTTTCAGCTGAACAGTAACTTCTTGCTCGCCAAGTTGTTTGATGGAGCCTTGTTCACTGATTGTTGTAGTCTCAGCTTTTACCATGAGATGGCATTCTGCATAGTCTGGTTACTAATGCTGTGCACACTACAGAATCCACATGGATATGGGCCCACTCAACAACCCCTAGGACACTTGATCTCATTCCTGAACCTGGGTAGTTAGCAGCAGCCGTGCCACTATAATAATAGCCTTGCTCACCAATACCTTTCTAATGAGCTTGGGACGCAATGGATTCATTGCATCATGCTAACAGTGCTCTATGCAGAGGCCAAGCCTGGAACTAATCCAGTTAAGTGTATTTCAGCAAACAGTTAACATGCTCTGACAGACAGGAAGCTTAGGTATGCTATGCAGAGCAGAAAGGAAACACAAACACCAAATATCTGGTTGTGTAGAATCAAACAAGATATGTATCTATACAATTTCAAAAGAGTTGTTTGAAGACGTGGACTTTGTCCCCTAAATTGATGGGGGGGATGGATTGGGAGGGGATGCCTCCGAGACCACAGACCAAAATATAATTCCTCTTGCAGGGAGACCTTTAACAAAATGCCCAGAGTATTTAAATATATTAGAAGATATATACTGCACAGTACAATGAGAATGTCTCTAGAAAGTGCATGACTCTTTCTCTGCATTATTGTATCACTGTAGACCAATGGTGAGTCAAAGTGATTTACTTATGTGTTAAATAATGACCAATTACATTTTCTGTATAATATTATGGATATGAATAATGACATACTGTGTACTATGGTGACCCCATCTATTGGTATGTGATGCTTCAACTAATAAAAATTATATTTAAATAAAAAATGAGTTGTTTGAAAATGACAAGACACATGGCGAGTGAGAAATATAACCTTTGGCATATTCTTTAATATTCAAAGGTTACAGTCTCTTGCTTTCACATTGAATCACTTAAAGAGCCTATGATGCCACAAGGCTAATTATCTTTCTCTTATTCTCTAATAATAAGACCATTTCTATGGAAACTGGAACTTTGCCCTTTGGGTTTTCTCTGCTTCCGGAGCTTATCTATACGTGATGCCATAAGCTGCTGCTTGTGACATTATAATCATTTCCATGGAAACCAGTTAAGATTCAGAAAGAAGGGATTATGAAATCATGTGTAGGTAGGCATCAGGAGCAAATTAAGTGTAAGTGACTAGGATACAATTCTCAAGCAGCTACATTTAGCAATGAAGAGAATGGAGAAGAAAAATACAGAACATATGTAAAATATAAGAAGAATTGTATGTCAATATTATGTTTTTCATAGTTTGCACAGATATAGCACACTCTCTTCAAGATCTGTGTGCATAGGTTTACAATTAAAAAAAACACGAAGTGGTAAGAAAAACATGAAATTTATGAAAAAGATACAAGCAACAGCAGCTGACAAGGTGTGTGGCTGTGCAGACTATACAGACACCATGGGTAGGTTTAAGAGGCCTAAAATAAGCCAGGTGCCTTCAACCACCTAAGAAGTCTACATACTCTGCATGACTGGACACCTAGAAAGCAAGGCAAGGCAAATTTGAGCTGATATAGCACTCTTTCCTCTGAAGCTCAGAGCACGTTATAATAAAGTACAGGGACACCAAAAAAAAATATAAAATGGGCACAGCAAAAGTGAGCAATTAAAACAATACAGCAGAAAGTAAATAAGAAAAAACAAAGTCAGTGTTCCAGGATGGCTGGCATAACAACGTGGGTCTGTAGTGCACTTTTAAACTGCTGAATCGTGGGCTTGTAATTAGTAGTAGTAGTAATTTATTCGTTTAGCGCTCAGCCATGGGGGCTCTTGGCGCTGTACATAAAAACAAGTCAAGAAGCATAAAATAAAACACAAGTAAAATTATACATAACTTAAAAATATAAATCTATCGGCATACATAGCTAAAACCAAACCAGTGAGAACTAACTCAGTTTAATTGCTTGATTGAACAAGTAGGTCTTTAGGCCCCTTTTAAGTGCCTCCACAAAGGGGACCTCCCTCAGAGATCTGGGAAGTGAGTTCAACAGAGCCAGACCAGCCACCTCAAAAGTGTGATCGCCTGATGTCTTAATCCTGGCCCTGGGAACTGCTAGGAGGCTCACCTCAGAGGAGTGGAGAGGGTGGGCGGGGCAGTAAGGGGGCAGAAGATCACTCAGATAGCTCAGGCCCAGTCCATATAGAGCTTTATAGGTCAGCAAGCTGAACTTGAAGGAGATTCGCCACTTCACTAGCAGCCAGTGCAGGTCTAGCAGGACTGAGATCTCATGACAAGACCTCTGAAGAGCCATCAGTAACCTGGCTGTAGTGTTCTGCACTAGCTGCAGGCATCGTCGGATGCCTCCACTAACCCACAGCTATACAGCATTACTGCAGCCCAGTCTGGAAGTCACAAAGGCATGTATCAGTGAGGGCAGATCTTCTGGTGGGAGCAAGGCTTTAGTCTGGGAGATGTTTCTAAGATGGTAAAAGCCACTCCAAAATACAGATGACACTTTCACCTCAAATATAAATCTTTTGTCCCGAGTAACACCCAGATTCTTTACCTTAGCAGGTGCCTCCAGACTAGAGGAACCAAGCACCAGGCCAGGTTTCTCCACTCTAGCCCCTGTACCCTGCCATTGACCAGGCTCAATCATCAATACCTCCATTTTGCCCAGGTCAAGTCTCATCCAGCTAGAGGATATCCAATCCTGGCTCTCAATCAGGCATAAATTTAGTACTTTGACTACACCAGGCATCCCTGGTGGAAATGACACAAATACAGCTGAGTATCATCTGCATTGCAGTGAAAACACGAGCCATATGTCTGATGATGTTGCCCAGGAGCAGCATGTACAATGCGAACAACATAGGTGAGAGGATTGGGTTCTGGGGTACACTACAGAGCAGGGGCTTTGTGAGCGAGGAAAAATTTTCCATCACCACACTCTCCACCCTAACTCTGAAGAAGGACTCAAACCAGTTGATGACGTGGGTTCACAGTACTCCCTTAGGCAATCCAGCAACAGCCCATGGTCAATGGTATCAAATGCTGAGGAAAGATCCAATAGAACAAGAACTGACCATTCCCCTCTATCTCACTCCCTGAGGAGGTCATTATGCACCCTGACCAACACAGTCTCAATACTATGCCTGGATCTAAATCTGGACTGCAGCAGCTCATAGATGTTCAAGGCCATGAGGTGTGCCTTAAGCTACAGAGACTCTATCTTCTCCATGACCTTTCCTAGAAAGGGACTGTTAGAAACTGGTCTGCAATTTGCCATGCAGTCCAGGTCCAAAGATATTTTTTTCAGAAGGGACCTCACCAGCACATCTATCAATGTGCTTGTAAAGAATCCCTCTGAAAGGGAGCACCAGACTGTCTTGGCAAACACTGGGCCCAGAAATCCCACACAAATCACCATGAAGCATGTCGACCTGGGTCCAGTTCACAATAAGTGGGATGCAGCTCAGAGATCGCCCCACATATCTCCTTCACTGATACCAGCCTAAACTAGCCCCAAACTGGAGAACAACTCCTTGTGACAACCCTTTCCACACTACTGGGCCACAACAGCCCAGTTGGGGTTGTCCTGGACCTGATTGAGGACACTCTGTCAGAGAAAAACTGAGCAAACTCTTCATACCTGGCATATGAAAATGCCTTTACCAGCTGGAGACAGGCAGGATATAACAGCCTGTCCACAATCCAGAAAACCTGAGCCAGTTTCTTTCTCCCCACTGCAATTTCCCTGGATAGAAATGCTGCTATCTGATACTGTAATGAGTTCTCACAGCCTGTTTGTCTTCATCAGCCCTGGACTTTCATCAACAATGCTCAGTCGCTGTACCATAGCTTTTATCTCCCTAAGCTCCCCATCAAACCATGGGGATCCAAAGAGAGAAGTTCTGTGCTGCATACAAACTGGTGCAACAGAATCAAGGGACAAGGCAACAGCCCTGTTATACACTACCACTGCTTCCTCTGACCCAGTCCCACAGGCAGCCATCACACCCAAGAGACCCACTGCTGCCTAGAGTCCTGCTGGGGACAACCCCTTTATAGAGAGCAATGGACCATCTCCGCTGGAGATGGACAACAAGAGACCCGAACAAGAACCTGACTGTGCAGTGATCTGACCAGCAGACTGGATCAATATCAAGGTTGTTACTCTCAAGCCCCGGTGAGAATATTAGGTTGGCATGAAGTAGCCACTTGTGTGAGACCCAAGGATTCCATCAAATGGAGGAAATCTTGTCGAAAATGTGAAAGTTTGTCGTCAAACGAGGCATTGAAGTCACCCAAAACTAACCATCTGGGCAACTCCAATACTCTCTCAGTGATAAAGTCCACAATTTCCTGTAAGAAATCTCTCTCCTACCCCGAAGGCCAGTATATAAGAAGGATCCTGAGGCCTGTACCTGGACCCCCACGCATGGCCATTCATTCAAACGATGAAGTAACTCCCTCTGGGTACACAGTAAAGTTCAAATCGGATCCAAAACAAATGGCCAACCCCCACACCCACCCCTGTGATCCTTCCACAGGCAGTGAACTACAGAGAATTCAACTAGGACCGACACATCTGAAACTGGCCTCACGTTATCACCCAGTCAGGTCTCTGTGATACAAACCAGCTCAGCCGAAGAAATCAAGTCCGACATAACTGCAGACTTGCTCCCCATCAATCTTGCATTGCACAACACTGCCCACAGGGAACGAGTGGAGACTGCCAGCCTACAGACTACCTGCCTACTTGGTCCAGTGGGAACCCCGGGCATGGGAACCAACCACGTTTGGCCTCTCCCTGGGTCCCATTTTGCCCCAGGGCATCTTCTAGTCCTCACCACATTAGTGCCCTCTGTTAGAAACCCCCACCCCTATAGCCTACCATTTTGCCTCCTTATGATGCCCACCTCCCTGCAGCACCTGTGTGCCACTGCTGGTGGTGGGTGGTCATCAAAGGGCTGTGGTACAACAACTGGGATGGGGAGTAATTAAGTCTGAGTGGCCCCAGACCTACATACATTATCCCACGGGTCACACATCCACCACCCAAATAACTCCCACCAATAAAACAGTCCCACCTAAAAGAGTGTCTGCACTGTAGCATGGACCTCACACTACCCTAATCCTAAACCCTAAAACAATCACAATCACATTACTTCTACTACAAGATGTACCTACTCAACCATAACATCATGCATATACTAACCGTATCTATAACCCTTTAACTAATAACACTTTCTCCCCTCTCAACCCTCCAAATAAACCCACTATTAAAATAAACAAAAAATTAAACAACAAAGTGTGGAATACACAAATGAAGAAAATCCATCTAATTTTTAAGCAGTCCGGCAAGTTCAAATATTCAATATGTCCTTTATAGTATGAAGCATTCAAGTCTCTGCTCTCACCAGAGAAGTCCAGCAAGGTCTCTGCTTCACAGAAACAACACGATTTTACCAATTCGGCTGCCTCACTGCTGCTGGAAAGTATCATAAATGGTTTCACAGGAAGCAAACAGAGTGAAAGAAAATACAGGTACTCTCACCACCAGTAAATCTTCTCCCAGTGTCCAAGGGAAACAGTTCAGGTCCCCAGTACAGTCCTTAATAATGCTGATTGACTCACCTGCATGTGCTGGGGAGGATAGATCCACTTTGTAACAGCCTCCACTACAAACTGCCTCTGCCTTACAGCAAGAGGCTGCAGAAGCAAACTTCTTCTTCATTCTGCTGCAGCTTTAATGGCACAACCCAAGGAACCTGGCCAGGTCTGTATATCAAACACCACCCCACACCACTGTAGTGTGTGCTTCATAAATTTTCATTCATTTTCAACAAAATAACAAGGAGATAACATCTAAAACATAAAAAGGATTAACATATATACAACAGCAAGGATTATATACTATCTGTTCCTAAAATTACTGCAGTAAAACAATTCAGTGAATGTTATCGACAACCTTAAACAGACCCAGGTTTTAATAGCTATACACTAAATTTGCATTCTTTCATTGGCTGTTAGTTTCACTACAGTATTGCTCTATTTCTTTAATCTTTGTAAAACCACAGTAGTACATTATAAATCACATCCTAACATTCTGGCCTCACTCCTGACAGAAGAAAAACATTTCTTCACACTTCAAGGTATCTTTAGATCCAGTTTACTTAATAATTGAAGGAACAGTTCCATATTTCTTCAGACTGGTTCTGTTTGTCACTGGAGTGTGTCCTAACCTTCACATTGGGCCAGCCTAAGGTCACCATGCCTCTCTGCTCAGGAGACTTCGCTGACAACAGAAGCTGTACTGGGTTGATGCTGGGGTCCGTTAAACTCAGCGCCAGCTTGAACCTCCAACTTTCTGTAGCACCAGGGTACTCAGCCACTCCCAGAAACACAGATACTCACCGCAACAATAGTGCAAAAAGTTCAAAAAAGTGTGAACAGGCTACAAATGAGTTTTTCACAGTGTGCCAAAAATAACTTGGATGAACGCAAGCTGCACTGCATAAAACTGGTATTTCTCACTAAAAACACTAAAACTAGCTCATAGTCTTGCTCACTAAAACACTGCTTAACATTTGGTCCCTACACCTATCTCCTAACTAGAATGTTACTACTACAAATTAACTGATTTGAAATATTGTAGAACTTACATGATATACTGGTTTAGTGGTTCTAGGAGTCTCCTTAATGCTGCTAGCTATAAAATAACATTTTCAGCATAAGAAGGTGTACAAAGTAAAGCTTTGAAGCTCACAGCAGAAACTCCAAACTGATGGCTAGCCCAGCCTGGTGGCCATTCCCCGCCCCGTAGCCCTGAGTTTCCACATCTTGCAACATCCTAGCAAGGATACTAAAATGATAACACATTAATCTAGGGTGGATGCTAAGGCATTCAATATTACTGGAACAGTCACTGCATAGGCCAGATTTTAAATGTGTCTTAGATGTTACAGGACATTATATTTTTCAAAATCATTACCGGGCAGCTCAAACTGCATCTATTAGGGAGTGGTTTAATCTGCACAGCAACAATGTGGGCATTCTCTTAGAAAAAAAGGTGGACAAAAACCAGCTGGCTAACAGACCTATTGTACACTATAGCTTAATCAGAAAAGACACACAATTTGCTAAGGAGAACCCAATAATAAAGCACGGTTTGCAGATCTGAACTCGAGTCCACATATTTATAACAGCCAAATTAGAATTCATTGCTATTACCCCTATATGAAGTAACCCGCTTCCCCACATTTTCTTCAAGATCCCAGTTTCCAAGCTTGGGTTAAGCAGGGTATGGAAGTATTAAGTCATCTCTATGAAGGAGGGGTTCTCTAATGTTGTTTGAGGGACTTTGTCAGAAATATGGCCTTTCCCTTTTGAATTTCTTTAAATACCTACAACTTAGACACTTCTTAGGAGAAACATAAGGCCCTAATTATACTTTACAGGATCCCTCTAGTCTTACAAGTGCCCTGGATGAGAAGGATACCACCACTGGGCTACTATGTAATATTTATAAACTATTGATGCAACCTGTCCTTAGTAACATCAATCTGCACAGGCAGAGGTGGGAGGCTATCTTAGGGGAGATGATCTCACGGGAGGACTGGATCGATATTCTTGAAGAGGGTTGGAGGCAGACAATGCAGAGTAAATATAAATATATCCATTTCATGATTACCCAGAGAGTGTATCACACGCCAGCCAGAATGGAAAAATGTAATGCTCAGGTTGATGGTTGGTGCCCGAAATGCAACAGACAACCAGCAGACTTACTGCACATGATGTACAGCTGTGACATTCTGCACTCCTACTGAGAGGATACAGGAAATTCCTTAACAGTATGTTTAAGTCAACCAGTCATGGCTGGCCCAGTGGCATTGAAGGTTGAGTCGCTGGATGCCACACCTTGCACCATGCCAGCGACCTGGGTTCAAGAGCGGACTTGTGCCACTGGGGGTTGGCAGGGGGAGGAGAGGATCGAGATTCCAGAGGACTGCTCTCTTCTCCTAGGGTAGGTGGCATGAGCTCCTTGCTGCTCTTGTGGCTCCCAGCAGATGCTGTAAGATTGCAGCAGATGTGGAGCATGCATTGGGGGTATGAGAGCATCAGCGGATGTCCTGTGGGTGGGTGCGGAAGCCTGCCCATGCTGTGCTAAGTATCATTGCACTTCCTTGCTTCTGGGGCAACTGAACAAGGGAAATCCCTGGTTCCTGGGAAGGTGATGGTGAGTCCAGCAGTCAGCATCCACGCTCACAGCAGGGGCTGCTCCGGGCATGCCTCTGGATCTCCTCCTCACTCAGACGCCCCTGCTAGATTCTAGATAGAGCACCAGCAGGAGGTAAGGCGGTTCCACTTCGGGGGGCTCAGAGCCGGGGGGGGGATTCGGTGGTGATATTGGCACTCTCAAGATGGAGGCATGGCACAGAGAGACTTCAGGCAGAGCGGGAAAGTGGCCGGTCCCCGTGACTACACCAGAGAGAGCGTCCTAAGGGACCAGTGTAAGGAGGGTAAATAAAGTCCACAAAAAAAAAGTCAACCAATGATTCTGATGGCAAGGAAGGTATTATTAGGGGACTGGAAGGACGAAAATCACAATTATATTATATACTTGTTAAATACCATGAATACTGCCAAGCTAGGCATTTTAAGAGAATGGAAGCAAGAGAATCCCCCTGCCTTCCAGGTCTGGTGGAACTTGATGAAAGAATGTATGAACATGGAAAGGCTCACATGCAGGGCAAAACAGAGGGATCATGTCTTTGCTCAGCTTTGGGATGGTGTTGCTACTTACTTGGGTGGTGCCTATAGACTTACAAACCTTATTTACTGCTATGGTCTAGTGTTATTTCCATACTGGCTGTTCTGCTCAACATTCAGATGGAGAGGGGTGCTGCAGTCCATGATTATAGTTAGCCATTTAACCATAACCTGTCACAGTTTGTTTTAGGTAGTTTCCTTTTTAGCCTTTCTTTTTTAATATGCTGTCACACTATTTATTTTTGAAACACCAGTCAAGGATTATACCACTTCTTTTCAAAGTACTGACTGATTGATAGTTATTGTATTGCGCCTTGACTGCAATAAACTTTGTTTGAAAAACAAAAAAATACGATATGAAAGGTGGCATCCTGTGAGCCAATCGCATTTCTTTTCTTATAGGAAACTATGTGGCGACAATGCCTTATAAATACATAGCTACACAGAAGATGACAGCAGAAAAATAATCATTGACCATTAAGTCTGCACTGTTAATGATATCAATTATGTGACATTCCATAGTCCTGATGCCTTAACGGACTAGCTCTCATCCCCATGTGCTGCCTCTCTTGTCCTTATTATCCCCATGTATCTGTCCCACCCCACTATGAACCTGTTGATTGTTTCTGCATCCTCTTGAGTTGCCTATTCTACTACACCACCACTCTCTCTGTAAAGAACTTCCTATCATCTTTCTTAAAAACCCCTCCAAGTTCCACTGTCAGCCCTAATTATAATATTTTCATACAAACACACGAAATTTGCCAGCAGATAAAGGCCTAGAGGTCTATCAAGTCTGCTCGAATGTGCAGCTAGCACCCCTTATTCTGCAGCTTCCCCTCCCTTCCACCCTTCCCCTTCATTAACCCTCCCCCTTGTCCTGTCCCATCCTCGATTGAAGCAGTCCACTGTTCTACTGCATACCACTTCAGGTAACGATTCCACCCAGCCACCACCCTCTCTGTAAAAGTGTCTCCTCATCTCCTCCTGAACCTTCCTCGCCCAGTCTCATATCATGGCCCCTGGTGACCCTCCCTCCCTTACTTTGAACAGCCCCTCTGTACCCGTCTTGTTTATTTCTTTCATGTATTTAAAGGTTTCAATCATGTCACCCTGTCTCTCCTCTTCTCCGTGAGTACATGTTCAACTCCTTCAACCTCCTCTCGTATGATAAGTCCCCCAGCCCCTTGATCATCTTTGTCGCTCCTGCTTGCACCCCCTCCAGTAACTTAATGTCCCTCTTCAGATATGGACGCCAGTACTGCATGCAGTACTCCAGGTGTGGTCTAACTAATTACCTATACAGTGGCAGAATCACCTCCTCCCTCCTCGAGGATATACCCCTTGCAATACAACCCAGCATTTTGTTGGCCTTTGCAGCTGCCTTCCTACATTGTGCCGAGTTGTTCATTGACCCTGTAATGAGCACACCCAGATCCTTCTCCTCCTCTCTCTGGGCTAGCTGCACTCCCCCTAGCTGGTAACTCCTCCTTGGGTTCTTCATCCCAAAATGCAGCACCTTGCACTTTTTGGCATTAAAGCCCAGTTGCCAGGTGTCTGACCAGGTTTCAAGCTTTGCCAGATCATCCTGCAACCCCTGCCATCCCCCTAGGTCATCCACTGCCACGCCTTGGTATCATCAGCAAACAGACTGATCTTGCTCTTGATGTCCCATGATATGTCTGCAATGAATATCCCAAACAACACTGGTCCCAACACTGAGCCCTGTGGAACACCGCCGTCACTGCCCTTGGGTGTGAGAGCTCCCACCCACCCACCACCACCCTCTGTTGCCTTCCCTGCAGCCAGTTTCCCACCCTACTCACCAGCTTTGCACCCGCCCCTGTGCCTACTAACTTCCTTCCTAGCCTCCATGTGGCACTGAGTCGAATGCCTTACTGAAGTCCAGATACAGGACATCCACTGCATGGCCCTGTCCAGTTGCCTAGTTACTCAGTCATAGAACTCGACCAGGTTGGTTTGGCAGGATCTGCCATGTATGAAGCCATGCTGTCTGCTGTCCTGTAGTCCTTTGGCCTCTAGGAGGGCCATCAGCCTCTCCTTCAGGATAGTCTCCATTAGCTTACCCACGATGGATGTGAGGCTCACTGGTCTGTAGTTTCCTGGTTCATCCTTGGGGCCACTCTTGTGGAGGGCACACATGAGCCATCCTCCAGTCCTAAGGTACACACCTTAATGTAGTGAGGCATTAAATAGGTTCTGCCAAGGTCCTGCAAGGACCTCTGCCAGCTCCTTCAGTACCCTGGGTGGATGCCATCTGGGCCTGGCGCCTTGTCCACCCTCAGTGCCTTCAAACCCTCTCGAACTCTGCTCTCCATGATTTCCCATCTGTCACCACTCCTCCCTGCTTCTGCCATTTCTCCCACCTTGGGTGTCACTTCCTCTTCTTTAATAAATACTGAGCAGAAGTACTCATTTAGTGCTTCCGCCTTATCGCACCCCTGCTTCCACCCAACCCTCCTTCCTAATCCTTACTATGTGGTCCTTACAGCTCCTTTTCTCCTGATGTACTTAAAGAAGTCCTTCTCCCTTCTTAATGCCTTGTGCCAGCCTGAGTTCCGTAGATGCTTTGGCTCCCTTATTGCCCTTGTCACCTCCTTTGATTCTGTCAAGTACTCCTCCCTGTCCTCCCGCCCCTGTTTTCTTGTACTTCCTAAAGGCAGCTCTTTCCTCCTTACCTTTCCATGACCTCCTTGCTCAACCAGATCGGTTTCTTAGCCCTAGCCTTCTTGCTCTGGGCTTTGCAGCAGGTTTTGTTGCCTCCACTATCCCCAGCTTTATGAGCTCCCACCTCTGGTCAGTGTCCATACTAGATTGAATTCTGGCCAGGTACCCTTTTACCACTTCCCCATCCTCCCAAAGTCAGCCTCCTGAAGTCCAGCACTATTGTGCCAGATTCCACTCCTTCCTTGCCCATATCCAGTGTGAGCCATACTGGAGCGTGGTCACTCCCTGACAGCGGTTCCTCCACTGTAAGTTCTCTACAAAGTCCCCATTTGCCAGCACAAGGTCAAGGGTATTTCCTAACCTGGTTGGTTCACTGACCATTTGCAGAAGGAAGCTGTCCTGGAAGGCATCCAGCAGTACCTGCTCCTTCTGTTCCTGGTTGTTGGGGTGCTCCAGTCCACTCCTGGCATGTTGAAGTCCCCCACAATCACCACACTACCCTCTCACAGGTCCTCCTGATCTGTCCCGCTAGTTCCTGTTTAACTCCTCCGTCTGAGATGGTGTCTGTACACCACTCCCATTCTAAGAATCCTATTCTTGAATCCTGGATTTGCATCCAAAGTGACTGCATATCCCTCCTCCCCTTCCTCCCTTACACACTTCAGTCCTTCCTTCACATATAGTGCCACCCCTCCTTTCCCAATCACCCTGTCCCTCATGAAATAATCTGGTACCCTGGTACAGACAGGTCCCAGTCATTGTATTGGGTGGCCCATGTTTCCCTGATGACTGCAATGTCCACCTCCTCTGCCATGAGAACCTGTAACTCTGCAGTTTTCCTCCCAAGGCTCCTAGCATTAAGGGTAACCACCTTCCACCCTCCCCCATCCTGTCCTCCTTTCCTAGCATCACCAACAGTACTTGCCATTTGTCCTTTGTCACTGTTATGGGGTAAGCTCATGGCTTCCCAACCTGTGGTCTCTGCATATCTCTTCCCCAACTGCCACCCCCCACTCCTAGTTTAAATTCCCAACTTCCTCTATGTACTCCTCCATCCTCTGTTTCAACACTTTCTTTCCCTCCTCACTCAAGTGTAGTCTGTCCTTGGCATAGAGACTACTGTCCTCCCAGGTTCCTCCCCACCCCCCCAACAGCCCATACCCTTTAGCACAACACCAGGTTCTTAGCCATCCATTAAATTCCTCTATTCTCAGCTTTCTTGTTGTGCTTGCCTTTGGCACGGGAAGTATCTCTGAAAAAGTTACTGATCTTCCTGCCCCCCTCACATAATTGTGCTAGTTCCTCAAACCCAGTGGTGCAAGTGGCAGACAAGAAGTACAGGAACTCAGGCACTGGCAAATATGAAATGCAGAGTGAAGATCTTCAATCTGAAGGACAGCTGTGTGAAGACACGTCTATCTGTTTGGACACTAGTAGATTCAATTAGCGATACTGAAGTATTTCTAGCAAAATAGCACTGTTGTACAAGTTAAATGTTGTTATGGAAATCCTAATTTCAGGTCCTAGAGCCAGAAACTGTAATTATGTTGCTGGTTTAGGAATTTCATTTCCAGTGTCAGTGAGAAGAAGTACAGGAACTCTGTTCCTGCTGCAAAAAAAGTACAGGAACTCAGTTCCTGTGCGTTCCTGTTCACTTTCATCACTGCTCAAACCTCCTCTGGACTGTATCTACTGTCTTGTCAGCCAGGTTGTTTGTCTCAAGATGTATAATTAAATGAGGCTTGTCCCTACCCCTTCTAACATATTTCAGAACAGACTGTCCCACCCTTTCCGCTGTCATTCCTGGCATGGCCTCCACCCAAATGCGACTATGCCTCTCCCCCTTGCTACCCCACCTAACTCCTCTTAGTATTGAGTCCCCCAGCACTAAGATTCCCGCCTCTTACTCCCTGCTTGCTTCCATTCATCTCCCTCTCTCATTTCCAGCTCCTCTTCTTCCTCCCTGCGCTTTATTCCCTTTTACCCTGTTTGCAATTCTCCAGCAGAACTTCCCCACGCTCCAGTTTGGTCCAGGCATTTATCAATTACCTCTAATTTCATCATTTCCTCCTCCACCTTCTTCCTCTCTAGCAGTGCACAACTATTTTCTGAAGACCCTTCACAAATGCCCCGCCTCTCTCTTCATTGTAACCTGTTCTCTCCTTTCCACTCCATGACTTTTGCCACTTCTTTGCCTCCCCTCACAAGTCCCTATCTCCTCCTTCCATTTGTCTTTTGTCTCCTGACCTGGTTTCCCCAGCAATTGTTCTTCCTGGCCTGGGCCCCTTTGTCTCTGCTTCCCTTCTTCTGACCCTCTCCTCACCACTGTTGGCTTAAATCGCCCTCCCTCATCTCCCCTTCTTCCTCCCTCCAGTACTGGGCTAAACCCACTCCCAATCTGCCTTGCCTGTCTTAGTTCTTCCTGCAGACCCTCAATCTCCTTTCTAAGTTTTTCTATGTGGTTGCACACTAAACATCCTCCCACACTCCAGGCAATTTTTTAGAAAGACTGGTGCCCGCAGTTGTTGCAGCCTACCACCCTACACATTGCTGTCATTGCCCATGCGACCCCCCACCCTTCCAGATGCAGGATACCAAACACCCCCCAAGTCTCCCTCTCCCTCCTCTATCAGTGCAAAACATTTTCTTATTTCCTTACCTCCTTTGTTGCACACGCTTAGATATATTGAGCAACTGCTTTTTATATTCCTATCCTTCCTATCCACACTCAAAACAGACTTTAAGTAGCCATTGCACAACCTTCTTCAAACTCCTACTCCTCCTTTCCCCAATGCAATATCAATGCGAAGAAGTAACAATGAAAGCTCCTAGATTTGCATTTACTTCCCTTCCACTGAGAGAGCAGTCACCTCTTCACTTGCTGCTGTTCCTTTCCTGGATGTCTGCTTTTGCTATGACAGGTGCAAATCCTTTGCCTGTTTGAGTCATGTTCCCCTTAATCCATCCTATTATCCCTGATAGGAAATTATATGCTTCTATCATGTCCCTCGTCTCCATTCCGTCCTCCAGTGAGTAAATACTGAGGTGCCATAGTCGCTCTACATATGTCTTACCCTGCTGCCTCTGAATCAGTTTAATTGTTCTCTGCACTGCCTTCAGACTATCCTGGTTCTTTCTCAGGTATGGATCCCATAACTGGACACAGTACTCATGTTCTCACCAGTGATCTATACTGGGGTAGAATCACCTCTTTCCTTCTGCTTTCAAAGCTCTCTGCTAATGCACACAAATATTCTGTTTGCCTTGCTGTAGGCCTTATTGCATTATGCAGTGACTTTGAAGCTGTCACTGATAATTAACCTCAAGACCCTTTCCTCCCGTCACTGCTAACTTCACTCTCCCATGCATTATTCCCTGAAAGGGTTTTCCCTGCCAGTGTGCATCACCTTGCACGTCTTTGCATTGAAACACAATTGGCAGATTTTTTAGACCATTTCTTTAGTTGCTCCATATCCTGGCACAATTTTTCTGTCCCCCTCCTCATTATCCACTCTTCCACAAAGTTTTGTGTCATCCGCAAAGACACACATGTTCTCCTTAATGCCCTCCATTATGTTACTTGTCAACACGTTGAAAAGAACTGGTTCTAGTACCGGTCCCTGCGGCACCCCACTCATGACCCCTCACCTCTGATTCTTCACCATTTACTGTGCAAATCACTTATAATGGACCACTCTGTGTATGACACTTACCAAAGAAGTGAACTTAAAGCACATCTCTGTACTGTGCTACATGCTGACTTTGTCCAGGTACCCTCCCCAGTGAGCTTAGGTTTAGTGTCTAAATAATGAAAGTTCCGCTATTGTTATGGCATACATAAATAAATCAAATTAAAATCTTAATGCTAAACCCATGTAGCGTGATGCATTAACTGTGACCGCGTTTTTACTGTCATTGTTAGTTTAACATTTTTGGCACTTAATTTCATTTTTGTGTACCGGTTCACTTTCCGGTACACTAGCAGAACTTAGTTTAGTTACAGAGCAAGCTGCAATTAGTTAAATTATGTTGCGCTGATCCGGTGAACCGAGGAGCTGTTTCAATGTGTTTAAATTTACCTTCTCCTGCTCCTCTCTGCGTCGCTGATTTGACATAAGCTGATTATCCCCATCTGTTGTCTCTCCTTTAGCCAGTTTCCTACCCAAGTAGTCAGTCCCTGCTCCAACCCCAAATCCTCCATCTTTTTCAGTATCTTTCAGTGCAGCAGAGAGTCAAAGGCCTTATTGAAGTCGAGGTATAAAACACTAACAGCCTAACTCTTGTCTTGTCTACAGTCTTTGTGACCTACTCAAAGAAGATGATAAGGTTTGTCTGACACAGTCCTACAAACCCAACACCTTCCATTCTCCCCACAGTAACGCTCATGAGAGTGAAGGGGATATACCAGGTGTGTGGCGCAAGGAGATCATGGAGGTAACATTTGTCATTTCCATTTAAGGTCTTATAGGGTAACAACCTTCCTTTTTAGGTGCTGCACCACCTCACACTTCAAAGATGAGACCCAGGAGGTGGTGGTTGGGGGGGAGCACTCAGGTTCTAGGAATGTCACCAGTAGGGTCTTTATTGATTTTTCAATAAAACAAGCCATACAGCCAAGTCCACCTGTAAATAGGACACATTTTGTGGTACAGATCTTCACTCTTATTAGCATCAGGATTGCATTTACTTTACAGAAACGATACAGCATTTGGGGGTATACCAGAAGTGTTCAGGTTTATAACTAGTATTTTTGAAGTCATATGCTGAGCCTTGTAAGAAATGTGGAACAATTACATTATTAGGTAATCAGTAGAAGTAACCAAGTTAGTTACTATGCTCACAATCTTAAGAAACATATCTTTTAAGGAACCTGTTAGGCATCACTTCAACAAAAAAAACCACCTTGCAACTTCCCAAAACCAAGTATAAAGAAGATTACTGTGAATATAGACAAACTAGTGGACAGAAATCCCCACAGCTCTCAGAATCAACCCGAACCACCTCCCCTTCAGACCATGCTAACAGTATAGTTTATATGGATCTGGGGTGTAGCCAGGAATTTTAAACTTGTACTCAATGCATTGTTGCTGCCCCCCATTATGTAAATATAAACCAAAATATGCCTTGCCATGCCACACCAACAATAGCCCCCCCCCGCTTGCCATGTCCGAGTTCAAGTAATCAGTTTCTTCCCATAATCCTCCTTCCTTTGTTTTTCTGCCTGCCTGGTGGTTGTTCTTGTTTGTGTATTTGGCTTGTGGCATCAGTGCCCCATAATGAACAACAAAGGCAAAAGGGGTCAGCATGACACAGACACAGTGTGAGTCAACTTGCTTTCCTCTTTTTGTTGCCCCTGCCTGATTTGTTGCCCCATCTGACTTTTTTTACTGTACTCTGCTGAGTACAGTGCGTATACCTGCCAACACCCCTGGTACGGATCGTAAAAACAATATAGGTCTTAAGCTCGAAAGCCAAATTCACATGCATTATTATTAGCATCAAGAGCGGAGAATTATTGAGCACCCTGCAAGTCATACATATTTTAACCTCAGCTATGCCGCCATTTTAAACTATGGCGCTGCTCCTAAATGAACAAATAACCATTTTAAATATTAACAGTGCCCCACCTAAGCACAGGGCAAAACATCAGTGCTGCATTTAGTTCTTGCCTTTATTCATGCCATCAGAGAGTTCAGAAAGGCCAGGAATCATATTTAAACTGGACTAATCCAAAGTCCCTGTCTCACTCATGATCCTTCCAGTTGATCATTTGAATCCTCGTAGCTAGAATACTCTTATGCACCCTGGAACTCCATAGCTATTTTTTGGGTCCACTTTCCTGCATCCTTAGCATCACTAAATTGGTAAGTTTTGCCCCAGTTTTGTATATGGAGCCGTGCCGGAGCCAATAACAAGTGGGTGATCCCCAAACTGCGTAGTCATTGCCGAATACCATCAAACTGTTTTCTTCTGCTGCGGGTTGCGTAGGCCCAGTCTGGGAATAGGCAAATATCCTGACCCTCATGCTGGAGAGGATGTTATGCTCGGGCAGCCTCTAGGAGTAGATCCCTTGTCTCAGGCCCTGCAGTAACCAGCATAATAGTATGGGGTGGAGGAGTGCTGGTGTGTGAGGAATGGTGATTCAGGCAGTAGGCCCGCCATAAGTCGGAATCCTCCCAAGTGTCCTGGAGATGCAGGACTCTCTCAGCCAGGTGCGTAGAAAGTGGAGAATGTTGTCCCCCTCTATTTCTTCTGGAAAACCGATTATTCGAACATTCATTGCTCTGGCCCCATTCTCCAAGGTTTCAAGTTGGGTCTGCAGGTGTTAATTCCCTTGTGTTCATTTATTTACTGTGGTCAGGGTTTTGACTGATCGTTCATCCGCGTCTTTTGTGGAAGAGGCAGCTGCTTCAATTTTTGCATCTTGATTACTTGTTCTTTCTAGGATGCATTCAATCTTCCTATCCATGTCTCTGACTGCTTTGAGTACAGTATTCCAAGGGGCAGCTTCACCCGTTTGTTCCAGGCCGCTAGGTTGTGAAGTACCCGGTGTTTCATTCGGGGCCTGGTGTGATGCAATAAAGGATTTTTAAGCTGCTCCTCCCGCACCTTTAGTACATCCCATCTGAACAATTGTTCCCTAAGGTACTCCTGCCAGTGATCTTTGTCAGGTAATTCTGAAATTTTTAAATAAAATTCTATTTTAATTGGTTTTAAGTAGCAAGATGGTGAGAGCTGAGGTGAAGCATCACACCAAGCTTGGGGGGGGGGGGATACAGAAAAAGGGAAAGGAAGATCTGACCAAGCTCAAGAGGTGTCCAGAATATGACAACGTGTGCAAATGACACCAAGCTCTGGGGGGGGGAATACAGCAGAAGAGAAAGAAGGATCTGGCCAAGCTTGAGAGGTGTCCAGAATATGGCAACTTGACTTTAATGTGAAGAAGTGGAAGGCCATGCAAACTGCAGCCAAGAACCCGAAGAGAGAGTACAGCCTGGGAAGGGTCCAAGTAACCAAATCCGAGGAAGAGAAAGACCTGAGGGTGTTGATCACTAGCGACTTGAAGCACTCCTCACAGTGCAAGAAGGCAATGGAAGGGGGCCAGCCAAGTCGTTCGGTGGTCAGTGGTCTCGGTGGGAGGGTGGGTCTGGTCAGGATGGGGTGGAGTTCAGGGACATCAGCACAAAAAAAAAAAAGCTAACAGAATGTTGGGCTGCATAGCCCAGAGGATCTTCAGCAGGTGGGAGTTAGTCATACTGCCACTATACAGGTCACTGGTACAACCGTACCTGGAGTATAATGTGCAGTAATGGCATCCCTACCTGGAAAAAAGACATTAACCTATTGGAGGTAGTCCAGAGGAGGGTGACAAAGATGGTTAAAGATCAGCGGGGCTGGACATACAAGGAGAGGATGGAAGTCCTGAACATGCACTGCCTGGCAGAGAAGAGGGAGAGAGGGGACATGATTGAGACCTTTAAGTATTTGAAGGGAATTAACAAGGTGGACAGGGAGAGCCTCTTCAGGCTCGATGGAAATAGAAACACGAGGGTACACTGCCTTATGCTGGAGAGGGAGTTCAGCAAGGAGTCCAGGAGGCATTTCTTCATGGACAGGGTGGTTGCAGGGTGGAACAGGCTCCCTGAGAAAGTGGTGTCACTAGAAACAGAGGATGGCTTCAAAGGGGAAGGGACAGGGTAAAAGCTGAGGTTAGGGCCAAAAGGGGAATTACTGGAATAGATGAGTTATCAATTTGAGGGGGAGCGGAATCCTTAGCTGCCGCTGGGGGCCCTGCAATGCAAGCAGACTTGATAGACCACTAGGCCTTATTCTGCTGGTACGTTTTGTATGTTTGCATGCTCCAGCTGGAGAAGGGTGTTATTGGGCTTATAAAACAGTGTTTAAAATACAGAACAATGAAACAGCAACAGCACACAAAACAGGCTCTCTGGTAACATGTTGGATGCCACCAAAAGGAGTGCTGAACTGACATTATTTCCAGAGTGCTGAGTCCTGCTACCAGATATCACTGGGTAACAGTCTCCTCAGAGGTGCTCTCCCAGAAGGCCCTGCCACACAGGGCAAGTTGTGAGGTGATACAGTGGCATTGGGAGTTACGCACTTTCAGTATTTGCACATGTTAATTTAGGCCATAATTGTCTAGCCTATCAAGATGCACTTCTTCGATTGGTGTGGTATTTGATTGTGCGCAAGGTTGCTAGCTGAATATTCTTTGACTGGTATGTGGAAATAAATACATCTACTTAGTATCCTCTGAGCCTGGTGTGTGTCCTTTGCTCCTTTTTTTTGCCTTCTAGCATAGCCTCTTTTGATTTTTTTTGTTAGTTATTAGCTTTTATACAATGGCAAGAAAGAATCTCGGGCTCTGACTGGTCAGTGTGGGACTGGACCCGTGATGTTATCCTGGCATAACATCATGGATCTAGTCCAACCACACTTATGTCCGCATTAAATGTAAAAAAAAAATCACTCCCCAGACCACAGCCATCCCTCCGATAAGCTTTAGCACTGCCCGCTGAGAATGTAAGCTCCCTGCCTGCCATCAACACTCTGACGGCATCAGGAGCTACTCACAAACGAAACTCCTTCTTTTCCCTTACAGTTCTTTGGTATTTCTCTCCCGATACAAAACAACTGTACTGGGAGAACCAGAAGCACAATGCAGCTCGGAATAACTGAGTGAGATGAGGAGGGCTGCTGACCATGTGAGTTTCAAAGTAGAAAAAAAACCATTGCACACAGGAGCGGGATGGACATCTGACTGCTGCAGCTTCGGGTGATCAATAAAAGTATAAAAATAACACTTACTCTGCTTTTTTTAGGAAGCTGCTACACATATCTAAATTATACCCACTATTTACTCCTTCTTTTAGCCCCATAAAACACTGAGCTACACGAGTACTCTCCGTGAAACAGGAAACAGGCTTCTGCCCCGGCCTCCTCCATATTAAAATTCATTTTAACCCTTAGTGGTGTTCTCCCAATACAGTCGGCATGTCTTTTGTACTGGGAGAACAAAATTAAGTGAAGCAAGCTACCCTCTCTAAAAAAAAAACAACAGAGTAACTGAAGTGCAGTGTACATTTCACTACATATGCTCCGTCTGTTCTGGGGTGCCGATCGGAGCTGGGACAGCTGAAGCCAGTCACACTGACGACTGACAACAAACAACCTAGTGACTTTATTAAAATGTAAATTTAATATTTTCTTCTTCTTCTGTCTGACTAGACAGTAAAAAATACAAACGAGGGGCGGGGGGTTGCAGAACAAGTAGTAAGGAAGGTGAGATGCAAGGCACAGTCATACTCAAAACAACAACTCAACCTCTTGGACAATACAAATAATCCGCACTGTTTTTTCTGTAAGTATTCCTACTCTTCCAAAAAATAACAGAAAAATGCAGCTTAAATAAAGGTTTTAATAATTTCTCACTTTTTTTTAAAATGAGCCGTGTATGATAAGAATAATGCATGACAGGGTGTGTGTCGTGCTGGGATAATTCCACGCCTGGGGCATTGAATGCACTCAGCCTGCAGCCTCATGCCCAACCACCCCAGGCATGGCGTTATCCCAGCATGACACACACCCTGTCATGTATTATTCCTTTACTGCCCCTTGCTGTCCAGTCGGCCCCCATCTTCTCGACCTGCCCCAGCCATGTCACCCTGGCATCTCCTGGGACTCACTTTGAACCTAACCATATTCCCCCACAGCTTTTCATCTCTGGTGGGGGTGGTGGAGCACCCTTATACCTCCACCACAAAGGGATCCAGTTGTGGGAGGCAACGATCAAGTAACCAGGTGCAGGATTAGTGAGCAGGTCGGTGTCATCTAGCCAACTGGGGAGTTTTCCATTTTTATTACCATGTTCCACAGGACATTGATGTCAAGGGTGCTCCAAGCATGCATGCATATGAGGGTATGTAGTGCAGCCCCTGTGTCCTCCCACCCACAAACCTTTCCAGCTGCACTGCCTCCTGTGGTCACCCAGATGGCAGTATAGCAGTGGAGCTGGCTGCCCTCCCTCCCTGGATGAGGAGGATGGCATCCTCTGAGATTCTCAATCCTCCTCCCCCCCTGGCTGGCCCCCAATGGCCGGAGCTCCTTCCTGAACTCAAGTCACTAGCATTGTGAGTGGTAACCCTACCGCTGTGCAACCGGCCAGCAGCACAGCCTCATTTTCAGCTCATGTTCTCTGCAAAGTTCAAATGCAGGACATAGAAGACAGTAGTCTTCATAGCCATAACTTCTACCAAAATGGTCAGTAAACTTCAGGCCATTTGTACAAATCCAAACTTTATGGTCTTCAATAGGGATAAAGTTGTGCTGAGGCCTTGTGAAATTTCTCCCCAAAATAGCTGAAGAATTTCACATGACTCAGTCTGTGACGTTGCCTGTGTATTTCTCCAAACCTCACACAAGCACTGGTGAGGAGAAACTTCACAGCCTGAATGTTAAAAGGGCCTTGCGTTTCTATCTGGACAGGGCCAAGGTTCCCACAATTGACAGTATGCTGTTTGTCACTTATGGTAAAGTAGGTGAAGGCAAATCAGTAGTTAAAAAGACTTACTGGATAGTCTCCTGTTGTCATCGAGACATAGGTCAAGAAGCATAGGGAAACCAGGAGAAATTGTAAAATTTGCAAGTGGTGTTTTATTCTTATCAGTAACAATAAAATAAAAAATAAAATTGTGCAAGATAGCTCTTGATACAGGCAGTTCAAAGAAACAGAAGTCCTTCATCTGAGAGTCTCTCTAAAACAAATATTGCTCTCTTGTTATAAAATGTTTTCACCTGGCAATTAAATTCTGCATCCTGTTCTCATTAAGCTATATCTCCTGTTTTCACATAATGCATCAAACTTTGTTAATTTCTTTCCTTCGACCAGTACATCCAGTTTCCCCAACAGGTACAGTCAATTAAGACATTCTGGCCAGAACTGGTTTTCCTGCTGACAGCTCTGCAAACAAGCTTGTGGAAGGTCAAAAGGTTTCTCAAGTTCAACCTCCTGTGTCCCATTGCAACAATATATAGAGCCCCATATCAAGAAGGACATTAAGTGGGTAGAGGTAGTACAGAGGAGGGCAACCAAAATGGTGCAGGGCATGCATCAGAAAAGCTATGAGGAAAGACTCAGGGTATTAAATATGTACTCTCTAGAGGATAGAAGAGAAAGGGGAGACATGATAGAGACATTCAAATACATGAAGGGCATCAATAAGGTATAGGAGGTTACCATTCTACAGAGAAGAAGATGCTCAAGGACAAGGAGACATGATATGAGGTTGGGAGGGGGAAGACTCAGAGGAAATGTGAGGAAGTACTTCTTCAAGGAAAGGGTGGTAGATGCCTGGAACAGACTACTGGTAGAGGTGGTAGGTACCAACACAGTGGAAGGATTTAAGCACGCATGAGATAGGCACGGGGGTTCTTAGAAATAGGACTGGGGGAAGAAAGGTTGTGGATCTGGTAGAATCTACAGTGGAAAATTAGGAAGAAAATGTTTTCTTTAGGGCAGACTAGATGGGCTAAGGGGGACTTTTTCTGCCAACAACCACTATGTTACTATGAAACAATATAATTATATATTACTCCACTCAATTAGCTACATTTGAAAACCAAGGGTTCTCATTTTCACATAAAGATTCACATATAGGTTTCCACTACAGAGAACCAAGGGAAAAAAGAAAGAATAGAAACAGTAAGTAAAGGAAGGGAGATAACAGGGGGAAATTGTGGGACCATCAGAGTGGTCAGTTCCTAGGTTCCACAAGGAAAATTTGATTGCACAATCAGACAAACAAGAGATAGATAAGTGACAGAATAGGAGAGGACAGAAAAACAGATCCTTGCTTTTAACTCTCTCTGTATAGCAAATTGGATAGGGTATCAACCAGCCCTGTCCATTATCCCCACTTTAAGAGGAAGCCTGTTTTTTTTTCCTTTAAAAACAGGTTTCCAAAGCTTCTTTTATTTCTCTTTTTTGTATAGCCCACATGGTGCCATCTGTACAGTCTCAGTCTGGACTTTTGTTTCTGCTACTAGTTTGGCTGCCATTCTGCTGGTAATCACTCCTGGGGTTGCTACTGCCAGATTGAAACCTTTCTTCTGTGCTTACCTGGTAACAGGTCTAGCACTTGCGCACAAAATTCCTGGCTTAGAGTATGCACGGCATAAATCCCACTTTGTCTGTACCAACTGTCATCGAGGCATAGGCCAGGAAGCACAGGCAAACCAGGAGAAGTTATAAAATTCACAAGTAGTGTTTTGTAATTATCAGTAATAATAAAATAAAAAATATAATTGTACAGGATGGCTCTTGATACAGGCAGTTCAAACAAACAGAAGTCTTTAATCTCAGAGTCTCTCTAAAATCTCCAGCTCTCTCTAACTCTCTAAACAAATATTGCTCTCTTTATATAAGATGTTGCTACCTGGCAATTAAATTCTTCATCCTGTTCCAGTTAAGCTACAGTATATCTCCTCTTTTCACACAATGTACAAAACTTTGTCAATCTCTTTCCTGTGACCAGTACATCTAGTCTCCTCAACAGGTGCAGTCAACTAAGACATTCTGGCCAGAACTGGTTTTCCTGTAGACTGCTCTGCAAACAAGCTTGTGGAAGGTCAAAAGGTTTCTTATGGTCAACCCCATGTCCCAGATAACCCAAATTGTTTTTTGCATTCATTGAAACAATATAATTGTTGCTGGTTCTGGCAGGGTTCTGACCTGATGGCAAAACAAAACTCAGAAGCAGGTGTTGCAGAATATAAAGTTTATTACCCAGTCCATATAAAAAGAGCAGCTTACCATAGTTGGGAGTCCGGAACCTCCAAACACCCAGGTGATCATGCGTAAAACTCAGCAAACAAAGCAGTTACATAAAGTTATATACTGATAGATAACAAAGTCTGTTACCTGGGTAACAGCTCATCTGCCTAAAAATAAAGCATTCCCATTGGTCAGTTAGGTGAGCAGCTAATACCCAAAACTGTTAGGTTTTGCACGTACACATAGATGAGCAATTATGCTGACTAGTACTACTTTTGGGTTACAGTAGAGCAATTTGGTAATTGTGCTGATGATGGCATTATGCCTAAAAACAGTAGGAGGCATGCTAAGATCACAAATATAATACTCCATGACACATCTTTGAGAAAGACCGTTCAGACTGAAACATTAGAGGTCGTTTGCTGTTTTGCTGTTCCCTCCAGGCTTGTGTCTTTTGTTGTTTTTACTGCAAGTGGTGTCTGAAAAATAAAATATACTGGGTGAAGAATCTGGTGTCTGGATGATATCCTTGTAAGTGCAGAGCTGGTAGTGTGCCGTGACTTATTTTGCCTCACCTTTAAACAGTTTGAGTTGATTTGCATGAAACCAAGGGACTTTCTGCAGTCTCTGATCAGCACTTGGTAAACTGCTGGGCTCAATTTGTTGATGATGTCATATGGGCCTGCCCACTTGTTCTGGAATGGGTGGGCAGGGGTGGAGAATTTCAGTACCATGACTTGATCTCCTACTTGCCAGTCGACTTCTTTGACATTCTTGTTAAAATACATTTTGGATTGTTGTTAGGCCTGGTCCAGGTTGTGGGTCACAAACAGATGAGTCTGTATAAGATTGTCTCTCAGCTGCGCAACATAAGTGACTGCCGACACTCTGTCTGTGGAAGGAACATTGAGATCAATCCACAGGTGCTCAGGTAGTCTTATCTGTCTACTGGTCCTTACCTCAAAGTGGGTACACCAGGCTGCAGAGGCTGGGGTCGCTCTGATTGCCATTAGGAGTAAGGGCAACAAAGTGTCTCAACTTTTGGGGTTTTCATTTGCAAATTTACATAACATGAGTTTAATCTGTCTATTTGCTCTTTCTACCTGTCTTGATGATTGAGGATGATATGCAATGTGAAACCTCTGGCTCATGCACACTAAGTTTAAACACTCTTGCATTAACTCACCTGTGAAAATTGGTTGCCTTATCAGAGTCTACCTTGAGGGGTAGGCCCCACCAGGTAAATACTTGATCCATCAGGATTTTGGCAGTAGCTTTTGCTGTGTTTGTTCAACACTGAAAGGCTTCTATCCACTTTGAGAAGAGGTGTGTGATCACAAGTGCATACTCATTTTTGCTGGTGGTGGTCAAAGGTCCAATGAAATCAATTTGGAATGCATTCCAGGGGCCTGATTGCCTCTGGAGTAGCAGTATGGCATTTTTCTTGCCAGGTACTAGGTTGTTCTGTGTGCAGGTGATGCAGTTGCCCAAGTAATGCTGGACATTTCCTGTCACACCAGGCCACCAGCTGGCGAGCTGGCGGTTTTCAGTCTCTGCAGAGTTTTGTCTACCCCCTGGTGTCCACCTGTAGGGGTGTAATGGACCTGATGTATGAACTCAGATCGAAGTGTTTTGGTAATAACCCACAATGTTTGATTGTCAGAGTAGTAAAATACCAACTTCTGGTCTGCAGAGAAGTGAAGGTTGTCCGCATGTCTCTTGAATGGATTATTCAAAGACATCTCTTTTTCTGTGTCTTTCGAGAGGTAGTCAAATACCTCCTTGATCTCTAGATCTGCCTTTTGTACTGCATTGTGGTCTAGAGGGACTACTTTAGTCTTCTTGTTGGTGGCCACTGTGTGTGCCATAGTGGTAAGGGGCATAGTCCATACCCCCCCGAGCTCCATTCTTGACTAAGGTGTCTGCTCAATCATTGTAGTTATGGAAGGGTTCGGGCCTTGGAGTGGGCTTTTACCTTGTGTATGTATAGCCTGTAGTGGAATTGTTCAGCAAGGCTGACAATGTAGATGAACAGGTCCCTGTATTTTACTGAAGTACCCTCTGATGAGGCAAATCATGTGTCTTCCAGAAAGGAAGGAACTCAGTTAAGGAGTTGCACACCTAGGATGAATCAGAAAAGAGGACGGTATCTTCTTTTCCTTGATGGTTGTGTTCCAGTACACATGCTACAGCATTAAGTTCTGTATGCTGAGAAGACTGAATGGTACACTTCCTGGAGGCCTCAGTGGTATCTCCTGCTGTATTCAGCACCAGGATACCAAAACCTGCAATTTGTTCTCCTTCATGGTAGGAGGATGACCTATCCATAAAGATATGGCAGAGTGCAGGATCTTTTAAGGTGGCTTCAGTGGCAGGCAGTAATGGGCCTGGTTCTGGTAAGGTGGGTGGCTCTAGGCCACACTTATGTTGCTCTCTTTGGTATAGGAGACCATGTGACAAAATGGAAGGTATTTTGGTGGGAAGGACAGTAATGTCTCAATCTTGCAGCAGGAGGGACCAATAAGTGAGTCTGGTGTTAGACACATTTCCATCTTTGAGTCTGTCGTTCAACAGGAAGTTGGTTGGGGCGTGGTTGGTGTGCAGCACAATAGGGGAGAAAACCCTATGATGTAGGTGAAATATTTGATGGCCCAGAAGGTTGCCAAGAGATGCCTCTCACATAGGGAGTACTTCTGCTCTACAGGTGAAAGCATCTTGGAGGCATAGGCAATGGGTCTAAGTGCCCCATTTGCCTTTTGTGTCAGAACTGCTGACATGCCTACCTCAGAGGTGGTGGTTTCCAAGTGGAATGGAAGTTCTGGCTTGGGGTTGACCAAATCTGGAGTGGAAGCCCACACCTTTTTCAGAGAAGTGACAGCAGCAGTGTGTTCTGGTCCCCGCTGCCAGGGGACATCCTTCTTCAGTAGTTCATATAGAGGTGCGGCATTTTGTGCAAAGTTACAAATGAAGTCTCTGGAGTAGTTGATCATACCTAGGAAACATCTCAGAGTAGCCACACTGGTTGGGAGTGCATATCTTGGATGCCCTGGACCTTGTCCAGGGCAGAGCTCCTGTGCTCAGCAGTAATGTTCAGGCCTAGAAAAGAAACTTCTGGCTAACATAGTTATACCTTTGCAGGATTGTAACTGAGGCCCACCCTCTGTAGTAGTGTCAAGAGCTCATCTAGGAGTTCTAGGTGTTTCTCCAGGGTCTTGGTTGTCAGGAGAAGGTCATCCACATATTGCAGGAGGCATTGAGGTGATGAAAAATGCTGAATGGCATCCCTCATATGAATGTGAAAGAGGGAGGGGGAGTTGTGGAACCCCTGTGGGAGGCACTTCCATGTGTACAATCATCCCTCAAACATGAAGGCAAACTTGTATTGGCTCTCAGGAGCCAGCAGAAGAGACCAAGAATCATTGGTGATGTCAAGGGTACTGAACCACTTGTGTTCAGGTTTCAGAAGTTTGAGCATATCCGGGGCAGATGCCTCAGTAGGTGCACAGCTAGGGGTGACCTGGTTAAGTTACCTGAAGTCCATGGTAAGCCTCCAGCTGTTGTTAGGCTTCTTCACTGGCCAAATGAGAGAGTTGACTGTGGACACACAGGATCTGATGACCCCTTGTTTCAAAAGAGAGTCAATAGCTGACCTCAAGGAGGGTATTGCCTCTGCAGAAAATGGGTACTGTCTCTGTCTGGGTGGTTCAGTACCAGTCACCTGGATGAGGGTGTCCATCCTTCCACAATCATGTTTGCATTTGGAAAAGGCATCCTGGTGCCTTTCCAGAATTGGCTTGATCTCGGGAAACAGTTCACGGTTTTGGAGCATGACTATGACGTCATACTCCGCATCATTGGTTTTCACCGTGGCTACCACGTGTGAGTCAGAGATGAAAAGCACATGGCACAAGTCAGAAATTTGGAGTAGTAGCCAACTGGTGAAGTCCACCAAGCATCCATAGCATGAGAGGAAGTCATTTCCCAAGATGCTCTGGTGATGACGTAATATCATGAGGTCAAAGCATGTGACACTTCTATGGTATTGATGATGATTGGTATTGGTCTGGACCAGTATGTTGTAACCACAGTCCCCTTGAAGGTCTGAGCAGAACTGGATCTTACTGTCGACCATTGAAATAGCTGTGAGTCATCCTGATGCAGCACAAAAACTGCAGCACTAGTGTCTAGAAGTAGTTCAAGCTGGCAGCCCCCAACCAGCGCTTCCACACAAGGACGTCCAGAGTCATCAGTTACCAATGTAGTGATGATATGAACCAGGGCATGACATTATCAGTTCAATTCATTCTGCTTCTTGTCTCTCAAGGGGTCTACCTCACAAAGCATCTGCACTACTTTGAAGTAGGGAGATTTGCTAGGCCCGCTCTCCTTCGGCATCTCGTGCTCTGGAAGGGCTTACGGAATTGCAGCCACATGTCTTGTCAGAAGGGTTGTTGCTACTGATTGGACCTTGGCCATGAATTCCCGGAATCGGTTGTTCTCCTCAGCCAGCTCCTTGTACAAAGGGCGGGACCACTGTTTCTGTCCATTATTTCCCTTCTGATTCTGTTGATTCAGCTTCAGCCGATACTTTTGTTTGTTCCTGTTGGACACCCCTCTTTCTGGTAGGAAGGCTTGTCCTGTTGGGAATCCTTGGATTTCCTTTCCACTTCATATTGGGTGGACGGCTCGGTATTGGGCTGCACCATGGCCACTTTGCTTATTGAACCTGAGGTCAGGTTCTGCATGAAAATTTGGAACACCTGTTCCAATCTTTCCAGAATAGTATGGAAGCAGTCTTTATTGGGAAATATTGATGCTTCCACCTTCTCACAAAGGCCTCGTTGCATGTTTTTCAAAAACAGGCTTTTGTACTCAATCAAATCTCGGTCGGCTGGTTTGTAAGCCAGTGTCTTGCCTGTTTGGTAGGCCAGCCACAGACAGCAGTCATACTGGGCCAGTGGTTCTTTGGCATATTACTTGATCGGATGGGCTAGCATTAGGCCAACCAACTTGGGGTTGTGCGCTGCCAGAAGGTTGGCTGTGACAGCGTCAACTCTGCAGTGACATCATAACTTGTTGTCTTGGGTAGCTTGGCCCATAGAGTCAGGTCAACAGTCTGTCTCAGGAAATGAACTCTATGCTCTGGTGGAAGCCTGAGCATTTCACATTGGCTCTTCACTTTTTCCAAATGACAACTCAAATTGTCACTGGGGGCCATATGACCTACTTTGTCTGTGATGGTCTGGATGGCCTGTGCAGACTGCAGAGCATTTGAGGGGGCCCCAATAAGCCCTGTCACACTCTTGACTACCACTTCAACCATGGCATTGGCCACACCCTGAAGGAGGGTCTGCTTCTACACCTCCTTCTTTAGCAGGTCAGTCATGGCCTGCCGGATGGCCATGGATTGCACCTTGGAAACTCCGGCTTTAGCGATCGCTAGATCGATCATGGTCTCTATCTCTCCCTAGTCTTGCTTACTCAAGATGGCAACCGATGGAGGTCGAGGCCTCCTTCTACTGGCGTCCCAAGGACTGTTATCTTGGATCTCGCCGTCATCGCTGTCGTCATCTTCCGATGACATCAGTCCAATGGGTGGGGGGGTACAGCATAGCTCGTGCATGACCCTTCAGGATTTCCAACTACTGCCATAACTTTGCCATCTTGACTTTACATTTCAAGTGGTTTACACTGCCTTTGTACTGTCCCTTGCCCACATGCTCTTGTAAAACTCTATACGCAGTGCTTACTTCGCGATTTTCCCTGATCTCCTTATCTAATGCTTCCTGGCACCTTCCCAACTCATCATACAACTCCTCATTCTCACTCTGCAATGCATCATTCATACCAGTCACCAAATCATTCATTTGTAATGCATGCTTTTTATCCTGCTGCAACCTCACACAATCCTCTCTTAACTTTACAACCTCTATTTCTTTATCCTGTACAGTACAATGCAATTCACTCTGAGCCTCATTTCAGAACATCTGGATTTCCTGTTCCAGCTCCCTCTGCTGCTTGCCCATTTCTCAGGACTTGGAGCCCAGTTCCTTTTTTAGAGCTAGGACCTCCATTTCCACTGCCTGTAATGCAGCAAACAGGGTGGCAACCATTAAACCCTTCTGGGCATGCCTTTTAGCTATAGGTCTGGTCTCTGAATACAGTGTGCACACATATTGTATCAGATGACCATGCGATTTTGTGTCCAGTGCAAAATCACCCCAGCTTCCATGGAAGGCTAGAAAGTTTGAGACATCTAACTTCAGCTCTGCACTGATGACCATTTTGGGAGGTTTGTTTCTGCCTGCACTACCCGGGAGCACAAAGTGTATCGATCCACTTTGTACTGTACAGTTAGGCAGTTATTCGGTTAGGGTACAGAGTCCCACAGACCGATACCACAGCTGAACGAGGGGGCCTAGGCTCAGACACCTTTGTGATCCCAATCCCGTTTGTTGTGTGGAGAGCCTGAGAGATCATCTGTAAAAGTTAAATGGGTGGGCATAGGTTTGAGCACCTTCGTTCTTCCTATGCCTGTTCTTCTGAATACCTTTTTAGGTACTGGTTTGTTTCTGTCCAACCAGGTCCTGCCATGATCACCAACTTGTTGCCAAATTTGGCAGGGTTCTGACCTGATGGCAAAACAAAACTCAGAAGCAGGTGTTGCAGAATGCAAAGTTTATTACCCAGCACGTATAAAAAGAACAGCTTACCGTAGCTGGGAGTCTGGAACCTCCGAAGACCCAGGTGATCATTCGTATAACTCAGCAAACAAAGCAGTTACATAAAGTTATATACTGATAGATAAGAAACTATGTTACATCGGTAACATCTCATCTGCCTAAAAATAAAGCATTACCATTGGTCAGTTAGGTGGGCAGCTAACACCCAAAACTGTTAGGTTTTGCATGTACACATAGATAAGCAATTATGCTGAATAGTACTGCTTTTGGGTTACAATAGAGCAATTCAGTGATTGTGCTGATTATTGCATTACAGCTAATAACAGTATAACAGTAGGTGGTGCACTAAGATCACAAATATAATACTATATGACATATAGCAAGCTGAGTAAATACTGATTTCCCTTATACTGTATGATGAAAGGTCCGCATGAGGGATTATAGGTCAGGCATGTCTACAATAATTATATGCATTTGCAGACCAAGGGATCTCAGTTTCTCATAAAGATCCACACATAGGTTTTCACCACAGAGAAGGAAAGGAAGAAAGAAAGAATAGAAACAGCAAGTAAAGGAAAGGAGACAACAGGGAAATTGTGGGACCATCGGAGTGGCTAGTTCCGAGGTACCATAAGGAAAATTTGATTGCACAATCAGGCAGACAAGAGATAGACAAGTGACAGAATAGGAGAGGACAGAAAAATAGATTCTTGCTTTTAACTCTCTGCATAGCAGATGGGACAGGGTCTTGCTCCACTCTGTCACACCTGCATATGGTTTTGTTATGAGAAGGCTGGCAATCAGCCCACAAAAAGCCTACTGGCACACTCCACTCAATTAGCTACATCTGCAACTGTGGTAGCACTGAGAGGCACACACCTCCAAGAGGTTTGTAAAGCAGCTAACTAGTCCACAGTACACACCTTTACTTCTCATTGTTGCCAAATCATCTAATCTAGAAGGGATGCCACATTTGTTACTTTAGTGCTTCAGAACCTTTTCCCTACGTAGGTTCTAGACCTTGATTCCCAAGGTACTGCTTAGAATCTACCAGACTGCATGACACCACTAGTAAACTCTTGGTACTAGAAAAAAAAAATACTCTCTGCAGTAATGATGTTTCTTCTAAAAGGTTTACTATTGATTTTTACAAACCCTTACCTACCTCCTCTTCTAGAACCTTAATATATTTCATTTCAGTTTTTCATTTTTATTTTTTTACCCTGGTAACTTGATGAGCCAAAACCCATTTTCACAATCAGCAGCACTATAAAAGTGTTGTTAGGAGTAAATCAAAAATAATTTTACTGCGTGAGCATTTCATTATTGCAAACATTGCAGTTTTTTTCTTCTGCTTTTACCCAATTATTTTTGAAGTCTATATTTCCTCCTCAGTCATATCTTCTTCCAGACCACCTTCAGTCTATCCACATATTCCCTGGCATCAAAACTGGAGGGGTCACAACTATCCCACTGAAATTCCGCTCACTCTTTCCGTTAGCCCTTGGGCATAGACAATATAGCGCAGTGATTTAAGGCTTTGAGCTGCAAATCTGAAGACCTGGGTTTAAATCTCACAGCCCCCACTTGCATACTGTGTGACCCTGAGCAAGTCACTTAACTTCCTTGTGCACACAGGTCGCACCTGTAAACAAGCTTTCAGCTTAGTGTGTCTCTCCTGGTAAAAAAAATAGACAGGCACAGATGTGGCCTCCAGTACATGACAGGAGAGGTTTCCCCTACACCAACCTTACATTGGTCGCACCCTTTACTGAGGGATGATCATGACCAAGGCAGGAGGATCAAGAGAAGCCAAGGGGTCTGTGTAGTCTGAATGACTGCATTAGTGATGTGGTGATATCATCTGCTGGGATTGTCCAATTTTTGTCCCCTTGTACCAGCACATCTGACACACTTTGTTTGCATCCCTGACTCACTCTCACACACACACATACAGACTGAACTCTGATCAGCTGCACCACTATCTATGGTCACTGAGGCTGATGTTATTACAATGAGCTGTGCAACCTTCCCACCACCACCTCCACCCCAGAGGAGGAGAAGAGCATTCTGTGGAATGATCACTCCTCCCCCTGTCTGCCCTACTAGTGACCTTGGGATATGACTCCAGGTCATCAGCATTTCATGCATTGCCCACCATCATGCCATCAGGGTGACTGGCCAGATAAGCTTGACGGACTGTGTATTACTGCAAGCAGAGAATCTGAATTATAGAAACTCATGTAGGAGATGCCGTCTTGTGCATAAATGCCACAAAGACTCCCCTTTAAACTGTGTAGCACCAAAAGTTAAAAGGACTTATGGCAAACTTATAATATTAAATATGTCTAAATTTATCAACTGTTGCTTTTACAGTGGAGATGATCATGGCATGCACCTCAATCCATTTTGAATATGCATCAACTATAACCAAGAAAAACTTCTCCATAAATGGACCAGCATAGTCTACATGAAGTCTTGCCCATGGTCTCTGAGGCCACTCCCAAGGCGGTGCAGAAGCCTTTGCTAGTGGTAGCAAGTAAGAAGCTCTCATTGATATACTACCCTCCACATACTACAATAAGCAGAGAATCTGACTTACAGTAACTAGAAGTTGCCACCTAGTTGCCTTAATGGGAATAAGAACTTTTGCCTTTAGTAATGCCAGTGCTGTAGTAAGCATGCTCTCCAGGGTCAAATGGAATCAGGATGGCTATAAAATTAGTACATAAAATAATGGCTTGTGGGCCGACCTGGTGGCGCTGAGGGCTGAGGCGTTGGATGCCTTACCTCACGCTATGCTGGCAAACTGTGTTCAGGAATGAGCATGGGCCGCCGGGAGTTGGCAGGGTTGGAGAAGGATTGAGCATCCAAAGGACTGCTCTCCTTCTCCAGGGAGGGGGGATATCAGTGGTCAGTGCTTGAATGGCCCCCAGTGGAGACTGGGGGGCAGTGCACCGATGCTGCAGAAGAGGGGCAGAGATGGGGCAGGTGCCTGGAGAAGCGTGTGCAGACACGTGCATGCTCCCTCTGCTGGCGTCATTGCGTGCCCCTCCCCGCAGGGTAGAAAACTAGAAAAAATCCCTTGGCAGCATGAAGGCTGCCCCAACGGCACTGCCATGGATGCGTCCAAGTTAGCTCCCTCCTGGGCCCGCCCCCCAGGTCTCCACAGTGGTGGGGTAAGCACCCGCTGTGATGCGGCCTGGAAGGGCTGTGGTGGGGAGGTGTGAGCTTTGGCCACTGCCGGGGAGGCAGCCGTGAAGGCTAGCTGGAGAGGCACAACCCCCCCCCATCCTAGGACATAGAAAGAAACTAAAATAATGGCTTGTGTCTGGTTAAGGCAGGCTGGCACCCATACATTTACCTCAACATAATACCCAGCTAAGAAAAAGTATTGGTGCCAGTCTGGCCCATAAGAAATTACCCCTAAACTTCAATGATCACCTGCTCAGTCAGCTCCCTGCACCTTTCTTCTCTTTTTCACACTGAATTTCTAGTCATTTTTCTTTTATTATTAATTTGTAAAGAATTTTTGTCCAGCATCAGTTACGTTGTACTCCCCTCCAACTGCCCTCCCAAGCTCCGAAGCACATGCCACCTTAAAAGTGCTTATTCATTCCCGACCCTTAGAACAGGCAGCAAGGACCAGTAAAACAAACACTTGCAGCTGACAGTAGCTCACGTCCGGTCCTCAGAGCAGGCTGCGAGGACTGGGAAATACTAATGGAGAATCGCCAGAAGCCGCAATGAAGAACAAACTCTTAAAAAAATAAAAACGGAAACCACGGAGTGCAGTCACTCCCGATCCTCACAGTAGGCAGCGAGGACAGGGAGGCAACAACAGGAATCATCCAGAAGCCACAACAAGAAACAAACTATTTAAAAATAGTAAAGAAAACTATAATTAAATCCACCAACACACGAACAGGCAAGCACCAGGACACAGCTCTGGTGCTAGAAAATACCAAGCACAAGACAGCACAAATTAATAGCACCCACAGCAAGAAACATACTCAAAACACAATAATAACAGCAATAATCTCTTACCATTTTATTCACAATGTGCAAAAAAATACCTGAATGGCTCCCAGCTGCACACGGACTACACCAGCTTATGGCAACTAGGTGACATCACAGCAGAGCCAACACGTACCGATGTTTCACTCAGGGACTCCCAAGTTTCCTCAGAGTCTCTGAAAACTAGTCTTTGAAGTCTAGAAAACTAGAGCCTCTGAGGAAGCTTGGAAGTCCCCAAGTAAAACATCAGTATGTGTCAGCTCTGCCGTGATGTCACCTAATCACTGCCAGCAGGTGTAGTCCGTCTGCAGCTGGAGGCCATTCAGGTGTTTTGTTGCACATTGTGAATAAAATGATAAGACTTTATTGCTATTATTACCATGTTTTGAGTCTGTTTCTTGCTGTGGGCGCTATTATTTCTGCTGTCTAAAACTAAAAATAAACAAAGTCTGTCATTCTCTCCTGGTCCTCTGAGCAGGCATCGGGGACTGGGAAACAGCAGGATACACATCGGTTTAAGAAATCATAGCTCCCCTAATGACGGCTAGTGGAGGAACTATTTTTAAAAGCATTTTGTTTTCTTTTTTTTATTGTCTTATGCTTTTCACTTTCTTAACAAAAAAATATATGTTACCCATTTTATAGGAGCAATAAGATACTCTAGAGTGGGCATTATGCTGAGGCAACTGCTGTACCAGGAGCTGTAAGACTCCCCTCCTGCAATGCTGGGCTATGCTTCATTATGCACCTGGGCAGGCAGTTATCTCAGCATAATGCCCACCCTGTCGTGTCTTATTGCTTGTTTGGTGACTGCATAACTCTACATGTGCAACTGACCTAAAATAAAGCTTCTAACTCCTAACTTTCAAACTCCTCTGTTTCAAGTGTCAGTGGCTCAGCAGGTAGCACACTCGCCTCTGAGGCTGGGAGATCAGAAGGCTGTGGGTTGTATCCCCATATCAGGCACTTGGGTTAAAATCCCAATACTCACACTGTAGTGCAGCATGAAGGGGTGCTGCACTCCTGAGGTGCTGTCTTTCAGATGAGATGTTAAACCGAGGTCCCATCTGCCTGTTCTGGTGGTAGTTCAGGTGGATGTTAAAGATCCCATGGCACTTCTCGAAAAGAGTAGGAAATTTCCGGTGCCCTGGCCAAATTTCCCCCCATTCACTAAAAATACCACCAACAGCTTAATCTGGTTCAAGGTCAGTTGGCATTCATCTGTATCCCCCTCCCTGGGTCATGCCTGAAAATAGGCAGAATTTGTCTATATATATATTTATATATATATGTATATCTATCTATATAGATATACATATACATACACATACATATATATACCACAGATGAATACACAAGGAGGCCAAATTATCTGTCACCCTTACACAGTTAATCAGCGACTGTGGTGAGATTTGAATATGGGATCGTCTGATGGTCCTGTGCTGTAACTACTAACAGCCACATTATATACGCAGTGCTGTGCACTGCTAAAGTGCAAGTCGATATGGGTGGCCCTATCATTGCAAAAATCTTCCCGCAGGCTCCTGTCACTGACAGCTTACACTTCAGTGTATTATGGCTCAGTGGAGATACCCTCAAGAAAGAGCAACTGGATCATCCTTCCTCAGCAATGATATCATATAAGACTTAGTAATGCAAGAATTTCAGCAGTCCCTAATGTGTCGAACTGTACATTGGGATCTACGATGTGAGCTATCAGAACATGTAGGAGTACCTCACAACACATAGCTCTTCATCGCCTGCTCATGGATGTCCCCAACGTAGTGTGCACAACACCACCTATAGTATAATATAAATGCTTTATCTACATCATGGCTTCTGAGACTTGCCCTACATAGAATCATCAAGGTTCATCCTCAATCTCTTGATATTTTACTAAATCTGCATGAGGATCAAACACTGGTGAGAATGAAGTAACATTTAGTTTAGCTTATTTTTCATTCAGTACCTGACATGTTTCTCGGTTGATTTTTTCCTTTATGAGGAAAAAAATGTCAGGGATTTGTCTGATGTCTGCTACTGGGAACAAATTTAACCTAAGGGCTTTAGCTAGAGCAATATTATACACAGCCATTGAGGAAAAATAGTTTAGGAATTTAGCAGCAGCAGCTGTTTCACAAAATCAAGCATCATATTTAACATAAGTGTCTTCCTTAGACCTGGGCAAACTTGTAAGGGTATGTTTAAAGAAATGCTTTAGGATTTATTATGTTATTTTACCTGGTGAGAGACTGCCATGTACTGTTTACAAAATCTGTACAGCCTTTCATTTCAAAGGCGTCTTTGTTGTCTGAATTTTAAAGGCAGTTCTATTGTAAAGTTTAAGGACATCCTTTCAGAATTCAGGACTAGTCTATCCATTCAGAAAGAAAACAAGAGTTATACTGCGTGCAGTATTCAAAACATTGCACCGCCATCGCTTTATTATCTGAATTGTACCTTTACATTAATAACTCAAAGCACTACAAAAGTAATTGAATAACATGCAGAATAAGACAATAATGACATGTCCAGTATATACCACACATAAAGTACAGCATGCCACAGTGAATAGGTACTGTATGTTTTTAGAAAGATTTTAAATATGTCAAAAGAGTCAGCTGAGCGAATATATAAAGTGAGAGCAATGCATTCCAGAGAAGACAAGCTCTATACTGAAATGGTTTACTTCCAATGGTTTTCATCTAATCTTTGGGACCACTAACGAGCCTTGTAACTGGGGCACAACTCTCTTTTTTTTTTTGAAATTGTATTTTATCTCCTCTCTCTCAACATCGGAGCCCCGCTCTGTCAGGAGTCACTAAGGGTATTAACCCCACTGCTGCCTTGCCTGCAATCCAGGTGGACCCCCATGGAGCCGTGGCTATGTCCCCCAGGCGGGTATGAGGTGGGGCCCATACACCCCGATCAATCATCTTTCGTCGGGTCCCCTCCGGTGGTCAGGCAGGCAGCAGTCATTAGGGTCTATACCCAGCGCTCCTTCCCTTCGGCGCTCTGTTGTGTTTTTCCCCTTCTTCTAAGGGAGTGGCTATGCCCAGATGTCAAGATGTCCTCACTCCCAACCCTCTCTGTGTGCTCGTAAGCTTGTTGTGCCTCTGGCTTCCACCAGAGGCCAGACAAGTGCCGAGTCTACACCCCCCACCCTCCCGGGAGAGGAGAACTGTCCTCTGACACTCAATCCTCTCCTCCCTGCCAATCCTCAATGGCCCGGCCTGCTCGAACCTGGTGCCGTGGCGTGGGCGCGAGGTGTGGCGTCCAGCGCCTCAACCCTCAGCACCGCCAGGCCAGAGCTGGGGCACAACTCTTGATATGGAATACATCCATGAAGAAGTCAGTGTTCACCATTAAAATCAGGCACTTGTTGCTCAAGGGCCTACCACGTTAACATAAATAAAATAAAAAACTGAATAAAGAAGTTTGGATTATTAAGGAGAAGCCAAACCTTTTTTTTCAGTCAAGCTTTTTCTCTCTGACCAGGCCCACGTAATTTCACTTCATTCCATTTCATTTTTAATATTTAATAGGCACACTGGAATATATATTCCTTTTTCAGGTATGACCTGAGGTCAGGGCATAAGTACAATACAAAAGATATACATAGCAGAGATACAAAGAAATCTCATTGTCTTTAAATAGTACAGAACTTACAACAATCAGTCAAACATAGGTACAAGTATTATGGATCTCGAAATGTTGGGAAACAGCAGAACAGTATGAGTTTTTAGTAGAAAGATGCCTAATTTGGACCCGTAAAGAATTCCACAATCCTGTGCACAATATACAAATGTTTGTTGGCCAGCAACTGTATGAACAAATGGCTGAGACAACAGAAATTCACTTGATGACTGTGAGGCAAAAGAGGGAATATGCCTAACTAGAAGATTATTCAAGCAGCTAGGGACACCTGATGTCATAACTTGCCGAATAACATGACCTTGGTTTTTGATTTGTTTTGTTATGACAGTCAGTCCTGTACTTTGGCAAATTCATTGGTCAGAGTTATAATTATCGTGTTAACTGAAGGACTGTGAAAAAACTATCCAGCGTCATCTGCATATAAAAGCAGTTCACAGTCTTGGATGACACTAGCTATAGGATCAACAAATAAGGGAAAAAAATAGAGTGCCCAGTATAGAGCCCTGTGGGACACCATACTGAACACTCCTACAAGATGACACAGTCCCTCCAAATCTGAAACACGTAGATCTATCATAAAGATACTCACCAAACCATGTTAATGTAGGTTTACCAACATCTTCATTTTTCAGATGATTTCGCAAAAACGGTGATCGACTAGGCTGAATGCCTTTTTTAGGTCCATGATCACAGCCCCAGTGAGAGCGCCTGCCTCCGTTGCCCTATGGACTGGATCCATGAACCCAACAAAGGTAGTCTCAATACTATGATTCCTTCTGAAGTCACGTTAATTAGTGGAAATCAATTTATATATTTAGGCTGTTGGTTAACTAGGATCTGCGGCCTATCCTGTAGGTAGGGAAATGGGCAGACGAGATGGGCCAAGCGGTCCTTATCTGCCGTCAAAGTCTATGTTTAATCATTAACCTGGTTGTATACTATGTTTTCTTGCATCTTGGACAGGGCCAAAAGAATGGATATCAGTCGATAATTACAAAAATCAGTTATAGAACCAGACATATGAACAGAGATTACATATGATTGTTTCCATGATTTCTGAACAAGTCCAAGTTGAAAAAACAAATTAAACAGAACACTAACTGGATACACTATTTTTTAGATGCAGCAAGGGCCAGATGTTTAGGGGATAATTCATCACAGCCACAAGATTTATTAGGTTTCAATTTAGTTTTTGTTAATACATTTTTCAAAGTTCACATGATGTATCACAGTAAAGAAATAAAGTTGGATGTTAACTGATGGTGGTCAGGTGTCATTATTGCAAATAGATTTCTCAGAGGAAGGATATAACCAAATATATGGAATCACCACCACATTTTTACAGGGCGGGGGGCAACTCATTATTGAGTATGTAAAAGATTTCAGGTAGTTTACCCACTTCTCCTATGGAGTGACTGGCTGTTTGTTGACCCCTGACTGACTGGTGCTGGAGGGAAGTCCCAGGAGATCAAGCCAATTCCCCAATCCCTCAGAAATGGGAGGAAGGCATCTGCCAGGAAGTTTAGGATTCTTAAAGAAAAGGGGATGGGGGGACATGGAGGGTGGATGCACTCCCAAGCAAACTATACAGAGGCCCTAAGATAGAAGTCAGTAGAAGCCTTTAAAAAGGGTTTCAAGACTTTGTTTGTTCCAGCAGGCTTTTAATGGTTAAATTGATTTTATATTGTTTTTAAATGGAATAGATAGTTTTGAATTCATTGCTGACTCCCAGTTTAATATTACTATAAGACTGTTGTTACAATATCTGTTCATGTTTGTTTTAAATGTACAGTGCTCCAAGTCCCTGGAAAGGGGTGCTTTATAAATAAAGTATCTATCTATCTATCTATCTATCTATCTATCTATCTATCTATCATCTATCTATCTATCTATCTATCTTTAGAAAATGGGCAAGGAAATCCTAGGCTCCTGATTAGCTAAGACAGCAGGACTAGCAGGTGGATATTTCTTGATAGAGCCCACTAAAAAACAAGTGCCAATTCGGGTGCCCCATTGCTTAGGATATCGTGTGGTACCCCAAATTTTCACTCTCCTAAATACCATTTTTTTTATCCCACTTAGGGAGCAGCTTGGAAGCCATCAACTCAATCACTGCTTAAGCCCCCTCCCCACATACTCCATATACACGCGCCACATGCAAAATATCTCTAATCAAACTTCTTTCTTTCACATGAAACAAACAGTTTTTCTTTTTGAATTACTAGCGCTAGCATGCCGCATGCTCAGCGCTCCTTATACATTTGGCACAGCACTTCCGCAAATCGGCTCCCTCGCATGTCCCAACTCCACTCCCATTTCATTAAACATTTCTACAACTCTTCTAGTGCTGTTTTATTTAAACAGAGCAATGCCAGCCCGGTGGCGTAGAGGGTTGAGGTACCAAGCAGTTTTACTCGACCCACGCCATGTATCCAGCTTCTGTGAACGGACTCCAGGTCGCTGGGGGTCGGTAGGGGAGGATAAGGATTGAGCATCCGTAGGACTGCTCTCCTATTCTGGGTTGGGTTTGGGGATGGCCTTGCTAGGTAGCAGCCCCCAGTGGAGACTGGGGACACTACACGAGCAATGTACAGGGGAACCTAAAAAAGCAGAAATACCGCTCGCTGGCTGCTGGATGATGGCTGTCTGTCCCAGACACCTCCGGTGCCTTCCTGGGGCCTTCTTCTCCTTGGCAGCATCCCTGGGCCCTAATAGTGTGTGCTAGGGGTTGTCTCCCCCCCCTCGGTGCCTTCCCCCTCAGAGGAAGGGGACCCGCCCAGCGAAGGGATACACCGGTATATCCCAGGGACTGGCTGCAATTCGGGGGGAGAGGAGGTGCAGGTAAGGACAGTGGGGCTTGGAAGGGACTTGTGTGGAGCCTGAAGCAGTGGGGGTCACTGAGCACGATGGGGTGGAAAAAAATAAAAAATAAACAGAGCAACACCTTGAAATTATAACTGTACCTCTCCTGCAGCCTGTATCCACAATCTCGATCCCAATGCAAGTCCTGACCGATCGCACTCCCACTGTCACTGCCACTGCCACTGTTCCACAGAATAAAGGAAAGTACCCCTGTCACGAAGGATATACCATCCAAAACACAAATAAATAATAACAAAAAAAACACGAACCCGACGAAGCTAGCGCGGGGTGGGGGGGGTTACAGTCTAAAAGCCAAGGCGGGACATACTCAGTATAAAACAAACACAACTGTAAAAACAACTTTCAAACACTTCAATGCCCTCTACTGGTATCTATTAATTATTACACCAGAAGAAGGACTACTTTACTACCAAAACACATTTTAAGGTATTTTTAGTGAATTTTTTTCCTTACATTACAAAGAAAAGCTTTACCTATAGCCCATTTTCTAAGCGACAATAATACCCTCCAGGGTGGGCAGTATTGGGCAATATTGGACCTTCCAGGGGCTATAAGGCCCTCCACCTGAGACGTCGGGCCTCATTACGCCCCTGGGCGGTCCGGTATTGCCCAATACCACCCACCCTGTTGGGTATTATTGCTTACATCTATCTATCTATCTATCTGTCTATCTGTCTATCTGTCTATCTATCTATGTCAGAGGACTACTACACTACCTCCATGAGAAATCAGCATCAAGGAGCAGAGGGGTTAGAGGACAAATTCCCTGTCCCTGTCCATAGAATCATAGAATTATAGAAATCTGGTGGCAGAAAAGGACCACTCTGGCCCATCTAGTCTGCCTCTTACCCCCCCACTTGTTACCTTTGTCAGGTGATATCCCCCACACCCAATGCTCAGTCTTTTATGTCTGTCCCATGCCCTCTTGAATCCCTCCACCATTTCAGCCTCTGCCACCTCCTCAGGTAGTTTGTAGCGGGGTTCTACCATCCTCTCTCTGAAGTAACACCCCCTAACATTGCCCTTGTATCTTCCTCCCTCCAGTCTTAGATTATGATCTCTTGTTTTGGCCCCCACATTTCTCTTAAATAAGCTCCCTTCCTTCACCTTATTTATCCCCTTCTTGTACTTAAAAGTTTCTATCATGTCCCCCCCTCTCCCTTCTAGTCACCAGCAGGTACAGATCCAGTTCTCTTTTTTTTTACTTTCTATTTATCCTCCTACCTCACACCAGAACCCTGCTCCATCGGGAGATGCTCATGTGTCAGCCCCGCTTCACCTCCTTACCTGATTCCACATCGGACCCCCATGGAGCCATAGCTGTACCCCCCATGTGGGTATGAGGTGGGGCCCATAGACCCTGAGACTTCTAGTTTCATCGGGTCCCCAATGGTTCAGGCAGGAGGGAGCCATTAGGGTCTGCACTGGCGCTCCTTCCTCTCAGCCTTCCGGCATTGTTTTTTCCCCTGTTCCATGAGCATGGTGTGCGCCCGATGTCAAGGCACCACTTCCGACATCCACCACGTCCCAACCCCTCTTTCTCTGCTCTGTGCTTGCTGAGCCTCCGGCTTCCACCAGAGGTCAGTCAAGCACCGAGCCAAGTACTTCAGAGAAGGCGCAGCAGTCCTACTTGATGCTCAAGCCTTTCCCCCGGCTGGCCCTCCACCTCCCCAGGCTTGTTCCCAAACCCAGGTCGATGGCATCATGAGCAGTGGTACTACTGCTGCACCAGCAGGCTGGCTACAGATCCAGTTCTCTGCACCTCATCTCATAGGGCTTCTTTTGCATACCCTGCTCCATCTTTGTTGCCCTCCTTTGAACCCCTTCTATGCTATCTATCTCCTTGCGCAGATGAGGCCTCCAGGTGAGGTCTGACCATGGTTTTATAGAAAGGCATCAGCACCTCCCTCCTTCTGCTTTTTATGCCCCTACCTATGCATGTCAGCATTCTATTTGCTTTTCCCACTGCTTTGCTGCATTGGTTACCCACCTTCAGGTTGTCTGAAATTATAATCTCCAGATCCTTCTCTCGCTTCGATTGCTTAATTATCCCCCCACCCCAATGTGTATTTGGCTTGCTGGTTTTTACACCCCATGTGCATTACTGTACACTTTTTGGCATTGAATTTCAGTTGCCATGTGTCCGACCACCCTTCCAGAAACTGCTGGTCCTTCCTCATTGCCTCTACCGTCCCTGGGGTGTCCACCCTATTGCATATCTTTGTATCATCCGCAAAAAGGCACACCTTCCCCTAAAGTCCCTCTGCTATATCACTGATATAGATGTTAAAAAGGATCAGTCCTAGAACTGACCCCTGGGGCACCCCACTCATCACCACCTTTTCCCTGCAGTGCACTCCATTTACCACCAACTTCTGGTTTCTGTCCTTAACCAGTTTTCAACCCATCTAGTTATCTTCTGTCCCACCCCAAGCTCTCCAATTTATTTACCAGCCTGCGGTGAGGGACAGAGTCGAAGGCCTTATTGAAGTCCAGATAGGCCACGTCCACTGCCCCCCAATCAATCACCTTCCTTACCCAATCGAAAAAATCGATCAGGTTTGTCTGGCACAATCTCCCACTTGTGAAGCCATGTTGCCTGTCATCTAGTAGCCCATAGTCTTATCAGGTAGTTTACCACTCTTTCCTTTATTAGCACCTCCGGCACCTTCCATACCACCGAGGTGAGGCTGACTGGGTGATAATTTCCCATCTCCTCTCTGCTGCCCCCCATGTAGTGGCACCATGTCCGCCATCCTCCAGTCACTTGGCACCCATCTAGTATCCAGGGACAAGTTAAACAGCCTCACCAGTGGTGCTACTAGCTCTTATTTTAGTTCCCAGAGTACCCTAGGATGGAAGCCGACTGGTCCTAGTCCTGGACTGTCTACCTTCAACCATCCTAGTTCCTCTTTTATCCTGTCCTCTCTGAATGGGCTAGGATCCACTCTTTTGTCATCCCCTCCTCACCTCTTTAACTGAGGTCCTTTCCCCTTCCCTTCTACTGTAAAGATTGAGCAAAAGTAGCTATTTAGCATCTCTACCTGCCCAACGTCACCCTCCACCAGTGCTCCCCCTTCCCCTCACTATCACCTGCCTTGCCTTCCTTTTTCCCCCACACACCTAAAAAAAGTTTTATCTCCCCTTTTGGCCTGCCTTGCAATTCTCTCTTCTGTATCTGCTTTTGCCCTCCTAATCTTTTGCCATGCCACCCTCAGCTTCTCTTTCTAAATCTCCCTGTCCTCTCTCCTCTGGGTCCTTTTGTATGTTCTGAATGCAATCTTTCTTTCCCTAATTGCCCCCGCCACCTACCTGGTAAACCAGAGTGGTCGCCTTCTTTTTTGTTTTTTTCTATCACCTTGATGCAGAGCTCAGTGTTTTTCAGTAACCAGCCCTTATTGCATTTCCATAATTCCTCTATGTCCCCTAATTGCTCCTTACCCTTCATTTCCTCCCTGAAAATCCCCCTCATTCTTGCGATGTCCACTTGTCTGAAGTCCAGAACTTCTGTGTTGGTTCGATTCATTTCCTCCCCCGTCTTTATCCTGAAGCTCACTGTGTTGTGGTTGCTTGTACCCAGGCATTCTCCCACCTTGAATTCCTCTACACTACCCCCACTGGTGAGGACCATGTCCAGTATGTTATCTCCCCTAGTGGGCTCCCTAACCAGCTGTTGCAGGAAAGCTTCCTGGATTGCTCCAAGTACCTCTCTGCTCCTGGCAGATGTTGCTGTGGGGATTTCACAGTCTACGTTGGGGAAGTTAAGTGTCCCCCAGTAGCAGGATCTCCCCTCTGAGTACCATTCATTGTACCACCTGTACCATCTGCCTGTCCTGTCTGGTAGTATAGCTTAGTGGTTAAGGGTACTGAGCTGAAAACCTGGAGACCTGGGTTTGAATCCCATCAGTTCCCACTTGTATACTGTGTGACCCTGAGCAAGTCACTTAACTTCTTTGTGCTCCCAAGTCGCATGTGGAAACAAGCTTAGTGTGCCTTTCCCGGTTAAACAATTTCTCCTTCCCCACCCCCTTCTTCCCCTTTCCTCCACCTGTGTAGGAGGCCTGTACATCACACCCAATCATAATGAAGTTCCAGATCTTTTTTCCAATATGACCCCAAGGAGCTCCAACTTCCCCCGCACCTCCTGCGCGTCTGTCACTCTAATGTCCTCTTTGATGTACAATGCAACCCCACCCCCTTTTCTGCCAGCCCTGTTCCTTCTGAAAAGCATGTACCCCTCAGGACCCATACTTCCCAAGAGTGGTGCTCTGACCACCAGGTCTCTGTTATAGCCACAATGTCCAGTCCCTTGTCCACCATAATGGCCTCCAGGTCCACCATTTTGTTCCCTAAACTCCTGGCATTTGCTGACAGGCCTTTCCACCATAAACCCCCATCATCCTTGTTAACCCTGGCTGCCCTACGAGCCCCATTTTATGAGGGAGTCCTAGCTAGGCTATTTCCTTCTGCTTCCCCCTTGCCCAGTTTAAAAATAAATCCTCCTTTACGTAGCTATCTAATTTTTCCGCCAGGACCCTTGTGCCCCCCTGTTATATGTTGAGAATCCATCCCAGCCACTGTGATGTTCAGTGTTCTGCTCGGTCATTCAAGTAATGGATAATTCTCTCCATTTTATATATGTCACTGATGGTCTGGTGCCAGGTTTCAATTTCTTGAGTAGGTTTAATAACACAACCCTGTTTGCATCACCCATTGACAATCCCTCTGGCAACCACTCAGTCTCATCCACCACTAACCACCTTGCAGCTGCAAACTCCCATGGTTTTTTGTTCCACGGCAGGGGTATCCCATGACACAATCTGGATCCAGTGGCAGGGAACAGGCTGCATGTGGTGCAGACTGAGTGTGCTAGGCTGCAGCCATCATTAACACAGAGTCTGATTTTTTTCTCACTGTAATGTTGTCCTCCCATCATGTGGCATGTGCCATAGTCACTGGAGGCCTAGCAGACATAAAGTTTCCCTGCAGCTGGATGGTGAACCTTCCAGCACCTGACCCCATGTGTCACTTATGCCACAGAAGTGCAGCACCAACCTACCTGATCTAGGACGCACTGCCTCCAACCAACCTACCTAATCTAGAACGCACTGCCTCCAACAGCATTGCTCGATCCTCAGCCACTCATTTGCTAACCTTTTGACTCATTCCCAAACCTGGGTCACCATCATGGAAGCACAGTGTGCTAGCAGCTGGGTTATCAGATGGCCAATACCTAATTTTCACTTGTACCAAAGGGTATCACATCAAGATAGCAAGTAAATATGAGCAAGTCAATAACAGTGTGACAGGGTTGAATAAGGCCCTGCCCCATTTGTTATGCAGAAAGAGTTTAAATGCAAGGATCTGTTCTTTCCACTCCTTTTCTGTATCTTGTCTGTCTGGTTGCACAACCAAATTTTCTTGTGAGACCTAGGAACTGATCACTCTGACGGTTTCACAATTCTCCAACTGTCACTATCTCTCTGCCCTCCCTACCTATTTCTGTCTTTTCTTCCCCCTTGCATATCTGCAGGTATAAAAATAAATGTGAATCTCTGTGTGAAACTGTATGTGAAACTGGGATCCCTTTGTTTAAAACTGTATATAATTACACTGTTGAAATGACTGCAAAAAAATATTTGGAACTCAAGGGGTTAAACTGAGATGCTGGTGTGCAAACTTTACAGAGCTGTCAACAAGAGGTCAGTTCTAGGGTCTTTATGTTCTTTTTGCTGCACCTGCAAGAACAATGGAAACTGACAAGAACATTCTGTGAAAAAACACTGTCTCCTTAACAAGCTCCCTGCAAAGACTTGTTACAAGAAGAGCAGCAATGTTTTGCAAGGGAGAGAGAGACTGAGGTTTGAAACTGAGAAAAAAGACTCAAAAGGAGGACTGTTTTCTCTGTACTGCCTTTGTAAATAGTTATACTGAACATATTTTTATTTTGCTGTTATTGAGAAAAATAAAATGTTATTTGTGAATTTTGAAACTGCTCCAGGTTTTCCTATGCTTCCTGACCTGTGCCTCGTTGACAGATGGTGTCAGCCTAAGTGTGATTTACGCCATTGATACTCTAAGCCAGGAGCTTTGTGCTAGGGTACTAGACCTGGTACCAAGGAAGCATAAAAGAAAGGTATGGATTCTGCAGCAGCAAGCCCAGGGGGTTTTACCAGGAGAATGGCAGCCAAACTAGCAGAGTCAGAAGTCCAAGCTGAGACTGTACAGCTAGCACAAGTTAACGAAAAAGAAAAGGCAGCAATATAACCTGAAAGCCTGACTGCCTTTTTCAAATGCTGGGCTGTAAAACAAAAAGAGATGGAGAAACAGAGAAAAAAGGAAATGCAGCAGAGAGAAAAAGAGATTCAATGTTTAGAGGCACCGAGAAAAGAAGAAATGCAACAGCTCAAGACGCAGAGAAAAGAAGAGATGCAGCAACAGGAGTAGCGAAGAAGAGAAGTGATGCAGTGATGGATGGATGCCTTTGCAAGTTATCAAAGCTGGAGGATCTGGCACTGGTCCAGCAGAGCAACAAGACATAAACAACTTAAGATACATTAAACTTACAAAGATGTGTCCCTCAGATGATATTGGAGCATACCTGACAACTTTTGAAAGGGTTGCCACAACCCCGGCCCGGTGGCACTGAGGGTTGAGGCGCTGGATGCCACACCTCGCAGCAAGCCAGCGATCTGGGTTTGGGAGCGAGCCTGGTTCACCAGGGGTCAGCGGGGGGAGGAAGGATTGAGCATCCGGAGGACAGCTCTCCTTCCTTGAGGGGGCCAGAGATTTCCGCCTGGCACCGTGGAGACCGGAGGTTGCGCAATGCTCAGGGCCAGAAATAGAGGGTTGCGGAGTTATGGTAAGATGTTCCCTGGCATCATTGCACATCAGACTCCATCAGGAGAGGGAGGGAGGGAGGGAGTAACAAGGGAAGGGGTGGGGATGAAGCAAAAATACCCAGCCAAGTGGATAGGTGACAGCTCCTGTATCCACTAGACCACACTCCACTGCTGGGGGCACTCCTTACCTGGGCTGAGCCCAGCCTTGCCCAAATTTGCAGATAGAGTGCCCTGGGTGGATAGGGAGGCCCTACCTCGGGGGGCTCAGAGCCGGGGGGATAGCCAGGCTGGTGCCAGGTTTCAGGAGGCCTCTCAGGCACGGAGGTAGAGTCGGGGGTAATACAGGTAGCCTGAGAGAGTTCCACTGGCTGGAGGAAAAAACATAATTCGAAAAAAAAAAAAAGAAAGGGTTGCCACAGCCTGCCAGTGGCCAAAGTAGCAATGGGCAATCAGACTGGTACCTTACCTGACAGGGAAAGTCCAACTTGCCTACAGCAATATGGACATTGCACAGTCAAAAAACTATGACCTGGTGAAAAGCAAAATCCTGAAAAGGTATGACATCTCAGGAGAAACCTACAGGCAGAGATTTCAGTCTCTGAAGTACAACTCAGTCGACAATCCTCGAGAAGCCTTCACCTGACTCAGAGAACTTCTGAAGAAATGGCTCCAACCAGAGGGCAAAACAATCCCACAGATCATTGACACATTTGCAATGCAGCTATTCATCAACATCCTGCCTACAGATGTACAGCTTTGGGTAAAAGAACACCGACCTGAAAGTGGTAAAAAGGCGGTTTCTTTGGCCGAAGACTACCAAATGGCCAGACAGATGCCACAGCAGTGAGGTAGCAGCCAAGCACCGGTAAGATACTCTTTTTCCCATTTAAACTCCAAGTCTGATAAGCACTCTGGTGGTGGTAACAAATCTGCACCCAAAGACTTCATTTGCTATAACTGTAATAAGCAAGATCATATTGCAAGAAACTGCCATAGTAAGAAGAGTGACACTGGAGCAGATTTGTCCTTAGTAAATTGGGGCAAGTACTTCACAGATGTGAAGGTAGGCGATAAGACTGTGAAGGGACTTATAGATTCGGGAAGCAGACAGACCCTAGTGCATATTGAAATGCTGGGAAAATGATGTCCAAAGGGGCCAGGTACTGGTGTCATCAGCATCCATGGGGGCACTCAATACTATCCCACCAGCCAAGTGACTCTGACTATTAATGGGGCATCACACCAAATGAAAGTGGGGGTAGTACCTAAGTTACCTGTACCTGTGATTAATGGAAATGACTTTCCAGGATTTACTGAGTTAATCAAAGAGGGAGTAAATCCTGATGCTTCAGCAGCTGTGGCGACAAGAGCTCAGACAAAGAAAATCTCAGATGGTGAAGACTCTTTCCTTTGATTTTGATGATTCAGACTTGTTTAAGCAAGCTCCAAGATCCAGAAATCCAGGAAAGAAAGACGATGCCTGACAAAACAGTGGCAACAAAAGACTGATGGACATAAGGGGTTAACATATGAAAATGCTGAAACTAAACTGATTGTGACACTCTGCTATCTGCTTATGGTTATTGTATAATATTTGTAATATAAATAAATGGTCTGTGATTGTCTGCTGGTACCCAAGTCATCCCGTGCTTCAGTGAGTAACCTTTGAACCCCAAAAGGTTTCAGTGTAGCTAAAGCTGCAAGATGTGAAAAGTCCAGAGGAAACATAATTAACTGCCTTTCCTCCAGAGGGATAGTTTATGACCTTTTATAACCTGCTTATGCTTTTGAAGTGGAAACTAAATAGGAAAAGAAAGGAAAGTCACTTGGCTGATCCTGTATGTTTTTTTATCGCCTAGCTGAGAATTAGTGACAGAGTGTGGGATTGTTAAGTTCAAAGAGAATTTTTTGATCAAAGACTGTCATGTTTGGGAAATGGCTTTTTTCTGATGTTCACATTAATTAAAATACCTCCTTGTGGAAAATTATGTTAGAATTAACTCTAAGGGAGGATCTAGCTGACCTCATCAAAGGGGGTGGGGAGAGAGAGGCTGAAATGAAACCTGCATCTGGGAAATGTGTGTCATATCATTTGGGACTCTGAGAGATTTTTAACTCTCTGGATTTGAAAACACTTGAAGGGTAACAACCAGATAGGAAAAACTTCAGTGTGGTGGAAGGAGTTTGTGTTCTGTAACTTCCCATTTTTTTTCTTTTGAGACTGTAAGCCAATAATGTAAGTTGTTCTGTATTTTATTTCTCCTGTTTTACAATTTTTAGTAAACTACATTTTTTTTAATACTGCCTGTGTTTCTCCTCAATTCTTTTGCATGTGATGCTGAATCTGTGTTTAAGTCTGACAGCTATTAAGGGCTTGCATGGTGTCACTAAACTTATAAAAGGTAAGAATATATCTTGGACTCATATAGAGTTGTAATGGTTCATTTTGGATACCTGGCTGGGTGCCCTTGGGTGAAAGATTATATTGCATCCCCCCCAAAGAGAATAGTATCTGAGCCTGTTAATTGGGTATGCAAGTATAAGGGTCACAGTTTGAATTCCTCCAGAACTCAAGGATAATAGGTGATTCAGACCAAAAACAGACAGGAGGGTTACCCTGTCTGTCACCTGTTCACACTATTACACTCTGAGGTTGGCACTGTGGGAGCAGAGGGCCTGACCTGCGGAGTGAGTTTGTGACATTGATCACTGATTGTGATTTTCTATCAGAACAAGCTAATGATGTTTCTTTTCAGGGTTATTTTAAGCAGCCAGGAGTGAAACCAAAACAGGTGAAACTATATTTTAAAAAATGTAATGGGCTACTATACAGAGTTTGGGTTAAACCTCAGACACAGGACCAGATAGACCAGTCGGTTGTACCACAAAAGTATAGATCTGAGTTTTTACAGATAACGCATGATAGTCCCATGGCTGGTCATTCAGGGAGGGATCAATCAATCAATCAAAATCTTTATTTACCCAGGCAATCACCATTGAGCAAGCTCATTTACAAGGTGGACCTGCAGTTTGCAAGGACGAGGGTACAGAATAGAGTACAAGTAAAATATACATAAAACAACAGTAGCAAGACGTATACAACAAAATATATACAGTGTAGAAATAAAGGTAAATAATATATACATAGATGCCTTTATAATCCTATCCATCAATAACATGTTCATAGCCTATAAAGGAGTCCCTGGGATATGGAAAAGCGCGCAGAGGCAGGGACACCGCAGAAAGATTCTGGGATACTAAGCAGGTGGTATCAGGGCATAAGAGTGGGCGATGGGGGGAGGGTGTTGCAGTGAGTATATAGTACCAGTGGAACTGGAATGGACTGGGGGGGGGGAGTAATCTTGGTAAGGGAACACTTAGTTTGAACGGGAAGGACTTAGATTGAGCGGAAACGTCAGCTGGACAACTAGGAAAGGTGGAAACAGTTACAGAGCTCCAGAAATGTTTTGGCATACAGGGTCCTGAACATAGCAAGACTAATAGGGGAGCTAAGTCTCAGCGATTTCTGTATCCTATTCTAAAGCGTGGGCAGGACAAAGCTTATGGCTGCTCTTCCTAAGCGGGTACCGACCCCAGGTACTTTCAGGGAAACCAGCGAGTGACTTCTCAAGGCATAATCCCCAATCAGGCTTAGTGGGAGACTGTCAGCAATGTATTGCGGGAGTTTGTTGGTGATGGCTCGGAGCATCCAGAGGGCTGCATTTCTATACTGCCTGTGTTGAAGGGAGGGCCAACTCACAGCTGCATATAATGAACAGTGGTGGGTGGAAAAGGGGAGGCCTGTTATAAATCTCAGAGCTCTATGATACAGTATGTCCAATTTAGCAAGGTGTGAGGCTGGACACTGGCCATATATGAAGTCAGCATAGTCAATTAGTGAGAGGAACGTGGATTGGACAAGCTGTCTTTTGGTGTCTGCTGTCAGGAGGCGATTTATTCTGAAGAAGAGTCCAAGCCTCTGCCTCAGCTTTTTCAGCAGTTCTTCTATATGTTCCACAAAGGAGAGTTTATTGTCTATCCAGACACCCAAATACTTGAATTTCGGTACATATTCAAGATGTTCAAATCAAATCAAATCAAAATCAAATCAAATTTTATTTATAAAGCGCTTTTCAAAATTATCAAAGCGCAAATACAATACAGATAAAACTACCAACAAATAAATATACATTTAAAAACAATTAAAAAAACAATAGGTTGGCCTAATCAAAGGCTTTCTCAAACAAATAGCTTTTTAAAGAAGCCTTGAATTGCTCTGTGGACTGGCACTCTCGGATCTGACGAGGTAGAGAATTCCACAGGGTTGGGGCCATAAAAGAAAAGGCTCTAGCCCCAGATGATTGCAGATGAACCCTGGGAACCTCTAGCAATCCCTCATCGGCAGAGTGGAGCGAGCGAAGAGGGCGGTAAGGCCGTAGAAGATCTTGCAAGTAGTCCAGTCCCTGACCGTGTAGGGTCTTATAGGTCAACAATGCGACCTTGAAGGTGATTCTCCATCGCACTGGCAGCCAGTGCAGTTCGCGCAGCACAGGTGTGATATGGCAAGTTCTTGGCAGCCCCATCAACAACCTGGCCGCAGCATTCTGCACCAGCTGCAGGCGACGGAGATACACCCCCGGCAACCCTAGATATAGAGCATTGCAGTAATCAAGACGCGAGGAAACAAAGCAATAAGTTCAGATAGAAGATAATGGACCAGCAGTGGCAGAATATGCCCCCCTGGCCAGTTGGTGAGAATAGCATTGCCTTTTTTTCTTGGTGTTAAGTAGTAGTCTTTTACTGAGGAGCTGGTGCTGCAGGATGTTAAAGTCGGTTTGCAGGTCCCCACAGGAAGCTTCAGGAGATTCACGGCTTATGTAGAGCACCGTGTCGTCAGCAAACAGGTGAATGCTTGCTTCCTTAATGCCTAGATCCAGGCTGTTGATATAGATAGCAAACAGTAATGGTCCCAATATGGACCCCTGCGGGACACCTCTTTTTATCAGTTTAAGTGAAGAAAGCTCCCCTTCAGCCTTGATTTGTTGTTGCCTACCAGTGAGGTAGTCATGGAACCAACACAAGGAGGTTTGGTCTAGGCCTATTGTTTGTAAAGTGGAGAGGAGCAAACAGTGGTCGACGGTGTCAAAGGCCTTACTGAGATCCAGGAAAACTGCACAGATGAATTTTTTTGTTGTCTAAGTCCCATTGCCAGTCATTGGTTACTTTTGCCAGGGCCGTAATGGTACTGTGCTTTGCTCTGAAGCCTGACTGCATAGGGTTTAGTAAGTTCGAGTTGTCTATGAAAGATCTCAGCTGGGTATCCACAATTTTTCTAGGAGCTTGGAGAGTATGGGGAGGAGGAAGATCAGCCTATAGTTATTTAGGTCACAGGGATACCCTGATTTAAACATAGGGATGACGTGAGCAACTTTCCATAACTGGGGGAGGGAACCTTGCGATAGGGACAGGTTAAATAAGTGAGAGATAGATGCGACAAGGATGTGATAAGCAATTTTCAAGTAATATGGGTTGAAGAAGTCAGCCCCAGCACTATTTTTAGTGTCCAATTTTAGGAGAAGATCTTCAACTTACTTTACGGAGGTGGGTAAAAATGAGAAGGTTACGATATTGTTACTCGGTTCCGGGAGCTTAGAAACATAGAAGTTGACGGCAGATAAGGACCACAAGGCCCATCCAGTCTGCCCATTTCTTTTTCTACCTTATAAATGTGCCATCGGCCTTTGCTCTGTCAGTGACCTATCTATTCATAGTCATTTGTATTGCTCCCTTATGCCTATCCCATGCCTGTTTGAAGCCCTGCACTGTATTCATAGCCACCACTTCTTGTGGTAAGCCATTCCATGCATCTACCACCCTTTCTGTGAAAAAGAATTTCCTCACATTCCCCTTAATCGGCCTCCCTCTAATCTCATGCTGTGTCCTCCTGTCCTGCTATTTTCTTATATTTAAACATGTTAGACTCTTTCACCTTGTTTATGCCCTTAAGGTGTTTAAATGTCTCGATCATATCACCTCTCTCCCTCCTTTGCTCAAGGGTATACATACTGAGCTCCGTTAATCTGTCCTCATATGTCTTCTGATGCAGTCCCTGCACCATTTTGGTTGCCCTTCTCTGGACTGCCTCAATTTGGTTAATGTCCTTGTGAAGGTGTGGCCTCCAATACTGCACGCAGTACTCCAGATGGGGCCTAACCAATGTCTTGTACAGAGGGATTATTACCTCTCTTACGACTTGTGATACCCCTACTAATACACCCTAACACCCCCTAGCCTTACCTACTGCTTTAGAGGTCTGCTTGGATGATTTTAGGTCATCAGTGATGATGATGCCCAAGTCTCTTTCTTCCTTTGTGACTGCTAGCAACTCCCCTCCCAGCCTATAAGTGGCTTCAGGGTTCTCTTCCCTATGTGCATGATTTTGCACTTCTTTGCATTAAATCCCAGTTGCCACTCTTCTGACCATTCTGCTAGTTTATCCAGATCTCTTCTCATTCTGCCCACCCCATCTGGATCATCTACTCTGTTGCAGATCTTGGTGTCATCTGCAAACAGACAAGCCTTACCCTCTAGTCCATCTGCAAGGTCACTAATGAAGATGTTGAATAGGACTGGCCCCAGTACTGATCCCTGAGGTACCCCACTTGTGACTTGCTTAGTGTTGATCTGTGGGTGTAGTCTGCTTACCGGTGCATTATCAAATGCTAGGCCTGCAGTGGCAAAATGATTGTTGAAGACCTGCAGGATCTCATTTCTGTTATTGATTATAGCATTGACAGTGGTAATTTTGGAGGGAAGCACATTTCCTGGAGAATGGCCAGCCAGTTTTTTTAGTGTGGACCAGAACTTGGTAGGGCATTTCAACACAGAATCTAGCTCAGATTGGTAAAAATTGGCCTTGGCCTCTCTGACCATCTTAGTGCAGGTGTTTCTAGCTGTCCTGAAGAGACACCAGGATCGCACTTAGTAGCATGTGAGGTGGGCACCTGAATCACGGCGCCGTCCAAAATGGCAACGCGATATGGGCGAAACCCTGAAAGGTGAGGGGGCAGGGAGGGCGACCGAATGTGGTGGGGTGGGCGACCCTAACAACAGGATGTTGTTACGTGTACACGCATGCAGGGGGGGAGCAAGCACAGCGAGCATGGTCTGGGAAGGAGCAGAGGGGATGTAGGGAGTGGTGCAGTGGTCGCCTGCCGAGCTGCGCCGTGGCATCGGGGTTGGCCTCCGCTTGCGGTGCTGGGGTTCCGGGTTCGGGTCTGGGTCCGGGCGCTGCTGTATTTTTCTTGCGCCCAGCCCAGAACCTTATTTTTGTTTTGCCGCCCACCAACATGCACCCCGGGTTGAGAATACTTAAGTAGGGGTGTGCTGAGGCAAAGCCCTGCATGGGTGTGGGCGCATCCCCACAGAAAGCAAGTATTTTCAGTCCCCAGCTAAGTCCCCAGCACCTTTTCCGTCGAGAAGTTGTCTGCAAGTAAATTGTTTTCACCTTGACATTCTCTTCGTGGGTTGCCCTTCTGGGTCGTCCATATCACATAGAACAATTGCACTCTTGCCAGATTACTTTACAGATTTTACTGGCCTGGAATTCATGAAGATGTTGCTTCATGACGATGTTGCTACCTATTGCAGTTCTTGTGCTGAGTGTCAGAAAGTAGCCCCAGTGACTAAAAAAGACAAGGTGCCCCTACCCTTGATAGATGTGCCTTTTGAGAGAATTGCAATGAATGTGGTTGGCCCCTTCGACAAAAGTAAAAAGAGTAATTGATTCATTTTGGTAGTATGCGACTATGCTACTCGATACCCAGAGGCAGTTCCAATGCGTACTGCCACAGCCCCAAAAGTGGCAGCAGAGCTTGCCAAAATGTTCAGCAGGGTGGGCATATCTAAAGGCATTATTACTGATCAGGGTAGTAATTTTGGTGCTGCATTACTGAAGGAGCTGTACCGACTACTAGGTATCACTTCCATAAGAACCTCCCCTTATCACCCTCAGACAGACGGTCTTGTGGAGCATTTTAATCAAACCCTAAAACACATGTTAATAAGGTTTGTAAAAGGGGAAAGGAAAGACTGGGACCAGTACTTACCTTACCTGCTTTTTCTAACAGAGAAGTGCCACAGGTATCAACAGGTTTTTCACCATTTGAAATGCTGTATGGTAGATGACATAGAGGACCACTATATGTAATAAAACAAACATGGGACGATAACCCCCATTGGAAACAATCTATTACATCTTACAAGTGTGTCCTGAGAAAGAAGCTGGCAAAATATGTTGAAATCGCCCATAGTAATCAGGAAGAGGCCCAAAATCAGCAGAAGGTGTATTATGACCATGGGGTAAAAGAAAAAGTTTTTTGAGCCAGGTGAAAAGATCTTGCTAGTGTAACCCACTACAGAAAATAAACTGTTAATGAAGTGGCAAAGGCCTTACAAAGTGCTTAGGCATACTCACACAGTTCACTATGTGATTGAGACCCCTGATAGGAAAAATTCTACTAAGATGTACCATGCTAACCTCCTCAAGAAATGGGTTGAAAAAACACCAAAAGTTGTTTCACTGGTTTTATCAGAAACATGTGAAGATATTGATGTAGCTTATCATAGACTGGAACAAACTGTAACTGCTGATGCTGTAAAGGTTCTGAATGTTTCCTTAACCTCCAAACAAACCACAGAAATCCGTAACTTGCTAAAGACATTTAACAGTACTTTTACCACAATACCAGGCCAAGCAAAAGGTGTCAAGCATGTAATACTGACGAGGAATGCTTTCCCCTATTAGACAAAAGACATACAGATTACCAGAGTGGTTCAGAGCTGACGTGGTTAAGGAAATACAAAAAATGAAAGAATTGGGTATCATAGAAGAGTCAGGAAGTGCTTGGTCATCACCAATGGTAATTGTAAACAAAAAAGGAGGGGGGAGTAAAAGAATCTGCCTTTATTTTAGGAAACGTAATCAAGTGTCAGAATTTGACAGTTATCCTATACCCAGAATAGATGATTTGGTGGACAGACTAGGGAGTGAAAAGTATATCAGTACCCTCGATCTCACCAAGGGTTACTGGCAAATCCCCCTAGCTAAAGAATCCAAGAGACAAAACTGCATTTGCCACTCCTTTAGGATTCTATCAGTTCACCACCATGCCATTTGGTTTACATGGTGCACTCGCTACATTCCAGTGGTACATGGATGTCATTTTATCCCCTCACACTGGTTATTATGCTGCATACCTGGATGATGTCGTGGTGTACAGTCCAGACTGGAAATGCAACCTGGAACACCTACAAGCAGTTATCCAATCAATCAAAAAGGCAGGTCTGACAATTAATCCTACCAAGTGTACATTGGGCATGCTGGAAATTAGATATCTGGGCTATGTTTTGGGAAATGGAGAAGTCAAGCCAGATGTTTCCAAGATAGAAGCTGTAGCTAACAACTCTGTCCCCAAAACCAAGAAACATGTCAGGTCCTTTTTAGGGCTGGCTGGTTATTATCAGAGATTTGTTCCCAGCTTTGCTGAGTTAGCTACTCCCCTCACTAAACTCACAAAAAAACTGTTCCCAAATAATGTGAAATGGACCCCAGAGTGTGACGAACCTTTTCAGGCCATTAAGGCTGCATTATGTTCAGCCCCTGTTTTAAGAAGCCCAGACTCTGAAAAACAATTTTTGTTACAGACAGATGCATCAGAGGTACACCTAGGTGCAGTCTTGATTCAGCATATAGATGGGAAGGACCATCCCATTCTATATACCAGTAGGAAATTACATGACAGAGAGGAAAGGTACTCCACCAATGAAAAGGAATGCCTTGTGGCAAAGTGGGCCATGGAGTCCCTTACATTTTGCTTACTAGGAGCTGACTTTGTACTTGTAACAGATCACAAACCTCTCTGTTGGCTTAACCAAATGAAGGATAAAAATTCTAGAATCACACGGTGGTACCTGGCACTACAGCCATTTAAATTTAAAGTGATGCACAAATCTGGGAAAGAGAATATCAATGCTGATTTTCTGTCAAAATATGGATCAAGAATTGAGAACAGTTAAAAAATGTGAGTTGAAACTTCTCTGTTTGCTATGCTGCACATGCACTGAACTGAAAAAGTTATGAGCTAATGCTAGAAGAAAATTAAAAGAAAGTTTTGGAAACCCGTTTTTGTAAAACAGGTTCCCTCTTAAAGAGAGGGGTATGTGACAGGGTTGAATAAGGCCGTGTGCCATTTGTTATGCAGAAAGAATTTAAATGCAAGGATCTGTTCTTTCCACTCCTTTTCTGTCTCTCATCTGTCTGGTTGCGCAACCAAATTTTCTTCTGAGACCTAGGAACTGATCACTTTGACGGTTTCACAATTTTCTGCCTCTCGCTATCTTTCTGCCTTCCCTTGCTACTTCTGTCTTTTCTTCCCTTTGCATATCTGCAGGTATAACAATATATGTGAATCTCTGTGTGAAACTGTATCTGAAACTGGGGTCCCTTTGTTTAAAACTGTATATAGTTATACTGTTGAAATGATCGCAAAAAAAATATTTGGAACTCAGGGGGTTAAACTGAGATGCTGGTGTGCAAACTTTACAGACCTGCCAACACAAAGTCAGTTCTGGGTCATTATGACCTTTTTGCTGCACCTGCAAGAACACTGGAAACTGACAATAACATTCTGTGAAGAATAGTTATCGGGTTACACAGTTAATGGGGCACAGCACAAAGTAGCATACTATACTGATGATTTATTGTTTTATATAACACAACCGGAGTCCTCTTTACGTATCTTGAAAGAAAAACTTAATCTAATTGAATGGATAGCAGGGTATAAAATCAGTCAAGACAAGTCTGAAACCCTGATAACACAGCAAATAATTCCACAGGAAATTCAGAACAAATACCCATTCAAATGGGATCGCTCCCATATTACCTATCTCGGTGTTCACCTCACTGCGGATCTCTGGCAAATCTATAACTTGAACTATGATACCCTTTATTCCCAGATTCAAGAGGATCTATAATGGTGGACACATCTCCATATTTATTTCTTGAACTGAGTTCAATCTGTGCAGATGATTGTACTCCCGAGACTTCTGTACTTGATGCAGAATATTCCCCTCCTGATTTCTCAAAGAGATGTTTTGCATTGGAATAGATTGGTCTCTGGATACCTCTGGAAAGGAGATAGACCCTGATTGACTCTTATAAAACTACATCTATCTAAGGATAGGGCCGGACTGTCCTTCCCTGATTTTTCTAAATATTTCACGGCAACTACACTGATGCATCTGTTGAAGTGGATTCTGCCCCCAACTGACTCCCCGAGTTGGTTACCCATTGAACATTCACTGACGACACTCCCCCTAACTATGGATTTATTATTCCAGCCCAGAAGGGTGTCCTCCATGGACAAGAGTTCCACGATTGCAAAACCATTGCTGCGAGACTGGATTCGGTTTTTAAAATGTCCAGTAAATCATTTCGAGGCCAAATGGGCAGGCATACCATAGAGTAATCCAGAATTTCTTCCTACATGCAGGGACGGGGGGTTGAGAGATGGAGGGGGCTGGGACTTACACATACATTTCAATTTTACGATAAAGGCATCTTTAAAACATTCCAACAACTTCAGGTGGCATTCTCCCTCCCAAAACAGGATTTTTTTTTTATCTACAAATATGCCACGTTTTAAAATATGGAATTGGGATTGGATGTGTCGGATGTTACTCCCTCCCCCCTTTATTTCCCTTGCTCACACAGCTGTTGGGAGACATGTCTCCATGACATCTGGTGTCCAGATTTTATAAAGCTATACTCAGCACTCCTACCAGTGAAATGGACAATGTCCAGACTAACTGGGAAGTCGAACTAATGATATATTTAACCCCACAAGACTGGTCATTTATTTGGCAATGCCAACATCAAACAACAAACTTGTATCTCTAGAGGGAGTTCTCCTGGAAGGTGGCAGTGCAGTTTTCCCATACACCTCAGGTCATGGCCAAATATTCTGCTCAAAGTGACTCCTCTTGTTAGAGGGGGTGTGATTGTGAGGTGGCAATGCATTCACATATTTTTTGGTTCTTTCCAGTCTTAACTCCCTTCTGGGCTGAGGTGAGTGAGGCTTTGATCTGACTCTCCAGGCATTGAACACCCTGACTCCAGAATTAGCCCTTTTACTACATATTCCTAGACAAATATGGGGTAAACAACAAATATACCTGCTCACCATACTGCTGGCCACAGCAAAGAAAGTTATTACTTGTCTATAGTTAGCACCCACTCCTCCAGCAATCTCACATTGGGAATCCACCATATATGATACCTATGAGATGAAACACCTTACGGCCAGGTTACAAAACAAAATCCCAATACATCTGAACAGATGGACCCCTTGGTTTCTCCTGATCTCGGAGAAGCGACCGGACATTGTACCCTTGGGGGCTGGGATGACAGAACAGGGGAGGAAGGGGCGAGGCTCCTTTAAGGGTTTTTTACAGCTTTTTTATCTTGCTACCATTTCACTGGGCAGAGGCCAGCCAGCCTGTAATAACATTCCCCCCTCCCCCTTCTGGAGGAAGAATTTGAAGAAAATATAAGTTTGGTAAAAATTAATAAATCTGGGGAGGGGGTAAAATATAAAAATAGGTGTCTACTTACCCTCCCGTGACAGGGAGTACTCCCTTCTTACCTTATTAATTTTTATTGCAGACTGAATTACCACTTTCTGTATTGAGTTATTAAGAATGACTACCTGGAGTGGACTTTAATACTTAATATTGTGGATGTAATAGTTGCTATACTATGTTTGCATACTCCATGTGCCTAAAGAAAACATAACTAAAAAGATAAAAAAAAAAGAACAGTCTATAAAAAAGCACTTTCTCCTTAACGGGCTCCCTGAAAATACTTGTTATAAAAACAACAGCAATGTTTTGCATGGGAGAGAGAGAGAGAGAGAGACTGAGATTTGAAACTGAAAAGAAACACTCAGACGGAGGACTGTTTTCTCTGTACTGCTTTTGTAAATAGTTATACTGAACAAATTCTTATTTTTTATTTTGCTGTTATTGAGAAAAATAAAATGCTATTTGCAAATTTTGAAACTGCTCCTGGTGTTCCTATGCTTCCTGACCTGTGCCTCAATGACAAACAGCACATGAAAAACAGCGCAGGTCATAATAGTAACATGGTCTTTTTAGCACGTATTGATTTCAGCAAAGTAGGCAGTAATTTACATTAACGATGTATGCTGGCTGGTGGGTGGTGGAAGCCATGCTGGCAGCCTAGCGATTAGAGACACTGCCTGTGCGCTTGCTACCTCGGGTAGGCGTGTGTTCAATATCTGCGGTCTCCTGTTTTTTTTGTTATTTTTTTATCTTTTAACATTTGCTGCCAGTTCAGTGTCCCCCCTCCCGACTTTGTCCCACTCTCTGAGATGCATCCACCCCCCCCGTGATGATTAGAAATAGTAAGGGGGGTGCTGGGGTGGGGTGTGGAGGCAGAGCCCCTCCAGAATGTCACTGCAGGTACATGTGGTGATTTTCATGTAGTAACTCCCATCCCCATTATGCCACCGCCAAATCTGCGCCTCCCCACTTACTCTGCCCCTTGCACAGTTGGAGACCCGGTCAGTGACTCGGGTAGGTGGTTTCGACATTTTGGTCTGCATTGTGCTGCTGGTCATGGTTTTTGTTTTCATTGTTTTTCCCTTACTGTTCTTTGTCTGCGATGTATTGCTGGCACTGGTTTGACATGGAACCATACCAAAGTAAGGATTTTGAAACTGTATATTTGCACAGTAACTTGACCCTTGTTGTCTATTGTCTACCTTTGACACTGTTGCGGACTGTCCTCCCATTCTAACCCTACTCAGCAGGACATCAGCTGACCTCCAGCATTTATTGCCCTAAGAAGTCCCCTGCAGACCCCTTCCACCAACATTGGTGCACTTTTCTCCAAAGCATAAGGAAGAGGTTTCCAGCCATGAAGCATGGAGGAGTTATCCTACAAGCACCATCCAGTATTTCCTTCCCTTCTTAATTCCCATCCACCTGCCAACCATGGATCACCTCCCAGCCAGTTGGCCAATGTAGGGCAGGTGGAAGTCATGTGATTAACCATAATCAACCACAACATCCAGGCCTGCCCATGGATCCATAGTAGAAGGTGCTGTCATGGTAACTGGCCAGTAACAATGGTTATTGGAATCATCTGATTCCGTTCCTTTAACATCCACTGAATTATCAGAACTTCAATTCAGAGTTCAGTTCCATCTGATTGCAGTTAAGCAGTTGGATTTGGAATCAGATTCCAATTTCACACTGTTACAAACCCCCAGCTGTGGCCCACTCTCTACCACCCAACCATACAATTAAAGATTCTGCCCCCATAGCAGCACCCATTCTCCCTCCTCCTGCACCTACTGACTTTACTATTTTGCCAAATCCAATGAGATCTTCTCCACTAATGTCAAGGCCAGACACTTAGTAGCCCAGTGTTCTGTCCTATGAGGGTAGCAGAAATGGGGTATCTTTAATCAGGTACAACCCAGGAGATTACAACATGGGAGCATATAGGATACAAAACATGTCTAGTTTTGTTGGTCTGTGTACTGTATCATTTATTTTCCAGCATTGTTCCTGATGAGAGTTTATGCCACATAAAAACAAGCATTTGTCAATGCCGAATGTTGTCTCACTGGCATTGGCATTGGTAGTGCCAGAGCTAGAGATGCATAATAGGAATGGCAGTGAAGTATTGAAGTGACGCCAACCCCACCCCCACCCTGTAGAGAGTGACAGGCATTTGGGTGTGCCTTTGGGTCATCAGCCATAACGCTCATGCTATTGTAGTTCACCCTACCCTGTAGACACTGACAAGTGTCGTGGTGTGCTTTGGAGTCTTTGGGCATTATAATTACCCCATTCCATAAGGAAATACCCTGACGTGGGTGCAGTATAGGAGAATGGGGTGAATTTTGTGGCTGAACAGTGCAAGGTACACCACGATACCTGTCAGTGGCTGCAGGGTGGGGGTGGGGTGGAATGGCGTGAGCATTACATCCAATGATCCCAAGTCACACCCCTGGCACCTGTCAGTCTGTACTGGGTGGGGTGCTACAGTTGGAAATCCTAACACCGTAGGTGTGCAGTGGTATTTTCACTCCAAATTTTCAACATGGGCTGTTTGTGAACCCACTTCACGAAAAGCGGCACAATCAGTTTGTTAGCTGAAAGGTGGTTTTGCACAGCGGCTGTGCCATTTGGCGACACAGGGACGAAAACACATTTTGGGCAGGATGTGAGAATGAGAACTGTATTGTTCATGAGGAGGCGTAAAAAATGGCAACATTGAAAATCTGGAGTGAAAATAAGGAAAATTGGTGAAGTCGTGAGCATGCATAGAAACTGCGCAACACACGTCCATAACCCAATTATTTTTGGGAGTTTGTCACCCACATTTTTAACATAGGCATTTTGGGACCTCCCCTCATGAACAGTGGTGCTGTGATTTTGTTAATCTGTCTCAAAAGTTGATTTCCCACAGCAACAACACCATTGTGTGCCACAGGTGCGGAAACACATTTTGGGCAGGATGTGAAAAATGACAGCTGTACTGTTCATAAGGAGGTGTGAAAAAATGCCAGTGTTGAAAATCTGGCATGGAAATATTACAAATTTGCGAAGTTACAAGAGTGTGTGGAAACTGCACAACGCACGCTTGTAACACAGTCATTTTATGGACTTTTGGCACCAAATTTTCAACATAGGCATTTTAGGACCTCTGCTCATGTACAGTGTCACCGTCATTTCCTCAAACTGCCTGAAAAGTGATTTTGCACAGCGATTGCACTATTCTGCACCTGACATGCGAAAACACATTTTGGCCAGGATATGTAAAGTGACAGCCGTACTGTTCATAAGGAGGTGTGGAAAAATGCCAATTTTGAAAATCTGGAGTGAAAATATTACAAATTCACGAAGTTACGAGCGTGTGTACAAACTGCGCAATGCACACTCGTAAAACACTCATTTTATGGACTCTCATCACCAAATTTTCAACATAGGCATTTTAGGACCTCTGCTTATGAACAGTGTCACTGTCATTTTTGTAATCTGTCCCGAACACTGATTTCCCACAGCAACCACGCTTTTCTGTATTGGAAGTGCAAAAACACATTTCGGCCAGGATGTGAAAAATGACAGCTATACTGTTCACAAGGAGGTATGGAAAAATGCCAATGTTGAAAATCTGGCATGAAAATATTGCAAAAGTCGCGAAGTTCAGGCGTCGCGTAGCAACTACTATCATACGTACGTAAAAAGTAATTTTGGACTTTTCCACTAAATTTGCAACATAGGCTTTTTGAGAGCCCACCTCATGAACACTGGCACTGTTGTTTCGTTAATCAGTCCCAAAAGGTGATTCCACGCAGTGACCGTGAAATCACCTTTTGGGGCCAAATGACGCCATGACAGTGGCAGAATCCATGAGGAGGGGTCCCAAAAACCCCATGTTGAAAATATGGCGCCAAAATTCCAAAAACTGCCTGAGATATGCATCAAAGTTGAAAAAAACCCTATTTATTCCATTATACAGCTTACCGGCATTTCCTCAGTTCGTGGTCGGCTTTGAAGAGTGCAGATGTGTTCCCAGTCCACTGAAGATCATCGCACCAGACTCCGGAGGTAAGTATAGGGTGAGGCGGGGTGTGGGGAGACAGGGTGCACAGTGGGTGGCGCAGGTTGCGGGGAGGGAGATGGCAAGGACCGTTTTCATTTTACAGTTAAAAAAAACATTGCAGGACTTTTTTTTTTTGCAGGGCATTTGTACGCTAGGGGTGGGCTCGCGTGCCACCAAATCTTTGGGGGTGATTCTGTAGCCCGATGGGGACTGGGCACCCGTCACATACTGGTGGTGACACTTGCCGAGGTGGATTGGGCAACCCCTCGACAGGCAACAATGGGGGACATTATGCCCGACGGAGTGGGCTCCCCGTTGGCAAAATACAAGGATGGGGGATAAATGCCGACGGGATTGGGACCCCGTTGGCAAAGAAAAACTGTTGGGGGGTGCATGATGCCGAGGGGGATTGGGCACCCCTTCGGCATACATTCTAAATGGGAGGGGGCATATTATGCTGATGGGGAGTGGGCTCTCCCATCGGCATTGTGACAGGCAGCGGCGGCAGTCACTGCCGCCATGTTGCCTGCAGATCGGGGAGGCATGTTGTGGTCACACTGCATGAGAGCTTCGCTCTCATTGCAGTGGACCATTTCTTTGTTCTGGTGGCCACATTAGGGATGTGTGAGGTCACTGCCTGCTGCTGGCTGATTGGGGAATGAGGGACGCATCTTCTGATGTGCGCCCTGCATTCGCCCAACAGTGACCGCGCCTCCAAATGTGATACAACCTCAAGATGTTGGCTGCCGCGCAAGTGCGCGAGCCAACACAAAAACACTAAAGCACTTTATACCACAGAGTTGCTTTATGTAATTACTGTGAGTTGGAACCTATCGGTAGACTGGGTGCAAACCTGATGGCTTGTTTTGTAGTTCCTTTCAGTTTTCTGCACCAGTGTCTACCCAGGTGCTGCATGTTTACTCTCTAGGAGAGAGAAGTCCCCTAGAGGCACAACAAAATCGGAGAAGGAGGGTGGCCACCCTTATGGAGAAGGGATGGTCTCTATCAGATTGCGATTGGCAATGTCACCAGGGTTTAGGGCCTGTGTCTCAAGGGTAAGCAAGGAGCACTGGGGGGGGGTATCAGCAGGCTCCAAGGCAGTCTACCTCATTTGCCACATCAGACAACCAACTGTTATGTCGCAGCCTCTTCTGGACACAAAGGTATCTGCCTCTACAAAGCAGCCAAGTAGCTGCCTGGTAGGCACTGCAACTCACACTTGGCACACAAACATGGAGGGCAACAAACCCAACAAGCATGAGTCTGGGGTCAAGGTCCGGAAGTACTGTAAAAATACAATGAATGTTTCAGTGAGCCTTGAAAGCAAGCACCATGGTTTTGCATTTGCATGAAGCCACCCGTGTAGGTGGAACCACAGGGTGGGATACCGGTACTCAGACAGTCGCAATAAATAATTTTCAACCAACCTCATGGAAGTACCTGAGTACCAACTGACATACTTTATGTAAATACTATTTGGCTGGACACTATAACAATTGAAACCGTGCCTGCTCTAGGCACCTTTGAAGATCAATTAAACAGGCTCTCAGAAATGTTTACTGCTGTTTTCCGTATACAGTGTGTATGATACCTCTTTGTGGCTGTTTAATCTCATTGTAATATTGTGTACCATCATAATAGCCAGGCCTGCCTGAAGGGTGTTGTGCTGTGAACTGCTGATGCTGTGGCCAGCTTCTCAGCACAGCAGCAGTCCTACTGCTCATGATGATGGCAACCTGGGTTCAGGAATGAGTGGGCTAATGTGGGCCAGGCTATCATTCTGTTATAGTGTGTGGTTAGAGCTTACTGTGCACGGAATTCAAGCAGCTCAAAAACCTTGTTGTGCATGTTCTAAAGTTATTGTGCACATTCTAAAAACCTTATTGTGCACGTTCTATCATTAACTAGAGCTGCAATTCCCTTGCACTGACTCCCACCGCCTGTTTTTACTTTCTCTGCTCACTGTACCTCAGCGTTATCCTGCAGTTAAAAAAAATAGAGATGCCAGCTGTGATTTTTTTTGTTTAACAATACACTATAACAAATAAAATATGGGCGCCCATACACAACTCGCCTTGTGTTTCTATCTCGGGGTTGAGATACCAGCATGGATGTGTGGAGCTTCACTCTGAAGGTCCATACGCTGGTATCTCAACCCCTCAATGGAAACACAGACTTGTTGTGTATGGGTGCCCATACATTATTCTTTACATTGTGTACTGTCACAATAGCCAGGCCTGCCTGAAGGGTGTTGTGCTGTGATTTAATAAATGCGGATGCTGTGGCCAGCCTCTTGGCACAGCAGTAATGCTACTTCTTATGACGCCAGTGATTCATGTTCAGGAATGAGTGTGGGCCATCGATGGCCAGCCAGTGAGCAGGGATTGAGTGTCCCAGGGACTGCACTCCTTCCTCAGGTGGTAGAGGCCAGGTGGGTGCACAGCTTGGAGCATAGAATGGGGGAGGGGTAGCCGCCTGATGTCTGGCATGCATGCATGCCATTGCACAGCAGCACATCTGAGTCACTGCACACCAGCACCCCTGGGGAGAACAAAATAGGAGGATGGAGGAAATAGCCCAGTCTGATCATGTTGGTATCCCCTGCAGGCTCTCGCACGACCAACACAGCAGGCCATCCACCACAATGTGGTCCTGGCTAAGTGATGGATAACCTTTAAGTCCATGGGAAGGTCAGTGATGGGCAGGAGGGGTGCCATCAGCAGAACCAAGGAAAAGAAAAACTAAGTTAAAAAAAATAGATTCTGATGATGCAAGTGCTGTTGCACCTAAGTGCACCTCTGTTTCCACCATTCTTTCAAAAACAGGCAAAAACAGCAAGAAGTCCCTTGCACTCAGAATCCCAGTACCTGCCCTGAAGTAAATAATGAAGCTGCACACATGCAAATTATGCCAACCGATTTAATAGATTAAATACCAAATCATACAAAATACAAAGTGCAGAACATCAGGAAACATGTTCTAGCCACAACCAAACACACCGGCACATAGCTCACCAAGAGCTTTGTCAAGAGGCATTATTTGCTTGTGTACAGCTTCATCATTACCATCAGGGCAGTTACTGGACCGAGAGTGCCAAACATTTCTTGGTGTTTCTACCACATGTTGAGAGGTTGCAGCCTGCAGCTTGTGCTGACTCGCAGCACCAAAGTGTGCACTGTTTTTGTTTTTCAAAGACAAGCACCCTGCCATTTCCACTGAGGGAGAAAGATAGCGTAAGCTGACCACAGCAGTTGGGTTACATAAAGGACTCTCCAACCCTGGGGAAGGGGCTTGCCAGGGTTTAATGAGCCAAGGAGACCTGAAAGGTGGGCACTTTGTGTGTGACTCTGAGGTGTCAGGGATAGTGTCAAAGCACAAAGTCAATGGGCTCTATTTACTAATGGACAGGAATTATGCACGAAATGCATGTATCCCGCCTGCGCTACTATGCACCTGCATGCAGATTTGCGCATGCCGGCATGCATGATTGCCAGTCACCAGACTGTGCCTCCCCAGCGCATGCATGGCAGAGGAACATGACAGCACGAAGTGTAGTGCAGGGTGCTGGTGGACTTCCAATGGGAAGCCTGTCCCGAGTCCTATAGTGGATCCCCATCCGCACATGGGCAGGTGATCCTGGGAATGCATGCAGCCACCAAGTTTAAACAATGGGCATTTGCCCAAACAGCCAGCCCCTGCCCTCCCACATGGCCCAGTGGGCTGGGGCAGCTGTGTGCTAGGGGGATCCTGGTGCCACCATGTCCTACCAGTAACCTGTGGGGCAGCGCATAATTATTTACAGCAGGGTCTCCACACATGCATATTTCTCAGCCCCAGAACAGCACCCAAGTGCTGTCGTGCATACGTGCAGCTTGGGCATCCCTCCCAGCATGCCCCCAGCCCACCCCTGGCGCAGCGCTGCATGGCCAGCAGGGGGATCAAGCATGCAAGGCGCTAGTATGCCTGTGATGAATGCCACTGGGGGTACACTTGACCTCATTGCACAGCATTCAGGTGTAGGGTTGCCTACATGCCTCATATATGTGGCGTGTAGGCATTCAGATACTTTCCTGAATAGACCCCAATGAGCACAATGTCCACATACATACATAGAGTTCTCAAGCAGGGCAATCATTCAGTAAACACAAAGTCACATTTCCTTCTTTCATGCACTCCTAGTAGTTCCTTATAACCATTTTTTTAAATTCTTTGGTAAACAGTTGAGGCCCACTAGGCCCAAGTCCTGTTTTCAGGGATGACCCAGGAGTAAAGAGAGGTTAAAGCAGCAGTGCAAAGAAATTGGGCAAACATTTTTGGAATGCCCCCCCCAAATGGGGGCTAACCTTATTACCCACTTGTCTCCCATTCTCCTGTTTCTGCCTCAGGTGCCTGCAGTGTTCCCTGTTCTCCTCGGTGCTTGCACCGCCTGGCCAAAGTCCTCTGTTGTGCTCCAATGGCCCCTGGATAGCTCCAGCAGTTGTTTCTGCTCTCTAAGGGCTTTTGCAGCTGAGTCGTGAGCTGCTGCTCACTCTCTGCTCCTCAGAGCAGCCAGTGGCCACTGCTTGTGCAAAAACTGCCCCGCTGATTTTTCTGACCACAATTGCGGTCAAATGACTGATTTCCCGGTGGTCCCGGCTCCACGGTCAGGTAAGGTGGGGACCGGTGACCTGTGAAAGAGCCAAGACAGCCCTCTTTGTAAATAAATAAAGAGCACTACGAGCACTGGAAAAATTGGGGCTCATGAATATTAATGAGGAGAATCCTGTAAATATTTATGAGCTACCTGTCCTAGCACAAGGTGTTATAAAATATTGGCGCTAGCGACAGGCAAGGATTTGTAAATAAAAGGGAATGACGGGAAGTGTGTACAAGGGCACATGGCAGGCTGTTAAATAAAAGGGGTAATCTGAATAAATATTATTTATTCTGGCTGCACCACATCTAAGACTGTGACAATTATGAGTTGCCTATCTACTGTCTAAGGACTGCATAATTCGGCAGCAGCAACAGGCCAGAGATTGCAGCAAACTGTTTATTTTGGCCAGCATTAACAAGGGCTACTGGACAGTGGGTCAAAGCAGCAAATTAAATAATTAACCTGGCTGCACCAAAACCTAAACAGTGGGACTGTGTTAACTGCCTTGCAACTGTAAACATTAGCAGCCATTTCTGCAGTACAGTAGCCAATAGAAAAGCCAGGATTTCAGGGCAAGGATTGTTGGGACAGAGCCAGAGGCTTGTGGGCCATTGCCAAGTGCTTGTGGGGGAAAATACAGGGCACTAATTCAGGTGCCAAAACAGGGAGCCTATTAAGCATCAAAGGAGGTTAACGAATATTCATTTTGTGGACTGACAAATGATTCCAGCCAGTGGCGTTTGGACACACAAGTGGACTCAGCCAATCAGGAGCCCTAGAAGAACTCCATGAAACCCAGGGATTTTCAGGCTGAGTGGAGTTCCAGTGGGAGCCCCTCAACAGGGAAGGGGGGCTGAGGCCCTCTGCAGAAGAAAATGGGCCTAGATCAGTTCAGTGTGAGCCCCTCCATAGGGAAGGGGGCTTCTAACACTGTTAGGGAGAAAATGTGACTGCCAGCAACAGAAGTCGCTAGCCTGGGGGTTGCCAGAGATTGTCCTCCAGGGCTAGCAGTTCCTTGCCACATTAGTGAAATGTGGAAAAGAAGCCAGCATTCGCCTGCAGTTGTGAGAGAGCTGCAACAAATGCTTTTGCCTCAGCAGTGAGAGTGCTGAAGAAACCTGTAATTTCCAGAAAAGGAAAGTGTTTTGAATCTATCTGAGTGAACAAACTTCTACTTAAAAGTGCAAGCTAGAGAGAGAGATTCATTGTGGGGCAGAGAAGCCCAGCCAAGTTAAAGTTGTGATTGCTTGTCTGCACCCTGCGTTTAAGTAGTGCTTCAGAAATAGGTGGACAACCGAGCAAGTGACCAGAGAAGAGTCCAGTAATTTGTATGTGCTGAATGTGATTGTTAATAGTACCTACAGGTCTGGAGGGAGGTTCCCTAGCCATGCAGAACTGTCCTAACCGTGCCTGGGAGGCCAGTGAATGTCTGAATGTCCAAGTTGGAGCTGCTAATGACAGCAAAACAACAAGGGACTGTGATCTGTGCTTTAAGATTGTGAGAAGTGTGGTGGAATTTTTTACATATTCTAAAGTATAATAACTTTATATCCTAAAGCTTATTGTACCAGAGCTTATAACTGTTATATGCGATTATAGCCATATAGATATGTTGCTTCTCATATGCTCTGAAACTATCTGCTTTGTTATAGCCATATAGCCATGTTGCTTTTCATATGCTTTAAAATCTATCTGCTTTGTAAAACAGCCATAATGAATGTACAGTTCTGTGCTGACTAGAACAAAGGACGAAGGTTGTTTGACAGAGATAAGCAAACCTTGAAACAAATGAAGCTAAATACAGCTGGTTGTAACTAAGATAAAGGGGGACATAAAGTATGGAAAAACAACTCCTTATACAGAAAGTGCTGAATCTGAGGTTTTTGCTAGAGATAAGGAGAAGCTGTTGTAAGCATGTGTAAAATGAGATCACTGTTAGACTGTTAAACTGCAAAGGTATATAAGCTTCTGTGAACAATGATCGAGGAGCTCTCTCCTTTAGCTGAGGCTCCCACATATATGTGCTGACAATAAACTGAGTGTTATTGGAATAACCATTGGGTGTGGTTATTGAGTACATAGAAAAACTAAGGTAAAGTATAGACAGTAAAGAGAACTTGCGACGACAGTTTGAGTAGTCGGCAGGATGACCGCCTCGGTCTCCGTGTCGCCGTGATCGGGACTACCTAGTCCCAGCCACGGGGAAGGGTGCCCCTGTGTTTTAGTCCCATAACTTGTGTGACGCCTAGGGATTGGTGACAGCCATCATTTACTGTCTAGGGTGCTAGGGTGGCACCGTAAGTGCTGGGTGGGCACTAGGCATCAGGGATGCCGTAAAATTAAGTAATTAGGCGCCATTAGGGACAATGGGAAATACTGGGGACCTCTACCAGATGGATCTCAACCTAGTACTGTTAGAGATTTTGTTTGTTTTGTTTTTAAACTGCAAACCAGAGCTCTGAAAAAAGACTTGGTTTGGCAGGTTACTAAAATGGCCAAAAGAAAACCTTTGAAAGGGTTAAAACTTTTGAAAGGGTTAATAGCTGCAGCGTTTGGAAATTATCATGAAGGGCCTGCAGTCAGTTTTCTTACTCAGACTTGTGTATCGGAAAAGAAGAAGAAAATACCTTGGCACCGGGTAAGTCTAAATTTTTTATTCAAAGTTGTTTTATGTCTGTCTGTTTATTTCTAGTCACATATACTAAACAAGGTAATGCTCCGTCTTTCGTGCATATTTTCTAGCTTATATCTGTGTTCTGTAATTATGTTCTGTTGTCAAGGTTGCAAGATAGGATTAACTGCCTTCGGTGCACAACATGTTACAGTAAAAAAAAAAAGAGAGAAGAAGCTTCTCTGCCTCATAGCTGACTGTTTTAATTGGTTTTATTTTTAATGAAACATTTGTTGCCTAGATAGGGTCAGTAAAGAACTTTTGTATGTAGTTGTTGGTTGGAGCAGGTAGTGTTAAAGGTGAAGAAATATGACATCATAAATTGCAATGTGCAAAAAGATTTGTAGTTTGCAAGCAACGTGCCAAGCCACTGCTAGGTAAAAATGTAATGTGTTAACAGCTATAAATGGCTTTATCATACTTCTAGTTAAAACCAGAAACTTTTTGCAAAATGGCAGAGTGTCATATTTTGGCTATGCCCCAGAAGGTGTAACCATGTTATACTAGATGTGTTGACTTACAGATGGTATGTTGTGCTGTTTTTTAAAGGAGTTAAAATGTGTTTAAGAAGTGTTTTGTTCTGGAAAGATTTGGCATGGCAATATGTATAAATGTGTTGGTTTAAAAATTGTCAGTGTTACAAGACAGGCAGAAGGCAGCACATATATCTAAAACATGTTCAGTTTTCTAATAAAACTATGGGCATTACCTCAGCAAATTAGTGTCAAATAATGTCAGTCTTATTTTGTGTTAAGTATTTCTTTTTGTGTATGTGTATGTGTGTGTACTGTCTTGGCCAGCAGTTTTATTGTGTGCTCTATTATTATTTAAAGATATTTTAATATTAGTAGTGTTCAAGGACACTACAAAAATAACTGGGTTTGAACAACCCTTGCATGCACACTGTGACCTTTTGCACGTTATTTGACCTTCTTGTGTTTCAACATTTTATGTTACTACCAGTTCAAACTTGATGTGTATTCCATACCTAAAGCACAACTTTTCACACAAAATGTATGTTTTCATGAAAGCACACCAAGAGTAAACCATGTAATTTGACTTTTTATTGCAAAACTAGTATTCTAAGTAAAGAGAAACACATTTTTTCCTTCTCATTTCTTCTGACTTACAGCTGTTTTAAGAGTTTACCATCTACAGTTAAAAGCAATGGCTTTTGTTTTATGTGACCATGGTGTAATCATTCTTTTGTCTTTTAAAATGCATTCTAAGAGATACGTACGTGCGGTATTACCATCAATCCGGATTTTTATAAACTCAGCTGACATTTGTCATGCTTAGGATAAAGGAACCCAGGGACGCTTGGCTTCTTTATCCTATGAAAATAATCTTGTTTTATTTTTAAACTTGTGTAGGTTTAGTATTTTGTTGTTTGTCTGTGTTTCTTCTCTTTCTTCTAGAAAAAAGGAGTTCCCCATCTTTATAGTAAGGTATGAAACTTACTAAACTAATTGTAATATTATCTTGTTATAATTTAAAGTGTAGTAGGTGGAGATCATGTCACCATCCACAGCTAATCTTTTTATTGCTACAGTGTTCGAGCTGTCTCTTCCACCTCGAGCTGTGTCTTCCACCAGTAGGAGCTTGAAGGGAGGGGGTAAGCTACTCTTCCTCCCTTCCAGTGTAATACCCACAAAGGTTGCAAGGTACATCACTGTTCCCCCAAAGGGGTAAAAAAAAAATTGTGTATTTGCCAATAATTGTTTCTTATTTACAGGTTTTAGAAAAGACCCAAGGTATTTTAACAGCATAACCCAGCCCAAGCCCTTCTGTTTTCTCTAGTGCAAACAGTTAAATCTCACACCTATTACTGGTACAAGGGTTTCTGCCCTCAGCAAGTAATCAGTTACGCTGAAGGGTAAAGTTGTGTATGTATGTCCACACATATTCATTCTTTTGATTGTCTTTTCAGCTTTCTTATCCAGTCAAAACAAATGTAAAACAACTTTTGTCATAGCCTTACAGCAATAAATGCATTTTTTTTTAACCAGTAAATTTACAGTACTCTAACATTTCCGGACTCTAAGCTAAGTTTACAGTCTATATGTGTTGTTTAAAATGTATTTTATGCATTATGCTTAATACTGAAATTGTTCTATTACAAACATGCTTATGTTTCACGTTTATGTTATAATGTTTTAATATACATCTTGCTACACTGTATCATGTGTGTATTCAGAAAAGTGCTCCACATGTATAATGTTTTTAATGCTCATAACCAGACCTAAATACTGGGGCCAGCATTGCTGACCCACCCCTACAATATGTTCCAAAGCAAACCAAAAGTAAAATTAATGCTCCGTTTGTTTTATTACTCACAGGTACCCCTAAAAATAAGTGCACTCTATGCAGGTTTTGTCATTTTCAATTTAACAATTATAATATGCAAAATTTAGATTGTACTCAAACCTATGCTTCAAGCCTTACCCACTCAGTACTTTGGGTATTTCACTATACAGGGCAAAAAAGGGAGACCTTTTCACTTGTTACAGGTGCAATAGGCACTGTTATTAAATTGACATAGGCCAACAACATATGTATTTGTCCCACTAATTGCATTGTATAACAGGCATATTGCTATGAACTATATGTTTAAAGCGTGTTATTGTAACATTACAAGATTTTATAACTCAGGTCTCAGTCGGGCCTGCTTGCAACAGACAGGAAAATAATGTTCATCACTGTCATAACTGCTTCTGTGATTTAAAAGCAGGAGGTAACCATAACATTGTCATGATTTACAGATGGTCAAATGGTATAATTGAACCTCGGCCTGCACCCCCACGTGTGCGGTTGATGTCCCATTTTTATTTTTTTTCTCTTTCTAATTGCCAAAATTTAGGCTCTGTCACACACTCTATATAAAACAAAAAGTTAATGGTTTAAAAGATTGTTAATTCAGTGTCTAACACACTTCGCAAGTTTGCAGGTTTCCACGGTGTGGCACACATAAGATCTCCACGTTCAACAGCAGTAATACTTTCATCTAAGTTGCCAAGACCTTCATCTTTTTCCTTAAAAAAAAAAAAAAAAACAACTGCCACAGTTTTAATGTTATCACCAGCTTTGTGCCTGACTGGTTCCTTATAAGGACTATTGCATAAATCTAGTTATTATTACCTCTGCAAGTGTAATGTTTTCAGCAAAATTACACCTATTTGTAAAACTTTAAATCAACTAAAGCAGGTCCAGTCAGTTCAGACTCTGCAATCAAGCTTATTGTTTCTGCTTACTATAAAGTTAAGTCTGGGTTAGGGGCAATCCCCTAAATTCGGCAAAAAAATTCTTCTTCAATTGACCTTCAAGCAATACATCCATTTTCTTCACTGCCGCTTGTTCCAAACATGGCTGGTACTTTCTACAACCCTATTGCTCTGTTATGGACTGTGTTCTTAATGGTTTATTGTCAATTGTTACCTTTTTATGGACTGTTAATCTTTATGCCGGGGTGTAATCAACTACCACAACACAAATGCCATGCCAGTGTGTGTGTGGCTACTCAATGCACAATCTAATGCACCCCTGGCCAGTGTGTCTGCTAATCAGCCAGCCAGCAGCCAGCAACATAAACACTGACTTTCTACTATGCTGGTGTTTTGTTTTTAAATTACTGTCTGCATTGCCCCATATGCCTTGTGGGGTTACCACCATTCTGCAAATGACATTTCACCTGTACTGTAACTACACCAGCCTGTGGTTACTTATATAAACTTATAAACTGTTAATTTCATGGACTATTATGTTTTATAAGGACTTATCTGTCAAGAGACATTATCAACAGATTCTTCAATCAAGCTCCAAGGGTGTGCCACACCTCAACACAAGGTAGCATCTACCTTATTCACTCTCAAAGTGGATTCCATGAACTCTTTTCATCAACAAAATTGTTATGTTATATTGTGTTATATGTGGTGTCACATGTTAGCATTTTTTCACATATTTCAATTGTGGTGTTGACATCCCTCAATTCTGTATTATGTTTTACAAACTCACCGTTGTGTTCCATCTGTAACTCCCTCTGTATCAACTCCAAAACAAAATGTTTTTTTATAAATGCCTTAACTATCTGTATGCTGGCAACCAGTTTTAAATCATATAAATAAAAAGGGGGGTGGTTAGTTGATACAAAGTATCAAGAGAGGGGAGTGTGGTGGAATTTTTTATATATCCTAAAGTATAATAACTTTATATCCTAAAGCTTATTGTACCAGAGCTTATAACTGTTATATGCGATTATAGCCATATAGATATGTTGCTTCTCATATGCTCTGAAACTATCTGCTTTGTTATAGCCATATAGCCATGTTGCTTTTCATATGCTTTAAAATCTATCTGCTTTGTAAAACAGCCATAATGAATGTACAGTTCTGTGCTGACTAGAACAAAGGACAAAGGTTGTTTGACAGAGATAAGCAAACCTTGAAACAAATGAAGCTAAATACAGCTGGTTGTAACTAAGATAAAGGGGGACATAAAGTATGGAAAAACAACTCCTTATACAGAAAGTGCTGAATCTGAGGTTTTGCTAGAGATAAGGAGAAGCTGTTGTAAGCATGTGTAAAATGAGATCACTGTTAGACTGTTAAACTGCAAAGGTATATAAGCTTCTGTGAACAATGATCGAGGAGCTCTCTCCTTTAGCTGAGGCTCCCATATATATGTGCTGACAATAAACTGAGTGTTATTGGAATAACCATTGGGTGTGGTTATTGAGTACATAGAAAAACTAAGGTAAAGTATAGACAGTAAAGAGAACTTGCGACGACAGTTGCTAAGTGATTTATTGAGCTACCAAGTCAAGTGTTGCCAAATGATGGGGAGCCCTGCCTCTGTGTCTAAATGCACTAAGGAAAAGGATTTGTCTTGCACGGTCTGTGAGAATCTGGGTCATCCTAGCCTTAGGGAGCAAGTACCCATCTTGTGAAAGTCTGTACCTGAAAGCTAAAAGGACCCTGGTGGCCACGCTGGCACATAGTTGAAGTGACTATGACCATTTAAAGCAAATGTAAATGTACTAACATAAATGTGCTGAATGCAATGTGATTGTTTTCAGACCGGCCTGGGAGACAGCCTGGTAGTGTGCCACCACTTAGGGCACTGCCATATGCGCTTCCTCCTGAGGGGCATAGCCTAGACATGTAGGTCTGAAACTTGCTGGCCCTGTTCCTGGCCAGCCTGTTCCAAGAGGTGATTTCAGCCCAAGGAGGGGCATTTCTAAAGAAGCTAGAGATGCTTTCCACCTGCACAAGCTGCAAGATCCTGCAGTCAGTGAGGAGGTTCCTAGCTGTAATCCTTGGCCTCCAGAGTCAGAGCCCGCCTGCTACGATCACCCAACTCTACCCTGTACAGCCTGATTTTGACTCTGTATATGATGACTTCAAAACCGTGAGTAAGCAGACTGGTCTTCCATGAACGGGACTGTAAACAGTTGCAATTAAAGAGTGAGAATGTCCCTGCCAAGTGCAGTTAGGATGACGTGTTTTAAAATTAAAGACAAGAGTGATCTGTTTTTCTTTTTCAAGGGCCCCATCCTGCTTCATGCCGGCCATCACAGCTGCAACATTAGTAGGCCTGCAACTTAAGACTCTAGTACTAGGCACCCAGATAAAAGTTTTTTTAGGATTGCGGGGTCGGTATTATGTGGGCATCTAATATAATGTTTTCTGTCATCAAATGCAGCTAGCAAGATAGTCAGATCAGACATGCTGAATTCGTCAGAAAGTTGGTGGGTGGCCACTGTGATTAATGTTTATATTTAAATAGAAAACTGATTATTCTGATTACGATCCAAACCAATCTAAATTAAATGTAAATAGCTTGACCTCTGCTTCCAACTACCCCATCCTAACCCTTACCCCATGTAAATAAATTGTTGTTTACTGTTTTTTTTCATAACCTTGGTGTGTGAGCATGTTATTAGAGAGAGTCAATAATTCATTAATCTCTGAAATGTGGGGTTTTGGTTATTGGGTCATGTTTGGGGTGGCCCTATGGTAGTGTGGGTGGGTACAGCATCCCAGAAGGTTGCACCAGATATTATTTTAGCCCACTAAATGTATACTCTGGGTGGAGGCACTGTACATTTTGTGTTACCTTGGGAAAGAACCAGATTTAAAATAAAGTAAGAGCTGAGGCCCCTCAACCTGTATCCTAGGCAGCAGGCAGGTGTAGTGTAGCCCTCAGATACCTGGCACCAGGGTTACATTTTGACCCTACTTTTTTCACTATAAAAGATTTCGGGCATCTTCCAGTTTAATTTGGTGGTAACATTTTCTAGTTACACCAAAATGTGATCATTTTATAAATGTTTACATTTATTTTTTTTTTCAAGAAAAAAGATGCCTGCCACATTTGGTACTGAATGAGCATTGTAAACCTGGCAAAGGTGAGGATCCTGAAAATTGAAAAAAACTCATGGTGTGCTGATAGGAGGCATCTACAAAAGTAGATTCCACAGGTATGTTAGTATTTATTTATTTATTTGAATTTTTTTGACCGGGAGGCCCTTTTTCAGGGGTGACCCGGGGTAAATAACAAACTGGCAGAATACAATAAATAATGGAGAGGAGCAGGCAGTTATAGAACACTTAATATTAGTTACAGGAATCATTGTGGTTCACATACGTTCTATTTCAAACATTCCGTATATACTTTCATAGGGTATGATAATTGCTTTTTCGCCAAATAGCTGAGGATCAGTTTTAGTTTGGTGAGCACATTGACTCAGGAAGATTTATTTAGGTTCACTATTGGCTGCCAGGGAGGGGTATTTCTGGGGTATGCTGTGTATCTTTGTGAAGGGGTCATTCAGCGTTAACAATTACAGAGTTACTATCTACTAAGTTTACTAACTGTAGCTGAAATTAGCTTTTGGGGAAAAAACAGGTTTTGTTGCATTGCTGCTTTGAATGACTTGTTCAGGGTCACACATTACACAAGAGTTGGTTGTGGGAAGCAAACCCATGTCTGCTGGATATAACAAGCTCATTCACAGGTAATTACTCTATCCTCTAAGCTCGACTTCCAGCCATTGCATTTGACAGTTCCCATTCTTCAACACTTCATTCTACCTCCTCAAGGCAGATCAAGACAATGAGTCTTAGCAAGCGACTGATAATCCAGGCCCTTACCATATGACAGCCATGCCATGCACATTGTTGTTCAAATACAGCTGAATAAACCTTGACCTCAGCCATGATGGGTGTGTTGTTCAGAAACAGCTGAATACATTTCATCCATGGCCATTCCAGGCCTGTCATTCAATTAAATTCAAGTTCATTCAGGGTGTCAGTCTGGCTCAGTTGGTAGCATATCTCCCTCTGGGCCAGGAAATCATGGGGTTTAGTCTCACATTAGGAGTGGGCTCACACCATAAATGATGCCACCTAAGTGGTAAGTGCAGTACTAGGGGCCAGGGGGATGCTGTACTGTTGGGGTGTGCCATCCTCCAGATGAGATGCTTAACCGGGGCCCCATCTGCTTTTTCTGGTTGTTGTTCACGTGAATGATAAAGCTCCCATGGTACTTCTCAAGAAGAGAAAGGTAAATTCCCCAGTGTGTAGCCAGATTCCCCCCAAGTCACTAAAATACCACCAACTGCTTACTCTGGTTCATAATTTCAGTTGATTTGCATCTGTAACCCCCCCCCCGCACAAGGCTCAACATTATTGTGTAGCCCTCCTTTTTTAGTCAACAAAAACGAACTAAATAAATAAATACATAAAAGTCAGTTCAGTTTAACACCAGATCAGACACCCAGAGTCCTGATCCCAGGTTACCTCTTGGAAGTTCAAAAAATACAAGGTTTTCCTACCTGCAGCACAATCCTGCGCCTGGGGGTACTGAACATACACCATTCCAGACCAGAACAGTGCATACCCAAAGCCAACATTCTTAGCCCAGCCTATCCATTTACATCAGTAAGTTGGTCTCCAAGTCATTTATCCTCTATGCCTAACAGCTCCATCAGAGGGACAACAAGGTGTTGACAACCTCATCACTTCAGTCAAATGTTAGACACTTTTCTGCAATTCGTGAAAAAGGTTCTGGAATTTTGATGGAAGCCACAAGGCACCCACCTGAGGTTCAGGCTCTGGAGAGTTTTCTCTGCTCTCCTTCCTTTACTTTTTCTCCTTTTTCTGCTTAACACAAGTCAGCTTAAACCCTTATTTGTACTGTTTAGATTTGGAGCTAGTTCCATATCTTTACCCCCTCCGGATAAAAATAATAATAATGCTTCCTCATGTTGCCAAACTCTAGTCCCCCTTAAAGAGCTTGGGCGGGTTATTCAGACTGCGCCAGGGCAGGGACCTGGCGATATTCAACGATGCTGCGCCATGGCTCAGCACCATTGAATATGGCACTGAGGGTGCACGCACTGCTCCAGTGCAAGTGGCAGGTGGGGTGCAGGGGAATGCGCCAGTGCAAGTGCGGTTGCGCTAGGTGCATCAACTGCGATATTCAGCACTGGGCACACAAATGAGACCATTATGCATGATGTCATTATGGCCCCATTTGCATGCGGTGCGCCAATCCCCGGTGACTTGCGCCTAGCACCCTGCCAGGCTGCAGCTGTCGGGGACCGATGCCCCCCTGCCCCTCGGTGTGCATTGCTTCTGTTCACCCAATCATGGGCATGTGAAAATAGAAGCCCTGGTGGTCCAGTGGACCGATCCCCTTCACCCAATCGCGGGCATAGGTGGAATATCCCTGGTGATCCAGTAAACCCCCACCCAGCGCCCGATCGCAGGCATAGGATCAACTTCCCTGGTGGTCCAGCGGTTCCCCCACCCTCCCACCGCCCTCCACCACCTGCACCTCCAGTCACGGTAGGTAGTACACCACCCACAAAGCGTCCGCCGCCCACTGACTGATGCTGTGGACCAATAGGCGACAGCCCTACTGTACACTCGTCAGTTGGCGGGCGGCCAGGCAGCTTCTGGGTGGTGCTGCCACCCACCACTGACTGGTGGGGTGCAGGGTGGCAGGGGATACAGTGGAGGGTGGGGGAATGCTGGACCACCAGGAAAGGTGATCCTATGCCCGCGATCGGGTGCTGGGGGGGTCCACTGGACCACCAGGGCTTCTATTTTCACATGCCCATGATCAGACGAAGGGGATCGGTCCACTGGACCACCAGGGATCTATTCGACATACGCCCGCGATCAGGCGAGGGGGGGGCACGGCGTCCCCTGGGAAGGGGGAAGTGAGGTCACAATGCTGATGAGGTACTGAGGAAAAACAATAGATATGTCAATCTCCCGGTAAAGTATTGTTCTGACATCCCGCCTAATACTATCAGGTAGATCTTCTAATGAGCAAATGGAAAAAGAAAAGTATTTTTAAATAATAAGTACAGTAACAACTGACTACTTTCAAAATTTAGTAACATTTTTGTCCTGGTATTTTTGCAAGTAATAACTCTTTAATTTGGTCCAAAAGGGACAGCAGGCATCATGGTAGACAAGGGCCAGGCAGTTGACATTCTATACTTGGATTTCAGCAAGGCCTTCAACTTGGTATCTATATGAGCTTGTTCAGGAAGTTGGAGGACTTAGTGGCTGGATGTAAACTAACAAGGGGGGGTGGCACATCGGCTTAGTAGTAGGACACCAAGAGTGATGGCGGAGGGGGCTCTCATGTACAAGGGAGGTCACCAGTGGGAACTCCCAGGGCACAGTGTTCAGCACAGTGTTTTTTAATGTGATCAATAATGAAATTAGGGAGGGCATTAAAGGAAAAATCTGCCTCTTTGTGGACAATGCCAAGCTCTGTAGGAGGGAGGACATGGATGAAGAGGTACAGGACCTAAAAGAAGACCTAGCAAAGCTGGAAAGGTGGTCTGGCACATGGCAGTTCAGGTTCAATGCAAAGAAGTGCAAGGTCATACACATAAAAGGAATGAACCTGAAGACCAAGTACACACGGGGGTCAAGGTCACTGAATGAGAGGAGGAAAAGGACTTGGGGATAGCCAACACCAGCAACCTTAAGCAGGCTATGCAGTGCAGAAAGGCTAGAGTCAAGGTAAAGAGAATGCTGGGCTGTATTGTGAAAGGGTTCGCAAGCAGAACAAAAGAGGTTATCCTGCCGCTGTATAGATCCTTGGTGCAACCACACCTTGAGTACAGTGTGCAATACTGAAGCCCCTCCCTGAAAAAGGATATCAACCAGCTAGAGGCAGTTCAGAGGAGTGCTACAAAGATGGTTCAGTGACAGTAAGACATACAAGAATAGACTGAGACAACTCAGCATGTATGCAGTCGAGGAAAGAAGGGGAGAGAGGGGACATGATTGAAACCTTCAGGTACTTGAAAGGTATAAACAAGGTGGATATTGTGGACCTCTTTTGTTTCAGTGGGAACAAGACCACAAGGGGGCACTGTTACAAGCTGGTAGGGGGAAGGTTTAAGGACGACGACGTCATAAGACACAAACATAGAATTTGACAGCAGATAAGGATTGATTGGAATCTATGTGGACAGAAAAGTCCAGGTGGGTATCCAGCCAAAGTCAGAGGTATTTGAACTCAGGGACAAAATCTAGCTGGGTGCCGTCCAAGGTGGAGAACATGGGGGGGGGGATGGGGGATTCTTTTTAATTTCTGCATGGTTCCAAAGATCAAGGTAACAGTCTTATTGGTGTTGACTTTGAGGTGGTTGGTCCTGCTGGAGAGGAGCAAGGACATCGGTGATGGAAGGTCCTGAGGCAAATATGATGGTGTCACCCACATACATACACATCAGAGAGTTGCAACAAAGAGAGGGGAGGTCATTTATAAACGCTGAAAGCAGGATGAGGCCCAGGATGGACCCTTGAAGAACACCTGCAAGCATGGGGAGGGGAGGAGACGAGGAGGTACCTACCAGCATTGCCACCTGTCGCAGACAGAGGTGGATCCAGGATTTTAAGAAAGGTCCTGTGGCAGAAATAAAAGGGCGGAGTCAAAGGGTGTGGTATTGGATGGAATAATGCTTAGGGATTGATCACTGTGCGCTCAATGCAATGGTGGTGGGGATCCACAAGGAAGCTAATTTTAGATATTTTATACACATTAAAACACTTACGTTGCTTAGTGTAACATCAAAGGAATGATTCTTCTGTAATGCACACCCTTTTTATACTTAATGAAAAAGTGAAGTTACATAAACATTCACACAGAAACTTCATTTATTCAGTGGTTTATTAACACTATAATTTTGTTTGGTTACACAATACACCTTCATGCAACTATAGATTTTGTGTGGCTAATATCGCTCCAGATTCAACATGCATAAACATAGAACAAAACAGGGGTTCTGCCCAGAGGATCTGGCCAAAACCTTTTCTTCTCATGATAAGAGCATCCCAAATATAATTTAGCAGTTACTGGGATCATCTGCAGCCAGAATACCTCGGCACTGTATTTTGTCTTCAGTACACCCATATACATACAGTATGTACACAATACCAGCATAAACACCAAAGCACATTCACCAGTTTATTTGCTTATATGCAATATATTTTTAAGACATTTCAATTGTGAAAAGATTTAAAGACTTAAGGAATAGTCAAATACACGTAAACTTTGTCACTACTTTTCATAATTACCTTTTTCTTGTCTATCACTTCCTTGCACAACCACAACACAATCAACTAGAAATTACAAAATCAGTTTAATTGTGCACGGCTGTAAGGCATAGCGAGCAATCAGAGTATCAATAGTTTTCTACATGTCTTCTGTGAACCCTATCCTAATTCAGTTACAAATAGAGTAAAATGTTCTATACAGCTGCACATCCCTAGAACATATAATTGCCTAAATTATACAACAAGCTGCACCCCCTTTAAAGAGCAGGAGTTCACTTCTAATAAATAGAAAATATCTGTTAGGGCAGTGAAACAAGTGAATTTTTACTTTTGTTTTTCCCACTGCTAGTAAACAAGAATTCAGTAGAATTCTGGCATTGTGATGTCAGAAACTGCCTGCTACTTAACAGCCCAATGTATTTCAATGAGAAACTAAATATATTTTTCTATATTTTTCAAAAGAAATTGAGACTTATTTCATCATCAGACTTTGCCTATTATATGTTTGCAATATTGTGCTCTATCAGTGTGAATGTATGTTTTTAAAAACAATAATTAGTATCTATTTTCTCCTTTCTACGTAAAATTTGGTTATGATGAAAATGTCACCTGCTAAATCATAACAAAAGATCACACGTTATCAAAAATCACATATTTCTATTAAATATATAATATTTTGGTGGCAGGAAATGCTATTTCTCCATAAAAATCTAAAAACAGATTTGCAGTTTCCCGTTGAAATACACTGGCAGCCTTGCCAGTAAAGAGTTTTTGACATCATAATACAAGGATTCCATTGGATTTATTTTACACTAGCAGTTGGCAAAATACAAATAAAATGATGAAAAAGTAACTAAAGAAACAACTAAAAACAAACTGGATGATTGCAGAGGCATCAACGGCCCCAAACCTTCATTCTTTAAGACATACACCCTTACTAAGCACTTGCTCTTTAACATCTCAGCTGACATCTGATATCAAGAAACTCGATTAGAAATCAGAAAAAAGGGAGTAACCAAGCAAAAACTTTAAAGGAATTGGAGTCTCTTTTAAGCACCTACATATCATGTCAAGGTTGTTGTAAATCTGAGTGGACTGCTGTCACAGAACAGACTCCTTGCTGATTAATTGTGCAAGCAGGCTGTACTTTATTTGTCCAGTGTAACCCCTTCACACCTGAATTAAATATAGTCAATGCAAAGGGAGTTTCAAAAGTCAGTCTTTCCTATGTGTGAGGGGATAAATTACTGCAGCAGCCAGTGCACATTAAATTTTTTTCTGTGGACAGCCAAGAAAGGTGCTGCACTGTCAGGATCCGCAGGATGGCTAAATCTGCCACTGGTCCCAGGGATATGAGCTGAACCAGCTGACAGTGGAGAGAGCCAGTCCAGTGGAGTAGAGCTTATTGAGCAGGAAGGGGTGGGAGAAGATGGAATCAAAAGCTTTAGCCACGTTCACGAAGATTGTAGCAGTTAGGTGACCCTGGTCCATGGCTGTAAAAATGTGATTGGTAGCACATAATAGGAATGAGATGGTTAAATGGTGTTTCCTGAACCCCGATTGGAAAGGGGACAGAAAATCAGAGGAGGATAGGAAATCTGGTAGCCTAGTGTGGACGAGGGACTCTTGTAGTTTGGTAAGAGCAGGGAGGATGGAGATGAGCCAGAAGTTGCCTGGGAGGGTAGGATCCCCACTTTTGTGGAGGGGCAGCATCTTAGCAAACTTCCAAGCAAGAGGTACAGTGCAGGAGGAAAAGCAGAGACTTACAATGTGGGCTAGAGGGTAGGCTATTACAGAGGCTGAGAGGCAGAGGAGTTTAGGGTGAATACCCTCGGTGCTGGATTTGTTAGGATTTAAAGAGTATAGAGCATGGAGGACTTCACTAGAGGAGACTGGGGGAAGTGGAAACCGTCATGAGAGGGGGAAGGAGGAGGGACATGGGTGGGAGTGAGGGGGTAGTTGGGGAGGGCACAGGTGGTAAAGAACTTATTGAATATTTCAGCGACACAGGATGGGTCAGAGATGGTCTAGACATTTAACTTCAGGACTGGTGAGGCTGTCTGTATGGGGGGGTCAATAAGGGAGTGGACAACTCTCCAGAAGGATGTGGGAGATGAGGAGTTGGAGTCCAGGTGTCCATTAAAGTATTCTGACTTAGCTTGATGGATCACTTTGGTGCAAGCATTCTTGAGGGTTTTGTAGTGTTGCCAGTCTTGAGGGGACTGTGTGAATTGATAACGCGACCAGGCCCTGTCCTGGGATTTACACTAAGCAAGGAGATTTGCAGAGATCCAGGGATGGTGACAACACCTGACTCTGGCACTAACCAGAGGGATATATAAATTTCAGGTCTGAGTGAGTGTGGATATGAAGTAGTCGAGGGCAGTATCCACATCAGGAGGGGAGAAGATTTGGGACAAATCAGCATGGGCCAGGTCATGAAGGAGGGCACTGGTGTCAATCAAACACAGAGAGGACCTTCATGTATTTAGGGACGGATTGGGGAAGATGTACCTTTCTGGTGCAATAAGTGATGTAGTGGTCACTTAGGGCATCAGACAGGACACCTGCATCAGTGATTTGGTGTGGGTGGGAGGAACGTATCCAGTTGATGAGCGAGTGATTAGCAGTGTGAGGATTATAGCAGGTAGGTTCAGTGATTAACTGGGTAAGTTAAGGGATTCTATTTTAAAGAGAAAGGTCTTTGAGGAAGGGGACAGCCAGTCCAGGTTGAAGTCACCCATTAAGATGAGCTCACCAGAAGCTGCCAGGGGGACTATAGAATACATACATGCAAGTGATTAGTGAGTCGGGGCAAGCCAAGGGGATGCATAGGGCACTCCAATGTAAATGGGGAATGTGGAGGGAAGGGATAGAAGGGTGACGATTAGTTCATGGGAGGCAGGGTGGGATTCATGCAAGGTGATAGAGCAGGTTAACGACTGATGGACATAGAAGACAAGCCATCCACCCTGCCTGCTGCGGTCCTGACGAAAGAGTGAGAAATCAGGGATGGAGAGGGAGGAGTCGGGGTCTGTGCTGAGAGCAATGTTTCTGAAATACATAGGATGTTGGTTGAGTATTGAGCCATCCAAACGTTTAGAAGGTCTGATTTGGGGAGAAGGCTTCTTGTATTCAAGTGGAAGAATCTGGGTCTCTTAGGGGAGGTGATGGGATGGGGAGATGTGGGAGGGCCAGGGTTTGTTTCAACATGCCCTGAGAGGAGCAGAATGAGGAAGAGAAAGCAAGAGACAGCTTGGTGCTTACACTCCCTTGAACTTACTAAGGAGTTTGGAGAAAAGCATATGCACCAGAAGACAGTGTCCTTACTTGACATGCGGGTGGGGGATAAGGCACTGGAGAGAGTGAGAGGACAAGGGGTGAAAAATGTGGGAAAAGGAATAGAAGGGGCAAGAGGAGGTGAGGTCAGGTGGGGGGTTGCAAGAGGGATGGAGATGGAAAAATACAGAGGGTGAGGGGAAGGAGGGGTGGGAAAGGGAGGAAGCAGGAGAGGTAGAGAGTCTTGGCATTGAGATTAACAGGGAAAGGAGGGAGAGAGAGAATTGGGAGGGAGAGTAGTTAGATAAAGTAGTAGGAGTACTAGTTACAGAAAGGAGTAGGAGGAGGGGTAAGAGGGGGTTGGACAGGATGAAACTTGGGTTATGGAGCAGGTGGCTGGGAAGGCTAAGAAGGGTCTGAGTAAGCAAGACCTTCCACTGGGTGAGGTGCTCTAAAGGGGGCAGTAGCTTGGGCAAGTAATCAGTAAGATAGGGAGAGGGGAGGGTGTGTGCGCTGTTGTGAGGTAGCCAATAAGGAATGTTGCCTGGCAACAGTGAGTCAGAGGTGACAGGTGTAGGTAGTAGTGAGGGAGCTAATCAGGAAGTAGTGGGACTATAATGTGGAAACTGATTCTGGGTAGAAGGGAGGGTGGGAGGCTTAATCGTATGTGGCTCCACTCGCCAAGCTTCCAGTGAACTCAGCATACCTGGTTGCAGGATCCGACATTCAGCTAGCTGGAAGTGCTGGGACCTGTTGTGCCCTCGCGACCCAGGTGGTTCTGTGGAGTAGCTGAGGATACTGGAGCGGGGGACCTGGGGAGGTTGGTAAAAAATAGGTAAGAGGGAGGGGAGTATACTGAGACATTGAAAGGGCTGAAAGCAGAGCAGGGAGGCAATGAGAGAGGATGCTGGGGAGCAAAGGCTAGTTCTGTATCATAAAACAATCAGAAACTATGCTAATTCTGGCTACTTCTGCACAGTAAAAACAGTCGGAAACTACGCTAAATTCAGCACAGCTAACACAGTAAAAACAGTCTGATACTACACGAAGTCAGCTCCGCTCAAACTGAAAAGTAGACTGAAACCGCAGCTGTGAGCTATGCAAAATCAGTCTGTTCACGTCTGCCGACTTTCAAGGCAGCCAAAACAAGCAAACAAAGGAAAATAAAAGCAGAGCTGATACAACAGGAAAAGCAGAGTTTGTATGATTACCAATGGGAAGTACAGTTCTGAGGCAATCTGTTAGCATCCAGTTAAAATGGTGATCTGGTGTTCAGTGTTTTGGCGCCAAACTTCCTGTGAGCTAAGTGTACCTGGTTGCAGGATCCGATGTGTATCTAGCTGGGGAGGGCTGGAGTCTGTTGTGCCCACGCAACCCAGGTGATCCTGTGGAGCAGCTGAGGATACTGGAAGGGGGATCTGGTTGCAGGATCAGATGTACAGCTAGCCGGGGAGGGCTGGGACCTGTTGTGCCCTCGTGACCCAGGTGGTCCTGTGGCATGGCTGAGGTTACTGGAGATATAGTTTTGCTGCAAATAATGTCCTCTTTTCAATCCTGTTGTCTCCACCAATATTCAGTGCCTTTTGAAAGAATTATTTAGATAAATTCTCAGCTGAGACAGAGCTCCATAAAACATTTATCTCCTTCAGCTGCTGGCCACGCCTACTGTGTGCTTTTTCTATTACCCAATCCATATGCCAAACCACATGGTATGGTAATTGTTTGTAACCAGAAGACTATCCACTATGACACTAGCAATGCTGTCCCTGTTCATTACTATCAGGTCCAGTACTGCCCCATCTCTAGTGGGTTCCGTAACTGGCTGCTTGAGAAATGCCCCCTGTAGGGAGTCGAGTATGGCCCTGCTTCTTGTTGTAACTGTTGCCAGAATGCCCCAGTCTACATCTGGCAGATTAAAGTCCCCCACAATTAATACTTCCTCCTTGCTTGCCATTCTGTCAATGGCCTCTCCCAAAACCTTGTCTACCTGTTACAAATTAAAAGAATTTTCAAAGTGCCCATGTTGCGCTCACATCACTACCATTACTTATAATAGGAATGGGAGCTCTTTCTACAGGCAAATAAGCATTCAGTTGGAAGTTATCTGAAACTTGTTTTAGTTCTGTAATTGAAGGGCTAAGATACTAAGGGAAAGAAGTCATGCGTGCAAGAGAAAGTATCTGAGTTTATTGTTTATCATGGTTGGCAGCAAAACATTTTTCAACACCATCATGGATATCATTTTCATCAGGGTCATTGCTTCAGATCAGTGTTAATGTGGGGTTTTTACACAAAGATATTCCTCAAAGTGTTCCCTTATGGGAGAAACCACTGCAGCAGAAAATAAGAAGTCATTGTCTGCAATTACCAGGTGTAGACTAACAGACTGCCAAGACTGATAGTGATGTCGGAGATTACCTGAGAACCTCCTTCTGTTTACATAATAATGCAGACAAAGTCACCATGTCTAACAACGCAATACTGAGAACACTGGCAGTCAGGTGTTGGAATTACAGATGAGGGCCACTGAGGCTTGGCCATCATAGCTTTGATGTGAGCCAGCTTTAGTTGTCACATCACTGCCATTTACTTAGAATAGAAATGGAAACTCTGTTTAGAGATATGGGTCCCATCACCCCATGTAGATCCCAATGGTCATAAAGTGTAATTCAACACTGGACCTAATACCTCACGTATAATTTAGGACAGACTATGAGTGGCTGGATAGCGCCAAATCCAAATCGAGAACTGGAGTCAGGATTTGGGATATCCTCTAACGTCCTAGTCCAAAATACAAAATTTAGTTCTAATGTGAAAGCCCCAACCCCACTCCTGGTAGCACACACACCCACTGGCCCCCAAGCTGCAATTACCATAGGTAACCCCCACCCTCTAACACTCCAAAGTTTATATGAAACCCCTCACCCAACAAATACTGTAGCACTCAACCTTCCTTCTTTTTCCCCCAAGCCCCAACAAAGTTATTTATTTTATTATAACGCTGCTGCTTAATTGAAACCCCTTCTCAACCCCACCACTCATGTCATATTATGAACCACTCACCTCCCCCAACCCTGGCAATGAACTATCCCAGTGCCCAAGTTTATATAAAAAAACCCTCACCCAACACACCCTATAGCACCCAACTTCCTTCCTGTTCCCCCAACTTTATTTGTTTTATTATAAGGCTGCAGCATGATTGAAATCCCTTCCCACCCCCCATTCGGTGCCAAATCAAGAACCATCCACCTCCCCATATCCTAGAAACTACCCCAACCCTGAGTTTTTATGACAACCCCTCACCAAGCACACCCTATAACACCAAATCTCCCTCCTCTTCCTACCAAGCCACCTCCAAAGGTATTTCTTTTACTATAAGGCTGTTGCATAATTGAAATCCTTTCACAATCCTCTCACCAGCATCAAATCATGAACCACCCACCTCCCCTCACCCTGACAACTAGTCCAACCCCAGAGCTTACTTGACAACCCACTAAGTTGCATTTACCTTGACAAGCCTCAAAGTATCAGATGGAACTAAATTATGTTGACTGCAGCAAAGTAAAAGTTTATTATACTGAAAGTCTGTTTCAGACCTTGCTGAAACTCTTATCACTGGCATCAGCAGTAACATCTAGCAATTTGTTTCATACTACATAACCTGTAGTGAAAAAAAAAATGTTCGTAAACTGTAGTGAGAAAGAAAAAAAATGTTCTTTACTGGAGATCAAACCAGGCCCCCTTCAACTACTGTCTTGGTGCTTTACCACTATGTGCTATACTTTGTTCTCTTAGAGAGGTCCCATCAGTGAATGCCTTCAAAAGGGAGCTGAAGACATTCTTATTTAGAGAAGCTTTTCCTCTCGTTGAGTTAGTGGATTTAAGAAACCAATTTTATTAATGGTAGTTATGTAATTTAACTGTTTTACTAAATCTGTTCTCTTGTACAGCGCCTTGAGTTGCAATGAAATAGAGTGCTTTATTAACTAACTAAACTAAACTAACTTCCACATCGTAAAACAGAAGATTTCTTGACAAGAAACCCATGCAATGAGAATGCACATTCTGCATTGAGTGCAGACTCCCAATACACAGCTGCGATGCAGTTTAGCAATTAACATTTTGCCAGCTTAAAGTAATGCTTCCCATTGACTTGATTTCAAACCTAGACAGGCCTCAAGGTATCAGGCAGAACTAATTAAGTTGGTTGCAACAAAGTAACAGTTTAACGTTCTGAAACTCTGCTTCAACCCTTGTTGAAATTCTTATCAATGACATCAGCAATGACATCTAACAATATCTTTCATACTACCTAAATTGTAGTGAAAAAGAAAAACATGTTCTTCACTGGGGATCGGATCCAGGCCCCCATCAACTACGCTCTTGGTTCTCTACCACTGAGTGATAATGTTCCACATGATGAAACAGAAGATTTCTTCAAAAGAAGTTCATGCAATGAGAATTCACATCGTACACCGAGTGCAGACCCCTATACAGAGCTGCAGTGGAGTTAAGTAATAAACATTTTGCCAACTTGCATTACTGCTTCCCACTAAGTTGCATTCAAACCTAGACAAACCTCAATGTATAAGATGGAATTAATTATGCTGACTGCAACAAAGTAACAGTTTAATATTCTTAAAGTGTGCTTCAAACCTTGCTGAAACTCTAATCACTGACATCAGTAATGACAGCTAATAATTTCTCTCATACTACATTAATTATAGTGAGAAAGAAAAAATGTTCTTCCCGGGGGGTCGAACCCAGGCCCCTTCAACTACTGTTTTGGTGCTCAGCCACTGTGTGCTATCATTCCACATGGTGACACAGATGGTTTTTTGACAAGAAATCTATGCGATGGGAATGCACATCCTGCACTGAGTGCAGCCCCCCAATTCACAGCTGAAGTGAGGTTTAGTAATGAATGTTTTATGAAGCTGAAGTAATACTTCCCACTAGGTTGCATTCCAACCTAGACAAACTTCAGCGTATAAGCTGGAACTAAAGTACACCTAAGCAAGCATTTTGGTGGTCATCACATTACAAAGGCTCACGTGTAACAGTAGAGTAAGTGATGCTGAGTTAAATCACCACAGTTGTTACCTTTATTGTACAGTTTTAATGCCATTTCTTCATGTTTCAAAATTCCCCTGAAATGTATACAATAGGTTTGAAAAACCACGCCACCGATCCATCACTCAGCTCACAAAATGGCACTGACGTCATATGCAATGTCATCATTGGAGTGAATTCGCTCCACTAGTAATAGAAAAAGCTATGGCCATTGCTTTAAGATGCTGTATATTGACACTACAGTATATGTGAATGTCAGCATATGTATCAATACTTGCCTTGCGCACTAGAGTCTGGTGCACAAGACAAGTATTAACACATACTGTATGCTGTCATTCATATATAGTCAGCAACATTGTGTGAGCCAATTGGCAGATCAGTGGCATGACTTTTCAAACCTGGTGCATACATTTCAGGGGAATTCTGAAACATGATGAAACAGCATTAAAACTGATAGTAAAGGTCACTACTATGATGATTTAACTCAGCATTACTTACTCTACTGTTACACAGACACAATTGTAATACCGTGGACCCCCCAAAAAGCTTGTTTAGGTGTTACTTAAGTTGGCTGCAACAAAGTAACGGTCTGATGATCTGAAAGTCTGCTTCAAGTCTTGCTGAAACTCTTATCACGGACATCACTAACATCTAACAATTTCTGTCAAACTATATAAATTCTAGTGAGAATGAAAGAATGTTCCACACTGGGAATTGTCTGAAACCAACCCTATGTCAAGACCTATAAGCCCTATCACTGACATTATTAGTGACATCATGCAGACAAATCAATCATTCGGAGCAAATTTAACCTTAAACTTGACTGAATGCAGATAAGAATATGCATGATGACAACAGACACTTATTAGCTTCACTAGACTGCACCTAAATATAAGGCAAACATATAGCACTTGATTGAAAAGGGAAGGGAAGGAAGAGACAAGGGAGCAATAGGGGAAAATGGTAGCAATTGGACAGCAGTAAATAATGTGCACAATACTCCTATACAATCCCACCCCACACTGACAGTCCTGATACGATCCTCCACCAGACAAGTGCACCAGACTTTATTCCCCCAAAATCCTTAGGGTGCTGTGCAAAAAAAGAAAGGGCAGCTCAGAGATAGTGGTGTATTGTTTTGCCGAGAACTTAAGCAAGAAAAAAAAAAAACACCAAAAAAAATAAAATCAACACTACTTCACTACTTCAATGATGCAGAGAAATGCTAGTGACAGACAGCTGCTCCGCCCAAGAGCTTTGACGTTTCACACAGACATGCTTTGTCAAGAGATAAGGACTCTCCCCACAATTGTTTTAGTACAGTGCAATTAAAGGGGAAGGGGGAGAAGGATAACAATGGAAGTAAATCACAATTAACATTTCATATTTAAACAAATTTGTCCAGACACACTCTATAAATGATGTTAAGTAGAACTGGTAGATAACCAGTAATTGTTTCAAAAATGCATCAAACAATACCTGTACGGGAGAAAGAAAAAGAAATTAATATAATACACAACAAAAATTACTGACAGTCTTAAACACATATCCAAACCAGTAAAGATGGTCTTCAGCCTGAGCCTATCAAAGAAGGTACAGTCCTGCCCAGGACCTCCAAAGTCCCATCTTCTAACATTAACTATCACCCAGTTCAAGGGCTGAGACCCACCAGGCTACTCATGGTTATGCATACTCAAAAGGGTTAGGACTTTCTTCCTATTGAAGAGGCAGAGATTTACTCAAAAATGACTCTCAGATGAGGCCATATACTGTGGGGTCATCTGTCACTTTGCTTCTCTTTTGTACTGTCTCCTCTCAGCCCTTGGATCTCTGGTGCACTTTCTCTATTCAAGGCAATATGAGAACCAATCTACCCCCACCCACACCTCAATCAGTAACTGGACTGCTTCTCTCCTCCTTCTGTCTCTGGGCTGATGAGTTGTGTTCCGTAGAACCCGTTACTTAGGCAGTTGCATCAAAAGTTGTAGATGTATAAAGTTACTCCCCCAAGGGAAACACCTCTTGGACATACTGTAGTTTACCCAGCTCTACTGGAAATGGCTGTTCTCCTTTTCAAGTTTGCATTGAAATGGCTTCCTCCAGGCCAGCCGTTCAGTACAGCTGTGGGTCTACTGCTCACAGCACCAGGGACCTGAGTTTGGGAATAAGCCTGCAGCATCTGGAGCCAGCCAGGGGGAGGAGGACTGAAAATCCCAGAGGACGCTCTCCACCTCCAGCAAGGGAGGGTTTTATTCTCCACTGCAGTACTGCCAGTTGGGTAACCACAGATGGCAGAAAACTGGAAGAACAGACCCAGCACTCCCAACGATAAACCCCAGTATATCTGGGCCCACAGCCACCACCACAGCACATCCTAACAAAACAAGAAGCTCAGGGGGGATAAATCCGTCCACCCCATCCCCACTTGGAGGGGGGTAATTCCATGATACATGGAGGAAGGGGGCCTCAGAGAGGGGGTGTATAGATTGGGTGTGCCTTGGAACCTTCAGAGGGAGACAGGATCTGGAGACAGGAAGGGAGCTTAACTGGTAAGTTAAAAAAACAAAAAACAAGAAAGCCTCTGGCTCACAGCTGAAGCAAGGCTGCATGCATGCTCCTGCACCCTGAGTACAGGCTGGTTGAAGCTCATATACAACAACACAGTGGGCCTCTTGTTTGTGAGTCAGCTAAACACATAATGTTTTGATACTAACATCAGCTCCTAGGAAGCAAGTTGCTGAAGCTGAAACAACTTACTTGCAACAAACAGCATAAACCACATTAATCCATTACTGATTAGAGTGGCACATCAAGAACAGAAAGTGTAAACCCCCAGCTGCTGAAAGGGGGGTATGCACACCCCAATAAATAATTTATATCTCCACCTCCCACACAGTGCCACCCCATGAGCAAAGACAGTGATGCAATAGCAATGAATAGAAATAATCTGGAATTAAAATACGAAAGAAACCAGATTAACTATAAAGGGGAAAATAGGAAAAACAAGGGGACAAAAGGGAAAACTAAGAAAAGGGGTGGCAGTAATTCACATGCACAATATTCTCCATGATCCCACCAACAGTCCTGATTTAATACACCTACCTGGCTAGTACACCAGACTTTAATCCTCCCAAATGTCTTAGGGAACTCCTAGATTACAGTATGTGGGTACTGCATCTGATGAGCGTTAAAGGTCTGATAATACAGTAGTCAACATTCTTGGCTGACATGCTCTCCATCTCCTATTTAGCATGCTTCCCACTGGCCACCTGTAAGCCCCTTATAAGCCAGCACTCCATAATTAAGACAGCAGGTATCTGACCTATGAGGGGGTCATGTTGTCACTTGGTGGTCAGGCTTAATCACAATTTAGCAGATTTATGGAGCAAGAATCCCTTTTAAAATCATGGAATGAAAAAAGTAAGGGAGTAAAAAACAGAAAAACTTTAAAATTATTTGGAGGTTTTTTTTTCACAACATCAGAGGAGAGGTGCACTGTATACTGTTTGTTTCTGATATCAGCCACACACCAGTAGCACCCCTATAAAAAATGCTAGCTAGTAACTACTGTCTTGAAATCCGCTATCTCAAACTTAAAGGGAAACTAGAGTCAAAATTTACAAAACTATATGTTGTGCAGAGAATTTTCAGACTCAACTGCATTCCTAAATGACCTAAAATTTGTAGATTGGTCTCTCCTTTACATAACCAATGATATCAACCAAACAACCAATTATTTTACGTAACCTTACTATCCCTGCAGAAAAGGTACACTCTGCTTTCTAGGCGTAGGGTTAGGGGGGAAAGCCACCAAGTGGCTCAAGCAGCCTCTCTTACAATTACTCAAGCATAGGGACAAATTATTGTCAAAATAGAAAGCCTCCTCTCTACCTGCCGAATTTGAAGAGTATTGTGCCTTGCATAACACCTGTAAAAAGGAGATTCGTATTGCCAAGAGTAAATATTACCATGAACTCCTTAGTTCCTCAGCCTCTAATCCAAAGAAATACTGGTGCCAAATTAATGAGATCCTAGGGAACAATAGGCCACAAATGCCCAGTGATATGCTTATAAATGAGATCCACTGCAACAACCCTTCCACTATTGCCCATGCCTTTAACTCCTTCTTCACCAGGCTTCCTAATATTTCTTCCCCTTCATCCAGTGGCACCCAGACTTCCCCTCCAGTTCCTCTTGATGCATCTCCCTCCTTGGTGCTAGCTCCAGTCATGCATCAGGAGGTCCTAAAATTACTAAGAAGCATTCCATCACATGGCAGTGCCAGGCCGGCTGGATAAGAGCCAAGGATACCACGACTTGCTGCCTCTCTTCTAGCTACCCCTGTAACTAGGCTCTTTAACCTTTCCATCTGCTCTTCCATGGTTAAAATGGCCTGGAAAACCACCAGAACTATCACTGTGTTCAAAAAAGTTGACCCTAAGCTACTAACCAACTACTGACCTGTTGCATTACTGCCAGCGCTTCGCAAGTTGCTTGAAAAATTAATCCATCACCAGATTTCCTCTCATTTACTCAGTTTCAAACTTCAGTCCCCTTTGCGGCACAGTTTTAGGGCTGGGCATAGTACCATAACTGCTCTAACTCAATTCACTAGTGAAGTAAAGACCAATATAGATAATGGCCTACTTACTGGTGCCGTGTTCATTGACCTCACCAAAGTGTTTGATTTGGTCAGTCACCCTCTACTATTAAGTAAACTTCAATCACTTGATGCCTTTGGATCAACCTTATCCTGGATAGGCAGCTATCTTGACATTCAGCCGCAATCTGTCTCTTTCTGCAAAGTCTTCTCATCCCCTGCCCCATCTCCTGTGGTGTCCCACAAGGCTCAATACTTGGCCCCTTGCTCTTTTCCCTTTTTATTAATGATATCCCTACCTCTTCTCCTCACTGTTGGATCATTATGTATGCTGATGACCTGGTCCTCTTCACTGCCTCTAGGTCCATTGAGGACCTCAATAATTACCTATCTGCTCTCCAACAAATTAATTCCTGGCTCACCTTTAATTATCAAATACTTAACATATCAAAAACTCAGGCCATGCTCTTTGGCTCCTCTAGAAAAGCCCACGTAGAGTACCCTAAGCTACAGGTCCTATGCTGTGACAGGTCTGCAGTCTCAACCACCGACTCCCTCAAATACCTTGGTGTGACACTTGACCCTGCACTTGACCTCTCCTCTCACATTAATGAGGTATGTAGATCTGTCAACTCGATGATTGGTGTTGCTTACAGAATGCATCACTCCCTTATCCCTGCTGCCAGAATCTCGGTAGCCAGGGGTGTCCTGCTCCCTCGACTCAAATATGCTCTCCCCATCCTTTCCCAGGCCAAAACAGGTGTACTACATAAGTGGGACACCACATATAACAACATCTGCAGATTTTCCCTCTCGGCCCCTCGCCTAACCCACCACTGCTTGCTTTACTCTGCCTTTCACTGGCTATCCCCCAATGACCTTCGCTCCCATATACTGGGATGTTTCATTGACTCATTGACCCGACATCCCCGCCCTGACTCACTGGGAGCAATGCTAAACCCCATGATTCATTCTTGCTCTCTGAGGTCTTCTACCTCTCCACTGCTCTCAACTAAAATGGGTGAGCAAGCATTCTCCCATTTCGCTGCCAAATTCTGGAATTCCCTTCCTCTCCATATGGAGTTACTTATCTCATTTCGCCTTCAGGAAAGCACTATTCTATCACCTATATGCACTTGGTACTTGTGACTGTTCTTAATAATATGTTGGCTTTCTATTTTGCAATTTGCCTACCCTGTCAATGGCAGTTCTGCAAAGTTATGTGTACTATATGACTTGTATGTCATCATATTTTTCTACATCCCTGTGCGGATGATTTGTGCTATTATTCATAATCTCTGTCTATTCCTGCATGGATAACTGACGTAAACTGTTCATGAGTTGTTTTGCCTGCTACCTTTGTACTGTTTGTACAATTGTATTTTGTACTCTCCCGGGTCGTGCCTGAAAATAGGCAGGTCTATTGCCTAATGCACTTACCCGGTAACCAAAAGCTAATAAACAAATAAATAAATTTGTGGGTGTAGTTCTACTCTGTTCCTTCCTTTGTTTGCTGTTAGAAGTTTTTTTTCTAAATTTGCCTACTAGTTTTATAGCCCCTGGGATCTCCATGTTTGAATTTTGTTATTCTTTTTTTTTTTCCTCTACAATGCCTCCTGTCCCAAGTTCACGTCTATGCAAACACGGCTCAGAAGAAAGGTCCTAGGAAAGGACAGGGTGCATCCACATTTGCACCTAGTAAGCCTTCATCAGCTCAACCAACAGAAACTGACCAAATGAGAACAACAAGGGCTAGAGAGGATTCCCACCAACAAGACCCTAGTGTTCCTATAGCCCCTTCTGCAAATGATACTGAACAACAAGATCCCCTTCGTGGATCAGACCAGCCTCAGAACCAGGATTCACAGGACACGGATACAACAGCTGCACTGCCACCTGACACAGAGGTAATGATACCTACAACCCCTATGGTTTCTCTTGAGAAAAGCTCCAGTATGTCACTCCCCTCTATACCAGTTACTGAGTCGTTCCATACGGCAACCTGAGGGCACTGTAACAGGAGGAAACTAAAGCCAAAAATTAAAAGAAAGGACTCTATCTCCACTTCCAATAAATTTGAGGTGCTGCAGAAACATAAAGACTGGAGTGGCACAGAAGAATCAGATGCTTCTTCAGTTATGTCTTCACAAGTGGACCCCTCATCAGATTATGACGGAGCATCAACAGATACAAATGTTTCTGAAGAAACAGGAAGACAAGAAGAAGCCAGGTTTTACCACCTCAAAGACTTAACGATGTTTTGGTTCTTCTTCCTTTTTTCTATGCCCTTGCTGTGGGAGGGATGCCAACTAGTGATTTTAAAATATTAAACCTGAATGTGGACAGCATGCATAGTCCTAAAAAAATGCTAACGACCATTCCGGGACTGCAATCCCAATGACATTATATTATGTTGGTTCAACATATAAGGTTGCATTCACTCAGCGAAATTCATACGGTCGAAAAATTGTGGCAGCTGGGTCCATCTTTCTGATCAATTGGGGAGGAAGATTGTACAGGGGTAGGCATTATGTTTAACCCTTATGAGCTGTAGGTTTAACAGCTGGTGAAGTTGGTTCCAGGAAGGGTGCTACTACTGGATGTCCACTGTAAGGGGTTGAATCTCAGACTCATAAATGTGTATAGGCCCCAAACCAAAAGTGCAAAGTAGACATTTAAAAGGGCACAGTCAGCACAAAGGGCCCCACACTCGAGTGTGACTGGTCCCATTGTACACTTGTGTGCAAAAACATTTTTGTTTACTTCTAGGCTGACATCTTCTGTTACTACTGTCAGACATTTTGTGATGTATTAATAGGGAAAGTGTGGAGGCATGCTCCATACTAGCCAATGGGGCATCTTTGTAAAAGCTTATTTTTCATACAACATACGAAAAATGCCAGCGGAAAAAGGCCTTTATGGTCTAGCAAGACTGCTTGATGGTGCAGCTAGCAGCCTTTATTCTACAGCTGCCCCCTCGACCTCCCTCATGCCCCGTCCCACCCCTTTCTTTTTTTGAACGTTTGATTTTTTGAGAGCCACACAAGATACAGAATTGCATAACAAAAATTATCCATTCTACACATTTTATACTTTTCACTCATCAAAGCTAAGTCCATTCCATTGTGTACATGACCACATATTATTGTCCTTAACCCTGTTTGAACAGAAAAAAAAAACTATTATATCTCCTTTCTTTTTTCCCTTCCCCCACTGGGCATCCTTCTTCATGTATTTCGTCCTTCCATAGTTTTTGATGAACATCTTGTGATAGTCCATGCCATTTTTTATGACTCGAGGAATTCCGTTAGCAATCCAGATTGTTAAATGAAGATGTCCACATATTGTAATCTTGAAATATTTTTAAATAATAACTTGCTCTCATTACCATCTGTTTTAATTCTAACAAATACAATCCATTGCTCCCTATTAAAATAACCAACTCTAATTAATAAGAATATTTTCAGTTTAAAAATAAAACAATTTAACTTAACTTGCACTCTGGGGCCCAGACATTCAAAGGGATCGCATGGCGCAAGAGTGTTCACTATCATAATACCCACTGATGCGCCCGGCACAATATTCAAAAGGGAAAGTCGCCACGACAAACTCTGATGCGCCAGAGCACATCAGTAATGTATGCAGGCACAGGGGGCATGCCCATGCATAACCTGCACAGCCCGATATTCAGCCCGGATGTGCAGAGCCATGCATGCACAACCCCTACCTGTGCCAGCACAAAGTTACACCAAAAAAAAGGAACAACTGATGGCCACCCACAGGTGAGCTGCCACATTGCAGGGCGCAACATGGCAGCTGCCACCTGTGGGTGGCCACACGAGTTCCGCCACCTGGCGCCTCTCCATGCCCAGTCGTGGGCATTTGTAAAAATAAAGAATGCTGTCCAATACCCCTGGTGGTCCAGTGGACCGCTATCTGCCCATATGCGGGCATCTGTAAAAATATAATAATCCGTCCGATATCCCTGGTGGTCCAGTGGACTGCTATCTGCCCGATCGGGCATTTGTATAAATGAATAATCCCTATAACCCTGGTGGTCCAGTGGACCAGCTATCTGCACGATCGCGGGCATATGTTGCAAAGAAAGATCCCCTCCCAATATCCCTGGTGGTCCAGTGGACCAGCTATCTGCCGATCACGGGCATTTGTAAAACAACTAATTCCAATATCCCTGGTGTTCTGGTGGTCCCCCACCCTTCCACTGAGCCCCACCGCCCGCTTCCCCGGTCAGCCGGCGAGCGGCAGTACCCTCATCTCCGCCTGCCGCTTTTCGCCCGCGACCGACAGTAGGTTGCACGCTTCATTGCTTCATAGCGAGCCAATGGGCATGTAGTTTCATCAGAGCTAGACATTCCAGATATGTGAATTAATTCATTCACATATCTGAATGTGCTGGTAGGTTGCACGCCCATTGGCCTCATGCCAGAACTAATGGGTGTGCAGCCCTACCAAGGTGTCAGTCGGCGGGCAGCGGGCAGCAGGCGGTGGGTGCTGCCGCCTGCCTGCTGACCGGGGGCGGGCAGTGGGCTCAATGGGAGGGTGGGGGACCACTAGACCACCAGGGATATTGGAATTAGTTGTTTACAAATGCCCGCGATCGGGCAGATAGCTGATCCACTGGACCACCAGGGATATTGGGAGGGGATCTGTCTTTGCAACATATGCCCGCGATCGGGAGATAGCTGGTCCACTGGACCACCAGAGATATTGGGAGAGGATCTTTCTTTGCAACATATGCCCGCGATCGGGCAGACAGCTGGTCCACTGGACCACCAGGGATATTGGGAGGGGATCTTTCTTTGCAATATATGCCCGCGATCGGGCAGATAGCTGGTCCACTGAACCACCAAGGATATTGGAAGCAATCTTTCATTTTAAACAAATGCCCGCAATAGAGCTGCAGGGGGCATCGGTCCCCAACGGCTGCTGCCTGGCAGGGCACCAGGCACAAGTCATCGGGGATAAGCGCACCTGCATGCAAATGGAATGCAAATGGGGCCATAATGACAAGCAAATGGCCCCATGTGCACCTTGCATAAATTATGGCCCCATTTGCATGTCACCTTTTGAATATCGCTGGTGCTGTGCATGGCACAATGGCACTTGCGCTAGCGCATCTCCATGCTCCACTCTGGCCACTTGTGCTGGCACAGTGCCACTGCGCCATGCACAGTGGGGGTGGCCAGGGTGCGATATTCAAAGCTGCTGAGCCATAGCACAGCTCCGATGAATATCGCCCAGGCCACACCCCTGTGCAGCCAAGTTGAGCTGCGCCCAAGCTTGCACCATAGCCTGGTGCAGTTTGAATATCCGGACCTGTGTCTCTGTCTGATCTATGTACTAGTACCAAATGAGATAGGTCAAATAACCCCCTTCCATATTTGAGAAGAAGCTTGGGTCATTCCCTTAGAACATTTGTATAACTTTTTGGTTGAAATTTTTAGTCTGTATATCATCTTTATTGATTGTATAAGGAACTAGGGTTTGTCCTTTCTTTACTGAGTAAAGGGCCATGATTTTACAGTTACATCTTTGCCCTTTCTTAATCCAGTAACACCTGTTCCAGAAAGGGGATTCCTTCCACATTCAATATAGTGGAATTAGGGGGACCATCTAGCACTGTATTTTTCCACTGCTAACCTTACTCTTGCCGTGACTGCCTCCATAGTTTTAATCTCTCTTAGGTTACTCCAGCATTGTTCCAGGGATGGCTGTGTTGGATTTAGCCAATTTTGTGTGATTACTTTTACCCCTGCTATGGTCAGTATTCTAATATATATTTTTGTGATTCTGAGCGCAGTTCTCTTGGTGGGCATCCTAGAACTATATCCTTAAAGTCTAGAGGTCGTACCAAGGTTAATATTTCCATTATGATGTGTCCCACGTTTTGCCAGTAATTGAGGATAAGTGGGCAGGCCTAGAAGATATAATAATGTGTCCCTTGTTTCCCACATCCCCTCCAACACCTGTCTGAGGGGTGGTTAGCTAGATGTTTTGAAATAGTAGGAGTCATGAAGTATCTCCCCACCACCTTCCAACGGTACTTTCTCCAGACTGCCGAGGATGTAGTTCGGTGTATTTCTCCCCATGTTTTCTCCCACTCTACTTCTTCCACTGTATGTCCCATATCCCGACTCCATCTATCTTGTATTGCCTTTATGGCTACGGTCCCTACTTCCTCCTGGAGGCTTTTATAAAGGTAGGAAATAAGATGCTTTGTGTTCCCATGTAATGCCCTTGCTTGAAGTGTTGATATTGTGTCTACTGGGGTTGAGAGCAGGGTTTATGTCCCTACTACTGTGTCTATGTAATGTCTGCACTGTAGAAATCTATAAAAGTCCTTATTAGGTAAATTCTATTTATCCTGTAGTGTTTTATAATTCACCATCTTCCCATCCTGGAAAAAATAGGTTAGATACTGCAAGCCTTGTTCCATCCATCTGTTAAAGCAACTATCTATTTCCTGCGCTGGGAAAGCTGGAAGGTGATTCAGGGAAATATATTGCCAAATATTTGTTGGAAATTCCCATTGGGATCTTACTTTTAACCATATTCGTAGAGTGTGTTTTGTCCAGCAATTCCTTATTTGCTTACTATCTCTTTGTAAGATGGTCCAGGGTAGCAGTCTTAACGGGATTTTCAGATGAGCATTTTCCTCCATCGCCCTCCAAGTACCCGGAGAGTTAGGAGCTAGCATTTTCACTATGGAGACAGTCTGCACAGCCAAATAATAGGCCTGAAGGTCTGGTAGACCCCATCCCCCTTTTTCCTTGATGGCCATAAGACATGATTTCTTTATTCTGGACCGTTTACCTGCCCATAAAAAAAGTTTATTTTCTTTTGAAGCTGTCTCCAGTCTGTGTTTGGTATTGGAATTGGGAGTGTAGAAAAGAGAAACAACAACCTAGGGAGAATATTCATTTTTATAGTTTCTATCCAGTTGGTGAATGAAAAAGGGAGTAGATGCCATCTGTTTAAGTCTTCAAATATTTCTGGTATTAATTTCCTATAATTTACTTGGTATAGTTTTGAAATTTGTGTTGGAACCCATATGCTCAGGTATATAACCTTATCCCTTACCCATCTAAATGGTATTAATTGCTTTTCTTCTCCACACATCCTGCCCCCTACTAACATAACCTCTGATTTTTCAGTATTCACCTTAAATCCTGAAATCTTACCATACTGGTGCAGGAGTTGCATCAGCGATGGTACTGAGTTAAAGAGGCTGTCTATGTATATCCGCACGTCATCTACGTACAGAGACACCTTAGATATTTGTCTACCTACTTCGATCCCTGATATAATTTGATGTTGTCTTATGGCTACTGCAAGCGGTTCCAGACTAATCGCAAACAATAGTGGAGATAATAGACATCTCTACCATGGGCTGCATATGCAAATCACCACAGAATGTTATGCTGGTCCAACTTTAAGCAGAATTGCATGGTGCCGAAAGGCCTCTCACACAGTTTGCAAAGGGTGCTAACAGAAGACATAGACACGTATTTCGTCCTACCAGGACTCATCAGTATGCCTCGTCTGTTTGACACCCCAGTGGAATGGACCAGCTACCCCTAAGGCAGTGTGCCTGGGATATATTATGGTGAACCCATTAAAATAAAAAACTATTTAAAAGACAAAGAACCTCTGTGCGTAAACACTGAGGCAAGGGTTACCCCAAAGGGCATTTGGCTGGGAAGCCAAGTTTCAAGAAAATACAAAATCACACATGCCCCCACAATGCAAAGCATCATGGGCTGCATATGCAAATCACCACAGAATGTTATGCTGGTCCGACTTTAAGCAGAATTGCATGGTGCCGAAAAGGCCTCTCACACAGTTTGCAAAGGGTGCAATCCTTACTCTTTCCTCTGTTTTTTTTCTCTCTCTCCTTACTTTCTGCCTGTGTTCCCTTTAAGCTCCTGATTGTCCTGTTCTGAGACAAGAATATCCTATATTTCTCAGTAGACCACTTACTTGTTCAGAGGCAGACCTCCAGCAGCTAGAGGGGGCCGGAGAGCTACTCTTGCCCTTCTAGGATGGTGGGTCCTTGGTGGTTCTGTTATCATTCACTTCCTGCCCCTAAACAGGAAGTTCCTGTTGTCAGTCAAATCCTGTGCCTATAAAAATAGAACTAGCTTTGGGTGGAGGGGGAAGGAAGGAGGGAGGGCAATATAGTCCCAGTAGAGAAGTTCAGTCACACAGCAATCCTTTCTCCTGGTGTCTTCTGCCAAGCTATTAGCAGAATCTTTCTAAGGCAGTCTCTAAATGTAGCTTCCTTCTAGCTAAGCCACTCCCCCTACTTACCAGATCTTTCTACAAGTAATTTAAACCTCACAGCAGTTAAGTCCTTTCAGTCACCTGAGATTTATACCTAGATGACTTTTCAGTTACCCATTCAGTTCAGTTAACCCAAACACACACTTTTTTTTTTGTTTTGTTTTGTATGTTAGTTTTTTTACCCTAAATTAAAGGTCCAAATACAAAAGTTCTTCTACTTTAGTCCCAGCAGAGAAGTTCAGTCACACAGCAGTCCATACCTCTCAACCTCCTGCCTCATAAATCAGGGACAAGGCTTAAAAAAACCAGGGACAAAGGACCAAAATCAGGGACACTTCTTCAAAATTGGAGATATCCACTCAGGAAGCTGCTAGAATAAAGGGCTTAGTGTAAAATAAATTTTCTAAATAAGAACAAGTCTGTAACTTTAATGTTTGACATTAGTTTGTGCTTATAACCCCAGCTGTTTGGTCATGGAAACACAATTTTTAGGAGGGACAGAGTAAAATTTTGAGGCAAAATCAGGGACGTCCCTGAAAATCAGGGACAGTTGAGAGGTATGCAGCAGTCCTTTCTCCTGGTGTTTTCTGCCAAGCTATTAGCAGAATCTTTCTAAGGCAGTCTTTAAATGTAGCTTCCTTCTAGCTAAGCCACTCCCCCTACTTACCAGATCTTTCTACAAGTAATTTAAACCTCACAGCAGTTAAGTCCTTTCAGTCACCTGCGATTTACACCTAGATGACTTTTCAGTTACCCATTCAGTTCAGTTAACCCAAACACACACTTTTTTTTTTGTTTGTTTTGTATGTTAGTTTTTTTACCCTAAATTAAAGGTCCAAATACAAAAGTTCTTCTACTTTAGTCCCAGCAGAGAAGTTCAGTCACACAGCAGTCCTTTCTCCTGGTGTTTTCTGCCAAGCTATTAGCAGAATCTTTCTAAGGCAGTCTTTAAATGTAGCTTCTTTCTAGCTAAGCCACTCCCCCTACTTACCAGATCTTTCTACAAGTAATTTAAACCTCACAGCAGTTAAGTCCTTTCAGTCACCTGCGATTTACACCTAGATGACTTTTCAGTTACCCATTCAGTTCAGTTAACCCAAACACACACTTTTTTTTTTTTGTTGTTTTATATGTTAGTTTTTTAACCTAAATTAAAGGTCCAAATACAAAAGTTCTTCTACTTTAGTCCCAGCAGAGAAGTTCAGTCACACAGCAGTCCTTTCTCCTGGTGTTTTCTGCCAAGCTATTAGCAGAATCTTTCTAAGCCAGTCTTTAAATGTAACTTCCTTCTAGCTAAGCCACTCCCCCTACTTACCAGATCTTTCTACAAGTAATTTAAACCTCACAGCAGTTAAGTCCTTTCAGTCACCTGCGATTTACACCTAGATGACTTTTCAGTTACCCATTCAGTTCAGTTAACCCAAAACACACACTTTTTTTTTGTTTTGTATGTTAGTTTTTTTACCCTAAATTAAAGGTCCAAATACAAAAGTTCTTCTACTTTAGTCCCAGCAGAGAAGTTCAGTCACACAGCAGTCCTTTCTCCTGGTGTTTTCTGCCAAGCTATTGTCAGTTGAAGAAGTTTCTTTGTGGTTGACACAAAACTGATAATTTCCCTTCTCATCACTAATTTCAGTGCTTCCCATGTTGAGATATGTGAGCATCCCTGTTAAATGTTTATAGAGTGAACCTCTTTTATCTTTTCACCTAATAAGTTCACAAAGTTTTTATCATTCATTAGGGACGCATTCAGTCGCCATGTCGACTGCCTCGAGCTCTTGTGCAACCTAACTCGCAGGGAGATAGGACCATGATCTGATATTGTTATATTACACATTTTTGAGTGTACTATAGTGTGCATTTGTGTTTGTTGAGCATAACATAAATCAGTCCTGGAGTATGATGAATGAGGGGCTGAATAAAATGTATAGTCCTTCTCCTTCTGGTGTTGTTCCCTCCATACATCTTTTAGACCCAATTCCTTCGTCAATCCCATCAAAATTCTTGTGACTTTCTTATTAAGAGAATGTGCTGCTGAGAATCTGTCCATCATTGGGGCTGGGACAGCATTCCCCCCAAGATTATTTGTCCCGGCAGTAGATCTGCTGTTTTCTGGAATACCTTTTGAAAGAACTCTGCAGTATCAGTTAATGGTGCATAAATGTTTACCAAGTGTAAAATGCTTCCTTGATGCTCAGCCATGGCCCTTATGAAGTGGCCATCTACACCCTTTTCTGTAGATTTTATTTCAAGGGCACTACCTCTCCTAAATAATATCGCCACTCCTGCCTTCTTTCTATTTTGAGAGGGAGCTGCCTCTACCCGCCCCACCCAGTTCCTTCTTAACTTTAAATGTTCCTCATTGGTGAGGTGGGTCTCTTGCAGATATGCCACTTCACAATTCACTTTTTTCAGCTCTGCCAATAATCTAGCCCATTTTATTGGGGAATTAACTTCCTTTACATTAAACGAGATAATCTGTATATCCGCCATGTTTGTTATCTTCAGTTCCCACTAGCTTTATATCCATTTTCTTAGACAAAATAAAAATAAAATGAGACCCATCTCCCTATACTTTTTCAGTAATCAGTGCTACATTTTTCAACTTTATAACATGAACATGAACCATTAGTAACGTTAAGAACAATAAAACTACTTCTAAAACAAAGAATATGAAATAAACTTCTAAATCTGAAGTTTGATCTATTTTCTAAATTTCCTGCTTCCTACGTGAATAACCTATACCCTATTGGGTTGTGTTAGAAATTCAATCCCACGTTGTCAGTCCAGGATAGGCTGAGTACAACTTGTGAGGGCTATCCCCCCCAGCAGTCCCTAAGCCTTAATTACAGAGTTTGTTGTTCTTCTCTCTTAAGTCACCAGCATCAGGCTGGGTTCCACCCTCCTCCCATCTTACTCCCCCCCCCCCTTTTTTTTAAGAAAATATTTAAACCCTCTGATCCTTTTATCCCTTTAACTTTTGACCAGAGGGTCTTAAATGCGATCCCTTGCCTTCTAAAAGAGTGTAACAGTGAGTTATCTGGGAGTTCAGTGCATTATGCATGTGGTATTTCACCCACTAACTCCACGGGTGTAAATGTACATGAAATATTTAAGTTTCCATTTTTCTCATTTCTTGCTTCAGCCTTCACTGATTTGTTGCTCTGCTCCAGCAGCTGAGCTGTAGGGAATCTGCTTCCCTAGCTTTATCAAGTCTGGTGCTAAGTAGTGTGGAAACTGCCATAGCGGGTTTCACTTTCGGCCCCTCGCACTAATGTTCTAGGCTCCTGCGAGCAGCTTCTTCTCGAACGCTTCCTTCGTGAGATCCGGAAGTGGGACTTGGTGTTCTTTAAGAAATGCAGTTGCCTCCATCAAGTTGTAAGCTTTGGTTCCATTCTCTGTTGTAATTTTCAGCCATGCTGGGAACAAAAGTTGGGCTTTAATCTTGTGTTTCTCCTGAAGTTCTTTTATAGCTGCTCGAACCATATTTCTCTTGGCTTTAACTCCATTGATTGGTCTTGATCAAAAAAAATTGGAGCTGCCTCAAAGGTAAGTGATTTATGCCACCAAGCGTCTTGTAAGATGATTTCCTTTTCTTGAACTCTCAGCATACTAATTATCCAGGATCGTGGGTGTGATTTAGGATTGGCTGGTTTCTGCCCAAGGAGCGATGTTCTTGCTCCATGTCTAATGTTATGTCCAAGGGCAATGAGAGCTGGGTCTTTAGCAGATATTTAATAAAAATCTATCAGAGTCGCATATCCTTCTTTGGCCCCCTCTAGCACCCCATAAATTCTAAAATTGTTCCTTCTCACCCTATTCTCAGTATCTTCCAGGTGTTCTTGTACCAGCATATCTCTCCGTAGTAGCTATAATAGGACCTGATCGTTGGATTCCTGAGCGTCTGCGACCTGTGCCACTTTCTGTTCATTTTGTGTGACCTTTTTATCTATGCTCTTCAGGTCACTTTTAAGGTCTGCGAATGAGGATTCTATTTTGTTTACTGTTTTTAGAATTTGCTGTATCGCTTGGGCTGTTGTCGTGGGGTGAAGTTCTTCATCCCTTTCTGCTGCTGAGCCTGTCTCCAATTGATTCTCAGGCCCTGCAGTTGTATTTAAGCTGTCCATCGCTGCATCAATGGATAACTGTTTAAATTTTGTTTTTGGCCCCTGTGTTTTCAATTCTTTTTGTCAGGGTGGCTTGCTGGCCATCTCTTCTATTATATTTCACCATTTTTGTTAGAAAAATACCACTGTGGCACAAGGATTTCTCTAGATTTTGGAAGGTATCACCCATAGTACTAATGTTAGGCCGATGACATATTGGTGACATCACTGGAAGTCCCTTCCCATCCTCTTTTGAAGCCACCCACTGTTCTACTGGATACCACCTCTGCCGGCAACTTGTTCCACCCGGCCACCACCCTCTCCATAAAAAACGTGTCTCCTCATCTCCCTCCTGAACCTTCACCCCTCCAATCTCATATCATGGCCCTAAGTGTCCCTCCCTTCCCTTAGTTTGAAAAGCCCCTCTGTACAAGACTTGTTTATTCCTTTCATGTGCTTGAAGGTTTCAATCATACCTCCCCTCTCCCTCCTCCAGTGAATACATGTTCAATTCCCTCAGCCTACTGTCATAAGGTAAGTCCCCAGACCATTGATCAACTTTGTCACCCCGCACTGCATCTCCTCCAGTAACCTAATGTCCCTCTTCAGGTACGGCCACCAGCACTGCGCGCAGTAATCCATGTGTGGTCTAACCAGAGATCTATACAATGGCAGAATCACCTCCCTCCTCCCTGAGTATATACCCCAGCAATACAGCCCAGCATCCTGTTGGCCTTTGCAGCCACCTTTCTACATTGTGCCGAGTTGTTCATTGCTCCCGTAATGAGCATCCCTAGATCCTGCTCCTCTTCAGTCACAGCTAACTGCACACCCCCAGTAGATAGTTCCTTTGTTATGCTTTTAGCCCCAAAATGCAGCACCTTGCATTTTTTGGCATTGAACCCCACCTGCCAGGTGTCCAACCAAGTCTCCAGTTTTGACAGATCCTCTTGCAACCCTTGCCAACCCCCTAGGTCATCCACCACTGCTCCCATCTTGGTGTCATCAGCAAACAGACTGATGTTGCTCATGATGCCCACTGAAATGTCTGTGATGAATATCCCAAGCAACACTGGTCCCAACACCGAGCCCTGCAGAACTCCGCTAGTCACCGCCCTTGGGGATGATAGCTCCCCATCCACCACCACTCTCTGCTACCTGCTTTGCAGCCAGTTCACTACCCAGCCCACCATTTTCACACCCGCCCCATACCTTGTAGCTTACTTCCCAGTCTCCCATGAGGCACCGAGTCAATTGCCTTACTGAAGTCCAGGTACAGAGCATCTACTGCATGGCCCCAGCTATCTAGTTACCCAGTCATAGTAATCCACCAGGTTGGTCTGGCAGGATCTGCCAGTGACAAAGTCATGCTGTCTATTGTCCTGCAGTCCATGGGCTTCCAGAAGGACCACCAGCCTCTCCTTCAGGATTGTCTCCATCAGCTTATCCATGCTGGATGTAAGGCTCACTGGTCTATAATTCCCCAGTTCATCCTTGGGGCCACTCTTATGGAGAGATACCATGTGAGCCATCCTCCAATCCTGAGGTACATACCCTGAATCCAGTAAGGCATTGAATAGGTCTGCCAGAGGCCCCACTAAGATATCTGCCAGTTTCTTCAGAGCCCTGGGTTGAATACCATCTGGCCTTGGTGCCTTGTCCACCCTCAGTGCCCTCAAGCCCTCCAGTAACCTGTCCCCTGTTATTTCCCTGTCCATCACACCCTCTCCCTCTGTTCTTGACATCAAACCCCCCTGGTATCCCCCCTTTTCTTTAGTAAATACCGAGCAGAAGTAGTCATTTAGCACTTCTGCCTTTTCACCCCCTGCTTCCACCCAACCTCCTTCCTTCTTAATCCTTACTATATTGTCCTTAAAGCTCCTTTCCTCCCTAATGCACCTGAAGAATTCATTCTCCCACTCCTTAATGCCCTGCACCAGCCTGAGCTCCTTGGCTGCCCTTACTGCCCTTGTTACCTCCTTCACTTCCTTCAGGTACTTCTCCCTGTCCTCCCCCCTCCATGTTCTTTTATACCTCCTGAATGCAGCTCTTTTCTTCCTTACCTTTTTCATGACACCTTTACAAATTTAATCCAACTTTTGGTACAAATCAAAGGCGGGTTCAACTAACATGAGCCTTGTTAGTTGAATCCTGCCTTTGATTTGTACCAAAAATCTGATTACATTCATGAAACAAGCTTTTAAAAAGACGCTCCATAGGCTTGTATGGAGTGTGCCCCCGTGCTCTCCCTAGTAATACATCACAAAATATTGGAGCACGGGGGTGGAGTTGGCAATCAGGAAGTGAAAAGGATCAGGTGGCTAGTACCTCATGGCAAATTACAATCCCTTCCCTTCCACAGGAGGGTACATTAAAACATTTAAAACATCAGTGGAGGGGCTCCTGTTCAGGTAAGGGAGCCTCAGGTTTCTCCTTTTTTTTTTAAAAAAAATAGTGAGAAAGGTTCTCTTTAAAGTTTTCCATAGTGTGTCATAAATCCAGTATCCTAATTGAGTCCATTAAAGTTCAAATTAAATTGTTTGATATATTTTAGTTCCCATTTCCTTCTCTCCTGTGTGTTTTTGAAGTTGTCTCTCAGTATTAGGACAGACTGGTCAGAGAGGGAATGGTCTGGTTGGGAAAAATGCTGTCCTACTGGTGTGCTGATAATCTGGTTTATTATGGTGTGTCAGTGGTGATTCATCCTGGTTTGCAGTAGTTGCATCGTTTTTCCTTATATAGCATCCATTTGTGCAGTTTTTGTACTGAATTAGGTAAAGCACGCTGCTTGATTGACATGTGTTGGATCCATTTATTTTTATTGTGCTGTTCTGGCCTGTTTCAATGGTGGTCTGTGCACATACAGTATGTGGGTACGGGTCTTACATCTTGCATTGTTGCATGGTCCATGTTCCTCTCGTGGTGATTTTGATCAGCTGGAAGTTGCTATGAATTATTATGTCAGAAAGGTTAGGGGGCTGCTTATAGGGAATGACAGATGGTTCAGGGAAGATGTCTTTAAATCTTTCATTTTTGCTCAGCGTGGGTTGTAGTTCTTCAACTATTTGCTGAAGGGGCATTAGCATGAGGCAATACACAACAACTAGGGGGTGTGCAATCACTCTGATTTTTTTGCCCGTATTCCAGTAGATTTTCTTGTGATATTTGTATAGCACATTCCATGTCTCTATCAATTTGTCTCGGAGAGTGGACCTGCTGGATGAAGAAATTACGAAGTGAGGAGAGCTGTCTGTTTCTTGTTATCTCATATGAGCAGATCCAATGGTATCAAACTGCCTTACTATACATCCCCGATATTTTTGTGTGCCTTGGTTGGAAGCTGGAATTATGCAGTTACCCAGGTTTTCTATAAACAGCAGTTTGTATAGGCCCATCATTAGCAATACTGACTGTGGTATCCAGAAAATGTATGCTGGTGGTAGAGTATTCAAAGGTGAGTTTTATAGAGTGGCGAAAGTTTTTGAAATTGTAATGACACCATGATATGCTACAAAATATTATGTATACTTATGAATTGATAGAAGCTTGCATTGAGATAATGATGGTACAATGTGGTGACTGCTTATGTAACCCCCCTGCAAATGGGGGTTCCCAAAAGACTTCCAGGAGCTTGCTTGAATGCTCCAAGCCTGAATGGTGTTTGGCATTTAAGCCATTTATCAGTGAGTGTTTTTAGAACCTCTGGTACTGTCTCTTTAAGAGCTGTCTGCTTGCAGACATAATTAGTTTGTATGGGGGACTGTGTGTTTCTTTGATTGAGTACCACTCAAGCTACTGCCAATTCACTCCATTTTTGCAGTCACTAGGAGTGCAAGGAACCTATCTGAAAGATGTAACTGTTTGCCAGAAATTATTTAGAGTAATAATGAAATTACAGTTTGTCTAACCTGCTTTCTTTGCAGTCAGAACTGTGTCTGCTAGTTCCCCATTCTAGTTTTGAACTGCTGAACTGGACCAATCAGTGTGGGGTAAGCTAGCTCTAAAATGGTGCCTTGGACGAATCAGAACTTGGACTCATAATCTGAGCCAGCCACAAGAGGATTGTATGGGCAGTGACTCTGGAGATGTAGTTTAGACTTCAGTGCCTTTTGGACCAACAGCAGCAGTCTATTGTGAGTGACAGCCAATCCAGTCAAGAACTGGGAGGAACTCAAAGGAAGTGCCGGTTTTTGTCGGTTGGAGTTTCAGTTGAGCTTTGGCAGTGAAGAAGGAAGGAGCCCTGTGCTTTTCAGTGTGCAGTTTTAGTCAAAACGTGTAAGGCCCAGAGTTCCGGTCTGCAGCTTGTTAGGACTGAATCCGTCCTGTGAAAAGAATCAAAGGATCTCTGAAGAGTAGAAACCAGGCTCACCCTGTAGAAGACTGGAAGAATTGCTGAAAATTGCACTCGGTCTGTCAGGAACTGAATCTGCTGTGTGTTCTCCCGGGTATTGTGCAGTAATTGCGATCGGGATACAGATGCAGCCTGCCTGAGGTATTTGTCTATGTTAAAGTACTGTACTGTGATTGTTGCACTGTATCTCATTTCACAGGAGGTCCCAGTGCCGGAACCAGACCTGGGGTAAGTGTATACTGTGAAGGTAATTCTGATATATTGTGTGGGCCACTTAGTGGGAAGAAAGGGGTTGCAGTGTCCCAGAGGGCTGTGACCAAGTTAGTTTAACTATTGCAAACCCTGACCTCTGGGTGGAGGCACCCGCCATTGGATCCAGGCCCCTCAACCTGTTAGTGGCAAATCAGGCAGGGGTAGTAGCCCTGGGATAGCGCCATCTAGGGGTTACATCTTGGAGGCACCGCTGGGATTGTGTGTCCTCTAGTGGCCATATTTCTGAACCACTGTTAAGAAAAAATGGGTACCTCGACAGAAGTGGCTGTGCACGCTGGTGGAGTGGTGTACTGGGAGGAGATCGACCCCAAAATGCTATGCTTATCCTGGACATCCCCTGGGTATCAATACGGACACTGTGCAGGGAGTACTTTCCAAGGTGGAAGGTTTACAAAACCCTGTGGTGGTGGGTCGGCATGCTAATCTGCTCACCCACACTTTCCTGGCCCTAGTAGAGTTTAAGAATCCCATAGATAGCTCCAAAGTGCCACAGACCATTACCCCAGAGGAGCCCCTCACTGCTTGGAGAGTGATAACTAAGGACAGTAAAGACCCGGGGAATCAGCCCCACCACTATCTGAAACTTTGAGGAGAAATTTGCTGAATGGTTGCTGGAGAGGGAAAACTGTGGAGGACTTGAAGAAACTATTCTTGCCACCTGGGGTGTTCCTCCCCAACACCCTCTCCTGCTCCAGTGCCCGTAATGGTGGCTGAACCAATGCAGACTCCTATTTCTGCACCTGCCATTAGTCACGACTTCTACAGGTTGAGGATCTTCTCTGGCACCCTCCCACCCCCAAGGGAGGATGACTGGGAGACCTGGATAGACTATGTTGCCCCAAGTGCTAGAATGGCAATGCTCGGAAGGCGAAGGCAAGAGGGTTAGTGAGCCCTCAGAGGTCCTGCCCTGGCTACCATCCATGCTAAACGGGCCAGTAACCCTGAAGGACTGCACAGGCCTATCTTGAGGCCTTGGAGAATGTGTATGGGAGCCCAGATTCTGATGAGGACCTATGGTGGAGAGTAAGAAATGCACAACAGTACCAAGGGAGTTGTTGTCCTGTATGTCTCTCGCTGGAAAAATTGTTGCAAGAATGCCTCAGAAAGGGTAGTTTGCCAGCGATTGAACTGGACGAACCAGACTGGAAAGAATCCTTAAGTCTGCCCCTTCTCAGAACTGCTGTTGCTTCAGTTACGCCTGGCAAATCGACTGGAATCCCACCTCTATGATGAGTTAATGAGAGAAATTCAAGGAGTTGAGAAAAGGCGACCTGGAGGTACCTGCACCAACAGCTGTGGCTTCGACCCAGTGACTGAGGTGACCCATCAAGTGAAGTTCAGGGGCAGAGGTTGACAGTCAATGAGTACTCTGACAAGGAAAAGATATGCCACAATGGGGCGAACTGTTGAGAGATCCGGGAATTCAAAAACAGTCCCTTTATGAAGGCCACGCCTGCAAGTATGGGCCTGACCTATATCCGACTGCATCTGCTATGGGGTGGGGTACCACCCATGTATCTCCTGCTGATAACAGCTCCAAACTCAATTCCTTGACCATGGAAGTGGAGAAACTGACGAGATGTCTCCAAATGCTTATCACGCCAAGAGACAGAGATGGCACCCAGGTTTCCAGTTAGTAATACCCCCCCCTGGCTCCCAGTGTGGCGCCTACAGCTCAAACTCCAGAAAGTATGTTTTGCTATAATTGTGGGAAAGATGGGCACATGAAAAGGAATGCCAGTCCCCAAAAGACACTGACAAAGTTGCATATAGGCTACAAGAGCTTGGGAGAAGAAATCAGTGGTTAAGAGGTGCGACGACATGATCCCAGTGAGGGCACCAAAATGCTAATTCACGTCCTTTTGTGGCAAGGTCAGTTGCCCAGGCCCCACACGCCTCTCAGACTGGTCCAGAATAGTGGGTCCCTCCATGGAGACCACTGTAAAGGTGAATGGAGTGTCTACAAGAGCTGTATTAGACAGTGGCTCCCAAGTGACAATTATGTTCCAGGATTGGTATCAGAAGCATTTGTCAGGCGTACCCTTACAACCATTAGAAGGACTGCATGTATGGGGTTAAGTGAGAAGGCCTACCCTATTCGGGTATATCCGAATTTGGCTGTCTTCCCCACCTCCGTGGCTGGAGTGGCGAACAAGTAGAGACCCTAGCCTTAGTGTGTCCCCCACTGGACTGTATGATGGTGTCCTTTGTTGATTGGAACAAATGCTCATATGTTGGAAGGCTGGCACAGTTGTGTTATGAAAAACAGGGGTCAAAGACTAGTAGAGCTTTAAGAGTTCCGGCTTTAATTAAGAAGGCCTATGAGGCACAGAGAGATGCTGAAAAACAGAACCAGAGGAACCGTCGAATTGTATGGAAGAAGGATCCTGAGTCTCTGATCCTGGCGCCAAATGCCCAGTGTACCTTACAGGAGAGGTCCGTATCAGAAAGGATGTTAAGAATAAAATATTAATGTTGGATGCACCAGGCGATGGAAAATTGCCAGAGGGACTGCTGGTCAAGCCTAGTATTTTGCCCGCTAGAGCCCATGCTTATGCCAGAAGGGTAATGGTCCAAGTTCATAATGTGTCTGAAAGAGACATTCGAGTAAACAGAGGTTGCATCCTGGCTAATGTGCATTGTGCAGACACTGCAGTGCTACCCAGCAACAAGAGTTCAAGGAAGAATGACAGAGCACCTGACTTGTTTGATTTCGGCGACCCCGCTGCCAGCTGAATGGAAAGTGAGGATCAGTGAGAAGCTTGCCCAGAGACCAGGTGTTTTCTTTAAAGGAATGGGATGTAGGATGCGTGCAAGGAGCTGAGCACAATATCCGGCTGCATGACGAAAGACCATTTCAGTGAGAGGTCTCGACGCCTGGCACCTGCTGACATAGATGATGTGAGACGGCATCTGCAAGAGATGTTAGCTGCTGTGTAATACAAGAATCCAGAAGCCTTATGCTTCCCATTGTGGTAGTGAGGAAAAAGAATGGAACAGTAAGGATGTGTGTGGATTATCGCACCTTAAACGGCGGACTATCCCTGATCAGTACACAATGCCCGCATTCAGGATGCTTTGGACTGCCTAAACGGGAGCAAGTGGTTCTCTGTGCTGGATCTCCCGAGTGGGTACTACCAGATCCCGATGGCCCCAGAGGACCGTGAGAAGACGGCCTTTATCTGTCCGCTTGCTTCTATGAATTCATGAGGATGCCTCAAGGGATTTCAGGTGCCCCAGCCACTTTTCAACGATTGATGGAGCGTGCAGTGGGGACATGAACTTACTAGAGTGCCTGGTATACCTAGATGATGTTATTGTGTTTGGCAGCTCACTGGAGGAACATGAGAGCAGATTATTTAAGGTATTGGACCGACTGGAGGACTTTGGCCTAAATTGTCCATTGATAAGTGTCAATTCTTTCAAACATCAGTAAAGTATGTGGGACACATAGTATCCACGAGGAATAGAGACCGACCCAAGTAAAGTTGAGGCCTTGACCACCTGGCCACAGCCCAAAATCTAAAAGAACTGCAAAGATTCCTGGGATTCTGTGGTTATTATCGGCGCTTCATCAAGGACTATTCAAGAGTGATCCGCCTTTTACTTAACCTTACTCAAGGGTATCCCCAACCCACAAAAATACCAAAAGTCAGCGTCCTCAAGACTGAAAGAGTGTATTTTCATCCGAGTGAAGTATTTGGGACCCGCTGGACTCTGATTGTGAGACTGCTTTTCATGAGATCATATATCAACTACCCATGCTCCAGTGCTGGCCTATGCCGATCCAAGAAAACCTTACGTCCTGCACACTGATGCTAGCTTGCAAGGGTTGGGGCTGTGTTGTACCAAGACACGAGAATGGCCTGAGACCAGTGGCCTTTGCCAGTAGAAGCCTGACCCCATCCGAAAAGAACTATCCTGTACATAAGTTAGAGTTCCTAGCTTTGAAGTGGGCTATTGTTGACCAATTCCATGAGTACTTGTATGGGGCTAAAATACTAGTAAAACTGACAATAATCCTTTGACCTATGTGCAGACCTCAGCTAAGTTGGATGCCACTGGCCATAGGTGGCTTTCTGCATTATCTACATATGACTATGCTCTCGAATACCGAGCAGGTCTGAACCACATAGATGCTGATGCTCTCTCCGGAGGCCTGTTCCCCAGAATGATTGGGTCGATTGGCAGAACCTGACATTCGGGCACTCTGCCGGAAGTTTGACAGGGAGGAACAAATGTCCACGGACGCAGTGGACTGCATGGTGGATTGCTTGGGAGCCTCTGAGAATTGCATACCTGCTGCTTATTGCCACTTTTCTGCAATAGACATTGGTGCACTGCCTCAGCTGGACAATGACAGTATTCGGCCGGCTCAATCCCGCGATCCCATGATCAAAGCAGCTTTAGAAGCCCTCTATGCAGGAAAAGATGTGTCCAAATTACGCTCCACTGATTTGAGAACTGCACTGTTATACAAAGAAGGTCCTAAGTTGAAACTGATCAATAAACTGTTATACAGAGAAACAGTAGACAGAGGGGCAAGTAGACAAACAACAACTAGTGCTGCCCACTGCCTTCGAGACTCAGTACTGAGGTCCTTGCACAACCACATGGGGCACCTTGGTATAGACAGAACACTTGACTTGGTGAGATCCAGATTCTATTGGCCTAAGATGGGGGCTGATGTGGAGCAACACATTCGAACTTGTAAGTCGCTGCTTACAGAGGAAAGCTTTGCCCCGAGGGCTGCCCCCTTGTTAACATCACCACCAGTGCACCCATGGAGTTGGTCTGTATTGATTTTCTGAGTTTGGAGTCAGATCAAAGAAATATCAGTAATGTGCTGGTGGTCACTGACCATTTCACGAGATATGCCCAAGCTTTCCCCACCAAAGACCAGAAAGCATCCACTGTGGCCAAAGTACTTGTAGAAAACTTTTTTGTTCACTATGGGGCTCCACAAAGAATCCATTCTGATCAAGGGAGAGACTTTGAGAGTCGTCTGATCAAAGAGATGCTTTCTCTGTGGGGAGTGCGAAAGTCCAGAACCACTCCTTACCACCCCCAAGGGGACCCACAGCCTGAACGTTTCAATCGCACTTTGCTAGATATGCTAGGCACCCTGCACCCAAAGGACAAGCCTAGATGGAGCCAACAAATTAGCACCCTGGTACATGCTTATAACTGCACCAAAAGTGATGCCACTGGATTCTCCCCCTACCGCCTGATGTTTGGAAGAGAAGCTCGACTACCAGTAGATGTGTGTTTTGGGGTCTCTCCTGATGGGGTTCAAGCTGACAACTATTTACAGTATGTGCAAAAGTTAAAGGCCCAGCTAACTCATGCGTACTCAACTGGCTCAAACCATGGCTGCCAAAAGAAATCTGGCCAACAAAGAAAGGTATGATAAAAGGTGAAAGCACAGGAACTCCAGGAGGAGATCGGGTATTGCTAAGAAATCTGGGACTGCATGGCAAGCACAAGATTGCTGGCAGATGGCACCATCTCCCTCACATTGTAGTGGGCAAACTAGATGATCTGCCAGTGTACAAATAAGGCCTGAGAATAATTCAAAAGATGTAAAACAATGCATAGAAATCATTTACTGCCCATTGGACAAATCTTAATTGAGTCTGAGCCCCTAGAAGATGCCCCTCTGGACCAGTGACTAGAGCTGCTGCTAAGAAAAGACCAAGAAAGTCTGCACCTACAGAAGCAAAGTTAAGTGTTTCCCTCCACAAGTCCCAGTTGAGCATGACTGTCAGTCCATATCGGAAGAAAGTGAGAGTGACTTTGAATACTATCCTTCTTACGAACTGAGTCAATTGTTTGGGGCAATCCCTAGTCAATACTGGAGACAAAGCTGGGCCTTCTGGACTGTCTAAGCCCCAGCTTCATCCTGGAGCCAATGCTCCCAGAAAGTGAAGTGCAAAGCATCAGATCAGATGAAATGGAATCATTGTGCATGGTTGAACTGTTTGAGCTTTCAGGGAGGAAAATGATAGATTGGGGCAGACTGGTGATACACCCGAACAAGAAGAGTATTTTGAGTGCCCTGACAGTCCACTGCCAGTGTCCGAAAGCTCCATGCGAGCCAAATGTTGTGGACTCAGAAACTGTAACTCCTGGAGCTGAAAGTGCCCCAAGTTCTAGCCTCTCTACCCCATGGAGACTCCCTGACAAGTGAGGACAATGCTGAAAATGAGGCTCAGAGTGCAGAGACTATAACAGTTCCCCTAGAAAGACTGGTCGAGCTGTAAAGCCTGTGGTGCACCTCAGTTATGATTCACTTGGGAGGCCCGTGGACTTGCCTCTCAATGTTGTCCATAAAGGATGTGTATGTGTCCCGAGCTCATTGCCCAAACTGAGCGTCAGTGCTAACTCCAAGTTACTTGTGTTGCCCTCTAAGTATGGTGCCTTGCCCCATCCAGCCCCAAGGTAACTGATAGGGAAGGGCCCCTCTTCAAGTTTCATGTACAAGAGGTAATAACTTGAGTTATGGTACAATGTGTATGTAATACTGTGTAAAGAGGACGTACTGCAATGTTTCAGCAATGTGTTCTTGGTAAAATGATATATTGACTGATGATTACATGTGCAGGCCTAATGCAAATGTATGGTTGCAGTTGAAACTTGTAGAGTACTTGCTTGACGCGACGCCAAGCTTTCCCCAGTTAGGAAGGGTGTAACCCCCTGCAAATGGGGGTTCCTAAAAGACTTCCAGGAGCTTGCTTGAATGCTCCAAGCCTGAATGGTGTTTGGCATTTAAGCCATTTATCAGTGAGTGTTTTAGAACCTCTGGTACTGTCTCTTTAAGAGCTGTCTGCTTGCAGACATAATTAGTTGTATGGGGGACTGTGTGTTTCTTTGATTGAGTACCACTCAAGCTACTGCCAATTCACTCCATTTTGCAGTCACTAGGAGTGCAAAGGGAACCTATCTGAAAGATGTAACTGTTTGCCAGAAATTATTTAGAGTAATAATGAAATTACAGTTTGTCTAACCTGCTTTCTTTGCAGTCAGAACTGTGTCTGCTAGTTCCCATTCTAGTTTTGAACTGCTGAACTGGACCAATCAGTGTGGGTAAGCTAGCTCTAAAATGGTGCCTTGGACGAATCAGAACTTGGACTCATAATCTGAGCCAGCCACAAGAGGATTGTATGGGCAGTGACTCTGGGAGATGTAGTTTAGACTTCAGTGCCTTTTTGGACCAACAGCAGCAGTCTATTGTGAGTGACAGCCAATCCAGTCAAGAACTGGGAGGAACTCAAAGGAAGTGCCAGTTTTTGTCGGTTGGAGTTTCAGTTGAGCTTTGGCAGTGAAGAGGAAGGAGCCCTGTGCTTTTCAGTGTGCAGTTTTAGTCAAAACGTGTAAGGCCCAGAGTTCCGGTCTGCAGCTTGTTAGGACTGAATCCGTCCTGTGAAAAGAATCAAAGGATCTCTGAAGAGTAGAAACCAGGCTCACCCTGTAGAAGACTGGAAGAATTGCTGAAAATTGCACTCGGTCTGTCAGGAACTGAATCTGCTGTGTGTTCTCCCGGGTATTGTGCAGTAATTGCGATCGGGATACAGATGCAGCCTGCCTGAGGTATTTGTCTATGTTAAAGTACTGTACTGTGATTGTTGCACTGTATCTCATTTCACAGGAGGTCCCAGTGCCGGAACCAGACCTGGGGGTAAGTGTATACTGTGAAGGTAATTCTGATATATTGTGTGGGCCACTAGTGGGAAGAAAGGGGGGTTGCAGTGTCCCAGAGGGCTGTGACCAAGTTAGTTTAACTATTGCAAACCCTGACCTCTGGGTGGAGGCACCCGCCATTGGATCCAGGCCCCTCAACCTGTTAGTGGCAAATCAGGCAGGGGTAGTAGCCCCTGGGATAGCGCCATCTAGGGGTTACATCTAGGATCTGCAAGGAGAATCAGAAAGGCCAAAAGCATTTTGGACTGTAGTTATGACAAGCCAGAACCAAGCTGAAATCAGCTAGCTGGATAACTTTCTGAAAAATGCTACAGCAGCTTTCAGCAAGAGAGAGTTTTACACATGCACAAAGGTGCAAATAAATATGATACACAGCAGCCTTGCAGAGATGCCTCATATGATGTAACACATTTTGACACACAGAAGCACGAGGCTTCAGAGGTTACCACAAGCTTAGGAAAATATATATTTTCTAAGAAAGTCATAAAATAGCACAAGGTTGCCACATGCTTAGGAAAAAGTATATTTTCTGAGAAAGTCAGGAAGAAAATAGCATGGGCCTGATTTTAAAAAGCGTGGTGAAGAGCTTGTGCCAAGCACTGTGCCATGACACTGAGGTTCTGGCAATGCACCAAACCCCCGTTGCTGCAACTGCACCTGATTTTACAATTTTGGACACAGCTGTGGCTGTTTTCATGATTTACGGCAGCTTGCACCAAATATCTGGCACAAGCTCCGTCAAAAAGGCCCCCAGGATTGCTGCAAGTTAGGCCAGAAAACGTTGGTCTAACTTGTGGCAACTACCACATGGGATAGAAAATCCTGGTAGATTGCCACAAGCCCCATGTGCCGTATCGTCAGTGCACCCATGGCTTGCAGAGATCTAAGCCATTTGAAAATCCTGCCCCGCATGTCTGCTGCCTAACATACAGCTAGATTATTTTTTTTTTTTTTTTGCAAAATGTACTGGACCCCTCAGTAATGACGAAATACATAAATAATTGCCTCAGCAACTGTGTAAGAGTAGTACAAATGCCTGCTCCAACCCTGATCAGTGGGCTGAGCTAGCTAGCCACTCCAGGAGAAGAGTACCAGGAACATCAGCGGGCCAGCCCTGTAGTCTCCCTCTGTGGTTAGTACTCTAGGAGCCTGGTTGTCTGTTGTAAGTTACCTGATCTTTCATTATGTCATATTAGAAAATGGGTAACGTGAAACTCGCCTCCTGATTGGCTAAAACAGCCTGGCACCCGGGCTGTTATTTCTTAACAATGCCCGCAAAATAACAAGTGCCGCTGTCTAGTGCCCCATTATTCAGGATATCCTGGGACTACCCTGACATTCAAATCTCACTACCACCATTTATTTTCTGGTCGGAAAGCGAGCGATTAAGTACTTGCTACCTACTTCAATTACAGCTGCTTGCTGAAGCCGTCACCATGCGCTCACCACCATTTCCAAAACAAATCTTATTTTTTTGTTACTTGGTCAACAGTACGTAGTAGGAGCCAACAGAACTACAACGTAGTCTGACTCAAGTTAAAAAACCCAGTCATAACCCCCAACATAACCTAACAAACACCGCTCCCCAACTGCTCCAGGCAGCTTACCTTTCATACTTCCCCCACAGCTCACTTAAACTCGCAGTTCCTATGGAATGAGTGCGGCACTCCACTCGCTAGCAAACCACAAACAACCCGAATGTTACAGTACAGCAAACATCGAGGGGCACATTTCAAACCACTCGGCCACAAATTAAACTACGAAAGAAAGCTTATTTTGAGGAAAGAACAATCTCTGCATCATGGCCACCACAATAAAACAATGCAGCCCTCTACTGGCAATTATTGGCAATTCTGCCAGTTTAGGAACTACTTTACAATAAACAACATTTTTTACTGAATTGTATCTATTTTATTCTTTTCTCATGTTTAAAATTTATACTTAAAATTTATATTCAAACCATTTTCTAAGTGTAATAATACCCTCCAGGGTGGGCGTTATGGGATATAACAGACCTTCCAGGGGCTATAATTACACCCCTGGGCAGTCCGTTATATCCCAATAACGCCCACCCTGTCGGGTATTATTACTTACATAATGTTTTGGACTTTTACTTATAGTCTTCCTCTGTGATAAGCAGTCTAGGAGCTTGGTTGTCTGTTGTAAGTTGGCTGATTTTTTATATTGTCATAATAAAGCTTTGGACTTTTATGTTTGGTGTTGGCGTTTTGTTATCTGAATTATTCCTTACAAAATCCTGATGGAACTTTTTAAGAGTGTGTTCACCTTCTGTCCAGTTGAGGAATATGTTATTTATATATCAGAGGTACGCTAATGGTTTGTAGGGATGATGTTCAAAAAAAGTCTTCTTCCAGACAGGCCATGAAAGCACTGGCACATTAAGCTAGCCCAGCAATGCAGAGGGCTGAGGTGCCACAAGCGCCTTACCTCCTACCACACTGACAACCCATGTTCGGTAATGGACACGGGTAGTCAAGGGTCTGCTAAAGGAAGGGAAGATCAAGCATCCAGAGGACAGCTCTCTCTCCTCGCTCAAAGAAGGGGGAACTCTGTGGTCCACCACTCTACCGCCACTTGGAGGAATCCAGGTGGAGGCATGTGCGATCACATTAAGAGGGAGGACCCCACGTTCAGAGCACCAGAGGGCATCTCCACAGAGGTGGAACTTGAATATCTTGCCCAATGCACATTCAGGGCAGGCCAGGGAGAAAACCAGAGGAAAAAAGTGGAGGGTGAGCTTGATGAAGCCCTGTCCATCCAGTCGCAAGCCACCTCCTCCGCTCTAGGTCTGGGGCAAATCTAGACATGTAACCAGGGGGGCAGGATACCGTCCTCTCCTAGCCCTGCTATGGGGGGGGAGTAATCCATGGAGGATACAGACCCCAGCCTTGGAGGTGACTGGAGACAGCTGCAGCAGATGGGAACAGGGATTGATAGAGCGCCCATCCTGCCACAAGGAAAAAAATCTATATATAAAAAAAAAGACTGGCATATTGTTGTGCCATTTTTGTGGCCACTGTTGTCCCCATGATCTCTAAAAAGTGCCTGCCATTGACGAACAGATGCCATTATGTTCTGCAACAGAGAGACAACTCAGCTCGTGCCCTGCTCAATATGGTGTAAAATGAAATAATATTCATTAAGGATAAGAAAGCTATGTCAATGCATAGGAATATTTTTCTTGCAAACTATTACATGGTTGTGAAGTGACAGAACATGTATTGGTTTGCATGGTGGCACTATGGCAGGCTATACACAGTACCTCATTTCCAAATTCTGGTTTAGTTCCTTTCCTTCCTACCTGTCCTCACTCCTCTCTAAGGTCCCCCCTGTTCCATGCTCCCTACAGTCCAGGGACCAGAGTACCTTCTCCACTCTGCATCCACATTCTTCTGCTGGGCAATCTGTCAACTCCTATTGCCTCCCAACACTCTGGAAAAAAGCTTTCCTCTTCCTCCCACCATTCCATCTCTCCTGGCACCTTCAAGCACCTGCAGAAACTCCTCCTACCTCCTTCCTGTGCCTGTTTCTCATAGGAAGCCCTCCCTAGTGGTCCTTGTTGGTCAGGGCTTCGCCTCTTCACAAATAATCTGTTACCAATTGCACTACTTAAAGAGAGGGAGACAGAAGAAAAGAGGAAACACTTTCCACTGCTCTCTACAAAGCTTTTAAAAAACCTGACTTTCAATGTTGCCCTCTTTTCCTCTCTAGCAGGATCAAAACAGTCTCATTAGTCCATAACTCTGGCAGTACATAAACTTGACAACTGATAGGTCAAACAAAATGGCGCCAAGATATAATATAGATTTTCCCATAACTCCTAAAGTTGTCAGATGATGCTATCCCTGCACACTGATTAGCTGCTAGCAGGGTCAAGGGTTAACAAGAAAGTAGCTAAATCGTTTATTTAAATACAGTTCTATCTTTCAAGTCCCTCTGCCTGGTAGCAGGTAAACTTTTGAATACAAATAATCCCATGAATAGACGAGCACAGCTGTGCCCTATTATCCAGTGGCAAAATTAAACTGATAGTTGTTATATATAATTTGCATTATATTATAATTTTTTTTGCTGTTCTTACTAAAAAAATGCCCCTTTTTTTGAGAAATGCCAAGGGATATTTTTTTATTACCTGTCAACAATGCTGCCCCCATCTGTCCACGGCAACTCCCAGTCCTGTCTCAACCCTTCTGTGGCATATTACTTCTGCCTCCAGGTGCCATGGGGGTGATCTCATTCAGCTGCCCCCTCTTAGCCCATCAAATGTGGAAGTGCAGAGTGTCCAGTCGGGTGGGCAGGCCCAAGAACTCCAGGCTTCATCTTGTTCATTCTGGGTGTCTCCTGCTTGGTTTCAACCCTTGGGACACTGACGGCTGTGGGCTCCAATATGCACATGTGCATGCTTGTGTGTAACCCATACACCAGAGCCAAGTGGCATCCATCTCTCCCTACATCATTCACCCACTGCACTTCCACCTGCAGTCATCCAGGTAGCAGAGGTTTTGTGGGAGAGTGCAGCTCTCCCTCCCAGGAGGGGACATGTTCACTGGGATGCTGAATCCTCCTCCCCCACCCCCCCGATGACCTTGGATTGTTCCTAAACCTGGGTCATTGCCATGGGATCTTCAACGTCCACCTGAACTACTACTAGGAGGCAGTATAGTGCAGTGGGTTAAGGCTCTGAGCTGCAGATCTAGAGACCTGGGTTTGAATCCCACATCCACCTAGATGCATACTGTGTGATCCTGAGCAAATCACTTAACTTCCTTGTGCTCCCAGGTCCCATCTGGAAACAAGCTTCAGCTTAGTGTGCTACTCCTGGTTAAACAATGTTCCCTTTACTAGAATAGGCAGCCAGGACCTCAGTTTAATGTTTTCTCTGAAAGGGGGTTCTCTCAGAACAGCAGAGTGTCCCTCTAAATTCCTTGCTGGGGCACCAGTATGGTCACTTATAATCAAAGGGAGAGTGCCTCCTGCAGCACTATCAACATCACTTCCTGCTTGTAAAGAAATAAAAAAAATAACTTCTGCTTTCAGAACATAACCATGCCTACTGTTTGCTGCTACATTATTAGCAGCTCTGTGATGCAGTCCATACCCTTGCTGCTGCACTGATTCATTCTAGTGCTGGGCAGCTGAACAACGGTGTTAGGTATGGTATATTTTGAACCTTGTTTGCCTTCCATTTTGAAATTCCTGGTGGATCAAGCTGGAATGTTCCAGAGAACATGCCATCCCACACCCACAAGAGATAAGTATGCTTAATACGATGGTATTTTTATACGGATGCACACGTAGACTAATAGCACCGTCTCGCAGCTATATTTTAAAGTCAGTGTTTGGGCAGCATAACAGCTCTGTACACTGGATCCTGTTAGGTAAGGTATTTATAGAAAATTTATAGAAAGACTTCCCTAGCAACTAGGAGACTAAAATGGCCTTTATATGTGGACTTACAAGGCCATAAATCATGATCTACTCCTCATATCTGAGTCATGCTAAATATAGTAAGCCCACCCATTCCCTTAGAAGTTCCTCACAGGTCACCCTAGAAGTTCTCAGGCATTGCAGGAATTTGGGGGCATTCTCCTGCAGGTGCAATGCCCCCTCATCCTGAAGTTCTCACTTTCACTGTCAGATATCAGAGGTTATGCTGTGTTTAGGATTTCACTAAGTTAACACTGTGTAAATATCTGTAAATGCAACTAAGTCTGCTCAAGTGTTCATAATCATACTTGTATTTATTTCGAAAGCTCTTCAAGGGAAAGCATTTTGAGCTGGTAACAGCTTTTTTTCCAGATGCATCCTAGGCGAGGGGAAATGGGAAACAATTTCAGTTCAGTGCAAATATTAATCCAATAAGGGTATACAGTGCAAGTATACTACTAATCATCTGCTACAGTATATGCCCTGCTGTATATACTGATAAAGTTTGTCCACTGCAGTACTATTTTAAAATGTTGAAGTCTCTCTGTTTGTATCTCTTGTTTTCACTATTGTGCCTTCTCCGGGGCATGCAAGAGACACATTTTTGAAACAGAAGTTGCCTCAGAGGCAGACTTTATAGAAAGGACTGCCAGGCAAGGCTGTAACCTCTGCATAAAAAGAGCTGGATGGCACTGCTGTGCCAGGTTGGTGGTGTAGTGGAAAGGTTTGCAGCCTGATAAGAGACTATGAGTTCTAATCCAGACAAGATCCCTGTGGTTTTCTTTTTACAGAATGTCACTAGAATGGTAATCTATGGCGGTGCGGAGTTAGAATAGTAATATATATAGGAAAAGGTACTTAAATGGGAAAAAGAATAAGTGCAAATGTATCTTTTGCCTGGGGTATCCTTGAAAATAAATATCACTCAATAGATTTTCCTGCTAAAACAATAATTAAACAAATTAAATGTCTGTAACCATTTTTTAAAGGTTTTTATTAACAGTTTTGCATAGTTTATGCAGCACAGAGAGAAAATACACTCTTGCGTGCACATAGAAAGCTACAATTGCACTTTTATGGAATGTGGTACTTAAAAGAGAAACTATGACATAGGACCATAAAGCCTGCAATGGAATCCTGAGAATAGTTATTAAACATGTTCTTCCCTCAAAGAAACAGGGAAGTGTAGCAAATTGCACTCAGCAAAACTTTCTTGGCATTCTGCCATGCTTTTTCAGCTTCACTCTGCCATTATCATGTGAAGAAAGAAAGCTATGTCCTGCCACCCCCCCACACCTACTCAAACATCTTCTGCGCACTTCTTCAACAGCCAATGATGAAAAAGTGACTGAACTAGAAAATAAGCTATACTTTTGTGTCTTTGGAAAATGTGTTCTATATGGGTAACGTCACATTATTTAACTTGTGTATTATACAATGGCAAGAAAGAATCTTGGACTGTGATTGGTCAGTTTGGGGCTGGACCCATGGCGTTATCTCAGCATACACCACAGGTCTAGTCTCATCACTGTGAAACAATATGAATGAGCATCTCCTCTTAAGAAACAAAAATATTTTTCTACACTAATAAAAACATTCTTTAAATATTTTTTTTATTTTATATATAACAACAAGCCATTGTATAATAGATATAATGCACTCCAGGGTGTGTGTCATGCTGGGATAATGCCATGCCTGGGTTACTGGACGCACCCAGCCTGCGGCCTCGTGCCCAACCCCCCCAGGCATGGCGTTACCCCAGCACGACACACACCCTGTCATGCATTATTTCTTTATTAGACAGATATTGTATAACAAGTTTCTACAGCAAATGCATCACTCTAACAGTAACATATACTGTACATTATTCTGCGGGTCATCCAAATAGTATGGGCAATACAAACAATTTTTGTCACTTTTGCACTTTTTTATTAATTCGTATTTTAAATTAGAAACATAGACAATGATGGCAGAAAAAGACCAGTGGTCCATCCAGTTTGCCCAAGTTCCCTATAATCACTGGAACCTACTCTTCCTTCAGGGTACTGACCCTGCCTCTCCTCTCTCTATTCTCCTCCTTGGTCCTGTTGCTGCCAGTAAAAACAGGTTACTCACCTATAACAGTAGTTCTAGGAGTGGTATATGATGTTCATCCACACTCTTGGCAGTGTCCTTTCCCCTTTAAGGCTTGCCAGAAAGTCTTCAAGCTAGCTCCTCCCCACCGACCCACCAGGTGGTAACTCCCTTAGTACCGCCCTGTGATGTCAGATCTTGCCCGCTGGAAGCAAGACTGATGCGCCACTTGCCAGGGGAGGCCAGGTGGGTCAGTGTGGATGAACATCATATACCACTCCTAGAACTACTGCTATAGGTGAGTAACCTGTTTTCCTAGGGATGTGGATATGATGCTGTATCCACACTTTTGGCAGACTCCTAACAGTTCTCTGGGGGGGGGGGGGCAAGGTGTTAAAAGTCTTAGCGACAACACTAGTATAATCATAAAACTGGCAGACAAAGGTGGGAGAATAGTGCTTCAGGTTAAAGAACAATATAAACTAATGTGTTTAGAACTAATACTAGATGAGCACAATTATGAGAAATGGCAAGGTGATCCAACCCAAAAGTTGAAAGGTCAGATTAAAGAAATGCTGACAGAATATGTGGATATGGACTGGTTAAAACAATGGGAAGCTGACATCATGATTAAAGAACACCCTAGAATACCCACCTTTTATTGCTTACCAAAGGCTCACAAAAATGCAAGTAAACCACCTGGCAGGCCTAGTGTGTCTGGCATTGACTCTGTACTAGGACCTATATCCAATTATGTTAACTTTCACTTACCGCTGATAATAGAAACAACTTCTACATATGTGAGGGATTCAACAGACATTATGAATAAACTTTAGCAACTAACGGAAGAAGGGAATTTACCAGAGGGAACCATTTTGCTGATATTTGATGTAGCTGATTTATATACATCAATACCTCACATAGAGGGAGTGATTGTGGGGGATGGTCTCTGAGGCACTCCACCTACCTTACATCATGGGTTTGTGTACACCGATAGGTTGTCTTGATGCACATGTGACCAATAGATGAGTACATCCCCTCTGGATGTCCCTGATCACTTGTAATCAGTTCCTTTTGTGCATCTATCAAGGTTGTCGCACTCCTCCAGAGCTCCACTTTACTGACCTTCACTACAGGTAGTAATATAGCTACAAACATCCCTCACTACTGCTTGCCTTGCATGATCAGACAGATTAGCTAGCTCTGCCTCTCTTGGGCACGTTGGTATGCGTTAGACCCAGTTAGACAGGAATATTGTGCATTCCACAAGGTTACTTGCAAAACCCACTGTTCTGGGCCTACCTGATAGTACTGTGCTTCACAGCCTACCCTACTCCTGCTCGCATTACTCTCCTGTCTTGGCTCCGCCACGCTCTGGACCCCCCTCACTGCAGCGGCTTCAGATGCTAACTCTCCATGCTGGCACGGTTGCTGGTATTTCCTTGAACTTACTGCCTGCCACCTCAGCGCTCTGACAACCCCATACACGTGGTCTCAGACGCTGCCCTTACCAGCAACTACGACCTAGCACTCTGGACTCCCCTCATGTAGCGGACCCAGACGCTTCCCATGTAGCACCCGATCTCAGTATGCCATAACACACTGCACCACCCAAGCCCAGCGGCTCCTCTCTGCCAGGATCAGCCACCACCTACCTGCTGCCACTTCTGCTGAGGACATTCATCCACCGTCTAACTGCTGCCACTTCTGCAGAGGACATTCCACGCTGTGGCATCTCTGCTGTGTTTTGCTGCCAAGATGGATCCCACAGCATGTTATTTTATGACCCCCCCGTGGGGTCCGCACCCTTGCCACGCCATCACCTTCTTCCTCCTCCTCAAAGCCTCTCCTCGCACTGCTACATCAGGCACGCGATCCTATTGGCCACGTCACGCTCGCGAGACTTCCCCTTAAGTCTCGTTCGTTCTAGAGCACTGCACGGCACTCCCTTAACCGTGCGATGCGGTCCACAGCAGTTGTCAGCAACGAATGGCGCACAACAGCCCACTTCTCCGTGTTGTTCTTACCACCTCACTGCTTCCGCTCAGCCCCACGTTGCTTGCCTGTTACACCAACTACACCCTTACTGGCAGGACTTCCGACTGCACTTCCGCTCCATTTCATGGAGCCTTCCTCTTAAAGGCATACCAACATCCCCTGCATGCACACTACACCTACAGGGAGGCACATAATGAGGCATCCACTGGACGTCAGCGCCACGCTGACAGGCCATGTGGCCCCTATTCTGGCACTTATTTCTTATTACTTGCCAGTCTCTGCAGTCCATCCATTCAGCGCCTCCTGCAGCATGTACACACCCCATTCAGCTTATGCAGCCCATAACCCCCTGACACTGTCAGCATTTCTGTTGTAAACTGACTACTGCATCAGGCCACCACCGTACCCCGCAGTAAGACTCTCTTCTCTATCTCCTCAGGTGAACATGCCTAAATCTAGGAGCTGCAGACAGTGTAAAGTACCACTGCCATCTCACCAGTCAGGCAGACTGTGTGCATCCTGCGTGGAGGACTTCACCACACAACCTGACCCTCATGCCTCGGAGGATGACGCATCTCCTTCCTCACCTGCTCCAATCAACCAACACCACTCAGACAACCAACACCGCTCAGACACCACTGCAATGCTCCTTCAAAACAACAAACTCATGCAGGCGCAACAAGAGGTCTTGGCAGCGATGTTACACCAACTAACCGCACTCTCCAAGCACCAACAGATCCACCTGACACATGACACAACCCGCTCCCCACTCCTTAACAGACAGACGGAGGAGCCCATGCCCACTTCCCAGGCCGACTCAGACGCCTCCTCCGATGAGGAAGATGGCAGTCTACACCACGACCCACAAACACTCACCGCAAAGTAATGCTTTCCTGACCAAATACCGCCTCTGGTTCACCACATTATGGAAACGGTGGGATTCGACACCACTACTCCCGCCACACCATCTAAGTTAATTCCGTCTCTACAACCCGCAGCTAAACCAGCAGAGGCCTTTCCTGTCCGTGAGGCCATCGAGGAGATTGTTCTCAAGGAATGGTCATCCTCGGAACCCACCAGAATTCCGGAGAGGAAATCGTGGGACAGAATGTACCCACTGCAGGAGGATAAACTTGCCCTCTGGTGCACCCCACCAGCCATGGACCCTCAGATAGTGGCCCTCAACAAAAAGACGGTCCTACCTACCGAGTCCGCCTCAGGTCTCAGGGATCCAATTGACAGAAAGCTCGAGGACCACCTCAAAGAAATGCTGAACTTGCGGCTTGGGCACCATAGCGGCCGCAATGTATTATGCCACCAGGCGCAGCTCACCTGGCTCAGGAACTGCAAAGTCCATCCACGAAATCCACCGAGTCCTCCCTATTAGATAACACCATTCTCTCCACCAAATACCTGGCAGACATGGCAGTCGATTCATAAAGATCAATGCCAGATCAGCGGCTATTACTAACCGTGCCCGGAGGTCACTATGGATGAAACTCTGGGACGCCGACAAGGAATCAAAGGCCACATTACACAAGCTTCCATTCAAAGGCGACATGCTGTTTGGACAGGCACTAGAGAAGTACCTAAAAGGAAAAGAGGACGGACGACTTCTAGCTCATGAGCAGACCAGAACTCCCTTTCTCCCTACCCGCTTCTGCAACCGGCACCAGTCCTTTCCTGACAAACGACGCAGCGGCTACATCTTCCGTGGTACCACCTTCCGACAAAACTATTTCACCCCCTACCAATACCCAGATACAGAGGTAGAGGCTCCACACAACGTGGCAGAGGAGGCTACAACCATCGCAATAGCTCCCGCTCCTGACTACGCACTGCCACAGGGATGCCAACCGCCAGTGGGTGCACGACTGACAATGTTTCTGCAGCACTGGGACGCAACCACCAATGACAAATGGGTTCTAGAGATCATACGAAGTGGTTACGCCATACATTTCACAAGAACTCCACGACAGCACAGAATGCTTCACTCCACATTTTCCACACGCAAATACACCGCAGCCCACATTACTACCGCTATTCAAGAATTACGCACCAACAATGCCATTGCTCCAGTCCCAAGGCCAGAAGAAGGTATAGGCATCTACTTCATGGTCCCAAAAAAGACAGGGGGATTCCGCCCCATCTTAGACCTCAAATACATCAACAAGTCAGTGCAATACATTCCCTTCAAGATAGAGACGACAAGGTCCACACTCAGATCTCTACGCCACGGTGATTTTCTCACTTCCATCGACCTAAAGGACGCTTACCTACATGTGCTAATGCGCCCATCGCATCACAGATTCCTACGCTTCTGCATTCTAGGCCAACACTACCAGTACAAAGTGCTGCCTTTTGGACTGGCGTCAGCACTGCGCATATTCACAAAGGTTTCTGTGGTGATAGCAGCCCATCTCTGACAACAAGGCATTCACGTAATCCCATACTTGGACGACTGGCTCATACGTACCAGATCTCTACAGCAATCCCTACGGGAGATGCAACAGGTGGTACAGTGCCTACAGAGTCACGGATGGGTACTCAACCACAAGAAGAGCCAACTGACACCCACTCACACCATGGAACACTTAGGCACTCTAATAGACACAACAAATGGTTTAGTTACTCCTTCCCCTTCCCACATCGACATCATTTCAACAGTACGCAAACTACGGGCGGCAAAACATCTCACTCTCTGGGACATTTCACGAATGCTAGGTCTCATGTCATCCACCATTGACACAGTTCCCTGGGCCCGCTGGAACGCCAGACCACTAATGGCATTCCTTCTTCACCACGGACATGCGCCTGACCTAGCCAGCCCAGTCACTCTGACACCCAGAGTAAAGTCCAGCCTACACTGGTGGACAAACAGATGCAAACTGACACAGGGCATGCCTTTAGACATTACACCAGACATCTCAATAGATACCGACGCAAGCCTATCTGGATGGGGAGCAGTACTAGGCCAGCATACTGCTCAAGGACACTGGTCCCAATCCGATACAAAACTCACGATAAATGTCTTGGAAATGAAGGCAGTCTTCAAAGCACTACTGTACTTCTCCAAACTCGTACAAAACAAACATGTCCAAATCCGATCAGACAATCAAACCACAGTGGCATACATAAACAAACAGGATGGCACAAGAAGCAGGGCAATGATGTCACAAACATCCAAGCTCCTCTCATGGTCCCAAACAAGGTTGAAGTCAATATCAGCCATTCATCTGGCGGGAAAACTCAACCTCACTGCCGACTGGCTCAGCAGGGAGATGATTCATCCGGGCGAGTGGAAACTTCACCCGCACATCTTCCAAGCCCTTGACCACAGATGGGGGCCAGTAGACATAGATCTCATGGCCTCCCACAAGAACCACCAATGCAAGACTTACTGGTCACGGTACAAGGACCACAGGGCAATAGGAGTAGACGCCCTCTCCGCCAAATGGACATTTCACATCGGATATGTGTATCCACCGATACCCCTCATCCCTCAAGTTCTACGCAAAATACACATGTCCAGAGCCCGCGTCATTCTGGTGGTGCCGCACTGGCCAAGAAGAGCATGGTTTGCAACACTGGTATCCATGGCATTAACACACCCATGGCACCAGGAGTGTAGCCAGAAATTTCCGTTTTGTACAAAGTCTCCAACAGTTACACCCCCACATTAAAAAATGTACACATCCTTTCCAAATGGCACCCCCTTCCAAACAAGTCAGATTGTTGTCAGATGATTTCTCTACTCTCTAATGAGGTTATACATGTATCAGACACTCCTAAGTGGCCTACACTAACCCAAATACTACAGATTAGAATGATAATATTAACAGAGTGGCTTATGGTTTGTGACAGGCACTCAACAAAACTGTACACAAATGTGTACAGTGAGTATGCCTGTCTACACCCTTGCATGGCACCTTCCACTAATGCCAGACCTCCTCACACAGGGCTCACTTACACACCCCAACCTCCGGCAACTACAGCTGATGGCATGGCTCCTGAAAGGGAGAGACTGCTGAAGGCAGGGTACCACCCTTCAGTTATTCAGACCATAGCCTCTTCATGTCAAACTTCAACGATTACAACTTACAAACGACACTGGGACATATTCCACAAATGGTGTCTGCATCACAAGATAGCCTCCTCTACTTGCACCATTCCGCACATCCTATTATTCCAGCAGGAGGGACTACAACTAGGACTTTCACCATCCTCTCTGAGGGTTCAAGTGGCTGCTATTGGAGCAGCAAGAGGCCCGATTCAAGGGACGACTCGGCAGCAAACATACGCCCCACCCGCAAACCAACACTCGCACCTTGGGATCTACCACTTGTCCTGACAGCAATGACAAAGCCACCCTTTGAGCCCCTTGATTCCATTCACCTCAAATGGCTACAACTTAAGACCGTGTTCCTCACGGCCATTGAATTCGCCAGGCGAGTGGGAGAATTACAGGCACTTTCTCATAAGGAACCCTTCCTGCAATTTTACCCAGACAGAATATCCATGCGTCCAGTTCCTTCCTTTCATCCCAAGATTGCATCTCAGTAACACATCAATCAATCCATTGAAATTCCTGCCCAACTCCCACAGGAAGAGGTTCAGGCCGACCCTCAGCTAAGACTACTGGGCATGACTCGGCTCCTCTCAGCATACATTGCGCGCACTGAGCCTATCCACCAATCGGACAGACTTTTTGTCATCACACAAGGGCGATGAAGGGGCCAACCTGCGTCAACAGCATCAATAGCTGGCTACCTCAGAACAGCTATTTCAGAGGCCTACAAAGCAAGCAATGTGCCAGCTCCCACAACGTTGAAGGCACATTCCACCAGGGCTATTGCAACTTCCTGGGCTGAACGAAACTTAGCCACAGCCGAAGAAATTTGCGCTGCTGCTATTTGGTCAACCATTCACACTTTCACACGCCACCACCGCTTGGATGTCTCTCACCAGACCAAGACAAACTTTGCCACAGCGGTATTACTGGCTGCCAGACCAGCTCACAGTGACATTCTCACATCTACCCCACCCTAGACTTCTGATCACTGCTTTTGAATAACCCATGATGTAAAGTAGGTGGAGTGCCTCAGAGACCATCCCCCACAATGGTAGTTTACTCACCTGGTAAAGGTGATTGTGGGGGAATGGATCTCTGAGGCACTCCACGTCTCACCCTATACAAGACAGTGACAATGTCAAGGACTTTATACACAGGCACACAACCATTGCCAGCGATATACCATACTGTGTAGCCACTGCTCACCACAATAAATTTTATAACTCGTTTAACTACATAGTCCACCACATGCCAGTTATTTAAGGTACAAGTGGGGGGGCAACATGACTTCTTCTCATTTCAGATACAGCTTTGGAAGACATCGAACTGATTACAAGTGACCAGGGACATCCAGAGGGGACGTTCTCATCTATTGGTCACATGTGCATCAAGACAACCTATCAATGTACACAAACCCATGATGTCAGGTAGGTGGAGTGCCTCAGAGATCCATTCGCCCACAATCACCTTTACCAGGTGAGTAAACTACCAATAGTATGGGTAAAATGTTAGAGAAGAGAGGTGAACAGGTCACACCTAAAACTGAATTATTATAGGATCTTGCAGGGTTTATCCTGAAATACATTTATTTTGAATTTAACAGTGAATATTTTTGGCAAAATAGAGGGACAGCGATGGGCAGCACGATGGCGCGCCTGCCTATGCTAATTCCTTCATGTACGACTTTGAAATTAACATTGTATTAAATCAGGACCATAATAATCATTACGAAAATATGGTGGCTGGGTACCACTATACTGATTATATTTTATGTTTATGGAAGTGAACTGAGGAGGATTTAAAAGACTGTTATGAACAGTTAAATACAAGGAGTCAGAATTTCAAATTTATAATGCAGTATAGTACTGAGAGCATAGCTTATCTGGATTCATTGAATAAAAAACAGTAAGGGAGACTTGAAACCGCTCTATATAGGAAAACTACAGATAGGAACACTTTACTTCATGGAACCAGCTATCAGGAGCCCAGACTGAAAAATAGTATACCGTATTCCCAGTTAGTTAGGGTTAAGAGGAACTGCATTACATAGAAACATAGAAACATAGAAGTTGACGGCAGATAAGGACCGCAAGGCCCATCCAGTCTGCCCATTTCTTTTTCTACCTTATAAATGTGCCATCGGCCTTTGCTCTCTAGAAAAAGATTTTAAAACAAATAAAATTTACATGATTCAAAGGTTCAGGGACAGAGGATATGCTGAAAATACACTTAGGACAGAAGACTACAGAACAGAAAATAAAGAGCGAACTGACGTATTAACAGGAGAACATTCCAGAACAACGTCAGATCGAGTGGTTCTGGCCATTAAATATAATCATAAAATGACAGAAATAAGAAAAATAATAAATAGAAATTGGCACCTAGTTACTATAGACAACACCCACATCACAGGTTTGCAAGAGAGGCCCATAATAGCAGCCAAAAGAGTGAGGAACTTGAAAGATAAACTTGTCAAATCGCAATTTAAGCAACAAACATCGAAGGGAGGACAACAGTTGTTGGGCCCATTGCAGCCTGGGATGAAGCCCTGTGGACAATGTTCTGTATGTGGACATACAAGCAAGAAAAAAACATTTCAATATCCTCATATACTGTAAATCAGACATTATTTTTTTGTGTTATTTATTTTCTCCCCTACATGCTACCACCTCAGCCACTCCTTCAGGCTGTGCCAAGGCTGCATCTGATCCATCTTGTTCTGAGCCCCGACCCTCATATTGCAGTCGTCCCCCAGGGTAATCCAGATGTAACCCATCGCCAGGCGGGTCCCCCTCCTCCGAGGGGAAGGCATCAGAGGAGCAGGCTAGCACAATACTTGGCCCTCAGGGAACTGCTGAGGGATCGGGAGCTCCAGGATATTAACAGCCTCAGATCGCCAGGCAGCCATCATCCGGCTGAATGCGGAACCATTTTCCACTTTTCTGGTGACATTCCCTTGCGTTGAGTCTGCCCTGCCCCAGTCTCCACTGGAGGCTGCTTCAGAGTGACGCATCCCTGCTACCCACCCCAGGAGAGGAGAGCAGTCTTTACAGACACTCAATCCTCTCCTTCCCCTGCCAGCCCCTGGCGTCCCGAGTCCATTCCTGAACCCGGGTTGCTGGTGTGGCTCGAGGTAAGGCGCCAGCGCCTCAGCCCTCTGCGCCACTGGGCAGGCCAAAATCACACATTTGATATAAGAGAACACACAGACTACTCAACAGAAGGGGTGGTATACCTAATTCAATGCCCATGTGACCAACTATATGTTGGGCAGACGAAGAGGGTGCTTAAAGTAAGGATACAGGAGCATAAGGAGGATATAAGAAGGAATGATGAGAGATCCCCAGTGGCACAACATTTTAATCAGGAGGCACATACAGGAGCATCACTCAGGTTCTGGGAGTTACAAGTAGTAACTCCACCAGAGAGAGGGGGGGGATTTCAAAAAGAAGTTAGAAAGAGTAGAGATTAAATGGATTTTCAACCTGAAAACACTGGATCTGTTGATAGGAATAAACATTGAAAGTAATTGTCATTCTTGTACGTAGGATAGTAGTAGGGGTGGACAATAGAGATAAAATATAAGGTTATTAGTTTAGAATAATTAAATGTTTTTAGGGATTTGTGGTGGATTGGTGAGGGGAGGAAACAAGTCAAAGAATTTATGCATGCAATAAGGAGTTTTATTTTATTAAAAAAAAGTATAAAACAAGAAAAAGAAACAGTGTATGGTGCTGATGCACTTCTTTGATGGTGTTTGCTATAAATTAAACTAGATCCTAAAAATTGTAGCAAATAATTAGCCCCCCCCCCCATTACCTGGAATGACTGGGTGCCTTGTAGATAACAATATTGAAAATATGCATAAGGAACCAGTAAGAGACTGTGAGATTACCTTGTACCAGGATAGCAAGCATACAGTTGAAATAAGGGAACTTTGTTGTGATTGACTTGTGCAGAATGAGCCCATCTGTGAAAGCCAATCACGGCTGTCGGGCTGTGAGTGTACAGTTGCTTAGCAACACTTCTCGCACATTGCAAGAGTACAGGGAGGAGACATGTCACCTCCTCAGCTTACACAGACAGGCTCCAGAGGGTGGAGCAGTACTGAGTTTTTGCGCTTTGAAGCAGCCGCCATAATGGTTACTGCTTTTGATGATAAAGTAGGGAAGTGTAATTCAATGCACCAAGTATATGTAAATTAATTACAGTCAGTCTAAAATAATGCTAGAAAAGTTATATTTTAAAGCTATGTAGGCTGCAAATGAATTTTACTGTTAATGTTATTAAGGAGTCAGTAGGAGAAATGAATGCATTTAGAAGCAATAATCTCAGTGTTGTAGTTTATTATAAATAACACCCTAACTGAGTTATGTATTGTATTTATATATTAATCTGTATGTAATCTATGTCTAATATTTCTTGTACAATGTTGATGTTTATAACATATAAACATAATAAACATTTTAACTGACACAAAAAAAAACTGCTACACAGCAGTATTTAGAACACAAGGTAATCACTGGACTTTGAATAATGTTTAAAAGTATAAGAAAGTTAAACCAAATTATTTGAATACGATTATACATTGGAAACTAAGGAGTCTTTCACCTTTTGTATCTGCAGAAAGGATAAATAAGAAATAAGAACACAACGAAACTTGTTAAAAAAAAATTTAAACACAGGAATTCTAAAGACTGCAGGTACATGCCTTGTGGTACAGCGGGGTTTCAGATTTTTATAACAGAAGTTACAGAATATGCACGAATCAGTTATTTAATGGTGGTGGATAAGAATTAAAAACAATTTAAGATAAAAAATAAAATTGTTTGCAAAGGTTGGTGGTAACACTAAAACGCTTTCATTAGTATGTATTCAATAGGAGGTACATGGCTAAGAAAGTTTAAGACTAAAGACAGTAGATCCAATGAATGCTAAAAATCATGATCAACAGTAAGGTGAATATGAATAAATGAGAGATATAATCTAAATTGAACAAGACAATGAAGATTGAAATAAAAATGTGCCGGCCTGTCGGTACAGCGGTTGGATTTTTGTCTGCGATGCCGGTGACCTAGGTTTGGGAACGGACTCAGGTCGCTGGAGGGCCGGCTGGGGGGAGAAGGAAAGGAGCATCCACTGATGGTCCATCTCCAGGGAGGGTGGGGATGCGGTTCAAGTCTGCTGACCCCTAGTGGAGGCTAGGGGTACAGTGCGACGCTCGACCCATGATGTCTATGAAGTGACGGACGTCTGGCGATTGCCATGATGTCAGTGGCACGTCACTCCTCTGGAGAAAACGGGAAAATGGTGCCAGGGCTGATCAGGTGACAGCCTCCCTGGATCTCCAGCTCTGGGCTCCCAGACTTCCATCTGCCGCCTCAGCAGCACCCAGGGTGGTGAAGTATGGCTGGAAGGCTCATCCCTCATGTAAGTAAGGGACCCGCCCAATGAAGGGATGCATCAGGGATACCTGGGTAGGTTACAATGTTGGGTGGTGGAGTCAGGAGACTGCCGGGCTGGGAAGATCCCCTGAGGGGCCCGAAGGAGTGATCGGCTCTGGGGGGGGGCGGAAAATAAATGATGCAAAAAAACCAAAAGAAATAGAAATGTATGTATTTGTGTTAACAGAAACTATGAGAACCCCGTGAACAAGCTCTTTTACAAAGTGAAACATAGGGGGAATAAAAGAAATTAATGATTGAAGAAATCTGAAGTGTTAAAAAATTATTTTGAAAGGGCTCCCAATAGAATCAATAGTACAAGCTGTTACAGCACCTCAGGGAGTTGAAGAAAGAAACCAGAAAATTAAAACCATTACCCACATGCACAAGGGCATGTGGATATAATGTTCTATCCACACTCTTGGCAGATTCCTAGCAGTTCTCTGGGAGGAGGGGGCAAGGCACACATGCCCTACTTAGGAAACACAGATTGGAGAACTGAGACCCTAAAACCAGCATCCCGGCGTGACTCAAGGTCAATGTGGTAGTGGGAAATGAAGGTGTGTGCTGACTTCCACGTAGCAGCCTGACAGATTTCCTGGATAGGGATGTCCCTGGAAGCAGCCACCAAGGCAGCAGTATGGTGGGTGGAATGAGCCCTTAGCTCTACGGGAGGCTCCCTACCCACCAACCTGTAGCAGAGGTCGATGCAGGATACAATCCACCTGCCAATCATCCACTTTGCTGCCAGTCTGCTAGGTGCGGCTTCACCGTAGGTGACAAAGAGCTGGTGAACCTCTCCCTGAATTTTAGCCATGTGCTCCTAACAGGTTAGTGCTTCATCGCAGGTCCAATGTATGGAGCCTGTTCTTGGCCTCCAAGGTGTGGTTGGTAAAGTACACTGGGAAATTAATCACCTAGTTAAGGTGAAAATCCAACACAACTTTCAGGAGGAACTTTAGGTTGGGGCGAAAGACAACCTTGTCCCTGTGGAAGACCAGGTAAGGAGACTCCACTGAGAGCTCCTGGAGCTCACTGATCCTTCTGGCTGACATGATAGCCACCAGAAAGGCGGTTTTCAATGACAGATCTGACATCTCACATCTGTGCATTAGTTTGAATGGCTTACCCATGAGCTTTGCCAACACCAGCAACAAGTCCCAAGGTGGTGGTGGTTCATGCACCAGAGGGGAAATGTGATCAAGGCCTTTGAAAAACCACCAGACCACCTTCTTCTGTGCCACTGAATGCATACCAGCCTGCACCCAGTAGGCAGAGATGGCTGCCAGGTGCACCTTAAGGGTCGTCAACCAAAAGACTGACTGAGAGAGGAACCAAAGGTAGCTCAGAATGCTAGCCACTGGACAAGATAAGGGGTCCAACCCCTTGCCCTGACACCAAATGGAGAGCCACTTACATTTGAAGGCATAGCACTTTTGGGTCAACTCCTTCCGAGAAGCCTCAATTACAGTGAGGACATCTTCAGAAAGACCCAAAGTGGGCCAGCCCAGTGGCGCTAAGGGTTGAGGCACTGGATGCCACACCTCACACCACGCCGGCGACCTGTGTTCGGAAATGAGCACGGGCCACCGGGGGCCGGCAAGGGAGGAGAAGGATTGAGCACCCGACAGCCACTCTCCTTCTCTAGAGAGGGGAATCTGCAGACCTCGTTGTGATACCACCACCTGGGGAAGCCCTAGTGGTAGGTGCAGGAGGAAGCAGCATGGATTGGGGTGAAGCGTCAGCCAACAGCCAGAGTGGAGGACACATCTCAGCATGCCCCTGACTCATTGACTCTCATTGCATGCTAATGCTCAGGGGTGGGACAAAAATTAAAAATGCTCCCCATGTCAGCGCCGGTAGATGGGTCTCGGAGGACGGCGCTCTGAGCTTCTAGGGATTCCACGCGCAGGTCACATGCTCCATCAGTGTTCTGGGGGAGTTTATGGGTGACTCTGCCACCCCGGCCAGGGGGTTATCCAGAGGATCTAGGGTAATGAGCGGGGCACAAATATGTGTGGGTGATTCCTGGAAGGACTCCAAGGTGGGTCATCAATGAGGCCCTGAAGAGAGGGGCCGACATGTGGACAGGTAGGAGAGTTTCCCTGCACAAAGGAAGGGAGTGCATCCTGCCCTGTTTGTTGAGGTAGTACATGGTCATGGTGTTATCCATCTGGACCTGAACAACCTAACCCCAGATATGTGGAACAAAAGCAGTCAGCGCCAACTGAACTGCCCAGAGCTCCAGCAGGTTGATGTGGCACGGGGACTTCTCAGGGGTCCAGAGCCCATGGACTCTGTGTTCCCCCAGGTGGGCACCCCAGCCTATAAGGGATGCATCGGTCATCAAGATGACTATTGGCTCTGGGGGGACAAATGGGATACCTTCCTGCAGATGTTCAGGACTAACCACCACTGAAGAGTGTCCCATATCAGCTGGGTCACAGTGACTGACTGGTCGAAGTGGCCCTTGCGTTGAGACCATTGGCAGGCCAGCTCCCATTGCAAAGAGTGAATTCTCCAGAGGGCCCAATGGACCACACTGGTGCATGCTGCTATATATCCCAAGAGATGCAGGAAGTCCCAAGCAGTGCACAACTGCCCAACCCAAAATAATCAGGCAAAGGAGGAGAGAGCTTCCACCTTGTCCACCGGGAGTCGAACATTGGCTCTGTGAGAGTCAAGGTCTGATCCAATGAAGTGAATCACCTGCAAGGGCACAAGTTCTGATTTGACCTCTTTGACCAGGAGGCCAAGAGAGATGCAGATTTGGAGGGCCAGATCTCTGGACCTTCTACCTCTTGCTTGGAGGGACCCACAATTAGCCAGTTGTCCAGGTAGGGGTATACCTGGACTCCTCGGTGCCTCAGGTAAGCAGCCACCACTGCTATGCATTTGATGAAGACCCTGGGGGCCGAGGACAGACAGAATGGCATGGCCTGGAACCTGTAGAGGATCCCCTCTGCCCAGAACTGGAGGAACCGGTGGTGGGATGGACAGATTGGGATGTGGAAAAACACGTCCTGAAGATCCAGAGAGCAAAACCACATGTCCTGCTTGAGAGATAGTATGATCTGAGACAGAGTGACCATCCTGAAGGTGCGTGGCCAGAGAAACTTGTTTAGGTCATGCAGATCTAAGATGGGGCACCAGCCCCACATCCGTTTTGGCACCAGGAAGTACCTGGAGACAAATACTGGGTGTTCTGGAGGGTCCAGTACAGGAGCAACAACCTCCTTGCAGAGGAGCTGGTCATTGTCATCTTGAAGGGCCGACAGGATGTCGACGGACACGATCAATGGGTCACGTGATGTAGGTGCCGATTGCAAGCCTCCATTGTCTCCTCCAGCCACCCGATCGCTATTTTTATCTAATTTCATGATTAAAGTCTGGCTAACTCTTAGCAAAGGGAAAGGCAAAGTTTTTTAGAAGGCTCTCTTCACTTTGAGTCACAGTGACAGCACGAATGGAGGTTGAGATGAGCAAAAATCTCCCCAAAAGAACGCCGTCTAACACTCCTGAGAAAGGCCCTAAGAAGCCTAGGCCTGCGAGTTCAGCTGATCCGGGCGAAGTAACCCCTAACCCTGCTGAGCAAGAGCCATTAACTCTGGCCAAGTTTCTCACTGAATTTAAGCCTTTTAAGGAGGAAATCACGTCTATGACAGCTGAAATCAAGATATTGTCATCCGCTTTAGAGGAAGTAGCATGGCGAACCTCAGATGCTGAAGTGAAAATTCACTCTTTGGAAAAGAGAGTGGAGAAAGCTGAATCGGAGTTGATAACTACAAGGCAGAAGATGTCTAGAATGGAGTCTAAATTAGAGGACCTTGAAGGTCAAAGTAGAAAAAATAATGCAGTCCTGATAGGGCTGCCTGAAGCTGAAGAAGGGCAAGATGCAGTTCTCTTTATTCAGAAATTCGTGGAGCGGGCGGCTGGCCCCTCACCTCACGGGGCCAAATATGCTATAGAGAGGGCGCATAAGGCCCTTAGACCACCCCCCCTTCGGGATCACCACCTAGACACCTAATATTTAGGTTCCTCAACTATCTTGAACGCCAGTATTTTCTAAAGAAAGTCAAGGAGGCGCAAGGTATCACCTGGGAAGGTAAAAAAGTAAGAGTGGCCCAAGATCTCCCTGCTACAGTCCGGCAGTGGCGCTCCGCCTTTCATCCCTACATCTCAAAGTTAATAGCAGCTGGTATTCACTTTAAAATGTTGTACCCGGCGAGGTTACAACTGTTCATCTCGGGGGTATGGCACAGTTTTAACTAACCGGAGATGGTTCGCTCTGGATTAAAGGAACTGCTCCCTGATCTCCTCCAAGAAGTCTGAGCTGCATTTGTGGCTGACTTTGCAAATGTAATATGCTCCCGGGGTCTTATTTTGGATGCCAGCCTTCTTCGCTTTTCACTCCTGAGTTAGGGGGAAGAATTACCTCCAGTATCCTTAGCTGATACCCTCGGCAGAACGAATGTGGCAGAAGCAAGTCTACTTCGCCGGAGAGTCAAGATTTTGCTGGACTCTTATTTTCTGCAAGTTCTTTTAATTAAAGACTTATTTAGTGTTCAGGTTCCAAGGAAGCAATGGAATGCAGATTTGTTGGATTTATGTTTAGATTTAGAGGGGAAGGTTTCCCTATCAAATAACTATGTTTTGTTTTTTGTTCTTATCACTGTGTCATTCTCCTCAATGTAATGTAACCGAATACAGAGGGCGCTGAATAGTCTTTCTCCCTAAGGGATTGATGAATCTTTAATTTGGATATTTATGTGACTCCCTGGTAAGGGAACACTTTGATTCCAATCCAGAAGGATCATCTTACCAAGCTTAATACTGATTTATAAAGGGAAAAACTCAAGCCAAGTTTTCTATGAGTGGGGTCATTTTCTCGTTACTCCCAAGACAAGGGAATATGCGTCTTTTAGTTTAGTTAAGCCGCTAGGGGGGGTATTGTTTCATTGTGCACATTCATTTGCCGGGCTGGCAGCCTTTACTTTGGTTTTAACATTTAATTTATAGCTCTCCCCCCAACAGAATAGGGATGTGTTAAAATGGCAAGCATAAAATGGGGAGAGACCTGTAAGCTACCCAAATGCTCGGTAACCAATTTAATTTTTGAATGATACTTGCCGACTTTGTGATCGAGCTGGCGCTTGAGTTAATAGAGGGCTCCCTGCCCGAAACTAATTCCCAAGGGATGATGACCATCATATTATATGCTGTTGCTAGTTCGATATCGCTTCCCAGTTCTAAGGCCAAAGTACCAAAGCTGACAGGATAATATCAATAAATGCAGATATTGACAGGCACTTAACATAGTTCAGCTTAAGCTTCAAACAAAGCGAATTCGCAGCTGATACTCAAGATAAAGCGACATAATTGAATTCGCTCATGGGGATCCTAATAAAGGCCAATTGGCTAAGTCAAGTTTTTAAGCAGTAAATGGACATTAGCAGCAGGGCTATAGAACTGATTCTGCTTAGGACTCCATCTGCAGAAGGGGTGTAGACAGATCATTATAATATAGTCTATATTGTTGGGGCTTACTTCTATTTCATTTAGAATGTAAAGCGAACTGAAATATTTATATGCGACTTTGAGATGAATACTTTTAACAGAGAAAGAGCTGGGACAAGTATATATGGTCCCTCACTGGACTATGCTGGTTTTCAAAATTGCTCGGAAGGACATTCTAAATGTGTTTCCCTTACTTATTAATAAGTTAGTATTTAAATGCAGGGTTCTCTGAGGGTGGCTGGGGGGTGTGGCTAAAGTGTTGGTATGCTGCAGAGCAGAACCTATAACAGATGGGTGGGAGAGGGAGGGAAGGGGGTTTGTTCATGGTTGATTCTTCTAATGGGTTGGGGGAGTGGGAAGGTGGGATAGGGGTATTTGGGGGGGTGGGAATCAGCACAGCTCATAGGGGATTTTCAAGGATGTATATCTTCAAGAGCTTTATTTTTGTGCATTTTACATTACTGGGAGATTGCAATAATGACTAATATAATAAAAATTGCAACATGGAATGTTAAAGGATTAAGGCAGCGTGTGAAACAATATAAAATCCTTAAGCACCTTGCTTTGTTGTCCATAGACATTGCGGTAATACAAGAGTCACATTTACTGGATTCAGAAGCCAACTGTATGAGACGGCAGCAGAATGGTCATGTTTTTTCAGCTGGGGTTGCTAATAGTGCCGGCGTATTGATCTTGATTAATAGGAAGACCCCACTCATTTTAAAACAGGTGCTTAAGGACCCGCAGGGGCGATTCTTGTTTATTCATTGTTTTTTATATTCCACCGAACTCCTCCCGGGAACTCTGTATGGGCCCAATGTACATTCCCCTGACTTTTTTGTGAAACTGAGTTACTATATCCTTATATTACTTTACCAATTATTATGGGGGGTATATGAACACCGTTATGGATCCATTACTGGATCGTTCCTCTCCTATGAGAAGAGGTCACTCCCCTGCTCAAAGGGCCCTTCAAGAGCTCTTAGAGCATTATGCTTTGTGCGATGTCTGGAGAGTTTTACATCCTTCGGAGAAGGAATTTACTTTTCTATCCCCAGTACATAAAATGGCCACGCGTATTGATTATATTTTTCTCTCCCAAATTCTTCTCTCCGGAGTGATCGCAGCTTCTATACAGCCAGGCCCACCTTCAGACCATGCACTGGTAATGTGTCAGCTAGCTATCTCAACCCTTCCTAAGAAGTTTCCCAGATGGAAGATTAATAACCAAATGTTAAAAGATGATCATGTGGTTAAAGCTATTAGTGAACACATAGGCCATTTTATAGAAACCAATATCCACTCTATTTCCAGACCAGACCTAGTATGGGGGGCTTTTAAAGCATTTACTAGGGGCATGTTAATTAGTATAGCTACACACAGAAAGAAAGAAAAGGATAAGAAATTAGTCTTACTATTGGGCCAAATTCATGTAAAGGACACAATGTTATCCCATTGTTTTTTGGAATCCATACAGCAGGAGCTGGTTAAATTAAAAGAGGATTACTTGGAAATATTAAGGGATAAGGCCGAATTTGCGATTCTTAAAGCTAAAGCAGCTTATTCAGACCAGGGAGAGAAAGCGGGAAGGCTATTGGCACTCCGGATTAAGCAAATGGAAGCGAATAGGTGCATTTTGTCAATACGTTCCCAGATAAATGATGTCCTAAAAACAGCCCCAGAGGATATAGTTTTAGAGTTTCAGAGGTACTATACTAGTTTATATAGCTCTAAAATGAATTCAGTATCTGGAGACAACATAGACAAATACTTAGGGGCAACTGGATTAGCCTCACTCTCGGAATCCCAGCAGGAATGGTTAGTCTCCCCAATAACAGCCGATGAAATCTCCAGGGTTATTAAAAGCCTACCCTTGGATAAATCACCTGGTTCAGATGGTTTCTCTGTGAATTTTTATAAGAAATTTCTAGACCAGCTATTCCCTTTGTTGTTACCTTTATTTCAATGCATATTATCGGGCACCCAGACAGATCCTAGTTTATAGGAGGCTTTAATAGTTTTAATTTTGAAGCCCGGGAAAAATCCACAATTACCCGTGAGCTATCACCTAGTATCCCTGATGAATCAAGACATCAAAATATTAGCCAAGATTTTAGCGGATTGCATGGCATTAGTACTGCCCGACCTTATTGGGCTGGAGCAAGTAGGATTCATGAAAGGACGTTCCTCATTAGACCATCTTAGAACCCTGTCGCATGTTTTCTAGACATCCAGAGATGCCTCATTCCCAGCGGTCCTGGTTTCTCTGGATGCTGAGAAAGCGTTTGACAGGGTAGATTGGAACTTTTTATTTAGGGCCCTTAATGCTTATAAATTCCCTGAACTTTTTCAAAATTATGTTAAAGCCCTTTATAGCATCCCATCAGCCAGAGTAATGGTTAATGGGGTTATTTCGGAAAGATTCCCACTCCATTCAGGAACCAGACAAGGTTGTCCGTTATCATCCTTACTTTTCAATTTATATTTGGAGCCCTTCATTCACTGCTTAAAGCTTTCTCCGATGATTCAAGGAATCACCATCCAGGGATATGAGGTTAAAGTCTCGACATATACCAATGATTTACTTTTGCAGTTATCGGATCCAAATAACTCAATACCGGCTGTGTTGACTATCATACAAGAATTTGATAATTTTTCTAATTACAAATTGAATATTGACAAATCCCTTGTTTTTCCACTTAACCATAAAGCGATTAAATCAAGTGTTATAGAGTATGGTATGTCTTGGACTCCGAGCTCCTTAAAATATTTAGGGATACAAGTTGTCAGAAATCCCACTTTGTCTCATAAGTTAAATTTGGATGACTTAGTTAAAATTTTAGGAGCAGATTTAGACAGGTGGGCCAAATTATCTATTTCACTCTGGGGGCGTGTGAATTTAATTAAGATGAACCTTTTCCCTAGGATCTTCTACCCATTGCATTTGCTTAATAACTGGATCCCCATGCCATGGTTCCACAAAGTTAGTGCTTTGATAATAAAATTTATTTGGGCTAATAGGCAACCCAGGATTGCATTTCATAAGCTAGCGGCTTCCAAGGATAAAGGGGGTCTCCGTCTTCCACATCTGATTTTTTACTACTGGGCGAGTCACATGGCAAAATACATCAGATGGATGGAGCGCATGGGAGAACCGGACTCCACTGGCTGGCTACCTATTTGGCTCAAAATAGAGTTATTTGTAATTAAACAGTGTGGTCTATCGCCAGCTTCGTTATTTCACATTAGGCTGAGTGACCTCCCCCCGCTGCTGAAATCTACCCCCATTGCGATTTCGGTCAGAGTGCACTGCCAGATATGTTTATTCATGGAATATAGTCATACTTTAGACCTAGCTCAACCCATTGGGGTAACCCTAATTTAAAAATAAGTAATAAGCCAATCTCGTCAAAATGGCTCCCTCAGCTAGAAAATGTTAAGCTTTCTCAGGTTGTTGCTCCGGATGATTCCTGGCTTTCAGTTACTGAAACATTGAGTAGTCTTAATATCCCCACAATGTCTATTTTTAAAGTATTCCAGTTAAAACATTTATTAACAAAGATATTTGGGCTGGTTCCGCCTCAACAAAGTAGGAATAAGTTTAGGGATATGCTAGCCTCGATGTTCAGTAGCCCTCATTCAGTATCCGACATTTATAAAATTTTATATAACTGTAAATATCCGGAGGTGTTCATACCGGAGAGATATTGGGCATCATGTTTTCCTGACTCAGAGATAGACTGGGCAGCATTGTGGGCTAACTGTCATAAATTCGTTACCCAGGATAGTTTACGACTTACGCAGTTCCATATTTACATAACATATATTATACTCCCCAAAAGTTGTATAAGTACGGTCTTATTGATTCCCCTTCCTGCTACAGATGTAGGCAGGTGGAAGGCACGCTTTATCACATATTTTGGTCATGTTCTAAGGCTTCCACCCTCTGGGGAGATATCCAACAGAGGATGGATCCCTTATTGGGCCTCTCTGACCTTTTTACTCCGGAGGTATGCCTATTAGGTGATTACTCCCTTATTCCTGGGGTATCGAGAAGGTATTATATGGCACTAGTTTCCTTGTCAGTTAAGAAGGTTATTCTCTGGCATTGGAAAGATGACGCAGATATTCCTTTCTCGGAATGTCTCAAGGAAATATTGGCTAATCTCAGGATGGAGAAAATGGTGGCTAGTCTAAGTAATAGGATGAATAGATATAGGAGAATCTGGGATCCTTTGTACACGCTGCTTGTCACCTAGTTTATATTAAGGTAGATTCGTTGTTCTGGATGGTTTACCATCTGATTAGTTAGAGCTGTGCTGTTTGGGGAGGGTGTTTTAATAGGGAGGGGAGATTGGGTATGGGGGAGAACAGCTCCAATGTATGTAGTGAAAGCTTTTTTCTGGTTATATGTACAACTCTGTTTATCACACTTGGATCTGTTCTTATTTGTGTGAGTAATAAACTTTGATTTGAAAAAAAAAAGGATGTCGACGGACACTATGTCCCCCCTGTGGGGCACAGGCTTGGCAAGACAGGTAAGCCTTGAACTCTAGAGGCAGACTCTGACCAACCACCTTGAGGAACAGTGTTGGATAAGTTACTTTTTCTATTATTTTCTATCACGTTTGGAAACTTGTTCCAAGAAGCTCTGTGCAGTCACTAGCAAGGATGGAGGAGTACTAGAAAAAAATAATACACCTACAATTATAGTTAGTTATTTCTTTTAATACAAAAACAATACAAAAATAATTATAACAGATTACATTTTTTGAAAGTAATAGGTTAGTAACTAGTTACTTTCAAATAAATTTAATCAGTTACAGTTACGTATTTCTTTTGTATAAAAATACATAAGTAATTGTAACTCTAGGGTGTATTACATCTTCCAGTACTTCTCGATCCTTGCTAGTGACTGCATAGAGCTTTCTGGAACAAGTTTTCAAAAGTAATAGAAAAAGTAACTTACCCAACACTGTTGAGGAACCACCTGTTCATGGTGACAGTGGACCAGGCGGGAAAGCAGTGGTGGAGCCGGACCCCTATTGGAGGATGCAGGAGAGATAGGATGGGCATGGGGGGAGGCACCCCCATCCCATCACTGGACAGACTTGGAGGCGGAGAAAGGACCAGCAGAGGAGCTGCCGGTACCCCAACCTCCTGACTTTCGGATGACCATGGGGTCACCAAGCCTGGCCTGTTGCCCAACCTGAGGCTGGGCCGGTTTGGCCACATGGAGCAGAGAGGGGCCAAAAGAGCTTCTTCTTCTTCTGTTATTTGGAGCCCTTGGGATCCCTCTGGATGGAGATCACCAAGTCCATGATGGCATTGGACTTTTCAATGTGGGTGAGGTGCCCCTCGACCCCAGGCCCCGAATAGGTTGGTACCCAGAAAGGGACATCCGTCAGCTTGTGCTGGGTATCTGCCATGAAGGTTGAGATACACAGCCAAGCCCTGTGACGCACGGCCAGCGTGGCCACCACAGGTCTGGTGCAAGAGTCACCGATGTCCATGGTAGTCTGGAGCTGTTGTTTAGCCACTGCTCATCCTTAATCCCGGACCTCCTTGACCATGGCCTAGCATAAGGAAAAGACTGCACAGCTACATGTATGGTCCACCTACAAAAGTCCAACACTGAGACATGTTAAAAAAAACTATTAACATCAAGTAAAGTAGCACACACACCCGCACGTCAATGTTTCATGCTTTTCTAGCACTTTTTCAAGACTGCTCGGCCTTGATCTTGGACCTGCTTGACCATGGTCTGTAGGTCTGTTGGGAGATGAGGAAGCACCTTGTCAAGTATGCCAAAAAGAGCATGGGAGAAGTGGGCCATTGAAAGGGCCAAACTCGCTTGCTGAAGACTGAGAGAGGAGACAGCATAGACCTTTTTGGCCATGTGGTCTAGTTTTTTGGACTCCTTGTCAGGAGGCTTGTCAACATCACCCATGCTGCCCGTTTACCAGAACACAGAGTTGGCCACCAGACCGATGGCTGCTCTGTGAATCTCGAAAGGGAACTGGTAGGGCTCGCATACTTGCAGATAATCTGGGCCGATGGCACAGGACAAGAGGCCTAATGTTGCCACAGCTCCAAGGCAGTGCCAAGAATGGCCTCCATGACTAGGAAGGCTTCCCCAGTGGAGTCATCCTGATCAAGGATCTCAGTGAGTGGGTTCTGAGCCTGCTTCTGTACAGGCTCCTTTGGGATACCCATGGATTCCGAGATCAGGTGGAAAAGACCTATAAAAGAAGTAGGGCCTTACTCTGCCAACAAATCCTCAGTCATCTCCATGTCCACCAGATGGGAGTACAAGGAGGAACCCTCTGATTCCAAGGAGTCATTAAATAAAGGTCAACTGCCAGAACCCCCACTGTCTCTACACGGTCAGTCGGGGGTAACAGTGACTGACAGCTGATGGAGAAGTCCTGATGCCAGGTGGGCTTCCTTAGTCAGAGGGCTGGACTTTGGCTGTTTGGGAAGTGGCTCCATCAAAATTGGTGGAGAGGCCGGGGGAGGTCGAGCTGGGACCTGACGGGTCAGTTCCTACCGAGGCAGGGAAGGCTGCAGCCTCTGTGGTGAAAGCCATTTAATGGCTGGGGTCAAGGCCAGTATAGGCTACATCCCGGTGAACAAAAGCTGTTGCCATACTAAATACGTGGTACTGATGCAACTTGTGTGGAGTCTCCTGCTTGAGGAGGCGAAGGAGAAAGGAACAGTGGCAATGCCGCTTGTCCGAGTGGCAGGAGCATGAGCATCAATGTCGACACAGGCTGCTTGACTCAGGAGTGCAAGAGCAGGACCACGGCCTTGACCATCGGGGCTACCGATGGTGGGTCTCAGAGGGGGCCAGCGAGAGCCGAGCTTCCTCTGGGTCTGGGAGCTCCCAAGTGAAAGGTGGCGGATCAGTGGACTGACCCATCCCTCCTTGGGAAGTGAGCGGTGGGACCAGAGTCCTGGTTAAGGAGGTGTCAGCCCCTTTGGGTGACAACAGGTCAGCTGGCTTGAGAAAAATCTCATCCGGAAGACTGACCTACATCTGGGCCAACTGGCCTGACAGGGAGACCATTGGGCTGGTGGCCTGCGCAGAGGAATTGACAGAAGTCGGAACCTCTGGAAAAGCATGGGAATCAGAGGATTGAGAGCGCTCCCAATCCCTCGATCGATGAAGAGATTGTTTTTGGTCTGTTTTTTTAGACTTTGATATAGATTTAGTGCCTGAAGGACCCTGCCCATGAGTGGGAAGGGCCTGGCACAGTTCCTTGAACACCCCCGTGAAAAAAGCACCCAAAAAGAGCAGCAAGAAGGCCAAAGCTGAGGAAGCTTGTGCTGCAGCCTGAGCTGCAGGTTCCTCAAATGCCGCAAGTTGTACGGCTGACCCTGCAGCTGTGGAGACCACCCGACGAGCGTTCTTGGAGTTAATGAGAGGATCCCGGTCATCCAGATGACTCAGTAGAAGACGGGCGTGCTGATCTTCTAAGGTGGATGGGTAAAACGTGTAGTGGCCTGGGGATTGTGCTCGTGGCCCAGGTAGTAGACGCAGATGGTGTGCAGATCTGTCCGCGACATCTTCTGCCCACAGGCACATTTCCGAAATTCAGTATATCTGACATTGCACTACAGTCTTTAAAGCCAGCCTCCTTTTAACATAATAATAATAATCTTTATTTTTATAGCGCAATTCAAAAAATATTAAAGTGCTACAGAAATATTGACAGTAAAATCACGTTAACACAATAAAATGATGAAACAGAGCAATTCCAGATTTCGCACCAATATATACTGTATCAGAACAATCTAACATAACGTGAAGTGTTTCAGGTAAACAGCAAAAACTGATATTCTTCATGAGAAGGCTGTTGTAATTGGTGTGGAACACAACATTACAGGCTCAAATGCCACATCAGTAGGTCACCTTCAGTAAAAAAAAAAATGAACTCATGGTATTTCCTGTAACCCTTCCTACTGTACAACTAGATGGGTGCAGGACTACACTGAAACTAAATGTTGCATATCAGTGGTTTCTGGGGGAAAACATTGAAAAATAACCACCCAAAGAATCAAATGTCCACAGATAAGACCTGTTTTGTTGAAAACCTTTACTGCATCTGAAAGGAGTTTGTTGACCTGCTGGTTATGCTTCGGTTGATTACATAATGAGCTGTTTGTCAGGGACAAGGTAACTGCTTGTAAAGTAAGAAATTATGATGACAACAGGGCAGCTTTCCAGATGTGAATATTAAAGAGAGAACATTACGGAGTGTTTGAGCAAACTAACGTCTCTGTGCTGAAGTATGTAATTTGTTTCAATCATGTCACTGGGGGAGAAGGCCCTGACATGCCTGAAACAAAAAGGCTCTCTTAAAAAATGAAGTTGGTTTGATAGAGTTGGGTCATTCTGAAACTATGAAGTATCAGCCAACAACTTTTTTCATACATATTTTATTTATAGAATTTGCATAAAGTCATACGAAAATAAATTCATCAAGGTAGACCTCATTAATGTCAAGTAGGATCTGATAATAAAGTGAAACACATTCTGCTTATCATTCCTTGCTAGGTTTACAACATTTGAGGATTTACTCAGTATCAGTTTTAATCTAGACATTGAAACAACTGAGGCCAAATGCTATGATTAGCCTTATCTGGCGTGGAGAGATTTGCTTGACACATGAGCTGGAAATAGCCCTTTAGCTGTACCAATTTTCAAATAAATAATGGTTACTTAGAAAACCTTTAGGGCTTCTAAAGCCCTCTCCCCAACCCCGACAGCTATTTCCTGGGCTAACAGGCCTTAGTGGTTGACAAGCTCTCCACATTGCACTTTACCAGCAAAGAACGTGAATTTCAGAGCAGACAATAAAACTTGAACCTTTACTCACTGCACATCTCTCTCTCTCTCTCTCTCTCTCTCTCTCTCTCTCTCTCTCTCGTGGTTTTACCTCCCAAGACCCCCGAATGGTGAGTAAATCTATAACAACAAGGAGCTCCGTGGCTGTCTCCCATGCCACCCTCTCACGCCTTAAAGACGACCAACATTTCATGTCTGCTATTTTACCTCTTCCATTCCAACTAGAATCATTACCCTCGCATACGTATTAGAGTTCAGCATAATGGTATCTAATGTAAAGGACTTAATTTTAAAGTTCTCAGTCCAGTTCCAATGATCAAGTTTATCCTGTAAAGGAAAAGGAGAAGAAAATGTATCAGGCATGCACTGAGAGAGACATCCTGCCTCCATCACATCCTGCCAAACATTCCCAGCTCTGCCACCCTAAATTAGACAAAGCACATCACAGTTGAAAGTTGAATATGGCTAAGTAACACATTAAGAATGTTTAAACGTTATTACAATAAAAACATGTTCAGTCCATTTGAGTCTATGTGTGGATTCAAAGGCACTTAAAGTCATTTGTATGGAGAATACCTCCCTCGATCAGCCTTCTTCCTCCAGGTCTAATTTGGGTGCCAGTTCTGCTGCGGCTCTCGTTACTTCTACCTTGGTGCTCAGCTTATGCATGTCCTCCGGAGACATGTACAAATATTGTTTGCTCCAATAATTTACCCTGAGCTTGGCAGAAAATGTGAATGAATGACGTACCTTGAGTGTGATCAGTTTCCTCCTCACTGCATCATTCCCTCTTGTGGGTAGCATAACTTAGGTTGGGAAAAGCTTTGCATGTGATCCATCAACCTGAACAGCTCTATGTTGTTTGGCTGCATTCAACACTCTGTCTCTCTCAATTATGGAGCCCAAGATAATAAGTTCAGTACGAGGTGGAGGATCCGGTCCAGGAGAATGCCGGGGATTGATGTGGTATGTCTTAAGAATTTTTACTGAGTCCTCCAGTTTATTTCCCCATGGTTCCACCGACAACTACGACTGCAGGTAAGACTGCATGTCCGAGCCTTCCAAACCCTCAGGCAGCCCTGTGAGCTGCACATGCAACTCTCTGGCTTGGTTTTCTAGGTGTTTGATCTGCAGTTTTAGGAGAGGGTTCTTGCTAACTAGGTCCGCTATTGTGCATTGAGTTCATTCTGCCATTGTGAATGATGCTGAGGATGTCAGTTTAACATCAGTCATGTCTGAGCCCCTGAATAGGGCTTGCCTACACTCTACAGACAGAGTTCCACCCCCCCAGTTGGATGGCAATCCAGCAGCTGCCGACTGCTCCATGCTCCTCGGATCTGCAAACAGCAAGCAGCATCAACCCCTGAACAGGGGTTGCCTACGCTCCCCAGCCGGAGTTCCACCCCCCCCCGGTCGGACGGCAATCCAGCAGTCACCGACCACTCCACGCTCCTCGGATCTGCAAACAGCAAGCATCTGCCCCTGAACAGGGCTTACCTACGCTTCACAGCTGGAGTTCCACCCCCCAGTCGGACGGCAATCCAGCAGCCGCCAGCCGCTCCACACTCCTTGTATCTGCAAACAGCAAGCAGCAGCCCCTGAACAGGGCTTGCCTATACTCCACAGCTGGAGTTCCCCACCCCGGTCAGATGGCAATCCAGCAGCTGCCAACCACTCCACATTCCTCGGATCTGCAACAGCAAGCAGCAGCAGCCCCTGAACAGGGCTTGCTATGCTCCACAGCCAGAGTTCCACCCCCCCGGTCAGACAGCAATCCAGCAGCCGCTGACCGCTCCATGCTCCTCGGATCTGCAAACAGCAAGGTACGGGCCAAAGCCAGCCAATCGCAACGTGGGTGCTTTTTCGAAGCAAGCCCCGATTGGTTCAGATGAAAGGCGCTGCATATCTGTGCTCTGGGCTCAGTCTCTGCTGGGCTTTTTTAGATTTTTACAAGTTAACTGACTAAATTTACAAGACTGTATGTTATAATTTATTCCACTGCTTGAGATGCTAAAAAATGTGTCATTACAGCCCTTGTACTCTCCACCTCTCTTGACGCCTAAAATCTCAAAATCCTTTTGTCTTGCTAATCTCTGCCCCACGCTGATCTGTCGCACCCATTGTTCCAGCTGTCCTTAAATTGCTCCTTTCTCTCTTCCACCCAGCAGCAGCAGCCCCTGAACAGGGATTGCCTACGCTCCACAGCCAGAGTTCCACCCCCCGGTTGGACGGCAATCCAGCAGCCGCCGACCGCTCCATGCTCCTCGGATCTGCAAACAGCAAGGTATGGGCCAAAGCCAGCCAATCACAATGCGGGCGCTTTTTTGAAGCAAGCCCCGATTGGTACAGATGAAAGGTGCTGCATATCTGTGCTCTGGGCTCAGTCCCGGCCGGGTTGTTTTAGATTTTTACAAGTTAACTGATTAAATTTACAAGACTGTATGTTAGAATTTATTCCACTGCTTGAGATGCTAAAAAATGTGTCATTACAGCCCTTCTTAGAGCATAGTTAGCTGTACTAAATTACTCTCCGCCTCTCTTGGTGCCTAAAATCTCAAAATCCTTTTGTCTTGCTAATCTCTGCCCCACGCTGATCTGTCTCACCCATTGTTCCAGCTGTCCTTAAATTGCTCCTTTCTCTCTTCCACCCAGCAGCAGCAGCCCCTGAACAGGGCTTGCCTACGCTCCACAACCAGAGTTCCACCCCGGTGGGATGGCAATCCAGCAGCCGCCCGACGGTCACGCTCCTCGGATCTGCAAACAGCAAGTGCAGGGCCAAAGCCAACCAATGCATAGCGTGGGCACTTTTTGAAGCAAGCCCGATTGGTTCAGATGAAAGGCGCTGCATATCTGTGCTCTGGGCTCAGTCTCTGCTGGGCTTTTCTTCTCCCCACCCACACCCAGGCCTCCATTAAATACTCAACTAGCTCCACCCCCCATAGAGCTGTTTCACTGTATTCACTCACGTTAAGGGCATAGACTGTGCTGCAAGCCACCCTCTCTCTAGGTGCCCCGCCCCCTTTCCCCTGCACTAGCTTGCTCTGCTAGAACCATGACTCACCTCCCCATTGTCATTTTATTTTTGCTCACTAACTTCCTAACTATATGCTATCACAATGAAGTCCCAGGTTCAAAACCTACCCTGGAACATCTCACTGCTATTTACGTCGCCCCCTTTCATTGCACTGACACTCATCCAATGCCCCCCTCCCTTTAGTTACAACCCACTCCCCACTCACCTGCTTTTATTACCCCCTTCTCACATGTCACTCAGAGCATTATCCCTACTATCTATTAACTGCCACATTAGACTGTACCATAATAGCACTAAAATGGTATCCCCAACCATTACTATTAGCCAGTCACAACTTAAAAAAGTGTCCAGATCCATCACAACAGCTATAAAAAAACTCCAGCTCCTGCTCCTGCTTCTTCTCTGCTCAGGTAATGTAGAACTAAACCCAGGCTCTTTGTCAACGTTCTCCTCACCTACCGAGTTTGCTGCCGCTCCTGGCCTTAAATTCATGTTGGTCAACATTTTAAGTTTACCCCAAAAATTGACCTTTTACAAGCCTGGACAGCACACACTGAGCCCGACCTTGTCATTATCACCGAATCCTGGCTCAAAAAAATATTACGGACCAGCAAATAACTCTCCTCAACTATAATCTCTATAGGGCTGATAGGAAAACACTGGGGGCGTGGAGTAGTTATTTATGCCAAATACAAATTCAATATTAGTGACATCTTCTGCAACTCTAAATCTAAGGAATACGAAATCGTATCTCTGAAACTCCACCTTCCCTCCATGAAATTATTACAGTAATCGGCGGCTACAGACCTCCAACTGGTGGAACTGAAATCATCAACGTCCTAAAATCCTTAGTTACAACAGCCAATACAGAAACACTGATACATGAGGACCTCAACATGGATTGGCTCACACACAAATCGCATAGCCTGAAATCCCTTTGTGATGAACTAGGTCTTGCCCAGATATTTAGTGAGCCCACTAGGATTAACACCACCAACATTGCCAATAGTTCTCTCATCGATGTCATACTTACAACCCATTCCCACAAAATACTACAATCAGCTGTTTTTTTCCAACGATATGAGAGATCATAGAGTTGTGGTCTGTACAAGACATCAAACCAAAGCCCGCAATCAGCCTAAGTTCATAATCAAGCGCTCCTTTCATAAATTCAATACCCTGAGCTATCTGACTGACCTTAGCAAGGTCAAATGGCAAGATCTGTACCTCTATAAAACAGTCGATGAGGCTGTCTCTACACTAAATGAAAATCTCACCGCCCTGGCTAACAAGCATGCCCCATTTATTAAGGTGCGTAGGCGCAAGGTCTCCCACCCCTGGTTTACACCAGAGCTCAAAACCGCACTTATTAACCGAGATAAACTCTGGGCTCTAGCAAGAAGAACTAAGAATCCGACAGATTGGCAGACATTTAGAGCAGCTAGGAAAGCCTGCGTAAAACATATTCACTCTAACTCTACCAAAGTGAATTACTACATTTCCATGCTGGAAAAAGCCAAAGGAAATTCACAGAAAATTTGGAGGACCATCAAATCTATTGAAGGTCGTCCGGCTTCTCCCTCCATCTCAGCTAAGATTAACATAAATGGCACAGTTATTGAGAACAATCACCAAATCCTCGAAGAACTGAATTCTCACTTCGTCACAGCTGGTCTAGCTTTCGATGCATCACCGTACACATCTCGTACTAGTATCCATGCTAGCCCTACCACTGTCCCGAAAGCTACAGCCCATCCTTTCCAGCTGCTCCCCCTCAGCTTCAAAGAAGTCGAGGATTCACTCATCAATTTAGATACCACAAAAAGTGCCTGAGACGATGGCTTAAAACCATTTTTCTTAAAAGTCCGCTAACGCTGTCTTACTGCTCCCATTCTCCATATATTCAACTTCTCTATGTCTTCTGCCATAGTTCCATTATGCTGGAAATCCACTCATATCATACCCCTATTTAAATCCGGTGACCTATGCGACTTAAACAATTACCGACCAATCTCAATCTTGCCTATCCTTTCAAAAGTCCTCGTAAAATTGATTTATATACAACTGAAGAACCACCTGGAAACCTATTCTCTCCTTAATCCAGCCCAATCAGGCTTTCGCTCTAATCATAGCACCGTTACTGCACTAGCTAAAGTCACCGATGACTGGATCTCAGCCAAGGATGCTAAAAAAATTACAGCTGCAGTATTCTTAGATTTGAGTAAAGCATTCGACACCGTTGCCCATACTCTAATTGTGAACAGCCTCACCAATATTGGCGCTACCCTAGCTACCACCCAATAGTTCTCCAGTTACCTATCAGGTAGGATGCAGAAAGTCAAAGCAGGTGGGCTGTTCTCTGCCTCCTTACCAGTTATTAGGGGAGTCCCGCAAGGTTCCATCTTAGGTTCTATAGTCTTCTCCCTATATATCAACAACCTCGATTCCCAAATAACCAGGTCAACCTTGCATTTCTTTGCAGATGATACAGTTTTGTATACATCCGGCCCTACAATATCAGAAGTCAGAGATATACTTCAAGTCGATTTTGCACAGCTAAAAACAAATCTCATCAATACCAAACTCCTCCTTAATGCTAAAAAAGCTAAGGCCATGATTTTCCCCCCAATACTTCCTCCGTCACCCTCACTGTCCCACCTAAAGACTTCATCGTTACATCCCTAGGTGAACCACTGGAAGTTGTCTCTAAATTTAAATACCTCGGCTTTTGGTTAGACAACAAGCTTTCCTTCAACGAGCACATTGACAACCTGTCCAGAAGACTAAAAGCCAGACTAGGCTTCTTCTTCCAAAATAGGTCCCTCTTTTCCCTGGAAACCAGACTCAGGCTTGTTGAGACCACCTTCCTCCCTATACTTGACTATGGGGACATATTATACACTTCTGCAGCAATTACTAACCTAAACAAATTGAACATTCTCTATCAACGCACCCTGCGCTTCATTACAAACTACCCACATCAAACCCACCATTGCGAACTATACACAGCTGTTGGTTAGATGAGCCTTCTCAAGTGCCCTACCAACTATTTGGAACCAGCTGCAATCTACTCTGAAACTATCCAGTGTAGTCTCAGTAAATTTTTTCCAAAAACTGGTGGCTTCAAAAATAAAGGACACCTGTAACTGTTTCTAAACTCTCTCCCTAGCTTTCTCCTTACTTCCTTAGTTTGTTCTCACTACACCGCCTTCCTTAACAACTTGTACTAAGTATTTTTTTTGGTTTTCACTCAGGATTGTTTACCCATGTACCTTGTAGGACGTGGTCTGCCATTTATGTATTGTTATGTTATTGCCTGCATTGTGTATTTGTTGTAACCATGCACCCAGGACCTCCTTGTAAATGAGCTTGCTCAATGGAGCTTTCCTGTAATAAACTTGAACTTGAACTTGACTGCAGTGCTCCCCCCTTCAATGTCAAATATATCCATGTGTTTTGTCCAATTCTGCCAGAGTTTTGCACAACATTTTTATGTTGTGACTGACTGTCACCAGTGTGGCCTCTGAGGGTTTCCCTTTCTCCTCCTCCAGGGGCAGTTGGAGCCTTGTGGTCTATAGAACTGAGTTGCCCTTTCAGTTTAATAAAATCTTTCCCTGTTTGCTTTTGCGATTATTTACTCATTGCTGCTGCCTGCTATATTCCTTATATCCTCACAAAGATATCTGAAGTCATTACTCTTACTGTATAAAAAAGCAGAAATAGATTTTTATTTGTACCAATGTGTCCTTCCAAGGCTCTGAATACCAGAGATACGATAAGTAAGGAGGCAAGACGATACAGAAAGGGACAAGAATTATGGAATAATATCAACACAGTCAAACCAATAAATATATCAAATTACTGTTTTCCAGAAAAAGCATGACTTGAATAAATAACTTAATCATTTTTGCTATTCTATACTAATTGTTCGTTATTATGTAAAATACAATAAAGCACAGTATCCTTAAAAAGATACAGATAAATGCTGATAAGTTGGTCATCCACTAAAAAAGATGATACTCACAAGCATTGTCATTTAATCTTAGAAATGAGGAAATGAGGGATCGCCCCATAAGTACAGAAGTAAATGTAAAAAAAAAATGCCAGCCCTTCCAAGTAAATATCAGTTTCCTAAAACTACAGTAGGTGTCAGGCAGATTTGTTACAGTAGTGCATTGCATAATAATGCACTCCAGTCTACAATTGCAAATGCCAGGTCACCAGCGGGCTTTTAAATAGGATGATAGAATATGTAATAGCCCATGGCCTATGGAAGGGATAACCCTTACTGGTGAATGGGGGGGTCAGCAACTGGTGGTGGTGGTACAGGTGGCCCTGTCCATTTAATAGTAATAAGTCCTTCTAGTCAATCTGCTGCTTAAGTGGTAACCAGTGCAGAGCATTTAGTGAGGCAGCAAAATGATCTGTCTTCTGGATGGAAGTCAGAAACCTTGCTGCCTCATACTGTGTGAGCTTGAGACGTCGGGTTTAGTCATAAATCAAACCCTTGTAATGCCCGTTACAGTAGTCCAAGTGAGAAGAGTTAAAAGCCAGCACCACTTTTCTTGTATCAGCTGGTTCCAGAAGGGGGCATAGTTGGCAATAGTGTTTGGATGGTAAAAGCAAACCCTGATTACTGCTGACACCTGAGGTTCAAATCTCCATTAGGCAATGTTCTAGCATCTGCACAGACAATGAATCTTAATACAGTTGTAACCCCCCTGCAAATGGGGGTTCCCAAAAGACTTCCAGGAGCTTGCTTGAATGCTCCAAGCCTGAATGGTGTTTGGCGTTTAAGCCATTTATCAGTGAGTGTTTTTAGAGCCTCTGGTACTGTCTCTTTAAGAGCTGTCTGCTTGCAGACATAATTAGTTTGTATGGGAGGACTGTGTGCTTCTCTGTTTGAGTACCACTCGAGTTGCTGCCAATTCACTCCATTTTTGCAGTCACTAGGAGTGCAAAGGGAACCTATCTGAAAGATGTAACTGTTTGCCAGAAATCATTTAGAGTAATAAAGAAATTACAGTTTGTCTAACCTGCTTTCTTTGCAGTCAGAACTGTGTCTGCCTAGTTCCCATTCTGGTTTTGAACTGCTGAACTGGACCAATCAGTGTGGTGTAAGCTAGCTCTAAAATGGTGCCTTGGACGAATCAGAACTTGGACTCATAATCTGAGCCAGCCACAAGAGGATTGTATGGGCAGTGACTCTGGGAGATGTAGTTTAGACTTGGCGCCTTTTGGACCAACAGCAGCAGTCTATTGTGAGTGACAGCCAATCCAGTCAAGAACTGGGAGGAACTCAAAGGAAGTGCCCGGTTTGTCTGTTGGAGTTTCAGTTGAGCTCTGGCAGTGAAGAGGGAAGGAGCCCTGTGCTTTTTCAGTGTGCAGTTTTAGTCGGAACGTGTGTAAGGCCCAGAGTTCCGTCTGCAGCTTGTGTAACTGCTTGTTAGGACTGAATCTGTCCTGTGAAGAGAATCAAAGGATATCTGAAGAGTAGAAACCAGGCTCACCCTGTAGAAGACTGGAGAAATTGCTGAATTGCACTCGGTCTGTCAGGAACTGAATCTGCTGTGTGTTCTCCCGGGTATTGTGCAGTAATTGCGATCGTGATAGAGAAGCAGCCTGCCTGTTTGCCATATAAATGTGTGAGGAGTCTCGTGGAGCTCAAGAGTAGCCCTGCTGACATTGAAGGACCCTAACTTGTTTGGAGGTCGTGAGTACTAATTCAGGGTCGCTCCCTGTTGAATTGCCACATTAAATCCAAATGGAATCACTGTACTGCTGACTGTTTAAAACTAATTTTTCTTTTCTCTGTGGGAAAGGGCCCCTACCAGCTGCCACGGTTTGGACTAACCACTAGGGCTTGGGTACCCAGGGACAGTAACTGGTAGGGATAGGCCTGTGCACAGAGCCATAGGTAGATGAGTAAAGTGATAAGCTAATTAACCTGATTTCCCCCTGTCCTTGTTATATTCCCCCTAAATAAATCAGAGCTGCTTGTTTCAGCAAAGTTATACTGCCTGAGGTATCTTGTTAAAGTATTGTACTGTGATTGTTGCACTGTATCTTATTTTACAGGAGGTCCCAGTGCCTGAACCAGCCCTGGGGGTAAGTGTATACTGTGAAGGTAATTCTGATATATTGTGTGGGCCACTAGTGGGAAGAAAGGGGGGTTGCAGTGTCCCAGAGGGCTGTGACCAAGTAAGTTTAACTATTGCAAACCCTGACCTCTGGGTGGAGGCACCCGCCATTGGATCCAGGCCCCTCAACCTGTTAGTGGCAAATCAGGCAGGGGTAGTAGCCCCTGGGATAGCGCCATCTAGGGGTTACACAGTATTACCTAATGACTTCCTAAACAGAAACATGTACACAGAGAACAACACAGAAACAGGACCAACCCATGAGGAAAACAACAAACACTGGTGATTGGGCATGACCAGAACTTTGCCATTGGAACCAACTGCTCCCAATCTGAAAGGAATGCCCTGTACCATATAAGCACAGTACTGACAAGTCCCTAGCATACCTCAAGTCCACCAACCCTCATCTGAAGCACAAAGGTGCTGACCACTTGAACAGATGAGTGACGTGAGCACAGGTAAACACAGCAGTAAACGCCTTAGTTACAAAACGTCGGCACATTCAATTCAAGTTGATTGCTCCAGAAAAGTTTGCTATAGTTAGATAATAACTGGTGACCCCCTACTGGATATCCAGTCCTGATAAAATGCCATAAAAACCTGTCAAATTCCATAATAACTTGATAGCAGGTTATTACATTTTCTTCCTTGTGCTCTCACTTCACTGAAACACAAAAGAAAGCACACTATATTTGGGTGACTATGGTGGCTGCTGAAAGACACGCTTGCTCACACAAAACAGCTTACACTTTTTGTCTGTGTCGAAACCTTGCACCAGTTATTGTATATAGAATAAAGTATGGGGTGGTGTGTGTAATGAGAAGTTTACACACACCTGAGGGGTTAGACGCTACATAAACCCGAGAATGAAGCTTGAGGGGTTTGTGAAAAGCATCTAACCCCGAGGGCGTGTGTAAACTTCGAGTTTACACACACCACTCCATATTTTATTCTATATAATTGCTGGGTTTTCTTTTTTGGCCAAAGCAATTATATAAAATAAAAAAAGACGTTCATGTGTGGCCACAGTCCACTTAGGTTTGAATGCGCAGTCCACAGTCGTTTTATTTTCTTATTTCAACTTTTTTCAAATCATTATTTCTTCCCGGAGATGTTTTTTATGTTATAATTTTTTGATTTTGTTTGTGGCAGTGTCGACTTGCCGCCGAGTCTGAGTGATACTTCTGTCTTCCGTGGAAAGACAAGGCAGCCAGCTGTCCAGGAGGAAGAGCTGCAGGGGGCGCATGCACAGAACATGGAAAACCATGCGCATGTTTGCCGTAATAAGCACTCCTTTATTATGGCAAATAACACCATGATTTTCCTAAGGCAAAAAGGAAGACCCAGTTCTACAAAAAAATAATGCCTGTGCAAGGTTTGTCTTATGAGGATTTTTTCAAACACCCTCGGTGTGTGATAATCTCATGAATCCCTCAAGCTTCACTCCATGCTGGAATTTGGACACTAAACCTTCTTCTGAATAAACTCCCGAGCTACCTAACTTCTCTTGTCCACACTCCTGCAGTGTTTACTCAATCAGAAAGTCAGACTTTATCCTCCTTGATGTACCTAGGACTTGTACCTCCTTTGGTAAACGCGCCATCTCATGCTCCCTTCCAACCATTTGGAATCAGTTACAATCCTCGCTGAAATTATCCAGTATTGTCCCTGTTAACTTCTTCAAAAGGATAGCTATTGATAAACTAAAAGATACTTGTAGCTGTTTTTAAACTCCTTCTCCTTCTTAGTATTCCCCACTTCGCCACCACCCAATCCTCCCCCCTTTTACCTGTACTGTACTCCCTACTCCTTCTGTTCCTTATACCTCTCCATAGGCTCACGCTCTTTATACCAACACTGTTACTTTTAATCCTGAGCATTATGTACCAAATGGAATTTTTATTGTATATTAAGTACTGTTATGTTATTCTCTATAGCCCGGATATTCAGACTGCGCCAGGCTGTTGCGCAAGCCTGGGCGCAGTGCAACTTGGCTGTGCAGGGGCATTGACAGGGTGATATTCAATGGAGCTGCGCCATGGCACAGCAGCATTGAATATCACATCCTGGCCACCGGTAGTGCACATGGCGCAGTGGCACTGCACCAGCGCAAGTGGCCAGAGTGGAGCAGTGGGATGCGCTAGCACAAGTTCCGTTGCACTAGGCGCAACAACCACAATATTCAAAAGTGCACATGCAAATGGGGCCATAATGCATGCAAGGTGCAAATGGGGCCATTTGCATGTCATTATGGCCCCATTTGCATGCAGGTGCGCCGATCCCCAGCGACTTGCGCCTGGCGCCCTGCCAGGCTGCAGCCGTCAGGGACCGATGCCCCCCTGCACATCACAGCAATGTGCCCCACTGCCCGATCGTGGCCATCTGTAGAATAAAATAACCATCCGATATCCCTGGTGGTCCAGTGGACCGCTTGCAGCCCGATCACGGGCATCTGTAGAAAAAGATAAGTCCAATATCCCTGGTGGTCCAGTGGACTGCTTGCAGTCCAATCACGGGCATCTGTAGAAAAAGATATGTCCAATATCCCTGGTGGTCCAGTGGACTGCTTGCAGACCGATCGCGGGCATATGTAATAAAGAGGAGAGCTCCAATATCCCTGGTGGTCCAGCGTACCCCTCCCCACCACCCACTGGGCCCCACCACCCTGCTCCCCCAGTCAGCAGCGGGCGGCACCCACCTGCCTGCTGCCCCACCACCACCGATTGACACAGCACGCAGATGGCTGTACGCCCATTGGTCCACAGCGTGAGCCAATGGGCGGCAGCCTATACCGCATTACACAGTCCAGATATGTGAATGGATCCATTCCATTCAGTCGGCGGGCGTGGGGCGGCAGGCGGTGGGTGCTGCCCCGCCACTGACCAGGGGGAGGGGCGGTGGGCTCAGTGGGTGGTGGGGAGGAGGTACCGCTGGACCACCAGGGATATTGGAGCTCTCCTCTTTATTACATATGCCCGCGATCAGGCTGCAAGCGGTCCACTAGACCACCAGGGATAATGGACATATCTTTTTCTACAGATGCCACAATCGGGCTGCAAGCAGTCCACTGGACCACCAGGGATATTGGACTTATCTTTTTCTACAGATGCCCGCGATCGGGCTGCAAATGGTCCACTGGACCACTAGGGATATTGGCCTTATCTTTTTCTGCAGATGCCCGCGATCTGGCTGCAAGCGGTCCACTGGACCACTAGGGATATAGGACTTACATTAACAGCATATGCCCGTGATCGGGGCATGGGGGGGCACCACCAAGAAGGTGCAGCCGGAGCTCGGGTGTCCACCCACAGGTGGCAGCTGCTGTGTTGCGCCCTCCAATACGGCAGCTCACCTGTGGGTGGCCAGCCATTGTTCCTTTTTTTTTTGGCTCACCTGTGTGTAGCGCAAGTAGGGGTTGCGCATGCATGGGCTCAGCACATCCCGGGCTGAATATCGGGATGTGTGGAGTATGCATGGGCATGCCCCTCCTACCTGCGCCGCATACATTACTGATGCACTCCGGCGCATCGGGATTTGTGCGAGGCACAATTCCCATTTGAATATCGCGCCGGGGTGCATCAGTGGGTTGCACATGGCACAACAGTGTTGCGCCATGCGCAACCCTTCTGAATATCCGGGGCCTATATGTATTGCGTACTTGTCTGTATATCTGTTTCAGGACCTCCTTGTGAATGAGCTTGCTCAATGGAGTTTTCCTGGAATAAACTTGAACTTGAACTCTCAGGGGTTATGGATTATCACATACTGTACCTTGGATGTATGAAAAGTCCTCATGACACACACTTGCACAGGCATGTTTCTCCATTTATTGTATTATTTATTTACAATTATGAAATGGGTAGAAAGAATGATGTATTCTGATTGGCTGAGAGCTGTTTTCAGCTGGGCCGTTATCCCAGCACAATGGCCCAGCTGAAAGTATCATGCTTAAAAAATGCATCAAATTTACTAAAAATTGCCCATTTCATAACTGCAATAAGGCACTCCAGGGGGTGTGTTATGGTGGGCTAACAGCCCTTCTCGGGTGGTGAAAGCCCTCGGCTATGCCTCGTGCTTCAACCAACCCCGAGGTGGGCTGTTATCCCACCATAACACACCCCCTGTCATGCCTTATTGCTTAATTCAGTCCTTATAAATTCTGGAAATGTTACTGGATAGTCTGGGGCAGGCATTTTTCTTCTCCTCCTGATAAATGTAGTTTTACAATTTGCTGGAGCAACCAAATTGCAAATGTTTGGAATATCTGGCCCATTGCTCTGCTCATGGGTATCGCATGCTTCTCTAAAGAAATAGCACAGAGAATGACAGCTGGTAAGCACTTAGCACTGCACAGATGTGAGTGTTTCAGCAATGTGATACTGCAATGATTTGTTTTCACACAACTGCTGTCCTTCATAGCTGTTAGCTTATCAACACAAGACACAAAGCATCAAACAATGATACAGTAGGTGTTCAGTTCTTAGAATACCAGTTCAGATTTAATTGCAAAACATACATTGAAGCTGCATACGTAAAGAAGAGCACCTAGATTCTGTCATTAAAGCAGCCCAGTTAAGGACATGTTGTAGAGATGTTTTGAAAATGGTTGGTGTTTCCTCCATAGCTTAATCCCACATTTTTTGACCAGATCTAATCATCGGATAACTAGGAGATCATCTTGTTAATAACTGTATCTAGATTACCCAGTCAAAGTATACATCATCAGGGTCTTCCCACACAAAGGCAGTGATTCAGAACAGACCGTGCACTCTCCAAGCATCTCAGATTAACTGATTTGCATAACAGGTGAAAAAATAAATTGTGCAAACCAGCTAGCCCATTGGCCCAGTGGTAGGGCTACTGCTTGTGATGCCGATAACTCAGTTTTGGGAATGATCCAGGGTGTCGTGGGCTGACCAGCGGGAGGAGGAGGACATTTAGTTATTTATTTGTAATGTTTGACTAGGACGGGCAAACTAGGATATGATAGCTTGTTTCCAGGTATGTCGTGGGGGTGGGTTACAAAGACTTGTTTCATTGATGAGGGAATGTTGGCCATGACACTGAAGAAATTCCCCTACTCTGTGTAGGGGACGCTGTGGCCTTGGCACTTGCCAAGAAGGTTGACCGAGTGCCGGCTGGAGCAGAGGATGCTTCGGGCAGGGGAATGATAGCCCCATTCCCCATTGCTGTAAGTTCTAGGGCTAACTTTGAAGCTTCGAATGATTTGACTACTACAGATAAGGATTTACCTAGATATATCACTGCTGAGGTACTGACAGTTTCCCCACCTGTGGAACAGCACCATCAATTGCCTCCTGAGTTCATCGAGGTGAAGCAGCATCTGCAGGATGCTCTAAACAGTAAGAAACAACTTTTGTCTTTGTAAGCGGCAGAAGAGGCCGCTTATTACACAGAAAAAAAGAAACTGCTCCACACTCACGGAACTATCACACAAACTGCTCCATTTTTACCTGAACTGCTTCTTCATTCTCAGCCAGCTCCCTCTCCTGCTTGCCATCACCAGTGGCTGCAACAAGACTCCATTGACTGAAGTCATGATGTCTCTCCCCACTCCTCCTCTTTGAGGACCGAATCAGGCGATTATCAACCCAATGACCAATCTGTTGGCACTCAGTTATTCTCTGCTCTGGCTGCAGTTCCTCCGTTACCAGAGCAAAATACGGAGAACCTGCCTGTAACAGCTGCTACTCAGAATCCACGGCCACTGAACTCCACAGAAGTAGGCCCATTTTCCAGTCCACCCACGACAACTTTCCTGACCAAAACACCGCCATGGCGGAGCACAGGATCCACTGGGGTTCAGCCAGCATTCTCCAGTTCTACCAGCGTCTCACACCCATACCCCCCAAATGACTGATCTCCGGTACGGGCCCTGGCCACAGCGGTGTGGTCTCGGGATGCCATTGGGCAGTGGCATGCCCAACCCCCCACCTTTTCTACAGCTGCTGCATTTCAGGTGGATGGGACCATTCCAGACCCCCTTTTTGACACTGCAAATCATGATCTTGGGCACGATTCCCCAGTGGTGCACACTGGACTTCTGTCTTCCACTGGGCAACCTCGGTCACTTGGTTCAGCATTCCTTGCTGACCTCACTTCCCTGGGCCCAGCTGCATTGACACCTACTGCACAGCCCCTTGTACAGAAGGTGAGCACTCCTTCTACTGATCAGACACAACAGAAAGATGTCAGTACTTTTGAGCAGTTGACACAGCACCTATTCGAACTACTGCATGTGATGATGAGGATGTCAACCCCATCGACCCAGCCACTGTTATCTTGGGCTGACAGGGTAGAAGCGTCAGACGCAGCAGTTCAGGTGGAGGAGTTGCTCCTCTGGCCATACCATCCCCTCCTACTCCTGTCCAGGTATGGACGTCCCTTAGAACAAAAGATCTTTTTTGGAACTCTCCAGTGCAACCCCAGTGCAGGAATGCAGTCCATCTCCTCTACACTTGGAGTCTAGACACCCCCTTCCCAGATAGAGCATATGTTGGGAGAGTATTGTTGAAGGGCTCCCTCCACTACACGCCCAATGACTTTTATGCATTAATCCATCCTCCATCTGCCTCCTTTTTTAATTTGAGTTTTAGATTTGTCCTTTTTCTTGATCGGTTCTGGGAACATTACAAAGCTGTGAAAGACACTCCTCTCTGGATTCCATTTCAAGCCATACCATTGACAAAATTGGCGGTCCACACTGTGACAGTCTTGCTGTGGAATGAAGGTGCGCGGGTGCAGGATGTTCATTACCGGCTGGCTCAGAGATGTATTGTGAATGGGGATCCAGAACCTATTCTAGATCCTGAACTATTTTAGACAGGGAATTGGCACTTTAAAGTGACCCTCAAGCATAACGCATCAGGCTTACAGCATTTGTCATGTATTTTCTTTCTAGGGAAAGACCAGGTCCAGTGTTTCTACCCTGGACAACCAAAGGCATGTTCCAATTGTGGGTTGGACATGCATTTAAATAATGCTTGTGACAAACTCCGGTGTAATCTTTGTCTCTCCATGGGGCACACGGGTGTCCACTGCACTAATGTTCTGTGCTGTAACCTCTGTGAGGATTCAGAATACTCATACTGAATATGCCTGTGGGTGACTCACAATTCTGAGGATGCAGATCTTCAGGATGGCTCATTTATGCAGAATTCAACAACAGATGCAGCATAAAGTGGCAGCAGCGGAGTTAGCACACTCAGTGGATTCAGATCCACCTACAGAGACTCCTCTAGTTCCTCCGAAGAGGTCGGACCCACCTCCTGAGACTACTCCAGAACCACCCACCACTTACAGACACTACCGGCATGGACCTCTCTACTACACCAACTGCTCCTCCACAAGGATCTGAGATACAGCTTCTTCCAGGGTCCTCCACTCATGTGGAGGACATGGATATGCCTCCTCCCGAAATGACACAAAAGATCACTCCAATCACACAACAAAAGACTTCTGCCACTGCAGTTCTCCAAGACAGGAGCCCAGGTCCTGTTGGAGAATAGATTTGAGGCATTGGAGGAAGACAACCCGGATTCAGACGTTAGTCAGTCCTCTGCAACCCCTTCTCAGATCTCTTCCAAACCCCTCATCTCTACGGATCTGGAGGATGATATGACCTCCTGCCCTCTAAGACAAAGGTTCAGAAGAAACTCAAAATGGTGACCCGCGGTTTTGGTAACTGCTGCTTGGATGACTGTCAGTGACAGTAGGTTGCCCCTTTTTGATCCAACAGCAATATGACTAAAGCCCTTAAAATCGCCACCCTTAATGTGAACAGCATTCTGAATGCCTCCAAATGTCTCCTGCTCTTCTCCATCCTAAAAGACTTGGATTTTGACATAGTCTTTGTCCAAGAAACACGTCATATGACCACCAATGATATGACATGGCACACCAACACTGGTGTTGGGGCCCATCATTTTGGTCCATGGGTTACGATGCTTGCAATGGAGTGGGGATTTTATTTAGGGATTCTTCAGCTACAGTCACCCAGCTGGTTGATCTTGAACCTGGCTGGGCACTCCTATTGGACATAGAATATCAAGGGGCCCCCTATCGATTGATTTTTTTTTTTTTGCTCCTCCCACGTCCCTCCTGGCCAGCCACTCCTTTGGGCCACTGGGGCCCCATGGCCACTCTCCTCCACCAGCTGCTATCCTGCTGCTGCCTGCTACCACCAACTGATCCCCTGGGTGACCCAATGTGACCCTTTGTCGGATGCGTTCCCCCCCCCGGGGAGAAGTGCCCGTAGGCACAACCAGTTAGCCCTGGTATCAGCAGTGGGATGGTCAGCACGGGGCTATCCCAGCTTCATGGCATGCTGGGGACCAGTGACCATCATCCGGTTGGCCAGGGGGCATTTTCACATTTTTTGGCCTGCCCACTCAACCCTTGATTGGGCCTTGCGGGAGCAGCGACCTGTGACGTTGATGTGTGGGGGTGCGTGTCGAGGCTGTACATCCCTCAAGCCCATCTCCAATTCGCCTGCAGGTGATGAGGCCCTGCCCCCCCCGGGAGAAAAGCGTCCAATGGACACTCTAGAACCCCTCTCTGACAGTCTCTGCTCCTGGTGCCTGGGCTCAGTGCACGAACCTAGGTCACCAGTGTTCACTCGGCACCATGGAGCCAGCCCCCCCATCAACTGATTAATGTGTATGCCCCTCAAACTAAAAGAGCATGGGTGGATCTCTTTCAAGTGATCCAACCTTACCTTCATACTTCCTGTAAGACAGTGTTAGGAGAGGATTTTAATTACAGTATAGCACATTCGGATAGAGGTGCCGAACGACCAAAATGTACTGTGATGTCCACTTTCTAATGAAAATGTTGAAAACAGCATCCTTGGTTAATGCCTATAGATCTCTGCATTCTGAGGGTGGCTTTACATATTACAGATCTACCCTGGCTACCAGGATTGATTTTTTGTTCATTTCTGAAAGGCTCCATGCCATAAACATTGTTCTAACCCCAACAGAACAGTCAGATCACATGTTGCTGGGAGGAACTTTCAGTGATGCTGATTCTTGTCCAACAGGTTGGGGGTATTGGAGACTGAATGCCACTCTGTTACAAGACCCTGGCACTTTACAGGGAGTCAGGGACCTATTTTTAGCACTCCAGTCCCTGGCGTGCAAAGAAGATGACCTTGGCCTTTGGTGGGCCGACACTAACAAGGCGTTACAGGAATTTTTTCTTTATACTTCCAAGACCCATTCCCGAACTGTATACATGACATACCTGCAGCTGCGTGGGCAGTTGCATCGGGCCTTATTCGAACAATTCCACGAGTGATGCCCTTTATGCGCCCGTGGTTGAGACAATTAAAATGAAAATGAAGAAGCTCTAGTATGACAGGGCACGTTCCCTTCTTATGGAACATCGTAGTGGGACGCAAGGTATGAAGGGAGTGGGAGACCCTTTTGAGGGGTGTAAATCCCGTGTTCACCATAGATTGATCTGTGGTATGGTGGCCCATGATGGATGTAGATACTCGTCTTTCTCGGACATTATGACTGTGATTCACATCCATTTATTGAACTTATTTGGAGTCCCTTCACAGACCACTATCCCCAGCTCATTTTTGAGCATGGTTTCGGTCCCTCCTCTTTCCCTGGCTGCACAGAATGACCTTATTAGGCCCTATCATATGTGAGGAGATCTGTGCGATTGCAGGCCTCCAAAATAATATAGCCCCGTGGTCTGATGGACTTTCCTCTGAATTTTATAAACTTCTTTCACCTGATTTGGTGGATGTTTTGGTAGGACATTTTAATTGGCAATTATTAGAGGGGGGAAAGTGACTCCCCTATTCACTAAAGCACTATAGATACTCCTTTATGAAAAAAAGGGTCAAACATGGATCTTAATAACTGGTGGTCACTGTGCCTCCTCAATACTGATTTTAAAGTATTGATGAAAGTTGTTCTAAAAAGACTATCGGCTGTCTCTGCACAGGTGATTTCCAGCACACAGTCGTGTTCCATTGCAGGTTGTCATATTGCAGACAACCTCATCCTCCTGCAGGAAATTGTACACTGGGGAACCCATAATCAAGATATTGGTTATCTTCTGACATTGGATCAGGAGAACGCCTTTGACCGGGCATCCCCACGATTATTTATTTAAGGCCCTTATGCACTATGGACTTCCCCAATGGTTTTGTGCCTGGTTGCACATGCTACATGACAATGCGACTCTTCTGCCCTTGATTAATGGACATTTAGGATGCAGCATTCCATTGCAGACTGGAGTCAAACAAGGCTGCCCCTCAGCCCTCTGTTGTATTCTTTTTGTATTGACCCAAGTATACATAAAATTCAAATGCATCCGCAGATATATGGGATCTCTCCCCAAGCAAACTCCCCTGACTTTAAGGTCATGGTGTATGCCGAGGACGTGACCCTTTTTGACAAGGATGTGTTATCCGGATGTTTGGCTTTGGGGGTCTTTCGTTCCTTTACACCCGTGTCGGGTGCCAGATTAAATGTGGCAAAATGCCAGGGTCTGGCTTTGGGAACATCACCTGTTGCATCCAATATTGTTGGAGTTGTTCTTACTTCAGGCCCCATTAAAATATTGGGGATTGCCTATGGGGTTGGGGATATGACCTTCTTTAATTGGGAGCACAAGATTGCGGAATGCCAAGCACATATTGAGGTGTGGAAAACATGGCACCAGACGAAGCGGAAAAAACTGGCCATTTTAAAAACCTTCATACTCCTGTTATTTATGTATCTCAGCATGGTATACCCCATCCCCAAAATGCTAGAGGTAAAATTTTGCGCCCTTGGTTGAGACACTTAAAATGAAAATGAAGAAGCTCGACGGCCCAGTGGCGTTGAGGGATGAGGCGCTGGACGCCACACCTCGCACCACGCCGGTGACCCAGGTTCAGGAACGGACTCGGGCCACCGGGGGTCAGCAGGGGGAAGGAGGATTGAGCGTCCCCACGGATGCTCTCCTCCTTTGGGGAGGGATACCAGGGGTGTGTTTAACACACCCAACGTCCGAGAGAGCCGATGGAAGCACTGACTCTCGGGGCAACGGCAGCTTCCATTGGGGGAGCTGGGGAGGGGAGGATGCCATCAGGCACTTGGCAGGTGTGCGTACACACGTTCTGCCCGAGCCAGGCGTCCTCAGTGGGAGGGAGAGGGAGGGACAACAAAAAAGCAGAAAAAAACCCTCGGCACTCCTGGGTGATGGCTGCTCCAGCCTTCCAGTCTGCATCATGGGCAGACCCCGCTGTGCAGGTGCTCTGTGGAGGAAGAAGCAGGTAGGAGCTACCAAGAGGCACTCTAGGGGCAGACTCTGTGAGGGATGGGAGACATTGAGTGACCTGATTGAGCGGAAAAGCGAGGGTGAACAGGAGGGGAAAAAAAGTAATTTAAAAAAAAAAAAAAAAAGAAAATGAAGAAGCTCTAGTATGGCAGGGCATGTTCCCTTCTAATGGAACATCGTAGTGGGACACAAGGTACGAAGGGGTGGGAGACCCTTTTGAGGGGTGTAAATCCCGTGTTCACCATAGATTGGTCCAGGGTATGGTGACCCGTGATGGACGTAGATACTCATCTTTCTCAGACATTATGACTGCAGTTCACATCCATTTATTGAACTTATTTGGAGTCGCTTCACAGACCGCTATCCCCGGCTCATTTTTGAGCAGGGTTTTGGTCCCTCCTCTTTCCCCGGCTGCACAGAATGACCTTATTAGGCCTATTATATGTGAGGAGATCTGTCCGATTGCAGGCCTCCAAAATAATATAGCCCCGTGGTCTGATGGCCTTTCCTCTGAATTTTATAAACTTCTTTCACCTGATTTGGTGGATGTTTTGGTAGAACTTTTTAACTGGCAATTATTAGAGAGGAAAGTGACTCCCCTGTTCACTAAAGCACTACAGATACTCCTTTATAAAAAAGAGTCAGACATGGATCTTAATAACTGGTGGACACTGTGACTCCTCAATACTGATTTTAAAGTATTGATGAAATTTTTTCTAAAAAGACTATCGGCTGTGTCTGCACAGTTGATTTCCAACACACAGTCGTGTTCCATTACAGGTCGTCATATTGCAGACAACCTCATCCTCCTGCAGGAAATTGTACACTGGGGAACCCAGAATCAAGATATTGATTATCTCCCGACACTGGATCAGAAGAAAGCCTTTGACCGGGTATCCCATGATTATTTATTTAAGGCCCTTATGCATTATAGACTTCCCCAATTTTTTTTTTAATTCAATTTACTTTATTATTTATATAAAGGAAAACAAAATAACATACAAAACATTGTCAGGTCATCATACCAATATAATATGTGTCGGAACAACAAGGAAACCACCCCCTTCCCCAGCTTCAAAATCCCCCCAAACCCCAAATGAGCCCCCACCTCCCCCTGCCCCCCCAATGGAGTGTGCTCAACAATAGAGGAAAAGTGAGTAAGGATACAAGATCTGACTTGAGATCTAGGTAAGAGGAGAGGGATCAACTGATTAACAATTTAAGTAAAGAGTACAAAGTTTACCCCACTTTGTGTCAAAAAGGTATGTTTTATGTCTAAGACTGGTGAATCATCCGCTCAGTCCGTGGGGAGAAGGAAAGTTCCTGTAACCATTCCTGACAAGAAAGGGAGGCATGGTCCAGCCAGTGCAGAATGACCAGTTTCTTAACAGCCAAAGAAATTATGGCAACGTGGTATCTCCATTCCTTAACCGAAATGGAGCTATAGTCCCCAAGAATACAAACTTCTGGGGTAAAAACACCCGATAAACCTAGTAACGGGTTGGCCTTGTCTTCTATAGCCTGCCAGAGAGGGGCTACTCTATCACATGACCAAAAGAGGTGCAAAAGGGTGCCTTCTTCGAGGTCACATCTGAAGCAGTTAGCAGACGGACGATGCCTATCTGGGCAAGTTTAACAAGGGTGTAATATAGGTTATGAAGAATATGAAATTGGGTGAGACTAAGTCTATCCTGGGAGATATATTTATAAAGATCTTTCCAGATATGGCCCCAAAGAGGAATAGAATCTGGCAAAAGCTCTTCCTAAACTTTGGGACATCCTGGTGAAGTCGGGGCTATTTTATCAAGAATAAGAGAATGCATTTTGGAGACTCCATGGAGTTTTACAGCAAAGTCTGCAATGAATCCAGAAGGGGTGCCTGGCTAGCAGTAGCAAAAGAAGATCCAAAGGATTGAAGAAGAAGGTGTCACAGTTGGAAGATTTGAAAGATAAGTGTGGGGCTTAAATGGAATTTCTGCAGAATATAAGAGGAAGAGAGTATAGAATCTTGAATGAAGAAATCCACCACCTTGGCACCTGCCAACTGTAGCAGCCAAGTTGGAGTGAGAATGTGTCCCCCTAGTGTAATATTATTATTAAAGACAAGAGGTTGGGAAATATCCTTTTGAAGTTAAAAATTAAAGTAAGTGCAAAATTGAGAGAAGACCTTGAGAGAGACCCCTATTGTGGAATTCTGAAGAGCTTTTGGGAGGGATTTCCAGGAGGAGAAAAGGAGAGATAAACTACACAAACCTGATTCGTGGATAAGAGTAGTTTCCAACTGAAGCCAAATGGGAGTATAACCAGGGTCCAGTAGAGTGTGCTGAGAACCGGTCCACTGAAAGCACTTGCAGAAGTGGCTCACCCAGTCGTAAAATAGGTAACTGGGAAGTCTAAGGCCACCGAGGTCCTTGGACAAAGCCAACTTGGAGTAAGCTCTTCTGGGCGTCTTGTCTAACCAAATGAACCTGGTGACCAGAGAATGGATCCGCTTGAAAAAAGAGAGGGGTAACCATACATTCAGCATATTTAATGGATAAAAGAGCCAGGGTAATAAATTCATCTTGACTATGTTGATCCTGCCCCAAAGAGATAAGGGGAGGGTCCACCATCTAATGAGATCCTGCTGGAGGGTACAGATCAGATCATCAAAGTTGAGTTTCCTTAATAGGGCTTGGTCCCGAGTCAGAAAGATGCCAAGATATTTAATTTGACATGGAGACCATTTCATGCCAAGAGAAAGGAAATCAGATCTGTAAGTAAAATGGTTAAGAGGAAAGATTTCTTTTTATCGAGGTTACGTTTATAATTAGAAAAGGAACCAAACTTACTGATGATCTGTAGTACTGCAGCTAGAGAATTTGAGAGTTGGGAGAGATACAAAAGGACATCATCCACGTAAACGGAAAGCTTGTGAATGCTGTTACCTAGGGGTATGCCAGATATATCTGGAGAGGTTTTGATTTGTCTGATTAGGGGTTCTAAATATAAATTAAAAGGGAACGGAGATAAGGGACAACCCTGTCTAGTCCCTGTGTGCAGGGCAAATCTAGAAGAGAACACCCTATTACAGTAAATTTTAGCCGAAGGGGCAGAATAACTAGTGCTGATCCACTGTAGAAAAACCGTAAGAAAACTAAATTTTTGCAGAGTAGCTAAAAGAAACACCCAGTCCACTCTATCAAATGCCTTCTTGGTGTCAAGAGAAATCAAGGCCATGGGGGAAACCGTGTCCTTAGCAGCAGAGAAGATGCGATCCAGTTTACGAAGGTAGTCTGCGAAGGTGTGACCAGGAACAAAACCGACCTGTTCCAGACTGAGAAGCACAGATCAGACCTTACCAACCCTCGAAGCCAGGATGTTAGTTAAAATTTTAAGATTACAATTTAAAAGTGAAATAGGGCGGTAACTCGAAACCTGAGTCTGGGGTTTGCCTGGTTTCAAAAGAAGAACTATGAGAGCTTCCAGCACTGATGGGTCCAATGTTTCAGATGTGAACATATACTGAAACAAGCAGAGAAGAAGAGGGGCCAATTCTTTGGAAAAGATTTTATAGAAACTAGAGGGGAAAGCATCCGTTCCCGGAGCTTTGTCAAGTGCCAAACTATTAATGGCATCGGAAATCTCGGAAATAGAAATGGGGGAAGAAAAAAGGGTACACTGCTCCAAGGCTAGCCATGACAATGGAATCGAATCCAGATAAGCATCGAGGTCCTGAGTTATTAAAGGTGGAGATTGGGGTCCATAAGGCTGAGAATAATATGTTTCAAATTCAGAGGCAATATCATGGGGGGGATGACTTAAGGGTGCCATCCCATTCAGAGATGGCAGTGATTAACCGGGAGGCCTCACAGCATTTCAAGCGGAGGGCTAACAAATGGCTGGCTTTTTCTTCTTGGTCTGCATATGTAGATCGGGTTTTTTAAAATAGCGTATTCAGCCTGTTCTCTAAGAAGTTCAGCGTATTTGTGCCTAAGAGAGAGAAGTGAATGATACACCTCTGGAGGGGAGGACGGATGGATAGAGTGCTCTAGAACCCAAATACGAGCCAGGAGGTTAGCGGACTCCTGTTCCTGGAGCCATTTCTTTTTAGAGGCCAACCGAATAAATTCTCCTCTCAGCAAGCACTTAAGGGCACACCACTCATGATCCCCCTTGGAAATAGAGCTCAGACTGGTCTCCACATGGGATTGAATAAGGGATCTAATTCTAGCTACAACAAAGTCATCCTTAAGGAGTTGAGTGTTGAGCTTCCAGGATGTATCCCTCTGACAAACTGAAGAGAAATTGACTGAAATCCGTGCTGATGCGTAATCAGAGAGAACTATTGGAGTCAAGCCGCAATCTACCACTCCCCGAAGCTCCGACTGACTGAGGAGAATATAATAATGTCGGGAAGAGGAATGATGTACCGCTGAGTAGAAAGTAAACTCATGTACTTCAGGGTGAAAAATTCTCCATAGATCACATATCCCAAGCGAGTCCATGAGGTCACCAGTAGCATGCTGGGATGAGGACGGGGGGCCAGATATACAATGCGAGCAATCTATATCCTGTGTCAGGGTGATATTCCAGTCTCCCCCGAGAAAAAGGGTTGCTAGCAGGAGAGAGGCCAGCTTATCCACTAATTCGATGAAAAAGACCGGATCACCACTTACTGGACCATAGACACTGCCCAAAACAATTTCCCTTTGATACAGGAACCCCTTCACTAAAATAAAACTACCATGTGAATCTGCCAATATGCGGGTGGGTTGGAAGGGTAAACTTTTATCAGTTCAAATAGCTACCCCCTCCAACCGCCCCCACTACTAGATGGGTACGGCACAATTGCGATGCACTCCGGCCCAGAGGTTGCAGGAACCCAGGCCACCCCCCCCACACACCCATGGGCTCCTTGTCCAGGTGGCAATGCCCCACTAGAATAGATACCACGCAGTAAGTGGTGCATTGGATAATGAAGCCAGGGCAGCTAGCACCACTGACATGGTTGCTCCAACTAGAAAGCAAGAAGGAGGAGTATCCTCAAAACACCTAAGTAAGAAGACATTATAAAATGACATTCTAGGTCCTAATGGTACTTGTTTTAAGCAATACTTTACCAGTCCAAATTGCCACAGAAATCAAATGTGGTGAATCAAAGTAAAGCAGCATTCCAGGGTGAACACCAGAAAGGGGTCCCCGCAATATTTCGGCAGCTCAATAATGTTTCCAGGGGGAAGGAGTAGACTGCTGAGCAAATCAGTCCCACAAAAACAGTGCCCCAGCCACCTGAGACCAAAATTCCCAGATAAACAGGTATTCCCACATAAAGACCAATAGACCCACCCAGTCCCCAAAAAGAGTCTGAGTGCAGTTATACAGATTGGAGCAGTCACACAACTAAAACCAACAGTAGAAAAAGTGAATGCATGACCAAGATAGTTCCCAGATGTTGACAGCCAATTTCACACCAAGCAGACTGAGATTCACATTTCAGGTAATTTTAAATAAGTCCGGAAAACAAGTTGCCAATTTCTGAGAAACTTGCTCCAAGGTATCGTAGGAATGCCAATGTTGATCGATATTTACTTGTAGCCTGATAGGATACAGCATATGAAATTTAATGCTGGCCGCAATTAGTTTGGTAACCGTGGGATGAAAGGCCGCTCTCTTCTGCCTGGTTTCTCCCGGTAGGTCTTGGGCAATTCTTAATGGGTTGCCTTCCCAGGTAATGCTTTGCAGATCTCTGCATTTTTGCAGGACATGATGTTTCTCAAGATAATTGAGGAATTTAAAGATAAAAGAGCATAGGGGGGATCCCTCTGGAGGTCGCGGACAGAGAGAATGGTGTGCCCTCTCGATGAGGTAGGAGGGATTGCGAGGTGAGGGCCCAACAACTTTAGCCAGCAATTTCTGGGTGAATAAGACAGAGGAGCCTTCAGTTGCTTCAGGAAGCCCAAAAATTAGCAGATTGTTCCTGCGACTCCTCCCTTCGAGGTCTTCTATTTTGTCCTGTAGTTTTTTAACCTGCTGTCGTAGGTGAATAACTTCAGGGTCTGTTTGAGCCTTCCAGCGCTCCGGGGAGCTTGTATGGGCTTCAGTATCACTGATCCACTGGCCCAAATCCCCTAGATCAATCCAGAGTGATTTAAGCTCTGTAGTGATAGTTTGTTGTGCTTCTTTGAAGGGTTGCAGTTCTTGTAGAAATCGATCCTCCATAAGAAGTATAGCAGTGGAAGGAGGAGAAAGTTGACAGCTCGAATGTTAAGCTTGACCCTTGGCCTTCTTGGAGGCCTTCGCTGGAGTAGTAGGTGGAGTATGACGTGGCTGGGCTTGCCACATATCTGCTTCCATCTCGGAAAATATTCAACACTGGCACCAAACAAACGAGACAATTGGAAGCTAGATGCAGTCCACAGTCAGTAGCTACCAAAATTCCATGGAAGTGAAGCCTAAATTAGCCTGGAGAACCCGATTCATGCAAAGAGAGGAGGGAGCCTAGAGACAAAGCTACCATCCAAGCCTAGGCATCATGTGATCTTCCCTAATGATTTTGTGCCTGGTTGCGCTTACTATATATGACAATGCGACTGTTCTGCCCTTGATTAATGGGCATTTAGGATGCAGCATTCCATTACACAATGGAGTCAAACAAGGCTGCCCCCCTCAGCCCTCTGTTGTATACTTTTTGTATTGACCCGATTATACATAAAATTCAAACGCATCTGCAGATATACGGGATCTCTCCCCAAGCAAATGCCTCTGACTTTAAGGTCATGACATATGCCGACGACGTGACCCTTTTTGTCAAGGATGTGGTATCTGTACATTTAGCTTTGGGGGTCTTTCATTCCTTTGCGCCCATGTCAGGTGCCAGATTAAATGTGACAAAATAGCAGGGTCTGTCTTTGGGAACAACACCTGTTGTATCCAATATTGGTGAGTTGTTCTTACTTCAGGCCCCATTAAAATATTGGGAATTGCCTATAGGATTGGGGATATGGCCTTGTTTAATTGGGAGCACAAGATTGCAGAATGCCAAGAACGTATTCAGGTATGGAAAACATGGCACCAGATGAAGCGGAAAAAAGTAGCCATTTTGAAAATTTTCATACTCCTGGTATTTACGTATCTCAGCATGGTATACCCCATCCCCAAAACGCTAGAGGTAAAATTTTATAGTCTGTTTTTTCAACTACTCTGGGGTAGCCATCTGAACCCCATTAAGAGAAACATACTATACACTCCCATTGAACAGGTGGCTCAGGGATGACTAATCCTTTAGTGTTTCTGTTTGCTCAGTTTCTAAAATGGAACGTTATGACAAATCTTTTGCTCTCCCACCATATTTGGAAACTGTAGGTGTATTCCTGGTTGGACCCTTTTTTGAATGATTGGAGACGTGGTAATATACCATTTCGATATGACCCACTACTGGCCCCTTATGTACATACCCTTATGGAAAAGCTTAAAAGATGGAAGTTTGCCTATGCTCACTTTGTGATTCAGGCCCCCAAAGCAATTTATGCCTATATTATGGTGCAGAATTTCTTTGCTGCTCCCTTTTATGATGGTCAACCTGTAACCAAGGTTGAACTTATTAAAACAGCCCTTATGGATAAAAGAACCCCGCAAAGGATATGGGATGTGTTATGGCTTTGATTCCATGGCCGCTTACAGGTAAAGGCAAATGCCAAACACAAGAGTTTGGAGGAGAGGTTTTGTCCTTGGGAGGGTAGTACTCAGACTCCTGAGACATTGACTCACTCCTTTTAAATTGCCCTTACGTGGCATCCTTTTGGACTATGTTGGCACAAACATGGCAGGACCATATCTGGTCGTCCCTGGCATATGAAGATATTATCCAGGGTGTTGCTCTCTCTTGCATGGATTATGATGCAAGTACACTTCACCTCGTTTTGACTACAATTAAGTTTTTCCTTTGGCAATCCCATTGTGCATATATTTTTCAACAACGGGCTATCCCCCCACAGGCCTTGGTGATCATGGTTGTACAGGAGTTTCAATCTCACTATTGGACTGATAGGTGGACCTTGTGCCTTGCTAAATTAAGCACAAAATGGAGAATAATCTAGGATTACTTGATGCCCCCATGACAATACCCAATCACCTATCTTCCACACCCCAGCCCTGTCCTTTTTACTTTTGATTGGGCAGGGGCTCGGTTCCACCCCCCACCACCACCACCACCACCAATAGATGTCTTACAGTTACAGCCACGTTTGTACCCCTTTTACAGGGATTACACACAGGGCTGTGCCAGCAACTACAAGGGGCCACCTTGCAAAATATTTTGTGGGGCCCACTTACCCACCAATAAATGTAAACTAACTATCAGTGCATACAGTATGAAATTTGTATAGCTAAATTTTTTTTTGTGTCAGTCCTGCTGAACATACATAATTTGTCCATTCTGCCCCCACTCCCCCCCCCCCCAATTCCCTTGCTGGTACCACGTTCAAAGAACTGAACAATGTAATTTGTTTCTGCTCCTCCTGGGAACTCCAACACCAAGATTAGATGTTTTGAGTAATGGGCCCCATTGCTTCTTTGTTCTGTACTCCCCCCCAAACCATATGAAACTAGAGTTGGAATCTTGACAATTTCAAATGGATAAGCAACTTCCAAAGAGAAACTTGCAAGTTTGTCTGTAAGAAAAGGTTTTCTTAATGATGACCTCTGAGGCAGTGGGCCCCCTAACAGTGTGGGCCCTACTGCAACTGCAGCTCTTGCACCCCCCGGTCACTGCCCTGATTACACAGGTGTAGTGATTTTCCTCCCTTTGCCTGCTTGGGATTTTCATACTTCAGTGTTATTTAGAGTGTTTCTACTATATGGGTATCAGACTAGCCAGATTCTGATATGGCCACATGGATAAATAATCCAGAATCTAATTTGTTGTACTCCTTATTCCATTTTCCCTCCTTGGTAATGTATTTTACAGGTTTTGGATTTTGAAATGTGATTACTGACTTCATTTTTTTATCTTTTTTTTTTTTCCTTTCCTGCCTGCCTAATTATGTTTTTCCTGGGATTTCTGATGTATCTTACACAGTGGTTTCTGTAACTGTTTGATCTATTGTTTGTTTGTATCTAATAAAAATTTCCCCTACTCTTCTTCGATACAGCCCATGGAATCTTTCCCTTCCACCTGGACAGTGACCAGAGATGGGTAAAAGGGACTTCAGTTTAACATTTCATCAGAAGGATGGAACCTCAACAGTGCAGCACCCCGCCCCCCAAATACTGCACTACAGTGTCAGTCATGGGTATTACCCCAGTCACCGGGCGTGGGGTTAGAACCCACAACCTTCTGATGTTCTGGCCTGAGAGAAATATCCCAGAAGACACTCTTCTCTTCCAGAGAGGGATGGTACCATCTTTCACCATGATATTGCCACTTGGGTGACAACAGGTGGTAGTGGTGGAGGATGGAAAATCACTCCTGTCAATGCATTGACATACACTGCATCTGCACACTCTTGATATCCTTGTATACATTTTCCTGTGGAGTAGGGAGAAACAAAGAAAATGGCCCCAGTGTCCCCAAGGACAGACTCCAGTATATCCAGGCTCTGCCTCATTAATACGGCACCTCCTGATGAGACGCAGAAGACTAAAGGGTAAATCCTCCTCACCACCCCCCCCCCCCGCTTGGGAGGAAACCACAGCTTGATGGAGAACAGTGACTGTGAGTAGGTGGGGTGAGGGGTTGGCTGCACCTTGGAAGTTTCTGAGGGAGTTGGGCTCTGGAGAGACTGGAAAGGGGCATAAACAGAAAATATTAAAAAAAAACATTGTTCAAGATGAACCTGGTATCTTGGCACCCATCCTACAAGATAACATGTTTTTTTTTTTGTACGCCTTCTTTATTCTCCTCTCACTGGCATCTTGGACTCTCTCCAGAGGGACACCCAACCTGACCTGATCCCACCCACCTGAAATCCTCAACCTTACCTGCCGGTGGGGGGGGGGGACTCCTCTTTGCTCACACTGGTCCCCCAACCTCCCAGATCTAAGCCCCCCGGGGCAGGACTGCTGACTCCTCCTGGCAACCTTTCTGAGATTTAGTTGGTTGACCAGGCAGCACAGGGAGCAACTGGAGGAAGGCTCGAGGATCTGACACTGGGTGTGGTGATTGGCCACTCGTCCCACCTTCGTCTACTGAGGGCCAGGACATTTTCCTTGTTTATTCCCTCCCCCTATGGTTCGGACATGCAATGTGTCCAGTGCATGTGTGCTCGCTCCTGAGCATGCACACAGGATCGCCATCGCAGTCAATCCCCTGACCAATGAATCCACAGGCTGCTATACCCCCTGTTGCCACCGGGAGTCCCCAGAGCTCGGGATCGTGGACCCCCCCCTCCCTCCCAGGACAGGACAGCAGTCCTCCGGACACTCAATCCTGTCCTCCCCCATCAACCCCCAACAGCTCGAGCTCATTCCTGAACCCAGGTCGCCGGTGTGGTGCGTGGTGTGGCGTCCAGCACCTCAAACTTCAGTGCCACTGGGCCGATAACATATTATCTTGCAAGCTGAGTACTTCTTAATTAATATCTTGAACATTTGGTACATCACAACAAAAACTGATTTTTACAATTTAGTTAGCAAGGATAGCCCAGCTGAGCTGCAACATCTCATTTCCAGAGGGGTCATACTTCTGCTCACCTCTTCAGCTGGGTGGACTGAAGCACCAGAAAGTTAATTTGACTTGTTTCAGGGTCACACAGTGAGTACTTGGCTCTAGTGAGGTTTAAACCTGCGACCTCCTGGTTCCCATGCTGGTACTCCAACAAGTAAATTACACTGCTGCTTACAATTTACAACACAACCAATCAGACAGTTGCTTTTGCAAAGCTGATGACATCACAGTAACCCTGTGCAGCACTAGTGAAGCCAGCAGTTGAAATCAAAACAAAACAGTTAAATTGTCACACAAACAGCTGTTTTAAAGCAGCAGTACTACGTAAAAAAAATCTGCGCTTTTTTGACAGTTTATACCCTGTGCTCTGCTGAGCATGTACATGGTAATCTTTCCCACCAGCATTGTACTATCACCCCATAATTTGCTCAGTTATTCCTTGTTTTTGTTTACATTTCAGCCGCTCGCACACTGAAAGCAGCAGTACTATATGCAGCTGCCATATTTACTGTAATGCTACAACTGAAAATGGATCACTTCCTGATTAGGTAGTACTGCTGCTTTAAAAGTTATGATTAGTAAACTGATGTCACATAAATTGAATCTGCAATGCTCTGACTCAACATACGCAGTTTATTATCACCTGTGAGGGGTCAGGACTTTCATAACTCACTCATGGCTTTGCCACTCCCGAGTTATGGTCCTGCCCCTGTAACAGAGTACACTTACTTTGACTGTAATAACCAAATTGGCTCCCCCCCTCTTCCCTGAGTGATTTTGCTGTCAGGGGTGCCATTTGTAATACCCTTCAAAAGGAGAGGCCAGTTTACCTTGTCTCAAGCCTTCAGCCTGTCAGGATCTTCTCTTTCCCGAGGTCGGCTGAGCCTGGCATGCAGACAACACCTAAAACTAAAAGTAAATTTGGGGATATGAATTTCTTTAGCTTTGTACCTATGTTATGGAATTTTATATACCCTGAGCTTTGTCTGCCAAACAGTACAGGCCTTTCACAGACATTACTGCATGCATGTTTTTAAGCAAGTTACATGCTCCTGTCTGTAACTGGGTCCTTGCTGTTTGTTCTGCTGGGTTTTCACTCTAGCTTCCAGTTGTGGATTTGGTTCTTACACACTGCATTTTATGTCACTCCTGAAATTTCACTGTCATGCACTGTAACTGTATCATCTAGATGTACCATTGATATGCATTGGTTATGTATTTTTTTGTGTAATATTTTGGGTGTAAGTGGAGGACTAAGTACCCCACTGCAGGCATTATGTGAATGCTATACTACACTGTTACAGAACTGAAATCCATCACTCTGGCTACCCATTTACAGGGGGTGTGGGGAGAGGAGCCCCCTCCCACCCCCCAATATAACAAAAATATGTATCAATTGTTTTTTATTCTCCCAGGTCACACCTAAATATAGGCATTGATTGTCTATTGCACTTACCCAGTGAATAAAAAATAAATAAATAAAATTCTTCCAAGGTTTCCATGTGGTATAGCTTAAACTGGTCTATGCAATGGCTTCTAGTGGACAATTAATCACACTGCAGGATCAGGACATAACGCTGGTTTCCCACACTTTTTCAGTCAGACAGTGGCTGCATAGGGGAAGGTAAGACGTGCTATTTTTGTTTCCCCTGTGCCAGAGCAATCATGTTGCTATAAATTAATTAAATCAGAGAATTTGGTTAATCCAGCTACATATCTGATAAGGAAGACTATATCTGAGAGAAAAGTGCCGCACTGTTCAGCTATGTGTTAATTTTTCTTATGTGTTTGTTGGTGGCGTTTTGCTCATATAGGTGGCCTAAGTTTGAGTTAAAGTACACCTAACCCCACAAAGTGGTGGTGGTGCAATATCTCTGAAATATAAAGACACAGTGCAACAGAGAGAAGCCAAACTGAGCCAATAATAGTTATTTTTTTAAAATTCAGCTTTATTAAGTAATAGTTTGCAAATATACATATGTTCATCCCAGTTCAAGGTTCAGACAGTGCTCTCCCCCAACTTCTGCAAGTGAAATACATTGTACAGTCCCTCTACACTGAGGTATAGCTGTTTCAGTCTGGTTGGCATTTCTTCCACTGAGCATGTCAAACATCTTGTAAGCTGATCAACTGAATGCAAACATATTATAAAACAATTATTAAACAAGCCAACTGTAGCTAAACTCACGTGACTGGAAAATAAAAGGTCCACCAGATGCCTTTACCTTTTTTATTATTTGGCTGGGGAAGCCACATCACTTGTTGGGCTGGGCCGGGCCAGGCGTTTCTTTACCAGGACCTTCGAGTCATGTATCTTAGTGACCCCGGCTTGTGGCTTCATTGCAGCTTTCCATCCCTCCTTACGTGGTGTCAGTGTGTTCTGCCATCTGTACAGACTCCCACTGCAACCAAAGGTCAGCATGCTTCTCTGATGTGAGCCTAAGAGTCATAGTGCTGCGCTCCTTTACTGTTTTAAGTTCTCTAAACACTGCCTCTGAGAGTCAAGTGCTGGGGCTGACACTTGCAGCCAGAGGGAGGTAATGACTTTAAGGGCCACAAAATATAAAACATGTAGCAGTCCTTGCTCCCACCTATTTCCTATCTCCCTTGTTTTGCTCTCCAGCACCAGATTTTTTAATTAAAAGGGGTGGTGTTGTTCCATATCCTGCATCGCTCATTACGTATCTGCCACCAATATACTTGTATTGTGGGGCATGCCCAGAAACTGTGGTAGTGCATGCCCACTTAGCCACAACCTCTCCAGCACAAGCTCAAACCTCCTGTTCCAAAGTGTTGTGTGATGTTCAGGGGAGCCAATAATAGTTCTACTTACATTCCTGGGGCTACGTTTAGTTGGCCGGTAAGAGATGTAAACAAGCTGTTTTTTTAAACCTGGTACTTCTGAACCGTAAAATGACCGCAACTTTGTTACATGTTGCCGTCATAGTGAGACAGCATGTGCTTTTCGGTGATATCCTATGACACCTTCTAATTATCAATCATTGAATGCTTTTTCTCAGCAATGCATTACAAAAAAGTATATATACATAGTTTGCTTACTAGATGGTACTAGACAAGCAACATATAGTTTTCTATGTTAGGACAGGTTTTATGTGCATATCTGGGTTAATGGTTATTCCAGGTCAAAGGTTGTTATAACTCTCCTCAGCAGTTGCCAGCAACATTGGAGCCGCCTACTCTGGACACAGGCCATGCCCCCCCCCCCCAATACCATGGAGTGCAGGGTTCCATTAGGCCAGTTTTGATTTTTTTTTAAATACACTCTGAAAGGGATATGACAGTGTCAGCCACAGACTACCATACACCATGATCTCCTGCTCCCACTGAGCATGAGTGGAGCAAGCTCCCGACTGGAAGTCTGGTGTCCTAGCTGTCTCTGCCCACAGCCCCCAACCTTTTCTCCTGCACTGCTATGCAGTCCTGAGTGTTAGTCTGGGGCCAGGTGTATGGTGCACAGTTATGTTGCCAGGTATGTGCCTTTTCTGGCACATAACGGGGCCAATAGCACATACAGCCCAATGAGCATAGCAGCCCTGCTGGGAGTTGTACTAAGTGTCTCCTAAGTCAGTGCCATGACATATACACATGGACTGCATATATCTGTCTGCTGAGCAGTGAATCCTGGCTAGTGCCCGAGAGGGCCATACAGTGTTCTATCTTGTGCCATCTGGAAAATGTCCAAGTGGGAACCTAGGATCCATCAACACTATTACAAGAGAGTAGAGGATTACCTCATTGTCATGCCAGATATCCCTCTTGCAGTTGAAAAGATTTACAAATCATCTATTTATTTACTGAAATCCCCTCACCAGGATAAGCGATTTGAAATAAAGCAATTTGTTTTCTAGAGAGTCACAGGGTAGGGGCCATCAGGATACAGACATAAGCTACATTTATGTTGCATGATTGAAGAGGAACTTCCCTTAAGTGTTACCATGACACATTGCAAAGAAGACTGCTTTACACTAATTGCGGCTACACACATTATTTTGCTATTTTGAACTGTTCATAGTGTGAGCGGAAATGTTGCTGGCACATATCAGTGGCTGCATTTGCCTTCATACTATCACTGTACTACCAGTATCTACCCTCAAAACTTGTAAAATATCTTGAGATAATAAATTTACAGAACGCAATAAAGGAATCCACATTCTATTCTAGTCTATTCTGTTCTATTCTATGTACCCCACCAACCAAAATAATTCTGCTTGTAAGTAAGAACATGGCACTCAGACTGATGCTGAATGATAAACTACACAAATGGAAGCTAGTACACGCAATGACTGCAAAAGGGGCCATACAAATGATTCTGTAGATCATTCTGTGTTTACCAGTCTGGATGTAAATCTTGTAGTATGAACACCAATTCAGTTAAATACAAGATACAGAGACAGCATGTTTATAAAAAGAAAAGCCTAAAGTAAAGAGGTACCTGCAGAAAGCCACTGTGACAAGCCCCATCCCCCACCATTTTTACAGACTTTCTCCTTGAGAAGCTCGCAGCAGCTGCAGGAACAAAGGAATTTTTGAGAATGAAAACATGAATTGTTCCTCTTGTTCTACAGTAGATTGCTGCAGCTGGCTCAGTGCCAGGGAATGGAGCTGGACTGAAAACTGAAGGACTGCAGAGTGCAGCTTACCCCACAGACAAAGTAATGAGATACATTTAGAGACATGGATACTGTCACATTTTCATCGCTTTCCTTGGCCCGCTCTATGTCAAAGTACAATTAACAAGAGTGAAATAAATGTCTTCCTTACTTGCCCTTAAAATCCACGAAAGTTCTTTGCAGAATCACTGTTTCATTTTATTTTTGCAATACATTTTTTAGAGCCATCTGACACATGCTAAAGAGCAATAAACTAAAGAAGTCAGTGTGTTCTGGTAATCTGTGAACAACTTTATCAAACCAGGTAATGGACAAAACCCTATCAAGCTTTGTACCAAAGCAGGGACCCTAACTGACCCCCGTCAAGTCACAGAGGCCCTTAACATATAGAATAATTCTCAGGCATCTGTGTGGAGTTTTTTTTTTTTTACACACCCAAGGTGTATGATGATCCAAAAACCTAAAGAGAGCAATGTTCGAGAGGGTTATGAGGTCATCACAAACCAAGGGTGCATAAAACAAAACTTATAATCACACAGATTTTAGTGATATTTTTTGTAATAAATGGTGCAAGAACTACAGTACCAGTTTTAATTGCATAAACCGTGTCTTTATTGAATAATCCCAGATGTGTGTTTAAACAAACAGATGTAAAACATTTGCTTCAAAACTGATATCTTAAACATTTACCCCAACAGTTGTAATGAAATGAGTGTGTGAAAGTCAATTAATCTTCTACCTACAGTAACTTTTTTTGTACTGTGAGTCTAAGACAGCGTGTGTTTGATCAGCTCAGCAGTAGCACTGAAAACTTGTTCACATCAAGGGACTGTATCAAGCTAAACGGAGAAACGTTTACGTGTAACTCAGTGTATTCAAATTCAAAACTGTCCTTAGAACTGTTCACTTTTAAGTTTCCCACCGATTCAAATGAAGTCTGACAGTGCCATGACCGGCTCGTGCTGTCAGTTTGTAACTCTTGTCAGGAGGGTGAAGTGAACGATTTTAAGGGAACACCATAATAAATGGGTGTGACATCACTCCCAGTTATTGTTTGATATCAACTGAAATCAGGTTGATAAAGGGGGGTCACCAGTTATTATAATAAATTTACTAACCTGTCTGATTACCTGGGTAAGCTCCCACCCAAGGATTCTGCCTCGGCTCACAACAGCTGCAATACACATGACCCAGAAATCCCTCCTTTCCACTATAAGGTCGCCTCCCCCAGTGAGATCCCTCATCTCCTTAAGGCCCTCTCCAACTATGGTAGTGCCAGCGATGGTCTCTGCCTGAGGTTCCTTAAGTTGACAACCAACCTCATAGCTAAACTCTTTGCTACCCTTTGTAACCCATCACTGACCTCCTTGGCTATTCCAACATTATGGATACAGGCCAAAGTAGTTCCTATATTTAAATCTGGTGACCCTACCCTACTCAACAACTACTGACCAGTTTCTATCCTTTCATATCTAAGCAAGATACTCGAACAAACTGTCTTCCAACAAACTTCAGAACGTGTGTCAAAGTATAACCTGCTCTCACTTACCAGCATGGTTTTTAGAAAGGGCCACAGTACCACCACTGCCTTGGCCTGCCTCAGTGAGTTCAAGAACGCATGGGATAGACATAAAGGTAGCATATGGAAAGGCAAAGGAGGGGAGGAAGACTAGCACCAGGTAGGTTCTTGGGCACACTAGATGGACCTTGCGCTCCCCTTCTGCCGTCACTTTTTATATTTCTGACTAAAAATGTCATCAAGGATATGGATGAAGGCATACTATCCAGTGCCATTTTTCTGGAACTATGAAAGGCCTGTGATCTAGTGGACCAGAGCATCCTATTAGACAGGCTGCATCGCTATGGGTTCTCACTTGTGATCATATCCTGGTTTTGCAACTACTTCACAGAGAGAACCCAAGTGGTCTGCACAGGGGGCTGCTTCTGACATCCTGGGTGTCAACAGTGGGGTCCATCAAGGGTCTATACTAGGACCAGTTCTGTTCTCCCTCTTCGGAACACCCTCACCATGGACTGCAAGGATTGCCACATGCTTATATATGCAAACAACTTGATTCTCTACCACAGTGCCAAGACTCCGACTGAACTGTCCACTACCCTCACCGTAGAGTTCAATGTCAACCAGAGGTGGTTTGTCTTAAATAGACTACTAGTCAATGCCAAGAAAACAAAGGTGATGCTGTTTGGGTCCACACCCAAATTCTACAACTTGCCAGTACTGGTACCCCCTGCCCCTTGAACATCCGGACACTGGACTGGACCTTCTTGGAACAAGTAACTGCTTTTAAATACCAGGGGTCACACTTGTCCCCTTCCTGATCTCAGATCACACTGGGCTCATAGTTAAACATGTGAATCAGCAATCGGGTGTCTGTTTCAGGCTAAAAAAAGTATGACTCCTGTAATGCGGTTTGCCATAGCTCAGGGTACACTCCCCCCCCCCCGGACTACTACTCCCCTACACCCAAACCTCTAATCACAATCTGTCAAGACTCAATACAACCTACAACAGCATCTGTAGATTTGCTTTATTGGCCACTGGCACCACTTTGCTCCCCATACCAGACTCTTGAGTGGCTTGCCCTACAAGTCCACCATGAATACCTTCTGGACAGCCTTGTTGACAAGTATCTTTGGGGAAAAAGATCACTCCCTACTCTCAGTCCTCCTCAAGCCCAAGCCTGGCTCCCATAGCCTCAGGTCCTCCTCACAACTTCTCATCAAATATCCCCAGGCTGCCACCTGCATGGGCCAAAAAGCCTTCTCCATTCTCACTCCTAGGCTGTGGAACAGATTGCCAAATTCCTTTTGCTCTCTGGTTACAAACTTCCTTTTCAAATCACGCATCAAAAGTGCCCTTATAGCTACCTCTGCCTGCAAGTGCACCCCCTGACACAGGAATAAGGGAGTGTATTAGGTCCATCCTTTAATGCCCAGCTGGATACATCACAGCATTTTCTGCTCACTGTCGACATTGTTTTATTTTATTTATTTTTATTTTATTTAGTGATTCGGAAAAGACCTTTGAGCGCAAGCTCTTTTACAAAGGTTCCATGTCATTGATTGCAAAACAAAGTACAATAGGAGAAAGCAAAGGTACATCACAATGAATGATACAGCTTGGATTTAGAACTTACAGAATAACTCAAAACATAGGTATAAGTTAAAATAACAAGAAAAACACTTTATGAGGGTGATAATGGGGGGAAATAAGCAGCCACAAAGTGCCTTGTCAGTAGTTCAGAGGGACGGGGATAGCTGGCAGTGGGGTGAAGAAAGGAGGTACGAGAGAGAGGTAGGTACTATGGTGGAGGTGAAGGGTGAGGGAAGAAGGGCAATAAGGTATAGGGAGAAATGGGGGGGTGAGGGGAGGCTGAGTGGAGAAGACGTGCTAGAGTAAATGGTGGGGTGCGAAGGGGCATGGTCAGGCAGCTTGCATTAGTAGTGACTGTTAGGGAAACTCACTGGACTGGGAGTTGGGGGGAAGGTGGGGTGGTGGGTGCCGAAGGAGCATGACGTGAACTGATTGCTGAGACAAGTCATGAGAAGGGACACAGGGAGGGCATACCTGAGGCCTGCCTAGTGCTTGCTGGGGAGCACAGAGAGTGGGTGTAGCTTGACTTAGGGGCAGGTGCACTTAGAGAGTGTTATTAGGTGCTGTTTGAGGTCAGTTTTGAATTGGGCCAGACAATTGGTGACCAAAAGGTGCCCAGTGAGTTCATTCGCCCACAGGGGGGCCCAGTAGACAAATGCACGTTGCCCAAGCAAGGTGCGACGGAAGGGGATAGCCAAGACCCCTTTAATCCTTCCCTGGTGATCTAGAAGAGCTGGCTTTTTGGATCAAATTCGCTCACACAAGGCGGTGTTTACCCAATAGAGCCTTCTTCCCTAGGATGCAAGTCTGGAATTTGACCCTGTTTCTTAATGACAGCGAATTTGCGCGTTCGTGCAGAGTACAGGTGTGCATGCCAAGCTCAGCATCCAGGGTGAGTCTGCAAGCTTTGTTGAGCACAGTCTGAATCCTCTTAAGCGCTGTATCCATTGCCATCCCATAGACCACTAGTTCATAGTCAATAGTAGATATGATGGAGCTGTGGACTGAGAGGCAGAGGGCCCCTGGAGAGAGGTATTCTTGGTGTTGACTGTCTTGACCAGAGAGTCAATATGGTGCGCAAACATGAGGGTATCATCTATTATGACCCCCAGATACTTGAACAAGTAGACTTGTTACAGCGACTTTCTGCATGAGTAGGAGATGATGAGGGAGTGGTGCTTATTTTTGTTGTTGGGGCTGAACATAAGCATGGCCTTGGTCTTCTTGTAGTTTAGTAGCAAATTATGACTACAGAACCAGTCCTCAAGTTTCAAGAAGGAGTTATGTAGCTCAGATTGTAGGGAAACCTGAGACGTGCTGCTGCTCAGGAGCACAGCATCATCTGCATATAGTATGAGTTTGGTGTTGCAGGCTGTGGGAAGATAATTTAAGAAGAGGCTGAAGGGTAGGGGCCCCAGTATTGATCTCTGGGGTACCCCTAATGATTCCTCTCTTGCGCTGGATACTGTTTGTCCAATTTTGACACTTTGAATTTTCTGTATCAGGTAGTCTTGGAACTAGCAAAGGGCATTGGGCGCCACACCCATGTTTTGCAGTTGGGTCAGTAACAGGGGGTGGTTGACTGTATTGAAGGCTTTGGTAAGGTCAATAAAGACAGACTCCACCAGTTTGCCTTCATCCAGGGCCTTATGTGCATGGTCCGTGTAGTCCAGCAGGGCAGTGATGGTACTGTGATTTTGTCTGAAGCCATGCTGGTTGGGGCATAACAGATTGTACTTATTGAGGTGGTCGATGAGTTGACCCACCACAATCTTTTCCAGTGCCTTGGACAGGGGAAGAGGATCAAGATGGGTCTGTAGTTGGCTACCAGAGACTTGTCGCCTCCTTTATGCACTGGCATAGCTAGGGCTTGCTTCCAAACCACCAGAAATTGGGTAAGGGCCAGGGACTTATTGTACAGTGTGGTAATGGGCACTATAAGAACGTCCAGGGTGAGGGATAGAAGTTTCATGTCTATCCCATCACTGACCAGTCTGGTCTTACCTAGTACTTTCTTGACCATACTTAGGGCCTCCTTCACCATCACCCTTTTAAAGTAGAAGGTCAGGTGAGAATACTCGGTAGATACGTTGTTAGAATGGTTCAAACCAGGTTGAAAATAGGAAGGTGGTAGCACTGGGGTAAGATCGGTAAAGGCCTTATTAAAGGTTTCCGCAATAGCTAGAGAGTCTGTAGTGGGGGTGTTACTGATACTGAGCAACTGAGGGTGCTTCTTGTCCTCCTTTCCAAGGATGCTTTTGATGTTATCCCAGAATCTTTTCCCATCACCCCAAGAATTGCAAAGCTGGGCATTCTGATAGGTGGCTTTGGCGAGCTGGATTAGCTTGGTGCAGCGGTTCCTGGCCATTCTGTAACACTGGTAGTCATGCTTGCTACCTGTGTTTCTGGCCTTCTCCCAGAGTATGTCCCTTTCTTTCAGGTGGGAGAGGTGCTCCCCATCAATCCAACCATTTGCCTGCCCCCAAATTTTTCTTTTCCTGAGCAGGGCATTGATGTCACAGATGGCGCTAAAGCCCTTAGTGAAGTAACTGAGGGCCTGATTTTATTGTGTACATTGTTTTTACTTATTGCCAGGAGTCACCCTCCTAATTTACTGTATTAATCGTGTCTTTGAACTGGTACTCCTGTAATGTATTTATTGTTTGATATGCACCATGACTGAGTAATCAACTGTATTGACTCATGCTGTACTGCTCCATGTTGTTCAACCCTTCAAGTATATGGTTTTTACTGTTTACTATAATGTGCCATCTTTTTTTTTTTGCATCATTTGTTTATTATTTCCTTTTTTTCCCATAAAGTAACATACAGACATACACACATACAGACATGTACAACATGAACCTTAATTCATAACCTATTTACATCAAGATCCATTTCGTTATTCCAACATCTCATTCTATCCATTCAGTTAAAAAGTTTTCCCCTTAAATAATTATCCCAGGTGGTAAGGAGTCAGGGCCCCTGTTATTTTAGTGTCCACATATATCCCTCCCCTTTTATATTCACTTCAAACCCAGCTCTCTTTTAACATAGCACTCTCTGCTACTGTCAGCTATGAAAGGTATGGTTGCCAAACTCTGTAAAAGAGCTCCTCTTTATCCTTAACAGCATATGTCAGTCACTCCAGAGTAATGGCCTGTATTATCAGGGCTTTCCATTGGGCTACAGTAGGCTTCACAGCCGTGAGCCAAGTGTTAAAGATACAGTGCCTAGCAGTATATATATTAGTACCTAAACCATTTTGTACAGGGGCCCAATCTCCTTCCCTGTTTCCTCCACCCCAAATAGCAACAAGAGAGGGGACAGAGGATACTGCTGTCCTCCTATCCTTCGCAATTCAGATACCACCTCTCCCCAAAACTTCTGTAAAATTGGGCAGGCCCAAAAGTAGTGGTAGTATGAAGCTAGGTTGTTATTACATCTAGGACATATGGGAGAGACTGCAGAATTATACTTATGAACAACCAGAGGTGGGCAGTATAACCTATGACAGAACTTATAGTAGGATTCTTTATATTTATTACATAATAGGACACCTTGATGTAGCTGGACAAGTATTTTCCAATTATCTGCTGAAATTGTGATCTCTAAGTCTCTCTCCCAGAGCATCCTAGTGTTTTGTGTTTTATCCGAAGGCCAAGTTTTACTTTCTTTAGCCATTCTTCAATTGCCTCCCACTGTGATATGGAGCTCCCGAGCCTCCCAATAGATCTGATATATGCCCTTATTTGGAGATAGTGGAAGAAGTGCTGGTATCCAAACCCTGTCTTATCTTGTATGCTCTCAAATGAATCCAGTTCTCCACGTGTGAATAGATGCTTGAAACAGCTAATTCCTCTTGTTTCCCACTCCCTATATCCCCTGTCCTCTAGCCCCGTAAGAAAAAATGGGTTTCCTCTCAATGGTACAAATAGAGTATCGTCCTGTCTGGTACCTCTCAGTTTAGACATCTCCCTCCAACTATCTAGTACCACCATGACCAAAGGATTCGGGTTAGGGAGTCTCTGGTATGCCTTCCGGCCTCCAAAGGACAAGTATGCTGAGATTTTCCCCCACACTCCCTCTCTCCTCCAAGTCTATCCAGCCAGCCAGCTTCCCTAGGCCTGCCAATCCAGTCCTGAATATATCGACACTGCATGGCCCTTTGGTAATTCTTTAAGTCTGGAAACTGAAGTCCTCCCTTTTCTATAGGGGCCTTCAAGCTGGCTAAGCCTACCCTGGGGCGTCTGCCTCTCCAAATAAAGTCAGAGAAAGTTTTTTCCAATTTTCTCACTTCCGTTTCTCTTAACCCAATATGAAGCATTTGTAAACTATAGAGTATTCTAGGAAGTGGGTTCATTTTGATAAGATTTATCCTACCCAGCCATGTTATAGGAAGGTCCCTCCATCTAGACAAGTCCGTAATTATATTTTGCACAAGCGGCGCATAATTCAAGTCATATAGAGCCCCAATTCCCCCCCTCCCACTCTGATGCCCAGATAAGTGAAAGCCTCTCGGACAACCCAAAAGCCCCATTTCGATTTCTGTGTAGCAATCCCTCCATCTTGCACTCTCACCCTCAGCTCTTCCGATTTATCCAGATTTAATTTATATCCGGAGAACTGTGAGAAACGGTCGATCAGGCTCAGGAGAGCAGGCATAGACCTACTGGGCTTGGTTACATATAGCAACATATCGTCTGCATAAAGTGAAAGCTTGGTCTCTCTACCAGTCTTCCCCACCACTCCTGAGATTTCAGGGTAATGTGCCATCTTAATGGCCTGGTTCTTGTCCGAAAACAGTCCCTGGGATATACCCACCCAGTTAACAGATAGATAGATAGATAGATAGATAGATAGATAGATAGACAGATAAAGTGTGATTTGCTCATGTTACGGTCAAAGCAGATCCTGATAATGTTAACTGTCATGGCAATGCTTCTGGATTTACACAAGGACTCTTATAAAGTTCATTAATAAAAATGAACAGAGAAAACGTGTTTCAGCTGGGATTTTTATAGGAGGTAAGGAAATTGTTTATTTCACCCTTTGTGACATGCTTTTCCACTGTAACTGGCTTTTATGTCTTAACCAAAATTATTTTCATCTGTTTTTTGTTGACCAGGTAAGCCCACTGGGACAGGATATTCTTTTGTTGTCAAAATCAACAACCATACAATCACATATAAGGCAGTAAATTGCTGCAACTTGTAATAGATATCGTACCCAGAGTATTAGTTAGATGATATCCAAGATCTGATAACATAGTCATATAATAGTACTTGCAAGAGTTGAGATCAAGGAGCAAGAGCAAAAAATAACCACAATACACCATAGCAATGATTAACGGGCAAAGCAAGGCAACTTTTATTTGTATGGCTCTTATTCTACACGAGCAGACATAGTGAAGTTATTATACTTTGCACACTAGTATGGGCCGAGAGTGGTGACCATGTACAAATGTGCTGTAACCAACAATTCAGGGAGAAGAATCATAGATGGCATGTGTGCACATTTTGTTCAAGGAGGTATTTATTAAATGATGATTTAAAGGTACCCAAAACAGGCATGATTTAAGTACTGGGGGGGGGGTCCACAATGTATGGGCTACATTTGCAAAGGAATGCTGCTTCATGGAACTTTTAATCTATAAATATGTTTTTGAATAAATAGATATGAAACCCTATTCTTTGGCACTACTACAGTTTGGAGGTTTCACTAAAGCAACATAATTTACTAAACAACATCATTCCATGAACCCTCATTGTGCTAACCAACATCATTACATGAACCCTTATAATGTTAACCAACATCATTCCATAAATTCCAGTATAGTGTGCTAACCAATATCATTCCATAAAATTAGAATAATAGATAGATAAGTGTGTATTACAAGGCAGTAATCCCATTGAGAGGTTTTGGGGGACATGGAACCTCAAGAATGAAGTTTAAGAGGTTCCCACAGTCCCCAAAACCTCGAAATAGGATTACAGCCTTGTAACACACTTATCTATTTATTATTTATTGTAATATATGGATAAGCCTTAATAATACCATCTTGGCCCTTCTGAACATTTTCTTGTATATTCCATGTATTATCTATCAAGTCTGAAACCATGTATTATCAAGTCTGAACTCATGTATTATCAGTGTGAAACCATGTATTATCAGTCTGAAACCATGTATTATCAGTGCTGAATTACATTATTATGGCATTGGCAGTCAAGTATTACAAGAAAATTTTCCGATGGGCCAAGATGGCATTATTAAGGCATATCCATATATTACAATCCAGTAGTACTGTACCAACCAGCATCATTCCATGACCTCCAACATAACTACTGTAACCAACATCATTCCATGAACTCCAGTAGTCCTGTATTAATCAGTATTATTCCATGACTCCAGTGATGCTATACTAACTGACCTCACCTCATGAACTCCAATAGTACTTCACTAACCAGCATCATTCCATGACCTGCAGTAGAACTACTGTAACCAACATCATTGCATGAACTCCAGTAGTACATACTAATTGGCATCATTCCATGAACTCCAGTAGTTCTGTAGTAACCAGCATTATTCCATGAACTCCAATGGTACTATACTAACCAACCTCACCTCATGAACTCCAATAGTACTGAACTAACCAGCATCATTCCCTGACCTCCAATAGAACTACGGTAACCAACATCATTCCATGAACTCCAGTAGTAGTATACTAACTGGCATCATTCCATGACCTCCAATAGTACTACTGTAATCAACATCATTCCATGAACTGCAATAGTACTGTACCAACTGGCATCATTCCATGAACTCAAGTAGTACTAAACATCATCATTCCATGAACTGCAATAGTACTGACCAGCATCATTCTGTGAACATATGTAGTACTAAACAGCATCATTCCATGAACTCCAGTAGCATTAACCAGCATCATTCCATGAACTCCAGTAGCACTAACCAGCATCATTCCATGAACTCTAATAGTACTGTACTAACCAACATCATTCCATGCACTCATATTAACCAGCATCATTCCATGAACTTCAGTAGTACTGTACTAACCAACATCCTTCCATGAACTGCAATAGTATTGTAATAACCAACATCATTCCATCAACTCCTATAAGCCTAACCAGCATCCATCCATGAACTACAGTATTACTAACCTGCATCATTCCATGAACTCCCATAGTGCTAACCAACATCATACAGTGGTAGCCACAGACATTGCCAGCTATTTCCAGATATTTCATGACATTTCGGAAGAGTTTCTCTATGCTGCCCCTACTGTGGAAATGCAGAAAGCAGGAGATATTTCTGGAAATATCACAGAAATTTCGGGAAATACCTGGCAGTGTCTATGACTGCTACTGTACTATTAGCTCCAAAATTACCAACCAGCATCATTCAGTGAACTCCAATATTCCTATCCAGCATCATTCCTTGAACTCCAACAGTAATGACCAGCATCATTATGTGAATGCCCATAGTCCTAGCTAGCATCATTACATGACATCCAATACTACTAACCAGCATCATTTCCTGAACACCAATAGTATGGTACTAACCAGCATCATTCTATGAGTTCCAGCTATCCTTACCAGTATTATGCAGTAACATCCAATAGTACGGTACTAAACAGCATCATTCCATGAACTTCCACACTGTTCAACAGCATCATGCCATGAGCTCCAACAGCAATATTCAGCGTCATTCCATGAACTCCCATCATCATGCCATGAGTTCCATTAGTACTAACCAGTATAATTCAATGGTATGTTATGATATAAAGGTACCCAAAAACAGGCATGATTTAAGTACCAGTGGGGAGGAGGGAGTTCCACAACGTATGGGCTACATCTGCAAAGGAATGCTGCCTCATGGAAGTTTTCATCTATAAATCAAGTTTTTGAATATATAGATATGAAAGTTAGTACTAACCAGTATAATTCAATCCTATAGTCATAACCAACATCATTTTGTGAACTCCAATAGTACCAACTAGCATCATTCCATGAACTCCCATAGTATTAAACAGCATTCTTCCATGAACTCCAGTAGTACCATCCACTATCATTCCATGAATTCCAATAGTGCAGACCAGCATCTTTTTATGAACTCCTGTGATACTGATTAGCATCATTCATGAACTCCACTTATACTAACCTCTATCATTCTATTAATTCCAGCAGGACTAACCAGCATCATTCCACGAACTCCAAAAATGCTGACTACCATCATTCTATAAACTCCAACAGTACTAGCCAAAATCATTGCATTAATTCCAACTGTACTAGCCAATATCACAGCATGAACTCCAACAATACTAGCCAGTATCATTGCATGAACTCCCATAGTACTAACTAGCATCATTCCATGAACTCTAATAGCAATAACCAACATAATTTCAGGAATTTCCATAGTACTAACCGGCATCATTACATATACTCTAATAGTACTGTACAACCAAGCATCATCTCATTAACTCCAATAATACTAACAAAATCATTCCATAAACTCCAATACAACTAACCAGTATCATTCCATAAATGTCAATAGTACAAACAGCACCATTCCATGAACTCCAATACTATTAAACAGCATCATTGCTTGAAATCTAATAGTACTGCCTTAACCAGCATCATCCCGTGGACTCCCATGGTACTAACCAGCATCATACCTAAACTCCAATAGTATTAACAAGCACTGGTCTATGAACTCCAATAGTACTAATCAGCATCAGTGTGTGAACTCCCATAGTGCTAACTAGCATCATTCTACAAACTCCAATAGTACAAAGAAACATCATTCCAAGAACTCCAATAGTACCAACTAGCATCATTCCATGAACTGCAATAGTGCTGACCCGCATCATGCCATGAATTTAAATAGTACTAACCAGTATCATTCTACGAACACAAATAGTACTAACCAGCATCATTCCATGAACTCCAATAGTACTAACTAGCATTATACAATGGCAAGAAAATAATATTGCTTCCTCATTGGTCATTCTGGCACTGAAACTGTGATGTTATCCTGGCATAACATCATGGCTCTAGTACCAGCACACTAACAACTGCATGAAACATAAAATAAAAATCATTCCACAGTGATCCATTTATCAGCTTTGCACTCCTGAGTCCCCGCTGAAGTGTAAGCCACATTTCCAATCGGCTTTGGCTTTCACAGTATTGTGACCCAGAAATGTATAACATTACCCCATTCCATTTAATTTCCTTAGTTAAAAAGAAATACGAGCTGAGTGAAAGCCAGCTTCACAACAGTCCTAGCTCCACAGCTCTCCCAACCCGCCCCGAACGCACTAAACATATCACTTGCAAAAAAAAGCAGACCGCAGACCGCACAGTGTCTTCATACCCTATTTTCTTTAGGGATAACTACAAAGCTAAACCTAAACATCTTCCCTAATTTTTACATATACAGAGCTGCGGGAGGAAGAGCAGAGGTGAGCGAGTGCCCAATGGCTTCACTGTTGCCAGCATGCGCTTGCTCCTTATCACTCAGATCATGATCTTCTCCCCAAATGAAAAGAGTTTTTTTCCTGAACCTTTCTTTTCCCAGTACAGACATACGTTAACTGTACTAGGAGAACCTGAAGTAGAGACCACCCCCCAAACAAAAGAAAAACAGAGCAGCAGGCGGAGTGGGGGCAGGGCTTGTCAGCGGGGCAGCTTCACTGCTGCTAACGACTCGCTCCTTAGCAATCTTCACCCAGTCCTTTAGTGAGCAGTGAGACCGGGTCTGCTTAACGTTGATGTCACGAAAGAGGTAGGTGGGGGGGGAGGTTAAAGCTGGGAAGTCAGGGGAATACAGACAGCACACTTGGGGAAAAAAAAACAGCAGAAACATCTACAGAGTAACAATACAGCAGGACTATTTTTCCTCTTTGTATACCTATTCAGTAAAAAAATGGCTTAAAAATACTTTAAAACATATTTTAATCAATGTTTTTTTGGAACACAGCCATTGTATAATAGGAATAATGCACTTCAGGGTGTGTGTCGTGCTGGGATAATGTCACTTCTGGGGTGATTAGTCACACTCGGCCTGCGACCTTGTGCCTAATCACCCCAGATGTGACGTTATCCCAGCACAACACACACCCTGTTGTGCATTATTCCTTTGTCATATCATGAACTGTAATAGTGCTAATCAGCTTCATTCCATAAAATTCAATAGTACTAACCAGCATCATTCCATCCACTCTAAGAATACTGACTACCATCATTCCATGAACTCCAATAGTATTATACTGTTCTATAATGTTTACTAATGAGTGCAGAACAGTGGGAATCGATGACAATCCAAAGCATACTTTGTGCTATTAAAAATGTAATTCATATTTCTTGATGAACAGACAAAGCATAACAGAACAGTGGAATTATTAAATGAAAGCTACAATAGGGTATTTTACAATATTTATTATTGTTTCCTATTGTTTAGTCTTCGACAAATTTTAGAGGTTATAAAAGGTCACTTAATTTGTTTGTTAGAATGTTCTTCAGCATAGAGCAGGTGATGTGTGCAGAAAAACTTTTCAAAGCATAACATTTAAACATTCCACAGTTCATATTTTTTGCATTTCTCTGTCCCTTAGTTTTTCATACTAAGTATATTTGCAATTATACAACACCAGTGAAGATCAAAATGACATGATAGATATGGGCTATACAATAGGCTGACTCATAATATGCAGTTTATCTTCATGTGAGAGGGGCAGGACCATAACTCATGAGTGGCAGAGCCAAAAGCAAGTTATGAAAGTCCTGCTCTCTCACAAGTGCTGATAAACTGTGTATTTTGAGTCACACATTGGATAGTCAGCTTATGCCATTTACTGGTTTTTGCTTTTAAATTTTATTTATCTATTAGATTTTGTTAACCGGGTAAGCCCACTGGGCCCCGAAGGTCCCTTTTTCAGGGGTGACCCGGAGTTAGTTACATATAATTTTGTACATACAGTCAGGTAGTACAGTGTCAGACATATTGTACAGGATTACAAGGACAGTATACAGTTTCACAGTTTTTGTGGAAGAGGGCAGGAGGTACATGACATTAGTGAATACAACAGTACAGTGCAGTACGTCTATTACAGTAGTACATCTAATACAGCAGTACAGTACAGTACATCTAATACAGGAGGTACATGACATTAGTGAATACAGCAGTACAGTGCAGTATGTCTAATACAGCAGTACAGTACATCTAATACAGGAGGTACATTACACTGATGAGTACAGCAGAACAGTGTAGTACATACAATACAGAGTTATAAGGACAGTATACAGTTTCTGTAGAAGAGGGCAGTAAATACATTACTATACAGAGTACAGCAGTGACAGCGGATAGAGGTGAGGGTGATAAGTGCTTTAAATGCAAACAGGAAGTTCCTTATAGGATAGAGTTCCAGCTTGTGCAGTCAAATTTGATATTTGTACAAATATTTAACTGTTTTTCTTCAATTTCAACTACTGGCTGTAGTGCTGCACGTCTGTTGTGATGTCATCAGCATTGTGAAAGCTGCTTTCTGATTTATTATGCATTGTGATGAATCCAGTAGGGCCTGACCTCAGCTGCGATGACATATCCAGCTAGCAAGATAACATAATAACTCTTTTTTTAGTTGTTTAACCAGGAGTAGCACACTAAGCTGAAAGCTTTTTTACAGGAGCGACCTGGGAGCACAGGGAAGTTAAGTGACTTGCTCAGGGTCACACAGTATGCAAGTGGGAGGCAGTATAGCGCAGTGGTCTAAGGCTCTGAGCTGCAAATCTGGTGACATCCAGCAGACCAGAGCTGGGTTTGAATCCCACAGCTTCCACTTGCATACTGTGTGACCCTGAGCAAGTCACTTAACTTCCCTTTGCTCCCAGGTCACTCCTGTAAAAACGCTTTCAACTTAGTGTGCTACTCCTGGTTAAACAACTAAAATAAAAAAAAATAAATAAATAAAAAAGTGGGAGCTGTGGGATTCAAACCCAGGTCTGGTCTGCTGGATATCACCAGATTTGCAGCTCAGAGCCTTAAACCACTGCACTATACTGCCTCCCAACTGGTGACCTCCAATAGCAACCTGAATTTGGTTGCTTTCAAACACCATAATAACTGGGTGTCACATCTCACGCGGTCATTACGGTGTTTCCTGACACACTGACTCATGCTTAAGCACAGCTGAGGGAAATTGCTTCAAACAACTGTCTTTTTTACTAACCTCTGTCCCTTTTCTGACAGCACAACAGATGCAGAGTACAATGTTCTATAATTCCAAAAAAGATAGCTTATGACACCCCATAGAAATTGCCAAAAGCTAGGGGTCCTTCGTAAGCAGCATAGGTGGCTAACGCCATGCCTGCCCACATTTTTATTTAGACAGTTCGTGATTCCTAACCAGGTATCCACTTTCCAGTTTAGAAACTAAAATGATTTTGATATTTCCTGCACGAACAGAACTAAGGCAAATGCTCAGCTGAGCTAATTTTTTTTTCTATGTAGGTTTTTTCTGGCTCCCCGAGCCCGGCGCATAGCTCGGTCCCCTCCGAGGGACTCAGTCTCCGACCGCACGTTTCCTGACCCGACACCCCCTAAATCCCCCAGGGTTCCCCCCAATGGCAGGGCCAGGGTGAAGGGGTGCCGGCTTTACCCCCACCCTGGAGCGAAATCCAGACATCGGGGGGCCGGCCAAGGCACTGGTGCGGCCATCATGGAGCCTGCTGGCTCCTTTTCCCTTTTTCTCCCATCCCCCCTCCCTGCCAACACAAGAACGCCGGTGTGTCCTTCCCAACCCATACTGCCTCCAGCCACTGCCAGAGGGCAGTCAGCAAGTGGATGACAGACCCCCCGAGAAAGGAGAGCAGTCCTCCGGACGCTCAATCCACTCTCACCCCTGCTGACCCCCAGCAGCCTGGGCTCATTCCCAAACCCCAGTCATTGGTGTGGCACAAGGTGTAGCGACCAGCGCCTCAACCTTCAGCACCACCGGGCCGGCCAGCTGAGCTCATTTTTTAAATATACAAATTTGCAACTTCAGGGAGAGAGCACTGACCTGTCAGGGAAGGTTAACATTTGTTTTCTTTTAAACACCAAGCACGAGTTATTATAAAAAATAAAACATATATACCAGTGTGCTTATGAGGTGTTTTTTTACACACCATTGGTGTGTGATGACTGCATAAACCCATGGGTCATCACACACCTCAGGTGTGTAAAAAAACCTCATAACACCCAGTTAGATATGCAGTATTCTATATAGCTTGTTATGTGGGTATTAGATGTCACTTTTCTCCACTGGTGTACAAAAAGTGATATCTTATACCCTACTCACAATATATCATGTTATCTTGTGAGTTGGGTTTGCAACAGCTGATATCTTGCCCTGCTGTTGCTCTGTTGTACTGTCCAGCATCACCCCATAACTGCCTACAGTTCTCAGTAGCATTACCAAGAGAACTCCTACAGTACTGCCCAGCATCACCCCATAACTTCCTACAGTTCTCAGTAGCATTACCAAGAGAACTCCTACAGTACTGCCCAGCATCACCCTGTAAATATCTACAGTTTTTAACAGCATTACCAAGTCAGTTCCTATAGTACTGCCCAGCATCACTCCGTGACTCCCTATAGTTCTTAACAGCATTACTGAGTGAAATCCTAGAGTGCTATTTAGTATCACCCTGTAAATCCCTACAGTTCTCAACAGCATTATGTTATCTTTTTTTTTTTACTCTCTTTATACACCCAGAGCTGGACTCTGCTCAGTGTAGGCACTCGACTCACCTTTAATCCCACCCTGCCGTAGACTCAGTCCTGCCATCTGGTTTCCCCAGCTCCAAATCCACTGCTTGGTGCCTGATCCCCTGGATTTAAGCCCCCTGGGGTGGGACCACCATACTCCCTTGGTGACCTTCTGAAATCTGGGCAGGCTTCCGGGAGCGCATTGAGCACCAGAGGCAGCCGGCGCACTTGACATTGGGCATGGGGAGGTGGTCCCTGGCCTCACCTTTGCCTACCAGGTCTGGGAAGATTTTTTCTTAGTGTTGCCCCCTGGAGTTCAGCTGTGCAATGACATTAGGACAGAGAACTGTCGACGTCAGCCTTGCTCCACCATAATCAGCTCCTTTTGCAGCATATACCTCCGGTCTCCACCGGGGGCCGCCGTTACTTCAGAGACTCCCTGGATCCCTGCCCAGGGAGAGGACAGCTGTCCTAAGATGCTCAATCCACTCCCTCCCCTTCTGACCCCCAGCAGCCCAAGCTTGCTCCCGAACCCTGGTCACCGGCTTGGCGCGAGGTGTGGCGTACAGCACCTCAACCCTCAGTGCTATCGGACCGGCAGCATTATGTTATCTTATGAGCTGGGTTTGTAACAGCTGATATCTTGCCCTGTTTTTGCACTGTTGTACTGTCCAGCATCACCCCTTAACTACTGCCCAGCATGACTCCCTAACTCCCTACAGTTCTAAATAGCATTAACAACTGAATTCCTACAGTACCACCCAGCATCACTACATAAATCTCTACAGTTCAACAGCATTACCGTGTGAATTCCTACAGTACTGTCCAGCATCACAGGGCTATTAAGATTTCCTTTAACCAGACCTGCAGCTTTGTACTGAAGAAGGTAACTCTTCAATAAGTACACCACCCTGGCCAGTGGAAACGTCTGTGAGGCTAGTGGATTTTCCCAGTCACTGACTCTGCTGGCTAGTGGCTGTAAAACTTAATTTTGACCCCTGGCATCATTCATACCATAAATCCCTAATGTTCTTAACAACATTGCCAAATGGTATCCTTCAGTACTACCCAACATTACCACGTAGCTACCTACAGTTCAACAGCATTACCATGTAAATTTCTGCACTACTGCCCAGCATCACCCCATAAATCCTTAGTTCAATGGCATTATCAAGTGAATTCCCACAGTACTGCCCAGCATCATACATAAATCCCCAAAGTTCTTAACAGCATTACCATGTGAATTCCTACAGTACTGCCCAGCATCACCCCATAACTCCCTATAGTTCAATAGCATTACCATTTCAATTCCTATAGTACTGCCGAACATCACTCCATCAATCCCTACAGCTCTCAACAGCATAACCATGTGAATCCCTGCAGTACTGTCCAACATTAACACATAAATCCCTGCAGCTCTCAACAGCATTATCATGTGAATCTCTACAGTACTGTCAAGTATTTGCCCATAAATCCCTGCAGTTCTCAACAGCATTACCATCTGAATTCCTACAGCACTGTCCAGCATCACCCCATAAATCTTTACAGTTCTGAACAGCATTGCCATCTGAATTCCTACAGTATTGTCCAGCATTGTTCCATAAATCCCAACAATTCTCAACAGCATTGTCATCTGAATTCCTACAGAACTGTCCAGCATCCCCCCATAAATCTCTAAAGTTCTCAACAGCATTGCTATCTGAATTCCTACAGTACTGTCTGGCATCGCCCCATAAATCCCTACAGTTCTCAACAGCATTGCCACTTGAAGTCCTACAGCACAGTCCAGTATCATCCCATAGATTCCTACAGTTCTCAACAGCATTGCCATCTGAATTCCTACAGTACAGTCCAGTATCATCCCATAGATTCCTATAGTTCTCAACAGCATTGCCATCTGAATTCCTACAGTACAGTCCAGTATCATCCCATAAATTCCTATAGTTCTCAACAGCATTGCCATCTGAATTCCTACAGTACTGTCCAGCATCATCCCATAAATCCCTACAGTTCTCAACAGCATTGTCATCTGAAATCCTACAGAACTGTCCAGCATTATTCCATAAATCCTTACAGTTCTCAACAGCATTGCCATCTGAATTCCTACAGTACAGTCCAGTATCATCCCATAAATTCCTATAGTTCTCAACAGCATTGCCATCTGAATTCTTATAGTACTGTCCAGCATCATCCCATAAATCCCTACAGTTCTCAACAGCATTGTCATCTGAAATCCTACAGAACTGTACAGCATCATTCCATAAATCCTTACAGTTCTCAACAGCATTACCATCTGAATTCCTACAGTATTGTCTAGCATTGTTCCATAAATCCCAACAGTTCTCAACAGCATTGCCATCTGAATTCCTACAATATTGTCTAGCATTTTTCCATAAATCCCAACAGTTCTCAACAGCATTGCCATCTGAATTCTTATAGTACTGTCCAGCATCATCCCATAAATCCCTACAGTTCTCAGCAGTATTGCCATCTGAATTCCTACAGTACTGTTCAGCATCATCCCATCAATTTTTATAGTTCTCAACAGCATTGCCATCTGAATTCCTACAGTACTGTCCTGCATCCCCCCATAAATCCCTAAAGTTCTCAACAGCATTGTCATCTGAATTCCTACAGTACTGTCCAGGGTCGTCCCATAAATCCCTGTAGTTCTTAACAGCATTACCATCAGAATTCCTACAGTACTGGCCAGCATCACTCCATAAATCCCTGTAATTCTCAATGGCATTACCATGTGAATTCCTAACTCAGCATTACCCCATAAATCCCTACAGTTCTCAATAGTATTAAGTAACTTTCTATAGTACTGCCTTGCATCAGCCCATAAATCCCTGCAGTTCTCAACAGCATTACCATGTGAATTCCTATAGTACTACTCAGCATTACCCCATAAATCCCTACAGTTCTCAATAATATTAACAAGTAAATTTCTATAGTACTGCCTTGCATCAGCCCATAAATCCCTGCAGTTCTCAACAGCATTACTATGTCAATTCCTATAGTACTACCCAGCATCTCCCCATAAATCCATGCAGTTCTCAATGGGGTCCATTCACTGATGTGCGCCCCGGAGGCACGTATCCAGGCGTGCAGGTCCGCGGGGGACAGGCAGGTGTGGAGTGGTGGATCCTGGTGGGCAGCCAATTTCTGTCCAGGCTTGGTCCAGCAGTGAACCCTTGTGCCGGTGTGGTGCCATGTTGGCCAGCACACAGTGCACCAACCATGAAGTTGAGAGCAATATCCCGGCTGACTGCCCCCAACTTGCTGGTGTACCTTGATGGCAGAGGCATCCCTACTGGGGAGGGGCCGATGCCCCTTGCTGTGTCCACTGTGACCGGTGGCTGCTTCCCTGGGGGGCGCATAACCATCCCCAATGGTTTACACCTGCCCTGCAAAGGCATAGCCGGCAGCCCCCAGCACAGCACTCCACACCGTACTGAATGTGCAGAGTGCTGACACACCCCCCCCCCACAATGCCCCCAGGCCAACCCCGTGTGCAGCTCTGCGATTGGCCAGAGGGTCAGGTGTGTAGGGGGGAGTACACACATTGTGAACACACACAAGGGCCAGGCAAATGCGGAGTGCGCTACATGCCAGAGTTGAGCGGCACGTAGCCCACACTGCACCTTCATGAATAGGCCCCATTAGTATTACCATGTGAATTCCCATAGTAATGCCTTGCATCAACTTATAAATCCCTGCAGTTTTCAATAGTATTACCATGTGAATTCCAACAGTACAGAGCTTGCATCAACCCATAAATCCCTACAGTTCTCAGTTGTATTACCAAGTGAATTTCTACAGTACTGCCTTGCATCAACCCATACATCCCTGCAGTTCTCAATAGTATTACTATATGAATTCCAACAGAACTGCCTGCATCAACCCATAAATCCCTGCAGTTCTCAACTGTATTACCATGTGAATTCCTACAGTACTGCCTTGCATTAACCCATAAATCCCTGCAGTTCTCAATAGTATTACCATGTGAATTCCAACAATACTGCGTGCATTAACCCATATTTCCCTACAGGTATCAATAGTATTATTATGTGAATTCCCACTGTACTGCCTTGCATCGTCCCATAAATCCATACAGTTCTCAATGGCATTACCATGGTTGTGAATTTCTATAGCACTACCCAGCATCACCCCATAAATCCATGCAGTTCTCAATGGGGTCTATTCACTAATGTGCACCCCGAAGGCGTGTATCCAGGCACGTATCTCCGCAGCCCTGGGAGATCTGCGTGGGGGCCACATTCAGAAACACTGGCCCCCAGACATGGCCACACATCAACCCCAGAACGCAGGTCTGTGGGGGACAGGCAGGTGCGGAGTGGTGGATCCGGGCGGGTGGCCAATCGTCTGTCCAGGCAGGGTCCAGCAGTGAACCCTTGTGCCTGTGTGGTGACATGTTGTTGGCTGGCATGCAGTGCATCAACCATGAAGTTGAGAGGGGTATCCCGGCTGGCTGCCCCCAACCTCCCGGTGTGTCCTGGTGGCAGAGGCATCCCTACTGGGGGGCAATGCCCCCTGCCGTGTCCACCGTGACCAGTGGCTGCTTCCACGGGGGGCGCATAACCATCACCCAATGGTTCACACCTGCCCTGCAAAGGCATAGCCGGCAGTCCCCAAGCACAGCACTCCACACTGTGCTGAATGCACAGAGTGCTGGCACACACACCACAACACCTCCAGGCCCACCCTGTGTGGAGCTCCGCGATCGGCTGAGGGATCAGGTGTGTAGTGGTGGCGTACACACATTGTGAATGCACACAAGGCCCAGGCAGATGCGGAGAGTGCTCCGCGTCAGAGTTGAGTGGCGCATAGCCCACACTGCACCTTCGTGAATAGGCCCCATTAGTATTCATACTACTAAGATTCATACTGCTAAGATCTGATAGAGGCTAAAGGCAATTAAGCCCAATAGAGCTTCTTAATTTACATATAATATTTTAGTTGGTTTATTGATCTCATATAGTCATCCAGTCTGTTCTTAAAAGTAGTCTTGTTGTTACTAATAATGACATTTAAAGGAAGCATATTCCATGGTCTAACAACTCTTTGAGAGAAATAATATGCTCTTTTTTTTTTTGAGTTGCATTTATTTCTAGTAAGTTGCAGTGGGTGACCCCTGGTGTTTTTGAGTATCTGTTTGAAATCTAGACCATGTTCTGTTAGAAGATTTTGGTCTTGGATAATATCCCATATGAATAGGATATCACCTCTAAGCCGCTGTTCCTCAAGGGAATACATGTTAAATTTACATAGCGTTTCCTCATAGGAAAGTGACTTATTAGTTACTATGGATTTTGTAATTCTTCTTTGTATTCTCTCTATTCTAAGACTATCATTTCTGAAAGGACTCCATAATTGTGATACATAATCTAAAATAGGTCTTACATAAGCTCTGTATAAAGGTAACAAAATGTCTGGATTTTTTGAAGAGATGTTATAACGAATTACCCACCAGATTCTGTTAGCTTTAGCAATAATGTTAGTGATGTGTACATGAAAAGTGAAACCTAAATCTATAGTAACACCAAGATCTTTTTCATACTGTTTATTTATTAATAGATTCTTGTATAGATAGTATTTTGATTTGTGATTATTTTTTCCAAAATGAATAACACTACATTTAGATGTATTGAAGTTTAGATTCCATTTCAAAGACCAGGCTTCTAGTTTGTGTAAGTCATCTTGAATAAGTTTAGGTTCATCTGAATTCGTGCAGACGTTTGCCAGTTTGCAATTGTCTCCATATTTTGTAATTCTACTATGAATATTATTTAAGTCTGATATAAACATCTGAAATATTATAGGGGCCAAAACAGATCCCTGTGGGACTCCGCTTTTGACCCTTTTCCAGGATGATGTGTGACCATCTATTATTACTCTTTGTTGTCTATCAGGTAACCAATTAGTTATCCATTTAATGTATATCTGATTGATATTAAAATGCTGTAGTTTATAAATTAATGGCCAATGAGGTGCTGAATCGAAAGCCTTTTTAAAGTCTAATAGTATGACATCACATGCAATGCTGTTGTCAATATTTTCGCTGATAAAGTTATAGAAACCAACCAGATTTGTTGTACAGGATCTCCCTTTTGTAAATCCATGTTGTGTATTGTCTATGCCTTGTATAACTGGGCTTAATTCATCCTTAATGATCCTTTCCAATATTTTGCAGAAGATAGAGGTCAAACTAATGGGTCGATATTACCATGTGAATTCCCATAGTACTGCCTTGCATCAACTTGCATCTGTTTCTGCTGGCACATTCGTACGTTCCTAACTTATAAATCCCTGCAGTTCTCAATAGTATTACCATGTGAAATCCAACAGAACAGAGCTTGCATCAACCCATAAATCCCTGCAGTTCTCAATAGCATTACCATGTGAATTCCAACAGTACAGCTTGCATCAACCCATAAATTCCTGCAGTTCCCACGCATTACCATGTGAATTCCCATAGTACTGCCTTGCGTCAACCTATAAATCCCTACAGTTCTCAGTTGTATTACCATGTGAATTCCCACAGTACTGCCTTGCATCAACCCATAAATCCCTACAGTTCTCAATAGTATTACCATGTGAATTCCAGCAGTATTGCTTGCATCAACCCATAAATCCCTACAGCTATCAACAGTATTACTATGTGAATTCCCACAGTACTGCCTTGCATCACCCCATAAATCCGTACAGTTCTCAACGGCATTACTATGTGATTTTCTATAGTACTACCTAGCATCACCCCATAAATCCATGCAGTTCTCAATAGTATTACCATGTGAATTCCCATAGTACTGCCTTGCATAAACCTATAAATCCCTACAGTTCTCAACTGTTTTACCATGTGAATTCCAACAGTACTTCCCAGCATCATCCCATAAATCCCTGCAGTTCTCTATAGTATTACCATGTGAATTCCAACAGTACTGCTTGCATCAACCCATAAATCGCTATAGTTATCAGTAGTATTACTATGTAAATTCCCACAGTACTGCCTTGCATCGTCCCATAAATCCGTACAGTTCTCAACGGCATTACCATGTGAATTCCTTTAGTACTACTCAGCATCACCCCATAAATCCATGCAGTTCTCAATAGTATTACCATGTGAATGCCCATAGTACTGCCCAGCATCATCCCGTAAATCCCTGCATGTCTCAATAGTATTACCATGTGAATTCCTACAGTACTGCCTTGCATCAGCCTAAAAATCCATGCAGTTCTCAATTGTATTACCATGTGAATTTTTACAGTACTGCCCGCATCATCCCATAAATCCCTGCATGTCTCAATAGTATTACCATGTGAATTCCCACAGTAATGCCTTGCATCAACCCATAAATCTCTGCAGTTCTCAGCTCTTCCTACAGTACTGCCCAGCATCATCACATAAATCCCCACAGGTCTCAATAGTATTACCATGTGAATTCCCGCTGTACTGCCCAGTATCATCCCATAAATCCCTGCAGTTCTCAGCAGCATTGCCAAGTGAATTTCTATAGTACTGTCCTGCATCATCCCATACATCCCTGCAGTTCTCAACAGCATTACCATTGGAATTCCTTTAGTACTACCCAGAATTGCCCCATAAATCCCTGCGGTTCTCAATAGTATTACCATGTGAATTCCCACAGTACTGGCTTGCATCAACCTATAAACTGTAGTTCTCAATAGTATTACCATGTTAATTACCACAGTACTGCCTTGTAACTGAATTATTAGTTCTAACTCAGTTTTCAGCTGTGTGTTACCTAGCTTGACAGAAGTACTTCTTAAGTCCAAAACACAAGTGTGTAAGTTCTTCCAAAGTTTGGAACAAGAGTGAGCCTCAGTCCCTTCCAGCTTGGCTTGGCAATATTCAAAGTTAGAGTCCGAACCTCCTTGTGATGTCACAGCACAAGAGGTCACTTTTAGTCCTGTATTTAATTTGTAACATGACCAAGTATACCCAAAAGGGTGTCATCTTACTGCTTGCTTGAAATCTGCAAAGACAGCAATATTAAATTATAACAGGCAGTCACTTTCCTCATCAGAGCATTCCCCCTTTGATCTTCAGAAAAACATCCTGAAAAACACTTCTCTTAGCTGTGTGAATTGCCATAGGTATCCAATAGAACTGGCTTCCCTCCTGGTGTCGAAAATGCAATATTTTATGACCGGTTTCCTATGTTCAATGCAGTAGCTGGTCATAACCTGTTTTTTTTATAGCAGTTACAGAAAGTTTTGCAACTATGTGTCAACACAGAAAAAGAAATTAGCTATTTAGCTCCAGCAAGCAACTGCTTTGGGGTCAAGAGGTCAGGACCCTTTAAAAGCTAGTCTTCCAGATGGGCCTGCTTACCCTGCCATGTCTCATAAGCAGAAATTCAAAGAAACATATATTTATATCAAAATTATATACACATAACTAGAAGATGGTTATCCCCTTACACCCAGCATCACCCCATAGTTCCCTGCACTTCTTAATACTGTAGTATTACCATGTGAATTCCCACAGTACTGCCCAGTATCATCCCATAAATCCCTGAAGTTCTCTGCAGCATTACGAAGTGAATTCCAATAGTACTACAGAGCATCATCCCATAAATCCCTGCAGTTCTCAATAGTATTACTAAGTGAATCCCAACAGTACTGCCCAGCATCATCCCATAAATCCCTGCAGTTCTCAGCAGCATTACCAAGTGAATTCCTATAGTACTACAGAGCATCATTCCATAAATCTCTGCAGTTCTCAACAGCATTACTATGTGAATTCCCACAGTACTGCCTTGCATCATCACATAAATCCCTGCAGTTCTCTCTATAGTATTATCATGTAAATTCCCACAGTACTGCTCAGCATCAACCCATAAATTCCTGCAGTTCTCTATAGTATTATCATGTGAATTCCCACAGTACTGCTCAGCACCATCCCATACATCCCTGCAGGTCTCAATAGTATTACCGTATAAATTCCCACAGTGCTGGCTTTCATGAACCTATAACCTGCAGTTCTCAATAGTATTACCATGTTAATTCCCACAGTACTGCCCAGCATCCTCCCATAAATCCCTGCAGTTCTCCTTAGTATTACCATGTGAATTCCCACAGTACTGCACAGCATCATCCCATAAATCCCTGCAGGTTTCAATAGTATTAGCATGTGAATTCCACAGTACTTGCTTGCATCAACCTATAACCTGCAGTTATATGTGGTTAAGAGCTCAGTGCTTATGTTACATACTGTAGCTGAATGATGTAGGTTGTGCTTGGATACAGAGACCAGCCCAGTAAGTAGGACAATGCTTGCAAGGTATTAGTAGTTTGAATTGATCAATGCTTAGGTACTTTCACATAGTCATGAGCAAGCCAGTGATTATAGTACATGTGGACTCAATAGTCTATGCAAGGTGCTTAGATGCTTGAACTGCTGAGTAACTTCTTATGACTTGATATTTTGGCTTTTCTCTGTATCCCACCGCAAGAAGGATGCTTAGTCCAGTAGTATGAGACCCCCAAAAGAATAATGATATCAAACGATTATCTCCTGCAGCTCCAGAGAGTGTGACCAGTAGCGCACAGGAGAGGAAAACCCCCCTTTGGGGGAAACCTCTTAGAACCCAAGGCTACTGACCTGCCTGTCCTTCTGGGCATACTAAGGAAGAATAATCTGAATCCAATGATATAAAATTATTGGTCAATCCAAATCCATGTCGTAGATCCTGATCTAGTGCAAGCAGCTGAATAAGTACTGATATTAAATATCAAGAATGATGGCACATCCTTTAGGTGAAGTCCTAGTCCAGGATATCCATGTGGAGTAGAAGTAAACAGTTAAGGGGCCAGAAATAAGACATGATTGGAGTGGTGCAGTGCAGTGGCTGTGGAGCAGCAGTCTTCCGGGAGATGTTCTGGAGGATGCGGTGCTGTCCCATCTGCAGGCACCTCTCTGGGCTGAGGGAGGAGGTTGCTCATCTCCAGGCTGAGTTGGCCAGGATTTGTGGGACCTCCTCTTCCATCCAGGGACCACCAGTGCCACTGCCGTTGCCTCAGAGGTTGCCAAGAAGAGGAGGCGGTTGGACCACAGTGGGCTCAGGGAGGGTGAGGTGGTGGAATAGAGGTGCATCCTCCCATTGTACCTCTCCACAATTCCTATGCCATTCTGGCAAAGTGTGGTTCCTCTATGGAGGCACCCACAGTGGAGACCAAGGAGGATGCTGGGAACCTCCACATAGGAGACCCATAGGAGGGTGGCAGGGGACCCTGCAGGGGAAGGAAACAACCCTTGGTGGGGGACTCCATTGTTAGGAAGGTAGAACTGGGGGAGGAAGGGGAGAGGGAGGTAAGATGTCTGCCTGACACCATGGCTTGCAGGGACAGGAAGCGAATCCTCAGGATTGCCGGAGCAGCTGCACAGGGGAGAGAGCTGGATGTCATTGTCCACCTAGGGACAAATGACCTGGCTAAGAAAGGGATTAGAGAAGTGCAGGAAGAGTTTGTGGAATTGGGGAGGTGCCTTAGTCAAGTAGCATGCATGGTAACCTTCTCGGAGGTGCTACCTATCTATGGCATAGGAGAGGTTAGGGTGTTCCGCACCATGGGTTCAATCAGTGGTTGAAAACTGGTGTGGAGCTCAGGGATTGGCTTCATTGGGGACTGGGGTCCACCTGGAGTGATGCAAGCCTATACTGGCATGATGGGCTGCATCTGTCTGGGAGGAACCAGGATCCTAGGTGATAGGTTTAAATGCTTCATTGGCAGAAGCTTTTAAACTAGCCAAGGGGAGGCACTGGAAGGGAGCAGGAAAATCTAGCCCCCAAATAATCACGGTAATAAAGTACGGCAAACACCAACATAGAGGTGTCGATAGGGAGAAGGGCAGGGTAAATGGAGAAAGTGACAAAGGCAAGAAGGACAGGGATGGGGCAAAAGGAGTAAGGCCATCAGGAAATGGAGGGTAATGAGTACCAATGCCCGTAGTCTAGGCAACAAGCTCCCTGAGCTGATATAGCCTTAATGGAAGAGGGATGCCTGGATATCATGCAGTCACAAAACATGGTACTCAGAGAACCATGACTGGGATGTTAACATACCAGGGTACATAACCTACAGGAGAGACAGGCAGGGAGAGAAGAGGGAGGAGTAGCTCTCTATGTAAAGGAAGGATAAAAGCAACTGAACAAAAGAGTAAACAGGGAGGAGAGGAGGCACTGTGGGTCACCTTGGAGACTGGAAAGGGCACTACAATCTGCACAGGGGTTGTGTACAGACCCCCATGTCAGGGGGAAGGAATGGACAAGGATATGATAGAAGGCATTCTTAGAATGGCAGAGAAAGGGGAGATACTGTTGATGGGAGACCTGAATATGCCAGATGTTAACTGGAGCACATTTGCTGCAGCCACATCCAAGAGCAGGGCCATTCTTGATGCCCTACAGGTGGCAGGCATTAGACAGCTAGTTTCAGAACCCACTCGTGAGGGAGCAATCTTAGACCTCGTGACTCTCAAACAGGGGCAGTGAGAGGATCTCAGATCTAGAAGTGGAGTTGCCATCTGGGGACAAGTGACCATCAAACAGTGTGGTTCACGTTAAACTCAGCTACAAGTCAAGCCATACAAAAGTGAGGGTACTGGACTTTAGAGAGGCTGACTCTGGCAAGATGGGAGAGTGCCTCAGAAAGCACTAGCAAACAGGCTAGAAGGAGGTGTGGAGCAACAATGGGGAATTATCAAAACTGCCATCACAGAGGCAACAAGCCTTTGTATGAAGCAAATGAACAAATCAAAACAAAAGAAAAGCCACTATGGTTCTCAAAAGAGGTGGCTGTGAAAGTCAGGAAGAAAAGATAGCATTCTGGAAGTATAAGGAAACACAGAAGGAGTAGGACAGAGAGCTGTACCAGTTAAGGCAGAAGGAAGCAGGGAGGGAAGTCAGAATAGCAAAAGCCCAAACTGAGGAAAAGATAGCCAACTCAGTTGAGAAGGGGGATAAAACCTTTTATAGGTACATCAGCGAGCGTAGAAAGACAAAGGGAGGGATAGTGAGGCTGAATAGAATGAACAGTGGGTGGGCAGAGGGGGACAGTGAAAAAGCAGGAATACTGAACAAATATTTCTGCTCAGTATTCACAAAAGAGGAGGGGGAAATGCCTAATCCAATTAACAGAAGCACTCTGATGGGGGTTGATCCAGTCCTTTCACAGAAGAAAGGGTTCTGCAAGAACTCCTAAAACTGAAGGTGGACAAAGCAATGGGTCCTGATGGAATTCACCCCAGAATTCTAAAAGAATTAAGGAGGAACTAGTGAAACCACTGGCTACCTTTTTAATAAATCATGGGAGGATGGTGTGGTACCCGAGGACTGGAGGAAGGCGGATGTGATTCCCCTTCACAAAAGTGGGTCCAAGACAGAGGCAGAAAACTACAGACCTGTCAGTCTGACCTCTGAGGTAAGGAAAGTGATGGAGTCACTTCTGAAGGAAAGAATAGTTAGTACCTAGAGGCCAGTGGAGCACAGGACCCAAGGCAGCATGGGTTCACAGCGGAAGGTCATGTCAGATGAATCTAATAGATTTCTTTGACTGGGTGACCAAAGTAGTAGACCAGGGAGGGGCTGTGGACATGGCCTACCTAGACTTTAGCAAGGCATTTGACACAGTCCCACACAAGATTATAGTCAAATTAACAAGCCTGGGAGTGGGACCCAGGGTGGTAGCCTGGTAAAACATTGGCTGGACAACAGGACACAGAAGGTAATTGTAAATTGAAGTCCATTCTGAAGAAAGGGGTTACTAGTGGGTACCATGAGGGTTCAGTATTGGGTCCAGTCCCTTTTAATGTCTTCATCAGTGACATTGCAGAGGGACTGGAAGGAAAAGTATGCCTTTGCAGATCACACAAAAATCTGCAACAGGGTTGATACACAAGGGGCGTGGAAAGGATGAAAAGGGACTTGGCAAGATTGGAGGAATGGTCGAAGTATGGCAAGCTAGGATTCCAATGCAAAGCAGTGCAAAATAATGCACCTGGGAAACAAGAACCCAGGGGAAGAATACACAATGGGTGGGGAGGTAGTAACAACAACAAAAAGGAAAGGGGACCTGGGGTAATCATATTGATGACCTTAAGGTTAGCAAGCAATGTGGGAGAAGGAGTAGGGAGGGCTGGGGATATACTGAGATGTATAGGGAGAGGCATCAGCAGCAGAAAACAGGAAGTTGTTATCCCTCTGTACAGACAGTTGGTGAGACCCCATCTGGAGTACTGTGTGCAGTTCTGGAGACCCCATCTCCGCAAGGACATAGACAGGATAGAGGCAGTCCAGAGGAGGGCAACTAAAATGGTGCAGGGTCTGCAAGAGAAGCCGTATGAGGAGAGACTAAAGGAGCTTAATATGTATACCCTTGAGGAAAGAAGGAGAGGGGGACATGATAGAAACTTTAAGTACCTCAGGGAATCAACAAAGTCCAAGAGGGTAGCATTTTCAGAAAAAGAGACTTGCAAGAACAAGGGGACACAATTTAAAGATAGAAGGAGGGCGGTTCAGGGGCACTGTGAGAAGTATTATTTCACAGAGAGGTAGTGGATGCATGGAACAGCCTTCCTGAGGAGGTTGTGGGGTCTAAAACTGTGGGAGAATTCAAGAATGCATGGGACAGACATAAGGCAATTCTTGTGGGGGGTAGGAAGAAATAGGCTGTTGGTTAACTAGGATCTGCGGCCTATCCTGTAGGTAGGGAAAGGGCAGACTAGATGGGCCTAGCGGTCTTATCTGCCGTCAAAGTCTATGTTTCTATGTTTCTAAGTAATAGAAGATGGATCCATGATTGAGCATAATAATTGAGAGCGTCAAAGTCACATAGGTGAAGGGCTCCAGAAGGCGAGGAAGTCTTCTCCGAGGAACTAGGGATTAAATGGTTGGGATTCCAGGTTCAGAATATGAGGCATTGGTACATCCGCTCGGCAAGCTTGCAAAGAAGGCTGCATGATTTAGAGAAGGCAGAGCAGAAGGCGCTTCCGGTCTGAGTAGTTGGCAGGTAAGTGAGTTAGCAGTAGTACTTAATGTGTATAGGTAGACATTAGGTTAGATAGACTTCCAGGCCCCTAGGGGTGAAGCAGGTTGTAGAATTGGGAAGACAGTCTTCGTTGAACCTCTAAGCCTTGTAAGGGCGAAGCAGGTAAGCATGAGATGATAGTAAATGAGTGGACTCGCATATAAGTCAGCAGTACTTGTAGTAAAATCGAACCTGCATGATGCAGACATAGTAGCAGAAGAGTAGGTATTGCATAAATTAAGTATGATATAGCAAAGAGTATTAAGGAAATACATAAGCATGTACTTGAAGCTTTCATTTGGTTAGCAATATAGTTCTACGGAGCAACGTATATGCACATATTCAGAGGCCGAGTGATACATCAGCGGAATCATACCGGAAGTATAATGAAGAGTCCTGCATGGATGTGCTCCCTAGTCATAGATGAAGATAAATGATGCGGATGGCCAGTCTGAATAAATAGTGTCGTAACAGGATCCAAAGTCTTAGAGCATTGGAATAAGTAATGTCGAGGCATAACTCGTGTCTGAAAATCTTCCGGATGACTCAATTTAAGTCCTGGTAGGAATGTAGTAGCAATAACAATGGGAACTGAAGTGGCAAAGCAGAAGCATCCAAAGGAATAGATGACTACGGCTAATCGAAACCAGATATGAGTCCATTGAAAAAGGGAGCTCCTAAGGCTGGCAGACACAGCGGCAGGCTGCAAATAGTAGAACGCGAACCTCCAGGCCCCGAAGCTGGGCGACGCAGGTATGGAGTAGAAGTAAAGGAACCCCTAGGCCCGACGGGCGAAGCAAGTCATAGAAGCAGGCGAATATGCATTAGTAATAAATTAAAATACCTCTGGCCCGAAGGGCACAAGTCAGTGAATGTGATGTGGTAAACCTGCGGCAAGGCAGGTTGAAGAGCCATAATAGAGTGTAACAGTAATAATCAAATTGCAGGTATGCAGACGTAGCAGCAAAAGTGTAGGAATGGATTGTATACAGTAAGTAAATGATAACATGTCCTGAGTCAATACCGTGACAGTCGAATATATGTTAAGGCAGACCTATAAGATCAGTAGAAGGGTGCTGTAGACTGTCGTATCCTGATGATCGAGGATAGAATTTATGCAGTGAAGAGCCCTGGGTGGAGGAGTTAGCAACACAACCAGAGGTAATAAGCATCCTGAAACTGTAGTAGATCCATGTCTTCTGTTTAAACTAATGATAAGGAAAGTAGTATGTAGTAGAGCTTGGCTGGGAGGTCTAACGTAACAGTAGCAGTGACTCCAAAGGAGTTGAATCAGTACAGCAAGATGGAGTCAAGGGAAGTGAGGCGAACATCCGAGATGTAATCCAGAATTGGTCCATTAGGAGGAAGCAGCATATCCTTAACAAGTGAAAGTATGTGTGAGCAGCAAGGTGAGGGCTGCAGGATCCAGGATCCGGGGTAGTGGACCGAAGGTGAAGTATAAATGGCAGTGCATCCAATCCTGAGAAGTCAGATGAGTAAGTAATTTGGAGTGAAAGCGTCTGACAGATGGAGATCCTCAATGGCAGGGTAGCAAGGAGCAGGGAAGTGTGCTAGGAAGGTCCTCACATGACCAGCGGTACGGCCAGACCCCTCATAGGCCATGTGGAAGGCAAGAAAGCGAGTCATGCTAGACCCCACGTAGGCTAGTATGACCAATGTGCCACCACGGAGGGCCACCCAGCACAGTATGGATCCCAGAGGCTGAAGCAGAGGGTGTGGCAGTGTTGGCTGCTAAGGGAAAGAGAGCCACCACTACAGTAGCATGGAATACAGCATGAATTGAGACAAAGAATACTAAGCGGAACAGGTGACGAAAATAGATCTATCCCAAGGCAGTTGCAGGCCAATGTGGATTCAGCAGGTAGTGCCTTAGGCAGGATGTAAAATGTAGGTTAGGAGCGGTAGGGTCCTGCATAGCAGCATATGTGCAGAAGTAGCAGTAAAAGGCGTATGCTGAAGTAACCAAGGAAGATTCCAAAAGGCAGCAGCAGCACTGGTTCCAGGCAGGAAGTGCAGCGGCAGCAATAGCTAAGGCAACCAGGAAGTGCAGCCTGACTAATCGGTACTGAGTACTTGTGAGCAGCACGAATTTAGAAGGCTGGTAATTTGGAAAGCAAAACATGGAAGACATGCAATAACGCTATTCAATTAGGTTCCTTTTGGAGCTACAGAGTTCTTGATACAGCAAAACTGGGTCTGCTTTTTCCTTTTGTCCAGCCTGCCCACTGGCTCCCAATGCAGAGCAAGGTACTTTTAGAAACTGGCATGTAGTAATGATCATAAATAAGTTATGTGGCTGGCCTCTGAAGAGGTTGCCCAGTAGTAGTGGTGCAGCAGCAAGAAAGGGAAAGCCCCAAGGCAGTGGCAGCAGAGAGCCGAAAGGAAGATCCCAGCTGGAAGCACAACTGAGCTTGGGCTGGAGCACTAGGATACTGATAGGTGCCCGCAAAAACATCAGCGTCTAGAGGAAAAATAAAGTAAATTAATAAATAATAGATTGCGATACAGACAATGCTACAAAGCGGCAGTCAGGATTAGCTCTCCGTAAGGGCAGTGAACTCCAGCCACTTGTAAGAGTAGACAGGAGTAGCATAGCGGAGTGTGCTGTAATTGTATGCAGTATGAACTAGAAGACACGTAAAACAAGGAGAGAATCCTGAAGCGTAGAAAATATGAAGAGTTTGTGGCTAAACATTTATTCGCAGTCCTTTCAGTTTCCCACTGTTATGAGAAGATCCTGGCCCCGACCAGTAGTGCAGAACTGACAGCAGATACAAATAAGTACATATGAGTGGAAATATCCAGGGACAGCAAATGGCAGCGAAGTATGAGCGGCCGATCCTTGGCCATTCTCCAGACCGGTGTTGACGTCTGGAAAGACCTAGCTGGAGTAGTTGAATGCCTGAGAAAATGGAGGATGCCGGCTGCAGAGGAAACAAACAGCTGGTAAGGTGAGAGCTGCGGCAGACGAACTGAGGCACAGCAGGCAGAATGCCTCCCCCCCAAAAAATAAAAAAAACAGCAGACAGCATAGAGAGGACAGAGCGGGGCAGGAGGAAGCATAACAGGAAGGGAAGGGGAGTGAGCAAGGCAACAGCAAGGCAAGACAAGCAGGCAGACAAGGAGGACAAGGGGGGGGACCAGCCGCACCGAAGAGAAGCGAGTGCGACTAGCTCTAAGCAGAGCTGTGGTTTGCCTGCTGGTTTAAGTAGGGTGTGGGGGAGGAGCTCTTCCACCATATAACCACAGGCATGCGCCTTTCAATTCTCAACAGTATTACCATGTGAATTCCCACAGTACTGCTCAGCATCATCCCATAAATCCCTGCAGTTCTCAATAGTATTACCATGTGAATTCCCACAGTACTGCTCAGCATCATCCCATAAATCCCTGCAGTTCTCAATAGTATTACCATGTTAATTCCCACAGTACTACTCAGCATCATCCCATAAATCCATGCTGGTCTCAATAGTATTACCATGTGAATTCCCACAGTACTGCCCAGCATCATCCCATAAATCCTTGCAGGTCTCAATTGTATCACCATCTAAATTCTCACAGTACAGCCCAGCATCATCCCATAAATCCCTGCAGTTCTCAACAGTATTACCATGTGAATTCCCACAGTACTGCTCAGCATCATCCCACAAATCCCTGCAGTACTCAATAGTACTGCCCAGCATCGCTACATAAATCCCCGCCATTCTCAGTAGTAATACCATGTGGATTCCCACAGTACTGCCTTGTATCATCCCATAAATCCCTGCAGATCTTAATAGTATTACCATGTGAATTCCCACAGCACTGCCCAGCATCATCCCATAAATCCCTGCAGCTCTCAGCAGCATTACCAAGTGCATTTCTACAGTACTGTCCTGCATCACCCTATGAATTAATACAATTATGGCCAGCTTCGCCTCACGAATTCTTACACTACAGTAGTGCCCAACATCACTCCTTGAATTCATATACTAATGGCCATTACTGCCACATTAATTTCTAGAGAACTGAAAAAACAGGCCATGTACAATAAATTAGTTCTTCCAGAGAACACAATATTGTCTGGTAGGCAAGGCTCCAGAGAAGGTGAGTACCGACTTATTTTACTCACCTCATTTTATGAAATACTCTTCAGAACTTTTTTTAATGAGTACCAGTATTGATCCAACATTTGTAAATGCTTCACACTCCACAGAATAGTGTTCCATTACATAACTGGTGATTCAAAAGGAGCAGTTTCTTCCAGATTTACAGCACTTGTATGCACTCCAATTTTGTTTTACTCACTAAATTTTAAAACTGGTGAGTAAATTTCTCCTCTCTGTTGACATTATCTTCAGTATTGTTGGCACCCAATCAGTTTTTATGTAGGAAAAAAACACTTTGTTTTTAAAAATGTACTTATCACTTCTCTCTGTCCAGACATTTGTGAGCATCTGAATTTGGTTGCACTCACCTCACTTTCAAAGTGAGGAGTACAGTACTCATCCCAAAAAATCTTATCTGGAGCCCTGCTGGTAGGACTCCTAATTAATTGGTTTATGATTAGCAGGTCACTGTCTGTCTCAGTGTTGCTAAAGTAACAGACATATAACTCATGTACATCAGGATATCGTTAATAATGCTTCTTCTTCTATGATTTATACTATCCATCTTTTTTTCATGGCTTCCTCTTTGCAAACTACTAAGCCCTGTAATATACAGTAGACCAAACAGACTGAATGAAACAATTTATCCCAATTATTATCAGCCCTATGCTGTTACGGTCAGTGTCCATGGCTCAGCAGGTAACACACTTGACTCTAGGTCTGGAAGGTGTGACAGGGTTGAATAAGACCCTGTCCCATTTGTTATGCAGAAAGAGTTAAAACACAAGGATCTGTTCTGTCCTCTCCTTTTCTGTCTCTTGTCTGTCTGGTTGGCCAACCAAATGTTCTCGTGAGACCTAGGAACTGATCACTCTGATGGTCTTGCAATTCTCCACCTCTCGCTATCTCTCTGCCTTCACTTGCTGTTTCTGTCTTTTCTGTCCACTTGCATATTTGTGGTTATAAAAATATATGTGAATTTTTGTGTGAAACTGTAAGTGATACTGGGATCCCTTTATTTGAAACAGTATGTTATACTGTTGAAATGATTGCAAAAAGTTATTTGGAATTTAGGGGGTTAACCTTGACATGCAGCACAAACCCTTTTGCAGACTTGTCAACAAGAGGCCAGTTCTGGGACATCATGTTTTATTTTGTTGCACCTGCAAGGAAAGAAACTTACTAAGCTCTGGTCTCTTAAGGAGCTCAGAAGGTAGAAATAAGAGCAGCAATGCTTTTGCTAGAGTGAGAGACAGAGACAGAGAGAGAGAGAGAGAGAGAGAGAGACACTGAGAAACTGAACCTTGGAATTATAGATACCCTTAGATGAAGGATTTTGTTTTCTCTGTTTGTACTCCCTTTATAAATAGGTATACTGAATCATTTTGATTTTGATTTTGCTGTTACTGGAAAAAAATAAAATGCTACTTGTGAATTTTATACCTGCTCCTGGTCTTCTTATGCTTCCTGACCTGTGCCTCGATAACAGAAGGTTGTAAGTTTATGGATTTGAATCCCAAACTAGGAACTTGGGATAATATCCAATACTGACACTGTAGTACAGCACTTGGTAGATGCTGTGGCATTACTGAGGTGCCATCTTTCGATGAGACATTAAACTGAAGTTTCTTCTGCCCATATCTGGTGGTTGTCTAGGTGGAAGTCCATGGCACTTGTTATATGAGAACTGGCATTTCCCCCATCCTGGCTAATATTACCCCCGTCAATAAAACAGGTCCTTGTAACCTGTCCCCAACTCCATCCAACAGGATAAACAGGCTGTTATGGCTCAGTTTGCCTTTCACCGAAAATTACAAATGAACTAATTAGTTAATTAATAAGGTGAGAAAGGTCAGCTCATTTACACAGCAGCGGGGTTGCCACTCATGACGCCATCAGCCTAGGTTCAGGAATGAGCCCAGGACAACCGAGGTCCCTTCTGCCCTTCTCTGGTCACTGTCCAGGTGGGAGTAACAGATACCCTGGTACTTATTGGTGAAGAGAAAGGGGACTTCCCAGTGACATGGCCAACATTCCCCCATTAGTAAAACAGGTCCATGAAACCCAGCCCCAGGACGCACCTGGAAACAAACTGTCACAGCTTAGTGTACCTTTCTTGGTCAAAAATTAGAAATAAAATAAAAACAACAGGCCAGCTGGGTGGCAGAGGTTCAAGTGTCCCAGAGGACACTCTCCTTCTCCAAGGAAGGAGGATGGGAGAGCAGCAGGCTCCACTGCAGTACTACCACCTGGGTGACCATAGGTGGCAGTGCAATCACAGTGGCTTGTGGTAGGATGACACCAGCTGGTGCTGTGCACAGCCATGCATGTGCATGCATGTGTGAACACTGCACCCTTGCTGCTGGCATCATAAGGCTGGGGAGAAGTAGAACAGCGAAACCCCAGTTGCGAACAAGAAAATGCTTGGTGACCCAATTTGCTCTGACTGCACTGCCATCTGTAGTTACCTAAGTAGCAGTACTGCACAGGAGGCTGCTGCGCTCCCTCCCTGGAGGAGTTAAGTGTCCTCTGGGATGCTTGAGCCTCCTGCACACAGTTGGCCCCTGATGTCCCAGGCTCATTCCTGAACTTAATGTTTCTGGACCCTGCCATCCTGACTGACTGCTCGCCTCCCCACGCTAGAGTGAAAAGGGGAGCAGCTCAGTGAAGACCTCCAGGAACCACCACAGGGTAGAAGCTGTGCCTGTGACACTGTGAAGGTGAGGTCAGTTCCAGAGATGAGATGGGAAGGGGATTGTAGCCAGGGCTGAAGCTGTCATCCTCGGTGACCAGTGTGACGAAGAGGACATAAAACGTATATTGAAAAATAAATAATAATACAGAAGATACAGTATCAACTGCATTAAGTTTTATCCCAATCACTTTTTCATTTTTATTGATTCTAAATTTGAGACACATCTGCATGTATAGTGCAGTGTAACTGTTAGAACAGCAACTACATGTATTTTTACCATGGGTTATGTAAGCAACAAGACATAATGGGGCAATGGGGGAAGTTACAACTTAACTTCTTTCAGAGAATTGAAACCTTCCATATGGTAGTCCTTCCTCACCTGCTTTATTTGTTCCAGAATATTCCAACCTTTCCCTCAGAGTATTATTTTGTGTCCTGGGTTAAAATGGTTTCAAACTTTATATGCAATGGGCAAAAGCCAAGGGTAAGGCTATCTCTTCTACAATTTCCTTTGGCCAGGGTGGCGCTAACCTTCCAAATTTTAAATTTGATGTGTAACCCCCCTACAAATGGGCTTCCAGCAAAAGTCTTCCTTGAGCTTGCCTAAATGCTCACTGCCAGGCTGGTGTCCTGCGTTTTAGCAGTTTAAATGTGATTGCCAGAGAGTGCCTGTAAAGCCTCTGTGTACTGTCTCTTTAAGAGTTGCCTGGATTGCAGTCATAAGTAATCTGAGAGGGAGCTCTGTTAAAAGATGTAACTATTTGCTGAAAATCATTTAGAGTGATAATGATAATGTTTGTCTAACCTGCCTTCTTTGCAGCAAGGACTGTTTGTCTATCTCCACTATCTTGGTCCTGGACTGCCGAATTGGACCAATCAGTACTGGTGGGACCTAAAATGGAGCCAGACTACATGAACTGTCTGGAGTCAAAATCTGTAGGAATTGTAATTTTGGGCTTTTGGCACCTTTTTTGTACCTGAAGGGGCAGCCTTTTTTGTGACTGACAGACAGATCAGCCAACCAAACCTTTTGGATTCTGGGGAAAGTCCCAGGCTTGCTGGCAGTTGAGACAGATCTAAGTTGGAAGCTGAAGAAGCAACAGTTTGAGACAGTCAAGCAGCCGTCTGAGTAGTTTCACACGGGAGAACTGTGGAGCGGCCTGAGTTTTTGGCCTGTATGTCTGCCTGCTGCCCTTGAGAGGGAGAGAAGAGAATTATTTCGGACTAAATCCAAGTTTGTGAGAACGAAGTAAGCCACTGATTTTTTTACCAGGCTCATGCCTGAAGAGGACCGAAGATTTTGCTGAATGCGATCGACCTGTCAGGACTTCCAGCTGCTTTTGAATCCCCAATTTGTGCAGAGACTTTGCAATCGTGACCGGAGAGCGGTTTGCCTGGTACAGTAGAATTTCCTTACATGTAAATGTGCTTTGTATTGAAAGCGGGTCGTGATTTGGTTCCCCACTGTGTGAACTGTGTTCTGCTTGCTGGTACCATAGAATCCTTTATTGAAATTGGGTCGTGATTTGGTTCCCCGCTGTGTAAACTATTCTGCTTGCTGGTACCGTAGAATCCTTTACATGTAAATGTGCTGTGTATTGAAAGTGGGTCGTGATTTGGTTCCCCATTGTGTGAACTGTGTTCTGCTTGCTGGAAGCTTTATCCAGCCTAATCAGATTGAATCCGCATTTATCTCCATTCGGTCTGGGCCATGCCACACCGGCCCTGCCAGACTACCTCACTTCACAGAGAAAGCCACTGATGAGAGACCTGCCTGGAGATCAGTCCCCTGCTCCACGCTTGAACAGGAACAACCCCTCGGCAAATCGTGAGGGCCCTGCTTCTCCTGGCACTCCAGATCAACCACCTGCTGTCTTGATTTTCATCTTGCCTGTGTCCAGTCTTGGGTATCGTGAGTAAATAGCAGGGTAGCTCCCTGCAACAGCAGCTTAATCTAAGTGTGTCATCTGATTGTCTTGTTGTTTCTTTTTCTTCACGAACTGAGCCCTCTGGCTCCGGATTACAAATAGTGTGTACTGTGCATGTTGTCTTTTCCGTCACAGGGCCCCAACCAGCTACAATGCCGGCCTACCCCGGGTAGCGGACCTGGCTAGCCCATCTCCTCTCCACTTGGGTACCCAGAGGGTGTGACTGTTTAGGGACTCTGAAGTGCATGCATAACTGTTTGATTGATAGAGTCTTTATGCAGATCAACCTGATTGCACCCCTCCCTTGTTTAAGTCTCCTGAATAATTCAGATCTAACCTTTTCTGCATTTAATCTGAATGTGGTTCCCATTTGTGCTAAGAGTACTGTACTGTTGCTGGTAGCTTTGCCTAACCTTTTTTTACAGGGGGTCCCCAGAGTCAAGCTAGAGGAAACTGCCCTGGTGGTAAGTGTAAACAGTGTGGGTACTTGTGTGGTGTACAAGGGGTATTGTGAACATAATTATTGTGCAGTGTTTAGGCCACTAGCAGGGAAAGAGGGGGGTTACAGTGTCCCAGAGGGCTGTGCCCTGGTTAGCTTGACCACTACCAACCCTGACCTTCGGGTGGAGGCACCTGTTACAGAACCTAGGCCCCTTAACCTGCTACTAGCCAAGCAGGAAGGGGTAGTAGCCCTTGGAGTAGTACCACCTTGGGGTTACACATGCAATGGCATCTTTCCTTGAAATACTTTTCCTCTGGCTATCCCCCTCATACTCATCCCTTTGGAAGATATTGGAATTCACGATAAACGATCTACATGACATTACCAAAATAACGTTATCATCCCCAAGCCTGTAATATATGCTGTTGTCTCTTTAAGACTCCATCAGTATGGGTTATGCACTCAGGAAATAGAGTGCATGTGTAACCAGTTTGAGTCAGTGTGGCCAAGACTCCAGTGTGACTGCTGAGCCTACTGAATTATGTTATGCAGTTGGAAAATAAATATAAGATAGCTGTTTTACTTAAACGAGTCTTGGAATCTGTTTTGTGATCCTGCTCCTGTTTGGTATACTGGTCTCCAGTGCAACTCTACAGAAACTAATGAAAAGAAACAACGGTACCAGAAAGGTATACAACAAAGCCGGAGGCCCCCTCCATGATTTTTCACCTTATACGGCTCAAGTTTTAAAACTTTGGTATAAAATAAAACAAAAGCAACCCTTCAGGGAGACTTTTTTCTTCCACACATTAATTTCAGAGGATGAGAGTTTTTTTCCTATAACATTTGATTTAACCTTTTCAAATTGGAGAAGGATGGGGCCTAACTTTTTCTCTCAATTTCTCACAAAATCAGGAATAGTCCCGTTTGAATCCCTTATGACCGATCAAGGGCTCCCTGATTGGGATACCTACAGATATCTCCAAGTTAAGAACTATATTTTACGGCAGAGGGACATGGGGGCTAGTTCCCCAGATCCACCTCCATTACTGTGGAGTCTCCTGGAGGATTGTCTGGGGGGAGTAGTTTGGGGTCACTTGATTGGCCACCGCTACAAAATATTGAGGGATAATATGGGAGATTCCTCTGAGTCCATATTAAACAGTTGGAATAGGGACTTAGAGTTGGAAATTCCTCATCTGGAATGGCAGAAGGCCTCCACCATGGCTCACAGGGTCACCCATTCGAACAAGTGGAGGAAGTTTGCCTGGAAATGATGGGCTAGATTTTTCCATTCACCGGCTGTCTTGGCCAAATATCTTCCACCTTCATATGGTAGGTGCTGGCGCAGGTGTCCTTGTGAGTTGGCAGACCTGGGCCATATCTTTTGGACCTGTCCTCAGATAACACCCTTCTGGCGTCTATTTCAACAAGAGATTTCAGACTGTTTGGGGGAGTGTATTGAGCTCACAGCAGAAATAGTGCTACTTTCGATGTTCCCACCACATAGGCCTGCATGGCAACGCACCCTTCTCCCTATATATATTCTGGTGGCTAAAAAGGCCATTACTAGACGCTGGATGTCACCAACTAACCCAACTATTTCAGATTGGAGAAAGGTGGTTTCAGAAATTTATCATATGCAAGGGCTGACAGCAAAATTACATAATAAATATAACACCTTTGAAGTGTTGTGTAGGCCGTGGGTCATGCATACACCCTTCCCTGACCCTGACATTATTCATTGATTCCTTCTACATAAGAGGATTTTATTGAACCATAAAAGGAAGGAGAGGGAGGCTCGGATGGGGACAAGTTACCTTCTGTGAATACAATCAAGGGTAATTGAATTCTGATCAGTACATTTTATTTTTGATCTCTTGGGTTTATTTCCAGCACTATCTCCTGGAAACAAATTTTATTACAAATTTAAGAGACTGCTGAAATATAATTTTCTTGTAAACTGGCTTGTAATACTACTTTTAATTAAGTGTACCAGGATGTAACTAAGTACTATGTCTCATCTGGTTATATAAATTGAAAAAACCAAAAAAAAAGACATGATGGGCGTGCATTATACTAATCTAACCAAGCAGTGAGACAAGGTGTCGCAGGCAGAGTGCCCTTAGCTCCTGGAAGACTAGCACAATGTACAGCCCTGAAGAGTCTTTTTGTGCTTATAAAATGTTTAAACTGAAAACATTTAAAAAAACAAATACAAAACCAACCTATAAAATTAAAAACAGGTATTCTGTTTTGTAAAATTTATAGTCCCTCCCCAGCTATCAAACATCTGTCTACACAGACATTCAATAGATGCAATTTATTTATTTAATTCCTGTTGACCAGAAAAGTAGGACTAAGCAATTCTGCCTATTTTCAGCCTCGTCTTGAGTTATGGGGAGACACAGATGGAAACTGATATGCTGATTCAAGTTGAGTTGTTGATGGTATTTTTAGTAAATGGAGGGAATTTGGCCAGGACACCGGGGAAATTCCCCTACACGCCTGTAGGGGGACCCTCTGTCAGCCATTCCCAAGATGGCAGATGTGAAGTGTGCTGGTGGTGATGCTGGAGTGGAGAAGGAAGGGGATGTTCTCCCTAGTGCATCTATGGTTGATACTGTTGTCAACGATGTTGATCAAAATCAAAGCTACTCAAATATGGAAGAAATCATGGATTTTTTATTAGAGGATACGAACATATGAATGTGCAAGCAGAAACAGACCCGGTCTATCTAAGTCTGCTCAAGTGTGTAGCCAACACCCCTAGTTTGCAGCTGCCCCTCTTCCCCTTTGTCATCCCACTTCCACCCCCACCTCCCCCACTCTCACTCTCCCCGTCCCATGCCCTTTTGAAGCTGTTCACAGATTTACATGATACCACCCATTCTGGTAGGGCGTTCCATTTTGCTAGCACCTTCTCTGTGAAATAGTGTTTCCTCATTTCCTTCCTGAATCTTCCCCTCTATTCTTAGCCCGTGCCCCCTGGTGACCCCTCCTTAACTTAAAGACCCCATCTGCCCCATCCTTATTGATTCCCCTCAGATACTTGAATGTCTCTATCATGCCCCCCATCCCTTCTATCCTCCAGGGTGTACATATTCAGGTCTCCCAGCCTGCTGTCATAGTTTCTCCCCTCCATTCCACATATCATCTTTGTTGCCCTCCTCTGCACCCCCTCCAGTAGTCTGATATCACGCTTTTGGTATGGCCTCCAAAACTGCACACAATACTCTAAGTGTGGTCTTACCAGTGACCTGTAGAGGGGCACGATCACCTCTCTTCACCTGAATGAAAACCCCCTCACTATGCACCCCAGCATTTTATTCGCTTTTGCAGCTGTTCTCCTGCACTGGGCAGTGTTGTTCATGGTCCCTGTTATCATTACCCCAGGTCCTTCTCCTCTTCAGTGATCCCCGGCTTACCCCCCCCTCAGCCAGTATTCTCTCCTTGGGTTCTTCACCCCAAAGTGCATAGCCTTACACTTCTTTGCATTGAACCCCAGCTGCCACTTCTCTGACCACTCCTCTAGTTTGTGTAGGTCCCCTTGCAGCTGCTTCCATCCCTCCTCTCCATCCACCACTGCTCCGATTTTGGTGTCGTCAGCGAACAGACTTACCTTGCTCACCACCCCATGTGCAAAGTCTGATATGAAGAGCCCAAACAATACTGGAACCAACACAGAGCCCTGTGGCACTCCACTCATCACTGGCTTTGGAGTTGAGAGCTCCCCTCTCACCACCACCCATTGCAGCCTGTGACCCAGCCAGCTTGTAATCCAGTTCATCATTTTTGCCCCTACCCTTACACCAGTTAGCTTCTCCCCAAGCTGCCCATGAGGCACCAAATTGAAGGCCTTGCTGAAGTCCAAGTAAAGAACATCCACCACATGACCCTTATCCAGCTCACCTGTCACCCAGTCATAATATTGTATGAGGTTGGTTTGACAAGACTTCCCTGAAACAAAGCCATGCTGCCTCACATCCTAGAGGTCATTGTCCTCCAGGTACGACACCAGCCTTTCCTTTAGTATCATTTCCATGAGTTTGTACACTATGGAGGTGAGACTTACCGGACTATAATTACCCGGTTCATCCCTTGGCCCGCTCTTGTGTAATGGCACTACATGTGCCATCCTCCAGTCCAGTGGCACACATCCCAACTCCAGTGAGGTGATGTACAGATCCGCCAGTGGCTCCGCCAACACCTCTGCCATCTCCCTCAGCACCCTGGTGTGGATAACATCTGGCCCTGGTGCCTTGTCTACCTTCAGTGCCCTCAGTCCCTCTAGAACTCTACATGCCTCAATTCTTCCATCTGTCACCTCCCCTCCCCCTGTCCCCATCCTCCCAGCCCATGCTGGTAGCAGTCTCACCTTTTCTTCTGTGAACACAGCAAAAGTATTCATTCAGTGCTTCTGCCTGCTCCTTCCCCTTTTCTGTCCACTCCCCACCCCTTTTTATCCTCACTATTGTATCCTTGTGCTTCCTATTCTCCCTGATGTATCTGAAAAAGTCTTTCCCCCCACCATTAATTCCCTGTGCTAATCTCAGCTCCCTCTGGGCCTTGGCTTCTCTCACTTTTCTGGTCACCTCCCTGGACCATCTTGCATATTCCTCCCTGTCTACTTCCTTCCCCATCCTCCTAAACCTCTGGTGCACCACTCGTTTTGCCCTCACCACCTCCACAACCTCACTGTTCAACCAGCATGGTTTTCTTGCTCTGCTCCTCTTACTCTGTGCCTTGGTGCAGGCTTCTGTTGCCTCTGTAGGGAAAAATATTTATGACATCAGTTTTCGTACCAATGCTACTCTAGAAAAATTCTAGCAGAAACATGAAGCACTTAGGCATCAACCTGAGTGGCAAGATTTTTTTCTTATCCCTTTGACCAAATCCACTGTTAAAACTATCACCCTGTTGTTTAGAAACAAGGGAGTTAATAGAGAAGATGTTCAGTACTGGTTGGGGCAGATGTGTGAAATCCTACCAAGTCCCATTCCCATCCTGGATGAAGATTTAGTTTGGACGGGGGGTTGGCACATTAAAGTAAAATTACAACACACTGACACTGGGATTTTACATCTCCCCAGTAGATTTCACATAAGCAGGGATTGGGGTATTTGTTTCTACCTGGGCCAGCCCAAGACGTGCCACAAGTGTGGGGCTCGAATTCACCTGAGTTACACTTGCAATCTGCCTAGGTGTAACCTATGCCTTGACTATGGCCACATTAGCCTCAGGTGCCCTAATCCTCTTCACTGTAATCTGTGCGAAGAATCTGGCCATATCTATGCCTCTTGTCCCTGGGCCACCAAAATAGATTAGATAGAGCCATGCAGGATCAAGACACACTGATTGCTGCCCAGCAATCTAAAGTACTCAAGTCAGACAGGACGCTAGTCTGAGTGCAGTTAGTCCCCACAGTCAGACCACAATTCTGGACCTTCTATTCTGATGAATATAGCACTTATGATGAACCCTGGTCCCCCTCTGATATGATAGAGGGAAAGCTTGCACATCCAAAATTTCTGAAACACCTGGTGAACCCTCTTCTGAGACCATGTTAAGCCTAGAAAACCCCCATGGGTGGGTACCCCAACAAATCTAGGTGATCCAAGAAAAATAGACTCCCCATATACTGATTCCCCTATTGTTATGAGGAATAGATTTAATGCTTTATCCAAACGGAAGCAATGGAGCAATATGGTGGATGAAGAGGGGGAGTCTGGCGCCTCTTCTGTAACTTCCGGGGTTTTAGAGGATGTCTCTGACTCCCACCCTGTGCCCTCACAATCAAAGAAAGCTAGAGGCAAACATAAGTTCAAACAGAAATCTGAGGGATGAGGCTGTATTATACACTGCTCAGCTGTTCTCTTTTTTTCTTTTTGTTTATGGATTGCATAGTACATCCTTTAATGCTCAACGTCAGCAGTATAAAATCCTTTAAAAAACGGGATACCACTTTTCACATTTTGAGTCAGTCACCAAATAATATATTTTTTTCACAGGACACCCGCATTAAAACTATGTATGAACTGCAACAAGCCAAACAAATGTGGTCTGGGGGCCTGTCATTTTGGTCCCAAGGACAGGACTTATGTGACAGAGTAGCTATTTTACTCCGAGGTTCAGAATTTCACCCTACAAAAATTATAGACATTGACCCAGGGAGGGCTATTTTGGTGGATGTTTCTTGTCATACATTGACTCTACGGCTCATCTGTATATATGCCCCACACAGTATTGCTGGTAGAATGTCTCTCTTTAAATTCATCCAACCATTTCTTCATACTCAAAAAACTGTCATTTTTGGGGGTGATTTCAATTGTGGGCTCTCCCCCCAGGATAGGGGTTGTAAGACTCAAAAATATTTTTTGACATGGCATGCCTAAATGACGTTATTACCACGGCAAACCTTGAAGAGGTTTTTTCAGCCACACATACAAAAGGACAAAGAACCTTTATAAAAGGACTCCTCACCACCAGGATTGATTATCTATTTACATCCAAAAATCTTACTATTTCGCAAGCCACTACCACCCCCATAGAAACATCTGATCATTCATGTATTGGATTTCTACCAGGGGCTAATCATCCGCCTCCTCCTTCCCGATGGCGTTTGAATTTTTCATTGTTAAATGATCCTGAACTCATATCACAGTGGGACAAATTATTAAAAGCCTGAGTCTCCGTTTTAGAAGCATATGAAGAAATAATAGAGTGGTGGCTAGACTCTAAATTAGACTTTAGACGTTTGTTCATTCAGTATACATCCCAGAAAAGTAGGAAAAAACAGGATTTGTATCTCATGTTACACAACCAGTTACAAACCCTGATTTCACAGGTTTATGCTCAGAACATTGACCTATCTGCCTAAATAAACTAAAGCAGAAATGTCTAAAGTCCAATATAATAGATTTCTCAGCCTCAAAATAGAAGCCCAATTTGGAACTCAGGGTAGGCAACCCACATTAGACACCTTCCACAGCTGTGCATCTAGAGTAAAGGCATCCACAATAGACAGCTTATTGCTCTCTGATGAATCTACCCCTATTACAGATAACAACAGAATTCAAATGGCAGTACATGATTATTTATATAACCAGTTTGGAAGAACACAGGACATTTCAAAGAACATGGATTATTTCTCTGACCTGTCCATACCACACCTTTCTGAAACTGATACTTCTTCTGCCTTATTAGCTGACATTTCAGTGCAAGAAGTAACACAAGCTATTTCAAAATTAAAATCACGTACACCACCAGGGGAAGACGGCTTAACTGCAGAGTTTTTCAAAATGTTTCAAGCTCAGCTTAGTCGAATTCTTACAGTATTATGTAATTCTTTACTACAAGCTCCACATATTCCCACTACATTTTCTCCAGCTCTTGTAATTCTTTTACATAAAAAAGGAGACTGTACCAATTTAACTAACTGGAGACCAATCAGTTTATTAAATGAGGATTACAAAATCCTTTCTATTATTTTGACTCACAGATTGTCTCACACAACCCACAAAGTAATTTCTCCAGTACAATCATGTGGCATTCTGAATCGGTCCATTTTTCATAATTTACAGTTTTTACATGAGATCACAAACTTGGATACAATGCAGGGCCAGTCAGGTTGGGTTTTATCTTTAGACCAGCAGAAAGTCTTTGACAGGGTTGATCATGCTTATTTATTCGACACTCTTCAAGTTTATGGGATTCCTGCTCAAGTTTATATCCTGGATACAGACATTGTATGAATCTGCTACCATAACTCCATTTATAAATAAGACTATAGGCACAGGGTTTCGTTTGCAAAGAGGTGGCCGCCAGGGTTGCCCTTTAAGTCCCACATTGTACCTTTTTGCAATTGATCCTGTAATTCATAAACTACAAACACACAGTCATATACCAGGTCTAAAGTTGCCAGGACTTACAGAACTGACTACCATAAGTGCATATGCTGATGATTTGTGCATTAGCACACAGCAGAGGTTATTCCTATCATAGAACAGGCACTACATGCATATGAATGGATGTCTGGAGTTAAGTTAAATTATGACAAGAACCATTGATTTCAAATTGACCCAGCATCTAGACAACTTTGTCCTACTACCCAGTTCACTATACCAGTATGGACGGATCCCATTAAAATTTTAGGACTTACATTTGGTACACCAAATGATTCATTTGGTGTACCAAATGTATGCTCTTATAACTGGGAAAAAGCACTTGACAAATGTCAAGATCTACTTCAGCACTGGAAGCATAAAACCATTTCCAAGAAAAAAATGGGTTTATTAAAAAGGTGTGCCTACAGGTGTGTGCCAACAGATTGCTGCTGTAATCTTCTGATTCAGATTGTCTTTTGCAAGGTATATCTTCTGTTACTGCTTTATTTTTCTCTGTAGCAAAGTGTTTCTTACAGGGTATATCTTCTGTGAAATTACTACAGGTGGTGCTTAAATTTTTGTGACTTTTTATCATTAGGCTAAGCAAAATTACTGTTTGCCCCTATTTTATTTATTTCTTTTTTGCTGAAAAGGTTTTTTTTGTCTCAGAGGTGTTGCAGTCTCCTTCCCACATTGAAGACAGGGAGAGTGAGAAAGCAGCGTCAGCTTCCTTGAATCACGGAGGTTATTTTCTAGACTACAATGAACTGAATTATTACTTTTTGGACCTGTGTAAGTAACTAGTATTGATTCTGTTTTTGGGGTGAACTTTTCTTAGTTTTAACTTTAATTTGCCTGGGAGGAACTGTAGCTGGGAGATATTTGCAGTCAGTTGTGACTAGACCTGTTACCTAGCCTTTGTGAAATAGGTGTCTGAAAGGAAGAAGGCACTCCTGGGATGGAGGGTAAGGATTGTAGGTGATTGTTTCTGGACAGCATAGGTTTACTCCCACCACCCTTCCCCTCACCCCACCCATTCCAAGCACATAACTTCCTTTATAGCACGGGCTCTGACATCACTTCCTCAAAACTGCTAATAACATACACCTATTCATATCCTTAAAGGCACAGCACACTGAATAGGGGGTAGAGACACTCACAAGCTTGCACACATTAAAACAAGAACAAAAAATAAAAAAGCATCTGTAACTGGAAGGGACACAGACATGTGGGGAGTGGTGCAATGTACTGGCTGTGGAGCAGCAGTTTTCTGGGAGACATTCTGGAAACTGCGATGCTGCCCTATTTGCAGGCACCTCTCTGGTCTGAGGGAGGAGGTTGTTCATCTCCATGCTGACCTGGCAAGGATTCGGGAAACCTGCTCCCCCACCCAGGGACCACCCAGGCCACCGCCACTACCTCAGAGGTTGCCAAGAAAGAGGAGTGGTTGGACCACGGTGGGCTCAGGGAGGGTGAGGGTGGTGGAACAGAGGTGCATCCCTCCAGTTGTGCCTCTCCACAATTCATTCGCCACACTGGTGAAGCATGGTTCCTCTATGGAGGCATCTGCGGTGGAGACCAAGGAGGATGCTGGGAACCTCCACAATGGAGACCCACAGGAGGGTGGCCCAGGACCCCACAGGGGAAGGAAACAACTCCTGGTGGGGGATTCAATTGTTAAGGGGTAGAACTCAGGGAAGGAGGGGAAAGGGAGGTAAGGTGCCTGCCTGGCACCAAGGCTTGGAGGGACAGGAAACAAATCCTCAGGATTGTGGGATCAGTGGCAAGGGGGATTGAGCTGGATGTCATTATCCACCTAGGGACGAATGACCTGGCTGAGAATGGGATCAGAGCAGTACAACAGGAGTTTGTGGAGTTGGGGAGGGGCCTTATACAAGTAGCACACACGGTAACTTTCTCAGAAGTGCTACCTGTCTATGGCATGGATGAGGCTAGGGCACTCTGCACCATGGGATTCAATGACTGGTTGAAAAGCTGGTGCAGAGCTCAGGGATTTGGCTTCACTGGGGACTGGGGCTCCACCTGGATGCAGGCCTATACAGGCATGATGGTCTGCATCTATCCTGGAGGGGAACTAGAATCCTAGGTGATAGGTTTAAATGCTTCAGTGGCAAGCATTTAAACTAGCCATGGGGGGAGGCACTAAAGAGGAGAAGGGAAATCCTAGCCCTCCCCCAAAAAAATCAGGGTAATTAGTGAGGTAAACACCAAAATAGAGCAGTCGATAGGGAGATGGGCAGGGGTAAATGGAGAAAAAGACAAAGGCAGTAGGGACAGGGATGGGGCAAAAAGAAATAAAGCCATTAAAAAATGGAGGGTAATGAGTACCAATGCCCATAGTCTAGGTAAAAAGCTCCCTGAAATGGTGGCCTTGATGGAAGAGGGATGCCTGGATATTGTGGCAGTCACAGAAACATGGTACACAGAGAATCATGGCTGGGATGTCAATGTACCAGGGTACACAATCTACAGGAGGGACAGGGAGGGAAGAAGAAGAGGAGGAGTAGCTCTCTAGGTAAGGGAAGGGATCAAAGCAACAGAACTAAAGGGTAAACAGGGAGGAGAGAAGGCACTGTGGGTCACCCTGGAGACTGGAAATGGCTCCACAATCCACACAGGGGTTGTATGCAGACTACCATCTCAGGGGGGAGGAAATGGACAAGGAAATGATAGAAGGCATCCTTGGGATGGCAGAGAAAGGAGAGCTATTGCTGATGGGGGACCTGAATATGCCAGGTGTTGACTGGAGCACCTTTGCTGCAGCCACATCCAAGAGCAGGGCCATTCTCAATGCCCTACAGGGGGCATGCCTCAGACAGCTAGTTTTGGAACCCACTCGGGAGACAGCAATCTTGGACCTGGTGCTCTCAAATGGGGATGGAGAGAGGATCTCTGATCTTGAAGTGGGTAGCCATCTGGGAACAAGCAACCACCAAACAGTGTGGTTCATGATAAACTTAGCTGTACAGTCAAGCCACACAAAAGTGAAGGTACTGGACTTCAGGAGGGCTGATTTTGTCAAAATGGGAGAGTGCCTCAGAAAAGCACTAGCAAACAGGCAAGAAGGTGGGGTAGAGCAACAATGGGGAAACATCAAAACCGCCATCACAGAGGCACAAGTCTTTGTGTGAAGCAAATAAACAAATCAAAACGAAAGAAAAAACCACTATGGTTCTCAAAAGAAGTGGCAGGAAGGTATGGGGGAAAAAAATAGCATTCAGGAAATATAAGGAAACACAGAAGGAGTAGGACAGAGAACTGTACCAGTTAAAGCAGAAGGAAGCGGGTAAGGCAATCAGAATAGCAAAGGCCCAAACCAAGGAAAAGATAGCCAACTTGGTTAAGAAGGGAGATAAAACCTTTTATAGGTACATTAGGGAGCAAAGAAAGACTAAGGCAGGGATACTGAGGCTGAACAAAGAGGAAGGTGGTTGGGCAGAGAGTGACAGTGAAAAAATAGGGATACTGAACGAATACTTCTGCTCAGTATTCACAATGGAAAAGCAGGGGGAAATACCTAATCTGGTCAATAGAAGCACTCTGGATAGGGGGTTGATACTAGCCCTTTCACAGAAGAAAGGGTTCTGAAAGAACTCTTAAAACTGAAGATGGATAAAGCAATGGGGCCTGATGGGATTCACCCCAGAATTTTAAAAGAACTAAGGGAAGAACTAGTAACACTACTGACTACCCGTTTTAATAAATCATGGGAGGATGGTGGGGTACCTGAGGACTGGAGGAGGGCGGATGTGATTCCCCTTCACAAAAGTGGGAGCAAGACAGAGGCAGGAAACTACAGACCTGTCAGTTTGACCTCAGTGGTAGGGAAAATGATGGAATCACTTCTGAAGGAAAGAATTGTTGAGTACCTAGAGGCCAGTGGGGCACAGGACCCAAGGCAGTATGGATTCACAGCAGGAAGGTCATATCAGACAAATCTAATAGATTTCTTTGACTGGGTGACCAAAGCAGTAGACCAGGGAGCGGCTGTGAAGATGGCCTATCTAGACTTTAGCAAGGCATTTGACACAGTCCTGCACAAAAGATTAATAAACAAATTAGCCAGCTTGGGAGTGGGTCCTAGGGTGGTAGCCTGGGTAAAACACTGGTTGGACAACAGGACACAGCAGGTAATAGAAAATGGAGTCCACAGTGAAGAAAGGAGGGTTACTAGTGGGGTACCGCAGGGTTCAGTACTGCTGCTGGTCCTTTTTAATGTCTTTATAAGTGACATTGCAGAGGGACTGGAAGGGAAAGTATGTCTCTTTGCAGATGACACAAAGATCTGCAACAGGGTTGATACACAAGGTGGGATGGAAAGGATGAAAAGGGACTTGGCAAGGTTGGAGGAATGGTCAAATGTATGGCAGCTTAGATTCAATGCAAAGAAGTGCAAAGTAATGCACCTGGGAAACAAAAACCCAGGGTAAGAGTACACAATGGGGGTGAGATACTGACAACAATAAAAATGGAAAGGGACCTGGGGGTAGTCATATCAGATGACCTAAAGGTGGGCCAGCAATGTGAGAAGGCAGTAAGGAGGGATGGGGGGATACTGGGATGCATAGGGAGAGGCACCACTAGTAGAAAATAGGAAGTTGTTGGCCCTCTGTACAGACAGTTGGTAAGACCACATCTGGAGTACTGTGTACAGTTCTGGAGACCCCATCTCCACAAAGACATAGACAGGGTGGAGGCTGTCCAGAGGACGGCAACCAAAATGATGCAGGGTCTGCATCAGAAGACATATGAAGAAAGACTAAAGGAACTAAAGATGTATAGCCTTGAGGAAAGGAGGGAGAGGGGGGACATGATAGCAACTTTCAAATACCTCAAGGGAATCAACAAAGTCCAAGAGGGTAGCATCTTTCAGAAAAAGAGATGTGCAAAAACAAGGGGGCACAATTTGAAGATAGAGGAGGGACGGCTCAGAGGTAATGTGAGGAAGTATTTCTTCACAGAGAGGGTTGTGGATGCATGGAACAGCCTTCCTGAGGAGGTCGTAGAGTCAAAAACAGTGGGGGAATTCAAGAATGCATGGGACAGACATAAGGCAAGTCTAGTGGGGGGTACGAGGAAGTAGGCTGTTGGTTAACTAGGATCTGCAGCTTATTCGTTAGGTAGGGAAATGGGCAAACTAGGTCAGCCAAGCGGTCCTTATCTGCTGTCAAATTCTATGTTTCTATGTTTCTATAATGCCACAGCTCTTACATGTGGCAAATGTTTTTCCCATTCCTTTTTCCTTAGAACCTCGGGTCTTAAATATTTATTTTCAGGGACTATGGGGCAGCCATTTAAACTCCATTAAGCGGGTTTTTACATACTACGATTATGTTTTAGGAGGGGTCAGAATGCTCAACCCCATAGTTTTTTTTTTTATAGTATTTTCATTTATAGAAATCTGACTGAACTTATCAAAGATAAAATGCTCCAATGGTTTAATTTTAGTTTTTCTTGGTTTTTGATCTTGCTAGATAAATGGGGGGCAGGTTTTTTAAATCCTTCCATGCTTACACATACTAAGGGGGTCCCGGGGTTTATCAAACCTTGTTTAACCAAATTGCATCAGTGGAGGGTCACTTCACAACTACTGGACGCTGTTCCAAGGAGAGCTTTTTATAATCATATCATTTCAGAAATTTTATTTGAACAACCAATATTTCCAGAATGTTCAGCGACTAATATGCCAGAGACCTGCCTATAGCTCACAGATAAAAGAATTCCCAAACAAATGTGGGACGTAGTCTGGTTGTCCTGCCATGGAAGATTTAGTGTTTGTAATACTTTAAAACACAAAGCTTTAGAAGAAAGATGGTGCCCTAGACCTACATGCTGTCAGGTTTTGGAGACCCTAGAACATTTTCTTATAAAATGTCCCTTCACTGAACAGGTATGGCTTATTTTGCAAAATATCTGGAAAGACCCAAATCTGAGTTCCATTACGTATAAGATTTTGGTCCTCTGTATTTACTCCCACGGTTTTTGGAAATATAATAAGAGTACCTTTAGGGTTATTTTTGCTGCCTATAAGTATTATATGTGGCAAGTTCGATGTATCCTTTTACTCCAACAGAAAGAGGTATTCCCAAAAGGGGTGGTTCAACAGTGTTTGGGTTTTTTACGTACTTTATATGGACAAGAAAGTATTTTTTTCTCTAGAACAAAATTTCAAAGTTTGTGGAAAAATTGTGATTGGGTGAGGCAGGAGCTAGTTTAATATTATGGCTGGCTGGCTAGTTAGTCTTCTCTAGTTTTTTTTTCTTTTCTCATTCAAGTTGAAAGGGGGTTGATTACAGTTTATTATACTTTTTGTATTTGATTTTATTTTCACTGTTTTTTTTCTCTCCAGCAATTTTCACATAAATTCCACTGTTTATTAATCTGTATACTGCACTGATTTTAAGTTGTTTGTATGATGCTACACTGATTGATGTGATTTTATTTTTATGTTTCTAAATAAAAAATTCCCCTATTCTTTTCGAGGAGTGCCATGGGATCTTTAACACCCACCTGGACAACCAGCAGAACAGGTAGATGGGACCCCGGTTTAACGTCTCATCCAAAAGACAACAGCTCAGGAATGCAGCAACCCCCCTTCCCCATTCTGTACTACAGTGTCAGTATTGGAACTTTCCCCAAAGTTCCTGGTTTGGGGCTAGAACCAAGACAGTGGATGATAGCATTCTGTTTGGAACTGATATCCACTGCTACCCATGGCCGGCCCAGTGGCACTGAGGGTTAGGGCACTAGATGCCCCACCTTGCACCATGCTGGCGACCTGGGTTCGGGAACAAGCCTGGGTCGTCAGCAGGGGCGGGAAAGGATCGAGCATCCGATGTATGGCTCTTCCATCCCAGGGAGGTTGTAGGGTATTACATCGCTCCAGCTTGACCTCTGGCGGCCGTCAGAGGTAGCCTGGTGCTTGCGACACAGCCATATGGCACCGGGGGCAGAGCTTGGTGGAAGCGGGCCGTCATTGCATGTCCAAGCTCCACACATGATCTAAAGCACATGACACTAAGAAATTAGTGTATAATTACCTTTGCTTATAGCAGGCCTGCTTTAAGGGTGGATAAAGATGAATGGTGGTGTCAGTAAACATATGGGCTGATTTTACATTTTGTAACACTTGACCTCAATAGAAATATAAGATAAGATGTCTGCTTTCATGATGTCTACTTTAATTGCACCTCTCTGAAGAAACTAAATGATGTGGCTTATTAAATGACAGAAGACATAAGGCTTGTTTACACTACTACCATGAAGATAGCATGTGCATTCTCCTCCGCTCTAGCGCTGCTCCTCTTACAATGCTCTTGGCGTAGTTACATGCTGCACATCTGCATCTGTGCAGATCTAGGGAGCATGTATTCCAGCACTTCTGGTGTTACGAAAAAGCAAGAGCTGTCAGTTGCTTGGAGTGGGGTGCTATGGGGCTGTACTAGTGCAGATGGAGCAGCATTTTTACAAGCTAGCTTAACCGCCTGTACCAGTATGCATTCCCACCAAAACACAGAGCACTCTGCATCACAGCTGAGCAGCTTGCAGTGCCCTGGCAGCTGTTTACACTGCCAGATTTGCACCGGTGCAACTCATCTGCACCGCTGTCAATGGCCCTGATCCAGTAATGTAAAGGTGTATTTACACTACCGGATCTGCACCATTACCTGTGGTGCAGGTGAGTATCCAGCAGTGTAAACAGCTGCTGGAGCACTGCTAACCATTCCGTTTTGGCACACAGCGTTCCATGTTTTGGTGGGAATGTGCACTGGTGCAGGCATTTTAAGTTAACATGTAAACATACTGCTCCGCCTGTACTGGTACAGCCCCGCAGTACCCAGCCCCAAGCAACTGACAACTCCTGCTTTCTCTCAACATTGGAAGTGCTGGGATACACGCTGCCCAGATCTGCACAGATGCAGATGGGTAGCATGTAAACATGTGGTGAGAGCACTGTGGGAGGAGCAGTGCTGGAGCAGAGACTGCAACGCTACCTTCAAGGTAGTGTAAACAAGCCTATAGACTCGAATAGCAGTGTTATCATCAAGAGCAAATCTGCTTGACTTGCTTAGTCTCAATAGAAAAACCCATAAAACATACAGCTAACCATTTTGCTGCTTTGACAAAAAGTAATCAAAAACAGTTTGAATCATGGCAAATGATGTGTATTGTGTCCCCCTATAACATTAGCTGACAACATTTGTGAACTACAGTACTCTTTATAGGGAACATAAACCTGGCTTTCACTTTTTAATATCACTAGAAATTTGGGCATATGTGTAGCCTACTTCCTTCCTATAGAGTACTGTTTCTTGTGTTCATTTTGCAATAGTGTTTCTTTTTCCCTTTTCAGGGTCCCTTGTTTTTGCTGCTCTTTTACCACCTAATATATTATTGTTTTGCTCTTCCGGCACCCCAGCACTCATTCTTCCTGACTACCAAGTGCCCCTACTGCCCATCAGACTCGACTTTCACTGCCAAACTCTACCTCCTGGCTCACTGGGTGATCACTGTCCTTGGCCTTCTGCTATATCCCTGCTGGAGGACCTCACCTTTCTAGTACCAAAGTCAGGGAAATGGATGCAGAGCTTCAGACAGTGACAGGGGAGGAGGAGGAGTTGCGTGGGAAGATTGTGTCAGCTGTCATCTAGCGTGCTTGGGATGGGTGTGCTATCTTCTATTTGCTCCCTTTCCTCATCCTCTCTTGTGATGCACATGCTACTAGTGTGTGGCAGCATATGGTCACCCATATCACCAAATGCACCTAGCGCCTTCAACATGCCACCACCACCAAGATGCCACTCTATGAGCCATGTGCAGTTCAGCCCTCCTTTGACTGGAGAGCATCCACGCACACACTCCTTTCACTGTCCCTGCTGGCAACTGCTCCTGATGTCCCAAGCTCAGGGCATGCACCCAGATCACCAGCGTGATGACTGTATGCCTTACCCGCAACACTGCAGAGCAGGCCGATGATCGTTTTGCAATTATTGATCAATTAATGAATCCAGTGACAAAAGTTTTGATTCTGAGCTGCCACTCAGCTGATGTCATCAGGTTCTGGAACCAATCAGTGAGTTGAAAATAAACACTGCGGTGCAAAAAGGCAGCATTGACTCGCAACCCTAAAAATGGGAGGGAGGGCTTTATTAAACTGTAAACACAAGAACCATTTGAGTAGGGAGATTAAACAGACTATAGGATTGCCTACATACATGATTATAATAAAAGTGAGAAAGACAGGTTTACATTTGCTTTAATTGGGCAATATATTACCTCTGCAGCATCATTCACAGATCAGATACAGCACATACCAACTGAAAGCTATGGTAACATTACAATGCCAGTGACAGCTGTTAATCACAGATCCAATTACCAAATGTAACTGAGAAAACTATAAATCAGTGACTTCCGGTTGGGCTTCCAAGCAGCATGGCGGTGTAAAAGCAGAGCTCCGCTACCCCCGCTAATCTTCCCGATTTGACGCTTTCAATGACAAAGAATTTAAAATAAACAAGAACTAGATATCGGGGACATATGTAAGAAGCATTGCAAAAAAGAAAAATATAAGAAATTGAACAACTACAGGCAGCAGTGAGCAGAATTAAATCGAGCAGCAATGTCGGCCCAGGAGCCCTTCGACTCAGAACACTCTCAAATGCCAGCAGAACAGCAGGACCAAACAATCACACCAAATAATAAAGCAAGAAACAAATGCATAAAGTTAGATACTATATACAAGGAGCTATTATCGTTTCATGCAGAAATTAAAGATCTTTACGGAGAGCTTCGCAGAGACGTAGTGAGCCTGGAGCAATGAACTGATGCATCAGAGAGACAGATAACAGCAGCGGAGAACAGAGCTGACGACATGGAGAATACAGTTCAGCTTTTACAAGATCAATGTGTACAACTGCAAGAAAAACAAGAAGATATGGAGAATAGAGCTCGCAGAAAGAACCTAAGATTATGTTCCATCCCTGAAGGCTCAGAAGGTCAGGACATTACTGAGTTTACTATTGCTTTGCTCAAAATAGCTCTTGAATTGCTCTCAGATATTCAATTAACTTTAGAAAGAGTTCATCGTGAGCTGGGCCCACGGCCTACAGATCTGAATGCTAGGCCTTGATCTATTATTATGCGCTTCTTTAGCTACGCAGTCAAGGAGACAGTATTAACTGCAGCATGGCGAAAGGGCAAGGTCTTTTATGGGCAACTCGTTTCTATGTTGATAACGACTACGCTCCACAAACTATGAGTAATCGCAGAGCATATGCGGACATTTTACCAGCTTTGAAGGCGGCAGCCATTAGATTCACAACACCGTACCCAGCTAGACTTGTGGTGCAACTTTCATCAGGAAGGAAGGAATTTCATACTGTGGAGGAGACCAAAGAGGAGCTCCTTAAAGCTGGAATTCAAATTAAAACAAAATTCACACTAGGATTACAGAAAACTGACCCACCGCGCTGGCATACGGTGAATCTGGGCAGAACACAAAATGGCAGAGAAGTAACAAAGAGGGGGAACATTTCTAATCGTTTGACAGCTTTTCGCTGATCAGCAAGGGGAAGAACCTGACTGACAGAAGCTGAAGCTTGGTTTGTGATTTCTCGATAGCCCTCTGGCTAGAGGACCCTGAAAGCTCATGACTGATGAGAGGGACTGGGAATTCAGATGTCTGAACTGGGATCTTTATAAGACGACCACTCTCTCACACGATGTTGGACAGAGAAAAGGAACGCTTAATAACTTTACCTGAAGAAAATTTTGCTATAACAAAGAAACATGTAAATCATTTGGTTTAGCTGTTTGAGCTGACCCTGACGGTTGCTTTGAAGGGGGCAACGGATATAACTTTAAAGAGCAGATTATAGTGCTCTGCTTGATTTGTTTTAGGGATAAACTGATATAAGGGTCTGAGAAAAATTGCCCTAGTTGTATACTACAGAATTTATTTAATTATAAAATAAACAATTTACATTGCGGGGGCATCTCCAGATGTTACAGGGAAGCCCATTTCAAACCAAAGACAGACAGGCAGGATATTTTGAGTTAACATTTGGATTTTTATTTAGCTTGTCTGCATATTTCTCTTTATTTTCCATTTGGGGCGCAGGATATCCCCAGGAGGCCTGGGCATTTGGTGCTACCAGATATCCTCCAGTGACCCCAGACTATCAGGAGGCACATTTAGGGAGTATTTGTTTAAACTCTCCTACCTTGGAAGTCAATTTTATTTGGAATACAGTGTATGTACACAGTTTTCAAGACAAAGGTCAGACATATACTGATAATTTGTTTCAGATTTCAAAAGGTTTGATAAGATCGCAGCAGGAGATGTTTAAGAATAAATTAGATGGGAAAGGCATAAAATGTTTCAAAAAAAAGTGATGATCTGAAGGATGGCTCTAGGGGGGAGCATCAGTATGGTGATCCTCCGGGAATTAGATTATTAAGATGGGGACAACAGGAGAGAATATGTTTCCATAAGGGAATAAAATGGCTACTCAGATAGTAACAGCATTCTCGCTTAATATAAATGGGCTTAACAACCCCATTAAAAGGGCCAGACTGTTCCAATATATCAAGAAACACCCCAGTGAGTTTTATTATCTCCAGGAAACACATTTAACAGACACGGAGCATGCAAAATTGAACTGGGGGGGGCAGGTTTTTGGTATATGCGTTGTCCTTTCCTAAAGGGAAACGGCGAGGAGTAGCCATTTTAATACCTAGGACCTCTCCTTTTCATTTAGAAACACAGTACGTAGATTCAGAGGGAAGGTATGTAATCTTAAAAGGTACCCTTTATGGGACAAAGGTCACATTAGTGAACGTGTATTCCCCCTCTTACATCTGTTTGTCTTTTTAAAAGATTTTTTTGCAAAGCTCCTAGACACTATGCATGGATGTCTTATTATATGAGTAGATATCAATTTAATTTTAACATCACAGTTGGACTCCTCTGTACCTTCCACATATAGGCTAACTTCAGCTCAAAGATTATTTATCTCTTAACTTGGAGCATTGCGTCTAATCGACGTATGGAGACATTTTTATCCTCTTTCTGGGGGATATACATTTTTCTCTCCTAGACACAACTCTTACTCAAGACTGGACTACTTTTTTTATTTCAAAAGAACATTTGAACTGCTTACAGGATTTAACTACAGGACCTAGATTTCTTTCTGATCATTCTCCCCTATTTTTGAGGCTAGATTTTAAAATACCAAGGAAATCCACTGGGTGGTGCTTGAATATATCTTTTCTTAAAAATAAAGCTTTTAGGGACAGCTTTAACCTAAAAATAGCTCAGGTTATTGCAGAGAATTCATCCCAGGAGACATCCAACACAATAGTTTGGGATACTGTGAAGGTTGTGATTGGGGGGAGATAATTGAGTGTTCAGCATACAAGAAGAGATATTGGGAAACACGATATGGTAGACTACATGAGAAACTAAGGGAAATGCAAACAAAGTTTATACCTATTACCACAGAGGCCCAAACCCAGATTAATCAGACAAAGGCTGAGCTCCAGAAACTTTCAGACGAAAAAACACAACAGGCGCTATTTTACTTGAAAACATATAGGTATGAGGGAGGGCCAAAAGGGGCCAGAAATTTAGCCCGGAGGCTTAGGGGACATAGGACTGCCACAATCATAACACATTTAGTGGATCTGGAGAGAAAAACAAGAGCTCTTAACTCACAGAAGATACTGCAACTGTTCCAGAAATATTATAGGCAGCTATATGAGAAACCACAAGGTCCAGAATTTAACAAAGTTGAGGAATTTTTTTACCCCTTACATTAAGAAAGCTAACTAAGGAAATGGAAACCAGATTAAAAGCCCCTATCAGATCAGAGGAAGTCAGAAGTGCCATAAAAGAAAGTAAATCATTGAAAACCCCTGGCCCAGATGGATTTCTGTCCGAGTGGTACAAGACTTTTAGTAAACAACTGACTCCTTTACTACTAAACACCTTTTTAGAAATTCAACAGTAGGGTTCCCCTCCTCCATCATGGGATTACATTAATATTTCACCTATCTTAAAAGTAGGCAAACCAATCTGCTCATATAGGCCAATATCCATATTAAACATGGACTACAAGTTATTTATGCCCATATGGGCACATAGACTAGAGAAAATGTTACCATATTTGATTAATTCAGATCCATCTGGGTTCATTTGAGCCAGAGAAACTACAGATAATATACGCAGAACAATCCATTTGTTGGACCACCTAAATCAGAGACAGATACAGGCAGTGTTGCTTAGCCTTGACGCAGACAGAACTTTTGATCGCGTCAATTGGCCTTTTTTATGGGAAACTTTACGCAAGTTTGGATTCCCTTGGGAATTCTCTAGCATGATACAGATAATTTATGCCTCTCCGAATGCATATGTTAAAGTGAATGGACAGTTATCTTCAATGTTACAGCTGGGAAGGGGAACTAGGCAGGGCTGTCCACTTTCCCCCTTACTGTTTGCCATATACATTGAGCCATTGGTTGAAGCCATAAGGCAACATCCTAATATTTAGGGGGTCCCTTTAGGAGGGAGGGATTTTACCATTATATGCAGATGACGTATTACTAACACTCCTAGAACCTGAAAAGTCCATTCCTGCTACCCTACAAGTGATAGATAAGTTTTCAGAAATAGCCAGATACAAAATAAATATACCAAAAACAGAGTTATTATCTTTAAATTTCACCCCCTCGCAGTCTCTGAAGAACCAGATCCCTCTGAAATGGAGAAATAATAAGATTAAATATTTGGGTGTAAATATTCCCCAGAAACTGGAACATTTAGAACTGTTTAATTTAGAGCCCCTATCGATAGAGATAGAGAATTTAGTTGGGTATTGGACACCCCAGGTATTATCTTTTTCAGCAAGAATACAAGCTATTCGGATGACCTTGTTTCCTAAGATATTATATTATTTCCAGACTTTACTGATTATTCCATCACAATTCTACTTCGCATCCTGGGCTAGAATTTTTTCGAGGTTTGTATGGGCTGGGCAGCAGCCAAGAGTCAGATGGTCTCTGCTACAGCTACCGGTGGCAAAGGGGGGTTGTAATCTTCCAAACTTTAGAGATTACCATAAGGCAGTAACAAGTGAAATAGTGATGACATGGCTGAACCCTCAGGTAGAGAAACCATGGAAATATATTGAATTTATACTAAATGACCTTGTAAACATTATTCCTATTATATTTGCCCCCCAAAATTCTTATCCACAGTTACAAAACTTCACATTTGGAACCCGTTATACATTAAAGGCTTGGTATGAGCTAAGGGAGTCTACTACATTAACTGAGGTTTTTGGTTATTTTAAACTAATCAGTACAGAAAGTGTATCTTTGGATATGGGTGCTGTTCGGGTCCATCAAGAATGGCAGAAAAAAGGTTTGCTTTTGTTATATCAATATCTGGATGTAAATGGAGTACTGCCTTTTGCCACACTACAGGCAAAATATCAATTCCCTCATACACAACATTATAGATATTTACAGATTCGGACATTTATACAGAAAGAATTAGCATTAAACACTCTGCCCTCTCTCATACCTATGTTGATGTCCCTTTTAATGGATGCCACAAAAGGCAGGAACAAATTCATTTAATTGGACAAATAAATAAAGTAATAAGAGACTTTTGGAAGGAGTCCACTGAGGATATCTTAAGGAGATGGAATAGAGAATTATGGACTCAGATAACTTATGAGAAATGGTTGGAACCTGTTCCTCATTCGATGGCAGTATCACAGTCATCATACTGGTCAGAATATATATATGGAAATGTCGTAGTAGATATTTTTATACCTCTGACAAAATTGCTAAATTTGTATCTATGAGGCATGGCCTCTGTGGGAGAGAGTGTGGAGAAAAAATGGCAAATAAAACACATATTTTTTGTGCCTGTCCAAAAGTTACCCAATACTGGTTAGATATAGAAAAGATCATACAGAATATTGTGGGACCAGAAATTCAATTATCCAATCAGATGATTCTGCTTTATATTGGGGGAAGATGGAAGAGTTACACCAAGTAGAAGTAAGTAATACTTGTACTTGGCAGCAGCTAAAAAGGTTATAACTTGCCTATGGCAAACAGCTAAAGTACCCACCCTCTCTCATTGGCATTCATTGATGACTGAGATATATTATCTAGAGAGAATAGTAGCTTCTAGAGCTGGAATGATGTCACAATTTGAGCTCCAATGGAGGCCATGGGTTTTCTATATCTCGCCTCTGGATGAAGCATTTGTTCTCTGATAGAGCTATATGAAAGTAACCAATTTTTGTAGGATATGAATTTTGACCTAGTGTCATTTGATATATAACAGAATGATGTTGTAGAAACATGAATTGCCATCCCGAAGAACATTCCATGTATTGTAAGACAAAAGAGCAATACTGTATAGATGAACTCCTGCTGGCATATATATAACTATATAAAAAACAATAAAAAATAAAGAATATAAAAAAAAAACTATAAATCAGTGACCTCTGTGGGTTGAGGTTAACATTAAACTTTCACAATAAAATGAAATGTATCCAAATGTTAGCTACTGCGATCTTGTATCACAAGGTCCTTCATGTTTTGTGGTATCAGTATATTGTCATGGATCCAATCCTTTCCAACAGATACTGTCTGGAGCTAGACACCAGAATGGACAAATGGTCCTCTAGGTAAGCAACAGGACACAACAGTGAGTGCATTCCTATGCCTGAAGAGCAGTGCTGCAGAATCTTCTTGACCAATCAGGATGCAGGATGCTCCTACCCATTTAATAAGTAAGCAATAAGACAAGACAGTGTGGATTCTTATTCCTGAACCGCATACCAAGGTGCATTGTGAGGTACAAGACACCTGTGCCGAGTGCTTTCAACCACCAGGAAGTGCAGTACAGGAACAGGAACCCACACCCAGAAGTCTCTTAATTGTGCTTCTAAAATAAGTAACTAGAACAAAAAATAATTATAACATTTTTATTTTTATGAACTAAAATGACTACAGTAAAAAAGTAGTCCTTGGAGATGCTGATTAGTAAGCTTGAGATATGCAGTTGGAGAGGTTGTTACTAGATGGAGATCTTACCTGGACTGGTGATATGAGTTTGTTGCCAGTTTGTCCCCCCACTACCCCACTTCAAAACAAAACTATACTACAAAAATGTCCAGATCTGTACACTTATAATTACTGACTCAGTGTGTATGTGTACATTCACAACAAACTCTATGGCAGCACACACTACAAACCACTTGGCAGGTTCGCCATCCTTAATTATACTCTGCTCTGGCAAACATACAAACGTTCTGTTGTGCTGAGAGGCTCTAACAACTATAGAGAATGAAGAGTGTCAAAACAAAACAACAAAAAATGTTTATAAGCACACAAGGCCATCACACTGCACATCAGGCTATTATAGTGGCCCCTTGTAGCAGTTTTCATTACAGAGAGACTATTTTTCTATTTACATTCAAAAACCCCTATCCGTTAAACAATGTTTTTGTTTTATAACTTGTTTTTTTTTAACCTTTTTGCATGCAACCCATTTTATATGTACAATTAGATACTTCAGGATTTTAGTTGATTATCATGCGATAACCGCAATTCCAAGTGTGAGAGGCTCTCTGCCTTATTATGTAACTGGGCAAGTGGTTATCACATGACATACTAACATACTAAGATGCCAGCAGAGTAGGTCCAAAGGTCTAGCTAGTCTGCTTGAAGATCAGTACCTGGTAGATGCATCTTTCTCTACCCTACATCCAATGCCGTTCTGTTTTATTGCTTACTTGTGCCAATCATATATCGATAAATGCATTTCCAGCACAGCAATGTCTCCAGAATATTTTTGGGTATATGTACAGTTCCTGTGTCTCTTATGTTATAGGAGTGCATTCTTGAGTTCTTTGGGTTATAGAATTGCAAAGTGCAAAGTGAGGCTGAGTAGTCCTGGCACACAAAGGACTTGAGAAGAAACTCATATAATGTAAGACACAGGAACTGTACATACAAATATATTATAAATCATTTTGAAGATTTCTGTTTTTAAAAAATGGAGCTGGGTCAACCTGTCAGCATGGCTGCCATTCACAGCGCTGGTGACATGGGTTTGCATCTATAGTTTGGATTGCTGGAGGGCCAGTAGGAGGAAGAGGACAGAGTGTCCCAGAGGAGAGGACTCTCCTCCTCCAGAGAGGAGAGTTGTGCAACCTGCTCTACTACTGCCACCTTGCTGACAGCAGGCAGCAGTGCAGTCTCACTGGAAAGGAAACGCACACGTGCCAGTCGGTCAGACATGACAGCACCTGACAAAACATGGATAGCTCTCGGTGAGTGAACAAAAAAGGGGAAATAAGGTTGCTAATTGTGTATAAGGTACTCCACCTTCCTCCCACACACATTGGGACTCCTACCTTCAGACCCCATGGATGGCCTTAGGAGGACCTCCAGCATGGGTGGCGGAAACTCATAGGGGATGCTGCCAAGGAGATGAAAGCAGGACCCTACCTCAGGGGGCAGATGGTGAGGGCAATGCAGTAGTGACAAGTGTGTGCCCTGGGGTCCCAGGGGAGATCCAGCATGAAGGAGCTCTGAGGATGGGTAGGTGGCACTAGTGGTAGCCGAAGGAGGTCCTGGCTGGTGGGAAAAAGGAGACAAAACAAAACTGAAAGAACAAAAAATAAAACTGGAATTTGAAACCAAAATGCAGATAGATTTCCTTGATGACGGGGACAAACTTCAGTAGGACGTGAACAAGCTGGTTACTATGGGTCTCCTTTTGCTGCAGCAAAGAAGGAACGGGACTAGGTGTTAATAATAGACAAGCAGCTAATGCAACATGCAATGAGCTGCTGCTCCCAAGAGAGTTGACTAAATGCTGGGGTGTATTTGGGAGGGGGATGACCAGCAGAGCAGGGGAAGTAGTCCTGCCACTTTACAAGTTTCAAGTTTATTGCAGGAAAGACTCTGTTGGGCAAGCTCATTCACAAGGAGGTCCTGAGGCACATACACATACAGTTCGCAATTACATAGACAGGAGATATAAAATGTAGAACAACAAAGAAAAAATATATAATACAAGAGGTATGCACAATAGAAGTCCTTATGCTATATATGCAGTACATTCCAGCTTTAACCTTGCCCTAAATTATGCAACACATTTCAGTTTAATAAGTAGAGGGCCAGTTGGTACCTAGGAAGTTGACTTGGCGTTGGGGGCCTAGTAGCACCTACATATGTCTTTTAATTTAGAGATAGCTAGTGTTTTGTAGGAGTTAATTGATACGATGCTGGTTAGCTTCAGCATGGCTTGTATTTGGTTCCAAATGTTTGGGAGGGCGTGTGAGACAGCTCTTTGGCCAGCTGTGGTACATGTCCTGGGAATATCTAGTAGGATAAGGTCGGATTTCCTTAGGGAGTAGGTGCTATGTGAGATGTGTATGAGAGACATTAAATAGACAGGCAGTTTGTGGAGTAGTAATTTGAGGGTCCAAATGCCAGCATGCAGGAGGCATCTGGTGGCAAGAGAGGTCCACCCAACTGCTGCATAAAGATCACAGTGGTGGGTCCTGTACGCAGAGTTAGTAATGAAGTGAAGAGCATGGTGATAGAGTACGTCCAGTTTAGATAGGCTCAAGGTTGGGGAGGAGATAAAGATAATGTCTCCGTAGTCAAGCAAGGGAAGGAATGTTGCTTGGACAAGTCTTTTGCGAGTCACGAGAGAAAAGAGGGTCCTATTTCTAAAGAAGAAACCTAAGCGTGCTTTAAGCCTCTTTGATAGATCCTCGACGTGGTCATTGAAGGAAAGCTTGTTGTCTATCCACATACCTAGATATTTAAATTTAGGTACGACTTCCAAGGGTTCACCTAGGGAGGTAACTATGAAGTTTTTAGGTGGGGTAGTTAGGGCACCAGACAAGGCAAGTCTCAAGAAAATCATTGTCTTGGTTTTTTTGGCATTTAAGAGAAGCTTGGCATTGATAAGGTTGCTTTCTAACTGGATAAAGTCAGCTTGGAGTGCTTCCCTGACTTCAGTTAAGGATTAGCCTGATGCGTACTAAACCGTATCGTCCGCAAAGAAATGTATGCTAGAGTTCTTTATGTGGGAGTCAAGGTTGTTGATGTACAGGGAAAAAAGGATTCATCCTAGGATGGAGCCTTGAGGGACTCCTCTGGCAATTGGGAGGGGGACAGATAGTAGGCCATCAGCTTTGACTTTTTGTATCCTTCCCGTGAGATAACTGTTAAACCACTGTAAAGTAAATGGAGTGGCACCTATGTAGGCAAGACAGGTGATTAGGAGGTGATGGTCTACAGTGTCGAAGGCCTTACTGAGGTCTAGAAAGACTGCACCAGTAACCTTCTTGGTGTCCATAGCATGGATCCAGTCATTAGAGACTTTAGTCAAGGATGAGATGGTACTGTGCTTCGACCTGAAGCCAGATTGGGTCGGATTTAGGAGTGAGTGCACTTCAAGTTGGTTTTTTAGTTGGTTGTATATAAGTTTTCCAGCACTTTGGAGAGAACGGGCAAGACAGAGATAGGACGGTAGTTGTTTAAGTCACAGGGATCTCCTGATTTGAAAAGAGGAAGGACATGGGCAGATTTCCAGCAGGATGGAACAGTGGCTGTGGTAATAGAGAGGTTGGAGATGTGAAGAATGGGGGCTGTGAGCTGGGCATAGCCTAACCGCAAGAAAAATTATTCAAGGCCATCGTCCCCTGCACTTTTCTTGGTGTCAAGGCTAAGAATTATGTCTTGACTTCTTGTAGCTAAACAGGCACAACTGGAAGGGATGAGGTGGAGTAGCATGTGTAGAATCTGGGCTAGTGTTGCTATTCACTCGGCTAGCATATGGGGAGGAGTCAATTGCCAACCCGGCAGTGGCAAAGTGAAGGTTAAGTTCTTCGAGGATTTGCAGTTTATTTTCAACCATCCTGTCCTTGGCCAGAATCTTGGTGGGAAGGGAGAAAGCAGCAGGATGGCCTTCAATGGATCTCAGTGTCTTCCAGATTTTTTGGGAGTTCCCTTTGGCCTGCTCCAGAGTGGAGATGTAGAAGTTTGCTTTAGTAGCACATATACTTTTAACACAGGCATTTCTGGCAGTTCTAAATGCCTGCCAGTCTGCCGGGTTCTTTGTGTGCCTGGCCCTAGCCCATAGCTTGTCTCTATTGGTAAGTGCAGATTTGAGCTCTTGGGTGAACCACGGATGCGAGATTTTCCACACCCTCATTTTAATAAGAGGAGCATGCTTGTTAATTAGGGTGGTGAGATTGTCATTTAGGACAGTGACAGTGGCATCAGCAGATTTGGCAAGATTTTACAAGTTTGGCAAGATTTTAAGTTCATGGTTAGGCTCCATCTGGAATACTATGTGCAGTTCTGGGCTCCTCAATACAAATAGGACATTAAGGCATTCTAGAGGGTGCACTGTAGGGCCCCTAAAATGATCATGAGTATGGAGGGAGGACAAATATTATGAGGAGAGGCTGAAAACCATTATCATGATCACCTTGGAGAAAAGGCGGCCGAGAGGGAACATGATCTCAGTATTTTGTATACTTAAGCACATGCCCTGAAGCTTAGCCGAGGTAAATACAATTAGGAGACACCCTTTCTCTTAAGAGGGTGGTGAGCCTATGATGCAGCCCACTAGTGGAGACACTTTATATGATGACAGGATATGTTTTCAAGGTAAGACTGCATAAATTTATGCTTACCAAGATAATCACGAGGTAGTATAACCTATAGCAAGGTTTCTCAGACTGGGCTCTGTGGGCCCCTGGGGGTCCATGAGTCTTTACTTGGGAGTCCTTGGCAGGTAAGGCACAAAAAGTAAGCACAGATTTCCTGTTAAATAAAATGTTTAGTGTAACTCCCTTGTTCCCAGGGGTTACTAGAATGCCAATTAGAACCAGTGGCAGGCAGGGAAAGGCAGCTAGTGAAATGCCAGTTAAATGGGTTTCACACTGTCATGCTCTGGTTTCAGTCTCAGTTGAGCTGGAGGATGATGTAATCTTAGAACTCTTGCAGTGGCATAAGCCACACTTCTTTTGCCAGCTCTACGGAGATAGCTTTAGAATGTTGAGTTAGAGTGGAGTCAGTCATGAGTAGGAGTTCCAGGAGGAGGCTGCAGCTTGCTGTGCAGCTCCTCACCTAGCTCTGACAGACAGCTACCTCTTTGTTTTGGGTTGTTTGTTCTCACCCTAGAAGAAGAAGAACATAGAAGTCAGTGACTGAAGTAGTGGAGACCTTGCCAAGTGGGTTTTCCTTTGCCCCATCCTAGGAGGGACGGGGGCGATCTTCAGGGTTCAGGGGCAATCCCCTCATCCAGTCTGTCTGGCAAAGCTGCCTTTGTACAACTTCAGAACTGTGAGTACTACTTTTGTGTAAGCCCAGGAGGGGCGCCTGCAATACCTATGGCGAATTTCTCTGACAAAGGGACCCTGTCACCTAGATTGTGTCTGTTTAAAAAAGTGTCTGCCTACATTTGGAGTCTAGTGAGAGACTGTCTGAGTACAGAACTTTTAACTTTCTGACACCTTAGAAGTGTGTCAAGTAGTTTGTTAAGTGTGAAAAACATTTCAAGATAGCATCTACAAGTTTCTTTGAGGGTGTTATTAACCAAATGAATGGCCGAGTATAAACCTGGGAGCAAAAGGTGGGAGACCCCCATCTGGAGTAACTAGTTCATCTCTCCGGGTTCAGTTTGGGCACCAGTTCAATTTTCAGTCAGTGCATTTGGCCAGTGCCTGATGGAAATAGTTACCCAGACGTGGGTTTTGGATTCTCTTTCAGTTCATGTCAGAATAGTGGATGCTGGAAGATTTTGAGCCTGTATGTGCTCTTTTGTGGTCATTATTTCTCATGACATATGGAAAAGTATCCTACTACTGGCCGTGTGTGCCTAGTCGATGGGAAATGTACCAGTAATTGTCTGTGTGTACCAATCTCCATTTTCAGAACCAGAGTGTTCACTGTTTTGTGTCTTTACCCTATGCTAAATGGGAATGTCAGGAATTTCTGTACTCTGGAGAATCTGCAGTACCAGTATGTGTAGCCCTGTGGGGGTCCATCCTCGCTTTGTGATTCTTCCTACTCTGTTACATGAATAAAAGCCGCACTCTAGAATCCCAACCTGGTTTGGACAGTATTGCTATTGCTTCCATTGTGTCTGGATTTACTTGAGTGCCCCTGACCAGAAGTGCAAACTTAGCACAATTATGGGCAAACGTTTTCTCCCAGGGACCTGGGTTGCTGGCCATGGTAAATGGTCCCACCAGGTGTGTGCCAGGTATTTGCCACACTTGGTTGCCTGTCTGTGATAGCAGGCTTAGAAAAGAAATGTGTGTACTTGTTATGTAAACCCCCATCCCTCTTTTTTGGCCCTAGACACTATGTGGTGAGAGGAGCAGCCCTGCTAGTTAAACAAGGAGGGCCGGTTGGGGGGGGTTACATTAGTATGCATAATATTGTCTGTTTTATGACACTGTTATTCATTCCTCATAATGAATAAAATGAAACACACCAAAAAATTTAAATAAGCTTGAGGACAGGGGGTCTTGGAAATGTCAAGCCATGGTCAGTGGGCCTGGGACCTGTCTAGCCAAGGTCAGGAGATCCTTCATGTCAAAAGCGTTAAAGAGTCCCTGGTCTACAGGTTGGAGAACTGAGCTGTGAACCTGGAGACCAAGCAAACCAGGGTTTGAATTCCACAATCTACAGTTGTATATTGTGTGACCCCTAGCAAATCACTTAACCTGCATGTGTTCCCAGGATGCCCTGGAAATGCTTAGTGTGTCTTTCCCAGCCAAACAAATTCTGAAAAAAAAATTCAGTGTACCCTTGGTTGTAGAGTGGATACAGAATTCCTGTAAACCAGTACATTTTTTTTTTTTATTTTAGAATTTTTAGCAGGGAACGGCACATTGAGGCAAAGCTTGTTTTCAGCTGCATCCAGAGCGCAAGACAAGGGGCAATCTAAAATGGAATGAAAAAGGTAAGTCGAAATTTTCACCATTAACATGCACTGCTGCCTTGAGCAGATCTGCATGTTCTCCATGCCGAGGTTCAAAATCCTGCTTGATTTTTATGAGCAGTTTTCCAGTCTCTTGTAGATCCCCAAAGATGTAGACCATCCTATAGTAAATAATCGTAACTGTATGCCATGCGAGACCCCGAACTCACACAGCACTGCACAGACACGACACCATTTGAGACTTTCCTTCACTCATACCAGGTTGCTTAACTATAGTTGGGGTTGAAATATAGCTGCATCCCATCCTCTATCATTACTTAGATTCTTTCCTTGTAATCTCTGAAATACCCTCTTTCTTGTGCGGGCCCATTGAGATTACTAGAAGTGAGCGGGCTGTGCTAAGAGGCTCCTGTCGGCAGTGAGGGGTGATGAGATGGGCCTTAGTTAAGGCCAGTGGTGATCTAGCCCAAACAAGCTGATAGCATGCTGGCAGCAAAGCTGCAAAGATGTCACCCTCAATCCCCTCAGACAGTTCCAACAAACAGATGATCGTCACTCATACCTGATTCTCCAAATGCTCTAACCAGAGCCAAAGCTGCATATTTTCTTTGGTAAGTCAGGTAGTAGTACGGAGGGAGCAGGTTGTCAGAGACCCAAAGCCTCCTTTTCTCTTGCAGTGGCTGACTGTTTGTGGTTCATAGTTCATTAGTCATGACTGAAAGTCTACCACTTTTTGATTTAAAGCTCTAATGGCCACCGGAACAGCCCCAATCATAGGTTCTTTTTATCCAGTGGCAGGGACATTGGAAGGCCCAGCTATAGCACCACCACTTGCTGCTGCAGGCTGCTGTCCACAGTGCTCTCAGTTGTCGCTTTCTGTGAATTTCTTTTTTTTCTGAATACTCTTAATGAATTGGAAAGGGTCAGAAAACTTGTATGACTTCTGCAGTGTTGGCATTAAACTTTAAGGGAAGGGTCATATCTTTAAATTGAGCCCTCCCTCCCATTATGAGTCAATGGCACTGATGTGTGAGCTGCTGGGGCTAACTTTAGAGCTAGGGGGCTGAGCCCTGGCAAGCCCACCTGTAACTGCAACACTGATTCTGTCTCACTGATTTCCTGATCAATTCTGGATGCTTTCTGAGGTCATTTGCGTGCAAAATACTAATTTAATCAAGTGTAGATGAGGAGCACAGGCAAACATGTCTTTGCAACATCCCCTCTTTAAGGTTTTTTCAATAAAGTTTTTTTATTTGGGCCAGATGGCACAATTCACTCATCTTATGACTACTGCCCAGCTCTGCCATCCACTTTACTCACCTCAATAGGTTGACTCCCTCACAGGGTCAGCAGGAAAGCATCAGTACAATCTGGGGTGGGACCACCACCAACCCTCCACAGGCTGGTTCATACTGCCATGGGTTGCGCTTTCCCTTCTGTCTGCCTGATTACCAGCAACAGGAAGCTGCTGCAGCTCTACAAGGTTGCCTGATTAAACTGCTGACTCAGTGAAGAAGGGAGGAATCCAAGACTTTAAACTTTATAATACAAATGTTTGTCAGCAGCTCATTACCCGTTTTTGAACTGACAGAAGGAAAATCATTTTAAAACGGCCTGTGGTCATAATAAGCATACTGTACAGTATAACTACTGGTGATATGTAATATATAGAGAATACTACATGGGTGGTTGTGTGTAACCATAATTTTAGACACACCCGAGGTGTAGGATGCTACATAAACCCCGAGGGCTTTGCCCTCGGGGTTTATAAAAAGCATCCCACACTGAGGGTATGTCTAAAATTCTGGCTTTACACACACCAACTCGTGTATTATTTTATTTAATTAATGGACAGCATTTTTTATGTGACAGAGACACACACACACTGCCCTTTGTCTCCTTTTGGTAGAGACATTTATTTTTTTATTATTATTTTATTAGGAATGTTGGTGATACTGAGAGCCAGAGCCATTTGTGGTTTACGGTGCTTAATGCTGGCTTTCTGTGCTTATCGTCTCTCTCTCTCACATTCCCTGCCCCACCGTTGCCACATTTCACTGGGGGTTCATTTGTACCACCCCTCAATACAGTGGCGGTTCTGAAAAGTGGTGGGGAGTCAGTTTCGAAAGGCAGGATCAACCAGATGTTTATGGTAGAAGGTTTTACAGTTCCTACCATTTAACTCGTATTAGGGAAACAATGGGTGGAGTGGAAGGCTCCCCTATCACTGCAACGGAGCCGCCATGTTGTAGGTGATGTTCAGCCCACCCATTGAAAGAAGTGGCCAATTATGTTTGTGAATCCAAGTTTGATTGACAGGCATTCATTACAACCTCCCAGTTGTAACCGAAAATATCAACCAGGAGGCTATAACCGAAAAATAAAAATACCGTTATCAGTATGTAAAAAATGCTGTCCATTAACTAAAATACACTTATCTTCTGCTATGGTGGCACATCTTTGTAATTCACCTGAAGCTCCTCTTCTCTCAGTGTAGGAGTACTCCAGCCCTATTCTTTATGAGGGTCTACAGGGGACAAGGAATTAGTGTGCTTTTGCAGCTGTGTGTAATGCGCCTTGTTTCAGAATTTATATTCATCCCACAAAGGATTCATACTGCATATTTTTTTATATATATGTATATAATACTGGCACAGTAGCACCAGTATAGTTAGGGTTGAGAGCAAACTTCTATGTTAAAGCCAAATATCTGAACTTTAATAACTTTGGAGCCGTTTAACAGATTTGCAAAAACATGTGGCATGCATAATCTCTAGGGGTAGGTCTCTTGACATGGTAAATTTTGTGTGAATCCATTGTGTGGTTTCTGAGATACAGAGTGTCAAAAATCCCTAAACGTACCAGTTTTTTGCCATTTCTTTGTCCACCTGTATCTCAGAAACGGTTTTAGGTTGTGGTCTGAAACTTTCAGGTTAGAAAGCCTTTGCCACACAGATGTGCCTTTTGAAGGTTTGGTGAAAAATATTAATCCTTTCAAAAGTTATTACATTTTTAATTTCCATATTATTTCCTATGGGAAAAGTTAGATGTTCCACACAAACATATTTTTGGTTTTGCAGGAGGTACTGTATTTGTGCATGCAGCGTCACATACAGACTTGTTTGTTTTTGCAGAGCTCCCTTGTTTTCACAGGAGCTACTGTCTTTTCACATGTAGGGTCACATAGTGTTGCTGGGAGCCTACTGTAGTTTTGCAGAGCTCTGTTGTGTCCGCCATCTTGTTTTCTCATTAACGAGAGACAGAAAATTAAGAAAATATGTAAAAATGAATGTAATATAAAAAAAGAAACATCAGAACTTAGCTAAACTGGACCTGTTTAGTTACATTCTGATGTGTTTTTTTTTAAATTGTGGCCAGAAACACCTTTTATGGGCACCCGAAATCCCAGGTGCCGAGGTTAGCGAGAGGACCCCTTCTGCTGTGTTCTCTGCATGAGAACAGCGGGATTTTCTTGACTTCTGCAGCTGCAGCTGGAACTCATGCTGCCAGCTGCAGGTTTAGCTTTCATCCGCTCTTTTCTCTGGTGTCTAGTGGCACCCCCTCCCGCTGATCACTGTCCCTAGTGGCACCCCCCCATATGTTTCCCTGGTGTGTAGTGGCTCTCCCCCTTCTCCCATATGTTTCCCTGTTGTGTAGTGGCACTCCCCACCCTCTGATTCCCATTATTTTTTATTTGTTTAACCTGACACTGGGATGCCCACCCCCAGTGTCAGATGTCCCCCCAAGTCCCTTGTTTTATTTCCCAACATCGGGGGGCCCAATCTCCATGTCAGCATTAGAAGCCCCCCAGCAGTGTGGGACACAGGGGAGCCCACTCCCAGTGTCTTGAAAGATTTATACCTTTAACCTGTAAAAAAGAAAATTGCCCCTGACGTCTTTTTTTTTAACCTGAAAAAAAAGAACATTGTCCCTCGTTGCCCCCACCATCCCCCTCCCCATCCAGACCCTCCCACTGAGCACATACCACCCCACAACCCTCCTTACCCTATACGTACCTCAGGAGGTCATCCGCTGTCATCTTCTGTGGACCAGGACACGTCTGCACTCTTCAAAGCCGAACCACAAACTGAGGAATCAAGGTAAGTGCTGTATAATGTATTTCAATGGCACTTTGAACTTATGTTCATAACGTTGCCATTTTTAGGTATTTTTTCACTAACATTTTCAACATGGGCTTTCTGGGACCCCACCTCATGAACACTGCCATTGTTGTTGTTTCTTTAATCGGGCCCAGAAGGTGATTTCGCAGTCACTGTGCGAAATCACCTTTCAGGACTGAATAAGGGAATGACAATGCCAGTGTTCATGTGGTGGGGTCCCAAAAGGATCATGCTGAAAATTTGGTGAAAAAATTCCTTAAAATGGCCGAGTTACGAGCGTTCATTGAAATGCTTTGATGCTCTTGCATAACTTTGGTAATTTTTAATATTATGAGTCCAAATTTTCAACATAGCCATTTTTTTACACCACCTTATGAGCAGTACAGCTGTCATTTTACACATCCTGCCCAAAATGTGTTTTCGCACCTGTGGCACGGAATGGTGTTTTGGCACAGATTTGAGCATTTTCAGCTACAGGGTTTATGAGGTGGGGTCATAAGAAGACTATGTTCAAAATCTGGGTTCAAAATATGAAAAAAAAATAAAAGGTTGTGACCATTCATTGCAATTTCGGTATGCCTGCTCGTAACTTTGGAAATTTTAAATATTTTGACCCCAGATTTTAAACATAGGCTTCTTATTACCCGATTTCATGTATGTCACAGCTGTCATTTTTCAAATCCTGCCTAAAATGTGTTTTCACACCTGTGGCATGGAATGGTATTGGAGTTATGCCGAATCATGTTTTGGCGTGGACTCAGAAATTTTCTGTACATGAGGTGGGGTAATAAGATGGCTATGCTCACAATTTAGTCACTGTTGTCCTATGAATGATAGTGCAGGGCCTGGAGGATCCTATGCTTCCACAGCTACATACATATACATAGGTATGGAGGGATGGGAGCACAGGGCCCTGCGCTCCCACAGACAAATAAGGATAAGATTAAACTATCTGAAAAAGTAAAGAAATTAATTGCAAAAAACTTTGTTAATGCATCAGTTAGGGTTGTTACTAAAGTGACAAAAGCAGAGAAATGTGGTGTTCAGGTTTCCAACCCTAACACCCCCACCCTGCAGACACTGATAGACATTGGGGGAGGGGTGTCTTGGGGTCATCAGCTCTAACGCTCACTCAGTTCAGCTATACTGTGCCCGTCTCATCTTGGAAACCCTAACACCACATTCCTTGTTTTGTTGCTTTAGTAACAACCATAACTAATGCATTAACAAAGATTTTTGCAATGAATATATATATATATATATATATATATATATATATACAGATACATAATTTATTTAGCCAAGCTGAGATGCAACATCCAATTTCTACCTGGGTACTGCTTCTGCCCATTTCTCAAGCTGAGTGGACTGGAGCACTGGGAGGTTAAATGATTTGCTCAAGGTCACCCAGTGATTATTTGGCTCTAGTGGGGTGCTGAACCTGTGATCGTATGGTTCCAAAAGCTTGTACTCTAACCACTAGACCACACTGCCTCCATTTGTAACTGTGCCTGAATAAAAGTTAATATAAAACTCAGTTTTATATATTTTTTTTCTTTTTATGGAATGTTCTCTTCATGGAAACAGGAGTTTAGAGGTTTGACAACGTCACTGCATGGATTCAGGACTGTGCTCAGAGTTCTGAATCAATGCAGTGACTTGACCAAAACTCCAAATTCCTAGTTCCATGAAAATAACCATACAGAATTTTGTCAATAAAAAGAAAACCAAACAAGACATTTTTTTCACGTAAATGTTTATTCAGGTGCAGTAAATAAAGATCATTTGGGGGTATGAATATAATTTTGAAAATAGGGACATTACAAAGAGTTGCAAATCTGCACACATCACCTGTCCCCTTTAACAGGGAGGTGACATGACTTGGTCAAGGTGACACAGTAAGCCACTAGTTGTGGTGCAATTTTTCACATGAGATCTGGTTCATATACTGTGCTGCAACCTCTGGTCAGCAACCCATTCACCTGTTACCTTGAACAAGTCACTTCCAAGTTCCCCACGTACTTCAATCCTCCAGGTACACACAGGACCTTAATCTAACTGAGCTGAGCACTCCTGGGAAGGATAAAACCATTCTAAACACTGTACCTGCATGCTGCATATGTCTTCATTGGCATGCGTGTTGTGTACAGTATAAAATTATAACCACACACATGCCTGTGAAGCCTTTTACATGCATAGTTTTTGTAATATGAGCTACAGTGCACAGGACTGCAATTCAGTTCCAGCTATGGTCTGCAGTCTGTGGAAAACACTGCCAGGACTAATAAATCATTTCCATCTTTGTGGGTCTACAAAAAAGATGATGTCTGAGGTTCTATACCTGTCTTTTAACTTATGGTTCTGCATGTGAAGGGTCATACAACAGGTGTTTCTAAACAGCAAGTATGGTTTAAGAATAATTTACAGTACTTAATATGGTTATTAAATTTAACATTTACAACTAGAGCAATCTGTTTTATGTTGTAATGGAAACACTCACATAAAAGCTTAAAAAAACCAAAAACATGTGCATTAAGTGCAAACAGTCCTGAAGTGTTTGAAAATAAAACTTGCTGATCAGCAGATTGCAATCTAGGTGCTCTTACCTTAGTTAACTGAGCGATCTTCTTGCACATTTTCATGTGCATTTCATGGTCGTAGTCCTGCGTGGGGATGGGCTGATCAGATTTAGATCCATTACAAGTCCCAGTCTGTTGTGTTCTGTTCACCCCAGAAGCCATGAGGCTGTTCTGAACAAGTTACTGCAGACACTGTACTTCAACAAAGGCAACAACATCAACACTAGAACAACGCGCCCAGCAAGCCAGTACAGCTAACTGCAGTGCCTTGGTGTTGCAGATGTCCAGATCCTTCATCAAAGCGAGCAGACGAGTGAATGAAACGGCACATGTTTAGGTCTCGCACTTGTTTTCCCCACTCTCAAATGATAATTGCCTTTCTGACACAAGATGATGCCAGTGGCTGGATGCTGCACATTCCAGAGTCGACACTGATCTGTCAATGGAGTTGATGTTGAAAGTTTTCTCAACACCACTCAGAACAGTGCGATGTTACCAAGGGAATAAATAACTCTGCCTCAGCCCCGCCCCCCACACACACTGCACAGCAGAGACCATTCCACTCTTAACAGAAACTATAACTGTAACTGCAGTCTGCACTTGACATGTGCTGCAAGTTTACAGCTTAGATTTTAGACCATAATATATGTTTGTCACTGCGTTAAAGTATACACTAAGGTTTGCAAACAGTGATGCCAGTTTGCAGATGACAATGACAGTATCAACTCATATTTAAAAATCTTTTGTTTACCATCCTCTGATACCTCTCAACCTCCTGCCTTGCAAATCAGTGACAGGGCTGATATAATAAATATGCCACAGCAGTGGTGAATAAATTGGGTAAACAAATCACATTACTTAATCTGATTCAAGGTCAGTTGCCATTCATCTGTATCCCCCTTCCCCAGGTCGTGCCTGAAAATAGGCAGGATTTGTCTAGTGCACTTACCTGGTCAACAAAAAATAAATAAATGTTATTTTGGGATACTTATTTGCACTTAGAACACATGATGTCTCTTATTATATGCTATTTCCATTTAGAACATGGAAACAGACTGCAGAGAACAATGGGCCAGCTAGGGCGTTCACAATGGAAAGAAGGCAGTTTTAAACTGAAATACGATGAAAGATTAATGAAAACATTAGAAATAATATGGCATATATTACATACATAACAGGTTGAGATGGAATAACATATTCATCTCCACACGAATAGTAAGACCTTTGTAATTAACTTACGGCTTTGTTATTCATGAGTTGTGGGTATTATCACTCACTAGAGGAGGTTACAGCAATAACGTACGTCTGGGCATGGGTTATTAGAGGATTTACCCATGACTGGTGTAGTGGATCAAGAGGCACAGCTGAGTGACTTAGCCATCCCAGAAGTGGATAATCCCCCCATTACCCATGTACTGGAGTAGGGTTGGACTGGAGATCAAGAAGCTCACCTGGAAATTGGGTTTGGAGGACCCTGGCACCAATATGATGATAGCAGTATGCACTAGTGTATAAACTGTATTTTTTGCACATATTCTACAAAAAGGGCATTTATTACATTAAGAAAGCAATTCCTTTACTGGCATTAGAGGAATAATGGTACTTAATTTTTGGAGGCTTTGGTCCCAGCGATAAAAAAAAATCAATGGCTAAGCTCAACACTTGCTAAGGCAGCTCCCTATTTTTCCTATACCCTTTCATAATACTGTGCTTGAGAGATATCAAGATGTAAAGGGAGAAAGCTTCACACTTTCAGGAAATGGATAGCAGTAATCACGTACTGTAGTTTTTAAGCTGGAAGTCTAAAACCCTATAACATTTTGGCCAGTTCCATTTTAGCCAAATGACAAAGTTTGATCTGCAGGCTGTTGAAGTGCAGTAACAGCTGTCACAAACCCTCTCAGCAGGTCAGCCCTCTACTCCCAAAGTGCCAACCTCTGAGCACAGTCTTGTGAACAGTTAACAGAAACAGGGTAACCCTCCTGTCTGTTTTTTGGGTTCAAATCAACCTTTGGTCTTAGTTCTGGAGAGATTCAAACTGTGAACCTCTTGTTAGCATACCCAATGCACAGGCTCATATAATTCTGTCTTCAGGGGTGCCAGATATCTTTGCCCACCTCTTTGCATGAGGTCACCTAGCTCCTCCCTGTCAGAATATATAAAAAAAATATATCTATACAAAAACAGGATGTCTTTTCCAGAAGGTAAATTAATATTCTGTGATCTCAGCACAACTCATTTTCTTTTTCAAATGACATTTCTTTGTTCTTATGATCAGCTTCCCCTTTCCAGGACATCAAAGTATCTTTTATGACTTTGCACCAAAACGTCATAACCTGCTCTTCCTCCTCCTCTAAGCGTTATAAAAGTTTATGATGGCCTCTTCTAGCCTGTAATTATCTCTTGGCCTTCCAGGTAACACCTTGTATCTAAAACCTGAAGATGCTGTCTCAACATCTCTCATGAGAGACAGTCCATAACACATTTTTATATACAAAAATCATACTGAACTCAGAACTGGTTGTCTGCGTGTCACAACAGCCTTTTTATTAAAATAACTAGCTAGCTGCCCACTGTATAGTGAAGTAACCCACTCCAGGGCATGGATTTATGAGGAAGTAATGCACGTCCCAGGATTTTGTAAGCCACTCTGCTTTTGGCCTCATGCCAAATAAAGCAATCCCTCAATTAGGACAGCAGGAGGAGGTGAAGGATGGGGCAAGAAGGGAAAGGCCAAGGGATGGGTGGGTGGAAGGGAGCAGGTCAGGAGTAGGGGGGGTCCAGAGTCACAGTGGAGAGTGGTGTCTCCAAATGCCATAAGTCTGGGGAACAAAATGGCAGAATTGCAGTCATTGTTGGCTGATGGAAAGGTGGACATAGCAGCCATCACAGAGACTTGGGCCACACAAAACCACAACTGGGACCTAGCAGTTCCTGAGTATAAAATGTACAGAAAGGATAGGGGGATGAGAAAGGGGAAGGAGGTGCTGTGTGTTAAGAAGGGGATAACTTGCACCAGAGACGATAGTCAGAGGCTAAGCCTGAAGCTTTATGGGCACAGGTTCAATCCATGAAAGGGAGGAAACTAAGGATGGAGGTGGTCTACAGACCGCCTTCGGAGGATGAGGAACTGGACAGGGTAAAGGGGTCCCAGATCATAGGTATGTCCAGCTCCAGCAGGGGGCAAAATAGTAATAATGAGGGATTTAAATTTACCCTGGGGTGGACTGGAAAACCCCTGCTACCTCCTGCACTAGGGAACAACTACTGCTGGATGCCTTCCAGGGTGCCTTCCTGACTCAAGATGTCATGGAGCCCACTAGGGAGAGGGCTATTCTGGATCTGGTCCTGTCCAACTGTGCACATGTTCAGGATATGAAGGTGGATGTGCCGCGTACAAGAAGTGACTACCACACAGTGTGGTTCCACCTGGACCGTAACCCATCAGCACGGTGACAGCATTACAGTGCAGTAAGATTGTTGCCGTAAAAAGGGTGAGAGTCACAGGGGTGATCTTGATTTTAGATCGCCCCGCACTTATGCCATGTTGGGCACTGACATAATGCCCTTCATGGCATGCCCACCCCAAAAGAGGTCATATATATTTTTGGGGGGTGTGGGGGTGAAGCTGACTGTTTCTCAGGATGGCACTTTGGCATGTAACTCCCAGAAGGCATAATGCATGGTGCTGTAATGCCAGGCGGCATGTTGCCTGCACCATAACTGGCATTGGCAACATGCCTGTCACTGCAGCAGTGGTGAACCCACCTGGACATGGACAGAGATATGGTCAGGACCAAAACAAGGGTCAACTTCGGTAGGATAGGAGAAGTTCTGAAAGGACATCTTGCTGGGATCAGAGTATGGATGGATGTGGAACAGAAATGGGCCACAATAGACTGGCCCAGTGGCACTGAGGGTTGAGGTGCTGGATGCCACACCTCACTCCATGCCGGTGACCGGGGTTCGGGAGTGGACTCGGGTCACTGGTGGGTCAGCTGGGGGGAGATAGGCTTGAGCGTCCGATGACAGCTCGCCTTCTCCGGGGAGGGTTGCAGCCTCAGCCCGCGCGCTTGCCTGACTCCGAGTGGAGGCTCAGACTACTGCAAGCTCCAATCGCAGGGGATGGGCGGCTGCCTCACAGTGTGGATGTCGGCACTTGGCACCATGACGTCAGGGGTTGCACACTGCAGGGGAGGGAGGAAATGAGGAAAACACACCTGCTGGCTCCAGGAAGACGGGTTTCCTGGAGCGTGCCTCAAATGTGCCCCACTCACCAGGACCACCACCTCGACCTGACGAGATGAAGAATTACGGGGTGAATGCCCCCCACCTCATCCCCGGTCGGGGGGGGAACCGAAGCTCCATGGAGGATCGAGGGGTGAGTCCAGGTGGGCATGTGGCAGGAAGATGACTCCTTGGATGCCCCAAAGGGTCGAGGCCAGCAGGCAGTAGGGAGGGATAAAACAGAAGGAAAAAAAAAAGAAATGGGCCACAATAAATATTTTATTTAGCAGGGCAAAAGAAAAGGGGAACAGTTTGTTTACCATGTTTATATACAGTTTTACACTTTCTTTATAAGGAGACAGGATGCAATTCTCAATAAAATATTATTAACAAAAAAAAGAGGTTAGAGCTGGGTTGAAACTCAGAATCATGGTTGGAGCCAAAGCAGGGCAGAGGTCAGTGACCCAAAGATAGATATAGTTGGAAACAGAACTACAGGCAGCAGCGATTCAGTCTTCTAAGCTAACAACCATTAAGCAGGGGGTAAGAAAAATAGACTTTAACTGTACTTCTTGTATAGTATGCACTCTCAGCACTCTGCTGTATTTTACAGAAAGGGAAATACTGTATATTTGTGTTATGTTGTGTCCCCACCTGTTTCCTGCTCCCGTGACTTCGAAGGCCAGCTGTAGTAGCAGCCACCCAAGCTCGAGTCCAGCCTCCTCTCCCTTCTCGTGAACTTATATTTTAAAGGAAAACTGCTCCTTTTCTTTTAAGTTCCTATTTGGAACTATGTATGTTGCTGCCCTTTTATTTGTGTTTGCCTACAGTTTAAAAAAAGATAATTATTTAAAAAAAGAATGCAGCTCTGTTCAGACCACTGACTGTGCTGCCAAGTCAGGTGGCTGCAGGCTCCAGCAATGCAGCTCTGTCGGGTGACTGGTTTAAAATCACAAACATAGGTGACGCCGGTGACCGGGGTTTGGAAGCAAACTCTAGGTGATTGGGGACCAGCCAGGGGGAGGAAGGTTGAGCATCCCATCAGATGCTCTCCTCCTCTGGGGAGGAAGAGCAGTAGTCCTCACTAGTATACTGCCACCTGGGTGCACACGGATGGCAGTGCAGATCGGGGATGCCAGGGGAGGGACGGACATCCGCTGGGTCTGGCACAGAGCCATGCCTTTGCGTGAACATGCCCCTTGGACCCCTTTCATGCATTGATGTCTGTGGGGCACCAGGAGAAAAAAGGAAAAATGGCCCCTGCCCACATAGATGATGGTGTGCCCGGCACCATCTCCGATCTCCCTTGCCTGTCTCATGGTGACGGCTTCCCGACGAAGTGATGGAATTCGATGGGGCCGGGGGACGTTAGCCTGGGGGGGGGGTCTGCCCTCCACTGAGCCCCTGCCTTGGGGGAAAACCATGTCTCCAAGGAGGAAGGCCTGAGAACTGATGGCAGGTAAGGGAGGAGACAACAGCCAATTGGATGCCTTGGCGACTCCTGAAGGAGTTGTGGGCAGGTGGCTGGGGGATAAATAAATAAAAAAAAAAAACACACACAAACATGGGTTTCTTTTTCTCATCTCCTTCTCCTGACAGCTCTTTCTCTCTCTCTCTCTCTCTCTCTCTCTCTCTCAGGAAATTCCTCTGGGCATAGCAAGAAGGAAGCAGGGAGAGGTGGGCATTTGTGCAGTTCTGCCCCAGCCAGCAACAAACTGAACTGTGCTGGTGGATTTGGAAGGAATACGTGTACAGGATAGTGCATCAGTAAATGGACCCACAGGGAAACAGGGGTCCTGTTACAAACCATATGTTGTAAAATACTTTATGTCATTCCCTATGAAATTCAATATGTATAAAAAGTTGAAGTGTTACGATGACAATATTAAAAATCATAAATATATTCTCATGACACAAAGAGAGTCTGTTTCTAATTTATAGAGCATCCATTTGCTCTAAATTTCATTGAAAACAGGTAGGTGGTTAAGATAATAATATGTTTTTCCAACCTATAGAGAGAGTCAATAAAATCAGACTATTGTTGACCTGTGGCAGGATGTGGTTTCATCCACAGTCTAGTTATCATCTTTCTGCTACCGCCAGAAGCAGCAAAAGTAATTTCAATTGTCTCCATCTGACTCGACTGCCCTCCGGGGGGGGGGGTGGACATTAGAATAGTTGTGGGGCGAGGAGGATTGGGGTATTGAAAATTTCCCCTAATATGTGGCCAATGGCTTCCCAATAAGAGGTGAGGAAAGGGCAACTCCAGAATACATGGACATGATTCCTCGTTAGTCTCCCCACAGTTTCTCCGGTAGTGTCCCACTTGGGGGACTAAATACGTACTGAGAACTGCTGGCATTCTAAAAAAATTTGTCCCGCATTTCCAGGTAAATTCTTTCATATAAGGGGCCATTGTAATTTTATAGGTGGGTATAGTAAATATGTACCATAGTTTGGGGTCGCAGTCTGAGTTTATTTCCTTGTTCCATTTGTGGAGAACTGAAAGTTTGGAACCAGACAAAAGATCTCTTAAGACAGCTTATAGTTGCCCCACCATGTGTGTGTCCACTCCACCCTTCTGATGGTGCTGAAACAGGGCAAGAAGTGCTGAGGGTGGTTACTGAAAGACACCTGAGGTGCTCTGACTGGGTTGCTACATACACCCGAAATTAAAAGGGTTGAAAATGATCTGAGGTTTGGAGATTGTATGTGTTGCAGTATTTGAAAGGGTAGTAATCCCCCATCATTAAGGAACTGATGAAGGTAAACGAGATCACCTCTAGCCCAATGCTTAAGGAAGGGATCCATGGAATTTAAGGGATTACTTCTGTCATGCTCCAGGGCTTGTAATAGTCAATCAAAACTAGTAAAGGCATCTTGTTGAACTATGGTATGCCACGTTTTTAGGACTGTGGTGGTACAGGGATGTTCGGGGTTATTATAATTTGCTTAAGGGAGGCCCTTTTCCTCTGTTAGAGACCCTGAACCTGGATATGACTATGTCCTCAGGAGCCAGGCTTGCAGATGGAGAGATCTAAGGTTGATCCAGGATCCCCTGAGCCTGGGTCAGCAGGTTCCTGCAAAGAGGGAGAGGGACCAGAGGTTCCTTCACCATCCGCTGAAGCAGAGGGAACCAAATACGTCAAGGCCAGAAGGAAGCTACCAGGATCATGCTGGCCTCCTCCATCTGCAACTTGATTAGCACCCTCTGAATTAGAGGTAGTGGAGGGAAGGCATAAAGAAATCTCCCACTCCAGGAGGGGAACAACATGTCTCACCAGAAAACTCCAGGCCCTGGATCTAGTGAGCAGAAATTGGGCAGTTTTGCATTGAGTGGGGACTCAAAAAGGTCTAACTCTGGATGACCCCATCTGTCGAACAAGTCTTCTGTGACGGATGAGGGAAGCTCCCATTCATGCATGCTGGACTGAGTCCTGCTGAGACTGTCCACCAGAGTGTTTAGCATACGTGGCATCTGGACTGCAGAGAGTGTCAAACTGTGATCCAGCACTCAGTACCACACTCTCATGGCCTCTCTGCAAAGGGGGTACAAATTAGTTCCCCCTCGCTTGTTGATGTAGTATACTATGCTTAGATTGTCTGACTGCACCAGCAGCTGACCTGGAATGAGGTGCTCCTGAAAAGCCTGCATGGCACAGAGCATTGCACTCATCGCCAGGACATTGATATGCAGGGAGGATTACCACTAGGACCAACAGCCCTGGGTTTGGAAGGGACCCAGGTGTGCTCCCCAGTCCAGACCTGAAGCATCTGTGGTTAGGATCTGTTGCAGGGAGGAGATCTAGAATGGGATGCCTTGAAACAGATTCAAGGGGTCCATCAACCACTGCAGCACCTTGTGTACTGGGGAAGAGACCAGGACAGGTCGGTCTAACTCATTTGTGCGCTGGTCCCACTGTACCAGGAGGGACCTCTGGAGGATGCACATATGGAGTTTGGCCAGTGGAACAGTGGGTATGGTAGCTGCCAACAGGCCCAGCAATCTGAGGTGTGCCCTGGCAGGGATGTATCAACTTTGGGCGACTTGCTAAGCTTAAGCTATGAGGCACTCTGCCCTGTTTTGGGGCAGGAAGGCCTTCTCCTGTGCCAAGTCCAGAACCGCCCCTGTATACTACAACCTTTGGGACTGTATCAGAACCAACTTGGGCAGACAGTCAGTGATGACCAGGGAGTGGAACAGCTGGAGAGTTCACTCCAGAGTCAGCAAAAGCTATTCCCTGAACAGGTCCTTTAGGAGCCAATTGTCCAGATAAAGGAAAACAAATAGTCCCTCCCTTCTGAGAGCTGCTGCGACTGCTGCTAAGCACTTGGTAAAGACACATGGCACAGAGGACAAGCCAAAGGGCAGCAGTTTGAACTGATAATACTCACCCTGAAAGGCAACATGGAGCAACTTCCTGTGAGGAGGAAAGACAGAGATGTGCAGATGAGCATCCTGCATGTCCAGTGAGCAGAGCCTGTCCCCCCCCCCAAGAAGGGGCATCAGTTCTGGCAAGCTTACCATACAGAACTTTGTGTCCTGGACATACAGGTTGAGATCCTTTAGATCCAGAATAGGCCTCAGATCACTGGTCTTTTTGGGGACCAGGAAAAACCTGGAATAAAACCCCTTGTTTCTCTGGCACCTGGGCACTGGCTCAGTGGCCTGCTTGCATAGAAGGGACTGCACATCCTCCCGGAGAACAGACAGGTGAGCCAGGAGATAACATGAGGGCAGAGGTGGGGTTTCTGAAAGCTGCTTGATGAGCTCCAAGGTGTGTCCCCTTTCTATGATCTGCAGAATCCATGCATCCGAAGTTATGGTTCTCCACTGATTCAGATGGAGGGAGAACTGCCTCCAACCACCACCTCCTGGTCCGGGACCAGAAGAGGGGGTCCAGCAAGTAGTCAAGTAGAGGTGAAGCCAGCCTCAGGGGCTGGTGCCTCACTTCTGGGGCACTTGGCCGCCGCTCCAGCACCGGGGGGGGGGCAAGGGAGCCTCGGCTCTGAATTTTTCCTGGGGCTGGGGAGCTCTCCCGGGCCTATTGTTCATTTTGCAAAAAGGAGGCCGCCCTCTACCCCTTGGTTGGGTGTGGTACAGGGAGTGGACAGACTTGAGGGCCCTGCCCGAGGCTTGCAGATCATTAATGATGTCCTGGACATCAGGGCCAAATAACTTGGTACCATTAAAGGGGACATTAGGCACTTTTTGTTACACATCAGCTGCAAACCCAGATTCTCTGAGCCACAAGTGCCTACGTAGGCATATGCCCATAGCCCATGGCAGCTGCCCTGCCAATGATGTCAGCCATGTTACACAGGGAGGAGATGCTTACTAACATTCTCAGCAGCTTGAAAGCACTGAAGCAGTTCCTGCTTTTGAGTGCCCTCCAGAAGGGCCTGGGTGGCAGCCGTGCCCTTCTTCCAGTTGGCATTCCAGTATTTTACCATGTACAACAGATTGCTTGCAATCCTCAAACCTAAAGTAGAGGAGGCATAAACCATGTTATCCTAGAAGTTGATTCTGTGAGACTCTTTGTCTGGGAGAAGGGAACTAAGGTGCGTAGTCACCTTAGACCTGTCATGAGCTGCCTTGATGACCACTGGGTCTGTCTTGGGCTGAGCAGTATAACAGGAGACCGGGGGGGGGCATGATAAAGTTTGTCTGCCCTGCGAGGCATGATTGGCACCATGTTTGGTCTATGCCAGGCTGCCATGGTTGCATTCCTCAAGGCTGGTAAAATTAGAGGAATGAGTTTTGGGGGAGATTCTGGAATCTCCAGGAATTCCACCAGTTCTTTCCTGATGGCCTCCTCTTCCTCAGTGTGGAAGCCCATGACTGAGGACAGCTGCTTCATCACATTGAAAAATGTGGGGTCCTCAGGAGGAGACCTGGGGGTATGCTTTACTGAGTCTACACTGACAGAAGAGGCTGTAGATCTCTCAGAGAATAGGATCTCTTCCTCTTCTTCCTCCTCCTCATCATCAGGAAGAATGAGGTCCAGGTGGTACTCCTCCTCGATGTCAAACTCTTCAACATCTGGGTGTGGCATCAGAAGCGCCGACGACGGCCCACAGAGAACTTCCTAGGGCCGATGAGTAGGCATCGATGACAAGGCTGCCATCAACGGCATTGGCAAAGGGGCCTGAAGGCACCCAGCTGCTGCACAATCATGTTAATGAACTTGAGCAGGACTTCTTTCAAGTTGACGGTGATCAATGATGGAGGGGGTTCAATGGCACAGGTGTTGACAACCCACCTGCTAGATCCTGAGAACCCAAACAGCCTGTAGCCCTGGAGGGAGAAGAGGCAGGTTTTTACTGGAGAGTTGTCGACAATGATCCTATCATCGACGAAAGAGAGGCCGACAACCCAGAGGTCAATGGCCGGCCTCCCTGAGAAATGAGCAGAGGTGCTGTCGGTATGGGTCTAGTGGGCACAGAGACCTGGACAGCAGATTTGTTTGCCGGTGCAGTCACAGCCGATGAAGATCCCCCAGAAGAAGGAGAGGCCGATGGGGAATGAGATTGATGTTGGGGGGGAGAGCAGTCGCGATCTCGATCTTATTTGTAACTTTTCCCCCGAGAACTTGTCTCAGGCCTTGGAGGCCTAGGAGCTTGAAGAACCGGTAGGCGACTGAGAGGCCAGGACCCCAGAGGACCCCTGCCTGGAACTGGCTACCTGTTGATCCATCTGGACATTTTTAAGAGCCTTTCTGCATTGCCTGAGTGTTGTTTGGTTAAACTTCTGGCAAAGCTCACAGTCAGAAACTTTGTGGTCAGGCCCAAGACAGCAGACACAGAGAGTGTTCATCTGTGGAGGCAATCTTCTTTCCACAGCAGCAGTGATGGAAGAGAGAAGTCGAAGGATTAACTCTTAACATAAACAAGTTGAAGGAATCTCCTTAGAAAAAGAGATTCTAAAAAGTAAGGTTAGAAAAGCTGTAGGCAAAAAAAGGCACGAATACTGCAATGGAGCTTATGCTGAGACCCATGCCAGGGAGTCGACGGTGGCAAAGAACTGTGCAGAAAGTGGGGCCATTCACACCTTTACAGGGTTAATGACATCAGCAGATGTTGACAGTGTGGATGGCCCCAGTTGTACTGCTGAAAATCTTCCGTGTGAATTCCCCTTCAGCAATGGTGGTTCCTACGATGTTACCTGATGACTGAGATACCCCCGAAGAAGATCAACGGTTAAAATAGGCTCAATATATTGTTCAGTGATGTGGTAGTAAGAGAAAAAAAATAGTCTCCACAGTAAGCAGAAGTCCAAGCAGAAACAAGGAGAAGTCAAAAGTGGGTTAGATATATAGTCCGAGCTGGCACAGAAGGGTGCCTGCCTTCCCTCAACAGCTGAACTGAATAGGTGCCATATGGGTGCATAGCACCCCCCCCCCCAAAAAGAAAAAGAAGATGAGATACAGTGCATCAGGAAGGAAGCCCCCCAGAGTCTCAGAAATAGTTTCATGACTATGCCAAGACCCACTGCTAACGGAGACCTGGGCAAGGCACCTCTCCCCCACTGCTGTCCCCTGAGCAGCACCAGAGAAAAACTAGGAAGGGAAAGTGCATGGGCCAGGCTGTCTCAACATAGTAGACTCCACACCCCAGGCACCCACCCACCCAAAGAGGATCCACTTAGGCAGGGAAAGAAGCAGGTTTGATTGAAGGCTAACTCCACTAGGCGTGTTTCCTGTGGAGGCAGCCCCTGCCACGAGGAGAAACCACATCCAAAGGATCAAACCATGTGCAGCAAGAAAAACATCATGTCAAGAAGAATCCGGCTCCCCAGGTGTGGGTGGAGAGTGCCTTGCAAGAGGAAGCTGCCCTGAAAGTATTCAGGACCCTCTGCCCCAAGCCCCTGCTCCACCCTGGACCCATACAGAATCCTGAAATGTCTCCCTGGTGGATACAGTGCCATGGGCCTTAATTCACATGTGACAAACTCAAGTGACCCTCCTCAAACGGTGGTACCCTCAGAGAGACAGCAGAAATCACAAAGTGATATTATCTCAGCAGATGAAGGACAACTAATTTTGGTGAACAGTGGAGTCGAACATAATGAAGGAACACAAGTTGAGTCATGCCATCCACAACAGGTACGGATCATCACAGATGCCAGCCTCAGAGTATGGGGTGCCCACATGAATTATCTCTCAGTTTAAGGCAGATGGACCTTGCTGGAGTCCCACCTAAGCATAAACATGCTAGAAAAGCAAGCAGTACACCTGGCGCTCAGAAGATTCATAAAGCACTGTTCACAGACAAGACATCCTGATCCTCAATAACAACACGATAATGATGACATACATCAACTGCTATGGGGACACAAGAAGCACCTGGATGCTGAAGAAAACTCTGCCATTGCTACAATGGGCTGAGCATCACCTCTCCAGTATGGCTGCTGCAAACATCTCAGGTCAAGACAACATAACAACAGACTGGCTCAGCCGCAAGGACATTCTGCCAGGGGAATGTGAACTGCAGGACCGCACCTTTCAGCTCATCACTCTCCAGTGGGGATTCCTTAAAGCATACCTCTTAGCCTCCAGACCAAACGCCAAGGTTCGGCAGTTTTGTTTCCTTGCTGGGACAAGTAAGCTCTGGCCCAAGATGTCTTCTCCCTTCACTGGGGTCAATACAATCTGTACACCTTCCATCTCATTCCAGTTATGGCCAGAGTTCTACGCAAAGTGGCACAGGACAAAGCAGCGGTGATCTTGGTATGACCCTGTCGACCGTGGTTCCCCCATCTCGTCCACGTGGCACGGGATCCACTGCTCATGTTTCAAATCAGCTTGGATCTTCTTCACCAGGGTCCCATGCTGCATCCGAATCTATGCAATCTAGCCCTCTTGGTTTGGAGATTGAGTAGGAAACTCTCAAAGACCTAGGGTGTTCAACAGAGGTAATCGAAATGAAGATACACTCTATGTGTCAGTCTTCCTCAAAGGTGTACTACAGGATCTGGTGAAAATTTTTATTCTGGCTCCAATCCAAGCAGCTGAACAATCATATAGTTTCCTTACCGATCCTCCTTCAATTTCTCCAGGAGGAGTCTCGCCCAGTGGTGTGGAGGGCTAAGGCACTTACCTACTACCACACCAGCAACATGGGTTCAGGAATGGGCCTGAGTTGTCGGGAGTCAGACGGGGGTGGGGGTGGTGAGGAACTGGATTGAGTTGCTGCGAGATAGCTCTCCTCTCCTAGGAGGGATGTGGGTTTCCGGCTCTTGGCGAAGGCTAGGTGGCAGCACCAAACCCAAGGGAGACCAGGCATTAGGCCGGGTAGTAGGAAGGGGCTGTCAATAGAGCCACAGAGCGCATCCGCACCTCCACATGCGTGTGCGACTGTGTTCTGGAGTCCCAGGATAACGGGAGAGAAAACAGAAAATGGGGCACCGAGGCAGGCTAAATGAAGCCCTGAAACCAGAGGGCGGATCAAAGATCCTCTGAGAGAGGACCACAAGCTATGCTTGCCCGGGACCTTGACAGGAGGAAAAAACCTAGATTAAAAATAAATAAATTTCTCCAGGAGGGTTTCGATATGGGATAACAACCAGCAATCTTAAGGGTGCAGGTCTCAGCTTTAGGAGCTCTGCTTGTGGTGGAAACCAGGGAGTCGCTGAGGTCACATCCTCACATCAAACACTTCTTGCGAGCAGCTACCCTGAAACGTCCACCAGTAAAGTCTATTATACCTCCATGGTGCCTCAATCTGGTTCTCATGGCCCTTACCAGAGCACCTTTTGAACCTCTAGGAGAGGCATCCCTTCTCCATCTCACCATGAAGGTCACTTTTTTCATTGCTATTACCTCAGCCAGATGAATCAGTGTGCTTGGGGTGCTCTCTTCCAAGGAGCCTTATACAGTTTTTTACCAGGATTTAGTAGTGCTACGGACGGACCCAGGTTTCTCACCAAAGGTCACCTTTGCCTTCCACTACACTCAGAAAATGGTCCTGCACTCCTTCTGTCCTAACCCAAGGAAAGAGAATGGCATTCTCTGGATCCTAGATGTGCCGTGAAGCCGTACCTCAAATGAACAGAGTTGCTTCACAGAACTTCGAGCTTTCTGGTTCTCATGGGAGGCAAAAATGTAGACAAAAAGACTTCTAAAGGCCCGCAGGTGCAAAGGGTTGAGGCGCTGGTGCCTTACCTCACGCCATGCCGCCGACCCGGGTTCGGGAACGACTTCAGGCTGCCGGGGTGCCGGCTCAGGGGGGGAAGGTTGGAACAGGACTGATCCTTGGCTCTCCCTTCAAAGGGGTGGACACCCACTCCGCTGTAGTCCTGCTCCCACCGGGTGGAGGCCCGGTGAGTAGCATAGGCGGTCAGGAGCAGCGATGAAAGTCCAGGGAGGGGCGCAGGGGACCACCAGATCCTGGAGTGTGCATGTGCCTCCACACACATGCATGCATGTGTACGCCGTGGCCCCAAGGAGAATAAAAAGGAAAATTAAAAACTACATATGGAAAAAAAAGAATTCTAAAGAGTCTTATCATGAGATGGATCCGATCAACCATCATCGTGTCCTACAGACAAGCTGGAGTTCCCCTTCCGAGTCCAGTGAAAGCTCACTCCACTAGGGCTATGGCTACTTCATGGGCAGAACTTCAGGATGCATCTTCAGCTGAGATTTGCAGAGCTGCTACCTGGTCCTCTATATACACATTTACAAAATGTTAGAAGCTCGATACTGTTGCAGCTGCAGCAGCTTATTTCATCCATAGGTTCTATAGGCCGCTGAGGACAAGTAACAATATTTCTACATTCTTCTCACCCTGGGGTACATGTGTTTTTTAACTGTTATATACCCCAGTGGTTCTAGAGCCCTGCACCCAGCACAAGGAAGGAGAAATCAAAATTCTGGTACCTGTAAATTCTCTTTCTCCAACTGCTGGTCGCAGGGCTGCTTCTCTTCCGAGAATGTACAAAGCTGACTTCTTAGCCTCCAGTTAGTTCTGTAATGTTACATAACATTTTGTTTCAAGTTTTTCATTATAGGGGGATTACCTGGTTTGGTCTTCTGACTTCTTTACTTGCTCTGGAACCAAATGGCGTGATCCCCAGTGATCGGGAGGAACTTGTATCCCAAAGCTGCGGCTTTGGTTTCCTGCCGATTGGTCCAAATCAGGAAGGGGATCCCAGTGGTCCTAAAGCCCCGTGTCCAGCAGTCAGAGAAAGAGAATTTGCAGGTACCCAAATTTCAATATTGAGATAACTGTGATAGGATCCCTGTCCCTTCCTTGAAAGAAGATGGGTGATGTTGATTGGTAGCGGCACTGCCATGTCAAAGGCCCCCCCCCCCCACCAGCTCTGTATATGAAAAATAGGTTTGCCTAAGAGAATATAAAAAGTACAAAATAAAGCACAATTAACTTCATCATTCTGCTGGCTGTGACCATGTCCTTTTATTTTCCTTAGACTCCTGTTGCTGTTCCATGTTTCTGGATTCCAGGCTGGCCACCTGAGAATAAATTTGTTCTTTATTTACTTATGGCTTTTCTCCTGTCTTCTTTTATTTTTCCAAAGGCATTCTGGCCTTTCTATTTTTTTTCTCATTGCCCTACTAGGGGCTGACAGTACTGCAAGAACAGCCTCTTGTTTAAATAAATACATTGACTTACTGAGATTTCCTACAATGTAGTATCCCAATTGGTGAGGACATAAAAAAGGAAATGTTGCTGTTCATGGACATGCGTGCTGACTGTGTCCCAGCTAGTAATAACCCCTGAACCTGAAGAACATAAAGTCCCTCCACCCAAATGGGTGTGGGATGGGGTGAAAGAAACAGAGAGGCAAGTGAAAATCATAAACTTGTTTTTTCTTGCTTTCCCTGGTTAAATCCAAGCCTGAGAGCACTTGAGAATGTATTTCCAGCACAATGCTCGTGTGCTTGGCGAGGCAGGTCCTTCTGGAACCGATTCCAGATCTTTTTGCATAGGTGCCGGAATATAGGGAAAGTGTGTGTGTGTGTGTGTGTGTGTGTGTGTGTGTGTGTGTGTGCCGGCGCGCGTGTGTGTCGGGGGGTGCTGTAGTTCAAATGGGTGTAGGGTAAAAAAAGCAGCTATTGCAAACCACTGTTTTTATACACAGAAATACTACTAGCACATTTTTTAATATAAAACAACAAAAAAATACTGCATCACACTTACCTACAAAAGCAAGTCATTTCAGGAGTTTTTGGTCCTGTTAATTCAAATGAAAGCAAATGGTCCAGCTTTTCATCACATGAAGGCAGCCCCAGGAGTTGCACTGACATAGCGGTGAGCGTGACCATTTATTTATATTGAATCCACATTACCAAATGTAACCCCTTCCTCCCTTCCTGACCCATCTAGGGGCATACTTAGAAACATCGCAGGTGGTTCTGGGCAGGAAGAAAGGGGCACTCCCAAAGCGCTAACATACAAGACATTGCATATACTGGACCAGGGAAAATTGATGGTGCCTACCTGCTGCTGTCTTCAAGATGCTGGATTACCTCCTCACTCTTAGCAAAGGATCCACTCCCTGAACTGACCAACCAGACCTGGACCTCCCTCTTCTCTCTTGGAGGTCCCGAAGAGCTCCAGCAGAACCCAAGAGGCTGGATTCTTTCCCCTAGAATACAACTCGTGACACATTAATCAGACTACAAATGGGGGAGGGGATTTCACTTCATTAGATCCTCCTCTACAATCAAATAAAGTGCAAACCACTGCTTCTCCCCAACTGACTTCATTTTCACCTGCATGGCAAATGATTCCAGCTATACAGGGGTCACCATTTCTTCGTAAAAATTAACTAATTAGCTCCATGGGGCTACAACTTTGTACACATTGGCTGGACATATCAAACAGCAGAACCATTGTTTTAGCAGACACCAGAAGGATTTTCATCTCCTACCCTTCCTCGCTCGGGTGATCTATCCAAGACTCTTGAACCCAGATTCCTGCAATCTCCTGGCATATAAGGATCCGGCAAGCCAAGCCTTTCTCTTATTTTTACCTACGGGTCCCATTTCCTCTGTGGCACTGGTTTTCCCCCCTTTCTCCAGTGTGGGAAAGCGAGCTGCCTCCCCCACCTGGACCCCCTGTGCAAACCAGCCTAAACCACAGGGCATCCAGGATTTTTCCTGATGACCCAGGCCCTGACCCACTTTCCAATGGCCGGTTCTGATGATCAGAACTGAGGCCTCTCCTGACACTGATTACTTGTCTCCACCTCAGTCCTTCATGGCCCCCAAATTACTCCAGGGTTGTTCTGCTGTCACCACCTCCTTCCTATAGGGAGTCCCTGCCAGGCCCACATCCCTTACAAACGGTCCCTGGGCTTGAATTAAGCATCAGCATGGGACCACCTTTCAAGGTCTACCATTTCTTTGGGTCCGCAACCCACCCGCACCTTACAGTACGGCACCCCAAGAGCTGTCCCTCCAAACAGGCCCCTTAAACAGGTGAAAGGCTCCCCGGCTCCCTCGACCTCCGCAGGCCACCCTGCCACACTGGGTATGAGAGGAACTCCTGCCACCAGTTCCCCTCTTGAGAGGGCCCTGCCAGTGCTCCCAGCTCTGGTGACCTGGGAAAACACCAACGGGCTTCCTAAGGGCTCCAACATCTCTTTCTGGGCTTGCTAAAGCCTCCCTAACTTCCTAGCCCCCCACGACACAGGATCTGGCTACCTGTGTCTCCACCAGAGCTCCATAACCCCCACTCCTCGTCGGCCACAGTGCATGTCCTAACTGCACTTTACATTGGGGGGGTTTCCCCACTGGCCCTCCTGGACTGCCAAGCTCCCTCATTTGGCCACCTATCCTGGTCCTGGCTCTACTTTCCAGCCTCCCCCCTTCAGCCCCAAGCCTAATGCCTGGGCTGGTATGGCCACGATACTTCCAATCAGCTCCCTTATATACCCTATTTTTGCCCTCTGCTGCCACCTCGAGGCATCCTGAGCAATAACCCCCAGAGCCTAAACCCATTTCCTAGCTGGGGGGTAGGAGGGGGAAAGGGATGCCTAAAACGTGGGAATATAAGCCTCACTTTTGCAGGGGGCTTACACTCTTCCCTCACCCAAGAAATCATTCCCTCCTGGGAATGATGGCAAGGGTCCAGTGATGGTCCACTCCCATCAGGTCAAGTATGCGCACTCCCCGGCCTTCTGGAAATGAACTCACCAAGTCTGGCCACCAGGCACCACACAACCTACATACCTAGCCCAACTATACCCTAAAATCGAATTCCTAAACCCTACCTGCGCCAGGCGATAAATCTAAAGTGCTAGTCACAACCATCATTATTCTTTTTTAAACAGTAGGAGCAATCACTTTTTTTATAATGATTATGCATTTAAAAAGATTTTCCTTAAGCTTTGTTCTAACATTATTAATGAGGTAACAGACATTCCCCTTTGATACCTCCCACCAAAATTTTAAAATATGTTTCTCTGTGTACAAACCCCAGACCACTCTCTCACACATGCACACAAACACACACTCTCTCACCAGTCTCTCCAAAACATATTTTATCATGATATATAAAACAGTAACAATTTAAACCCTTTGTTTCCAAAGTTAAGAGCTTAATCAATAAATGAAATTAGAGTTACCAAATCTGCTCCGTAGAGAAAGTGTCCTGGCGCAGTCTCCAAGTTTTTAGACCCCGAGGCCTAGGTTGTAGCTCCCCCACCTGGAGGGAAATAATACACTGGGTCCGGCTTAGAGGTCACCTCTCCAAATGAATCTCAGTCCAAAATGAAATACTTGGTCCGACTCCCAGTTAAGTTCTGGACCATAGCAAAATGTTTGAAACTGGTAAGTCCTAACCAAGTCCCTGTGTGGCACGTTGACTGTGCCTGCTGGAATAACTGTTGAGATGGGGCACTTCCTTCTCCTAGGCAGTTCTTCAGCCTCTCCAACTGTTCTTTGAAAATCCAGTCCTCCAACATCTCCTCTATAATGTCCCAAATCCTTTCTGGCACATAAGGATAGTTCAAGTTTGGATATTCTACCCTCAGCCTCCTGTGAACCCACCTTTCGGCCTGACTCCATTCGGGCAGGTCCCTCATGCTGGTTCTCCTGGCTTGTACCATAGGTAGCCATATCCCCTGTCGATATTTGAGGTTTAACGGGTCATTTGGGATTAACCCATCCATCCGGGTTAGGAGGGTCTTGGCCCAGACTGGGAATTGCAGGGTGTTATCACCGAAGATGATAACTGGGCAGTGGTAGGGCCTAGGGATTACCCTAACCACCATGTGGTCCTGGAACTGGAACTGGCAGCTGACATATTTTTCCTCATCTGGCTCCCTTTGGTTCTGTGGGTCACCAACCTTTCCACTGCCTGACACTAGTGCAGGTACAGACTCAGGGCCACTCTTCACGGATCTAAATTTGCTTCTGGCACCCGAGACAGGCTCCGGTTTGCTGGATAATGCCTGTGGGCCACTGCCAAACAGGGGCCATGGTGAGGGTCCTCTGGGCCCTGGAGGAACCCCAACCAGTTGTCTGAGACCCCTGCCCCTCCCTCTGCCAGTGGGATAGCCGATAGCAGATGGCGGAGAGTTGGGCAGGTGGCTGTGCTCCCCATCACCTTTGTCCGTCTCTGGTGCATCTGCACTCTCTTCTTCAACAGCCTCCACTATCACATCTGGGGATTCACTTCAGGTTTCATCCACCTGGACATGTGTGCTCTCTCCCAGGAACAGTCTCTCAAACCCCTCCTAATCCCCACTGGCTGGTGACCACAGGATGAATAAGCTGGCAGTGGAACTGGGAGCATACATCCCCCTACATGGCACTGGTGGACTAGGTAAGTAATAGGAGCATATGAGCAGCCTGGTCACTGCCTCTCCCATAAATCCACACCTCACACAACGTTCATGTTCCTTGCATTTTCCCCCAGCCTTCCAAAGCCAGGAGAGAAGTGAGGCTGGAACTGTAGTCAGGGCTTCCTCCTGAGGGGTTGCTTCAGGCCTCTCTTCACCTCCCCCTGCTACTACTAGCTGCCAGTCCATGTGGATGCCTGCGCTTGCTTTTCCTTCCTTCCCAGTCCCACAGTCACCTGGAGCCCAAAGCTCTTTTGCTCCAAAAATGATGTACTCTATTTCATTTGCCTGCTACTGAATAACACTCCCACAGTGATCTCTCTTGCTCTGTTCTGGTTATCGCTATTCTCCTTTTCTGCTCTGCCAATGCTGGTCTCACTCCCTCAGCTCACTCGCTCTGATCCCCAAGATGACGTTTCCTCATGCAGCTACTTTAGCTCCCTTTGCCCATCCTTCAACCAGGACCTTTCCTGAGGGTCACGTGACCAGCAAGTCATGCATGCTCAACATATTAGCAGGCCAGGCCTAATGCCTGCTCCAGGCCTACTCCACAGCAATTTGAAGTGCACGACAGGGCCCAACCAGGCCTGGAAGCCTGCACACCGCAGACCCCAAGGCTCATGGTCTGCTGGCAATTCCTGAGGTTCCGGGAACATTCTGGACGAGCCCCCACAGTGTAACCTTTCCCTTTCTTTCCTGTCTAGGGGCATACTTAGAAACATCGCAGGTGGTCTGTGTGACAGGACTCACCATCTGCCATTATGTGTATATAATTTTGATATAAATATATGTTTTTGAATTCGGCTTATGAAACATGGCAGTCAGCAAAAGGCATCCTGGGACATTAGATTTTTGAAAATGTTCTCTCTGAGTGGAAGGAAACAGTTAACTTTAAAGAACACTAACACATGCCTAACAAAACCTGTGTGGAAATCATTAAAGTCATGTTCTCAGAGAGTTGGTGCTCTGAAGTGAAAATATTGCCTTTTTACGAGGTGACAGGAGGAATAATGCTTCCTAGTCAGTCTATGTCAAAAATCTCACGATGTTGAGAGATGGTTCTCAGAATGTTTCTCTGAAAGATCAAAGGGGCATTGTAACCTGCCATAAACCATACTCTGATGAAGACAGTCTGTCTTGTTTTAATTAAAATATTGCTATCGTTGCAAATTTGAAACAGGCAGTAATCTGAAACATTTGGTTATACACTGGTCATGTTACAAATTAATTACAGGGCTAAGAGTGACCTTATGTGCTGTGACATCACAAGGAGGGTGGAACTTTATCTTTGATACTGGTGAAGCCTGCTGAAGGGACCAAGACACTTTTTGTTTTGGACTTCTAAGGAACACTTTGTTTCCTGGACTCAAGAGAGACCACTTCTGCTGGCCTGGTGGCACTAAGGGTTGAGGCGTGGATGCCACACCTCGTTTCACACTGGCAACCCGGGTTCGATGATGGACTCGGGCCGCCGGGGGGTCGGCAGGGGAAGAGAGGGATTGAGCGCCCAATGGTGGCTCTCCCTCTCTGGGGAGGGTTGCAGGTCTGTCTCACTGCTATATCATCACCTTCTGAGTGAACCTGGGATTGGCGATGCAGATCGGGACACACAGCGGGAGGGGCAGCACCAGCCGAAAGCCCGTGAAGGAGTTGCGTCTCGACGCATGCCTCCTCATTGGCTCTCCCACTGTGCCAGCGACTGCGGGGGTAGGATTTCACCAGAACAGGAGAAAATGGAGCCCATCACTCCTAGGTGATGACTCCTCTGAAGCCAGACCGCATCACCAGCATTCAACAGGGCAGACTCCGCTGTATCCCGCACGCTCAACTGTTGCTAGGGGAAGGCTTGGGGATCTCTTCCCCTGCCCCACCTTGGGGGGTATACCAGGTTACCTAAGGGTCTCTGAGCGAATGGACACTGTAGGAGCAAACTTAAGCAGTTTTGTCTGACAACGAGGCAGTTAAAAAAGTGCATGCAGGAGCATGTACGCAATATAAAAAATCTATGCATGGACAGTCCAGTGGCTGCACACTTTTTTTATGAACACAATAGTGACACAACAACCCTTAAATTCATGGGCATAGAAAATGTTAAAATGGGCTCACAGGCTGGTGACAGGTTACAAAGGCTCCAGCAAAGAGAGAGACCTTTTGGATTTTCTCATTAGGAGCACTGCATCCAACAGGTTTAAATCAATGAATTGATTATAAACCATATTTATAAAAATTTATAAAAATATATTGGTTGGAAAACCTGACTTGATGCAGTCACTATGAGAGGATTCAATCTTAAGGATTCACTAGTGGAGATATAATACAACTTGTGATTTGGTATTTTATTATTCTACTTTTGTGCCTTATAACCTTTGTGCTTTATTATTAATAAATCACATTTCTAATTTCAGCTGAGAGACATGGTGAGCACAGACCTTTTCTACTCTGCAATTTGGAAGATGCAGCTCCCCCATGAGTCTCTGTTGTTCACTCATCCCAAGGCTAATTTTGTCTGCATTTACATTTATTTGTGCTAGAATTATGTCTGTTTTGAAGACAACATGGGGAAAAAAAAGAGGATGATAATAAAAGAAATGTCATCACTCTAAATGTGACGTGTAGCCACAAAATATCTGATATTTGGTTATCTTTATATAATTTTTTTTTTATGTATATCAGATAATTTGATATGATGAATTAAGATCACTAAACCCCTTTTTTGTTCTAAATAATGCCAGACATTCTATATTCAATTCACCCTATTATGTGTTAAATTGACAATATGTATTGAATTGTCGTTGTTCTAACATACTAACATACTAAAATGCCAGCAGAATAGGCCTATCGGTCTTTTGCGTCTGCTCGTTTGGTCAGCCCCCACCCTCGAAGTTGACCTTGCTGCCCCCCTCGCCCTCTCGGGCTTCTCCCTTCCCAGTCCCGGATATTCTCGCTGCACTGGACTTTGCTTCCAGAACCCTTCCCCTTTACCTGTCCCACCCCCTCTTGAACCCCTCCACTGTCTCTGCCTCCACCAGCTCCCCAGGCAGCGCATTCCATGGCTCCACCACCCTTTCAGTGAAATAGCACCTCCTCCTTTCTCCCCTGACTCTCCCCCCCCAGCTTCCACCCATGCCCTCTAGTTGCCCCCCCTTTCATTTGGAGAACCCTGACTTCGCCTCCCCATTTACCCCTCTCATGTACCTGAATACCTCTATCATGTCCCCCCGTCTCTTCTCTCTTCTCTCTTCCAATGTGTACACATTAGCTCCTCAAGCCTCTCCCCATAGGTCCTGTCCCCCAAGACCCAGATCATTTTGGTTGCCCTCCTCTGGACCCTCTCCAGGAGTTCAATGTCCCTCTTTAAAGTGTGGCCTCCAAAACTGCATGCAGTACTCGAGGTGCGGCCTCACCAAGCAGTTGTACAGAGGTAGGATCACTTCCCTTCTTCTGGAGGTGATCCCCCTAGCGATGCATCCCAGCATCCTGTTGGCCTTGGCTGCTGCCCTCCTACAAGTCTCCGAGTTGTTCATCTTGACATCCACCACCACCCCCAGGTCCCTCTTGGCCATCGAGACTTGTAGCATCCCTCCCCCCAGGGTGTACACTTGGCCCGGGTTTCTGGCTTCCAGGTGCAGTACCTTGCATTTCCCTGCATTGAACCTCAGTTTCCACTTTCTAGACCACCTTTCCAGAGCCTCCAGGTTCCTCTTTTTTATTTTTCATGCATTATTACTTTTCTTTTTCTTTTGAGAAAACTTTAATAAGAATACTGGTTTAATTCTTTGCTCAGATTAAGTTCTTGATACTGAATGGAAAATTTATGATAATTATGTAGTCATAATTAAGTACTACACCAAATATATGGTGGTAAATGTAACCTAAGTAATTAATTGTTTGATGGCTAATTAATGACAATATAAATTATCATCTGTAACACCAACAGTTAGCCTCCTGATGAAGCTCATTGGAGCGAAGCGCCGAGGCTGTTGGGTAATTCCCAGTACCTGTATGTCCATGCAGCAATAAAGCTTTTGATCTTTCATTACAAATGGGGTGTTTATTTCTAACTTTTTGGGATCTATAGCACCTTGTCTGTGCAGGATGACTTGTTTGTTTTTTGAATTGTTATCTTTAGGTGTGCCTCACCTTTGTCCTAGCACTCGAAAGTGCTGTGAGTGTTGTGGAAAACTGTTTGTTTTGTGACTCAAGATTGGTAGTTTGCTCGGACCCAAAACAAACAGGAGGGTGTCCCTGTTTGTCTCCTGTTCACGAATCGCACTTAAAGGTTAGGCACTGTGGTAGCAGAGGGCCTGACCCCAGGAGTGGGTTTGTGACAGTCTGGGCAGGAAGAAAGGAGCACTCTCAAAGTGCTAACATACAAGACATTGTATACACTGGACCAGGGAAAATTGATGGTCTCTACCTGCTGCTGTCTTCAAGATGCTGGATTACCTCCTCATTCTCAGCAATGGATCCACTCCCTGCACCAACCAACCAGATCTGGACCTCCCTCTTCTCTCTTGGAGGTCCTGCGGAGTCCCAGCAGCCCCCAGAGGCTGGATTTGTTCCCCTGGAATACAACTCGTGACACATTAATCAGACTGCAAATAGGGGGGGGGAAATTTCATTTTATTAGATCCCCCCTCTACAATCAAATAAAGCACAAACCACTGTTTCCCCCAACTGACTTTATTTTCACCTGCATGGTATATGATTCCAGCTATACAGATGTCATCATTTCTTCTTAGAAATTAATTAACTCCATGGGGCTACAACTTTATACACATTGGCTGGACATATCAAACAGCAGAACCATTACTTCAGCATACACCGGAAGGATTCTCATCTCCTACCCTTCCTCTCTTGGGTGATCTACCCAAGACCCTGGAACCCAGATCCTTGCAATCTCCTGGCATATAAGGATCCAGTAAGTCAAGCCTTTCTCTTACTTTTACCTGTGGGTCCCTTTTCCTCTGTGACACTGGTCATCCTCCCTTTCTCCGGTGTGAGAAAGCGAGCTGCCTCCCCCACCTGGACCCCTGTGCAAACCGACCTAAACCACAGGGCATCCAGGATTTTTCCTGACGACCCAGGCCCTGACCCACTTTCCAACAGGTGGCTCTGACAATCAGAACTGAGGCCTCTCCTGCCACTGATTACTTGTCTCCGACTCAGTCCTCCATGACCCCCAATTTACTCCGGGGTTGTTCTGCTGTCACCACCTCCTTCCTACAGGGAGCCCCTGCCAGGCCCATATCCCTTACAAATGGTCCCTGGACTTGAATTCAGTACCAGCATGTGGACCACCTTTCAAGGGCTACCATTTCTTTGGGTCCGCACTCCCCCCCGCACCTTAACGTATGGCACCCCAAGGCCTGTTCCTCCAAACAGGCCCCTTAAACAGATGAAAGGCTCCCCGGCTCCCTCAACCCCCCAGGCCACCCTGCCACATCAGGTATGAGAGGAACCCCTGCCACCGGTTCCCCTCTTGAGAGGGCCCTGCCAGCCCTCCCAGCCCTGGCAACCTGGGAAAACACCAACGGGCTTTTTAAGGGCTCCTACATCTCTTTTTGGCCTTGCTAAAAACCTCCCTAATGCCCTAGCCCCCCACGACGCAGGACCTGGCTACCTGTATCTCCACCAGAGCTCCATAACCCCCACTCCTCGTCAGCCACAGCGCACGAAACCGTCCTGACTACACTTGCATTCGAGGGTTTCCCCACTGGCCCTCCTGGACTGCTGAGCTCCCTCATTTGCTCACCTATCCTGGTCCTGGTTCTACTCTCCAGCCTACCCCCTCCAGCCCCAAGCCTAATGCCTGGGCTGGAAAAGGCCCCACTACTTCCTGTCAGCTCCCTTATATACCCTATTTCTGCCCTTTGCTGCCACCTTGAGGTATCCAGAGCAATAACCACCAGAGCACTAAACCCATTTCCTAGCTCGGGGGAGGGGGGAGAAGGGGGAAAAGGATGCCTAAAACATGGGGAATATAAGCCCTACTTTTACAGGCAGCTTACACAAAGATTCCAAAAATGACTTGCAGTTTTGCATGCTTTTATTTACTTATTTATTTATTGAGATCTAGGGAGTACACCTTTGAGCTGGAAGCTCGTTTACAAAGGTTCCACATCAGTAGAAAATAACAAATTACAGAAAAATTCAAACAAAAACATATGACAGTACTTGAATTTTGAAAAATGGGACCATACAAAAATATAAGTGCAGTGAAAATCTGAAACAGTTAATAATACAGGTCAGTATAGGGTTGTATACAATGTGAGAATAGAGCTGTGGTACTTAAACTACTAAGCAGAATAACATTTCATTGTAAAAGTATAGGGAGGGACACGGTATTCAGAGAGATGTATGGATGGAAATAAGTGCAACAAGGAGTAAAAAGGGAGATGAGCTAGGGCTCACCAGGGAGGGGGGTTGGGAGGTAGGAAGGGAGAAGGAGAAGAGGGTGGGAGGAGGGTAAGGAAAAAGGAAACAGGCTAAGCAGTCGCAGCTGCTCAAGTTGGCCAGCAATCACAGCTATTCCGACAGGGGAGGTGTTGGTGGAGTTTTCTTTTAAATGACCCCAACTTGGGCTGATTGGTTATGTCTGGGGAGAGTTTAGTAAGCCAAAAAGGGGCACGGTACGTGGATGTCCTTTGGACCTGCGAGGTGCGAAAGAAGGGGACAATAAGAGATTGTCTGGTACTGCTTCTTGTGCAGTGGGGGGTTGGAGGCTATAACGAAGAGCTTCTGGATGGCTGGGGGAGGAGGGGAATCCTAGACAGGTTTTTTTTTCCAGAGTAGACATACAGTACTTGGTATTGTACTCTGCCTTGAAGGTTTAGCCAGTTAGTTTGCACATATAGGTCACAGGTGTGGGTTAGGCGATTAGCACCTAGGAGCAGTCAACAAGATTTATTTAGGGCAACAGAAATTCTTTTCGGGGTGGAGTCTGGGGCAGCACCATAAACTACTAAACCATAATTTCAATGATGGACAGAATGAAGCTTTTTATGGTGAGAGACAGGGCATCGTGGAACAGGTAATATCGGTTCCTGTATAGCAGGCCAATTCTTGGGTTGACTACCTTTACAATTTGTTCTGTTTGCTGAGCAAATGAAAGAGAGCTGTCCAGGCTGACACCAAGATATTTGAAGGTTTGAATTTGTTCTATTGGGGTAAAAAGGTTATGGCGGATTGTCAGTTGAAAGTCTTTATACTTGTTGTGGGGGTTCACAAATAACATTGATTTCGTTTTTTACGTTGGTTGTGGCAATACAGGATTTCAGAGGTATGTCACTGCCGAGCCCATTGCAGTTCACAGAACTAGGGACTTGGCAGTCTACCCCAATGACCACTCGGTGTGGTCCTGACGCAACTTTCTGCTCAGTGGGCTGAACAGTCATGCACTTCAAAGGATTAAAGTTGCTATAATCCGAGAGGGCTTCAGCCCTTTGATTTGCATGACCATTCAGCCCACCAAGACATGCAGCAATTTGTGTGCTGCCTTGCTCACCAGTCCTGGTGGCGATTAAAAATTCCAAAGAGGGAGGACCTCATGACCACAAAAGTGGCCTCTGCAACTGGTAACTCTACCCGGTGCCAAGCTGCCGCTGAGCCCGTGCAGCCATTCCAAGGACAGCTGACACCGTGAGTAATTTAAATACCAGTTCCCTCCATTCATGTCTGCCAGCAAGAGGGATCTGCACCTGTTGCGCAGATCTTGGATGATTGGCGGAGAAAGTGCAAGCATGTTGTGCACCATGCGGGTCCTGTAATGTGGCTTTCTATCGTCGAGTGTGACCATTAGTGCCCCCAAACACTCACCCAATTGACACTCCTGTGTCTTGGTGTCTTGTGCTAATTCTTGCCCCCCCCCAGGTGTCAGCGTGGCTCAGTTGGTAGCACATCCGCCTCTGGACCAGAAGGTCGTGGGTTCTTGTCCCACACTAGGATTGGACTTGCACCTAAAAATCGCTGGCATCTGAGTGCAGTATTGGGGGGTGCTGTACTGCTGGGGTGTGCCGTCCTTCGGATGAGACGTTAAACGGGGTCCCTTCTGCCCATCCTGGTGTTGTCCTGGTGGGTGTCCAGGTGGAAGTAAAAGAACCCAGGGCACTCTTCGCAAAGAGTAGGGAACATTCCGGTGTCCTGGCCAACATTCCCCTTCCCATAAACTGGTTCTTGCAATTATCCAGGCTGTGTGTGGGTGATGATGTGCGATATGGCCGCCACCACACATTCAGTCACTTCACTACCAGTCTAGCATTGCTTGTAAAGCGATTTGGATGTATGAAAAGCACTATATAAATGCTGATTCTTCTTCTTCTTCTTCTTCTTCTTCCCCCATACATCCAGTGCCCATCCTCAGGAGTCGTGGTGGTGTGGATAATGTCCTGAGTTCAACCCCCCCCAAGTCATGACAGCCTGTCTCCCCCCGCCCATGTCCGCTCCTGGTCTTCTGAAGTCTCGGAGCACAGCAGGTCACAGATCAGCAAAACTTCAAGTGCAAGAGAGGTCCGACCCACTGTCAAGCATTGCAGAGCACTAAATCTGTCCCGCCTCTTAGCTGAGCTAGCTCATACAGACTGGTCGCCTATCTGCTCTGCACCCTCAATTGATGTGGCCCTCAGCTACTCTGTTCCAAATTCCTAGGCATTTGGACTCAGCATGCCCGCCCCCTCAAATACACAAGGGTAAGAGGATCCCACCTTCCTTGGGTCACTGTCAGTCTACTGGCCTGCATGCGCACTCGTGACCAAGCCTGGAAAGCCCATAAGGCTTCCAGCTCCTATGCAGATCTCCTTAGATACCACTACCTTAGGAACACACGCATCAAAGCCACCAGATATGCCAAAGCCAAATACTTCTTCCCCTTTTTAACTCCAATTTAAGCCACCCTTCCAAATTTTGGAAGGTTGTTCAATTCCTCTTCTCGCCTCCTACTCAGCCCCCCATGCCACTCCTCAAGGCAGGTAGTTCCACCCTGATAGAAACCCTCCCCCGTGGCTGTAACATTTAACGCCTTTTTCACTTCCAGTGCCTCATCACTCCTTTCTACTCTCCCTTCCTCCTCTTCCACCACTACCCCCATGACCCCGAAGTTCCAACCCCTTCCCTTAAGTATGCCAGTTAACTATTCCAACCCCGTCATTTCTTCCTAAGCTGGTATCCCTCTTCTTGCCTTTGTCTCTCCTTTTAAGTGAACATTCTGGCTGTACCCAGTTATGAGCCTATCTGTTGTAAAGGCCCTCTCACTCAAATGTTGATGTACATATGTATATTTTTCTTCTTTGTATAATATTGCATTATGTTTTACCATGTTACTGTACTATGATTTTTGTATGACCAGGTCCATCTTGCAAATGAGCCCTTCTCAATGGTGCCCGCCTGGATAAATAAAGATTTTGATTGATTGACTGATTGATTGACCCCCCCCACCAACTCTACCATAGTCCCTCCTTTCTCCTTTTCATCCATCTCCCCAACTGAAGCCCATAAAGCCCTCCTAGCCCTAAACCCTTGCAAGGGTAAGAGCCCCAATGGGCTCAATTCTAAGCTCCTTTATCTCTCTACCCCCGCGATCTCCTCCCCTCTTGCCGCACTCCTAAACCATTCATTCTCTCGTGCCTCTGTCCCTTTGGCCTGGAAACTCTCAACTGTCATCCCTCTCCCTAAAGGTGGTGACCCCACCAACCTTGGTAACTATCACCCGATCTCTCTACTCCCCATCCTAGTTAAGTTACAAGAGCACATTGTGCTTTCCCAACTCTCCCCCTATCTTGACTCATCCTCCTTTTTCACCCCGTTCCAGTCTGGCTTCTGAAAGTCACTCTACTACTACCTCACTCCTTCAGCTCACTGACTCCATCCTCACCAGTATGGATCAGGGGCAGATCACTTCCACAATATCTGTTGACCTGGCTATGGCCTTCTGCACAGTTTCACACTCCCTTCTACACAAACTAAATGTCACTGGACTATCCACTTCAGCCACTGCCTGGTTCTGACCAACCTAGAAGGTAGGTCACAATCAGTCAAGACAGGAGACTCCCTTTCCTCTCCCCTCCCCATCAATACTGGAGTCCAACAGAGCACAGTACTTGGCCCAATCCTATTTTCTATCTTCTTAAATGACCTACCTGCTGTCTGCTCATCAGTAGCCGTACATAAGTATGTGGATGACACCGTCCTATACACCTCAGGTCCTTCCCAATCAGAGGTGGCAGTAAGACTTTAGCAGGATTTACACAAGGTGCAGAACTGGTTCCACTCAAACCAGCTGTTCCTAAATGCCAAAAAGACTATCTCCATGACCTTTGGCACAAGGCAGAGACTCTAGACCCCACACCCCCGCGATCTTCCATACCCTGGATGGGACATTAGAGAACATCACCTCCTTTAGGTACCTTGGGGTCTGGCTAGACCAGCATCTAGACTTTTCTGTACATGTGAATGCGATACATACATACATACGAACATATAAAGAAGCCAGCAGAAGAAGGCCATTTAGTCTATCAAATCTGCTCGTATTGCAGGGTCCACACCTTGAGCTAATGTCCCTGCCTTCCCTTCCCACTCCTTCCATCCACCCTACCCATGATTCTTACCTTCCCCCATGCCTATCCCAGTCTCTCTTAAAGCTGCCCATTGTCTTCAACCAGATGACCTCTTCCAGCAGTGAATTCCAAGTGTCCACTACCCTCTCTGTGAAGAAGTGCTTCCTGACCTCCCTTCTAAACCTCCCACCCTCCAGCTTAAGACTGTGCCCCCTCTTCTTATGGGTGCCACTCAGCTTAAACAGACTCTCCTTATCAACCTTATTTATCCCTTTCAAGTACTTGAAGGTCCCAATCATGTCCCCTCTCTCTTTCCTGTCTTCCAGGGAGTACATGTTTGGTGCCCTCAACCTCTCCTCGTATGCCTTACCTTGCTGACCCACTGTTATCTTTGTAGCACTCCTCTGGACCTTCTCCAGCAGGTTAATGTCCTTTTTGAGGTGTGGGCACCAGTACTGAACTCCATACTCTAGATGTGGCCTTACCAGTGACCTGTACGAGGGCAGTATAACTTCCTCTCACCTACTACTGAACCCCCTAGATATGCATCCCAGCATCTTGTTTGCCTTTGCTGCAGCTTTCTTGCACTTTGTGGAGTGCATCAGGTTACTAGTGATCATCACTCCCAGGTCCTTCTCCTCCTCTGATGCAGATACTCAGACTCCACCCAGGTAGTACTCTGTCCTGGGATTCTTGGCTCCAATATGCATAAACTTTGCATTTCTTGGCGTTGAAGCCAAGCTGCCAGATACTGGCGCATTATACAGACATAGTTTCACCAAGCTGCATCGATAGTAAATTTGTCAATTGGCATTACAGTGACAGCACAATGCCGACAGTCGGCATTGTGCCGTCAGTAGAACAAAGTGTTTTGTGTGGGGGCCTTCGTCCCCCACATTTTAAGATAATTAACTCTGAGTCGGAGTTGTTTCGAGGAGGGGGCAAAATCACTGGAGAAAGCAGTGTCAGTGTACCGCAGACTATTACAGCGAACTGACAATTTTGTTGCTGTAATGGTCTTCACGGTATTTCTGTCGCTGTTTCAATGGTGTACCTACAGAAACTGTGACTGTATTCCACTACAAGCTCACTGCGCAAAATTGTACAGAAAATGATCCTCTCCACTTTTGACTATGCTAATATAGCCGACAGTGCTGCTCTCAAGTCCTCCCTTGCCAGACTGGACACCCTCTTTCACTCCTTCTGTCGTTTCCCTCTATCCTTCTCCCCCAAAGGACCCACCACGGTGACCTCTACAAAGCCCTCTCCCTTCCATCTCTGGAATCCAGATGCCTCACCCATTCTGCTAGCTTTGCAGAAAAATTCTGGTTCAAGTCACTACCTTCCTACCTCAGGTCTACTCTCTCTACCCCCACCCTTCCCTCCTACTCTCTCTGCACTACCAGTCAGAGTGAGATACCTGGCTCTCCCCCCAAAGGTCCACCACTGCAGGTCAGTCCACCTTCTCATACCACTGCCGTAATCTGTGGAATGTCCTCCCCCCTCCATCCGAGATGCACCAACTCAAGCAGCCCTTTCATCTCTGCTCCATATCTACATCTCCCCAGTCTGTGCCTACTTCTAACTCCTATCTCTGCCCTTGGAACTATCCACCTCTCAGACTGACAATTCCTTCTGTTCCCAGCCTTACCTTCAGCTACACCCTTAGTTTAAGTCTCACCACACGGTGGCTCAGCCCTGATCTACTTAGAACATGATTGTCCCTAACTCACCTACCCCCAAGTTTAGGACCCATCCTCCTCTTAGGCTGGCAACCTTGTTCCTTTCCATACCTTCTGCTACATCTTAAGTCTTCTCTCACCACACTATACCTTCTGCTACACCCTAAGCCTACCTCTAAGCTAAACCCTAAACCTATTCTCACCATGACGTGCCCAGCTTTGCCTCGCTGCTATGTTCCTGGAACATCCCACTGAAATTGCTCAGCACTGGGTTGCCACCCACTGCCAGATACTTATGTGTCTAGGGCACTGCTATTTTTGTGCTGTCACCTATTGTTATTGTGTGCTATTTGTAGATTGCAAGTTTATGTATTCTATGCAATATTGCTAATCTAGTGCTGTATCTACTGTTATTATATGAGAACTGTTTATCCCTGAATCTATCGTTATTGTATGTGAACTGTTTATTCCCTCCCCCCTCTCCCCAGGATACAACTGGAAATGAGCAATCCTGCTCAATATGCCAATAAATAAATATATAAACAAAATAAAGTTTTACTAACTTATAGTGCTGTCTATCTGGACAGTGTAGTGATCTATATTACAGACTGGGAAAGTCACATGGAACATTTGGTAAAGGTTCTTGGGTAAAGTCAGAAACCAGGCCTTATCATTAATCCAACAAAATGTGACTAGTGATTCAGGAGACTCCCCACCTGCATCATTTGTTGGGTAATAGGTTTACAGGTTCATAGGTAATTCTCAAGTTCTGAAGACAATTTGTCCTTAATGAACTCGCCACCTGATTGCTCTATTGGTGGTACATGAATTTTGTATTTCCCATATGTTCATCCAATTTATATTTAAAACTTCCCATAGTCTCACTATCGACTACATGTCTAGGTAATTAATTCCAGCTTTAATGGAAAACTAAAACCTGATGTGTTGAAGTTGGAAAAAGTAGTCGACAGTCCACTATCCCCACACAAAGATGTATGTAAGAGCCAGCCCAGTGGCACAGAGAGCTGAGACGCTTAGTGCCTTACCTCTCCCACACTGGCAGCCCGAGTTCGGGAATGGACTCAGGTCATCAAGGGTTGGCTGGGAAGAGAGAGGATTGAGCATCTTGAGGACTTGCTGTACTCTCCCAGGTGGGGAAGCCTAGGGATAGAGCAGGTCAGGGAGGCAATGTAAGGGAGGGTCTGTGGAGAAGGTCAGATGGGTGCACCTTCATGCACAAGTCTAACACACACAGATGAGGGTGGGACCAGAAAGAAATGGAAAAGGAACGCCGGGGGGCTTCATGAAGTCCAGCCCAGCTGTCTCTGCACCCATGTCGCCACTCAGTGCACGTCTTGGTCCAACTCAGATTTGTGTACTGGGGGATGGCCCTCCTCCTCCAACCCTGCCATGAGAGGGCAACTCGTGGGGAGAAAAAAACCCATCCAAGCACGCAGCTGAGGGAAGTGGTTCACTGCTCTGGGGGGCTGGGAACTGGGCTGATGCAGCCACCCCCAGGATGAAAGAGACAGAAAACCCTATATAGAAAGAAAAAAAAAAGACGCACGTAACATCATTTCAGGTATGGTGGGTTACTATAGGCGTTTTGTCCCGAACATTTCTGAACTTGCAATCCCATTAACAGAATTAATTAAAAGTGTCAGCCAAATTAGGTAAAGTAATCTGGGAAACGCAATTAGACTTTCTGTGCTATCAAGGCACTGTTATGTTCTGCTCCTGTTTACAGTTCTGAGTTCTCACAGCCTTTAATGATACAAATCGATGTCTGAGAAAACAGGTACATAGACACTGACAGCAGAAAAGAGGCTCTTGGCTCATTCAGTCTGCCCAGAATATGCTAATATGCCCAGGGGTTCAGTTAATTTATTTTTAGTGGAGGTCTAAAACTTGTACGAGTCGAAATCTGCAAGTCATTCCAAGTTATTGGAAGTCAAAATACTTCCAGAATCCCACTTGTGGAGGTCAATATTCTAGGGAGCACCAATTGCTGGATGTTAACATAATATATTCATAGTAAAATATAATTTCTTTTAGAAAAAATCCATCATATCTGACTTTCAGTCCTACAATTTTTGAAGTAATCAAATTTTTGGTTTCACATTTGGAAGTCAATGACTTCCTCCCCCTTAATTTTGGAAGTTTTTGTCTTATTTTTGGAAGCCAAATAGTCCAAAAATGGAGTTAACTGAATCCCTGACTGTAGCCATCCAGTCTGTCTCAGAATATGGTACTGGGGCTGATCTGAGTTAGAAGGTTGTAGGAGATGAACATCCAATCCTATACATAAACTAAAAGTTGCAAGACAATGCAAATACTCTACCTAAGAAAAAGAGTGTTTAATAGCCTAATGAGCAATCAAATCATTAAAGTATTACCTGCTAGGGGCAGAGTGTTTGTTTGGTAACTGACCATTATACACTGTGGCCCAGATATTTATTTATTTATTTATTTTATTTATTTATTTAAAGTTTCGGAATTACAACCTTTGAGTCAGAGACTCCTTTGCAAAGGCTCCACGTCAGGGCAAACAGACAATAACAACAAATAAGTAGTAATAAGGTACCAAGGAGATAACAGGAAGACAGGAGACATTAATCCAAGCTTGGGTAGATTACAGTTTGGGATTGCTTTTGCTGCCCAGGTTTGAATGATATTACACAATTTAAGAACTAGAATACTTTGCAGAAGCTTTGTACATGTTGTGGTTGAAGACCTCGTCTTCAGGTTGATGAACAATGAACAATGAACAATGAACAATGAATACGATAACTTAGCAGAAGCATTTTACATTTTGCAGTCAAAAGACCTTGTCACTGGTGGGATAACCAAAGAAAAACTTGATTAATTTCCAGACGCTATTCAAAAGGGTTGCGCCATGCCCAACAGGGATGCGCCAGTGCAAGTCCGAAAATGCGCCATTCTGTGATATTCAGCAGGAGGCAGATGCACCCCCCAAATCACAATGTGCAAGAGCAGAATTATAATGAATGCATGCGAAACTGAAGGGGGAGGAACCATGCATAAATGGCGCAGTGCGATATTCAACAACATACACCATGCGCAATAGGGGAACAAACAGAAGTTGCACGATAGCGGAAATTATCCAAAATAAAAAGGAACAAGAGAGAGGTGCAAGAACGCTACAGGGAAGCCACATGTTGGTGAACTGCAGGCAGCCACACAGGCACACAGAAACTGGGAGCAGGACTGGGCAGGAGCAGGACAGAGCACCTGGAACCACCAGGAACAGGGAAGGTGTGAGGAGCCTGTGCCACAGTGCAGGACAAAAGGGAGAAGTGCCACACAGCACTGAGGGCATAGATAGTGGGCAGTACGGCCACTACAGGGAGATGTTCCTGGTGCAGGGGGAGTAGCAGCAAGGACAGTGGGGGAACAGAGAAACAGCTGCCGGGGGGGGTTACACAAGCCAGGGACATGGCCAGTGCCACCATCCAGATGGAGGCAGTTATGAGGGGGGTGAGAAGGCAGGCAGCAGGGGGGCACGGCCGTGGAACGGCTCGTCGGCGGTATGCCCCCAACAGGCAGTACCGAGCCTGCACCAGCTTCGAGCTGTACACTGATACTGAGATCATGGGCCAGTACCGCCTGAACCGGGTGATCTTGAGGCGGCTCTGTGAGCTGTGCAGTGATGTGATGAAGGCACCCACACGACGGAGCCATGCTCTGTCAGTGGAGACCAAAGTGACAGTTGTCATGTGCCTGCTCACCACAGGTACCTTCCAGAGACCAACAGGGGACACAACAAGCATAACCCAGTCGGCCACTTCATGCCTCCTCACCCAATTCCTCAGTGCACTGCTGCCACATGCTGTGGAGTACATCCGTTTCCCCAGCACACCGGCGGAGTGCACAGCAAACAGACAGGAGTTCCACAGGGTAGCACGTATGCCTGGTGTGCTCAGGGCAATAGACTGCACCCATGTGGCCATCCGCACGCCACCTGGCCCCGAAGGGGCCATATACATGAATTGGAAGGGGTATGCAAGCATCAACTGCCAGGTGGTGTGCGATGCCAGGGGGTGCATAATCAATGTCTGTGCCACACACCCTGGGGGAGCACATGATGCCTTCATCTGGCACCAGTCCGCACTGTGCCACAGGTTTGAGAGTGGGGACATCCCCACTGGCCACCTAGTGAGTGAGTATGCAAATCACACAGAAAGACATGGATCTTGGGAGGGGCATAGTCAGAGGTGACATGGGTATTCGTCTAGATGGCCCATGGCAGGGCGATGCTGATCACCAAACTAATGTCCACCCTCTACACACAGGTGACAGTGGATACCCACTCCATCCCTGGCTGTTCACACCATACCGGCAGCCCGCGACCCCATTGCAGCAATGCTACAATGAGGCACATGCCACCACATGCAATGTCATCAAGCGGGTGTTCAGGATGCTGAAGGCACATTTCCGTTGCCTGGACACATCTGGCGGTGCCCTACAGTGCAGCCCCTCAAAGGTCTGCGGGCTATTCCTGGCCTGTTGCATCCTGCACAACATGGCCAATGACTGTGGGATAGCCGTACAGGTTGAAGAGGGGGACAGCGATGGGGACGATGAGGATGCTGGTGAAGATGGTGTTGGGCAGCCCCTTGGTCGAAGGGACCCCCAACTGATCCAGATGGCACAGCTGCACCGGGACACCATCACAGAGGAGCACTTCAACCAACCCAGGTAAGTCATGGGGCCATGTGCAACCACCAGTGGCAAGGGCACAACCCACAAACATGCATGGACAAACCCCAAGGGTGCATGTCGTTAAGGGAATTGGCCGAGTATGGAACCGTACATGCCGTCAGGGGTGGGCAAGGTCTAACACTGCAGGTGGTTACACACACACACACACACACACACACACACACGCACACACACACCACAAGACATGCACAAAGGGTAGGAGGCACGCCGACCCCAACCGCACCCCTAACCACACACACGTCCACAGACCACCACGCCTAGTGCCTGTCATTGTGCGTGTGTCAGATGCTGGGCACCATTGCACAGTGGTGGACAGCACAATGCAGGCATCATCATGCACACGCCACAGCAGACAGCAGCCAGGAGGGTGTGCAGATGTAACGTGCACTGCACATTGAACAACACAATGCATGCAGGGCAGCATCAGACAGTAGCCGTGGTGAGAGACAGGTCAGTCACGCGCCACAGTGCCACGGCTGCCACGGATGCGTGGGCGGCCCCACCGAGACCTGTCAGCAGTGTCAGACTGACCAATAGCCTCATGGGGTGGCACCGACAGTCCCCCAGGGGTTCCGCTGCGTGAACACAACCGTGCTCGTGCAGGGGTCTGAAGCACACCGAAGATGCCTGCGCCAGGCGTGCTCGGGATGCCCACAGCTGAACCCGGTGTCGACTAGGAGGGTGTCACACAACACGGGGAATGGGGGTGGACAGTGCACTGCGTGGTGTCTGCGATGCATGGGCAAATAACTGTGTGCCCACTGTGGCCATGGCAGCTGTGATTGTCTGTGTCAGCCTGTCAATGGCAGCAGTCACATCCTCCCGCATCCGGTCCATCCCTGCCAGGAGCAGAGCTGTGTCTCTGCTGCGCTGCTCCTCTGCCTGGCACAGAGCCGCACTGAGTGCATCCACTGCCATCACAAGCCGCAACTGCTGATCGACTGATTCTTGGAGTATGCAGGTGTGCTCTTCTAAGAGGTCATCTGCCTGATCGGCATACTGTCCCTCACGGTGTTCACGGCCCTGATGGGCAGCACCCCTTGAGGGTGGGCGCTGCATACCAGGGCCAAGCCTGGGCATGTCAACAGGTGGTGCACTGATGCCGCCCCCGACACTGTACCCCCATGGCCATTGGCCGACTGCTGACACTGCCCCTCTGGCTGCCGCTCTCCAGGGCTCAACGGTGTCACTGCAGCAGTCGCAACAGCCCCACTGTCCTGGACACACACCAGTGCTGCCCCACTGGTGCAGACAGGCACAGGCTGCGACTGTGATGTCACACAGGCCTCCATGGCGGCACCACCCACAGCCATGCACGTGATGTCACCTGCTGTGTGGCCATCCTGCGGCCCACACGTATCACTGTCCATGAAGTGAGCTCCATCATCATCAGTGACGGATCCAGCACCAGCCCGAGTCTCAGCATGCTGGCATCCATGAATGCTGGCATGCTGGGACATGGGCAGGGCCTCCTCCGCACCTGCTCCACCAACATCAGTCCAGACAGCCAGGCAGGCCCACTGTCGCCCTGACCCTTGGATGCCTGTGGAGGTTGACGGGCCCTCCTCTATGTCCATGGTATCACCCTCAGTGGACAAGCCCACCACCGCTGACCCATGTAGACACTCAGGAGCTGTAAGGGAACACAGTAGCATTAATGTATCTGCCTTACCCTGCCCCCCCCCATTGACAGACCAGGACCTACCATGCAGTGACAGGCTACCACCCATCTGGAATCCACCACCTGGAACACTCTTGATGGCACAACGCCGCATGCTGCCAGCAACCCGCTCTTCTCGTTCTCGTGGGGTCAGGCGTTGCACGGCCGGCTGCCCCCCACCGGTCGCAGCCCATGGTGCCCTGATGGCAGCCACCTTGTCCTTAATCCTCCGCCTGTCCATGCCCATCTTCTTCTTGCACTTCTGCACGGACTGCTGGTGGCTGCCATGCAGGTTGACGGCACGCACCACCTCTTCCCATGCAGCAGCACAGGCCTGTGGTGTTCCCCCGCCGTCCGCTGAGCAGCGGCTCCTGGTCGAGGTAGGCCTCAAACAGGGCATCTGTTTCTGCCTTTGTGAAGTTAGGCCTCCTCTTCCTCCCACGTCTCTGTTCCTCTTCCTCCATCTCACGATCGCTCATTCTTCATCCTGTGAGAATGACAGGTGTTACCTGTGACTGTGCAGTCCCATGCATGTCCCACACACCACAGTCCACACTCCCAAACAGCATGTAAGTCACCACAATAGACTGCAATATCAGACTATGGCCACTGCAGCCCAATGTCGCATTTTTATAGTGCAACGCGTGCAAATGAGGCGAGGCGCTATTATAAGTGGATGCAAATGCACTATCTACGCCATTGAATGGCTGATTAGCTGATTTGCATATGCCGGCTGAATATCGCGCTGTTGCGCTTTGAGCAATTGTGTTGAACATGCTCAGGAAAGGGCACATTTCTGTGAGATGCGCAGTAGACACCGACGCCTGCCGCGCTGCGGACGTGCTGTGCATGGGAGGCAACGCAGGGCACGGCCACCATTGTACCAGTGGCGCTACTGCATTGTTCACATGTATGGCGCTCTGGCACTGGGGCACCGTAGACGCACTGGGGCCACAGCACAGTAGGCCACTACAGGAAGTGGCACACAGGCGCCCTACCGAGCTACACGTGGTGAGTACCAATCCTGCTGTGGCGGTCCGTGCGCAAGAGACCCCTGACCCTGTGCTGACCTTTGCCCCCAGGCGCCATGCGTCTGCATGGGTGCAGCTCTATCACGCTGTTTGGTGACAGCGCAATACCACACAGTATCCGCACATGGCGAACATGCGCTACAGAGCGCCATTTTGATACCAAACCTGTATAGGATGGCAAGGAGAAGGGCACCCTTCTGGAGCCAACTTGAACTGGCCAATCTGGTCCAGTTGGTGGAGCCCCATCCGCTGCCCTATTTGGGGAGGCACCTCTGGACAGGGCCAGGAGTGCGGTGTGGGAGGAGGTGGCGGTGGCCCTGGAGGAGGCCACAGGAATGGAGCAGATGGCAGAGCAGTGCAGGCACTGCTATGGTGACTTGCATCGGCGGGACCCAGACAGGCTTGCCCACCTGCGGGCATGTGCCAGGAGGGGTACGATGCCATAGCCAGGTAGGTGCCCCATCCATACATGATAACGTCCATACGGGTATCACGGTGGCATGTGTCCAGCACATGGGGGGGCATCCAGTGTTGGCCGTGGTGGTGGTATCGGGGTGGGGAGGATGGGTATGGCTGTGTGGGATTGCACCTACACGGGGTGGGGGACTTTGCTACGGATTGTACTGATGTTCCTCTCTCCATGTTTGCACCCTAGGCCCAGAGGAGCACCGGTGGGCGAGGGAGAGGAGGTTGCGCCAAGATGACCAGCAGGCCGGGAGGGCTGCCGAACAAGACAGGCACAGGGACCAGCCTGATGATGGTGAGTGCCTTGCATCCATGATTACTATTGCATGCTGTGTAACAGGGTGGACAGCGGGGCATGGACACCATCCATTGACACCACTTCCATGCACGCAACTTATTACAGTCAGCACTGTCCAGTGGCACTGCATGTCTAGGAGTGCGTCAATGGTGGTCCATGCGTGCACCAGGTACATGGCTGTGCCACTGCCTTCGCACCGCATAGCCATGTCACTGTACAGCCACAGTGGTGCTGTGCGGGACTTGGGCAGTGGGTGTGTGCAGCGGTCTGCACGTCTGTGTGTGCCTGGGTAGGCAGGTCATGTGGACATGATCACTGTGGGTGGTCGCACACCATCACAGGGGTGTGTCCCACGGCTGTATGCCATGCACAATGGGTGGGCTGCAGGGGGATGGACATTCATGCTTATTGACTCTGCTCCCTTGTCCTAGGTGGACGGCAGCTGATGCAGCTGGAGAGGGCCATGCAGGAGCTCCTCCAAATTGAGGTACTCCAGAGGTTGGACCAGCACGGTGTCTGGAGGCGGCGAACCAGGAGGCGCCACAGGAGCGAGAGGCGGAATGGCCGCTAAGCCCTCCATGCCCCAAGATACACCCTACCCCCCTGGACCTACCCTCACACCCCTTCTTCCCTCTCCCATTTGTTCACCTCTGCCCCTTACCCGCCCCCACCTGGTATGTGGCCCTCACCCCCCCTTATGTATATAGCTGTATATAGTTTTTTGTACCTTAAAAAAATACATTTGTTCTGTTATGCCTACTGTTGTGGTCTCTGATTTGCAGCAGGCTACAGGTGCTAAGCTGCAGTGGTGTGCATGGCATCAGGGGTGGGGCAGGCATGGGCGTGTGTGTGTGTGTGTCCATAGGGGAAGCGCCTATGGTGTGGGTGTAGCTATCAGTCACTGTCTGTGGTTTGTGTGTTGTTCCCTGTACACTGGATGACTGTGTGCAGTGGTCCACAGTGCATACACTGTGTCCATGGCACCCCTGTCGGACCATCCATGGCCTGTGCAGCTGACACTCTTGCATGTCTGTGATCTGCACGGTCTGCTGGCATGTCAGTGGTGGCTGTCCATGCCGGACAGCCACTGTACCCAGCACAATGCCGGGTTGCCTCCTGTCACCGGTATGGTGCACGTCTGCCTCGGGTGGCACTGTGGCCTCCGCTGTTGTTGTCCCACCTCCATGCTGTCACTTGAGTCTGTTGCAGGGGATGTGCTCCACTGTCTGTCACTTGTGCTCCGGCCGCATTCTGGTGGCATACAGCTTCATGGTGCCTGCGCAGGGTGGCTGGCACACCTGTACCATGTAGGGGTGCTGGCCATGTGAACACGGCTGCCATGGCCATACGCCAGTGGCATGGTTGACCCGCTACTGTGTCCCTGTGTTGGTGTGCCCTTGGGTATGGGTGGGTGTTTGTCCATGCACTGTGTTGCATCCTGTGTGGCGCATGCTTCCATGCAACACTGTGTGTGTCTGTGCTGGCTGTTGTGGCCAGTGCTGGGATGGGATGTGTCCTTGGGAGGGTGTGCAGGGTGCTGTACCACTGGTGGTGGGGTCTGGGGCATGCCCTTTCACATGTGGGGTACCTCGTGTGCCAACGCATGGTCGGTCTCTCAGCTGTACCTCGGGGGGGACGTGCAGGGCGGCACTGTGTATGCAGTTGTTGCATCACTGTCTGCTGCCGCCCACTGCAGGGTGCTCATGGTGGGGCTGCCTTGCATGGCTCCATGGTGCACAGGGTTGCATTGTCACAGTGGGGTGGTGGCATGCATGAGGTGTCCTGCACTGTTGGGCACTACTCATGGGCAGGGTGTATGGGGATTGTGGTGCAGGGTGTGCTCTGCATTGGTGGGATGGTGTGGCATGGGGTGGTCAGCCCTCCTTGTGTGCTGGTCACAGCTTTCCAGGGGCTGTGCTGGGGCACCATGCCCCGGCTGTGGGTTGGTTGCTGGTATCCATGAGCCAGTGGTTATTACGGCTCTCCACCAGTTGTGCAGTGCATAGAGTGTGGGGGGCGATGTCTGTCCTGCTGTGTGCTCCTCTGCCCATCTGTGGCATGGGTGGTGGGCCCCTGCATCCTGTCCCTGTGCATCCCTGTTTGTGCTGTTGCACTACTGCCCTGCTCCACGGGGCATCCCTGGTTGCACTATGGTGCATCTGAACTGCACAACTGCACATTCCTGGTTGTGCTATTGTGCAGGTGGCGCGATTTTCAGTCGTGTGCAGCAGGTGCATCTTGACCTGCGCAGTTTTTCAATATCGCGCTTCTTGCGTGTGGGCGCAGTGGACTTGCGCTTGCTCTTGCTGTTGCGCACTTTTTGGGCGCAGTTTGAATATCCAGGCCTGTGTTTCTTACATAAAATGAAAGACAAGATCGCAGGGGTTACAAGATGGTACCTTGCCTTACATTCCTACAAATTTCAGGTTATTCACAAACCAGTTGTCCAAAACAAAATTTTTGATTTCATATAACAGTATGGGTTCAATGGGGCCAGCCCACCAGCACAGTGCTAGCTGTACTGCTTATGACACTGGGTTTGGAAGTGAACTGGGGAGTTGGAGGGTTGGCCGGGGGAGGAAGAGGACTGAGCGTCCCAGGGACTACTCTCCTCCGGGGGGGGGTGGGTTTGGTGCCCGGTGTTAGCCTGACCCCTATCCTGGAACTGCAACCATAATGCCTCTGTTCTACCCTCCTCCCCCTCTTCCCTTGCACATCTTATCCCCTCCCTTACATAAATTGCAACCCCTTTCCCTTGCCCCTGTCCTTTCTGTATATCCTATACCCCGGGATCATCAGATCCCAGTCTAGGTGTTCGATGGCTGCAATGTCCACCATCCCCACTGCCAAGAGAGCCTGTAACTCAGTTGTTTTGTTCCCTAGGCTTCTTACATTTAGAGAGCTAACCCTCCAACTGGTTCCCTTCCCTTCCTTAACCCGCTTCACCCCCATCTTTAACTCCTGCCATGAATCTACCATGGTACCACTCCTGCTAGCTTGGTGGGTAAGCTTGTTCGGCTTCCCTCTTCGGCGGCCCTGCGTACCTGCAGCACACTCGCCTCCCTCCACAACTAGTATAAATCCACCTTACTTGCTATGTATTCCCCCAGCCTCTGTTTCAAAACCCCCTGTCCCACCTTATTCAAGTGTAATCTGTCCTCTGTGAATAGGTCACTGTTGTCCCAGGTGTCACCCCAGCCTCCCACTAGCCCATACCCTTTGGTTCAACACCATGCTCCCAACCAAAAGTTGAACTTTTCTATCCTTCCTTTCCTCGCCGTGCTTGCCCTGGGTACTGGGAGCACTTCCAAGAAGGCCACTGATCTCTGTGCCCCTTCACACAACTTCCCTAGTTTCTTGAACCTCTTCCTTACCAACTTGACCATATTACCCCAACAAGTCATTTGTACCCAAGTGCACCACTACATACGGTTTCTCCCTTTCTCTCCTTGCACACTTGAGAAACGTCTGTCCCACCCTACCCGCTGTCAATCCAGGTACTGATTCCACTCATATTTGACTATGCTGCTCCATTTACTTCCACATCTGACCACTTTAAGGATTGAATCCCCAGCACTAGGACTCTGCCCCCTTCTCACATGCTATGCCCCCTGCCCCTGCTTGCTGAACTATCCCTTCTGCTATACCCCCAGCCTCTACCCTAGTCCCACCCCTTCCCCTGTTCCCCCATCCCAATCCTCTCCCAGCATCGTCACCCTCCTTTCCTTCCTTGCTGAACCCATTCTTCCTTCCTGCCTCCGCTGCCTTAACCCCCTCGCCCTTCCCTTTACCCCTATACCTTCTCCCTTTACTACCCCACCACTGTTCCCCTCATCTGCCTGACTGTTGCCCCCTGGACTTTCGCTATACCCTTCTCCTCCTGCCTCCTCCCGGAGAACCCCTCCCTAATCTTATACCATTGAAGCCAGCAACGCGAACCTATTACCTGACCCTGGATTCTACTGTTTGCTTCTCCCCTCATGCTATCCCAAGGTTCCTCCTTACTGTTTCTAAACTGTTTTACCCTGTTTCCTATGCCCTTCCTTTCCACTGGTTCTATACCCCTGAATTCCCAATGAAGTGACTCTCCAGTTTCATTGATCACACCCACTCCCCCAATCCTCACTAACTCCCTTCCTAGCCACTGTACCTCTGCCTCTAGTCCCCTCAGCCTGTGACAAATGGGACACCCCCCAGCTTCCATAATGTGCCCATCCAGATAGCAGCCCACAACCATTGCAACTCACTGTTCTGCCCATCCTTTTTTTTTTTCCTTTTTTGGTGCCTCCCACCACTGAGAGCCTCTGTCAAGTCACGGACCCCTCGGCTACAGCTCCCATATTAGACTGTTCTGCCCATCTGGTTTGTCTGTGGTCCTCCTTCCCCCTGTACCAGTCCCCCATCCCCTGCCACCAACCCCTCTCCTGCAACTCTATTCCACCCATACTGCCACATTAACTGGCATTCCACATTGTTGTTCTATCAGTGTATTGCCTCCTTCAGCACCCCTTTCTACAGCCCACACACAAACCCTCCCCTTTTATGTACCAAGTTCTACTTTCCCCTTCTGATCACATAACACAGTTTATCTTGTAATTACCTAAAGGAACAATAGAACTATAAAATCACTGACATACCAACATACTAAACAGCCAGCAGAATAGCCCCATCAGTCTTTCGCGTCTGCTCGTTTGGTCAGCCCCCATCCTGGGAACCAACCTTGCTGCCCCCTCGCCCTCTCAAGATTTTCCCTTCCCAGTCCCAGATATTCTCACTGCACTGGACTTTGCTTCCAGAACCCTTCCCCTGTGCCTGTTCCACCCCCTTTTAAACCCCTCCACCATCTCTGCCTCCACCAGCTCCCCAGGCAGTGCATTCCATATATCCACCACCCGCTCAGTGAAGTAGCACCTCCTCCTTTCTCCCCTGAATCTCCCCCCCTCCAGCTTCCACCCATGCCCTTCAGTTGCCCCACTCCTTCCTTTGGAGCACCCTGACTTTGCCTCCCCTATTCACCCCCCTCATGTACCTGAAGACCTCTATCATGTCCCCTGGTCTCTTCTGTTTTCTAATGTGTACATATTTAGCTCCTCAAGCCTCTCCCCATAGGTTCTGTCCCCCAAGACCCAGATCATTTTGCTTGCCCTCCTCTGGATCGTCTCCAGGAGTTCAATGCCCCTCTTTAAGTGTGGCCTCCAGAACTGCACGCAGTACTCGAGGTGTGGCCTCACCAAGCAGTTTTACAAAGGTAGTACCACCTCTTTCCTTCTGGAGGTGATCCCTCTAGCGATGTATCCCAGCATCCTGTTGGCCTTGGCCAATGCCCTCCTACAAATCTCTGAGTTGTTCATCTTGACATCCACCACCACCCCCAGGTCCCTCTCAGCCATCGAGACTTGTAGCAATCCTCCCCCAGGGTGTACACTTGGCCCGGGTTTCTGGCTCCCAGGTGCAGTACCTTGCATTTCATTGCATTGAACCTCAGTTTCCACTTTCTAGACCACCCTTCCAGAGCCTCCAGGTCCCCCTGAAGGGCCACCCTACCCTTCTCCCCATCCACCACCGCCTCCAGCTTTGAGACATCCGAAAAGAGACTCATCTTACTCCTGATACCCTTCCTTATGTCAGAGACGTAGGTGTTGAACAGGAAGGGCCCAAGGACCAATCCCTGAGGGACTCCACTAATGACCCTTCTTGGGGATGAGACTATCCTGCCAACCATGACTCTCTGGGTCCAGTCCTGGAGCCAATTCCCTATACATCTGATAATCTTGTTTCCCACCCCCATTTTCCCCACCTTATCCAACAGGACCCCATGGGGAACAGAGTCAAACACCTTGCTGAAGTCAAGAAAGAGGACGTCCACCGGTCTACCCAGGTCCAAGGCACTCATCACCCAATCATAGAACTCCACAAGGTTTGTCTGACACGATTTCCCTGGGACAAAGCCATGCTGTCTATCGTCCTGGCACCCCGACTTTTCCAGGTCTCCCCATAGCCTCCCCTTTACGATGCCCTCCATCACCTTGTCCACCACCGAGGTCAGGCTGACGGGCCTGTAGTTCCCTGCCACCTCCCTTGATCCACCCTTGTGGATAGGCACTATATGCACCACCTTCCAGTCCTGGGGCACCCACCCTGTCCTCAGGAAGATGCTGAAAAGCTCCACCAGGGGTTTGGCCAGGACATCCGCCAGTTCCTGCAGCACTCTGGGATGAATTCTATCTGGCCCTGGTGCTTTCTCCATCTTAAGGGACCTGAGGGCTTCCCTCACTCTCTCTCTGCCGTGATTTCCACCTCCGCTACCTTGTCCCCCTGCATTGCCTTCCCCGTTCTGCCATTGATGCCCCCCTCTCCCCAGACCCCCCTGATCGGTAAGGGTCCCCTCCTACTCAGTTTCACCGTCTCCTCCCCTGTATGAGGCAGCCCCCTCATTTACCTTGGTGAAAACTGAGGTGAAGTACTCATTTAGTACCTCGGCCTGTTCCCCCGGGTCTTGTGCCCATCCCTCCTCATTTTAATCCTGCTAATCTGCCCCTTCACCCTTCATTTTTCCCCCAATGTATCTATAGAACCCCTTGTTCCCTCTCCTAATTTCCTTGGCCAGGTTCTGCTCCTTCCTTGCCTTAGCCGCCCTCACCACCCTAGTGGCCCTTCTGGCCATCAGCTCATACTCCCCTTGATCCCTTGCACTGCTTGAGCACTTGAAATTCCTATAGGCCGCCTTCTTTCCCCTCACTGCCTCCTGAACCTCCATGGCCCACCAGCAGGGTTTTCAGGCCTTACCGCATCTGCATCTCACTCTTGCACAGCTACTGGTAGCATCCTGCACCCCCCTCCTGATGATTTCCCACCTACTGTCAGCGTCCACGTCTGGCCCAATCCCGTCCAAATGCTCCTTAAGGATCCTTCCCATTTCTTTGAAGTCCGCGCCCCTAAAGTCAATTACCTCCATTTTTGTGCAGCCTTCTACCCCTCCTAGGTCCAGGCAGAACCAGACCGTGGCATGGTCGCTCCCCGGCAATGGGTCCCTTACCTCCAGGCCTCCAATCTGGTCACTGTCTGCCAGGACCACATCCAGTATGCGCTCCTCCCTGGTCAGTTCCCCCACCTGCTGGGTTAGGAATGCGTCCTGAAAGACATCCAACAACCTCTGTTCCCTGGCCACCGAGGATGTCACAGTCCCCCAGTCTGTTCCTGGAAAGTTTAAATCCCCCAACACCACCATCCTTCCCCTACCCAATCTGCAGTGTCTCCCAACATCTGCCACAGACTCTCCTCCAGTTCCTCCGCCAGTGCAGGGGGTCTGTACATCACTCCTATTTTCACTCTCTTGCCCCCCCCTTGTTATCAAGGTGACCCAAATCACCTCCACAGTTCCCTCCGCCTCCTCCACTCCTCCTATGTCAATACAGTTTTTGACTATTAATGCCACCCCTCCCCCATTTTCTTCCCCTCTGTCCTTCCTGAACATGGTGTAACCCTCCAGGTTCAGGTCCCAGTCATGCCCTGTGGTGGCCCAGGTCTCAGTGACTGCTGCCACATCCATCTCTCCCTCAGCTAGCATCACCTGGAGCTCAGGCATTTTATTGCCCAAGCTCCTGGCATTTAGCAGGACTACCTTCCACCCTTTCCCTATACTTCCATTTCCCCTGCTCGTGTTTGCATGGGGATTCTGCCTTCCCCTGGTCCGCACCTTACCAGTCGGCCTTTCCCTGCATTCCCCCAGCTCCCAATGGGGGTGGAGACAGAGTCCCTCCTTTATCGGACCCCCTCGACAGCCCTTTCTCCCATCCCTCCCCCCTTCACAAGTTTAAACCCCACCTTTCACCAATGAACCCCTCTATTTTCAACTTAAGGATTTCCTTCCCCTCTGAATTGAGATGGAGCCTATCTCTAGCATACAGCCCCTTATCCTCCCAGGTCTCCCCCCAATCCCCCATCAACCCATACCCTCTGGCCCCACACCACTCCCTGAGCCACTGGTTTATCGCCCTAATCTTCCTCTTGTGTTCCCCACTAGCCCTTAGCAACAGCAGGATTTGTGAGAAGGAAATTGCGCATCCTATATCATGACAGACTCTGGCAAGCTCCCTGAACCTTGCCTGTGTCTCTAGCTCACTGTTTCCCTCGATATCATTGGTACCCAGGTGGACCAGTATGTCTGGGGAACCTCCACAATCCTTTGCCAACTGATATACCTCAAGCTTGGCCCTGTGCACCGTTAGTCCAGGGAAGCATTTTGTTCTAATGAAATGGGGGTGGGGAACCAGATGATCAGATGGATAGGGAATTGGCTCCAGAACCAGACCCAGAGGGTTGTTGTTGGCGAGATAGTCTCATCCCCAAGGAGGGTCATTAGTGCAGTCCATCAGGGATCGGTCCTTGGGCCCCTCCTGTTCAACGCCTACGTCTCTGACATAAGGAAGGGTATCAGGAGTGAGATAAGTCTCTTTGCGGATGACTCAAAACTGGGGGCGGTGGTGGATGGAGAGGAGGGGAGAGCGGCCCTTCAGGGGGACCTGGAGGCTCTGGAAAGGTTGTGAAGAAAGCGGAAGCTGAGGTTCAATGCAGGGAAATGCAAGGTACTGCACCTGGGAGCCAGAAACCCAGACCAGGTGTACACCCGGGGGGGGGGAGAATGCTACAAGCCTCGATGGCTGAGAGGGACCTGGGGGTGGTGGTGGATGTCAAGGTGAACAACTTGGAGACTTGTAGGAGGGCAGCAGCCAAGGCCAATGGGATGCTTGGATGCATCGCTAGGGGGCTCACCTCCAGAAGGAGGGAAGTGATACTCCCACTGTATAACTGCTTGGTGAGGCCGCACCTCGAGTGCTGCGTGCAGTTTTGGAGGCCACATTTAAGGAGGGACATTGAACTCCTGGAGAGGGTCCAGAGGAGGGCAGCCAAAATGATTTGGCACTTGGGGATAGGACCTATGGGAGAGGCTCGAAGAGCTAAATGTACACATTGGAAGACAGAAGGGACGGGGGACATGATAGAGGTCTTCAGTTACATGAAGGGGTAAATGGGGAGAAGCAGTCAGGAGCTCGAAGGAAGGAGGGGAAGCTGGATGGGGGAGATTCAGGGAGAAAGGAGGAGGTGCTACTTCACTGAGAGGGTGGTGGAGCCATGGAATGCACTGCCCAGGGGGCTGGTGGAGGCAGAAACGGTGGAGGGATTCAAGAGGGGGTGGGACAAGTACAGGGGAAAGGTTCTGGAAGCAAAAACCGGTGCAGCAAGAATATCCGGGACTGGGAAGGGAGAAGCCAGAGAAGGAGAAGGGGGCAGCAAGGTCAGCTCCCAGGGTGGGGGATGGCCAAACAAGCAGACACAAAAGACCGGTACGCCTATTCTGCTGGCATTTTAGTATGTTAGTATGTCTCTATAAAGTCACTTAGTTATAAGGTAAAACAAAAGTCATGTCAAAAAGTCAATTTTTCTCTGTTTCTCACCCTCCTGTGTCCAATGTAAATTCCTCTCAGTGGTCAATCCCCTTTCTGTAAGAAACTTCCCTCCTCTTCCTCATCTGGTGTTGGTAGCCTCCAGGTTACCTGGAGGTTTGATTGTATTTGATTCCATCTAACACTGTGTTCCCCTCAGTAAGAACCACGATTACCTGCTCACATAAACAAAAACGTCCGAATTTAATAAAGCAGCCAGGATTCCCTGACAGAGGCAAAGTATGAAAATGACCTAGTGGGGAAGGGAAATCAGTTTTTGTTCACCCTTGAAAAAGAGACAGACAGAGAGGCAAGGCAGTGGTGCAAGTGGTAGACAAAAAGTACAGGAACTCAGGCATTGGCAAATGTGAAATGCAGAAGGAAGATCCTCAATATGAAGGATAGCCATGTCAAGACACGTCTGTCTGTTTAGACACTAGTAGATTCAGCTAGAGATACTGAAGTATTTCTAGGAACATAGCATTGTTGTATAAGTCAAATGTTGCTATGGAAATCCTGATTTCAGGTCACAGGCCCAGAAACTGTCCTTATGTTGCTGGTTTAAGAATATCAGTTCCAGTGTCAGTGGGAAGAAGTACAGCAACTCTGTTCCTGCTGCAAAAAAAGTACAGGAACCGAGTTCCTGTGCGTTCCTTTTCACTTTCAACACTGAGGCAAGGGTTGCCATCACCCACTTGGTTTTTGATCGCATGATTTGGCTTTCTAGGGCCAGATTTAGTCCTGTGGTTCTTCCCACTGCAAATTTTTTTTTGTTTGTTTTGTTATTGTGGATCAGGCATCTGTGAAATCCTTCATGGACTTTGTTGTTTTAGTTGCTCCTCCTCTGACTGGAAGCAAGTGTCTGACACTTCAGTATGCTTGCTTGCAGTGCAGGCTGATCAGGAGGTGCCCTCTAGTGCAAGGTGCTGGAAAGAGCTGTTTGGATCACTGTCTGCCCACTAGTCACCTCCAACTTCACACAAGAAAATTAGATAGTTACTAACGGCTGAGAAGGGTAAATTATAACCTCTAAATTAACCCCTACATTTTCTTAAACCCAGTGACACCCAGACATGCAACACTTAGGGCTGTCACCTGTCTCACTTTGGACTGGAAAATCTGGTTTTCAAGCTTATTAGCTGTTCATACAGATTTGCTCAGAGGTAGTACTTTTTTAGCCATTTTGAATGCTCACATACTTGTAAAACAGATTCTATCAAATCATTCACTGCCTGCTTGCATGTCCAGGTTACCAACGAGCTGCGATGAGATACATACCATTGTTTGTAAACCAGTCAGTCTGAGAAGTGCAATGTATGGCTATTAATGGGTCTGGATAGTTGACGGTGGTCAAGTTGTATTGAGACTGCAGTCATGGCTGTATTATTGGGAGCAGGGAGATGAATTTGTGTGTGAATGCATGTGCACTTATGACAGAAATAGTGTGTGTGTGTGTGTGTGTGTGTGTGTGTGTAAACAAGAGGCACTTGTCTGTGACTTTGTGCCATACAACATACATAGAATAATTAACCCCCTAATTCTTAATACTAAGTGGGTTCTGTGACATCATGTCACAGAACCCATGAGACAATTAGGAATCAATCTGTTCTTAAAATGTGGTGATAATTTATTTTGTGTAAGACAAGGATTACCTTGTTTTACAACCTAAGTTAGGGAGTAAATAAAGATATAATTTCTGAGACTGGAGAAAACAGTAGCGAAAAGCTACTGAGGTAAAAAAACGGAAGCTTTCCATTGCAGTTTGAAAAGGCAGTTGTACACGCTCATTCATTAATGAGAGCTTTGATTGATAGATTTATGGTGAAAATGTCATTGTTAGCCGGCCCGGTGGCACTCAGGGTTGAGGTGCTGGATGCCACACCTTGCTCCACACTGGTGACCTGGGTTCAGGAATGATCTCGGGTCATCAGGATGCCAGCACGGAGGGGGTATAGAGGAGGATCGAGTGCCTAACAGCAGCTCTCCTCTCCTGGGGTGGTTGTCCCCCCCCTCCCCACAGTTCCTCTGCCATCAGGTGGTGGTCCAGTCGCAGTGCAGGCAGGCGAGGGTGGCAAGTCGAGAGGGTGTCTAGGAACACAGCACACGCATGCCTCCACACAGGCACATGCGCATCCAGGGCTGGGAGCAGGCGAAAATGGGAAAAAACACATAAAATGCATAATGGAAAAAAAAAAGAAAATGTCATTCTTAATGATTTTCTCAAATTGACTGACAGATTTGATTCAGAAAGTCATTCTTAACAGTTAGGTGTTAACTACTTTTGGAAACCACCAGCAAAATGAGGAAACCATGTTTTATAAAACACCGGTGGCTGGCACAACTGGATTAAGCTAGAACTAGGTTCAAATCCTTACAGTATTGTTTTCTCCTGTGTGTGCAGAAGGCTCATAGGCTGTGTGTAGAATGTTTGTGTGTGTGCATGTAACATGTGTGAGAGTGTACTGTAGGCACTGTTTGTGTGTTCACATGAGCAAAGTTTGTAGTAAATGTGTATATCTTGTAAGTGTGCAAACTGACATGTCTTGTCAATCTAATTGTGCGTATGAGGGGATTTTGAAGGATGTGTGTTTGTGTATCATGTGTTAAAGGGATTTATACAGGTTGTATCAGTATGCAAGATTTACTGGTGTGTGTCTGATGCTGGTGGACTATATTGCAAGCTCCTGTCCCAACCCCACTCCTGCATGAACCCACTAATCTTACTGTCCATGAAGAATTGTGAAATTCTCCAGACTTTCTCCTCTCTCTACTTTATTACACCCCAGGACCTTTACGAAAATGAGATGCCCCATATGGTTAGACAATACTGGTGACCAGACATTAAAATGAAAAGATAAAAATACACTCTGCCATCCATCAAAGTTTCTTCCACTTCTTTATTAGAGAGAATTCATGCAAGACCCACTTTTTCCACACACCCTCAGTCTCAACCAAGTTCCTTCCCCTTCATTTCAGCCACTGTTGGAGGCGCTGTGGACAAACTTTCGCCCCACACACACACACACACACACATATTCTTTGGTCTTGCCCAGTCCTAGCTTAATTTTAGGAACAGATAAGAAATCGTACCCATCGGCTTACTGCCGGTACCGCTGATTAAGTTAACCCTACAATGGCACCAACTCTCCCCTTTGATTATGTCTGCCTTCCTGCTCCATTGTTATTCTATACTTACTGGCTGCTAAGAAGGCAATAACACAATTAAGGAAACAGCCACAACCACCTACATTGGCTTCGTGGCATAAGATTTTGGTGGATATGTACCATATGGAGCTCTTAACAGCTCAGTTAGGAGGGTCGTTGGCCCCATTTGAACTAAAGTGGAGAAGCTGGATGTTCCTAACGTCAGAGGAGGATGACACCTTTGTGCCCTGAGGAGAATGATTCAAGTATATGCTTATTAAGACAGGAATGGGTCGTTAGTTGCATTTGTTGGAGTGGCCTAGACTGATCTTTAGAATGAACCCTCTTATGTTTTACCTCATAGCCTAACAAACCATACAGAGGAATGGTACTTTGTTGTAATGGTATTACACCAGAACATTGTACTATAGTGGTCGGTACCCTGCACTTGCAAATGACTATCAATGCTTGTTGATTGTAAGTGTATCTAATATTCTGCAACTTACTACATGAAAAATAAAAAAAAGATAAAGACTTTCATTGATCAAACTTTTGAAAGTGTGTTTTTGTTTTTGTTTACTTTTTGTTTGAGTCCCTTTCCTGTCTCCAGCACATAGATACATACATAGACGATGAAGGCAGGAAACAGGCCTGTTGGACCATCCAATCTGCCCACCCTACCTAACTACTGTGCACTGGTCCTAGCGGCCATCCCTCCCCTTTGTTTCTGTCCTCCCATTTCTAATTAATACCATATGGCTGCCCCAACCCTGCTTGGAGCTGTTCACTGATTTGGCCTGACTGACTTCATTTGACAGCTCATTCCAAGTTGTCCATCACTCTGTCTGTAAAAAAGTGCTTATGAACCTCCCTTTTGACTTTCACCCCTATGAGTTTAAGTGAGTTCCCTCTCATCCATCTATTTGAGCAAAAGGAGTAAAGTTCCTTGGTGTCCGCCCAGGTACTTGTATGTCTCGATCATGTCATGCCTTTCTCTCCTTTTCTCAAAGGTGTACATGATCAGGTTCTGCAGCCTGTCCTTGTATGTATTGTCCCCTAACCTGTGGACCATCTTTGTTGCCCTGCACTGTGCTGCTTCCACCTTGTCACTGTCTCTCCTCAGTTGTGGACTCCAGTACTACGTGCAGTTGTGGTCGCACCAGTGACCTGAACAGTGAGAGGATCACTTCACAACATTTATTGTTCACCTCCTTCCCTGTGCAACCCAACTTCCTGTTTGCCTTGTCAACAGCTCTTTCACAATGTGCTGTTGTCCTTAGGCTCTCCAAGATCATGAGACTACAGCCAGCCAATAGGACGGCTGTAGCCCCTATATAATACCTAGAGGTCTGAGCGACCCGAAGCATAAGTGCTACGAAGCAGGAGTGTGGAGTATGACTAAGTGGCATCAGGGGTCTCAGTAGGGCATCTGCAGGGATGACCACAGGCCATGCTGGTCACGGGAGGAAAGGTAAGTGTAAAGGGAGGGCAGGAAGTACACTGATGGGAGTTGGAAGGGGCCTGCAGCTAATCCCTATCTAGCATCAGCTTACATTTGTACTGAGCATCGGGGAAGCAGGAGGGGGAAGGTGAATTGAGGGAATTTAGGAATTGCTGTAAACATCCCTAACTGGTGTATATACGGAGATACATATCTAGGGGTTAGAAGAAGCTGTGGCCGGGAGCATGTGGGGAAATATAAGTATATACAGGTATCAGGATAGAGGGAGGAGAATGGTATGCTGTAGTAGTTGTAGAGCAGCAGTCTTCCTGGAGACGATGTGGAGTACAGGGGGCTGTCCAATGTGTAGGAGCCTGGAGCAGTTAAGAGTAGAAGTAAGACAACTCAGATGGGAGCTGGGAAGGATGGAGTGCAGGGATATAGAGGAGCAGGGCAGTGGATAGAAAGGCAGAAGGAGAGTGCCAGGGAGTGAGGGTCTCAGGTAGGGGAAGGGAACAGGGAGGTAACCTAGTATCCAGGGTTACCTCTTCTCTGAGGGTCAGGGAGCACAGGGAGGGGGGAATGGCAAGTGTAGGGGGAGGGGGTGGGATTGCAAGGGTTGCAGCAGGAGGGGGAACTCTTGAAGGGGTGCCTATAATGGACAGATTTGACTCACTGTCTGGAAAGGAGGAGGGGGCAACAGGAGGTAGAGTAGGTGGTCAAGGTAAGACAATGAGGTTGGAGGTACAAGGATAGGAGATGGGGGAGAGACTCTGCAGTGTAGTCAAGATGGGCAAGGAAAAAGAAGAAGCAGGCAAAGTGGAGTAGAAGGTAGGAGGAGGGAGATGATAGAGTAAGAGGAAGAGAGGGGGAAAGTGGAGGAAAGCATAGCTAGCCAAAAAGAGAAGGGCATAGAGAGGAATGGTGACACAGTTGGAAAGGCAGGGGGACCTAAATGCAAAAAGGAAGGACATTTGCATGCCAGGGATGGCAGCAGAGAAGGTGTGCCCAAGGGTTTTACCATGCCGCAGCGACAGTGGCTATGGAGACATCACCAACAGCAACAGTTGCATTGCCAAATGTCGGCAATGCAGTGTCAGGGATACCTCCTGGTTCCATCAGGGGGCTGCGCTGCCCGAACCCCCCCCCACAGCCCCCAGTCTCTAGGATTCCAACTCCGAGTTGGAGTTGGACCAGGGGGGCAAAACACCCTGCGAGGCAATCCCCTGGCTGTGCGGAGACCATCACATTGACAGGCGGATTTTGGCCGAATCCTGTCGCTGTGGTGGTCTTTGCCATCAGAGTTTCGATGCGGCGATGGTATACTGTGACCAAGAATTAGGGAAATGGTAAGGGGGGGGTTGGGGGGAACTACATGTAGTTAAACATCTTGGAACCAACAAACTAGCTGGGGAGGAGGGGGAGGTAGTACAAAATAGATTCAGGGCATTAAGGACAACCTGCAGTGAGATAACAAGATCACTGGCATTCTCAGAGGTGTTACCAGTGGCAAGGGCAAGCATGGCCAGGAAGAAAAGGGTAGAGGAATTCAATATCTGGCAGAAGAGATGGTGCGAGGAGGAAAGGTTTATCCGTGATGGGGACTGGGGGGAGACCTAGTCAAATAAAACACTGTATGCACCAAACAGACTACACCTCAGTAGGGAAGGCAGAAGGGTACTCAGGGACAAACTGGGGGGGGAGACATGACCCATAAAATTAATTTAAACTACTGGGGGGGGCAGGCAGGCCTACAGGCCTAACGACTCTAGGAGTTGGAGGTCAACAGCCCCCCCATACCAGTAGAAGGGGTCTGGAGCATGGAGAGGGAGCAATGCAGTCAGCAACGGGGGATGTGGGAGCACATAGAGAGGAGAAAGAGGAAGGAAAGAAGTGGGGAAGGGAAAGAGGCTTAGATTCTAGGTGGGGGCTGGTGTCCCTGAACATGCAAAGTCTCGGCAACAAGATGGATGACCTGCAGGTGCTATTAACAGAAGGAAGGGTGGACATTGTGGCAGTCACCAAGACTTGGGCTGCACCAAACCATGACTGGGACCTCTCAACCCCCGGGTATAAAATATACAGAAGAGACAAGGCAATAGGAAAAGGGGGGGCAGTTTACATTAGGGAAGGTATAACATGCATCAATCAATCAAACTTTACTTAACCAGGCTTTTCACCTTTGAGCGAGCTCGTTTGCAAGGTGGTCCTGGACAACAAGTACAAGGGACAACAGTATAATGGTACAGATATACCAGTACACAACATATACATAATTTAAATACAGTCAATTATACATTTAAGCATGTTACAGTATATACAGATTACAGATACAAAGGATGACATGGGAATAATACTACAAAACTATAGTAACCTCTAATAATACAACAAGACAACTGACATTAAGTATGTGCTAAAGTGGAAAAAGGGAGTGGAGAGATGAGAAAAGGGAGGGATGGAGCAGTTGAGGAGAATGGGTAGAGGTAAGGGGGAAAGGAGCAGAACATGTTAGACTGACCTGACAGACAAAAGCGGGATTGGGAAAGCAAAGTCTTGAGCAATTATCTATGACATGAGCAGGTTTCTGTCAAGGCAGCTGTGAGAAGAGACTTGAAGATGGATATCCCCAGTACCATAACAATCTTAAGTGCCTTCTGCAGGGAGTTCCAAAGGGAGGGAAGAGCAAAGCTAATAGTGGTAGAGGGAGGAGTCGGGGGGGGCAGAAATAACGTGGGTTCAATTACTGTCTAGTACAGGGAGGAAGGTGAGGTTGAGGGTGGTTTACAGACCACCCAACCAGGAAGAGGAAAGGCACAGATAATTGAACTTGCAAATATTGAATGCTGTAGGGAAGGGAGAGGTGGTAATAGTGGGGGACTTCAACCTGCCCAGGGGAGACTGGAGTGTGCAAACCATAGTATGTACCAGGAGTCCAGTGATCCTGGAAGCACTGCAGAATGGGTTAGTGACTCAGGGAGTCACAGAACCCACCAGGAAGGGGGCAATTCTTGATTTGGTTCTCACGGATGGAGAGTAAGTGCAAGATATAATGGTCAAGGAGCCCTTAGGTGGAAGTGATCATTGCACAGTGTGGTTCTGGTTAGATATGGGCAGAGAAAACATCCCCACTAAGACCAAAATCCCAGATTTTAGGAGGGCGGACTTCAGGAAGATGGGTGAATTGTTAAGGAAATACCTGGCGGGCATCAGGGCAAATATGGGGTCCATTAATGATGGCTACAACAGAGGGGTGCATTAGGCTCAGGGGGAAGAACTCATAACCCAAAGCACCCCAGGTGATTTAGTACTGAGGTTGCCCAGGTAGTAAGGGACAAGAGGCTAGCCTGTAGGAAATTCAGGAAAACCAAGAGGGAGAACAACAAGGACAATTAAAGATGGCTATTGAGGCAAGTAAAGTAGGCTGGTGGGTTATGGCTCAGAAGGAACTGCAGATAGCTGAGGGAATTAAGAAGAGGGAGCAGGCCTTTTTTTCACTATAAAAGTGAGAAAAGGGACAAGAAGGACAGGATTGTTAGGCTCCAGAAAGGGGACGAGTGGGTGGAGGAGAATGGGGGGAAAGTAGAGTTACTGAACGAATACTTTTTGTTCCGTTTTCACCAGGGAGAATAATGGACCGATGCCAACAGGGGAGAGAAGAGGAATGGGGGAAGGGGTGAATGGATGTGATGGTAGAGAGGGATAGAGTGAGGAATGGGCAGCTAGCATGGAAGGTAGACAGATCACCAGGCCTGGATTGAGTACACCCAAGGGTGCTGAGGGAACTGGTAAATGACCATACAGAGCCACTGGTGGACCTGTTCAGTAGTTCACTGGAGTCAGGCGTGGTACTGCAGCACTGAGAACTGCACATGTAGTGCCCCTCTATAAGAGAGGTCCCAAAGATGACCCAGGGAATTACAAACCAGTCAATTGTGTGCAAGCTCATGGATACCATACCTAAGGAAAGCTTGGTAGCATATCTAGATGAGCTTGATCTTCAGAATACAAGGCAGCATGGGTTTATGGAAGGAAGGTCATGTCAAATGAATCTAATTGACTTCTTTGACTGGGTCACCAAAACTGTAGACAGGGGCCAAGCAGTGGACATCCTCTACCCAGATTTCAACAAGGCCTTTGACTCTGTACCCCACAAGAGGTTGATCAGGAAATTGGTGGATCTCAGGTTTGGGGAGAAGATGACCAGTTGGGTGGAAAACTGGCTGGGGAACAGGACCCAGAGGGTGGTGATGAGGAATCTAGCACCAAGGAGGTCATCAGTGGGGTCCCACAGGGTTTGGCACTAGGGCCAGTGTTGTTCAGCATCTTAATTAATGATATTGGGGATGGCATTAAGAGAAAAAAGTGCCTTTTCGCAGGTGACACCGTGCTCTATGGGAAAGTGGACATGGCTGAAGGGATGCAGGACCTAAAGTAGGATCTGGAAAAACTTGAGCAGTGGTCCGAGATTTGACAGCTTGGCTTCAGCGCAAAGAAATGCAAAGTTACGCATACTGAAGCCAGGAGTCCCAGGACAGAGTACCACCTGGGAGGGGTCTGGGTATCTGCAACAAAGGAGGAGAAGGATCTGGGAGTGATGATAGTGACCTGAAGCACTCCATGCAGTGCAGGAAGGCAGTAGCAAGGGCAAATAAGATGTTGGGGTGCATAACCAGGGGGATCAGCAGTAGGCAAGAGGAGGTTATACTGCCCTTGTACAGGTCACTGGTGAAGCCACATCTGGAGTATGGAATATAGTACTGACGCCCACACCGTAAAAAAAGACATTAACCTGCTGGAGACAGTTCAGAGGAGGTCAATGAAGATGATTGGGGTCAGCAGGGTAAAGCATATGAGTAGAGGTTGGGGGCCCCTGCACATGTACTCCCCCAGAGGACAGGAGGGAGAGACAGAGGACATGATTGACACCCTCAAATACTAGAACGGGATAAATAGAGTGGATAAGGAGGCTTTCATTAAGCTAAGTGGCAACCAAAACACAAGGGGGCGTAGTCTTAAGTTGGAGGGGGAGTTTAGGAAGGAGGTCAGGAAGTACTTCTTCATGGACAGAGTGGTGGTCAATTGAATAGTGCTGCTGGAAGAGGTGGTCTTGTTGAAGATGGTGGGCAGTTTCAAGTGAGGCTGGGATAGACATAAGGGGAAACTTAGGGTCAGGGGAGGGGCAGATAGAATGGATGGGAAGATTGGGAGGGCAGGGTCAGTAGTTTAAGCTATGGACCCTGCAATTCAAGCAGATTAGATAGACCAAATGGCCTTATTCTGCTGGATTCTTTGTACGTTTGTATGAGCCCTAGATCCTTTTCCTCTGTGGGGCTTTCTAGCACCACTCCCCCATTTCATCCTGCACACTTAGAAACATACAAACAGAATTTGTCAGCAGAAGAGAACCACTTTGCCAATCCAGTCTGCTTAAATGCTTCCTGCCTCTCTGGAGATCCTCCCTCCTCCCTGCCTATATATCAATAAATTGCAAAAAACTTTGTTAATGCTCTAGTTAGGGTTAAAAGTGATGAAAAATTAGGGAAATCTGGCGTGGGTTTCCAACCCTAACACCGCACTCTGCACACACCAACAGGCATCAGGGGCGTGCCTTGGGGTCATCAGCCTTAACACTCACCCTATTCCATAAGTAAATAAGCTGAGATGGGTACAGTACAGGAGAATGGGGTGAGCATTAGCGCTGATGACCCCAAGGCACAGGCCCAACACCTATTGGTGTGTTCAGGATGGGGGTTGGGTACTGGGGTTGGAAGCTCGAATGTCACATTTCCCTACTTTTGTCATTTTAACTCTAACTAGAGCATTAACAACGTTTTTTGCAATTTATTTCCTTACTTTCTGAGATAGTATAATCGTATCCTTATTTGCCTGTGGGAGTGCACGGCCCTCTTGGTCCTGCACTCCCAGCCCTCCATAGATGCATATATTTATTTATTTCAATCTAGGATTAGAAAATACCTTTGAGCACAGTGGAGCTCATTTACAAAGGTTCCACGTCAATAATGGGGAGGGGGTTACAAAACAGACAGAGTATAAAGCACAATAACATGAACAGATAATATCAAATACAGTGAACAGTAGAACAGCACAATACATAGTAAACATGGGTGACTACAATTAGATACATAGTTGGCATTCTAGGACTTTATCGGTGAAAACGTGGGTGTGTAATCCCATTTGGAAATCGGGAAGGGTGAGTCAAGGGATGAAGAGTAGCCGCAGGACAGGGAACAAGGGGGGGGATGCAGCCGGGCGACATTGTCAAGCATGTTGAGCAAGGCAGGAAGGAGTAGAATGGGTGAGAACAGGGGCAAGCACAGAAGGAGAAGGAGAAGGTGACAGCAGGGAGGGGATGGTGAGGTGTAGGGGAGGGAGGGAAGAGGGGAAGGGAGGAAGAAAGGTGTGGAAAAGAGTCAGTCAGGGGTCATAGTGGGTGAGTTAGTGGGTCAGAGTAGGAGGGTCAGGATGAGGCAGGTAGGGGGAAGGGTGAGAGAGGCCAATTGAGCAGGGGAGGAAGGATGCAGTCAGGGGCCTTGTAGAGGAGACTGGGGAATGCAGGTTGCCAGATGATATGTATGTAGCTGTGGAAGCACAGGGCCCTCCATGCCCTGCACTTCCATTTATACTGTATGACAACAGTGACCAAATTGTCAGCATAGTCATCTTATTACCCCTTCTCATATATCCAGTACATAAATTTTTCAAATCCCCACCAAAACATAATTCTGTGCAACTGCAATGCCATTCTGCACCATAGGTGCGAAAACACATTTTGGCCAGGATTTGAAAAATGACAGCTGTGACATACATGAGGTGGTATTATAAGAAGGCTATGTTGAAAAAAATGGGGTGAAACTATTTTAAAATGTCCAAAGTTAAGAGCGTGCGTAGCGAAATTGCAATTAATGGTCATAACGTTGCCATTTTTATATGTTTTGACCCCAAATTTTCAACGTAGCTATCTTATGACCCTACCTCATGAACAAGGGAAGAAAAAAGGTCCAAACTCCACCCAAAAGGTGAATTCATCAAGCAACCAAAAAATCATGACAGTCCTATTGTTCATGAGATGAGGTCCCAAAAGGCCATGTTGAAAATTTGGGGTCAAAATGTTAAAAATTGGCAACATTATGCATAAAAGTTTAAACCTCCATTGAAATACATTGAATCGCCAGTGTGCCCCTTGCATAGTATCTCTTAAAGTCTTACTTGCATGGCAAACTGCTCTTATGACCTTTATATAGAATAATAAAAGACCTAGAATCTGTAAGCAAATATTAATTCTCCCCAAGGCACAAGGAGGACTGGCAGTCCCCTATCTCCCAGGATACTGGGCAGTGGCACAGATGAGGGTAGCCTTGCTATGGGGACATTCCCCCTATAAGGCACACTAGAAGATGATTGACCTGCACCCAGCAGTCACTGCCCCCCTTCAGGCCCAGATATTTAATATGCGTGACCTTCTAGCCGTGATCCCAGTCCCATCTACAGGTACGGCAGCTGTGTTGGAGGGCTGGAGATGAGGGATGACCCAGGGTAGTACCCAGCATACCCTCTGGAAGAATCAATGGCTGTCCACTAATCCCAAATTTGTGCCTGCTTACACTGACCCCTGGTTTAGGAGCCAAGCCATCTGTGGGGTCTGCGCCCCTTGGCAATTTATGCAGGGAAACACTGTAACAGCATTTGAAACAGCACAGACCCAATTCATCTGGCCTCCCTCTGAGAGATTCAAATATTGTCAGATCAGAAATTATATCAGTTCCAGGATCTGAGGAGCCACAGTGGTCTCTGAGGACCCTCTTTTAGATCCTCCATTTCAAACTATTTGGGATTCTAAGACTGGGGAGAGAGCTATCACTTTGTTATATGCAAACATTATTAGGGACCAGATACAGTCAACAAACACAATAAAACATAAGTGGGTAGAAGAACTACAATTACAGGTAAATGACCAGCAACAGACCTGAATCTTGGGCTACACCTGGTCAACTACTTCCTCCCCTTTCTGGAGAGAATTCATCTGGAAAGTTAGGATAAGATATTTTGGGTCCCTGTCATTGAGGCACAGGTAAAGAAGCATAGGAAAAAACAGCAGTAATTGTAGAATTCACAAAAAGTGTTTATTCGTACTAGCAGTAACATAAAAAAAATAAAATTGTTCAGAATAACTATTTACAAAGGCAGAATAAACAAAGAAGATCCATATTTGTTTTCCTTCAATCTCTGTGTCTCTCTTGCAAGAAACTGTAGCTTTGTTTTTATACGTCCTTGCAACCCCTCTTCTTAACAAGCATCCTGTTTTTTTCTAAAATGTTCTTGTAAATTTCAGGCAGGTGCAGCTAGAACACAATGTCCCAGAACTGAGACTCCTTCTCCACAGCTTCTGAAAAAGACTTAAAAATTGCATTTCAGATTAACCCCTTGAGTTCCAAATAGCTTTGCAATCATTTCAACAGTATAACGATATACACTTTTAGCTTTGCAATCATCTCAAACTATAATTATATACATTTCAACAGTGAGACTATATAATTTTTAAACAAAGGGATCCCAATATCAGTTACATTTCCACATATTGATTTGCATATATTTTTATACCAGCAGATATCCAAGGGAGGAAAAGACAGAACAGCAAGTGAAGGTAGAGAGACAGTGAGAGGCAGAGAATTGCAAGATTGTCTGGGTCATCAAATCCTAGGTCTCAGAGGAAAATTTGGTTGTGCAACTAGGCAGACAAAAGACAGGAAAGGACAGAACAGATCCCTGCATTCAAACTCTCCATAACAAATGGGACTGGGTCTTATTCAGCCTTGTCACATACACCCCCACCTTCTTTAAGAGGGACCCTGTTTTATCAAACTGGTTTCCAAAACTTTATATTAATTCTCTTCTAATGTTATCTTCTAACTTTCAGAAATTAAGCACATGTGCAGTATCCTTGTCTCTATAACAGTACAGCAAATAGTACAGTTTAAACTCATACATTAGCTTTTCAACCTTTAGAACCCTCAATTCCTGATCCATATCTTGATAGAAAATTAGCATTGCTATTCTCTTTAACAGATGTGTGCATCACCTTGAATTTAAAAAGCTGTTGTGCCAGGTACCTCCTTGTGATTCTGGAATTTTTATCTTTCATTTGGTTAAGCCAACAGAGAGGACTGTGATCTGTTACAAATACAAAGTCAATTCCTAGCAAATAAAAATTAAGGGACTCCTTAGCCCACTTTGCTGTTAAACGTTCCTTTTCAATGATGGAGTACCTTTTCTCTCTGTCATGCAACTTCCTACTTATGTATAGAATAGGATGTTCCATCCCATCTATATTTTGACTCAGGACTGCACCTAGACCTAACTCTTGTAACAAAAATGGTTTCTCAAAATCTGGGATTCTCAAAACAGGGACTGAACATAATGCAGCCTTAATGGCTTGAAAAGCTTCATCACACTCTGGGGCCCATTTCGTATTATTTGGGTACCATTTTTTCATGAGTTCAGTGAGGGGAGTAGCTAACTCAGCAAAGATGGGAACAAATCTGCGATAATAACCAGCCAGCCCTAAAAATGACCTGACATGTTTCTTTGTTTTAGGGAGAGGGCTGTAAGCTACAGCTTCTAGTTTAGAAATGTCTGGCTTAACTTCTCCATTTCTCAACACATAGCCCAAATATTTGGTTTCCTACATGCCCAATGCACACTTGGTAGGATTAATTATAGGTGCCGGAACAGAGGTGGCCACTAGGGCCGTGGCCTTACCACTTTCATAAGTGGCCCTATCAGTTTTTGCAATCATCTTAATATATTTAATAGGGGAGAGTTTATCCCTTACATCCTTGGCCCTACCACTTTTCAAACCATTCCGGCACCAATGGGATTAATAGTCAGACCTGCATTTTTGATAGCTTGGATAACTGCTCGTAAGTGTTCCAGGTGGCTTTTCCAGTCTGGACTGTACAATATGACATCATCCAGGTATGCAGCACAATAATCAGTGTGAGGTGATAAAATTACATCCATGTATTGCTGGAATGTAGCTGGTGCACCATGTAAACCAAATGGCATGGTGGTGAACTGACAGCATCCAACAGGAGTGGCAAATGCAGTTTTGTCTCTGGATTCTTTAGCTAAAGGGAATTGCTAGTAACCCTGGGTGAGAATGAGGGTACTGATATACTTTTCACTCCCCAGTCTGTCCACTAAATCATCTATTCTGGGCATAGGATAATTGTCAAATTCTGATACTTGATTAAGTTTCCTAAAAAGAAAATGCTGAGAGCATCTAAAATGAAAGAACCAAATTTTCTAAATGTAATAAACAGTGAAGGTGCACAGGACACAGGAAGGAGGAAGAGAGAGATAGCTGTAGTTCAGTACCAGACTTGCTGAACTACAGGACGTATATATCTGGCATGAAACTGCACTTTGGGGATATATTCTGAATTCACCACCTTTAGACTGTTCAGAGGAGCTGTCTAAACAATAAAACAATGCACTTTTAAGTGTTTATTTTCATGGAGGACACAGAGTGCGAGTGACGTCACATCCGGTCTAAGGAGTCGCTGAATTTGCTCCCAAAGGCGAGCACGGCTTGTGTGAATACGGCCAGAGAACGAAAGCAAAGACATGTACATCATAGCGCGTCTTGTGTGTCCTGCGGGACCAAGGGACATAAGGCAAGAGGGACATAGCATTTGGGGAAAGGTAAGGAAAACGGTAACAAAAATTTGGAGATTTTGACAAAACTAAGGTTTAAAAGACTGCCAATTATGGATACAAACACAAACATAGACCAAGTCCTAGAGAAATGTATTCAATATGGGATGTTCACCAAACCAATCCAGAGTGGTGTACTTATAAAGTTGGCTTGTGACAAATGTCAGACAATAGGGAAACTAGAAGAGGAACTTAGAGGGCTACAACAAATGGATACAACAAACCACCCAAACCTACCAGAAAACTCCAGAAGCATACTGACAACAGTAAATACTAGGCAAACAGATAGAGGGGACCTTACCATAGTAACCACTAGCGATGATTCTGAACAATACAGTTGGGCTACCGCCAGTGAGGAGTCTAACCCAAACAGATGGGCTACCATATCAAAGGGCCGCAATAAAAAAAGGAGAAGGGCACTTGGAGCCACGGAGGTGGCCCTGCACAATAAGTATTCCCCCTAAGACAGTAACAGAATCTGGTATAGGCACACTAACTCCAGACAAAACCACAGACACAGAAACTCAGGTTAAAACCACTGATATGGAAATACTGATCATAGGAGATTCCATCTTGAGAAAGACAGTGTACTAACCAGGGGACAGAAACAAAACATGATGGCAAACTGTCTGCCGGGAGCTAAAGTTAATGACATAAAACTCAGATTGCCGAAATTGCTAGTCAAAACAGCAAAATCTCAGGTTGTGGTACTACATGTAGGGACAAATAATATTGGGAAGGATCATGAAAAAGACCTAGTGGAGGAAATACTAAACTGTGCAGACCAAATATAGGCAGAGGGGCAGACACCAATGATATCAGCGATACTACCTGTGATGCTCTGCCATCTGCTTATGGTTATATTGCATAATATTTGTATTATAAATAAATGCTATGTGTATGTGATTGTCTGTTGGCACACAAATCAGCCAGTGAGTGAGAGACTTGACCCGAAAAGTTTCAGTGTGAAGACACAGCAGGATGTGGTAACCAGACCAGGGAACCCCCTAATTAAACGTCTTCCTTCCAGAGGGACAGTTTATTACCCCTTATAACCTGCTCCTGCTTTTGAAGTTGGTCCCCATGTATGCATTTTTTGATATAGCAGGAAGTGAAGTAATTTGAAGGATTCCTCTTGGTTTTCTCACCTAGAAGGGGACTAGTGACAGGATGTGGGTTTATGAGCCATTAAAGGACCCTGCTTGCAAAGACTGTCACATATTTTTTTATTGGTAACTGCTGATTCCAGCCAGCAGAAGAATAATATCCTTTTTGGATATCCATACTCAGATTACAGATTTATCACAGATCTAACAGTGGCCTCATGGGTGACATCACCAGGAGGTGGAGAAAACTGACTTTTGAATATTGCTTTGCAAGAGGAGTTGGTGCAGAAGGACTCCCTGAAAAGCAAAGACACACTTAGTCTGTGGACTGGTAACTAGGCACTTTAAAAAAATAATAATTCAACAGGAGCATAAGTATATTGTTTTTGGTAGGCATTTGTGTTCTGTAACTTCCCATTTATTTCATGTGACTGTAAGTTGCTGATATATTTGTTCTGTGTTTGACATTTTATCTATTTTACAATTTTTAGTAAACAATATTTTCTTGGAAATACTGCCTGTGCTTTTTTTCTCAGTTTCTTTTGTATGTGAATGCTAAATCAGTGTTTAAGTCTGACAGCTGTTAAGGGCTTGAATGTGTTACTAATCTTGAAAAGGTAAGAATATACCTAGGTCTCACATTGGTATATTTTGGAAACCTGCCTGGGTGCCACTGGGTGAAAGATTGTACTGCATTCCCGAAGAGGGTACGTATCTGAGCCAGTTAACTGGGTGCGCTAACATAAGGTTCACATTTTGACCCCCAGGACTTGAGGCTATTAGGTGATTTGGACCCAAAACAGACAGGAGGGTTACCCTGTCTGTCCCCTGTTCACACTATTGCACTTCAAGGTTGGCACTGTGGGAGCAGAGGGCCTGACCTGCAGAGTGTGTTTGTGACACTACCAAACTATGGATGTAACTCAGAAAGAAACCTCACCACACAAAGAGTCAATAGTAGGATATCAAATGGGTGTGGCGCAAGAGACATACTTTTCATTAACATCTGGAATAAATTTTTCAACAACAAAATCATATACAAAAATGATGGACTACATCTAAACATATTGGGCACCAAAACTTTAGCAACAGCAATCAAGGAAGAAATCATAAAACATTTAAACTAGGAACGGGAGGGAGCACCAGACAACAAGAAACAGGGTAAAACTAAAACTAAAATAATAACAATTTCCCCCAAAAATGAAATTCACTGTATACTCCTGAATGCACATAGCCTCAATAATAACAAATTCTAGTCAGATCCACCATGGCTGCATTATGAAGTTAGTGAGATTGTGTTGAATTGTGAAAGATATATGGAGAAACAACAAAATGCTTTTTAACCAGTAAGATTTGTTTTATTTTCTATTCTAAGGAAGGCAGACACATTATTAGGAAAAGATATGGAGGTGTTGATTTTAATGGAATGAATGGTAAGCAATAAAGGTTTTGTATAACAATCATATTCTCATAGTGATAGAAACAGACTGATTCAGAACCCTGGAACCCCACCATCAGAATAAATTAGGAATGCACATTTCATTATTCACATTGAGGTCAATCAAACCAAACATCACGACTCAGTTGGCCTATACTTGCATGGCATGACTAACCCCTGTTCTGCAGATGCAGTCCCTGTTCTCTACATTAAGATGCAACATTTTATCTATGGACTACTGATTGTTACTTTTGTGATTGACATCAGTACTATGACACTTTCTGCTATGCACAATTGGAACAAAAAAAATATTTAGTATAATACATACATTGTTCACAGATAACACATGGGTGCTCCTATTTTACATAGCAACACTTATTCCAGTTTCTGTTATACACAGACTTGTACCTAGGAATTACAGAGTTTGGATCAGTACAATTTCAGATATTAGGCTACTGCTATTTAATATATGACAATGCATATGTCAGCTTGGGAATATTTCTATATTATCCTTTTTTTGGAGGGGGTGCACAGGACAAACAGTGACACTCATGATATCAGTCACAAAATTAACATTCCATACTCATTACACCAAGATGTTCCATCTTACTGTAGAGAACAAGGACTGCATCTGTGAAGTGGCGGTTGACCATACCATGCAAAGATACCTCAACTCATCATCATGATGGTTGCTGAGGGACTGGAAGGAAAAGTATGCCTCTTTACAGACACAAATATCTGCAACAGGGTTGATATACAGGGGAAGGTGGAAAGGATGAGAAGGGACTTGGCAAAGTTGGAGGAATGTTCAGAAGTATGGCAGCTTGGATTCAATGCAAAGAAGTGCAAAGTAATGCACCTGGGAAACAAAAACCCAGGGGAAGAGTACACAGTGGGGGGAGTAGTAAATAACAAGAAAATGGAAAGGGACCCGGGGTAATCATATCAGATGACCCTAAGGTTGGCAAGCAATGTGAAAGGCAGTAGGGATGGCCAGAAGTCACAGGGATGTATAGTGAGAGGCATCACCGGTAGAAAACAAGAAATTGTTATCTCTCTGTACAGATAGTTTGTGAGACCCCATCTGGAGTACTGCATCCAGTTCTGGAGACCCCATCTCTGCAAGGACATAGACAGGATGGAGACAGTCCAGAGAAGGGCAACTAAAATTGTGCAGGGTCTGCAACAGAAGCCATAGGGGGAGAGACTAGAGGAGTTTAATTTGTATAGCCTTGAGGAAAGGAGGGAGAGAGGAGACATGATAGAAATTTTTAAGTACCTCAAGGGAATCAACAAAGTCCAAGAGGGTAGCATCTTTCAGAAAAAGAGATGTGCAAGAACAAGGGGACACAATTTGAAAATAGAGAGGGGATGGCTCAGGAGTAATGTGAGGAAGTATTTTTTCACAGAGAGGTTGTGGACGCATGGAATGGCCTTCATGAGGAGATTGTGGGGTCAAAAATAGTGGGGGAATTCAAGAATGCATGGGACAGACATAAGACAATTCTTGTTGGGGGGTAGGAAGAAATAGGCTGTTGGTTAACTAGGATCTGCAGCTTATCCAGTAGTAGGGATATGGGCAGACTAGGTGGGCCAAGCAGTCCTTATCTGTGTCAAAGTCTATGTTTCTATGATTTTTGTGTTGCATCTTTTTTTTACTACACTTCATGAAAAGTGCATTCCCTATTGATTCAGATGGTGGGGTTCCAGGGTTTCACTTCTTTGTGTTTCTCTCATACCATTATATGACTGAATAGCTGTTTTACAGGTCCTATACCAGTCTACTGTACTTAGTAGACTACATTCATTTTTATTTTAATTTATTTTTTACACTTGTCATTTTTTAATCACAGTTGGAGTGCTTAGTAGCTGTGCACAACAGTAAGATAGGCCCTAGGATTTTCATAAAATACATGCATCATAAAATAACTTGGATCATAAAAAACCAAAAAATGGGAATTCCTAGATACTGAACCAAATCTGAATAATGTGATATCAGCATGGCCACAACTAACATTTAAACGAACCAGTACTTTACAAGATTCCCTTGTTAAATCTATATTTATAAAAGTAACGTTTAATCTGAGAACAACTTGAATGCCTGACAGTCCACATTGAAGAAATGATTTTGACAGTTTGAGAGAAGACATGCGAAGGAGATAGCTTCAGTGGGAACCTTACTGGATTTATGAATGTCACAGTTTGCAGCCAAGAGGTTTAAATGAAGATGTCAGACTACACAGTTATTCATAGTTTTTGTATTTTTCAATAGTTGTAATTGTAACTTGTTATGTGAAAAAAAAATCATTTTCCAGGAACTGGGAGGAATCAGTATATATTTTCATTGGTTTTACTGTGTATATAATGTGTTTTTATACGGCATTACTCATAAGATATGTGCTTTGCACCCTTGTTTCTATGGTTACAAGCTTAATAAAACTACACACACAAAAAAAGACAAAGAAAACCAAGTTGTGTTTGCACCTCATTTACAAGGGGTTCTTCAGAAATCAATGTGACCACAATAAAGAAACTGGGAAGTTATAAGTATTGAACCTTGTTATTCGAAGGGCCAAAAAATTACAACTAAAAACTGATAAAGGTGTAAAGCTGTAAATAAGAGTGAAACAACCATGCTGGTATGCACACCACATAAAGTAGTTCTTGAAAGGATACAGATTGGGGATGGTCCAATTAACACTGCAAGTCCAGAAAAAAATATGCATTGTTTATTTTTTTTAGTGTTTAACCAAGAGTAGCATACTAAGCTGAAAGCTTTTTTACAGGTGCGACCTGGGAGCACAGGGAAGTTAAGTGACTTGCTCAGGGTCACACAGTATGCAAGTGGAAGCTGTGGGATTCAAACCCAGGTCTGGTCTGCTGGATATCATCAGATTTGCAGCTTGGAGCCTCAAACCACTACATTACATTTTCACCTCTTGCTGCACTGAAATGTTACAGCTGATGCAAAATACAAAGTAAGGTGGTGGGGGCGAGGCTGGAGGATGGGTGTGAATAACACCATATACCCAACAGGAAGGACTTTACATCTTGAGGAATTTATTTGTGAAAATAACTGATGAGGATAGGAATGTAAGCTGAGGCAAGGCTGGTTAAAAAAAATAGTTGCTTAACTTGCAGACTTGAAATAATTGTATGTCTTCCTTTCCGTAACATCTTTCCATGCACAAACAGGCTTTGCTTTTGAAGCTAACTTGCTAAACTGTGTTTGGTAGATTTTACTCTTGATTTCTGTTAATGACAGGCAGTAAACGTTGCTGCATGAAAAGACTTTACCATTGAAGCACCTATAAAGTGAGGAACTACACAGTGACATAAAAATAGCACTTTATAGGAGCTTCAAAGGCAAAGTCTGTTCCAGGAATACTGCCTGTCATGAAAAGAAGTCAGGAGTCAAATCTACAAAAAACAGTTACATAACTCATAGTTGCACTAGCAAATATGATTTACACTTTTACAAACATTTATCAAGTAAAAAGACATACTTCAACTTACTCTAAAAACAGAGGAGTAAAACTCAGTAACCACACAGGCTCAGTACACACTGCATTTCCAACTAGATGCAGTTTCACCTCATGACCCTCCCACATGAATAAAAAAAGGTAGGGGTGGATCTTTAGGAGTTTCTCAGGTGGAGGTGGGATGGATCTTACTCCCCCCCCCAAAAAACCTAATGCTTCCTCCCACTACTCAGGTTCCAGTTCTTGTACTGCCCATTTAAGAAAGAAAATAGGCCTGCAACCATCGGCTAACATGAAAGCGTATTTATTTGAGGGCGGAAAACACTTCTTGGAGGAGGGTAAGGTGGAGGAGACTATTTACACCTTCAGTCAGTTCCACGGACAGAAAACATGACATCACTCCTTTTGTACATGCAAACTGTCTGCAGGCTTCTCCTATTGCAGCCATAAAAAGGAGGAACTGGAGGCACTTATAAATAGCAGAACAGACATATGAACGGCCTTTATTACGGAGTCCTGGTGGTCAGACCAAAATAAATGGAGAAGAGAGATACCTGGTTTTGTCCTTTTCCATCAGGATAGGGATGATAAGGGGGGGGGTGGTAGCAGCATATATATCAAACTCCATAAAGGCTACCAATGTAGCTGCCAAGGTTAAACAAGGTATAACAGGCCCTGAAACCATATGGATTTGATTAGACATAAGCTGCAGAGAACATATAATAGTAGGAGTATGCTACAGACCCCCAGGTACAACTATGGAACTGTTAAATCAAATAAACACAGAAGTGACTAAAGCACACAAACTAGGAAAGGTAATATTCATCAGTGACCTAAATTATATTGACATAATGTGGGAAAGCCGGCAGGCGCTAAATCTACAAAGTAAAGCATTCCTGGAGCTTAGCCAGGAATTGGATATGACCCAACATGTAAATACTCCAACTAGGGGAAACAATATACTGGACCTAGTAATGACATCAAGGGAGATCAATATCACAGCATGTCAAACCATGGCCCCACTGGGTAGCAGTGATCACAATGGGGTAGTCTTCTCAATTAAGCAACATATACCAATTGAGAAAGGATGTAGGGAAATCTACAGTACAAACACTGCAGACAAATCTAAAATACTGAAAGAACTGGAGAATATAAACTGGGAGAATATCTTAAACAAAACAGTCAATGAAATGTGGAATATCCTTACAAAATACATCTTCACTATATGTAACAAACACATAAAAAAGGTAAAGATTTATAATAATAAGGGGAAAAAAATCCAGATGGTTTACAAAAACACTAAGCAGGTTGATAAAAAGGAAGCAACGGCTTTATAGAAATTATAAACAAACAGGAGACTCCCATACTTGGGTCAATTATAAAAAAAAATCAGGTTAAATGTACGCAAATGATAAAAAGAAATAAAGAAAGGCTGGAAATCCAGCTGGCAAATACAGCCAAGAGGGAAAACATGCAGACATTTTACAGTTACGTGAACTCACTCAGGAACACAAAAAATAATCTATACTCCATTAAAGAGGGGAATTACCTATGGTAATTTCTGATCCGATTAAGATGGCAAACATGTTTAACTCCTAATTCAGCACAGTTTTTTCTAATAAATTACAGGGACAGGTAAACATTACACCAAATAAGGAATGCAAGTTAAACATAACTTTGGACATGGTGATAAACAAAACAAAATCCTTAAAGAACACAAACTCAGCTGGGCCAGATAATATCTCTAACAATACACTTAAACATAGAAACATAAACTTTGATGGCAGATAAGGACCCCTTGGCCCAGCCAGTCTGCCCATTTCTCTACCTAACGGATAAGCTGCAGATCCTAGTGAACCAACAGCCTACTTCTTCCTACCTCCACCCCCTAGAATTGCCTTATGACTGTCTCATGCATTTTTGAATTCCACCAGTTTTTGACTCTACAACCTCCTCAAAAAAGGCTGTTCCATGCATCCACAACCATCTCTGTGAAAAAATACTTCCTTACATTACCTCTGAGCCTCCCCCACTCTATCTTCAAATTGTGCCCCCTTGTTCTTGCACACCTCTTTTTCTGAAAGATGCTACCCTCTTGGACTTTGTTGATTCCCTTGAGGTACTTGAAAGTTTCTATCATGTCCCCCTTCTCCCTCTGTTCCTCGAGGCTATACATATTAAGCTCCTTAAGTCTCTCTTCATATGTCTTCTGGTGCAGACCCTGCACCATTTTAGTTGCCCTCCTCTGGACTGCCTCCATCCTGTCTATGTCTTTGCGGAGATTGAGTCTCCAGAACTGAATGCAGTACTCCAGATGGGGTCTCACCAGCTGTCTGTACAGAGAGATAACAACTTCCTGTTTTCTACTGGTGATGCCGCTCCCTATGCATCCCAGTATCCCCCCCAACCATCCTTACTGCCCTCTCACATTGCTTGCCCACGTTTAGGTAATCTGATATGACTACCCCAGGTCCCTTTCCATTTTGTTTGTTGTTAGTATCTCACCCCCCATTATGTACTCTTCTCTTGGGTTCTTGTTTCTCCGGTGCATTACTTTGTACTTCTTAGCATTGAATCTAAGCTGCCATACATTTGACCACTCCTCTAACCTTGCCAAGCCCCTTCTCATCCTTTCCACCCCACCTTGTGTATCAACTCTGTTGCAGATCTTTGTGTTGTCTGCAAGAGACATACTTTTCCTTCCAGTCCCTCTTCAATGTTGCTTATAAAGACATTGAAGAGGACCAGTCCCAGTACTGAACCCTGTGGTACCCCACTAGTAACCCCCCTTTCTTCAGACTGGACTCCGTTTACTATTACTCTGTGTGTCCTGTTCTCCAGCCAATTTGTTACCCAGGCTGGCTACCTTGTATATTAATCTTTTGTGTGGGACTGTGTCAAATGCCTTGCTAAAGTCTAGGTAGGCCATATCCACAGCCCCTCCCTGATCTACTACTTTGGTCACCCAGTCAAAGAAATCTATTAGATTCATCTGACATGACCTTCCTGCTGTGAATCCATGCTGCCTTGGGTCCTGTGCCCCTCTGGTCTCTTGGTACTCAACAGTTCTTTCCTTCAGAAGTGATTCCATCATTTTCCCTATCACTGAGGTTAAACTAACAGGTCTGTAGTTTCCTGCTTCTGCCCTGCTCCCACTTTTGTGAAGTGGAGTAACATCTGCTCTCCTCCAGTCCTCAGGTACCAACCCATCCTCCCATGATTTGTTAAAGACAGTAGTCAGTGGTGTCATCAGTTCTATCCTTAGCTCTTTTATAATTCTGGGATCAATCCCATCAGGCCCCATTGCTTTGTCCACCTTCAGTTTTAAGAGTTCTTTCAGAACCCTTTCTTCTGTGAATGGGCTGGTATCAACCCCCGTATCCAGAGTGTATCTATTGTTTGGTTTAGGTACCACCCCCCTCTTCATTTGTGAATACTGAGCAAAAATATTAGTTTAGTATCTCTGCTTTTTCACAGGCAACTTCTGCCCACCCCCCTTCCCTTTATTAAGCCTCACTATACCTCCCATGGTCTTCCTTCGCTCCCTGATGTACCTATAAAGGTTTTATCCCTTCTTAACTGAGTTGGCTATCTTTTCTCGGTTTGGGCCTTTGCTGTTCTGACTGCCTTCCAGCTTCCTTTTGCTTTAACTGATACAATTCCCTGTCCTGCTCCTTCTGTGATTCCTTGTACTTCCTGAATGCTTTCTTTTTCTCTCTAACCTTCCCTGCCACCTCCTTTGAGAACCATAGTGATTTCTTACATCATTTTGTTTTGTTTATTTGCTTCACACAAAGGCTTATTGCCTCTGTGATGGCAGTTTTGATTACTCCCCATTGTTCTTCCACTTCCTGCCCATTTGCTAGTGCATTCCTTAGGCAGTCAGCCCTCCTAAAGTCCAGTACCTTTGCCTTTGTATGGCTTGACTCTACTGCTGTGTTAATCATGAACCATGCTGTTCGATGGTCGCTAGTTCCCAGATGTCTACCCACTTCTACATCTGTGATCCTCTCTCCATCTCCATTGGAGAGTACCAGGTCTAAGATTGCTCCCTCTCGAGTGGGTTCTAGTACTAGTTGTTTAAGGCATGCCCCCTGTAGGGCATCTAGAATAACCCCACTCTTAGAAATGGCTGCTGCAAATGCACTCCAGTTAACATCTGGCATATTCAAATCCCCCATCAGCAATATCTCCCCTTTTTCTGCCATTCTAAGGATACTTTCTATAATTTTCTTGTCTTTTTCCTCCCCCTGAGATGGGGGTCTGTATACAACCCCTGTGCAGATTGTGGTACCATTGCCTGTCTCCAAATTGACCCACAGTGCTTCCTCTCCTCCTTGTTTACCCTTTTGTTCTGTTGCTTTGATTCCTTCCCTTATGTAGAGAGCTATTCCTCCTCCTCTTTTACCCTCCCTGTCCCTCCTGTAGATAGTGTATCCTGGTATGTTTATGTCCCAGTCATGGTTCTGTGTGTACCATGTTTCTGTGACTGCCACGATATCTGGATGTTCCTCCTCCATCAAGGCCACTAATTCAAGAAGCTTGTTACCCAGACTACGGGCATTGGTACTCATTGCTCTCCATTTTTAAGGGCTTTACCTCTTGTAGCAACATCCCTGTCCTCATTGGCTTTGCTTTCTTGATTTACCCCTGTCCTGCTCCCTACTGACCTTTCTACCTTGGTCTTTACCTCATTTAGTACCCTGTTATGTAGGGGGAGGCTGGGAATTCCCTGTTGCTTATCAGTGCCTCCCCTCTTAACTAGTTTAAAAGCTTGCCAATGAAACATTTAAACTGATTGCCCAGAAGACTTGTTCCCTTCCTGGATGGATGCAAACCATCCTGCCATTATAGGCTGGTATTCCTCCAGGTGGAACCCCAGTCCCCAATGAAGCCAAACCCCTGTGCTCTGCACCATTTTTTCAACCATTCATTGAATCGCATGGTGTGAAGTACCCTCGCCTCACCCATGCCATAGACAGGCAGCACCTCTGAGAGGGATACTGTGTGTGCTACTTGCCTTAGGCCCCTCCCCAACTCCACAAACTCCTCCTGCACTGCTCTAATCTCATGTTGAGCCAAGTCATTCATCCCTAGGTGGACAATGACATCCAGCTCAGTCTCCCGTGCAGCTGTTCTCATGATCCTGAGGATGCGCTTGCTGTCCCTCCAAGCCATGGCACCAGGCAGGCCCCTTACTTCAGTTTTCCCTGCTCCCCCAGTTCTATCCCCCTAATAATTGAGTCCCCCACCAGAAGCTGCTTCCTTTCCCTGTGATGTTCTCTGCCTCCTTCCTGTGGGCCTCCCTTGTGACAGTTGTCCACAACCTCCTTAGTCTCCTCTGCGGGTGCATCCATAGGGGAACTATGCTCCACCAGAATGGTGTATGGATTGTGGAGTAGTACAACTGATTGGGTGTGCCTCTGTTCCACCACCCTCACCCTCCCTTGAGCCCACTGTGGTCCAACTGCTGTGCTTTCTTGGCAATCTCTGAGGCAGTGGTAGTGGCCCTGGTGTTCCCTGGGTGGGGGAGGTTCCCTTACTACTGTCCAGTGTGGCCTGAAGATGGGCAACCTCCTCCCTCAGGGCAGATAGTTGCCTGAAAATAGGGCAGCATCTGAGCCTCCGGAAAGACTCCCGGAAGACTGCTTCCCCACAGCCAGTACATTGCACTACTCCCCACATGTCTGTCTATCTTCCTGTTTATCCTGTGTAAGTTTTTTTTTGTTGTTATTTTTTGTTTTTATTTTCTTCCAGTTATTGTTTTGTTTGATATATATATATATATATATATATAATGTGTGCTTATATTGTCAGTGTAGTGTGCTAGAAAGGATATGACCGTGGTATGCATCTTGCCTTTGAGGAAATTATGTCAGAACCCCTGGTATAAAGGAAATGGTACTGGGGTGGTGGATGAGGGGGGGGGCATTTGGGCCCAAACTGCACCCTCTCTAAACAATCAGCTCAAAGCTCTGACCCACCATTATGATGAGTGTTGACCTTCCTGTCAGCAAGACGACCTACACAACAATTTAACAGAGAAATGACCCTGCTAAACAAACAGAAACTTCAAACAGCTGAGTCAAACACAGGTAAACCTCCCCAGCCCCAATACAGCCTGGTGATTTGTGCTCTGAAAGCAATCAGCCCCTAAACAAGTCAGCTGTGCACCAGGAAAGAAACAGTAAATAGTATTTCAATCCCTCTGGGTTTAAACTCCCAGTCTCCAAAGCACTACTGAAAAGTCCACCCAGAAACACTTGACTGACTAGTGTCATACCTGTGATATAAGCAGGCCTTTTTGTGAAGATAGTCTGCTCTGTCTGGGTTGAATACACAATCACTTCACTGAACCCAGGAATAATAATTAAATCAAACCTCAGCCAACAGTACAATTCTAAAAGGTGCAAAATAACCTTACAAATACTAGGTCTCTACTCCAGTGATCAAGCACAGTGAAAAGCAAATTCAGTAGTAGTTCAGTCATTCTGCATATAAAATTAGCATTCCTGAAATTGAATCCTCCAAGCCTCTTCTTAATTCAAATAAGCAAATGTAAACCCCCTACAAATGGAGGTTCCCTAAAAGTCTTCCTTGAGCGTGCCTAAATGCTCACTGCCAGGCTGGTGTCCTGCATTTTAGCAGTTTAAATTTGATTACCAGAGCCTGTATAGCCTCTGTGTACTGTCTTTTTAAGAGCTGCCTGATTGCAGCTTAAGTAATCTGAGAGGGAGCTCTGTTGAAAGATGTAACTATTTACTGAAAATCATTTAGAGTACTAATGATAATGTAGTTTGTCTAACCTGCTTTCTTTATAGCAAGGACTGTTTTTGTTTGTCTCCACTATCTTGGTTCTGGGCTGCAAATTGGACCAATCAGTACTGGTGGGACCTAAAATGTAGCCGGACTACAGCAGGTGTCTGAATTCAAAATCTGTAGGAATTGTAGTTTCAACTTTTTGCTCCTTTTTTGCAACTGAAGGGGGAGCTCTTGCTTTGACTGACAGTCAGATCAGCCAACCAAATCTTTTGGATCTTGGGGAAGTCCCGGGCTGCTTGCAGTTTTCAGTTAGATCTAAGCTGGAAGCTGAACAAGAAGGAGCTCAAGTGTATTTTGGGTAGCAATCCTGAGTGGATTCGCATGGGAAAACTGAAAGGGCTAAGTTTGGCTTGCATGTCTGCCTGCTGCTCCTGAGAGGAGAGAAGAGAATTATTTTGGACTAAATCCAAGTTTGTGTGACTAAAGTAAGCTTCTGAATTGGGCCAGGCTCAACCTGAAGAAGACCGAAGATTTTGCTGAATGTGATCGGCCTGTCAGGAGTTCCAGCTACCTCTAAGCTCCCGGTGTGTGCAGAGACTTTGCGATTGTGACCAGGGAGCACTTTGCCTGGTACAGTAGAATTCCCATGCATGTAAATGTGCTATGAGATGCTAGTGGGTTGTGAGTTAGTTCCTCACTGTGTGAACTGTGTTCTGCTTGCTGGAAGCTGTATCCAGCCCAAAACGGACTACATCCGAATTTGTCTCCATGTGGTCTGGGCCTTGCCAGACTGGCCCAGCCAGACTACCAACTGCACAGAGAAGTCATCGACAAGAGATCTGCCTGGGGATCAGCCCCCTGCTCCACGCTTGAACAGGAACGATGCCTCTGCGACTCATGTGGGCCCTGCTTCTCCTGGCATTCCAGATCAACCACCTGCAGTCTCGATTTTCATCCAGCCTGTGTCCAGTTTTGGGTATCGTGAGTAAATACCAGGGTAGCTCCCTGCAACAACAGCTTAATCTGAGTGTGTCATCTGATTGTCTTGTTGTTTCGTTTCTTTTACGAACTGAGCCCTCTGTCTCCGGATTACAAATATTGTGTACTGTGCATGTTGTGTTTTCCATCACAGGGCCCCAACCAGCTGCAACCCCGTGCATCGGTCCTGGCTAGCCCATCTCTTCTCCACCTGGGTACCCAGAGGTGGACTATGTGGGGGGGGACTCAAAGTGCATGCATAACTGCTTGATTGATATAACCTTTAAGCTAGTTAACCTGATTTTGCCCCTCGCTTGTTCAAGTCCTCTGAATAAATCAGATCTAACTTTTTCTGCATGTAATCTGACTGTGGTTGCAGTTTGTGCTCAAAGTACTGTACTGTTACTATTTGCTGTGCATAACCTTGCTTTATAGGGGGTCCCCAGGGTTGAGCCAGAGGAACCAGCCCTGGTGGTATGTGCAAACAGTGTGGGTACTTGTGTAGTGTACCAGAGGTATTGTGAAAGTGATTATTGTATAGTGTTCAGGCCACTAGAGGGGAAAGAGGGGGGTTACAGTGTCCCGGAGGGCTGTGCCCAGGTTAGCTTGACCACTACCAACCCTGATCTCCAGGTGGAGGCACCCGTTTCAGAACTCAGGCCCCTTAACCTGCTACTAGCCAAGTAAGCAGAGGCAGTAGCCCTTGGGATAGCGCCACCTAGGGGTTACACAAAAATGAAAGTATCAGTAAAAATGTGTTTAATACCTTCCTCACAGGTCCCAATCAATATTATGCCTTTCCAGGCTCCCAGTTCTGAAAAATGAGTATGATTGTGTTCTCTGCAGTATAGCAAAGTTTTGCAGCCTCCACCAAAAAGTCAAGGCTTGTCTGACTGAATTCTAATTGTGTGGTTTGATTAGAGCAGTTCAGTACTGAAGACTCCACCCAGAAACACTTGACTGACTAGTGTCACACCTGTGATGTAAGCAGGCCTTTTTATGAACACAGTCTGCTCTGTCTGGGTTGAATACACAATCACTCCACTGAACCCAGGAATAATAATTAAATCAAACCTCAGTCAACAGTACAATTCTAAAAGGTGCAAAAATATTCTTACAAATACTAGGTCTCTGCTCCAGTGATCAATCACAGTGAAAAGCAAATTCAGTAATAGTTCACTCTCTCCGCTTATAAAATTAACATTCCTGAAATTGAATCCTGCAAGCCTCTTCTTTTTTTTATACTTCATCTTTATTAAGGGTATTTTCAATTTAATACATATATCAGGATCTTTGCATGCACAGTATATATGACATTCAGAAAATCATATATCTGGGAGTTCCATTTTACAGCATAGTGGATACTCCCAGCATTTCTTATAATACACATTATGTTTTAACCAGAGGTACAAGTAATCAATTTAAAAACTTAAAATCAAATGATAGTATCATTAAAAAGTAAAGCTTATGGAATCTCTATCATTTGTTCCTTACTACATTAAGTAATAAATTAACTCTTATAATTGTATTCATGGAATTCTAAATAGTGATTAAAAACAACGATATGAAAAAACAATCTATGTCTCTAAAAAGATTAGAGATTACATATATTGAAGAGAAAGGAAAAATTATAGAAAAAGAAAGAAAAGGAAAAAGAAAAAGAGAAAGCCTCAATTCAGCTCATCGTAGGTCTACTTGTCTATGCTAGCAGTAGAATTTGATATATATAGCGTGTGATTACAACTCTGTCCTGGACCCAGCATCAATTTAGGGTGAATAGGACCAAAACAAAAAAGGAAAAACAACAGCTCCCTCCTTTTTTTTTTTTTAATATTATACTCTTTCCCCTTCCCTTTCCCCTCCCATCTGTTGTAACAGTACTTAATAACATTCAGATGATGAACTCATAGAAAACAATATCTGTTCTTTTTTCTGATCCCTCTCTCCCCTATGTCTCCATAAACACCTCCCATCTAGTCCACCTGTTTATGAATTGTGGGGTCTTAAGGGCAAGAGAAAAAGTTATTCTTTCCAAAGTTTTTATATTCTCAACCAGCTCCTTCCACTCACTCTCAGATGGTGGGAGAGTGGGACAACCATTTCTCAGTAATCGTTAATCGCCTTACAGGCAGCCACTACTAGGATGTTCCAGAGATATTGGGCTTCTCATCCCTTTATCTCCAAGGGATATAGGCCAAGGATCAAATGCTCTGGTCCCAAGGAAGTCGTGATATGCAAGCCTCTTCTTAGTTCAAATAAGCAAAAATGAATGTATCAGTAAAAGTGTGTTTCAAACCTTCCTCACAGGTCCCAATTAATATTATGCCTTTCCAGGCACCCAGTTCCAAAACATGAGTATGATTGTGTTCTCTGCAGAATAGCAAAGTTTTTCAGCCTCCACCAAAAAGTCAAGGCTTGTCTGACTGAATTCTAATTGTGTGGCTTGATTAGAGCAGCTCAGTACTGAAAATTCCACCCAGAAACACTTGACTGACTAGTGTCACACCTGTGATGTAAGCAGGCCTTTTTGTGAAGATAGTCTGCTCTGTCTGGGTTGAATACACAATCACTCCACTGAACCCAGGAATAATAATTAAATCAAACCTCAACCAACAGTACAATTCTAAAAGGTGCAAAAATATCCTTACAAATACTAGGGGCAGGATTCACAAAGAAAGCCAAAGTTCCCGCAGCTGCGGGAAAAAGGCTTGCTGCAGTGTGGAAACACAGTTGCGCTGTATTCTCAAAGAAAACCAGTGCAGCTGTGGATTTCCACAAAAAGTGCTGCAGGTGAGGCAATTTAGCTGCTGCAGGACTTCCACAAGTGCTGCGAATCCGCAGCTGCGGAGGCTGTGAAGACACAGCAATAGGGAACCACAGTAGCTGAAGCAGCAGACTGTGACAGTGCTGCTATAATATGAAGCTGACAGCACACGCAGAGACCAGCAACCAGTCCCCAACTGGGACCACAGCAGCACCACAGGTACCGGCGATACCTTGGCACCACAGTGGCCGACTGTCCCTGCTGATCGTCCCTCCCTGGGGTGTTCCTGTGGCCTGCGGGGGTAGCACTCACTGCTGGCTGGTCACGCTCTACTGCGTGTGGGGCTCTGTCATGGGCTGCACTGGGTCTAGTTGTTGTTCTCTGTTGCCATATCATGGCAATGTGTGCTTTCAGTGCTGTAACATCAGCCACTGCTATACTGTCTGAGATGCTATTACCTGTGGTACACCTCCACCTAAATTGATTCCAGTTGCTGGGGCACTACTGCAGTGTGCTGAGGGAGAGTTACACCTCATTCCACTGTGTGTAACATTCTTTTCTCAGCTGTGGAGAAAACCTGGCTGTGAATAGCCTTTCAGGGGCTGTGCCTTACTTATCTCACACGTTTTTGTCCTCAGGGACTTTCGCAGCTGCACTTTTTTCCACAGTCCGTAGTGTTTTTTTCCGCAGCTGCGGAGGTTTTTGTGAATAGCACTTGGAGCAATCTCCCTTTTTTTTCCGTAGTTGAGGAAGTTTTGGGGACTTAGGGAAGGTTTTGCACCTTCTGAAGGCTTTGAGAATCCTGCCCTAGGTCTCTACTCCAGTGACCAATCACAGTGAAAAGCAAATTCAATAGTAGTTCACTCCCTCTGCTTATAAAATTAACACTCCTGAAATTGAATCCTGCAAGCCTCTTCTTAATTCAAATAAGCAAAGATGAAAGTATCAGTAAAAGTGTGTTTCAAACCTTCCTCACAGGTCCCAACCAATATTATGCCTTTCCAGGCTCCCAGTTCCGAAAAATGAGTATGATTGTGTTCTCTGCAGAATAGCAAAGTTTTGCAGCCTCCACGAAAAAGTCAAGGCTTGCCTAAACTATTTTCCCCATACTTTGCTATTCCACTAACACTTTTATTCCAGAAATCACTGGATAGCAGCGAGGTGCCATGGGATTGGTTGGCAGCAAGTGTGATACCCATCCATAAGAAGGGTAACAGAGCAGATCATACAAACTATAGACCCATCAGCCTGACCTCAGTGCCAGGCAAACTGATGGAATCTATCCTAAAACATGTAATAAATGCCCATTTGATAGAAACTAACCAAGGGGACAGTGAACAGCATGGTTTTGTGGCCGGGAGGTCGTCATGTGCAACAAACATGTTAAGTTTCTATGAAAAAATCTCTGCAGCACTGGATAGGGGGGAGGCTGTGGATTGTGTATATCTCGACTTTGTGAAGGCCTTCGACAAAGTTCCTCACCTAGAAATAATGTGTAGCCTAAAAGAAATTAACTTGGATCACAGAGTGCTCCATTGGATAGGGGGCTGGTTGGATGATAGATCGCAGAGGGTATATGTAAATGGTTACTATTCAGATAGCATTCCAGTTACAAGCGGGATCCGCTAGGGGTCAGTCCTGGGACCTTTGTTCTTTAGAGTATTTATGGCAGAAATGGGTAAGGGGGCAGAAACTGGATAAGTAACTATGCAGATGATACTAAACTTGTAGGTATAGTGACTAACACAAAGGGAGTACAGACAGTACAGACAGATTTAAATAACATTTATAGCTGGGAATATGGCAGAGGCATGAGTTTTAATATTGACAAATGTTGTGTAATCCACCTGGGTAAAAAGAACCGTGAAGAAAACTACTTTATAAATGGACTAGCACTATGAAAATCAGATGAAGAAAATGACCTAGTAGACCGCAACCTAACATAACAGTCCCACACCAACAAACAAATTATAAAAGCTAAACAAGTGCTGTGGAATATAAAGAAAAACTTTAGGAGCCATAGCCAAATGGTGATTATGCCACTGTACAGAGCATATGTTAGGCCCATACTGGACTATGGGGCCCCAGTGTGGGGACCCATTACAAAGGGGACAGTGGCAAATGTTGAGAGGGTGCAAAGACAGGCCACCAAAATGATATACAACCTATGTTATGATGTAATGTAGTGTAACCATACGTCTCCATTTTTGTAACATGGGTATACATATGTGTCTACAGGTTTGGGGAAGGATGAGGTTACCTGGCACAAGAGACCTAGGTTTGGCTACTCTGCACAGGGGCACCCAAGTAAATCCAACTACAGGAAGCAATAACTGTAATGTCCAGAACCAGAACTGGGATTTTTCAGTGTGGCTTTATTTATTAACTCACTGAATATAAACAAAGCACTGCATGGTCCTCCAAAGGGCTATGTTACTGTAATGCAGATTAGAAGTTAAACACAGAGGTCCATTTGAGGAATGAACACATTACAACAGATGTCTGGCTTTGGACCCACCAGGCACTCAGCCCGGACTTTGCATGCACATTGGAAACATAGCCCGACTGGCCCGGCTCCCCTGCCGGCCACTCGACTGACGGTCCACTTGGCGAATGAACCCAAACTTTACTTGGAAAGACATCCCATCAAACAAGGAGACTCCAAACTGTGGCTCTCACATCACTTGAAGTCTGTGACTCCTAGAGAATTTGTTTTCATACTTCCAATCGAAACTCCTATCAAATAAGGAGACTTCCATCCAACAAGGAGTAATTTTCCCATCCTGTGGCTCCCACACCATAGAGTCTGCGACTCCTAGAGAGATTTTCGAGTTGACCCCACGCCTGGTACCCACCCCATCACTGGCCAAGCTATGAGGCAAGTAGCAAAACGAGAAGAAATCGTAGAGGTGGACCTGGTTACTAAAGATGGGGGGTTTTCCCACCTCCAGCTCCCACAGCCCATACACGGCCATTTCTCTGGACACACAGAAAACTTTAGACTTTAAAATGTAGATTGAATGGTGGATGACCTGAAGCACCCCCTCTACAGTGAACTTTAAATCCATTAACACTTTAAACAGATGACTGCTCTATTTGTTTGTCCTAGTTGACATAGTCCTCCCAAATAGCAGTCCCCAATACTTGAAATCCAGCTGAAGAAAAGAAGTTGTTTGCCCCTTCCAATGGAGCCAAACACTCACCCGTTCATTGCAGGTGCCCCACAGGCGAAGTACTGTAACCTTTGCTGCTATACATGAACAGACTGAACTTAAATTAAAACAGGCAGCTTTCTTCCCAGGGTGGGAGAAGGGGATTGCCCCTGGAACCCACAGAGAACTTTCCTCCCCCCCCAGAGGGAGGGGGGCCTTGAGACCGGGGGAGCGGTCTCCACCACTTTAAAAAGGTAAAATACAGGAACACTTCCTTTTTTCTGAGTGAGAAATCACACTGCACACTAATGCTTCCTTCTTGCTTAAGGACAAACGGAAGACTACTTTTGAATTTCCCAAAGTTCTAAACTTCACTCTCTGAGCTGAAGATTCCAAATGTGGCTCATGCAGCTGCGACAGTTCTATAATGATGTCATCTCTCAAGTCTCAGCTGTGACTGAGGACAGAGTGAGACAGTGGGAAACCCATTTAACTGGAGTTTCACAAGCTGCCTTCCCTGCCTACCACTAGGTCTTACTGGGATTCTAGTAACCCCGGGTAACAAAGGGGTTACAGTAGGATGATTATATACTAAATGAACTAAACCTTCAGTTTAAAAATGACAAAAAGAGTACTAGGGGCCACCCACTCCAGCTAAGATATATTAAACACAACACCAATAGGAGAAAGTCTTTTTTCACCTAGAGAGTGGTTGCCCCTTGGAACGAGTTGCCAGAGGAAGTTATCTGTTCAAGTAGTAAGGCCCAGTTTAAACATATCCTAGACTTTCTTATACTAAAAGGACACGATCTGACATATTATGGGTGAGATGGCTGGAGCAGCAATGGGCCAACAGTATGGCCCCCTTAGCATCTTACCACATGTAACTTAGTATAAAATTAAGGCAGATTCTAACACCCCCTTCTTTTTTGTTTGCAATTACCATTGGAGATGACCAAGCACTCCTCAACTCTTCTATGATACCCAATTCTTTCATTTTTTTATAAAATAGGTAAAAGAAATCCTTCACCCTGATTAGTCAAAAGGCATGTCCTTACCTGTCAACAAACTGAAAGGTGGCGCTACTTTACTAATACCTTAACCTCCATAGGTGAAAGGGCAGCAATATCATTGAGCAACTGATGTCTTACATCAGTCCCTCTGCAACCAGAACTGATCTTCCATCACAAACATGGCTGCTACCTTTACACTGTAAAAACCTTCAACTGGGACCCAAAAAAAAAACTACCTTAAATAAAAAATAAAACAAATTAATTAAATGTTTTTTCCCTGATCATCACACTCTCCTTACACACATAAACAAATTAGAAACATTAAATATTGTTTATAATTTTCATTACAACTGTTTTTTTACTAACAGTGAATATCCCCTTTCTGTCTTTAGCTGCTCATCAGGGAAATCTCTTCTGCTTGCCTTGACAGTGAGATAATTGAGTCACTGGCTCTAAAACAGGCCTTTGTTGTCTGTGTGTACAGTATGTTAGGAGAGTAACATTCTACCAGCGGAACTGAGCAGAATTTTGAATCCCTGTATTCCATGGTAAATATTCCATGATAAACATTCTGTGTCTTGAATGAGGGAAAAAATAGAAAAAAAAAAAAACAGGTTGAAGAAAGTAGGCAATACAGTAATACTTTATAAACAAAGAGAAAAGGTAGGAAACACAGTTACATAGGTAGAGGCAGACCCAAACTGCTCAAATAATGCATTGCTGTCCCTCCAACTCCCTGCTTTAGCATTTTTTAGTGAGCTGCTATTCAATCAATTTTACCACACTTCTACCCAAGTCTGGGGACTATTTTTCACCATATTTAAATACAATAACATACTATTACTAAATCTTTAATAATGTGCCCAGAGTTTTGATTAATTGTTATAGAAATAGTTGTTACCAATTTTATAAGAGCAATAAGACACTTCAGGATGTGGGTTGTTGATTAAGAGCACTACCCAACTACTGTAGTCACTCGAAGCGCATACTGCTCCAACAACGCACTCTGGGGGAGTGCTTTTATCAATCAACAACTCACAGCCTGTCGTGTCTTATTGATTTCATAGTTCCTTAACCATGTCAGCTCTTAATTGCTCTGGTAACCTGCATGTCTTTTGTCTAAAAGGGCGAGCATTCTTTGGCACTATTACGTGTTCAATCCCTTTTGCTCAGCCTGTACTGCGGCAAAAGTACTGTTAAATGTCTTTAGCACATTACGAATTTCTGCAGTTTGTTCTGAGGTTAAGGACACATTCACCTTTACAGCATCAGCAGTTAGTTTGTTGCAGTCTATCATAAGCTACATCAATATCTTCTTTATCAGTTTCTGGTAAAACTAGCAAAGCAGCTTTTGGCATTTTTTCAACCCATTTCTTGAGGAGGTTAGCATGGTATATCTTAGTAAGATTTTTCCTGTCAGAGGTCTCAATCTTGTAGTTAACGGTGCCACTACATCTAAGCACTCTATCAGGTCCTTGCCACTTCATTAACAGTTTATTTTCTGTTGTGGGTAACAGTAGAAAAACTTTTTAACCTGTCTCAAAAACGTTTTCTTTTACCTCATGGTCATACTACACCGTCTGCTGGTTTTGGGCCTCTTCCTGATTACTATGGGCAATTGCAACATATTTTGCCAGTTTCTTTCTAAGGGCATACATATAAGACGTTATAGATTGTTTCTGAGTGGGGTTATCTTCCCATGTTTCTTTTATCACATCCAGTGGCCCTCTTGGCTGTCTAGCATACAGCATTTCAAATGGTGAAAACCCTGTTGATACCTGTGGCACTTCTCTGTAAGCGAAAAGTAGGTAAGGCAAGTATTAGTCCCAATCTTTCCCACCCCCTTTTACAAACCTTTTTAACATGCATTTTAGGGCTTGGTTAAAATGCTTAACGAGACCGTCTGTCTGAGGGCGATGGGGGGAGGTTCTTATGGAAGAGATACCTAGTAGTCTGTACAGCTCCTTAAGTAATGCAGCACCAAAATTACTACCCTGATCAGTAATAATTTCTTTACATATGCCCACTCTGTTGAAAATTTTTGCAAGCTCTGCTGCCACTTTTGAAGCTGTGACAGTACAAATTGGGACTGCTTCTGGGTATCGAGTAGCATAGTCACATACCAGGATAAATATATTACCTTTTTTACTTTTGTTTGAAAGACCAACCACACCCATTGCAATTCTTTCAAAAGGCACATCTTATCAAGATATCAAAATATTAAGGGTAGGGGCAACAGGGGCACCTTGTCTTTTCTAGTGACTGAAGCTACTTTCTGACACTCAGCACAGGAATTACAATAAGTAGCAACATCTTCATGCTTTCCAGGCCAGTAAAATCTGTACAGCAATCTGGTAAGGGTGCGATCCCTCCCTGAGTGACCAGCCATAAGACTATCATATGCTATCTGTAACAACTCTGTTCTATACTTCTGTGGTATAACCAATTGTTCTGTCTGTTCCTGTATCTGAGGTTCAACCCAAACTCTGTACAGTAACCCATTACATTTTTGAGTTCATCATGGCATGCAGGCACAGACAAATTTATTGCTATAAGAGGTGCTATACAGGGGTGAGCCCAATGGAGAGCTCCATTTCAAGGGACAGGTCAGCAGCAGGCGAATCAGTCGGCAGGCTGGCAGTGACTCCCTTTCAGCTATTGGGGTAGAGTTGGACAACTTTTCAAAGGACTGAGCCACACCAATAGTGGAGCGGTTCAATCCTTTGATGTTGCAGTCCAGCACTGTTGCATTCCTGGCTGTGCGTTCACACTGCTGTAGCTTACAGCAGTGTGAACGCACTGAGCCCAAGCTGTCAGCATGCCCACTCACCGTTTAAAAATAAACAAACCGATGGGGTGCCCAATCCCCCTGTCGGCATGCCCCCTCCCAGTTCATTTGCTGATGGGGAAGCCCACTCCCCATTGGCATAATGCCCCCCCAATTGTTGTGTGCTGAGGGGAGTTCTCAATTCCCTCAGCTCTTGTCCCCCCAAACACTTGGTATAAGCAACAGGGTGCCTAATCCCCATTGGTTACAGCCCCCCCCAACAAACATTAGGTGGCATGCTGGGAGCCCACCCCAGCATGCTAAAGTCCCTATTAAAAAAGAAAATCTTCCTGCGCTGAATTTATGTTTTTTTTTCCAACCTGTAAACCACAAAATGGTCCCTGAAAGTCTGCTGTGCCCCCCTTCCCAACCCACTCACACCCTCTGTGCACCCACCACCCCACGCACCACCCTTACCCCATACTTACCTCCGGAGCCCGGCACGATGATCTTCGGTGGATCAGGAACACGTCTGCACTCTTCAAAGCTGACTGCAAACTGAAGAAATACTGGTAAGCTGTATAATGCCATAAATGTTTTTTTTTTCAACTTTGGTGCATATCTTCACTGTTTGTGCGAATTTTGACACCAAATTTTTAACTTGGGGTTCTTGGGACCCCACCTCATGAATTCAGTGACTGTCATTTTGTTATTTGGTCCCAAAAGGTGACTTCGCAGTCACTGCATGGAATCACCTTTCAGGATCGATTAACGAAACGACAGTGTCACTGTTCATGAGGTGGGATCCCAAAAAGCCTATGTTGCAAATTTGGTGAAAATATTCCAAAAAATGACTGGTACGAGCATGTGTTGAGCAGTTTCCACACACACTTGTAATGTCGCTAATATGTAATATTTTCACTCCAGATTTTCAACGTTGGCATTTTTTTACACCTCCTCATGAACAGTACAGCTGTCATTTTTCACATCCTGGCCGAAATGTGTTTGCGTACTTCCGGCGAAGAATAGCATGATTGCTGTGAGAAATCAGTATTTGGGACAGATTACAAAAATCACAGTGACATTGTTCATGAGTGGAGGTCTCAAAATACCTATGCTGAAAATTTGGTGACAAAAGTCTGTATAATGAGTGTTATGAGCGTGTGTTGTGCAGTTTCCATGCACACACGTAACCTCGTGAATTTGTAACATTTTCACTCCAGATTTTTAACATTGGCATTTTTTTATACCTCCTTATGAACAGTGCAGCTGTCATTTTTCACATCCTGGCTAAAATGTGTTTTCACACATCTGACGCACAATGGCGTGGTCGCTGTGGGAAATCAATGTTCAGGACAGATTAAGAAAATCATAGTGACAGTGTTCATGAGCAGAGGTCACAAAATGCCTTTGTCGAAATTTTGGTGAAATTATTACACTAAATAACTGTTACAAGCGTGCATTGTACAGTTTCCACATACGCTTGTATGTTCTAGCATTTTTAATATTTTCACTCCAGATGTTCAACACTGCCATCTCTTCACATCTCCCTATGAATAGTCCAGCTGTAATTTTTCACATCCTGTCCGAACTGTGTTTTCGTACATCTGGTGCAGAATGGTGCAGTCACTGTGAGAAATCAACATTCAGGACAGGTTAACAAAATCACAGTGCATGAGCAGAGGTCCCAAATGCTTTCATGAGGTGGGGGTCACAAAAGGCCATGTTGAAAATTTGTAGTGCAAATACCAACTAACACCTGGGGTGTTAGGGTTTCTAACCATAACGTCCCCCCAACCCATGGTGGGGCTCCAGTACCCTCATCTTCTTTGAACCACAGACACATCTTCACTCTTCAAAGCCAGATCACAGATTGAGGAAACAGGTATGCACTTCACGGTATTTCAACGGGAATGTGAACTTGGTGGCATAACTTGTTCTTTCTGCTGGGAACTGTAGCCCTGCCAATCTGTGCGTACCAACATCAGTTCCAACAATTAATTTAGGCATTGACAAATGCTTGTTTAAACATTGGTCCACCCTGTTTTTGTTTCACCCCCAGCTGCTTAAAATAATCCTGGAAAGAAACATTGTTAGCTTGCTCTGAAACAAAATCACAATCAGTTATCAGTTTGGCTTCAGCATTTTCATATTTTAACCCTTTATGTCCATCAGTCTTTTGTTGCCACTGTTGTTCCAGATGTCTTCTTTCTTTCCTGGACTTCCAGATCTTGGAGCTATTTTCAAACAAGTCTGAATCAAAGACACTGAAAGGAAAAGTGTTCCCGCTGTCTGAGATTATCTTTGCCTGAGCTCTTGTTACCACTGCTGCTGAAACTGCAGGGTTCATTTCCACTGAGGTTAGCTCAGTAAATCCTGGACAGTCATTTCCAATAATCACAGGTACCGGTAACTTAGGTGCTACCCCACTTTCATTTGGTGCGACACACACCCTTAATGGTCAGAGTCACTTGGGTGGTGGGATAGTTTTGAGTGTCCCCATGGATGCAGATGACACCAATACCTGGTCCTTTTGCACAGTGTTTTCCCAACACTTCAACATTCGCTAGAGTCTGTCTGCTTCCTGAATCTGTAAGTCCCTTCACAGTCTTATCTCCCACCTTCACGTCGGTTAAGTACTTGCCCTAATTTGCTAAGGAGAAATTTGCTCCAGTGTGACTCTTCTTACAGCAATTTCTCGCAATATGACCTGGCTTATTACAGTTATAACAAATAATGTCTTTGGTCACAGATTTGTTACCCCCACCAGAGTTCTTATCAGACTTGGAGTTTAAATGGGAAAAAGAGTGTCTTACCGGTACTTGGCTGTTACCTCGCTACTGTGGTGTCTGTCTGGCCATTTGGTAGTCTTTGGTCAAAGAAACAGCTTTTTCCCCCACTTTCTGGTCTATATTCTTTCACCCAAAGCTGCACATCTGTAGGTAGGATGTTGATGAATTGCTCCATTGAAAATGTGTCGATGATCTGTGGGACTGTTTTGCTCTCTGGTTGAAATAATTTTATCAGGAGTTCTCTGAGCCAGGTGAAGGCTTCTCAAAGATTGTTGACTGAGTTGTACTTCAGAGATCGAAATTTCTGCCTGTAGGTCTCTCCTGAGATGTCAAATCTTTTCAGGATTTCGCTTTTCACCAGGTCATAGTTTTCTGACTGTGCAGTGTCCATATTGATGTAGGCAAGTTGGGCTTCACCTGTTAGGTAAGGTACCAGTCTGATTGCCCACTGCTGCTTTGGCCACTGGCAGGCTGCGGCAATCCTTTCAAAAGTTGTCAGGTATGCTTCTATATCATCGGAGGGACACAACTTTGTAAGTTTAATGTAGTTCATGTTGCCTGTATCCTGTTGCTCATCTGGATCTGTGCCCAATCCTCTGCCTTTGATAGCTTGCAAGGTATCCAGCCATTTCTGCTCCTGTCGCTGCATCTCTTCTCTTATCTGCTGCTCCTGTCGCTGCATCTCTTCTCTTATCTGCTGCTCCTGTCGCTGCATCTCTTTTCTCCTCTGCTGCATCTCTTCTCTCCCCTGCTGCATCTCTTCTCTCCTCTACTGCTCCAGCTGATGCATTTCTTTTTTTCTCTGTGCTTCTAAACATTGAATTTCATGTTCTCTCTGCTGCATCTCCTCTCCTCTCTTCTCTTCTCTGTCTCTCCATCTCTTGTTGTTGTATAGCCCACCATTTGAAAAAGTCCATCAGGCTTTCAGGTTCTGTCGCTGCCTGTTCTTTTTCCATAACTTGTGCTGGCTGTACGATCTCAGTTTGGACTTCTGTCTCTGCTAGTTTGGCTGCTGTTCTCCTGGTAACAACTCCTGGCCTTGCTGCTGCAGAATCCATACCTTTTTCTATGCTTCCCTGGTACTAGGTCCAGTACCCATGCACAAAACACCTGGCTTAGAGTATGCACGGCGTAAATCCCACTTAGGCTGACACCATCTGTCGTCGAGGCACAGGTCAGGAAGCATAGGAAAAAACAGGAGCAGTTGTAGAATTCGCAAAAAGTGTTTATTAGTAATAGCAGTAACATAAAAAAAAATTGTTCAGAATAACTATTTACAAAGGCAGAATAAACAGAGAAGATCAGTCTGAGTTTTCCTTCAATCTCTGTGTCTCTCTTGCAAGAAATTGCAGCTTTGTTTTTATAAGTCTTTGCAACCCCCCTTCTTAACAAACATCCTGTTTTTTTCTAAAATGTTTTTGTAAATTTCAGGCAGGTGCAGCTAGAACACAATGTCCCAGAACTGAGGCCCCTTCTCCGCAGCTTCTGAAAAAGGCTTAAAAATTGCATTTCAGGTTAACCCCTTGAGTCTGAAATAGCTTTGCAATAATTTCAACAGTATAACTATATACAGTTTTAGCTTTGCAATCATCTCAGACTATAATTATATACATTTCAACAGTAACACTATATAATTTCTTAACAAAGGGATCCCAAAATCAGTTACATTTCCACATATTGATTTGCATATATTTTTATACCAGCAGATATGCAAGAGAGGAAAAGACAGAACAGCAAGTAAGGGTAGAGAGACAGTGAGAGGCAGAGAATTGCAAGACTGTCAGGGTGATCAAATCCTAGATCTCACAGGAAAATTTGGTTGCACAACCAGACAGACAAAAGATAAGAAAGGACAGAACAGATCCCTGCATTTAAACTCTCCATAACAACTGGGACAGTCCTGAGGAGGGCAACTAAAATGGTGCAGGGTCTGCATCAGAAACCATATGAAGAGAGACTGAGAGAGCTTAATATGTACAGTGTACCCTTGATGAAAGGAGGGACACGGGGGACATGATAGAAACTTTCAAGTACCTCAAGGGAATCAACAAAGTCCAGGAGGGTAGCATCTTTCAGAAAAAGAGATGTGTAAGAACAAGGGGGCACAATTTAAAGATGGGGATGGCTCAGGGGTAATGTGAGTAAATTTTTTTTCACGGGGAGAGTGGTGGATGCATGGAACCGCCTTCCTGGGGAGGTTGTTGGGTCTAAAACAGTGGGGGAATTCAAACATGCATGGGACAAACCTAAGGCAATTGTAGTGGGGGGTTGCAGGAAGTAGGCTGTTGGTTAACTAGAATCTGCAGCTTATCCAATAGGGAGGGAAATGGGCAGATTGGGTGGGCCAAGTGGTCCTTATCTTCCGTCAAAGTCTATGTTTCTATACTTAACCCTATCACACTCCCGTCCATGGTTTCCAAATAGAATCCAAGTCCCCCCCCCATACACACACTTGTTGGAGGGAATGCAGGGAATGTAAAGTTACTCAGGCTCATATTTTCTGGTCTTGTACTAAAACAGAGCAGTTTTGGTCAGAGATTCAGGACCACTCTCTGCAAATTCTTAATATTACCTCACTGTTGGGCCCTGAACACTTAGTACTGGGCTTATCACCGGTAGATTTGAGAGATAAGGAGTCTAGATATCTCTTGGCCAAAATGACAGCAGCAGCATGTAAAGCGATGACTAGGAAATGGCTTCTTCTCAGTTCCCCAACACTGAAAACTGGGTAGAGATTATCAACTCAATAAGTCAAATGGAAAGAATTACATTCAGCCTTCAGCAGTGAGCCCCACAGTTTCAGAATAGATGGACACACTGGGAACTTTATATGGGTAGGGATCCGGATTACTTGAATGCCTGTGTAAATCCGTTCCCCCCTTCCCCCTTCAACTTTAGCCTTTCTTTCGCTTTGTCTGTTGTTCTTACAGAGAAGTATTTATTTAGCTCCTGCCTAGGAACAGACTTTTTCCTCAATATGCACACTGAATTGTACACTATTTTTTTATTAGCGCATGGACTTTTCATTTTTCATAGAATGCTTCCATGTCTTTCTTTTTTTTTATCTTTGTTTCAATGACCCAATAAAGTTTATTACATGGTTCTAAGTTTTCAGTTTCTGTTAATAATTTTCACTTATGGATCTGATGTACTGATTATACTATATTATATAGCATGTATGGATCTACCAACACTATTCAATAAAGCATGAAGTATAAAAAAAAAGAAATACATTGAACCACATTTACCTTAGTTTCTCATATGGCAGTCTCGGTTCCAGCAGCAAAGACATGTCATTGATTGGAGAGTGGGTCTTGAACCTTGGACCTGTTTAGGTGAGTGAGTGAGGCTGTGTGGGGGTGTACTGGGGGGTGTGGGGTTTTGGGTGCTGAGTGGGAGGTGGGGGGGCTGATTAGCAAGGGACTTTTTTTTTACAGGTTTGGAAAAAAAACATTGAGGGATCGTTTACCTTTTTTTTTCAGGGTTATGCCTGAAATGGGAGGGTGGAGCGTGCCACTAAACACGAAGGAACAACATTAAAATATGGGAACGGTGATTGGAGGGTAGGGAGTGCCACTAGACACCAGGGAATAACAAAAAAATAAGGGGGACAGCAATCAACAGGTGCCACTAGATGCCAAGGAATCAAAAATAATGGGGCCGGCGATCTCAGGGTGCTGTAAACTCATTCTTGTAGTTGTTTACTATGACTCCTTGTGCTATGGTTACAATACCTTTGTATCAATCCCACTTCTGCACACAAATCTTTGTAATTAATTATGTTGTATACTAAAATCAGATCTCTTGTGTTGTCACGTCCCATGACTGTCATTGGGAAACAGAGGCACAGACAGGCCAGCATATTAAAACTGGACTGTGCCAGTTTGCCAAAGACAAACGTTAATCCCAAGTCTTCACACTATCAATAACCAGTAGCACAGAGTGGAGGACTTGTCTGATTGCTGCCTACTATGTCTTTAAATACTGTACAGTAGTCCTTTTGGAAATGCAAAGCATGTCCCTCCAAGTCTCACACTACAGTGTTGGCAATCCACTCCCTAACAATCAGAAGAAGGACAAGGTGGTCTCTCTCTACTGCTTTGGGAAGACAGGAATCTATAGGTTTGCCAACTGTGCCGGACTGAATAACACAAAGCCACTGGCTTCATTTCACAATCAGAGCTATAGCGAAAGTAGAAGAGTCTGTCAGTTTACACAGCTCAGTCATTTCTGATGTTAAACCTTTTCTGGGGGGTGGGATGCTACCCATTTCAAATTTAGGTGGGGTTTTCCATTTGGGCCCCCCAAACTAGTATTTTATATTTTAACAGCTCTTCAGTGCGGGCTTCCTTTTTGTGTTAAATTTTGTTCTATGTGAAGCCTGCAATGGAGGTGAGCAGTACGGAGTTGGTTTTCTTGTTTTTTTTAATTTATGTTTATTGGTTTTATGGTAAACATACATTCACTTTTTCTGGATGCAGTGCATGAGGAAAACTGTAAGTACCACATGAGGGTGCCACCCCCTCTTAATACATGCAACTAAAAGATTTGAGCTGCATCAATAAGATACATCGTGGGGTAAACCAAGATAGAAAACATTTCCTTAACTTAAAGCAGATATCTATGCTGTGTGATTAAGTCCATGAGCTGCATGCAATAATAAACAATACTCCCACAGTTTTATACTTAACTCCTCTTCCTACTATGGAAGATGCAGAGAATGCATGCTTAACCTCCATTGTGTACATAACTGGTACCAAAATGATTGGGCCTGTCTAAAGCTCTACTACAACATTTATTTTAAACATTGATTCCCCTATAACTCCAACTGATGTTGTTAGCTGACCACTAAATTAACTTTTATCCATATTAACTTTTCCCTAGCCAGAGAAGGGACAAGCTTCAAACCTGATCCTCTCTGCTAGCCCACAAGTGCTTTCCTCAATCCATGGTTGTATCAATTTCAACATTTAAATCTTTAAACATGTTTTTATTTTCAATTTTAAAACAGCTGAGTTTGAGGTTTAGTAACTGTCATTTGGTGTAGTTAGCAAACCTGAACGCGTAGTCAAAAAGGTGCCTTTTCGGTCTCAGCTCCTTCTTCTTCCTCCAATGCCAACTGGGAGTGATCGCTTCTCCTTCTAGATGGTGGTATGTGTCTTTGTGCCCATTTTAGGGCCTCCGCAGCATCCCAAAAAATTAACAGTCTCTCTTCGTGTACCAGATGCAGTCTGGCTGGAAACAACATGCTATGTGTAATCCCCGCTTCTCGGAGCATCACAAGGATACCATTGAAATGCCTTTTCTTTTGGTGGGTGGCATAACTAAGATCTGGGTAGATGGACACCCTCTGTCCATCCTGCAACAAAGTTCATTTTTGCCTGGATAAGGCCAGTATCAGATCTCTTGTCCCCACTCTGTTGACCACAGCCACGACTGCTCTGGGACAGTCAGTGTTACTAGGCCTACCACGGAAGGCCATCCAGTATGCCTTCTGAATGGTTATGTTCGGTCCATCAATGGTTGTCCAAGCTGCTGCTCCAGCCATTCTTTAATAAAGAGCCCCAGGTGATCCCCTTCACTTCTCTCCAACATTCTGATTATTCTGAGATTGGCGGCCCGGGCTTCATTCTCCAGATTTTCATGCCAGCACTGCAGATGTGTGTTCTTCACCAGAACAGCCATAGTTCCTGTGGCTGCTTCTGATTGCTTTTTTGCCTCATTTGCCTCCGTTTTAGTAATGCTGACATCTACTTCTAGAGTGGCGACTCTGTTACTTAAAGAGTCAAATCGCTCAGACAGTCCAGACATTGATGTCAGTAGCCGATTCATTTTTATGTTTGTTTGCACGTGCAGTGTACAAGAAACATATTTAGGTAAGTAGAGCATTGCAGAGGTGTGGCAGTGTGTGGCCAATGCAGCCCACGCTTTCAGGGGCCCATCCCTCGGCTACCAATCAACAGAAAAACTGCTGATGATGGGAGTTTCAGACAGAGCGCCGGACTTAAAGAAATGTACCGCTCCAATCAGGGACAGTTTTGTCATCCCTGATTGCAGCAGCAGCTGCACCCTCCCTCACAACCTGTAACACAGAGGCAGCTGACAAGACTCTCCGCCCATGCACATTACAGTGCACAGTAACGTGCATGGGCACAGTTTCCTTCTTGTCGGCTGCTGCCCTGTGCCCCTGGCCCTAGTGTGCCTTTCCTGGTGAAACAGATTTCATTTACGGTAAATTGGTGGCTTCTGCCACCAGCCACACACTCCTGGGGAAAGCAGACATCGGGGTGCCCAATCCCGTGTCAGCATATCCCCCCCTCATTAAGTGGCACACTGGGAGCCTATTCCAGTGTGCAGAAATATGGTGGCTCCTGCTGTCCGCCACACAGTCCCCATAAGCTGACATGGGGTGCCCAATCCCCCCCTTAGTGTGTCTTTCCTGGTTAAACAATTTCCCCTTTCTTTTCCGACACCGGGATGCGTATTCCCAGTGTCGGATGCGTGCCCCCCCAGCCCAGCCCATCAACACCCTTTGCCGACATCGGGGTACCTAATCCACGAGTCGGCATCCTTCCGCTCCCCACCACTATTGTGGCACACTGGGAGCCCACCCTAGTGTGCCAAACTTTTTTATCCTGTAAATGAAGAAAACTGTTCCTTGCTGGGGTTTTTTAAACCTGAAAAATAAACGGCCCCTCGTTGTCTTCCTGAGCCCCTTCCCCATCCCCACCCTCCCTCTGTGCACCACCCTCCCCGCACCCACCCCTCACCCCATACTTACCTCTGAGGTCTGGCGCTGCATCATCTGTGGAGCGGAAACACATCTGAACTCTTCAAAGCTGACCACAAAATGAAGAAAATCATGGTAAGCTTTTATAATGGCATCAATGAGGGATTTCAACTTAGGTTGATATCTCAGCCAATTTTAGGAGTTTTGGGCCCCAAATTTTCAACCTGAGGTTCTTTGGACCCCACCTCGTGAACTCTTGAATTGTCATTTCATTTCTCAGTCCCGAAAGGTGATTTTGTGGTCATTGTGCAGAATCACATTTTGGGACTGATTAATGAAAATGACAGTGCCACTGTTCATGACATGGGGTCCCAAAAAGGCCATGTGGCAAATTTGGTGAGAAAAAAATCAAAAAAATTACAGCGTTACGAGTGTGCGTTGAGCAGTTTCTACATACGCTCGTAACTATGCCAGTTTTCAATATTTTCACTCCAGGTTTTCAACACTACCATTTTTTCACACCTCCTCATGAACAGTATAGTTGTCTTTTTTTGCATCCTGCCCAAAATGTGTTTTCGCACCTGTGCTGCAGAATTGCGCAGTCACTGTGCAAAATCAACTTTTGGGACAGATTAACAAAATCACAGTGCCACTGTTCTTGAGGGGACATCCCAAAAAAGCCATGTTGAAAAATTGGTAAAACAATTCCAAACAATGGCTGCATTACGAGCGTGCGTCACGCAGTTTCTACGCACGTTTGTATCTTCACCAGTTTTTCATAGTTTCACTCCAGGTTTTCAACATTGCCATTTTTTAACACCTGCTCATGAACAGTACAGTTGTCTTTTTTCACATCTTACCCAAAATGTGCTTTTACACCTGCTGTGCTGAATGGCACAGTCACTGTGCAAAATCACCTTTGGGGATTGAGTAATGAAAGGATAGTGCCACTATTCATGAAGTGCAGTCCCAAAAAGCCCATGTTAAAAATTTGTTGAGAAAATACCAACAAACTCCCGGGGCATTAGGGTTTTCAACCATAACGCCCCACCATGTAGAGACTGACAGGTGTCGGGGGTGTGACTTGAGGTTGTCGACTGTAATATTCATGCCATTGCACCCTCACTCTGCAGCCAGTGACAGGCATCGAGGTGTGCCTTGGGGTCTTCAGCCCTAACATTCATGCCATTCTCCTGTACTGCACCCATCTCAGCTTATTTCCTTACAAAATGGGGTGAGCTTAAGGGTTGAAGACCCCAAGGCACACCATGACACCTGTCTGTGTCTACAGAGTGGGGTGGAGTGAGGTGGAATGGCATGAGCTTTATGCCTGATGACCCAAAGCCACACCCCCAATGCCTGTCAGTCTGTGCAAGGTGGAGGTGGGGGGTTGGCGTTAGTTCAATACTTCACTACCATTTCTATTATGCAGCTCTCTAACTCTTGCAGTACCAGTGCCAATGCCAGCAAACAAACATTCAACATTGACAAATGCTTGTTTGACCCAGTGTCTGCAGGGTCTCTTCTCCTTCTGCAATCAGCTCAAGTAGGTTGCGGCCCTGTGTGGACCACGTGGCCGGTGTTCCTGCAACATTTTACTTTTTGTGCCCTCCCCGGATGCTTTATCCTTTTTTGGAATCTCCATTGCTGTTCTCCTTATGTTCTGACATCCAGGTATATCGTTTTCAATACTCAGCATGGCCAGCAAAATACTTTTCTTAGGACTTTGTCAAATATTTATTTGTAGAGCTTAAGATCCCAATGGCCATTTTGCTTGGGCTCCACAGCACCCCTGGTTTTCTTGTTTAAGGTGCAAGATCAAGAAGATCAGTCGAGAAGAGACAACTTGAAATTGAATAAGATTCCGGAAGGCCTAGAAGGAACAAGGAGATCCACTGATATTTTTTGGAAAATGAAATACAATTGCTGTGGGTAAAAAAACAAAACCTGGAAGAAATAACTGCACTGGACAGAGCACATCATACAGCTCCCAATAAACTCCACCCCAGCTACTAAATTTGATCCGCCTAGGTTTGTATAAATCAAACCACATAGATATCAAGATAAAGAGGCCATATTGAGAAAGGCAAGGATGGGGGTGGGGTGCTACCTTATGATGACAATAAGTTCCAAGTATACCCAGACTTCAGTCAAACTACTATGACTCAGTGGAACTCCTTCAATCAAGTTACAGCTACTTTTAGGAGCAGAGGCATTAACTACACCCTGCTACCTCTTACAAAGCTTCATATCTACCTTAATGGTAGAATAAGATACTTCACTTCACCTCAAGAGGCCTCCAAGGCATTAGAGGTGGTGGATATTCACCCTTAATATAGCTCAATTTCTAATCTTATCCTTCTCTAACCCTAGTAACACAGCCTGACCCTGTATTCAGACTAACAACTCTGAGCAACCATTTTAAACTTTATGATCATAGGATAAGTGCCATTTTTTATTATGCTTGGAATCTTTAGAAAACAGCTATACATCATGCCAGTGCAGGGACTGGATCACCCCCGCCAAGCAGGTTTATAGCACCTCACTCCAGGGACTGGCTCACCCCACCACTTTGAGTTGCCCTCTTCCTGACCCGAACAGAATCCACTCTCACCCTATGAAACCATATATGCTCTGATTTATTTCAACATGAGATATTTTTTTATTAAAAATGTTATAACGGGGGTGCTGTTGAGCAGCCACATGGGAGACAGCAATTTTCAGAAACTCCGACTCTTTATTTCATTATAAAGTATTAAAAGCTAATTTAGTCACATTTTCTCCTGTTTCTTACTCCTAAACAGGCTCTGGTACCTTCCTACAGGGGAAATGGGGAAAACTAAGGGCTCAGCACCTGCTAATACCACATTTTTTTCAACCATGAGGCAGACAGGATGGTGAGCCCTCGCAGGGTGGTGCAGCAGGGAACTCTATGTTGGATGAGCCCGAAAATGTGTCCCTGGCTACGGTGAATGCCACGCTACTATAACTGGTGCAAACAGTCTGAGAACTGGACCGAAAGTTCGACCATCTTACACCGAGGGTCGCAGCCTTAGAAACACAACTGGACTCAACTAAAAATACAGTTGCCAAGCTGGAGGGGGATGTCAACAAAATTGCAGATGTCTCCACAAAACTGATCGGAGATAATACATGGCTCCGCCAGCAATTGGAGGTCCTTGAGAATCAGGCTCAGGAATGGAATGTCAGACTTCTGGGTCTCCTGGAGTCAAGGAGGGAGAAGACCACTGAACTTTGCCTATACTTTTCTTCCAGAACTACTCGGTCTGACTGAGGAAGAGCCACCACTGTCCCTGAAGAGGGCCTATAGACTCACTCCCAGGAGGGCACAAACAGGAGCTGCTGGTCCCCGTGCTTTGATTGTGATGTGCACTGGGGTTGGGGATAGAGACCGAATCCTGATTGCAGCAAGTCACCGAAGGCAGTTTAAATACAGAGAATCAGACCTGTATGTTTTCCCCAACTTGTCTTTTGGCACTAGACAACGGCGCAAATTGTTTGATGGGATCCAGGCCTACCTGAGACAACTGAAGAGCCAATATCAGCTTTTGTTGCCTGCCAGGCTGTGTGTTTTGTGGAAAGAGAAAACATATGTTTAATGAACCAAGGGATATTGAGAAGTTCCTGAATCTTATAGAGCAGGAAAGGAATCAGTGAAATGAGGCTACTGAATCAGAAGGAGAGTGACTTTGCCCTGTACTATTATGAGGACTAGTAATGTATTATATTCTCTCATGGTTCTGAGTAGTGGCTCCATTTAACCCTGTTGTTGATTTAAGGGGGGTTTAATTTTGGAAATACTGGTATGACAGGCGGTGGGGGGAGGTACTGCTGATCTATATGGTCCTAGTACATGCTGTGTACACATCTTTTGAGACTCTGCTTGGAACTGCTACATGTGGACTAAAATCATTCCTAATCACTGAAGGACTAATAATTAGACCTTGCCTACCTGCCTTTTCTCTTCTTGTTTTATAGTGTATTTTACCCCTCCACCCCCCACCACCCCCCGAAATGTCCTACTTATTATTGTTCTCTTATTACAAGGGTTTTAGAGATCCAGTTAAAGTCTTTGTTACGCTTTTAGTCTGCCTGTTGGAGTTAGAGAGGGGAGAATGTGGACAATGTTTGTATTAAAAGGGGTATGCACTGTTCTAAATCAGAGCTAATGTATATTGTATTCTCACTGGGAGTTGTGGGCTTTTGTCTGCACACTAGTCGGTTCCTAGTGAGGGACTAGCTGGGGGATCCCCGTGGGGGGGGGGTTCTTCCTCGGCTGCAGATTTATGGATTTACTTATTGGATGTAACATGGTTAATTCCCCCATTTGGGTTTAAGAAAAGTGATTCTTGTAAAATGTATGGCATTCTTTAACACTGTACCCTCTGTATAAGACTCACTTGGGACTGTATGCTTTTTGTAAGTGAGCTTGTAAAAAGCCTAATAAAAATATAATACAAAAAAAATGTTATAATCAACCAATACATAAAACAATTCAAGAAAAGTAAAACACTTAACAGGAAACTTTCAACAAGATACCAGAAACAAGCAAATAAGAACCATATGCACAGGGGAGATAAGCAATGAACAATAATAAAGGATCAAACATACGGAACACATCAAATAAATAACAGCATCAAGACAGAAGACAAACAAACAAAAAAAAACCATGTACAAATACCTCATAGACAATTGCCAAGAGTAAAATAAACAATCAACAAAACATCGCGAGAGACTATGCTCTACACTGAGGAGGTGGAAAAAAATAAAAAAGGCATATCCCTTGATTTAAAAGAGGTTCTCCTTTTGCTTCTGCAACCCACACCCATTTACCCCACATCCCAATGTAATGGGTTGGAAGCACTCAGACCCTGGTTTTGACTCCAAACTACTTCCTAGTTATTGTCAAAAGTGGAGGTGGCACAGCGAATGGAAACACACATATTGTGCAGTACAATGTAGCATCTAGATTAGTACTTTTATGTAACAAATGACTGGTTTGACCGAGTACCTTTTCACACCAAGTACAATACAGTATCTCCTAAATCTCTGGGTACAGGAAGGAGGGAGAAAAGTGCTATGGTTTGGGTCAAAAAGTGTTGTTTTGACACACTGGAGTACCAGGTTGGGTCAGGAACACCTGGTCACCCGACCAGGAGGATTCCTGGGCAAGTGATGGCACAGGGTCAAGCACTGAGTAAAAGGGCATCTTCCGAGCCAGGGCTGTATTTACCTAATACTGGGCCTTATGCAAAACAGTTCATATGGGGAGATGAAGGTGAAATGCAAATACGCAAATGTGCCTAGCAGCAAACAGGATTTGTAACTAACATTTTTTGGTTTTACAACTTTTGGCCAGAAAGGCACACTTGATTGCTGTAACATCCTAAACCTCAGGGTTAGTGGAAGTGTCATGTGACGCCTGTAGCTAGTGCAGACTGCAGTGGCCAGGCTGCTGATTGGCCTGCAAAGGTCATGTCATGTAACCCCAGTCCCGTGTGAGCTGCACTGGCTGCCAGTGAAGCGACATGATCACTTTCAAGGTTGGGTTACTAACCTATAAGACCCGACATGGGATGGGCCCATGTTACCTGATGGAGCTCCTGTCCCCTCACTCACCATTTTGCCCTCCCTACTCCACTTATGTGGGCCTTTGTCGCCCAGATTAAACCCCTAATTCCATCTGGTGACCTGCCCATGCTGGTACATGCCTTTGTCACATCGAAGCTAAACTATTGTAACACTCTTTACTTCAGGGTCAGTGGATGGAACCTCCATCAACTGCAGCTGGTGCAGAATGCAGCAGCCAGGTCGCTGATGGGCCTGCCCAGGTCCTGTCATGTGACCATGGTTCTGCACTGACTGCCTGTCAGATGGAGGATCATCTTCAAGGTGGGGTTGCTCCCCTACAAGGCCCTATACGGCATGGGCCCTAGCTACCTGAGTGAACTCCTGACCCCTGCCCTTCCAATGCACTCCCTCTGCTCCTCCACCGAGGGCCCCCAAGTGGTTCCAGGGACCGAGTGCTTGAGGTGGCCAGCCTGGTCCTCTGGAACTCGCTTCCCAGATCTCTAAGGCAGGCCCCATTGGTGGAGGCCTTTAAGAGGGGTCTGAAGGCTCACCTCTTTAAAGAAGCCCTTTTTAGCTAGCTGCAGCACTGATTTTATTATTTATCATTGATTTTAAATGTTGTTTATGTTGTTGACCCTGTGTATATTTTGTGTGTGTAATTTTACTGTCTTTTTACACCTCCTGTAAAGTGCCCAGAGCCTCTGGGATTGGGCACCAAATAAATAAAGACTTACTTACTTACTCTTGATGATACCTAGGGCAAGACTAATCCTTGGGGGATCGGGCTTTCAACGTAGCAGCTCCAGTGGTGTGGAACGCCCTCCCGAGAGCTCTTAGAGAGATCGCATCGGTGGAGGTCTTTAAGATGGGCCTGAAATTTTACTACTTTAAGGAGGCCTTCAATAATATTTGATTATCCTATGATACATGGGCATGCACTTACTGTGTCTATGGATTTTATGTGGTGTTTTAATTGGTAGTGTCTGATTTAATTGTTTATTATGTATTTATTATTGCTGTTGGGGTATGCTTTGGAAGGTGCCCTGAGCCTCCGGGGAGGCATGCCATACCAAATAAAGTATTGCTACTACACTGAGCAGAAGATCATTTTCAGGTGCCTTCTGGAAGCACAGGGAGGCTAAGTGACCTGCTCATGGTCACAGAGTATGCAAATGGAGGTTGTGGAAATCAAAGTCTGCAGGATGTGCCAAGTTCATTCATAGCCCACTGCTTTCTAGGCCATACTGCCAGCTGGACTGTGCCATTAATGAAGGTCTGGGCAGACATAGCACCAATCATATGGTGCTATGCCACGAGCCAAACTCCAAGGGCTCTGCACAACCACCATATAATTTTCCCTTACCCGCCTGACTCTCACCTTTTGGCAGCTAAACAGTCCCTGGCATCATGTGAACACTTCCTAGCCCTGATCCCTATATGCACTGCTTATTGTTTTGTCCCTCACTGGTCCCCTGCTGACCCCATGATAGTTGAATATAGAGTTCTAATGCTCATACCGCTTGCTTGTACTGGGTTGTACAGGCAGGGGGTGCAAGAAAACTCTGTGGCCACCACTGTGAGGGCACCATGCTGTGTGCACGGTCCTTCAAGCCATCTGCATGATGACTCAGCTAATGGGGCAACATGGTAGGTCCTACAAGGAGCTCTTGGAGGATTCCAACATGTACATGTTGGAGGACAGAAAAAAAAGGGTGACACGATTGAAATGTTCAAGTAGCTCCACAGAATATTCAAGGAGGACTTTGTAAGCTGTTCACACTGAGTGGCAATACGAGTATCACAGGCAACTCCCTGAAATTGGCAGGGGTGGGTGGGGGAGGTTTGAAAAAAGATGTCAGGACATACTTTTTTACAGAAGGAGTTGTGACAGACTGGAACAATTTCTAATTTATTGAAAACTGGTAACTTAAAAAAGCACACTGAACCGGGGCCTATTTCCAGGTGCGACCTAGGGGAGAGTGCATGGAGGCACATACAGTGATAAAGTGCATTCAGCTTCAACAGAACAATATAAAGGCAAGTATGAGCTACAGAGCCAGCCCAGTAGTTCAAAGCGCTGAGGTACTGGGTTCCTTATGTCCTGCCACGCGGGCCACCCGGTTCAGGAATGGCCCGGGGTCACTCAAGGGCTGGCTGGGGAGAGAGGATTGAGCATCCATAGGAGGGGGGGAGTGCACATCCCGTGGCTTGCCCACCACCTAGAGAAATATAGGTGGCAGCACTGTGAGACAGCACTGACAAGGACACCATGACCAGATGCCAGGGGCGGCTCTGCAGAGACGGAGCATGCACATGCGAGGGTCTTATAGGGGAGAAAATAGGAGGAAACAATTCTCCGACCATAGCACGGTGATGGCCTGCTCTCTCACAGGCCATGTACCAACGATTGAGCTCCTCTGATTCAGTATCCTGCAGCAGGACTACTGAAGAAGGTAAGTCCCAGAGAAGTCAGGTAATGGGGCTGGGGGGACCGATCCAGATGGGGGCCGGTCGGGGTGCTGAAGGAGATAAACAGCTTTGTGAAAAGAAAAGAAAAAAAAGAGCTACCACGGCCAAATAAACAGTAGGACGATACAGAAAATAGTACAGATGATAGTAAGGACAATCCATAGTAATCTATTCTAAGAGCAATATCCTGACAGAGAAAGTAGGTAAGTTGTACTAGGAAAGTGGGGAGCGACCGACACCTAGGATGTACGTGGTTTTTCCAGGTCTGCACCACACAGCTGCAATCATTTAGCCAATATGGTATCAACACACTTTATTTTGTTTAGTTACTGCTCATAAAGTGTTCCTAGTGATTCTACCTTCCTTCCCTAGTGTTGAGTGATGGGGAACCCTCAGAAACTGAAGGCTGAAGGTGTTGGCAAGGAGGGCCCACAGAATCCTGGGCCAAGTGGTGCACAGAAACCATCAGCTGTGAAGAACAGTGGTGTTTTGCTAGCAGTCAGCTCCTTGGAGCAGCAGGTAATCCAGCTCGACAACAAAGTATCCAATTTCCAAGGTCACCTTCAAATATGTGAAGTGCAGCTCGTACTTCAGGAAACAAAACATGCCGTAGGGCAGCCCTGTGAGCATCTACCACCACAGCCGTGCTGCTGAAAGAAAACTGAGCACTTTGTTTTCATCTAGAAGTGCTCGAAAAGCATGCCTGCTCCTACAATATTAGAGTACTGGGGCCTGTCCGAGAATGAGGAGTCCTCCCGAGACTTCATGAGAGACAGGCTGGGGCACAATCCAAAGCACATGCCACCACTGGAGGTCTGCAGGGTGTATCACATCACACCCCGCAAATGCCCTGAAACAGACTGCCTTCCCTTGCACCATGCTAATTGCTGTAATGGGCACCCATGGATGAGACTGCATTATGGAAGCAGCGGGCACGGCTGGCTTGCTGGAAACGGATACCGATGACAAGCCTTCCATATATCTGGATCTTAGTTGCACCACTAGAGACCGGTGAAAGTCCTTTGATGCCATTAGGAATCAGTTACAGGCTTTGAGAATCAATCACACTCTGCAGTATCTCGCCTGCATTCGGATCACCTATGCTGGCAAACAGTATTTGTCTGGGGACTCCTAGGAAGCTGGAAAATTGCTGGTTAAAATTCAAGCTGATTTTGGGGCTGGAAACACAGATGGGGACTACAAAGCATGTCTGGGGACACTGCTGTATTTCTATCACATGCATCAAGCAGTGAGTAGGGGTGATGGCAATGGGGGGCTTCGGTCTGTGGCTATGGTGGTGGAGGCAACCATTTGGGGAATATATGCTTTGAGCTAGAGTGAGTATCTCTCAGCCTGAACTTGTGGCTTGTAATATTGTGTCCACATGGTTCTACCACAATCCCACTAAAAGAAATGCTGTGTGGTCGATCACAGGACAGGCAAAATGGCAACAGCACAATCCGTATGTCACAAATACCGTGACACTGCACTGACAACGCCATGACTTAGGCAACTGGGGGGCCAGGGAGAAGGATGTACTACTGTAACTCTGGGGGATGCAACTTGGGAGGAGAAAGTCAGGCGGGTGGGGCGGATTTACTATTGTAACCTGGGGGAGGGCACAACTCATGGAGGGGAGAAATTGTGTGGGTGGGTAGATTTATTATTGTAACTCTGAGGGGATGCAACTGGGAAGGGAGGAAGTCGGGCGGATTTACTACTGTAACTCTGGGGGATTGCACCTGGGAAGGGAGGAAGTCGGGCAGATTTACTATTGTAACTTGGGGCTAACTTGGGGAAGGGAGGCAGTCAGGGGGATTCACTATTGTAACTCTGGGGGAACGCAACTTGGGAGGAAGGAAGTTGGGGGCAAATTTAATATTGTAACACCGGAGAGGTGGAATGCAACTCAGGGAGGGAGAAAGTCAGGGGGGGATTAATATTGTAACTTGGGGAGCGAGACACCCAAGGAGGGGAGAAAGTCGGGGGTGGATTTATGCAACAGCGGGTGCAACAGGCAAAAAAAAATGAACCTTTCACAATCTAACCCAGGTCTGCTGCATGTAGCAAGCCTATTCACATGTTGTGACTCTAACCTGTACACTACACTACTAGTACAGGTAGGCAGCACACACTAGCGGACTTAGACTACCCGGCATGAGTGAAAACAGCTACATGTACTACTATAACACCTGTTTGTACCCTGCTTTCACCTACCTGGGTGATGGATTCTGGCTAGCTGCAAGGAAGGCTAGTCACAAGGCTGGCAGATATCAAGGGGCTAGAAAACTGGTTAACAATAATAGCAGTGCTGAAGAAACACTATGAGGCAGAATTTTATTTTAACCATGAGAGCCTTTTCATTTATCAGCTGTAAATTACTGGTTTTCTTAGTTTCAATATGGCTCTCTTACTGTCACAACAATAATCGTGAACATGGCTGCGCAGCCTGAACAGTAAATACATTTGTATAGATAAACATCACTTTCTTTCCTAACAAAACAGCTAATCCCTTCTTTATACACAGATTTCATCCCACCCCCAGATGATCAGTGAAAAAAGTCCTGGACACGATTCAGTCTATTTTTCTCCCCACAGTTCATGGTACCTCAACCCAAAGGCAAATTTCGGGAGGATGATGCAGATCCTTCAGCGCTGCTGCCCTGGCCAGGGATGGAAGAGGCGTTGTCCTTCCGGAGTTCTGCTGCACTCTTGTTCTTCTTTGGTCCTGGTCGAAGGTGAAGCCTCCCTAGACTTTAAACTTAGGAAATAAAAAAACTCTTGGCAGGGGTGTTGCTTTCCTGGGTTTACTACTGGCATTTCTTCTCCTACTTGGAATTATTTGTCACATCCAACACGTCTGTAACAAAATTTCTAACTTGCTTTTCCTGACTGAACTTTTCTCTAACTAGGCAGTGGTAGCCCCTTAACTGTATACCCTGTCACTTAAAACTTTCCCTGGATATCTCTTTTGTTTTTTTGTTTTTCTTCATTTTATTTATTTTATTTTATTTATTTAGACATCAGTTTAACAACCTTTGAGCCAGAGGCTCATTTACAAAGGTACCTCGTCACATAGAGGACAACAGACAGCAGAACAATAAACAACAGTTGATACAGATTCAAGCAAGTTACAATTCAGGGTTACAGTAGGCAAAATACATATGTTTGTGAGGTGAGGATAGGAGGGGACGGTAAGAGGGAGAAGGGATGGGGAGGAGAGAGGAGAGGGAAGGAGGATGTTAAGGGGAGAAGGAAAGCAGGAGCGGGGGGGTGGGAGTGCTGCTCAGCGAGCATTGTCAGAACCCTTTTTTTTTTTTGCTTCTTCTTCTCAGCAGCAACACCTGTGTGTGATGAGCAGGTGGTTTCTGAGGCTGAGTTTAAAGTTTGCTAATGTGGGAGAGTCAGAGATACTGGTAGGGAGTGAGTTATACCAGGTAGGTGCTCTGTAGGGGAATGCCCTTTGGCCTTGTGAGGTCCTAGCCCTTGGTATGAACAGAGCTGTTTTGGACGAGCTGCAGGTGTTCACAGCTGGTGCAGTACGGCGAATAGAGCCAGTTAGGCCAGTTGGAGATAGGCCATGCAGTGCTTAAAGGTGAGCTGGCAGGTTTGATACATGAGCCGCTCATCCAGGTTGAGTAGGGTAGCCAAGGCATACAGCTGACATGTGCGCTATGTCTAGGTGCACTGGTGATAAGTCTGCAGGCTTTGTTAATTGTAAGGCGGACCTTGCTGAGCCTGTCTGATCAGCTGACCCATGACCGGAGGCCATAGTCGATGAGAGATATGACAGAAGAGGTGACAGCAAGGTGGAGGGCATCCACAGGGAGACATTTTTGTGCCGGTAGAAATGCCCAGCCGCGGTTGGCAGCAGTTTTCAAGGAGGGAGATGGTCATGGAAGGAGAGGCAGGGTCAAAGACAATTCCCAGGTATTTATAGGATTGCACAGGTTCGATGGGGTTTTGAGGGTGGAATGAACAGTGAGGGAAATTTGCTGAGCTTGTTTTGGGGTGGGAGAAGAGCATTGTTTTTGTTTCTTTAGGTTGATTATGAGTCGATGCTCAGAGAACCAGGTTTCAGCGGAATCAAAAGCAAGTTGGAGAGAACTCTGAAGCAGCGAGGGTTACTATCAGAGGCAAGGAGTACAGCATCATCAGCATATAGCAGGATCTTGCCCTGGCAGGCACTGGGTAGCGAAGTTGAGGAAAAGGGAGAAGAGTAGAGGTCCAAGAATAGAGCCCTGAGGGACTCCAGAGTGAATAGGACAGGTGCTGGAGAGGTTTCCACTAACTTTCACACATTGGGAGCGGGCTGAGAGATAGCTGGCGCACCAGGAGACTGGTCCAGTGGCAAAGCCTATGTGGTCCAGGGCTGTTAACAAGAGTGGGTGCGATACGGTATCAAAAGCTTTAGACGGGTCAATGAATACCACTCCAGCCAGGGCACCAGTGTCCAAGGAGGTGTGGAGGAAGTTGGCAAACTCCAGGAGAGCCGTATTGGTACTATGACCAGCTCTGAACCCATGTTGCTCAGGGCAAAGAACATTGTACTTTGAAAGGTAGTCAGAGACTTGAGTGGCAACAATTTTCTCCAGTGCTTTAGAGAGGGGGGAGAGGATTGAGATGGGTCGGTAATTACCAGGCAGAGTCCTGTCGCCACCTTTGTGGACAGGAGTAACCGTAGCAACCCTCCAGACAGTAGGAAATTGCCCTAGGCAAAGGGATTTGTTAAAGATGCATGTGATAGGGCAAGGACCTGATCCAGGACCTGACGCAGGAGGCAGGGATCAAGGAATCATTACCTATGGCGTTACCTTTAAGGGCCTTAAGGAGATATGGTCTAGTTTCTTGTAGGGTGACACAGCGCAGGTGGAACAAGGGGCGTGTGATGGGAGGAGCAGAACTAGGGGGTGGAGGACTGAAGAAGTTACTAGGGAGTACTGAGCTAAGGTCGGTAAAGGAGTTATTGAGGTGGGTGGCAATGAGGGTAGGGTCAGTGGAGACAGTACCATTGATGTTAAGAAGTGTGGGAGAGGGGGACCGGGAGTGACCATTCAGCTGCTTGACGTTGTCCCAGAAAGACCTAGGATTCCCCCAAGAGGAGGTAAGGGAGGCTTGGTAGTAATCCGCCTTTGCTTTACGGATAGCCCAGGTGCACTGGTTTCTAGCCGCAGCATAGGTCTGCCTGTCAGATGGTCGGCCAGAGGCAACAGCAAGGTGCCACAGATTATCCCGCTGCTTAAAAAGCCGCCTCAGTGCAGGGGTGAGCCAAGGAGCATATCTTACTTTGGACCTATGGGCAGTTATAGGAGCGAAGATGTCGCAGGCAAAGTTGAAAGTGTTGATAAAGAAGGACAGGGCCATGTCAACGTTAGTTGCATTTATTAGTGGGGACCAGTCTGTGTGAGCAAGGTAATTCTTTAGGTCATTCAAACCCCCGAGTCTAAGCCGCCTTCGAGAGGTGGTTTTGACTGAGGGTGTGGGCTGAGAGGTTACCCAGCTGAAGAGAACAGGAGAGTGGTCACTAAGACAGTCAGGAGGATTTGGATATTGTGGACCCGGCTTGGCCTGTTAGTAGGACCACATCCAGGAGAGCGCTAGTGCCCGTCTGGGGTTGATTCTAGTGGGCTAGGGAGACTAGTTGGTTATATCAATTGCAGCAAAGGCCTCGCGGGTGGAAGAGGCTGAGGGGCAAAGCCAATTAACGTTCAGGTCACCCACCAGAATTTGGTCAGAGGGGTTGGGTAGGGAGGTAATTTAGTCAATTAGTGGGCCCAGTGCCTGAGACTGGTTTTTGGGAGGTATGTAGGCCGTAGTAAGGAAGATAGGCCCTCTAGAGGGGTCAGGAGATAGTTTGATTGTTAGTGCCTGGGCATGATGGTCAAGGTCAGGGGGAGGGAGGGCTAGTCCAGTGAGCGGGTCCTTTAAGTAGATGGCACAACCCCACCTCTCCTACCGACCCGGTCCAGCCGGTAGAGGGTGTAGCCAGGGAGAGAGACCAGGGAGTTAGGGGTGGAGTCAGACAGCCAGGTTTCAACCAAGGCAACCACATCAGGTTTATGAACCAACATCCAGCAGTGTAGTGAGTCCAATTTTTTCAGGAGGCTACAGATGTTCATAGATGCATACGAAGTCCAGTGGATTTCGAGGGAAGGCTAGTGTTGCGGGCCCAGGATTGGGATGAATGTTGCCAGACAGAAGTAGGAGTAGGAGGGGGCTGTTCTTGGAGTAAGCCGCAGTATGAGAGTTCTGACGACTGAGGTAGGGGGATGTGGGGATGTAGAGGTGCAGGGGATAGGAAGCGTAGTGCAGACAGGATAAGCATGCACGATGAGATGCAGAAGGGGCAAGGGGAGTGAGCGAGGGGTGACCACACAATCAGTGGTAGGTAGGTGGGCATGCTGGGTGAGTGAAAACTGCAGGAGGGGTGGGGCAGGGTGGGATGTGGGGTGGGTTGCAGGCAAGTCTCTGGGGGCATAGGAACCGCTCAACAGGGGGGATATAGCACCCCTAGGGGAGGTAACTAAAATTAGGATTAGGGGAAGGAGGAGGAGGGGAGCGAGACGTAGGGTGATAGACATGCATGATGGTAGTAGTGCCATGTTTTGTATAAATTTTTTTTTTTGTAGAAAACAGCTAACACTGGCTGGGATGGTAGCTGGAGGGGGGAAGAGGTGGTATGTACCCTATATAGGACTGGTGGGGTGGCACAGCAGTAGGATTGCTAGGGGGGAAACAGTGCCCACTGGTGGCCAGGTATAACCTGCAAATGGGAAAGAGGACTTAGGTTCACGTGCACACAGGATAGTGACGTCACAGGAAGTGACATGCGCAACCCGAGCCAATAACGCCACGGCCGCTGGGTGGGTGGGTGGCTGGGGCGGGTGGGCAGATGACGCGAAGCGTCGTCGGGCTAGCACCCCACAGCAGAAAGTCCTCCGGAACAATCAGTTGACTGTGGGACAGGAGTCCTTTGTTGTACAGCCGAAAAACGCTCCATGGTCGACTAGGGCAGGAGTAGAATGTAGAGATGCCGTTTACCTGCTCTGCCGGCGTTTCAGTGAGGGCTCCAGGTGGGAGCAGCGATCCTCCGTCCCTGCCGCGGTCGGCAGCGTTTAGTGCGTGGGGGGGGGTCCATCTGAAAAGGTAGCAAGCAGGGAGAAAATTAGTATGCGGCGGGAAGATTAACAGCAGATGATCCTTTGGCTTCACACTGCGCATGCGCAGATACGATTTACGCCAGTTACTCTACACAATGTGCACCACTAATTAATTCAGCCTAAAATTAATCTGCACAGTATACCAGCAAGCCTCTTAACTTTCTTTTTGTCTACACGTATTTTATCTGGCTTCCTTCAGTTTACTTTCAGACAACACATGCGGTGGCTAGTTACACTTATTTTCTCTGGCTTCCTTCAGTTTTACATTCAAACAACACATGCGAGTGGCTAGTGCTACACTTCACTAACATACCAAACCTATCTTACAGCTTTCTGTCGTTTGTGCACCCCAGAATACTACAGCACTAACAGAGATTAACTAGTGCAGTTAAATACAGCAGTCCGCTTTCACATATGTGCACATTTGATTCCATGCTACATTGTCCACCATGACGACTAACCCGAGTCCCGACCACCCCTCAGGTAGCACCCCACAGAAAGCCCTCCGGAACAATCAGTTGACTGTGGGGCAGGAGTCCTTTGTTGTACAGCCGAAAACCCCCACGGTCGACTACGGCAGGAATAGAATGTAGAGATGCCATTTACCTGCTCTGCCGGCGTTTCAGTGAGGGCTCCAGGTGGGAGCAGCGATCCTCCGTCCCTACTGCGGTCGGCAGCGTTTAGTGTGTGGGGGGGGTCCGTCTGCTCTGCCGGCGTTTCAGTGAGGGCTCCAGGTGGGAGCAGTGATCCTCTGTCCCTGCCGCGGTCGGCAGCGTTTAGTGCGTGGGGGGGGTTCGTCTGCTCTGCCGGCGTTTCAGTGAGGGCTCCAGGTGGGAGCAGCGATCCTCCATCCCTGCCGCGGTCGGCAGCGTCTAGTGCATGGGGGGGGGTCCGTCTGAAAAGGTAGCAAGCAGGGAGAAAATTAGTATGCGGCGGGAAGATTAACAGCAGATGATCCTTTGGCTTCACACTGCGCATGCGCAGATACGGTGCCACGCCAGTTACTCTACACAATGTGCACCACTTAATTAATTCAGCCTAAAATTAATCTGCACAGTATACCAGCAAGCCTCTTAACTTTCTTTTTGTCTACACGTATTTTATCTGGCTTCCTTCAATTTTACATTTAAACAACACATGCGAGTGGCTAGTGCTACACGTATTTTATCTGGCTTCCTTCAGTTTTACATTCAAACAACACATGCGAGTGGCTAGTGCTACACTTCACTAACATACCAAACCTATCTTACAGCTTTCTGTCGTTTGTGCACCCCAGAATACTACAGCACTAACAGAGATTAACTAGTGCAGTTAAATACAGCAGTCCGCTTCCACATATGTGCACATTTGATTCCATGCTACATTGTCCACCATGACGACTAACCCGAGTCCCCGACCACCCTCTCAGGTAGCACCCCACAGCAGAAAGCCCTCCGGAACAATCAGTTGACTGTGGGGCAGGAGTCCTTTGTTGTACAGCCGAAAAATGCCCCACGGTCGACTAGGGCAGGAGTAGAATGTAGAGATGCCATTTACCTGCTCTGCCGGCGTTTCAGTGAGGGCTCCAGGTGGGAGCAGCGATCCTCCGTCCCTGCCGCGGTCGGCAGCATTTAGTGTGTGTGGGGGTCCGTCTGCTCTGCTGGCATTTCAGTGAGGGCTCCAGGTGGGAGCAGCGATCCTCCGTCCCTGCCGCGGTCGGCAGCGTTTAGTGCGTGAGGGTTGCCTGTGGCCAAGCCCTACCACAGCACTCCTGTCAGCTTCTCGATAGGAGAGAGAATCCACCACGAGCTACTCCTCTCAGCCTTTTTGCCTCTCTTGACACCTAATTGGTTGGTTTTACTGTCAATGCTGCTGGCAGCCAATCAGAAGAGAGCTCGAGCTCCCCTAGAGGTGGGACGTCTCGAGCTGCTCCTCCCAACTGCTGTCTTTGCCTCACTTTGATTGAACTGAACACCCCCTTTTTTGAGGTGAAAAATGAAAAAATATGACATGGGCAGATAGGGTTGGCGATTCCCCATCTACCCTACCTCACACTTTTCCAACACAATGTGTGGTTTTCCCATCGGGAGCCGCCGAATGCAACCCCCCCCACACTCTTTTCATTGAAATCTGCCTGATCCCGCCTCCTGTGCTGACATCAGGACGTCCTAGCAACGTTCCAGTCAGCCTGCAGCTCCCAGAGCACCCTGCCAGATTGCCACCTGGAGGACTGCCTGCTTCTGCCCCCAGGTGGCCTTATAAATATTTATTTATTTTAATTATTTTGCCCTTCCTGGGCCTGACTGCTGCTGCTGCTTTTGTTGTGTGGGCTTTTATAGGCCGAATGTGCCTCTCTGCTGTCTGGTTCTCTGTTCTACTGTTTTGCCCCCAGTTTACAATTCAGCCCCCTTGAGTCCCTAGACCAACCGGCGTGCAGCTCTTTATTTAAATTACTCCCCTCAGGAGCTCCCAGCCCTCTCTCTGCTTGGTGAGCTGCCTGCAGGCGTTAATCTTTTATTTAAAAATCAGCCCACTGGCTCTTCATTTAGCAGTGGTGTGGCTTCTGCATGCAGCTCCTGCCGCCTTCTCGCTCCTCTCACCCCCCCCAGGCTTCACATTTTATGCCGAAGAGCAGCTCCTGTATGCGGCCATGCTGCTCTCTCTTATCTTCCAACACCACCCCCCCGGTTCTGTCTACCTAATGCTGCGGAGCCGCTCCTGTACTGCAGTATCCTTGCTGCTCCTCCTCACCTCCAGCTGCCCTCTTAAGCCCCGTAGGGCATAATTCAATAAAACTTTTGCCGCCGGAGCAGCGATCGGGAGGGTGGAGGGAAGCACTTTCTCTCTATGTCTCCTCCACCTCCCGCTGCTTACTACTGTCCCACCAACTCCCACCCAGAGGAGTAGGCTGCAGCCTGCTCTCTGTGCGGGTTGGGAGTGCTGAAGTGCCCGCAGGCACTCTCTTAGCATGGTCGAGCTAATGGCTGGCTGCCCTTGCAGCCCAACTTGTTTCTCTGCTGCACTGCCCAGAACTAGTGCCCCAGTGCTAACAGGGCACAAGGAAGCCCCATTAAACCTGAGGGAAGGGTTTTTGAAATTATTTGAAACAGTTGGCCTCCTAGCTTAGGAAATAGCCCACTAAACCACCAGGGCTAACTTATTTAATTAATATTGGCCTCCTCCCCAGGGCATTACCTAGCCCCACAAGAACACCAATGCCACCCAGGCTGCTTTATTTAACAATTTGGCTACTAGCCCCACACTAGCCCACTAGCCCACCTGGCTACTTTATTTAAAATTTCGGCTGTTTGGCCACCAAAGGGGCACAGGGCTTTTGCTGAGTCCCCTCTTCCCCAAACCTCACTCCCTTTTCTTTCTGTCTCCTCCTTTTACAGTTTACTTTAACCTTCTACCCTTTTTCTCTTTTATTTCACAGGTCTGAACAGGACAAGGGCCCCTGGCTATCAGATAAGTAATAATTTTATTTCTAGCCTGTCTCTTCTCCCCCATCTGGACCCCCCCTAAAGAGCTACAGATCCTTTGTGACCCCTTTTCTGTCTTTATTTTTTACAGGTACACAGGCGTCACTCCCTTGGACTCATACTCTGGCATCCTGCAGCAGGTAAGTCCTTTTACTTTCTTATTTTAAAATTGTGGTAGGTTGACTGTAATGGGGGCCATGCCCATTACATTTCCCCCCAATCGTCAATGAAGTTAACCAGACTACCACCAGGCAGGCTTAACAGAAGTAGCAACTCATACTATACACACTTAACATTTCACTATGTTTACAACTATATACAAACTAGCATTCAGGTTTTTTACAACATGACAGTTTTCCCGCATAAAGATCAGAGCTGCTACTTCTCTTCCAGGTTTCCCCAGTTGTGCAGAGCTCTATAGTTCACTGGTATTCGTGGTCTAAGCCTATTCTTCCCTGAGTCTCTACTGTTTTGGTTCTCCTCCTCGCCAGTTAAAAGAGCGCGAGACACACTGGTCTCTCTCCCCAATTCAGTGTTAGGGTGCATGTGTCCTGTCTTATCCCTGAACTTCCTAGGTTTGAGATGTGGTGTACCCCCCAGTTCCGTCTGGTGGCATATTCCACAAGTCCATATGTAATATCTGAACATTTCTTGGAAATGCTGTAGGCCTCTTCCCATGGGCAAGCTAGCTTTGCACAGAAGCCATCTTCCTTGCTGGATTGCATTTGTCGTTTCAAGAGCACCATGTCCCCCACTTCAAAAGTAACTGTCATTCTTTTTTGGTCATAGTGCCTTTTCTGATGGTGTTGGGCGTGACGCAGGTTTTGCTTGGCAATTTCTTGACAACTGCACATTTGGTCTAACAACTGTTGGTGGTACCCTGAGAGATTCTCATCATGCACAGGGTCTCCTGACAATTCTTTGTTAACCAGCATACTGAGCTCTCTGCCTGTTACTAGTTGTGCTGGACTGTAGCCGGTAGCCTCGTGAACTGCACTTCGCAATGCCTTGCCATGCGAGGTAGATATCTGTCCCACTGAGACTGTTTCTGGCTTACATAGATTTGCAGATAGGCTTTGATGTTGTGATTAGTTTGTTCAGTCCAGTTGCTCTGCGGATGATATGGGGTGGTATGGATGTGGGTTATTCCCCATGCATTACAGAACTACACAGCAATTGGCCCAGAATTTCTATTGACCCAACTTCACCCAGCAAGTGAAGGAGTATTGCAGGTCTTGTCACCGGTGCCAAGAAATAGGGAAGGCAGGTAAGAAAACACAAGCCACGCTAATTCCATTGCCCATAGTGGAGGAGCCATTCCAGAGGGTGGGAATGGATATTGTGGGGCCTTTAAATATCCCTAGCTCCTCCGGGAAGAGGTTCATCCTGACTGTGGTGGATTATGCTACCCGGTACCCCGAGGCAGTTGCCCTATCCTCACTGAGGACAGACAAAGTGGCAGATGCCTTACTTGGGATTTTCTCTCATGTGGGGTTTCCGCAGGAGGTTATCACTAATCGAGGGAGTTCCTTCATGTCGGACCTGATGAAATGTTTGTGGGAGAAGTGTGGGGTGGTGCAGAGATGCACAACACCATATCACCCACAAGCCAATGGGCTTGTGGAAAGATTTAATGGTACCCTGAAGTCAATGCTCCGGGCGTTTGTTGAACAGCATGGGAGGGACTGGGAGAAATACCTTCCCCACCTATTGTTTGCATACAGGAAAGTGCCCCAAGAGTCAACAGGATTTTCACCCTTTGAGCTCTTATATGGACGCCAGGTATGTGGGCCCCTAGACCTGATCCGGCAGGACTGGGAATGCAAGCACGCCACCCAGGGAACTCCCATAGTGGATTACGTCCCTAGGTTTAGGGAAAGGCTGAAGGAGCTTATGGGGACAGCCCAGAGCAACCTGGCAGCTGCCCAACAGAAACAAAAAGTGTGGTATGACCACAGAGCCAGAGCTCACTCGTGGTGGGTCAGGAAGTCATGGTCCTTATACCGGTCCATAAAGACAAGCTGCAGGCTGAGTGGGCAGGACCGTACAAAGTAGTTAGGAAGGTAAATGACGTGAACTATATCATAGAGTTGCCTGACAGAAGACAGACAGAAAGGATGTATCATGTCAACATGATGAAGCCATATGCTAATAGGGCTGACATGGTGTTTGCAGTATGTAGTCCTGGGTAGGGGACGGACGAAGGAGACCCCTTTCTGAACTTGCTGGAAGAAAGCAAGTGGGAATACTCTGTGGAGGCAGTTAAATTGTCACCCCAGCTGGCCCCAGATAAGATCCAGGAAGTAAGGGAGGTTTTAGCAGACTTTGCCCCACTGTTTAGCACCAAACCTGGACTAACATCCTTATTGACGCACAATGTGGAGACAGAGACACAGACGCCCATACGGCAGACAACATATCGTGTGTCAGAGGCTGTCCAAAAGGACATTAGGAGGGAGATGGAGGAAATGCTGGATTTAGGGGTAATCCAGAGATCCCATAGCCCCTGGGTCTCACTCATAGTCCTTGTGCCCAAGCCAGATGGCACTACTTGTTTCTGTGTGAACTATCGTGGACTGAATGCATCACGAAGTCAGATGCCCACCCAATGCCCCGGATGGATGAACTCCTGGACAAGTTGGGAGGGGCAACCTACCTTACGACTATCGACCTGACAAAAGGGTATTGGCAGGTTGAGTTAACTGACAGAGCTAGGGAGAGGTCGGCCTTCATCACTCCGATAGGCTTATTTGAATTGAAAGTAATGCCTTTTGGAATGAAGAATGCATCGGCCACTTTCCAAAGGCTGGTGAACCAGGTGTTAAATGGTGCTGAGGAGTACGCCGTGGCATACCTGGATGACACTGCCATCTTTAGTATCAGCTGAGAGGAACACCTGTCCCACCTTAGGGAAGTGCTGGGAAGGATACAGAGGGCTGGGCTCACTGTCAAAGCTGAGAAGTGCCAGGTGGCCATGGGGGAAGTGGCATACCTCGGGCATGTGGTAGGCCGGGGACAGCTCCATCCTAACCAAGAAAAATAGAGGTGATCAAGGTGTGGCCCAGACCAGAAATGCAGAAGCAGGTCAGGAGTTTTCTAGGGACAGCAGGGTACTATAGGAAATTTGTACCCAGTTACAGTGCCCTGGCTGCTCCCCTAGCTGACCTGGTAAAAAAAAGGATGCCTAAGAAAATTACCTGGGGACCAGCCTGTGAAAAAGCCTTTACCAGACTGAAGGAGGCACTGTGCAGTGCTCCTGTATTGACAAGTCCTGACTATAGCAGACCCTTTATAGTCCAGACTGATGCCTCAGATGTGGGTATTGGGGCAGTACTGAGTCAGACATCCAACCAAGGGAAAGATTATCTGGTAGTGTATCTTAGTAAAAAGTTACTTCCCAGGGAGCAGGCATACTCTACTGTGGAAACAGTGTGTCTTGCCACAGTGTGGGCCCTAAAGAAGTTAGAGCCATACTTATATGGGCAGCATTTTGTAGTGCAAACTGACCACAACATCCTGGGTTGGCTGACGCAAATAGGAAAAACTAATGGTAGACTGTTAAGATGGAGTCTTGCCTTACAAGGGCATGACTTGACAATCTTACATAGGGCTAGAGCGACCAATCAGAACAGCGATGGCCTTTCGCGTCTTTATGAGGAGTGAACTGATTTAGGAAGCTCATCCCATGCAGGGGATAGAGCCCCCAAATGCAGTCTAGGTGGGGAGGATTTGTGATGCTTGGCCAGCTGGTTATGATTGCTCTATGATATTTGTAATATAGAATGTGGTTTGTGAGTGTCTCCCATGAGACATCCTATGCTATGGGGGCCCCACCCCCCAGGTTTCAATTAAAATGACAGGATATATATTAAACAGCAGATCTCTGTAATGTGATTAACTTCCAAGTTGCATTTTATGGCCGTGCTTGTGACCTGTGCTGCTTTGAAACTGGGAAACTAAAATATACATTTTATGACCTGTTACTTCTTTGAAGTGGAAATGAAATGGGACTTTATGAGTCCGCCAGAAGATGGCGATCATAAACTTTTATGACATCTTAAGACAAGGAACTGGGAAATCACAGACTTATAAGTTGGGAAATGAATTTTTGCTGATGTCGCCTTATTTAATATACCCCCTGATAGGACATCCTGTTTTGTATATTTTTTATATTCTGAAAGGAGGAGCTAGATGACATCATAGAAGGTGTTGAAACACAGCATTTTAAATTGTATTCTGTGTTTCAACTGTGACACTTCTTTTTTGGACTCTTAGAAACAACATCTAACTTTAAGCACTGTGTAGAGGTATACATTAGATAGAAAAAGTCTAACTTTATGTTGGTAGGAGTTTGTAGTTTTCTTTGCTTTTCTTTTGAGTGATTGTATGCTTTGTGATATATTGTTCTGGGTTTACGTTTTACGTATTTTTATCTATTTTTAAGTAAATCTATATTTAAAGGGACTGCCTGGGTCTTCCAAGTTCTTTCTTTTGCATGTGATGTATTGAGGGTTAAGATTTTGACAAACTGCTCAGAAGCTTGGATGGTGTTACCAAAACTGGGAAAAGGTAAGAATATACCTAAGGTCTTTTACAAAGTTTAAAGGGTTCATTTTGGATACCTGGTTAGGTGCCCTTAGGCGAAAGATATCTGGCATCCCCCAAAGAGCAGATTATCTGAGCCTGTACATTTGGGTACGCTAGCATAAGTTTCACAGTTTGAATCCCCCCAGAACTTGAGACTAAAGGTGATTCAGACCCACAAGCAGACAGGAGGGTTACCCTGTCTGTTATCTGTTCACAATACTGTGCTCGGAGGTTAGCACTGTGGAAGCAGAGGGCCTGACCTGCTGAGCAGTTTGCGAGAGCAAAGACCCATGAAATGCTGAATATCTTTTATTTTTCTTAGTGTTGGGAAATGTTGGATGGATTCCAGTGTTGTAGCCTCGGGAGCAATTCCTCCATCTGAAAGTATGTGTCCCAAAAACTTTATTTGGCTCAGCAAAAAGGAACACTTTTCTATTTTAACAGTCATTCCATGTATTTCATAGTCCAAATTTCACTCATTCACTAAAAATACCACCAACAGCTTAATCTGATTCAAGGTCAGTTGGCATTCATCTGTATCCCCCTCCTCTGGGTCGTGCCTGAAAATAGGCAGGATTTGTCTAGTGCGCTTACCCGGTCAACAAAAACTAAATAAATAAATAATAAATAAATGTAGTTTTAGTCTTTGCAGCACTTCTGTCAACTGAATAAGATGATCTTCAAGTATAGCTGAGTAGATTATTATGTCATCCATGTATGCCATACAGAACTTGTACTGTATGCCTCTCAGAACTTCATCTATGAGACGCTGGAAGGTAGTTGGGGCATTCTTCAGCCCGAATGGCAGGACTGTGAATTCGAATAAGCCTTCATGTGTTGTAAAAGCTGTTTTGCATATGTCTGTCGGCTCTACCAGTATCTGCCAGTAGCCACTCCAGAGGTCAAGAGTGGAGAAGATTTTAGCACCAGTCAATCCATCAAAGGTTTCTCGTAAGTTCTTCATGGGGTAGGCATCACCAACTGTCATCGAATTGAGCTTACAATAGTCAACGTAAAATCTTGTAGTGCCATCTTTCTTTGGCACAAGGACCACTGGGGATGACCAGGCTGAGATTGAAGGCCGGATAATTCTGGATTCTAACATTTCTGCAAGCTGCTCATGGATGACCTTTTTTTTTCTGTGGTGAATAGAGGTAAGGGTGACTTCTCACGGGCTGGGTGTCTCCAGTGTGGATGGGATGGCTCAGCATTTTAGTATGTCCCACTTGCGTTGTTACCACCTCAGGAAATTGTTGCAGAACTTCCTGGAGTCGAGTCTCCACTTTGATCTCAGCATCTCCTCCCTCCTCAGTAGTACTGCGGATTAGCGATGCTGTGTCACTTAAAATTTGCTCTGGTTCCAGTTGCAGGATGGCGGTAATCTGTTCCATAGTCCCTCCTTCCATTACTTGCATGGGGGATGGCTTGAAAACTTTTTTTCTTCTCTGAGGTAGGGGCTGCTGAACCCTGTGGTGTGGACACACTACTGCCACAGACATCGATTTTTAGTTCCAAGTCTGGGATACTGTCGATGCCCAGTATCACATCTGCCACTGAGTGATTGAAAATGAGAGCATGCCCCTGCCGCTTCTGGCCTAGGGCTTCAATCTCGACCTCGCCATGCCCCCATGGCTGATAGGCCTCTTCTGAAGCGAGTCTAACTTCCACCTCTGTGCCTTTCTGGTACCAGGACCACGCCTCTGGGTAATTCTTCCGGGCTTCATGTGAGATAATGGTGTAGGATGCTCCTGTATTGACCAGGCCTTGCACTGGAGTCCCTTCCAATGTAACTGTGAGGTATAACAACTGTGCTTTCCTTTCTTCCTTTGAACCTGCTGCTTCGCTTGCGACTATTACAGTTCCCTGTGGACTTACACTGGTAGCCAAGCTGTGTACCGCATTTGGACTGGTAACATTTATGACATTAGCTGCTGGTTCTGCTGGTGCTTGCTGAGGACAGTTGTAACTGAGATGATCTGGGCTGTCACACTTAAAACATCTTTTCTCTCCTGATGCTGGTGCTGCTCTCCAACCTTGGTTTGGCCGTGGCTGCCTGGTCTGACCACACCATCTGTCCTCTGGTGACCAATGTAGGGGTCCCATTGGTGGGGCCCAACTGTTGAAGGGCTTGACCCTGGATAGGTTTCAGTACTGTTTCAGGTTCTCTGACAATTCTTGGGCCTTTTGGACCAACTCTTCAATTGTTAGGGGTTTGATGCACACAAAATGGTTCGGCAGTTCTGGTTCCAAGGTGCTTAAAATGAACTCCACTCCTTTCTCTTCAGGCACCCCAGGGTACAGTCATCGGTACACCTCCCACTTGTCCAGGATAAAGTCATTTAGTTTATCTCTTGGCTGTTGGAGCCGATCCAGCTCCGTTCTGAGATACTGCCTGTTATGGATTCTGTCAAAGTATTCTAAGAAGTGAATTCTGCACTGCCTCCAATTCTGAGTCTGAGAGCTCTTATACCGCCACCACTTGCTGGCATGTTGTTGTAAGGTACCCTCCCAGTGCTGTAGCCAGGTTGCTTCAGGGATATTCGCTTGCCTGAGAATTCGCTCAAAGCCTCTCAAGAACTCTCTGGAGTCCTCCTTTGAGTCAGCGGCAAAGGTGGGTAAATTATTGCCCATCCACGGTGTGAAGATAGGGACAATGGGTGGTGTTGTGTTCTCTTGCAAAGGTCTGTAATCACTTCTAGTAGGCTCTACATATTCCTGTTCTGCCTCTCTCCGTCTTCCTGGAGTAGACATGTGATACGGGTCCCACTCCCTCTGTACCGGTGGTTCTCTTCCTCTCTCTCGCTTCTCTATTGCCACACTCAGGTGTTCCACACTGGAGACAAGGTTGGTTAACATGCCTTCCAACCTGTCCATCCTGTCTCTGACTCTTTCGTCCTCTTCCTTGCTCTCTGCTGCGCTGGGTTTTGCCCGTCCACGGCCTCTTCCAACTAACGCAGTCTGCCATCTTCTGGGTACCTTTGCTGGCTTTCAGCCCTGACAGGTTGCTCCATGGCTCAGAAGAATTGTTAAAGCCCACCTGATCCACGGTACACCATGCCACTGAACTCTGCCGGTGTTCCCCCTCTAACTGCCTAAAACCCTCACTCAGCTCATACATGTCTGAGGAACGCTAGGCCATTGAGTTCTGAACACGTCAGAACATTCTTTGTAAAATGTTTACACGTGAGATTTCTGCCTTTCCTTTAGCACTTTTTTATTTTTTTTACTACTTAAATGGTCTGCCTCACGTTGTAGCGTCACTATATGACACCTGCCCGTGCTCTGCTTTCACCTACCTGGGTGGTGGATTCCGGCTAGCTGCAAGGAAGGTTAGTAATAAGGCTGGCAGATATCAAGGGGCTGGAAAACTGGTTAACAATAATAGCAGTGCTGAAGAAATACTATGAGGCAGAATTCTCTTTTAACCATGAGAGCCTTTTATTTATTAGCTGTAAATTACTGGTTTTCTTAGTTTCAATATGGCTCTCTTACTGTCACAACAATAATCGTGAACATGGCTGCGAAGCCTAAACAGTAAATACATTTGCACAGATGAACACCACTTTCTTTCCTGACAAAACAGCTAATCCCTTCTTTATACACAGATTTCATCCCACCCCCAGATGATCAGTGAAAAAAGTCCTGGACACAATTCAGTCTATTTTTCTCCCCACAGTTCATGGTACCTCAACCCAAAGGTAAATTTTGGGAGGATGATGCAGATCCTTCAGTGCTGCTGCCCTGGCCAGGGATGGAAGAGGCGTTGTCCTTCCAGAGTTCTGCTGCACTCTTGTTCTTCTTTGGTCCTGGTCGAAGGTGAAACCTCCCTAGACTTTAAACTTAGGAAATAAAAAAACTCTTGGCAGGGGTGTTGCTTTCCTGGGTTTACTACTGGGATTTCTTCTCCTACAGTACTTGGAATTATTTGTCACATCCAACACTTCTGTAACAAAATTTCTAACTTGCTTTTCCTGACTGAACTTTTCTCTAACTAAGCAGTTGTAGCCCCTTAACTGTCTACCCTGTCATTTTAAACTTTCCCTGGTATTCTCTTCTGTTTTTTTTTTTTTCTTCAGAGGGTTGCCTGTGGCCGAGCCCTCGCACAGCACTCCTGTCAGCTTCTCGAGAGGAGAGAGAATCCACCACGAGCTACTCCTCTCAGCCTTTTTGCCCCCCTTGACACCTAATTGATTGGTTTTACTGTCAATGCTGCTGGCAGCCAATCAGGAGAAAGCTCGAGCTCCGCTAGAGGCGGGATGTCTTGAGCTGCTCCTCTCAACTGCTGTCTTTGCCCCACATTGATTGAACTGAACACCCCCTTTTTTGAGGTGAAAAACGAAAAAATATGATGTGGGCAGATAGGGCTGTCGATTCCCCAACTACCGTACCTCACACTTTTCCAACACAATGTGTGGTTTTGCTGTTGGGGGCTGCCGAACGCAGCCCCCTCATTCTTTTCATTGAAATCTGGCTGATCCCACCTCCTGTGCTGATGTCAAGACGTCCTAGCGACGTCCCAGTCAGCCTGCAGCTCCCAAAGTGCCCTGCCTGATTGCTACCTGGAGGACTGCCTGCTTCTGCCTCCAGGTAGCCTTACAAATATTTATTTATTTTAATTATTTTGCCCGTCCTGGGCTTGACTGCTGCTGCTGCTTATTGTTGTGTGGGCTTTTACAGCCCGAATGTGCCTCTCTGCTGTCTGGTTCTCTGTTCTACTGTTTTGCCCCCAGTTTACAATTCAGACCCCTCGGGGTCCCAGACCAGCCGCCGTGCGGCTCTTTATTTAAATTACTCCCCTCAGGGAGCTACCAGCTCTTCTCTGCTTGCATGCACCCTGCAGGCGCTAACTTTTATTTATTTTTTTTAAATCAGCCCACCGGCTCTTCATTTAATTGCGGTGCAGCTTCTGCATGTGGCTCCTGCTGCCTTCTCGCTCCTCTCACCCCCTAGGCTTCACATTTTATGCTGTGGAGCAGCTCCTGTATGCGGCCATGCCACTCTCTCTCCTCCTCCAACACCCCCCTCCCGGTTCTCTCTACCTAATGCCGTGGAGCGACTCCTGTACTGCAGTGTCCTTGCTGCTCCTTCTCCTCACCTCCAGCTGCTCTCTTAAGCCCTGTAGGGCATAATTCAATAAAACTTTTGCCACTGGAGCAGCGATCGGGAGGGTGGAGAGAGGCGCTTTCTTTCCATGCCTCCTCCACCTCCCACTGCTTGTTACTGTCCCCCCAACTCCCACCCGGCAGAGTAGACCACAGCCTGCTCTCCATGTGGGTTGGGAGTGCTTAAGTGCTCGCAGGCACTCTCTTAGCACGGTCACGCTAACGGCTGGCTGCCCTTGCAGCCTAACTCGCTTTCTCTGCTGCACTGCCCAGAACTAGTGCCTCAGCACTAACAGGGCACAGGGAAGCCCCATTAAACCTGAGGGAAGGGTTTTTGAAATTATTTAAAACAGTTGGCCTCCTAACTGAGGAAATAGCCCACTAAACCACCAGGGCTACCTCATTTAATTAATATTGGCCTCCTCCCCAGGGCATTACCTAGCCCCACAAGAACACCAATGCCACCCAGGCTGCTTTATTTAACAATTTGACTACTAGCCCCACACTAGCCCACTAGCCCACCTGGCTACTTTATTTAAAATTTTGGCTATTTGGCCACCAAAGGGGCACAGGGCTTTTGCCGAGTGCCTCTTCCCCAAACCTCACTCCCTTTTCTTTCTGTCTCCTCCTTTTACAGTTTACTTTAACCTTCTACCCTTTTTCTCTTTTATTTCACAGGTCTGAACAGGACGAGGGCTCCTGGCTATCAGATAAGTAATACTTTTATTTCTAGCCTGTCTCTTCCCCCCAGCTGGACCCCCCTAAAGAGCTACCGATCCTTTGTGACCCCTTTTCTGTCTTTATTTTTTACAGGTGCACAGGCATCACCCCCTCAGACTTCTACCTTGGCACCCTGCGGCAGTTAAGTCCCTTTACTTTCTTATTTTAAAATTGTGGTGGGTTGACTGTAACGAGGGCTGTGTCCATTACAGTACAGCACTATAACATCCATGCTGTGATATCCATGCAGCTGTTTTCACTCACGCTCACTTTCTCAGCATGTATTTCACTGCACTGACATTCCGACATGATCTTGACGGTATACTGTCCACATGCTAATGTTTATCATACATGTGATAGATTGCACTGTTGAGGGTAATCTTTGGCGCTGGTCTTGTGGAGGACCCAGTTACTCCGTCTCCAATTTACCCCTGCAGCAGGCTCAAGGCCTTTGTAACAACATTGTATCCATATCTGAGAGGTGGATTCATTGCAGGATGCACACTAATGGATACACTGGAACATTTCTTACTTTTATGATGAGTATTCCGGGACTGCTTAATGAGTGAGCAGTTTGATATCAACTTATCTCTTGTGTTTATTTTCATAAAGACAATCTTCCAGAAGGTTTGCACTCAACAAAAGATGGAAACTCAAAGTAAGGTTTGCACTCAACAAAAGATGGAAACTTAAAGTAAGTGCAGACAGACATGTGGAGTACCACAACTTGCCCCAGCGCTTCGGGTAAAACAAACCCTTCATCAGGGGGCGAAGCACTGGGGCAAGTTGTACTCCACATGTCTGTCTGTACTTACTTTACTTTACATTGCAATACAGCAGTTACTGGTGATTTCGTATTGTGCAGTTTCCATCTTTTGTTGAGTGAAAACCTTCTGGAGGATTGTTTGTAGTTTTGGGCTGGAGAGCCCCTGGTTTGCACCGCACCAGGCCCAGAGTTCACAGGTATTTGTGGATTTTCATAAAGACAGAAGCATGGATACTACTGTTCTATTTTTTCTGTTAAAGTATTTTTAATTAAAAATTTAGGCCACACATGTCATGTCTGCTATTTGTTCATGTTGCTGATATTTAGAATGAGGGTTAATAGTCCCTGTTTATGTTACTTATTTTTTTTTATGCTCCCCCTCAGTAGGCAGCAGTCCTTCTCAGTGCTTCTGGGCAGCCCCAACCCCATCACCCCCCTCATCTCCTAGGACTTACCTTACTCCAGAAGTGTATCCCTGTGGTATCCCCTCCCTGGGGAACGAGGTCTGAGGGTTAGACCAGCCCCCCCAGAAATGCTTCCTGTGGGCTCCCAGAGTGAGCTTAGGTCAGCAGAGTGCAGGGTGTGAAGGCCATCCAAAGCCATCATAGAGTTTGGCTGTGTTTTCCCTTTTCTGCTTGGGGACACTTGGCTGACAGACGTGAACATGACATCAATCCAGCCAATCAGTAGTCCCCAACACCGGAACAACACTCTTGCCTGCACCGCCACCTGGGGTCACCCTGGTAGTGGTGGTCACACAGCAGCAATGATCTCCCCTCCTTCCTTGGAGGAGGACAGTGTTCTGTGGGAAGCTCAATTCTCCTCCCCCGGCTGGCCGTCCGACAACCAAGGCTCGTTCCTGAACCAAGGCAGTCAGCGTTGCAAGTGGTAGCACTACTGCTATGCCGGACTATACTACCAAGTTCTAGGCAGACACAGTTGATTTTACCTCAGGACTCAGAGGCTCCAATTGTAGGCTGCACTCTTCTTTATCTGCCCACAGCAGCAAACAAAACAACATCTTACAGCCAAAGGAACTGACCACAATTCTGGTCCTAATATCGGTAGTCTAGCACTATAACCCCCAAAGTCCCTAGTGACCCCCACTGTTCTCCACTTCACGTTGGCATCCCGAGCCCTATAAAAGATGGAAGCCTGCTAAAAATGTCTTCTTTGCTGCTCACAGCACGAGCAAGCAGAATGGCGCACTTGGAGCCACTCATCGAGGCCTCCGTGGAAGACCCTTCAACGCTGAATGACTAGTAGCATTGACTGAATCAGCAGTTGAGCAGCAGATCAAGGAATCACAGAGAAACTTGGTGTCTGGAGGCTCAGTGATCAGTGGAACCGTGCCTTGAGCAGCTCCGAACCAGGGCTGCTCTCAGGTGAAATCTTTATTGTTGGAGGCTTGGGGGGTGGTTTGGAGAGTGATTCCCCCTTGAGTCTGTCAGGTTCTGACTCTGGTGAGGATAGGGAATCACCTGCCACCCAAGAAAGCTCCTCAGGGTAAAAAAAAGTTTAAATCCAGTCAAAAAAGGGCATCCTCTTGGAAACAAGATGCTGTGGCCCATTTCAGGAATAAAGGGTGAAAACATCATTCCCCAGCTAATAAGAGGGCAGAGACCTTACCTGCCAGAGAAGAGGCAGAATCAGTACCCCAAGGTGATGCTCAAAGAGCAGGTCCTCAAAGGGGAGAAAGCGGACTGCATCGGAGTCCAGAAGTACCTCAGCTCAAAAGCACAGAGTGGGTTTTATGGACTTTTCTACTTCCGAAGGAGGAAAATTCAACCCTAAACCTGGCGGGAATAAGAATTCCAGGATGAGAAGGCTGGAGGGACAGGGCTCCTCTAGGGCATGCAAAACCCTCAAGAAAGAAAAAAACAGCAACAGAGACCTCAAACCTCAGTGATCCCCACCCTTTCTTCTTCCCTTCTGCCCTCTGACTCTGATTCCTCCAAGGAGGGGGTCTCTGTTTCAGATGCCAGTTTGGACAGGTCCCCACTGTGCAACTGGCAGTTGGAGATGGCCTCCAGTCTCCAATCACCCCCCAGTGATCGCACCAATGGAGGTACGGACATGGATGGACATGCTGCCACTCAGTCTGGATGCTCCAGGTGACTCTCCCTTCAAATGGGTTCCTCAACCCAAGGTTTACTTGGTGGTGAGAGTGCAAAAACCATTAGAAAGGAAGACTCATTACAGGCTCCAACCAAACAGTCCCAGATCTTCCCTCTCTCATAAGATAGCTTTGGCACCGGAATTTGACAAACAGTTCTCGGTGTATCTGGGAAACGGGGGTAAAGACCCCAAGAAGAGGCTAGACAAGAGCCTTAGGCTGGAGCAGGATAAGTTGTTGGACCTGGATCGGGTAGGTCCTGTCACAAACCCACTCAGCAGGTCAGGCCCTCTACTCCCAAAGTGCCAACCTCTGAGCACAGTCTTGTGAACAGTGTAACAGACAAGGTAACCCTCTTGTCTGTTTTTTGTGAGTTCGGATCAACCTTTGGTCTCCAGTTCTGGAGGGATTCAAACTGTTAACCTCTTGCTAGCATACCCAATGCACAGGCTCAGATATATCTGTCTTCGGGGGGCCAGATATCTTTGCCTACGGGCACCTAAACAGGTGTACAGAGATGAACCCTTTTAAAACTTTTATCAAGACCTCAGATTTAAAATGTTTCTCTTTCCAGTTTGATACCACCATTCAAGCTTATGTCTCTTGTCTGCTATAACCATGTACTCTTCTTACAAAATAAAAAGTCAAAGACATACCAAGTAAGTTCTAAAAAGAATTTTCACTAAAATAGTTAAAAATATGTGAAACACAAAATACAGAACTCATATCAAAAGACATACAAATCTTTTAAAAGAAACAAGGTTTAAACAGTGCAAATTCCTACTTCAGTACTTAGTCTCTAAATACTTGCTGAAGTGCTCACCGATCTTGCTTGGCCAGAGTCTAAGAAAAAAAAAATGTGTCTCTGTGAAGTAAAACAGGCTAAATTAAAAGTTGGCTTTTACCCCACCTCTTTGCAGGAGGTCACCTAGCTCCTCCCTGTCAGGATATATGAAAATATATATTATACAAAAAAGAAACATTCTGCAACTTCAGCATAATTCATGTCCTTCAAATGACATTTTCTTTGATCTCATAATAATCTTCCCCTTCCAGGACATGAAAGTAGCTTTATGATTTCGCACTTCTATGTAATAACCTGGGTTTTTTCTCTTCAACGTCATAAACCTTTTTCATGATTTCCCTCTTAACAAAATTAACTCAAATCAGTCTGTAATTAACTCAGAGAAACAGGATCCTTGATTAGTCTTCCATGTAACACATTGTCTCTAAAAACTGAGTGTGTGTGATACACATGCTGTCAGCATTTCTCTTAGCTTACATCTGTCAGATGAAAACTGGGGGGGTTGAGGTCACTCCTAGAGCATTAGAATTTTTCAGCAGAGATAGTCATTAATACAATTTCTATTAAAAAAAATATTATACAGCACTCAGAACTGACTGTCTACGTCACACTACTCCCCACCTAGACTGAATTTGGGGGGATCTATTCCCTACATGGGATGAGCTTCCCAAATCAGTTCACTCCTCATAGACCCTAGACAGTCCATCTGAGTTTTGATTCTTCGCTCCAGCCCTATGTACAATTTTTAGGTCACACCCTTGTAAAGCAAGACTCCATCTTAGTAGTCTGCCATTGTTTTTCCCCATCTGCATCAGCCAAATCAGGGGGTTGTAGTCACTTTGCACCACAAAATGCTGCCCATACAAGTATGGCTCTAATTTCTTTAGGGTCGACACTATGGCAAGACACTCCTTTTCCACCGTGGAGTATGCTTGCTCCCTGGGAAGCAGCTTTCTGCTCAGGTACACAACTGGGTGATCTGTCCCTTGGCTAGACGTCTGGCTCAGTACTGCTCCAATACCCATGTCTGAGGCGTCCGTCTGAACTATAAAGGTGTTGCTATAGTCAGGACTTGTCAAAACAGGAGCACTGCACAGTGCCTCCTTCAGTCTGGTAAAGGCTTCCTCACAGGCTGGGCCCCAGGTAATTTTCTTTGGCATCTTTTTCTTTGTCAGGTCAGATAGGGGAGCAGCCAGGGCACTGTAATTGGGTACAAATTTTCTATAGTACCTGGCTGTCCCGAGAAAACTCCTGACCTGTCTTCTGGGTTTCTGGTCTGGGCCATGCCTGGATCACCTCTATCTTTATTTGGTTAGGACGGAGCTGTCCCCGGCCTACCACATGCCTGGGGTATGCCACTTCCCCCATGGCCACCTGGCACTTCTCGGCTTTGACAGTGAGCCTGGCCCTCTGTATCCTGTCCAGTACTTCCCTAAGATGGGATAGGTGTTCCTCCCAGCTGGTACTAAAGATGGCAATGTCATCCAGGTACGCCACGGCGTACTCCTCAGCACCATTTAACACCTGGTTCACCAACCTTTGGAAAGTGGCTGGGACGTTCTTCATTCCGAAAGGCATTACTTTAAACTCAAATAAGCCTATCGGAGTGATGAAGGCTGACCTCTCCCTAGCTCTGTCTGTCAATTCTACCTGCCAATACCCCTTCATCAGGTCAACAGTTGTAAAGTGTGTCGCCCCTCCCAACTTGTCCAGGAGTTCGCCTGTCCGGGGCATCGGGTGGGTGTCAGACTTCATGACTGCATTCAGTCCATGATAGTCCACACAGAAACGAGTTGAGCCATCTGGCTTGGGCACAAGGACTATGGGTGAGGCCCAGGGGCTGTGGGATCTCTGGATTACCCCTAAATCCAGCGTCTCCTCCACTTCCCTCCTAATGTCCTTTTGGACAGCCTCTGACACCTGATATGCTGGCCGCCGTATGGGTGTCTGTGTCCCTGTCTCCACATCGTGTGTTGCTAAGGGGGTTAGTCCAGGTTTGGTGCTAAACAAGGGGGCAAAGTCTGCTAAAACCTCCCTTACTTTCTGGACCTGGTCCAGGACCAGCTGGGGAGACAATTTTACTGCCTCCACAGAGGACTCCCGCTTACTTTCCTCCAGAAAATCCAGAAGGGGGGTCTCCTTGTCCGTTCCTCCCATGACTACACACTGCAAACACCATGTCAGCCCTATTTGCATATGGCTTCATCATGTTGACATGGTACATCCTTTCTGTCTGTCTTCTGTCAGGTAACTCCACAATGTAGTTCAAATCATTTACCTTCTAACCACTTTATCAGGTCCTGCCCACTCAGCTTGCAACATCTTTCTGGACGGAATAAGGACCATGACTTCCTGACCCACTATGTCTGACGAGCTCTGGCTCGCAGTCGTTACCACACTTTTTGTTTCTGTTGGGCAGCTGCCAGGTTGCTCTGGGCTTTCCCATAAGCTCCTTCATCCTTTCCCTAAACCCTAAGGATGCTAATCGACAATGGGAGTTCCTGGGTGGCGTGCTTGCCTTCCCAGTCCTCCCGGATCAAGTCTAGAGGCCCACGTACCGGTGTCCATATAACAGTTCGAGAGGAAATCCTGTCAACTCTTGGGGCACCTCCTGTATGCAAACAACAGGTGGGAAGGTATTTCTCCCAGTCTCTCCCATGCTGTTCAGCAAGCGCCCAGAACATTGACTTTTAGGGTACCATTGAATCATTCCACAAGCCCATTGGCTTGTGGGTGATACAATATCGTGCATCTCTGCACCACCACACACTTCTCCCATAAACATTTCATCAGGTCCAACATGAAGGAACCCCCTCGATCGGTGATTACCTCCTGCAGAAACCCAACACGGGAGAAAATACCAAGTAAGGCATCTGTCACTTTGTCTGTCCTCAGAGAGGATAGGGCAACTGCTTCTGGGTACCGAGTGGCATAATTCAACACAGTCAGAATGAATCTCTTCCCTGAGGAACTGGGGGTATTTAAAGGCCCCACAATATCCATTCCCACCCTCTGGAATGGCTCCTCCACTTTGGGCAAGGGGATCAGGGCGGCTTGGGTTTTCTTGCCCGCCTTCCCTACTTCTTGGCACCAGTGACAAGACCTGCAATACTCCTTCACCTGCTGGGTGAAGTTAGGCCAGTTGAAATTCTGGGCTAACTGCTGCATAGTTCGTGCGATTCCTAGATGACCAGATAAGGGAATATCATGTGCAATTTTGAGCAACTGCTCACGATACCCCTGAGGAATGACAAGCTGCCAGCCTAGCATCCCTCCCTCTGTCTGTACTGCCTGTGTATACATAAGTCCATTTTCCCAATAAACCTTATGTCTGCTGTCACCTCCCTGTGTGCCCTCCAAGTCTGCCCAAGCCCTCAGCTTCTCTAAACTAGGGTCACCCCTCTGAGCAGCTGCAAACCCCTCACACCGTCCCAAGGCATAGGACAGGTCCCCTTCCGTCGCTAAACTAGGGTCCCTAGCACTAACGTCAGGGCCCTGAGGATCACTGTCAATCCCAACCCTCTGGCAATTGGTCACCCCTCCCTCTTCGGAGTAACCTTCCACAGCTGTGTGGTCACTCACTACTGGGGAAATTTCTACCCCTTTTTATCAGTCTCCCCATCTGTAGACACAGGCTGGGGAACCAGCCTCTCCGTGGTTTCCACACTGGTTTCTGGGGGGTTCAGGGAACTGCTATTTTCCCTTGCCACTTGGCTACGGGTAACTACACACACCATCCCCTGTTGGAGATTGTTACCCAGGATCACGTCCATTGCTAATGTGCTGGCTACAGCCACCTGTTGCACAGTTCCCCCTGTTTCACCCCAGTCCAGGAGAACACTAGTGAGTGGCAATGTTTTCTCTTCACCAGTAAACCCTTGTACAGTTACGTATTTATTGGGTATAAGCTGACCAGGCTGTACCAGATCCCACTTTACCAATGTCAGGGATGCCCCTGTGTCCCTTAACCCCTGCATCTGTACACCATTTACTATGACAGGGTGCATGTGTTCTCTCATGTTCACTGGCATGCTCTCAGGGACAAACAAACAATCCACTTCTTTTCTAGCACCCTGTTGTGTATTTTGCCTCGCCTTTTTGGGGCACTGTCTGGCAATGTGCCCAGTTTCTTTACATAACCAACAAGCATTTCTTACTTCAGAGAAATCCTTTCTTGGAAACCTGGGGCTAACTGGTTTCAGTGGAGGCAGTGAGGGTTTTAGCTGCCCTGAAGGCATGCTTTTCCCTTTCTGTGCTGCCACCCACCCATTGCTCTCGACAGATCTGCTCTTAACTGTGGTCGAGTTCAGCAGCCTCTGCACCTAGTTTTTGGATCTTGGTCCTCTAGCCAGGTTTTTAGCTCTGCTGGGCATGCCCAATAAAACTGTTCTAATAAAATCACATTTTCAATTTTATCAACAGAGGTTGCCTCAATTCCTTCCCACCAACGTTTTAAAAACTGATGTTGTTTCGTGGCTAGCTCCTCATAGCTCATATCAGGGCTTCTCTTGAGCTTGCGGAATTTAGCTCTGTATGATTCAGCAGTTAATTCAAACTTTTTTAACAGTGCAGCTTTTAGCTTTCTGTAATTATTGCTGTCTTCATTGTCCATCTGACCCAATGCATCCCTAGCTTTCCTGGTAAGTAGCGGCGATAGCTGGAAGCTCCAGGACTCTCTAGGAATTTTAGCCTGAATACAAACTTTTTAAAAAGAATTTAAAAAAGCGTCCATATCTTCTCCCTCCTTAAATTCAGCTATTAATTTGGAGTTCAATTTGTAACCCAGTCCTGCAGTCCCAGTTAAACCCAAGCCACTTACCTGCTCTGGTGCTGCTTGTCGGAGTCGTATCTTCTCCAGTTTGTGTTGCCTCTGGCATTCCTGCTCCTCACGGTCTGCATCTCGGTGTTCTTGTTCTCTCTTTTCCTCTGCATCTCACTGGTACTCACATTCCTCATGATCTGCATCTCGACATTCTCGTTCTCTCGTCTCCTCTGCATCTCACTGGCGCGCATGTTCCTCACAGTCTGCCTCCCTCTGTTGTCACTCTGCCTCCAGTTCCATCCTGCACAACTCAAGTTGCAGTTTGAGTACCTCTGGATTCAGGATACTGGTGATCATCCCCTGCTGCTGTGGCCCTTCACTGACAGTGGCCCTGCTGTCCTTTTCAGTCACAGTCAGTGACTCGCTGCTCTGGGTATCTGCTACAATCAGGGCCTCTATGAGGTTCTGCTTTTTGGCTGTCACCTCGAACGGGACTCCCCTGTCCCTGCACAACTGCTTCAAGTAATCTACAGTGTGCCTGCTGTAGTCGGAAGCCATCTTCTTCTTCCCTGACTATGGCTACTCTGACTGCACTTTAGAGAAAAAAAATAAAATGGGTAGGAACTTTGACTGTAAGCCAAGTGATATATAGTTCTGTTTCCTTTTTAAAATAAATTCTGTCTTTTTCTTTCTTTGCAAGAGAGCTACGGTCTCAGCTGACACAGAACAATAAAGCTTGTGATACCAAAATAATGCCTCCACTGCCAACCAATCTGTCACAAACCAACTCAGCAGGTCAGGCCCTCTACTCCCAAAGTACCAACCTCTGAGCGCAGTCTTGTGAACAGCGTAACAGACAAGGTAACCCTCTTGTCTGTTTTTGTGAGTTCAGATCAACCTTTGGTCTCCAGTTCTGGAATGATTCAAACTGTTAACCTCTTGCTAGCATACCCAATGCACAGGCTCAGATATATCTGTCTTCAGGGGGCCAGATATCTTTGCCTATGGGCACCTAACCAGATGTACAGAGATGAACCCTTTCAAAACTTTAATAAAGACCTCAGATTTAAAACGCTTCTTTTTCCAGTTTGATACCACCATTCAAGCTTATGTCTCTTGTCTGCTATAACCATGTACTCTTCTTACAAAATAAAAAGAAGTCAAAGACAAACCAAGTAAGTTCTAAAAAGAATTTTACTAAAATAGTTAAAAATATGTGAAACACAAAATACAGAACTCATATCAAAAGACATACAAATCTTTTAAAAGAAACAAGGTTTAAACAGTGCAAATTCCTACTTTAGTACTTGGTCTCTAAATACTTGCTTAAGTGCTCACTGATCTTGCTTGGTCAGAGTCTAGGAAAAAAATGTGTCTCTGTGAAGTAAAACAGGCTAAATTAAAAGCTGGCTTTCACCCCATCTCTTTGCAGGAGGTCACCTAGCTCCTCCCTGTCAGGATATATGAAAACATATCTTATACAAAAAAGAATCATTCTGCAACTTCAGCATAATTCATGTCCTTCAAATGACATTTTCTTTGATCTCATAATAAGCTTCCCCTTCCAGGACATGAAAGCAGCTTTATGATTTTGCACTTCTATACTAACCTGTGTTTTTTCTCTTCAACGTCATAAACCTTTTTTTTACCTCAGAATCACTTTTAAAACAATTTATTTTACTTTTGGGGACTGTTCACCTGCAATACACCTTTAAGGGCACAGTCTAAATATTTTTTAAAAGGGTTACTAATTTCTAAGTAGAGTAGGTGTAGCGCGACCTGAGAATCTACTTCCGGGTCTCTCTGGGGCTATTTAAGCTGCCCTGCTGAGAATGTGCGACACGAGCAGGGCGGCCCAGAGCATCACTCAATCTGGCACAAAAAACACGTCGCCTCTGCGTGTGTTATGCATGTTGGTCATTTGGGAGGTTTACAAAGTTAAATCCTGAATGATTTTTAGTGTTCAAGAAATATATTAGGTAAGCAACAAGCTATATAAAGCACTACTATAATAAAATAATAATAAACGTGGCCAATAATATTGTGACTATGGACGGGAGAGTTGGAACTAAATGCCTATTATGCAATGTGTTTGACATGGAAATAGGGACAGAAAACATTGAAGCCTTCATTTGTAATAAATGTATAAGGATTAAAGAACTGGAGGAGGAAATTAAAATGTTTGATGAGAGATTAAGAATACTAGAATGTAGCCAAAGAGAAACAGCTAAAAGACTACACATAACAAAAGAGCAAAGTACATTGGAAGTACCTAGTGCAGAAGCCACTCATGTCATTACCAGCCTGATATAGTGACCAGAAAGAGACCAAGACAAGAAGAAAATGTTTCTGACTCAGAAAATGATTGGTTTTCTATTCAATATAAAAAAACTTCTAAAAGGGGAAGAAAAGCTGAAACTTTTCAGTTACCAATTCAGAACAAATTTGATCCCTTGACAGATTCTGATATTGGAGTGATTGTTGATGATGGAACTGATGTACCTCTATCTGTAAATGAGGTAGTAAATTCTGCAACACAAGCTAATAGTGCAGATAATCTTTTACATGAGAATCTTATTAATTACACAGAGAACCACTTTAATAATGATGGAATTAATGAAGAAAATATTGACATACGACCTTTGAGTCAGGATGTTATTGAAGCACCACAAATCTTTGTGTTAGGGGATTCCATGGTATCTAACTTAGAATAATTTGTAACCCAAATAAAACCACTCGTACATTATCATGTTTCCGTGGGGCTCAGATTAGTGATATTAGCAGAATGAGTAAACAGATCTTACAAGGTTGTAGCGAAAAAGATCTAGTAATAATTCACATTGGGGTGAACAACATTTGGCATCAGAGTACTCAACATATTAAAGAAGCCTATGTTGGATTGGCAAACATTCTGGCCGATATTGGTATCCACACAGTGTTCTTGGAGATTCTCCCAGTACCTCAGGCTAACCATATTTTAATTAATAAAATCAAACAAATAAATTGCTGGCTCAGGGCTTGGTGTCTCAAACAAAATATCAAGTGCCTAACCCATTGGGAACAGTTTCAGTGGAATAATACATATTATGCAAAGGATGGTTTACATTTAAGTAGGTTGGGCAAGGAGACATTGGGTCATGTATTTAATTCTGCAATAGCGGTTTTTTTAGGCAAAGCTCAGGGGTAGGAATAGATAGGGTTATGAAAACATGTGAACATATACTTCTGAAACCTGCCAAAACTATGTATGAAAAAGAACAAACAGCCAAATTAAAGCTACTTCTACTAAATGCTAGGAGTCTAAGCAATAAAATTGAAGAACTCCAAGTAATTTTACATAATGAAGATATTGACATTTGTGGTGTCACAGAAACCTGGTTCAATGGAGACCAATGGGGACTTAATATTAATGGTTATACCTTATTTAATAAAAATCGTACTTATTCCAAGGGAGGTGGAGTTGCCTTTTATGTTAAAGAAACATTATATGTACAGAAGTTGGTATAGATAATGACTCCCCCCTTAGGTTTTGAAATATTATGGATTAAAATAAACAATAAACAATACCCAGTCACTTTAGGGATATGCTATAGACCACCATCTATGGACACTGTTAATAATGAAAACATGTGTAATTATTTGGAGAATCTTAATTTAAATGCAGATATTATTCTAATGGGTGATTTCAATTATCCTGGAATAAATTGGTCTACCGGGGGTGGGTTTAAACAAACAGGAAAATAGATTTATTAGTGCAATGTCCCATCTAGGACTAGACCAACTTGTTAAAAATACAACTAGAAACAACAATACTCTGGATTTGATATTTTCTAATATTAAAGTTGATACTGAGTTTCTTGGCACTATGGCTCCTTTAGGTAATAGTGACCATCAAATAATTAAATGGTCAATTAATCTTATATCAATAAATCTTGTGGTAAAACTGAATTCAGAAACTTTAATAAAGCAAATTATATGGCTATTAAAGAACATTTTGATGTGGAATTGGGAACAAGAACTAAATGGGTTATCTGTGGATAATATTTGGCAAAGAATTAAAGAAGAAATTGAATACTGTATTTCTGAATGGGTACCAATCAGAGTTAAATATATAGGACATAAAAGATCACCACCTGGTTTACTAACAAAATAAAAAGGTTAGTCCTAGCAAAGAAAAAGGCATTTAACAAATATAAAAATAATAAATCGGAATTCAACTGGACTAAATTTGTCACCAAAGCTAAAAAAGCAAAATATGCAATTAGAAAGGCCAAACAAGAATTAGAGTTAAATTTAATTAGTATGCAAGGTGATAATAAGAAAAGGTTTTTCAATTATATTGGTTCCTTAAAATCATCTCCCATTTTAGTTGGACATTAAGAATAAATGATGTTAATATTGATAATGAACAAATTATGGCAAATAAATTTAATCTTTACTTTGCTAGTATATTTAAAAAAAAGGATGATTTCACGGTTGTGAATCCTTCCAAATTGGATTCTATAATTCAATTCACTGTAGCAGAAACTTACAACATTATTGATTCCTTAAAATCTTCCACATCAGTAGGTCCAGATAATATTTCATCTATATTCTTAAAAAATGTTTCTTACAAACTGGCGGGTGTACTGACTTTTTTGTTTAATGAATCATTAAAGAGGGGTATAGTGGTTAATGAATGGAGAGATGCTGTGGTCATCCCAATACATAAGACTGGCTCAAAGAAGGATTTAAAATATTACAGACCTATAAGTTTAACATCTTCTATATGTAAAATCATGGAAAGGCTTATTCTAAGTAAAATTAGTGCACACATATTAGAAAATGGTCAGACTGATATTATCCAACATGGCTTTCAACCAGGTAGATCATGTCAGACTAATTTGATTGATTTTTTTTGAGCCAGTGAGTGAAGCTTTGGACCTTGGTATGCCAATGGATGTTATATACTTGGATTTTGAAAAAGCCTTTGATTCCATTTCATATGGCATATTACTTGATTGTTTAATAAAATTAGATCTTAACAAATATTTGACTAAATGGATAATGCAATGGTTATCCAATAGAAGACAGCGAGTATCATTGAGGGGTTATTCTTCCCCATGGACATTAGTTAGCAGTGGAGTACATCAGGGATCAGTTCTAGACCCCATGTTATTTAACATCCTTATAGCCAGTATGAATACCAGTAATGGTATTTGGATTACCAAATATGCAGATGATGCTAAACTGGGTGGGATTGTTAATAACTCGGAATCCATATCCATATTACAGGACAATTTAAATCTAATTTCTGAATGGGTTATCAGTCACAAATTAAACTTTAATATAAATAAATGTAAGGTTATGCATTTTGGTTGGAATAATAGATGTGCTAACTATTATTTAGGTAATAACACACTAAGTGTCATCACATCTGAGAGAGATCTAGGAGTTATTATTAATAATAATTTAGGGGAGACAGATTATCCAGAGAGAAAGTTCAAAAAACATCTGTTAAAAATATAACTGGAATGGGCCCCCTGACATATGAGGAAAGACTGAAGAAATTGAACTTGTATAGTATGGAATATAGATCTATGCGAGGGGATCTTTGTTTGCTTTATAAAGCAACTAAAGATGAATACTTATTTAATACATTACATTTGACATGGAATCCTACTTCTGTCCATACTCGTTCACATAATTTAAAATTACTTTCAGCTACTACCAGAACTATGAAGAGAAATCAATTCTATACTCAGAGAATAGTTCCAATATGGAACTCACTCCCATATGAGGTTGTAAACTGTGAAAATTTGGCTCAATTTAAAACTAAACTTGATATACATATGAATGATTTAAAATTTGTATCCCACCTAGCTTAGGTGGCATGATCCTAATGGGCTTGTCCCTTCATCGTGTAACTCAGCTATGAACCTATGATTTCCCTCTTAACAAAATTAACTCAAACCAGTCTGTAATTAACTCAGAGAAACAGGATTAGTCTTCCATGTAACACATTGTCTCTAAAACTGAGTGTGTGTGATACACATGCTGTCAGCACTTCTCTTAGCTTGCATCTGTCAGCTGAAAACTGGGGGGGGTTGAGGTCACTCCTAGAGCATTAGAATTTTTCAGCAGAGATAGTCATTAATACATTTTATATTAAAAAAATATTATACAGCACTCAGAACTGGCTGTCTACATCACAGGTCCCGTAGCCCTGTTGTGGGATGTGGTTCAGGAGGCGCTGGATGACAGCAAGCCCCTGAACCCGGCCTACCTTCAAGACATCATTCAGAGAGCTATCTGCTTCCTGAGCAATGCTAATGTGGCTGTCTCAGTGGAGAGGCACAAGTCGGCCCTCCTCCGTTTCTACCCTGATTCCATGGAGCTGGCTTACAAGGATGCTGGAGCAGAGGCGGAGGGATGCCTTTTTGGTATGCCGCTCCTGAAGGAACTCAAAAAGCTGGGAAAAGGTTTCTCTTTGGTAAGAAAAATGCAGACCTCCTTTAGACAGATAAGATTCCTTTTTCCAAAGGCCAGAAGGGGTAGAGGCTGTCCTTTCAGCCAAATCAGACAACAAGGTTTCCGACAGGCCCCAGATTATAGCTTTGATGGATTTGAAGCCTTCAGATCCAGGGCTGGCAGAGGTTTCCATGGCAGAGGCCACTCCAGGAAAGCTAGAGGAGCCCAACAAGGACCCACCCTACATCAGGTAAGGGGGGGAATTCATAAATGCATGGGACAGACATAAAGGAACTCCAGCGATAGGAAAGAGAGGGTAAGTCACAGATCATTTAAGATCTGCGGTATAAACTGGTAGGGAAAATGGACAGACTAGCTGGGCCAAGCGGTCCTTATTTGCTGTCAAATTTTCTGTTTCTATGTCCCCTAACCACAGACCTATTTGCATCGAGACTAAATCACCATCTTTGCAGATTCTACAGTTGGAGACCAGATCCGGAGGCCATGGAAGCATTTACCTAAAATTAGGAGGGGGAAAGGGGATTTGCCTTCCTCCTTTTTCCATGATATGCAAGACGTTAGTCCAAAATCAGATGACAGAGTGTGATAGTTGTCCTGGTGACCTCAGTCTGGCAAGCTCAACCATGGTACCCAGTTCTCCTGGAACTCTCAGTTGACATCCCTCTACTCCTTCCCCAACTGCCTGATCTCCTGCTAGACTTGACAGGGCATCCTCACCCTCTAGTCCAAGAAGGGTTCCTCCAACCAGCAGCATGGACTCTTTCAGGGCCTCCTGGGCAGTCTCAGGTCTTTCGGACAGAGCTGTTGAACTTCTCCGCCAATCTTGGGGGGGCACTACAGCTCCACCTGGGGCACCTGGGTTAGCTGGTGTCTTTCAGGACACCTGGACCCCATTTCTTCACCTGTAAAAAAGGTCATAGAATTCTTATACAATGTTTACGCTACAGGTAATTCCTATCATTACATTAACGTTCTGAGATCAGCGATCTTGGTGGATCACGACCTAGTCGAAGGCAGATTTATAGGCCAAATCCTGTAAGACTGTTGATTTTTGAAAGCAATCAAATAGGCAAGACCTCCACAACCCAGGTATAGATGTACTTGGGATGTGATCAGGGTGTTTCGACTGTTCCAGGATTGTCCTGAGAACGAAGACCTCTCCATGAAACAATTGTCCAGTAAACTGGCAACGCTACTCTGCTTGATCTTTGTGAAGAGAGTACCAGACATCAGAGCCCTTGAAGTGTCCCGAATATCTCAAATGGTGGATGGAGTCTGTCACAAACCCACTCCTGGGGTCAGGTCCTCTTCTACCACAGTGCCTAACCTTTAAGTGCGATTTGTGAACAGGGAACTAACCGGGACACCCTCCTGTTTGTTTTGAGTCTGACCAACTACCAGTCTCGAGTCCTGGGGTCAATTATGAACCCCTTTTAGCTAGCACACCCAGGTAACAGGTCCAAATATCACACTCCCTTCAGGGAAAGCAGCGCAATATACTTGACCCAGCGGGCATACAACCAGCCTGGTTCACAACCCCCTTCCGACTCAATTGAGACTCTGGTATTTTTCTTACCTTACTGGATCTTTACACAGATCCTTGTTAGCGTGGCTGCATAAGGTGACACAATAAGCATTTAAGAGCTGTTTTAGAATATTAAAACTGTTCCACCATTCACACTCAAAATGAGCAAATGTCTGAGGCAGGTTTAAAGAAAAACAAATTTACTAAAACTAAAATTAGTAAATAAATACAGTACATCAAACAGAACATATATACATAATGATTACAGTCAGAAAGAAATGGACAATTACAAAACAAAGCGCCTTGTAACCAAATTAACTAGTTCTACTCAGTTTCAGTTGGCAAATGATTTGTGCTGTTACCTATCTTTTATTTACTGAGTACTAGGATTACAAACACCTTTGAACCAGAGGTTCATTTACAAAGGTTCCACGTCAGCATAACATTGCAAAAAACAGACAGTTGAGAATATAATACAAATATAAATTAGCATAAAAATACATTAACAGAAAATTTGTGAGGTACAGTCACTATGGGACAGGTATACATAAGCCTAGCATAAAGAAGATACAATAGGGGTGTGAGATGAGGAGAGACACTAACAGTGAAAGGAGAGAAGGAGGGTAGTTAGGCAGTCAGGTAATGATGTTGTCGAAAGTGCTATGACCACAAAAGTGCTACGGGGGCTGGAAGGAGGAGCAGAGGAGAAGACCTGAGGAGGGGATGTGAGCAGGAGTGGGTTCAAGTGGGGAGGGGATAGAGGAGGAAACAAAGGGAGGTGCCTATGGGGTGGGAGTTAGGAGAGAAAAAGGGAGTGGAGAGGGGTAGAGAAGAAGGAGGATGGAGGGTATGGGGAAAAAGGGAGAAGGCCTGGGGGGGAGGCAGGAGAGACACAGGGGAAGGGGATGAGAGAGGAACAGGGAGTGTGGTGGGAGGGTGGAGTGGGAGGAAAAATCTAGGAATGGGGGAAGCACGAGAGACACAGGAGAAGGGGGTGAGAGTACAACGGGGAGTGTGGTGAGAGGGTGGAGTGGGAAGAAAAATTTAGGAGTGACAGGGGCCATGGGAGGGAGAGGGAGCGGAGAATCACCAACCTAAGTGGAACAGTCACATTAGCTAAGATCAGAAAGGTGCTGGTGAAGTTTACGCTTTTTGTACAGGCCCAGCTTGTTCTCATCTCCGATTTCAGGAGGAAGGCTATTTATGAGCGATGGAGCCCTGGTATAGAAGGCACGTTGGTCCTGGGAAGTATGGCAGAAAGGTACGATATACAATGATCTGAGGATACTGCGCATGAAGCGTGAGTTAACTGTAGGTATCATTAAGGCATGCATTGCAGGGGTGTAAGGCTAAGGCAGATTTCTTTGCCAAAAGGCAGGACTGATATGTAAGTCTACTATGAAGATTGAGACAATTAGAGTGCTTGTAGAGATCACAGGAATGCATACGCTCACCTGCCCTCGTGACAAGTCTACAGCATTTGTTAAGGGCAATCCTGATTTGTTTTAAGGTGGTATCAGCAGCGGCACCATAGAAGACTAGCCCATAGTCAATAATGGACAATATGGAGCTAGTTACAGCTGTGTGCATGGCATCATTGGTCAAGCATTGACGATGGCGGTAGAGGACCCCTATTCTTGAGTTTATGGCTTTAGAGATGTGTTGAACATGTGAGTTGTAGGACAGTGTGCAGTCAAGGGTGATACCAAGATATTTAAACTCCTGCACTTGATCAAGTGGTTGCTGTAGTTTGTTTTGGATTGTGAGGTTGGCAGATCTAGATTTGCCTTGCGAGCTGTAAAACATCATGGCCTTTGTTTTTTTGTAATTCATCAGCAGTTTATGCTGTTCAAACCAGGACTCAGCCAGGCTGAAATTTGTCTGAAGGTCCTGGGAGAGAGGGACGGGGTCAGTATGGGTAAAAAAGAGGACTGCATTGTCAGTATACAGTATCATATTATTATTGCATGCCGTGGGAAGATTATTGATGTAGAGGCTGAAAAGTAGTGATCCAAGGATGGATCTTTGAGGAACAAGGGGACGCTACATGAGACAGAGTCAGCAATTTTGACTTTTTGATTCCTATCCATAAGGTAGCTTTCAAACCATTTAACAACATCATCTGACAGGTTGAGGGCAGTGAGGTAAATCAGTAGGAGCTGGTGATTCATGGTGTCAAAGGCCATGGTAAGGTCGATGAACCTAGTAGGTGGCCTGTGTCAAGGGCCTTGTGTACGTGGTTAGTAAAATCTAGTAGGGCAGTGGTAGTACTATGGGCATTGCTAAATCCATGTTGTTGTGGACACTGTAGATTGTATTTGTTGAGGTGATCAGACAGCTGGTTGGCAACAATAAATTCAAGTGCCTTGGAGAGTGGAGGTAGGATAGATATGGGGCTGCCATTGCAGTGAATGGACCTATCTCCACTTTTAAGCATGGGAGTGACAACAGCTGATTTCCAGAGCTGGGGGAACTGTCTGAGGGAGAGCGAGAGATTCAAGAGTTTACTGAGAGTGAGTAAGATGATGTCTAGTGAGAAACAAAGAAGTTTGAGGTCCAGGGCGTCGCTGCTGAAGATTGCTTTGCAAAGAACCTTTTGAAGGTATTTCCTAGCTTCCGCAATGGATACCCTCCTAAAGTAGAAAGGAGGAGTATTCCTGGGGAGGTCTGTTCTATCAATGGGGCAAGGCGGAGCCGTCAATGAAGTTTGGGGGATGGACACTGCTAAGAGCAGTGAACGTGAGATTAAAAGTGTCAGCTATTGCTTTGTGGTCCTGAATTATAGTGTCATTTACCTCGAGCATAGAGGGGGAGGATTAGTTGGGTTTCCACATTAGACTCTTGATGTTCTCCCAGAAGGATTTACTGTTACCCCAGGAGTTTGTAAGTTCCTGTTTGTAGTAGGCTTGTTTGGCGCTGTGTATTGCCTGGGTGGATAGGGATGATCTCTTAAGAAACATAAACAAAACAAACACAACATTGGGGGACAAAATATCTTGCACATTTGTGACAGATTTTAACCATGTAGCAGGCCAAATTGGTAATATTATACATAAAAATGGGTCTATCTTATTGGGAGACAACATGGTGGGCTCATCAGTGGGTCCTAAACCTAGAGTCACTTTTAATAGAAGTGAAAATCTCAGAGACAGATTAATATACAGCCGAACTCCCTGCATTAATAAAACCACTGGCACATGGTTGTCACACCGTTTAAATGGCTTTTACAGATGTAACAAATGTAACATCTGCAAATATGGGGTACCATCTAAAGAATTTATCCATCCCATACTAATGAATATCAAGACTGAGATCAGGTAACTTATCATATGTAATGCTTCTTATGTTGTTTATGCATTATGGTGCACATGTAATCTAGTGTATATTGGCAAGACGGTCAGACCCTTAAAACAAAGAATACAGGAACACATTCGGTCCATTATAAACAATAAACAAGATACTCCTGTTGGTGCACATTTTTCAGATGTACACAATTCAAAACCAGATGATTTGAAATTTGTAGGGTTGGAACAAGTATCTCAAATGAGAAATGGTGGAGATAGATCTAATCTATTATTGCAGCGTGAGAGCTTCTGGATTTATACTTTGCATAGTGTCAAACCACAGGGCCTTAATGATAAATGGGACTTAAAACCCTTCTTGAAATAATTTAAATGTCTTTTCCTTTATCCTACAGGATTATAATGATGTTGTATATAAATATTGTAAGTTTTCTTTTAGAAACTACATAATTTTGTGTTTCTTTCTCTTTTAGGATAAATTGTCATCTCGTCTGACTACCCTCCAGCTGCCTTGTCCTTACTTTCTGGGAGGTCCTATATTCTGGTTGCCTTGCATACTTTGGTTGCCTTGCACACATTCTCTCTCCTTTTTACAGGATATGCTGGAGGTTTGGTCTCTTTTACATCCGTGGTATCTTGTTTTTATTTATTTCTTTTCACATGTTTTTTCATTTTCACTGAGATTCTGTATTTCCTATGTTTTGGTATTTGCCATTATTTGATGTTTGTGCTGTTATAGCACCATCTAGTGACTCAAAATAGGTTTAACATGCTATGCAGACTTTAAGTGTCATTGGAATCATGTGCATTTATACTAATTGATTAATTGTCTTTAATTTATTCACTATATAAAGGCTATGTTCAGATTGTAACCTTTACCCCCTGATGAAGACTCATTAGTGAGTCGAAGCGCTGGGGCATGTTTAGCGCTTTATCTTTTGTTTTGTTCTGCCTGCTGGTCCTGTTGTCCTAAGGGATCAAATATATCTTTTTTGCTTATCACAGCGTTTGGACTTGGACCTGGATTTATCTTTTTACAAGCTATAAGTGTGCTGGAATACCTTGGTTCTGTCTGTATTGCCTAGGTGCACTGGTTCCTGGCCACTTTGTAGCGCTGCATGTACGGCTGTTGCCCAGAGTCCACAGCACAGTGCCAGAGATTATCCCTGTTCTTCATCAAGGTGACTATCTCTGGGGTAATCCAAGGATTAGTGGAAGATCTTAATTTTCTACTTTTAAGGGGGGAAAAGTTGTTGCAGACTTCATTAAACCAGGTAATGAAATAATTAAGGGCAAGGTCAATGTTATTCATGGAGTCAAGGGGTGCCAGTCGATTATTGAAAGGGTGACAAGGAATTGGGGAAGCTTCCCCTTTTTTAGAGTTCATTTGTAGCAGAATGCAATCTTTGATCTAGGTGCATTGTTCGACCATTGGCAGATAACCAGGGAGTAATCATTAAGGGTGTCAGGTAGTACTTCTGTGCTAGTGATTCTGATAGGGTGGATAGTGAGGATCAGATCAAGCAGAGAGCTACTACAAGTCTTATAATTGATTCTAGTGGGGGTAGTGACCATTTGGGTGATATCCATTGCAGCAATGGCATCCTTAAACGAGTCAGCTTCTGGTGCCAGCCAGTTTACATTAAGGTCACCCATTACAATTGTCTTGCCATGGTGGTGATTGTTGTCAAGGAAGTTAGTGACCATTTGGAAGTCTGCTGTTTGAGCACACGGGGGGATACACACAGATCCAACTATGAGAGATTTACCTTGCCAGCCAATAATTATTTTTAGTGCCAGCAGCTGAGAGTTGTTAGTAGGGGGGAATAGCAGGAGGACTTGACCTTTAAGTGTCTCTCTCAAATAGATGGCACAGCCACCACCATGCTTACCAATTCAGTCGAGTCTGAAGAAGACATAGCCTGGAATGGATACAGCACTGTCAAGGACCTTCGGTGAGAGCCAGGTTTCATTCAGGGCTAAAATATCAGGTTTATGCTGAATCACCCAGACTTGGCTGAAGTGTCCCTTAGAAGTCCAGAACAGTTCTTTCAGCAGGCTTCACCAATATCAAAGTTAAGGTCCCACCCTCTTTGTGATGTCACCGCTCTGGCTGTTGGCATGAGGTCACTCTTAGTCCTGTAATTAATTGATCAGTCACATGCCCCTACACACTGCCAAACATTCCACTTAAAAAATATGTATATATACTTCCTAATTTGTGAGTCACAGAGCATGCTTTATGACAGGTCAGAACTACCCCTTTGATCTTTCAGAAAAACATCCAGGAAACATAGCTGGGTGAATTTTCACAGATATCTATCAGAAACTGCTTCCCTCCTGATACGCCGAAAAGGCAATATTTCATGACAAGCTGCGCAGGTTCAAAGCAGTGGATTGTTTTATAACCTGGTTTTACTATAGTCCCAGGAAGTCAGCTTTTTTTTTCTCAAACCATCTGTTCCAGCAAGCAAAGGCGGAACATTTATTTTTTTCTTTTAAAAATCCAAGGTCCCATGATGCCTTGTGCTGACTGCCTTGTTTCACAAGCAGAATTCAAAAACATATATTTATATCAAAGTTACATACACATAATAACAGGTTAGATGGCTATTGTGACCCCCCGACTGAATTTGGGGGAATCTATTCCTAGGTATGGGATGAGTTTCCCAAATTCAGTTCACTGGTCTAACTAGCGCAATAAACCATCTGCGTTTGCAGTTGCTGATCTGGCCCTGTGGGTAATGGTCTTATCGTATCCTTGTAATGCAAGGCTCAATCTTAGAAGCCTACCATTTGTCTTACCCATTTGTGCCAGTCAAACCAGGGGGTTATGATCCATCTGTACCTCAAAGTTCCTCCCATACAGGTATGGCTCTCATTTCTTCAGTGCCCACACCAGTGCCAGGCACTCCTTCTCCACTGTAGAATAAGTCTGCTCCCTGGGAAGTAATTTCTCACTGAGGCACACTATTGGGTGATCCTTCCCTTGGTTAGAAGTCTAAGTACTGCCCCAATAACCATGTCTGAGGCATCTGTCTGGACAACAAATGGTTTACTGTAGTCTGGACTGGTTAACACAGGAGCACTGCACAGTGCCTCCTTTAGTCATGTAAAGGTTTGTTCACAGGCTGGGTCCCAGTTCACCCTTTTAGGCATTCTTTTCTTTAGCAAGCCAGATAGGGGAGCTGCCAGGGCACTGTAGTTTGATACAAATTTTCGATAGTACCCTGCAGTCCCTAGAAAACTCTGGACCTGTTTCTGTGTTTTAGGTCTGGGCCACACCTCTATTGCCTCAATCTTAGCTTCATTAGGATGGAGCTGTCCCTGGCCTACTACATGCCCTAGGTATGCCACCTCAGCCATGACCACCTGCACTTTTCAGTTTTCACAACGAACCTGGCCCTCTGTATTCTGCCCAACACTTCCTTAAGGTGGGACAGGTGTTCCTTCTAGCTGGCACTGAAGATGGTAATATTGTCCAGGTACACCACAGCGTACTCTTCAGTACCATGAAACACCTGGTTCACCAATCTTTGGAAGGTGGCAGGGGTGTTATTCATTCTGAAAGGCATTACCTTGAACTCAAATAACCCTTTCAGAGTGATGAAGGCCGACCTCTCCCTAGCTCTGGCAGTTAACTCCACCTGCCAATACCCTTTCATCAGGTAAATAGTGGTAAGGTATGTCGCCCCTCCCAACTTGTCCAGTAGTTCATCCATCCATGGCATTGGGTGGGTGTCAGACTTCAAGACTGCTTTGAGCCCACAGTAGTCCGCACAAAAATGAGTAGAGCTGTTCGGCTTGGGAACGAGGACTATGGGTGAGGCCCAGGGGCTGTGGGATTTCTGGATTACCCCTAAATTCAGCATTTCTTCCACCTCCTTCCTAATGTCCTTTTGGACGGCCTCTGACACCTGATATGCTGTCCACTGTATGGGCGCTTGCATCCCCGTATCTACATCGTGTGTCGCTAAGGGGTTAGTCCAGGCTTGGCATTAAACAATCGGGCAAGATCTGCTAAAACCTCCTTTACTTCCTGGATCTCTTCTGGGGTCAACTGGGGCAACAGTTTGATTGCTTCCACAGAGGACTCCTGCTTGCTTTCTTCCAGCAAGTCCAGAAGGGGGTCTTCCTTGTCCGTCCTCTCCCCAGCACTACACACTGTAAATACCACATCAGCCTTATTTGCATATGGCTTCATCATGTTGACATGGTACATCCTTTTGGTATGTCTTCTGTCAGGCAGTTCCACAATGAAATTTACATCATTCACCTGTTTGACTACCTTGCACAGTCCTGCCCACTAGGCCTGCAGCTTGTCCCTTCAGACTGGGATTAGGACCGTGACCTCATGACCCACTGTGTACGAGCGAGCTTTGGCTCTGCGGTCGTACCATACCTTTTGCTTCTGCTGGGCGGCTGCCATGTTGCTCTGGGCTGTTCCCATAAGCTCCTTCAGCTTTTCCCTAAACTTAAGGACATAATCCACTATGGGAGTTCCCTGGGTGGCATGCTTGCCTTCCCAATTCTCCCAGATCAAGTCTAGGGGCCCACGCACCCTGCATCTATATAAGAGCTCAAAGGGGGAAAACCCTGTCGACACTTGGGGCACCTCCCTGTATGCAAACAACAGGTGGGGAAGGTACTTCTTCCAGTCCCTCTCATGCTGTTCAGCAAATGCTTGGAACATTGATTTTAGGGTACCATTAAGCCTTTCATCAAGCCCATTGGCTTGTGGGTGATAAGGTGTCATGCTTCTCTGCACTACCCCACACTTCTCCCACAAACGCTTCATCAGGTCTGACATGAAGGAACCTCCTCGATCGATGATAGCCCCCTACGGGAACCCAATACGGGAGAAAATCCCTAGCAAGACATCTACCACTTTGTCCTCAGTGAGGATAGGGTGACTGCCTCTGGGTACCGGGTGGCATAATCCACCACTGTTAGGATAAACCTCTTCCTGGAGGAGCTCGGGGTATTCAAAGGCCCTGCAATATCCATTCCTATCCTCTGGAATGGCTTCTCCACTATGGGCAAGGGAGTGAGGGCGGCTTGGGTTTTACTGCCCGCTTTCCATATTTCTTGGCACCAGTGACAAGACCTGCAATATTCCTTCACCTGCTGAGTGAAGTTGGGCCAATAGAAATTCTAGGCCAATCGCTGCATAGTGCACATGATTCCCAGATCTCCAGACATCGGGATATCATGAGCAATCTTGAGCAACCTCTCAAGATACCCCTTGGGAATGACAAGCTGCCTGCCCATCACCCCTACCTCTGTCCTTATGTCCTGTGTATACAGCAGTCCATTGTTCCAATACACTCTATATCTTCTGTCACCTCCCTGTGTCCCATCAGATTCTGCACAAGCCCTCAGTCTCTCTAAACTAGGGTAATTTTTCTGAGCAGCTGCAAAATCTTTACATATTCCCAAGGCATGGGACAGGTCCGCTTCAGTTTATAAACTATGGTCCCTAGCTCTAGCGTCAGGGCATTCAGGGTCACTGCCATCTCTAGCCCTCTGACCACTGGTTACCCCTCCTTCCTCAGAATAACCTTCTGTAGCTGTTTTGTTAACTGCTACCTGGGGAATTTCCACCTCCCTTTCACTACTCTCCATGTCAGAAGACACAGGCTGGGGAACCAGCCTCCCAGTGTTTTCCACAGGGGCTTCTATGGGGCCCATGGAACAACTGGCCTTTGCCATCTGACTGCAGGTAACCGCACACACCACCCCTTTTTCGAGATTGTTTCCTATAATCACATCCAGGCCAATATTTTCTGCCACTGCAGCTTTTTGCACAATCTCTCCTGTCTCACCCCAGTCCAGCAGAACACTAGCAAGTGGCAGAGTTTTCTCCTCCCCGGTGAATCCCCATACTGTAATGAACTGATTAGGTATAAGCTGTTCAGAGTCAACCAAGTTCCCTTTTACCAAAGTAAGGGATGCCCCCATGTCCCTCAATCCATTGGTTTGCACCCCATTTACAGTAACCAGGTGTATGTGCTCCCTCACATTTATAGGCATGATTTCAGGGATACACAGTACACCCACCTCTTTTCGAGCACCACTTTGTGCACTCTGTGCCTTTTTATGACACTGTCTTGCAAGATGCCCAGGTTGTTTTCAAAATCAACATTCATCATTTCTTTTATCAGCCAAATCCTTTCCCTGTAACCTGGAGCTGCCCACTTTCTGGGGAGGCAGTGAGGGTTTAGCTGCCCTGAAGGCGCTCTTTTTCCTTTCTGCACTGCCACACCAGCCCCACTCCCTTTCAGAGCAGACCTGTTCCTGGCATAGCAGTCTGAGAGCTCGGCAGCCTCCTGCACTGTTTTTGGATCTCTGTCCTCTAGCCAGGTTTTCAGCTTTGCTGGGCATGCTCCAAAAGTACCACATCCTCAATTTTCTGTACAGAGTCTGCTTTGACTCCCTCCCACCAATGTTTCAAAAACTGGCATTGCTTTGTGGCTAGTTCCTCATAGCTCATGTCAGGGCTTTTCCTGAGCTTACAGAACTTAACTCTATATGCTTCAGGTGTCAATTCATACTTTTTAAGCAATGCAGTTTTAAGTTTCTCATAATCATTACTGTCCTGATTGTCCATGTGACTCAAGGTGTCATGAGCTTTACTGGTAAGCAGCGTGGATAGCTGGAAGCTCCAAGACTCTTGGGGAATTTTTGCCTGAATGCATACCTTTTCAAATGAATTTAAAAATGCATCCATATCCTCCCCCTCTTTAAATTCAGCTATCAATTTAAAATGTAACTTGTAACCCAGTCCTGGAGTTCCAGGTTCACCAAATGCCACTTACTTGCTTTGGCACTGGTCATTGGAATAGTAGCTTCTCCAGTTCAAATTTCCTCTGGCGCTCTCTCTCCTCTCACTCAGCCTCTCTCTGAAGCTGTTTTTCTCTTTCCTCAGCCTCTTTCTAAAGCCATTTTTCTCTTTCCTCGGCCTCTCTCCTTCGCTGGTTTTCTTTTTCCTCAGCCTCTCTCTGACAATGTTTTCTTTTTCCTGCATTTCGAGCTCAAACCTCCTCTGCTCTAACTCCCTCTGCTGCTGGGCTTCAAACCTTTTCTGCTCAAAGTCCAGCTCCATTCTCCTCAACTCTAGCTGCAGCCTGATCCCTTCTGGCTCCAGCATTGTGGTGACCCTCCCCTGCTGCTGTAGCTCTCGGTTCTCACTGGTCTCACTGCCCTCCTCCCTGGGACTGGACAATGCGATAGACTCTGGCACCACCACATCCAAGGTCTGGTCCCTTTTAGTCACCGACTGTGACCTGAGATCCTGGGTAGTCACTTGTGCATTGGCTGCCAGAACAGCCTCCACAAGATGCTGTTTGTTTTGCCCCTTGTTCCATACTCCTCTTTCCTGGCACAACTGCCTCAGGTATTCCACAGTGTACTCACTGTAGGTGGAAGCCATCTTCTTCCCTAATCTACGTCTACACTAGCTTGTACCCCCAAAAAATAAAACAGGTAGGGAACTTAGACTGTAAACAAAATGATATATTTCTTTAAAAAAAAAGCCTGCCTTGTTTGTGTATGAAGTGTTACAGTTTATCAATCCAACACATTGGACTGTTAATGTCTGTGCCACCAAATAATTGCACAGTATGCAAGCAAATCTTTTAGATTAGACCGCTGTACACCAAATCTGTCACAAACCCACTCATAGGGTTAGGCCCTCTGCTACCACAGTGCTAACCTTTAAGTGCAGTTTGTGAACAGGGGACAAACAGGGGCAACCTGTTTGTTTTGGGTCTGAGCAACTACCAGTCTCGAGTCCTGGGGTCAATTATGAACCCTTCTTAGCTAGCATACCCAGGTAACAGGTCCAAATATCACACTCTCTTCAGGGAAAGCAGCGCAATATACTTGACCCAGCAGGCATACAACCAACCTGGTTCACAACCCCCTTCCGACTCAATTGAGATGCTGGCATTTTTCTTACCTTGCTGGATCTTTATACAGATCTTTGTTAGCATGTGTGCACAAGGTGACACAAAAAGCATTTAACAGCTGTGTTAGAATATTAAGACTGTTCCACCATTCACACTCAAAATGAGCAAATGTCTCAGGCAGGTTTAAAGAAAAACAAATTTACTAAAACTAAAAATAGTAAATAAATGCAGTATATCAAACAGAATATATATACATAATGATTACAGTCAGAAAGAAATGGACAATTACAAAACAAAGCACCTTGTAAATGAATTAACTAGTTCTACTCAGTTTCAGTTCCGTTACCTATCTTGGCTGAAGTGTCCCTTAGAAGTCCAGAACAAAAAGTGTCAGTCCTTTCAGCAGGCTTCACCAATATCAAAGATAAAGTCCCACACTCCTTGTGATATCACCGCTCTGGCTGTTGGCATGAGGTCACTCTTAGTCCTGTAATTAATTGATCAGTCACATGCCCCTGCACACTGCTAAACATTCCACTTAAAAAAATACATATATACTGTCACAAACCCACTCAGCAGGTCAACCCTCTACTGCTAAAGTGCCAACCTCCAAGCACAGTCTTGTGAACAGTTAACAGAAACAGGGTAACCCTCCTGTTTGTTTTGTGGGTTCGAATCAACCTTTGGTCTCAAGTTTTGGAGGGATTCAAAATGTGAACCTCTTGTTAGCATACCTAATGTACAGGCTCAGATAATTCTGTCTTCGGGGGGCCAGATATCTTTGCCTATGGGCACCTAACCAGGTATACACAAATGAACCCTTAAAAACTCTAATAAAAGACCTTAGATTAAACTCTTACCTTTTTCCAGTTTGGTATCACCATTCAAGCTTATGCATAGTGTCAGCTTTAACCATATATACTTCACTTGTCAAAGAAAGAAATTCAAAGACAGACCAAGTAGGCTCTAAAAATAGAGTTTTACTAAAATAGATAAAAGTATGTAAAACATAAAATACAGAACCATATATCACAAAACATAGAAATCACTTAAACAAAACAGGTTTAAAAGTGCAGACAGTGAGGCCCGGTGATGCTGAGGGTTGGGCGCTGGATACTACACCTCGCGCCACGCTGGTGACTCGGTTCGGGAAGACCCGGGAGCTGGAGTGGGAGGGAAGAGATCGAGCATCCACAGGGCTGCCTCTCTTCCCAGGGTGAGACAGGGATACGACCGCTTGAACGGTGAGCTCTGGTGGCGGCCGGATGTAGCCCAAAGTAGCATTGTGGCATATGCCTGGGGGTGGAGCCGTGGCAGCACGTTGCCATGATAGCCAGGCTCCACAGGGGATCTCTCGCATAAAGAAAAAAAAACCTCATCGCCAATAGACGAAGATGCCTCCCTCCACAGACCACACTCCTGTTCACGGACTCGGGTTCTCAGGCTATTCCACCCTCTCTCCGTCCCGGTGACCCAACACTAAGAGAAAGAGCGCCCTGGATGGGTGCAGCCCTTCCCCGGAGGGTAGACCCGTGGGATGCCCGGAGCCAGAGAGGAGCCTACAGAATACCGAGCCACGTTGGGAGGTAGAGACCGGGGATCAGGAGGTCGCTGGAGAGAGTTTGGAGGTAAGGGGCGATAAACAGAGTTTGAAAAAAAAATAAATAAAAGTGCAGACAAAATATCCTACCACAGTACTCTTAGAATTGTCTTTTCTAAGGTATTCTTATCTCACAGTGCTGAAGATGTTTCTTTTTCAGAGTCCAAACATTTGCGTCAAAATGGAAAACAGAATACTGTTTAAAAACTGTCTTTGCCAACCCCTTTGTGTGAGGTCACCTAGCTCCTCCTCTGTTTATTAAAAAGCATACACCCATCATGTTTTATCATTTTAGAAGGTAAGTTAATTAAGGTTACATCAGCAGAAACTCCTTTCCCCATGTGACTTCCCCAATCAAGTCTGTAAATTTCCTTTTATCTATGAGCAGTATCCTCTCTCACACAGACATCAAAGCATTTATGATGTCGCACCAGTGTGCCATAACCTGGTTTCCTCCTCTAAATGTCATAAAATGGATACTGATTTCCCTCTTAGTAGTTAAAGCTATATTTAACTTAGATAAACAGGAGATCCTTGATTAAGGCATGTTCTAGTCTATAATTAGCTCCTGGCCTTCCAGGTAACACCTTGTATCTAAAACCTGGGTGTGTGTGTGTCATCTCACATGCTGTCTCAGCATCTCTCATGAGAGACAGTTAATAACACATTTTTATATTACAAAAAGCATACTGTGATCAGAACCAGCTGTCCAAGTGTCACATATACTTCCTAATTATTGAGCCACAGAGCATGCTTTATGACAGATCAGAATTACCCCTTTGATCTTTCAGAGAAACATCCTGGAATCACTTCTCATAGCTGGGTGAATTTTCACAGGTATCTATCAGAAACTGCTTCCCTCCTGATACGCCGTAAAAGGCAATATTTCACAGCAAGCTGCCTGGGTTCAAAGCAGTGGATTGTTTTATAATCTGGTTTTACTACAGTCCCAGGAAGTCAGCTTTTTTTTTTTTTCAAACCATCTGTTCCAGCAAGCAAGGGCAGAACATTTATTTCTCTCTTTTAAAAATCCAAGGTCCCGTGATGCCTTGTGCTGACTGCTGTGTTTCACAAGCAGAATTCAAAAACATATATTTATATCAAAGTTATATACATATAATACCAGGTTAGATGGCTATTGCAAAAGAGTCCTTTTCAAGATTACTGGCTGTGCTAAGACTGCCGCCCCAGGGGTGTCTTACCCTAGGTTCAACTTGGAGTCCAAACTTTGTGTGGTCAGATGCATACTTTCTTATATAGAAAGAACAGCAAACTGGTGCTTCCAGGGGCAGGAACAACTCCTGATCACTCTGGCAAACCCACACAATCTGGTGCCAGCAGTCACCATAGCCCAGTGTATACGTGGGGTGATGGCAGAAGCAGAGATAGATCTGTTACAGTTTGGAACTGACTCCACCCATGCATCAATGGCAAGTCAGGCCTTTTGGTGCAGAATTTGTCTTGAGGGTATCCTGAAGACAGCAGACTGGTCAAAGGATATGGTATTCTGGATGTTCTATCACAAGCCACTGGGTCAAGGTATTGCAAGTGTGGTTTTAAGAAGGGCTTTGAACAAGCCTATAACTGGAGCCTCCGAGTCCTGAGGTAAAGTATTTTCCTAGAGCATAGCCTGGCAGAAAATTATGATTTTATGAAGCCCTTGGAGGCAGAGATTATAGTCCGCCTTACCCTCCCTGTCCCTATTTTCTAGTAGATCTGGTGTGAAGGACAGCCGAAGAGGATGGACCAAGGATCAGTGATCAGAAGTTCCTGTTGTTCTGGTCTGAAGTTTGACAAGTTCCTTTTGAACTCTGGAATTCCAAAATGGAGAACAGTTGAGCAATTTGGCAAAAAAGAGGACGTTTTTGGTGGGCTTCCAGTTTTTATAGGTCTTGTGATGCCAGTATGTAGCAGAGAACAGTGGCAGCCACTAAGGATTTTGGGGGTTGTAGTGCTAGAGTACCGATGTTAGGACCAGAGTCGTGGTCAGTTTCTTTGGCTGTAAGATGTTGTTTTCTTTGCTGCTGTGGGCGAATCAAGAAGAGTGCAGCCTATAATCTCCGCCTCCGAGTCCTTCATGAAATCATAATTTTCTGTCAAGCTATGCATTAGGAAAATTACTGTTTTTAGGTAGGATGTCTGGCGGATGCTGTGTTAGGCACAAAGTGTATGTTGTAGCATGAACTTCAGTTCAACCTTTGGACCACTTGGTGTTTGTCCTGTGAGCCTGTGAATTAATGAGACTTTATTTCATTTAGGTTTCCTCTGGTCCAACCTTAGTGTAATGGTCAAAGGCCCATTTATCTACTATGTGTTGGACTTGGATTTTTTCCCCCTGCAAAGTGGACATTACCCTCCCAATGAGGCGTGAATGTGGACTTCCTGGATATTTTATCCTAACATACTTGATATTGTATTGGTAACCATGTTGAACTCTGGTTGTTGTGTAGTTTTATTTGTAAGTGTGTACTTAAACATTTAATAAAAAGATTTAACAAAAAATATTGCACTGGGGGTTTAATAAGATGCAACCAATAGTTGAGGCCCAATATGGAGGAGGTGAGGAGGGGGTATTAGGAACTACCCAAGCCAGTTCAGGCTAGCAGATAGCAGGAGTAAATTAGATGAGTGAGCACAGAGGTCACAAACAAGCAAAGAAAAGGGGAAAGGCAAGGACAGACTAGCCAGGGCAAGAAGGGGTGAAAAGGCATTTAAGCTTATGTTTGGCACAGTTAAAGGATGGAGAAATTGGAAGTGGTGGGGGGGGGGATGTTGTTCCAAATGGAGGATAGATGGGAGGAGAAAGCAAACTGCCCAGCAGCTGACTTGGAGTAAAGAATGAAGAAGATGTGGGAGTCCCTAGAGTGAAAAGCATGAGGTGTAAGGGTTGGGAGACAGGAATATAGGTATAGATGAGAACCAGTATTTAGAAATGACAAATTCAGAGTGAGTGAGATGGCAGGAGGTGGTATTGAGAGGCATATTTTTGGGTAAGTTACTTTTAAAAAGAAATCAGTTACAGCTACTAATTACTCTCAAAGAAATGTAATTAGTTACAGTTACTGAGTACTCTGTCATAAAAAGTGATCAGTAACTGTAACTGTAATGCATATTACTTTTCATATTACTTTTTATTACTTTTGATTTTATTTATGTATTTATTGGAATCTCGGTTAACACCTTTGAGCTAAAAGCTCCTTTACAAAGGTTCCATGTCGTAAGGCAATAAACAAGGTACGTAGACATTACAAAACAGATAGGGGTACATACAGATACAGATTCAAGCAAGTACAGTTAAAATACATCAGGTAGGAGAGATCAATTTTATTGCAACAGTACTAAGAGCATACCTAAGGTGGACAAGGAATATATAGTGGTAGCTGAGCTTTAGAGTGTGCAGGCAGAGTTATGGTGGGTCAGAAGTGGTGGTGACCAAAGGAGGGGGAGGACAGAATAGATGACAGCAGGGGGAAGGTAGGGGCAGAGACAAAGGGGGTGACAGAATAAGGGGTTGAATAGTCAGAGGGGTGGAATTGGATAGGAATCTACCAAGGATTACATAAGTAGATGATAGGGCAGGGCTGGCTAATGTGGGAGGAGAGAGGGATAAGAGAGAGGGTTTTAAAGTGGGTGGGTGAGGTGAGGGAAACCAGGGGAGAAGGTGAATATTGGGGTATTAATATTTGTGAGAAAGCAGGAAGGCTGGGGATAAAGAGGGCGTGGGGTAAGTGCTCAGTGGGGTCACACCAGGCAGGGAAGGAAGGGGGGGGAGATGGGTGCTATGCAGGACAGATAAGATATCAATAAAAGTAGGATTAGGCACAGGTGACGCAGTTGCAGTTACTAAGAGTGGACAGGTACTGCAGCAGCTTGGCCTTAAATGGGCATAGTTTTTGTTTCCTCAATCAGCTCAGAGTTAACGTAATTTAGCCAGCAGGGGGCCCTGTATTCGAAGGACCTTTGCCCTAGTGAGGTCCACTGGAATGAGATAATGAAGGCAGCTTTACTCGACCCCCTAGTTAGTCTGGAGGACGTGGAGTTTCTTAGTAGTTGCCTCACTCCAGGGGGAGCAAGACCTAGGGTGGATTTTTTAGCTAATAGACAGACTTGGTACTGAATTCTGCTATTCAGGTTTAACCAACCAGTGCTTGAGTATAGTTCACAAGTGTGAGTTAAACAGTCCACACCCAGGACTAGTCTGCAGGCTTTGTTTAAGACAATCTTGATTAGCCTAAGTGCTGTATCTGTACCGGCTCTATAGACTACCAGTCCATACCAGGACAAAGAGGATCAGGGATAAGGGGTGGGGGTTGGTGTTAGTAAATGCCAGGAGCTTGGAAACAAGTTATCAGAGTTCAGGCCATGCTGTTGGGGGGTGTGGATGTGGCGCGGTCAGGAGGCGTGGGCCAACAAAACCATGACTGGGACCTAAACATACATGGACACTATGTAGGAAGGGATAGAAAGGAGGGCAGAGGGGTGGAGTGGCTATACTCACTAGAGATGACATAGAAATTGTTGGGTAGAAAGAGTAGAGGGAAACGTGAGACCTTATGGGTCACTCCACGATCCCTGCAGCAGGAGATAAGGTCAAGCTGGGTGTAGTATATAGGCCCCGGGATGAGTGATGTTCTAGAGGATGGTTTGCTGGACAACATCATTGCCCAGCGTGGACCAAAGGGAAGGAGTGGTGTTGATGGGGACCTTAATATGCCAGGTACAAACTGGGAACCATGTCCTCTAAGGTGGCCAAGGAGCAGAGGCTGCTGGATGGCTTCCAGGATGTGTTCTTAACACAGCATGTGATGGAACCCACAAGGGAGGGCATGTCCTGGATGTGGTTCTGGCAGATGGGGATCTGGTAAGGGACATGGTTGTACAGGACCCTGACTGGGAGCGACCACAATACTGTCTGGTTTCAAATAAGCATGGGGAGGGGAGATCTAGGACACTGGCAGTGGACTTCAGGGGGCAGACTTTATGGGCATGGAATATTCTCAAGGATCACTTGAAGGGGATTACCTCAATGACAAGTGTGGAAAGGAGATGGGAGGTCATAAAACAGGGACTTCATGAGGCAGTCAGGATCTGCGAAGTGAGGTTGAAGCGTAAGGAAGCAAGGTCACATAAACCATGCTGGTGGTCCAGTGAGGTACAGGTAGCAGTCAGAGAAAGAAAGGCCTACAAAAAAATATAAAACAACAAGAGGGATAGGGATAAGAAATGTACCAGCTTGCATCTAGAAAAGTCACCCATATGGTGAGGGCTAAGTCCAATAAAGCAGCAGCTGGCACAGGGGATACATGGAGGAAAGGGTTCTTCTAGTACATTGGGAGGCGGAGAAAAACTAAGGGCCATCTCAGCAGATTGAGATCAGAAGGAGGGTGGGTGGAAGGAGGCGAGGACCAGGCAGAGGTATTTAACAGTACTTGCCTCTGTGTTCACTAGGGAGGGGGATGGGATATCTACAAAGCAAGGCACGAAGGGGATAGAAGCAGCAGTAAGTGGGATCAGAGGAGCAACAGAAATGGAGCAAGAGGGAGGGAGAGGTACCCCAGAGGTGTCACATCTGGGTAAGGATAAAAAGGCCAGTAAGATGGAGGGGACAGATGATGCTATCTCCGCCAAAAGGGTGTGGTTAGCCCTCAAGGCCTTAAAGAAAGACAAATCTCCTGGGCTGGATGGCATTCATCCGAGAGTACTATGGGAATTGGCGGACATACTGGCTGCACCCCTGGCGAAGCTCTTCAGCAGGTCACTTGAGACAGGGAAGGTACCTAGGGATTGGCTAGAGGCACATGTGGTGCCAATTCATAAAGGGGGGTCGAGGGAAGTACCAGGTAACTATAGACCCATCAGTTTGACCTCAGTGGTGGGAAAATTAATGGAGAGCATACTAAAGGAACGATTGGGGGTGTACTTGGAGAAGGTGGGAGGTCTGGATAGTCAGCAACATGGGTCTGTGCCAGGTAGATCATGTCAAACCAACCTTGTGGAGTTCTACAAATGGGTAACATCAGAACTGGACAGGGGAAAGCCTGTGGATGTATTATTCTTGGGACTTCAGCAAGGCGTTTGACTCTGTCCCCCACAATGGTCTGGTGGAGAAACTGATGGGGTTAGGAGTAGGCCTTTGATGGTCAGATGGATTGAAAGTAGCTAGCTGGACGCAGAGAGAGTAGTGGTCTGTAGGAGCTCTCGAACCCTAGAGAGGTTGGTAGTGGGGTACCGCAGAGGCTGGTCCTGGGTCCGATCCTGTTTAATGCATACATATCGGACATCAGGGAGGGTATAGAGTGTGAAATGAGTCTCTTGCGGATGACTCCAAGATGGGAGCAGTAGTTGAGGGAGAAGGGGAGGTTGGCCTGCAAGGACCTGGACACCCTGAGCTAGGGCTCACACATGGAATTAAATTTCAATATCACCAAGTGCAGGTGTTGCATCTTGGTCAGGAAACCCTAAACACAGGTACACCCTGGGAGGAGGCGCTGGAGGCCTCAATGGGGAAAAAGACCTAGGGGTCATGGTGGATGCATCACATGAATAACTCTGAGCAGTGCAGAAGGCGGCTAGCAAGGCAAACAGGATGTTGGGATGCATCGTGAGGGGATCACCTCTAGGAGCACAGGAAGTGATTCTGCAGCTGTACAATGGACTGGTTAGACCACACCTTGAGTACTGTGTACAGTACTGGAGACCACACTGCGAAGAGGACATACAGCTCCTGGAGAGGGTACAGGAGGGCAACAAAGATGATACGTAGGCTAGAGAGTTTGTGTGAGGACAGACTTGAGGAGCTCTGCCTGTTTTCATTGGAGGAGGGAGAGACAGGGGACATGACTGAGGTCTTCAAGTACCTCAAGGGAATAAATAGGGTAAACATGGAGGGATCTTTAGACTAAAGCAGGGAGGTATCACCAGAGGGCATGGTTTGAAGTTGGAAGGGTGAGGGGAAAAGAGGAGGAGGTTTTCACTGAGAGGGTGGTGGACCCTTGGAATGCACTGCCTGGTGAGCTGGTTCAGAAATCCACAGTGGAGGGCTTCAAGAGAGGGTGGGACAGACACAGAAAGTGGATGTATCAGATGATGGCCTGTCCCAGGGGGGTGAGGATGGATGATAGGGGTTTCTGGAGTACAAGGGATGGGAGGGTCTTGGCACCCAACTAAGGATCTAAGGTTCGAGCAGACTCGATAGACCGTAAGGCCTAATCTGCTGGCAAATAGTATGTTAGTATAATCTATGATAGAGAGCACAGAGCTGTTAACTGCAAGCTTGATGGCACTTTTGGTGAGGCACTGCCTATGCAGGTAGAACTGACCTAGTCTGGCACTAGCTGCCTTGGCAACATGGTCTATGTGCTGGCTGTAGGAGCAAGAGCTGTCACGGTAGACACCAAGGTACTTAAAGGTGGTGACCATTTCGAGAGTATCAAACTTGTTATTGTAGATATTGAGGTGATGTGACTTATGACGGTTTTGATGGGAGGCAAACAACATTGTTTTAGTCTTGGTGTTGTTGAGCAAGAGCTTAGACTGAAGGAACCATTTTTCTACAGCAGTAAAGTCATCTTGCATGCCTTTTTCCAGCTCTTCTGGAGTAGAGTGACACTTGTAGAGAACAGCATCATCTGCATATAGAAGGATCTTATTCTGGCAGACTTTGGGGAGTTCATTTAGAAACAGGCTGAACAGCAGGGGCCCCAAATTGAACCTTAGGGCACCCTGTGTTGACATTGCCAGATGGCTAGAACGTCAAGAATCTTGATCTGCTGGGTCCTGTTAGAGGGGCAACTCTGGAACCAGCCTAGAGAGACAGAGGATATACCAATGTTAGAGAGTTGTGTGAGAAGCAAGTTGGGGTTGACCGTGTTGAAGGCCTTGGTGAGGTTGATGAAAGTGGCCCCCACAAAGAGTCCCCGGTCAAGTGCTTCATGGATATGACCTTGACCTTGATGTCTTTGTGATGCTCATTCATTAAACATATTTATGTGCTTATGAAACTCTAAAAAACAAAGTAGAAATGAAATAAGATTCTAAAGACATTGAATGAGTTGCATGCTATTTTATTTTATCTTTTTGTATTAAAATAAGATGAAGAACATGTGCGGATCAGTTATTTAAACAGTTTGTACCAGGTTGTCCTGTAGGACTGGAACAAACTATTCCTAATAAAATAAGATGAGAAGAGAATGCATGCTACATCAATTTGCATCCTGTTGTCCTGTAGGACCAGCACAGATGTGTTTTGTTATTGTATCTAATTAAGTTTTTATTACCATGTGAGAGCATGTATGATACACTGTGCTCTAACCCCCCTCCAAATATCTACCAAAACTGACTGTAGGGGAGTGTTTTATTTTCTTTTATTACCCACTGCAGGGATCAACTAATTGTTTTGTTTCTAATAAACTCCTGGTTCACAGTCATGACTTCAGAGGCTGGCTATTATTAAATGAGCATGTGGGCTTTTATTAATACCTTCCAGGGAGCAAAGTAAAAGAGATTTTTTACAGATCACACTGGGTTCTAAGGAAATCCTCCAAAAATCTCCTGAAATTTACTTTAGGAGAGTTTTTTTTGTTATCCCCCAGGCAAAGGTCAACTCATTTTTTTTTTGTATTTGCTTGCACACGCACATGCAAGAAACACATTGCTTCAGCAGTGGTAGTTAATGAGCATGCCACTATGCTCAAAGAAACTTGACCGCTGCAATCAGGGAGCACCCCATTACAATCAGCTGTGTTTGCAGGGTGATCCCTGACTGCAGCAGCCAATTACAGCTGCATTGTCTGGTTTCTCCTGGCCAGTTGCTTGCGGCATATGCCTACACTTCAGAGCATCTCTCTGCTCCGAAGCATCATCCTGCTCTGAATAAGGAGCTTGTTTATTTTAAAACTGCATCTTGCGGTGTTGGGGCCATGGAGCATCTTGCTCCAAACAAGTGAATTCCTGTGCCGCACCTTGTTACGGTCGCTCTCTGTGACCTGTGGCGATATTTGCACCAGAGCCGCCCATTGCCCAACGAGCTGCACTCAGCTGCAGCGGCTCCGGTATGATAGTGCCTCACCAGTGGGCAGCCCCTTGAATAGCATGGCAAGCCCCATCTTCCCCCCAACAAACACGCTGGGAGCCCACCCCAGCGTACTCATGCGCTCCCCTCTCTGCACACAGTATGGCCAACGTGGGTGCCCAATTCCCTGTCGGCTCCACTGCCCTCAAACAAACTTCCAGGTGCCACACTGGGAGCCCACCCCAGCATGGCAAAAGTCCAGTGTCGTCTTTGTAAAAAAAAAAAAAAACTATGACAAAAGAAAACGGTCCCTCATTGATTCTCTTGCCCCCTTCCCCAACCTGCACCCACCCTCTGCGTACCCCACCTCCCCACACCCCATACTTACCTCTGGAGGCTGACACAATGATCTTCGGTGGACCGGGAACACATCTGCACTCTTCAAAGCCGACCGCGAACTGCAAAAATGCTGGTAAGCTGTATAATGGCATAAATGGTTTTTTTTTCAACTTTGGTGCATATCTTGGTCATTTCTTTGAATTTTTGCAGCAAATTTTCAACATGGGGTTCTTGGGACCCCGTCTTATGAATTCAGTGACTGTTATCTGGCTATTCAGTCCTGAAAGGTGATTTTTGCAGTCACTGTGGGGAATCACCTTTCGGGACCGATTAACAAAATGACAGTGTCACTGTTCATGAGGTGGGCTCTCAAAAAACCTATGTTGCAAATTTGGTGACTGTGTTATGTGCAGTTCTTGTGCACGCTCATAAGTTCGTGAATTTGTAATATTTTCACTCCAGATTTTCAACATTGGAATTTTTCAACACCTCCTTATGAACAGTACAGCTGTAATTTTTCACATCCTGGCCGAAATGTGTTTTTGCACTTCTGGCGCAAAATAACGCAGTTGCTGTGGGAAACCAGTGTTCAGGACAGATTCAGAAAATCACAGTGACACTGTTCATGAGCAGAGGTCTTAAAATACCTATGTTGAAAATTTGGTGACAAAAGTCCATGAAATGACTGTGCTACGAGCGTGCACTGCGCAGTTTCCACGCACCCTCATAACTTCATGCATTTGTAATATTTTCACTCCAGATTTTCAACATTAACATTTTCCACATCTTCTTATGACCAGTACCAGCTGTCATTTTTCACATCCTGGCCGAAATGTGTTTTTGCACTTCTGGCACAGAATAGCGCAGTAGCTCTGGGAAATCAACGTTCAGGACAGATTAAGAAAATCACAGTGCCACTGTTCATGAGTGGCGGTCCCAAAATGCCTATGTTGAAAATCTGGTGTAAAACAATTCCCCAGATTATTTCATTACAGGTGTGCATTACACAGTTTCTACGCTCGCTTGTGACTTCACCAATTTGTTATTATATTTTCACTCCAGATTTTCAACATTACTATTTTTTACAACTCCTCATTAACCGTACAGCTGTCATTTTTCAAATCCTATTTAAAATGTGTTTTCGCACCTGTGGTGCCAAATGGCGCAGTCTCTGTGCAAAATCACCTTTTGGCTCTCAAACTGATAGTGTCACTGTTCATGCGGTGCAGTCACAAAAAGCCCATGTTGAAAACTTGGAGTGAAAATACCAAGAAACACCCAGGGTGTTAGGGTTTCTGACCACAACGCCCTACCCTCTAGGGACTGACAGGCATCAGGGGTGTGACTTGTGATTGTCGACAGTAATGCTCACACCATTCCACCCCGACTCCCACCCTGCAGCCAGTGACAGGCATCGAGGTATGCCTTGGATTCTTTGGCCCCAAAGTTCACCCCATTCTCTTATACTACACCCATTTCAGTGTATTTCCTTATGGAATGGGGTGAGCGTAAAGCCCGAACACCCCAAGGCACACCTCAACACTTGGTGTCTGCAGGGCAGGTTGAGGTGAAATGGTGTTAGCGTTATGGGTGATGACCCAAAGGCAGACCCTAATGCCTGTCCATCTCTGCAGGGTGGGGGTGGAGTTGGCGTCAGTTCAATACTTCACTGCCATTCCTATTCTGCATCTAACTCCTGCACTTTCAATGCTAATGCCAGCAAGCAAACATTCGGCATTGACAAATGCTTGTTCCGTTTCTACCAACAAACTCCCATGGCTTCTGAGGGTAGATATTATTACTATAGGGCAAAGTAAAAGGGAGTTTTTATATATCACAGTGTGCTCTAAGGAAACCCTTCAAATATCTCCCAAATTGACTATAGAGGATTTGTTTTTCTTAGGCCCTGTCCACACTACGCCTCTGTAACGTTACAGAGTGCCCAAACTGTTACCGTAATGGTTTGCGTTTACACCTGTAGCGTTACAGAAGGCGTGTTCATAACTTTCATTATTTGAAGCCACATATGAGGTGGTTTTCAACAGCGATTATAAGAAACAGTCCAACTCTCGGTAACGCTTTTACCGGTAGTGTGGACAAGCGGTAATGATCCCCTGCAGGGCCCGTGGCGCATACGAGCTGCATTATTGGGATTAGCAGCGCGTGGTAGCGATGGCCAGTTCCCAGTGTGGACTGGCGGTACGGTCTTGTGCCGGTCACGCTGCAGAAATCAGACACACTGTGCAAGCTCCCGGCTATGCTTGGTTTCTGTCCTTCTGGGTCTGAGCAGTGTAGTGTGGACAGGGCCTTACTTTTTGGGGAGGGGCAGTGCAGTGATCAACTAGTTTTTTTTTGTTTCCTTACTATTATTACAAACTTCTCTATCATTAAATAATTTGGGCTTCTTTTAGAACCTCCTACTCCCACAGAGCAAAGTAAGAGTTCACTTTTTACGAAGGACCCCCCAAAATACTGCAGCTCCAGAAATTGATTAAATAAGCTCATTTTTTCCTTTACACAGCTGCTATTAAAAAAAAACTCCTTTTTGCAGGCAAGGTTTCTATTTTTTGAAGGTGGCTACTATGAAATGAAGAGTATGACGGCTTTTATTAAAACCTCACAGAGAGACCTCTGAATGAAGTTTTCACTGACTACCTGCCTTTGCCTGGAGCCAACAGCTAAGCAGTTAACTTAGCTAAGCAGACGTCTTTCTTCAGCTAAACCTTAGTTAGGCACAGGTTCAATGAGTCGATGCCAATGTGTTGTCAATTAATGGTTCAACATCTAAGAGTTTTACTGATCTCTAGCTTGCCAGCTTGCTGTTGCCTATGCGCTCGTAACGCTGAACGCACTTCACAGTGGTTCTGTTTTTGCACAACACAGAATTAATTCTGTGACTTTTGCACAGAGAATCTACTTTCTCTTTTAGTGCAAGTGCTGTCTGCATCCTTGAGAACAAATGCAACACTTGGAGTAGGACAGTCTGTCCTTCCTCGGGCATGGGGACAGAGGAAATGCGTTCATGAGTCCAGCTTGTCAGAACTACTATTCAGCGGTCCTTGAAGTTTGAATTGGGCTGGCTTTCACCTATTTGAGGATCACAGCTTCAATTAAATTCACTTCAGTTTTATTTTATACTGGAAGATATGTGAGCAAAAATATCTATTTTCACAAACGTCCAGTGGTACAAAAATTCAATAATACAGAGAAAAATGTAAAAACAATAATTGCAGTATTTTATGATATTTACAATAGGGGCAGTGTATATGACAGAATCATCTAGAATAGAAGAAAAAAAAACAGAGCACACAACAGAGCCAACACACCAGATACTTATAAACTCTAAGGTAACTCAAGGGTTGGTGGACATTCAGCAGGGTTACCTACGGGGGCAGACACAGGTGGTGGATTGGAGGATGTGGTCCTTGAGGGAGGAGGTGAATAAGTCAATTGAACTACAGGCCTGAAGTTCAGGGGGCAGTTTATTGTAAAACTTAGGGCCCTTGTATGTGATGGAGTTCTGCTCATGCTTGGTGTGGTAAAAGGGGTGTTGAAGATATGACAGGTGGCCCTCTAGTACTACACTTGGAAACTGATAAGGGGAAAGGGGAGTCGACACTGATCAGCAGTAGGTTATGATGAACTTTGTATAGGAAAGAAAGCATTTTAAGTTGGAACCTGTCTTCAAGGGTGAGCAAGTTGAGGGAGGCATAGAGGGTACAGTGATGGGTCATCCAGGGGAGGCCAGTCACGAAGCATGCAATATTATTGTATGTAGTCCTGAGTTTGGAGAAAAGGGGGGGATGTGCTTGGGGGGAGTAGACAATAGAACCATAATCAAGGAAGGACAGGAGAAGGGAGCTGGTGAGAGGCGTAGTCTGGAGATGGGGATAAGGAACTTTCTGATTCAGTATAAGAGACCTAGCCTCATATGGATTTTCTTGATGAGGTTGGTAATATGGATATTGTAGGTCAGGTGAGGGTCTAAGTACAGTCCAAGGTATCTGAATTCATAGACTTGTTCTATGATGTTGCCAAGATTGTCTGAAAGAGATCGACCCAGGACTGGGGCTTTTCTTGGGCCAGAAAAGATCATAAACTTGGTCTTCTTGAAGCTGAGAACCACGCCTGGGCCAGCCCGCTGGCACAGCGCCAGCGACCTGGGTTCAGGAACGGACTCGGGCGGCTGGAGGGCCGGCTGGGGGAAGGAGGAGGACTGAACTCCCACAGGCTGCTCTCCTCCTCCGGGTGGGGTGGGTCGCAAGTCCCGTTGCTTTACCGCCACCTGGGTGACCACAGGTGGAGGTGCAGCGAGACAACTTGCAGCAGCGGTGGGAGGACGTTGGCCGGGAGCTGGAGTGCTGGCACGCCACGACGTGCCCAGCTCCTAGACTTCCCTTGTGTGCCGACGTCCTGAGGGCTGGGACCGAAAAGCGGAAAGAACCCACATCAGGCACCTGAAGACGGGACCCTGCCGTCCCGAGAAAATCCAGAACCAGGCTCCATAGAGAGGGGTCGGCAAGGGCCTCCCAGCGCGCCAGGACTGGAGACTAAGGTGAGTCTCTGTCCTCCGCTGGGGGTAAAACGAGGCAGGATGGGGCTGTCTCATCGACACCCAGAGGGAGGTACCTGGGGCGGACTCCACGGGAAGGTGGCACTAGGGATTCCCCAAAGATAGGAGTCTGAGGTGGTGAGTGAGGGGAAAAAAAAAAAAGAGAACCATGCCTCTGGTACTGAATAGATATCCCTCACTTTAATTACTGGTTATCCCAATTCCCACCTACCTCACCCACCACTTCTGGCAATCAATTTGAGATCTCTGAGCTATAATAAACCTAGGGAATGTAACAAAGTGGAGTATCAAGTGTGACTGCTAAATATGCAAATGACCTAGTAATCCCCTGTTACATGCCTGTGTCAAAGATTTCATCAGGCAACATACGTTTTATTTCCTTTGAAGTAGCATAGATGACAGAGGGTAGATACTGTAGCATATCATGCTTCTTGTTTTTAAACGTATGGGTGCAGTAAGTTGAACTGGACAGACGTGACTGTAGACTGATCAGCCTTTGTTAGTGAGGCATGTCCTCCGACTGGCATTGTATTTATATGGTAAAAGAATTAAATTGTAGGCAAGACATTTTGTAGAAGAACAGTCTCTTTCTTCTCCTTTTGGCCTGGTCTGGCATTTTGTTTCTCCAAAACAAAGGAGCATAAGGCAGTCTGCATAGTGGGACTGCAAAAATTGCTTCACAATTAAGAGAAAGAATAAACTTTCTCCTCAGGACCAAAGGAGGAGCTCAAGTTACTTGTAATTAAACATGAACAACGGTCAGTCCTAATTGTGTGCTAAATCACAGAGCAGGCGTTTAGCTTTCGCCACCGATGACTGAGACAGTTAACTTAATGAAAGTAATTTGTTCCTTCCAAAAGATATCTGGCCAGAAGCAAGAATTTCTAGTTTTTTAGTTGATAAAATGAGAATTACTGTAAAGTAGTGTCAATGATGAAAACAACTGCTTTCTGCAACAACATCATGTTGCAAAGTGAGTTGCATCTATCAAACTGAATCACCTAGTTTATTTAATTTTTTGTTATAGTCTACAGCTAATGATGTATTCTCCCCTGGTTTTTTTTGCCACCATTATGCAGCTATTATATTGTCAAGATACAGTGACTTTCTGGAAAATGATAAACCGCCTGAAGAGAAAGGAGGCCAGCTTGCTGTTAACAAGTAAGCCAATGATGCTGATAATTATCTTTATTTGTAATATTCTTTTCAAGGCAAATATCTCCATTTAAGGGACTACACACATACCATAAGGAAACACATCTGGTAAGCCCCGGTGCCACCAAGACATCGATTAACAATTATAAAGTATTTCTTTTTCTTTTTTTTATCTTTCATAGCAAATCACATGCTGCATCCTTCAAGTGTGGCAACATCCCCTCATGGAACAGTAACAGTTAAAAAAATCAAAATCATGTTATTAGTTGAACTCCTGCCACACCAACAAAGAACAAAGATTTTGTTTCAGGGAAAGTCATGGCACTCATACCCCCATTTATCACTTAAAGGTGAGAAAGTCAAAGTAAGCAAACCTACCTCTTTAAGTGTTTATTGCAGTCCTTAGAAGAAAGCACTAACACAGCGGCTTTTTTCTAAGGACTATAATAAACACTTAAAACATAATGCCTGCTTACTTTGACTTTTTTCACTGTTAAGGATACATGGGATATGAGTGCCGTGACTTTGCCTGAAACTAGTTGACAATTGTCACTCACTGGGACCTTCTACTCTTCTGAGTGGCTCTTTTCCTACCACAATGCAGATTCAGAGCCAGGTTAGTACTGATATCTGGGAGTGAGTGCACACTACTCTTCAGACTTCTTGTTAATATGTCCTGCCTCTGCCCAAAAAGTCCTGACCTGCACTTACCATTTTTGTGCTGAGTTTTTTCCCCAAATCAGACTCGGGGAGTCAGGTTGGTGTCACTATCAGCCACACACTGCACGGCACACCAGTTCCTGGTATCTCTGATGAGTATTTTTTCTCTTCTCCTGGACCGCCGGCTCACCAAAACACAGACAAGGATGAAGGAAAATAATCTGATCAGGGCACACAGTGCACAGGCACAATACCGCAAAGGGAACTGACACCTCACATTAAAGGTCGTATGATTTAAAGCAAATTCAAGAGCCCAGCACCACTGCCCTCCACCCCCACCACAAGTTAGCTAAGGAAGACTCTTGCCAGACACCCACTATCATGCCTTTGCTGCATGTTTCTTGTCTTCAGTGAAGGGCAATCACCTAGGCTACCAGCGAAGGCATGACCGGGGCATGATAAGGGTTTGGTTTGCCATAAATCCTCCTTCCTATGTTTTCACATCAGTATTTCAGTACTATATTTTAAACTAGAAGGACCGTTTGTCTGACTGGTGGTGCTGGCACCATGCGGGGAACATCAAAGGGAGAGAAGCTCGCTGCAACTCAGAATAATACAGTCTGAATTAAATCACTTTCACTTGTCCTCCTCCATGCTCTTCCTGTCAACTGCAACCAAGACCAAGTAATATGTAACACAGCGTTACAACTAACACATTACTTGTACCAAAGTGTAATAAGTAACTTAGCAACATTACATTTTCCTACATGTAATCAGTTACAATTACACGTTACTGGGCAATAATCTAACTACAGTAACACGTTACTTGTAACGCATTACTAACCAACTCCGTTAAGAGGTTACTGTATGGGGATCAATGATAGGTACAAGAGGGAGCGTTAGCAGCAAAACAGCAGAATATGTTGCACAGAGTAACCAGTCTGTGAGTGGGGGGAAAGGGGGCAGCACCACAAACCACATCTGCACAGTCAAACACGATCTTGGTGATTATTTTCTGGTGGACTGGGACTGGTAGGCAAGCCTCGCTGAGGTAGAGGGCACTGAGTTTGGGATGGAGCTTTCTATGGAATGGGGAAATTGTTTAACCAGGAAAGGCACACTAAGCCGAAGCTTGTTTCCAGGTGTGACCAGGGAGAACAATATGTGAAGTGACTTGCTCAAGGTCACATAGTATGCAAATGGGGGCTGTGGGATTCAAACCCAGGTTTCCAGCTCCGTACCCTAAACCACAGCGCTATACTGCCTCCTGGCATAAATATGAGTAGAGAAGTCGAGTCTTCCATCAAACCACACACTTACATGCTTAAAGTTGGAATGACCTCAAGGGGAGTGCCATCCTGCGTGGAAAAGACAAGAGAGGAAGGGAACCCTACAAGCTTATGGCTTGTGCCAAAGGTCATGGTTGGACACTGTTTCCTTGGCACTGATCCAAAACTGGTTGGGTTTGAACCAGCGTTGGATATTATCAAAGTCACGCTGAAGCAATGTTTCCAGGGCTGTGACAGAGGCACCTGAGGCAAGAAGTACATAGAAGAAGCTTCCACAGATCATTGCAGCTGAAACAATAGGAGGCTTCAAAAGGGGATGCAACAGCCACGTGGGGACAGACTAGAGGGATGGAAGGGAGAATGACAAGGGCACACTGACAAGTTCCAGCAGACTGAATGGGCAACTAGGCCTTTATTTGACATCATTTTCTATGACTCCAGTACCCATTCCTCACACGGTCCTAATGTCAGCAGCAACTATGCAGAAAGTGTTGCAATCCTATTACACATAGCACAACTGGGTCATTAGAGAACTACCAGTAGTAACCAGCAGTCCTTTGTAACGGTGTAATGGGCCCTGTCTTTGAACAAAGCCCCCAATAATTGTTGGGCCATAAGCACAGGCAGTTTGCCCCCCCTGTACTGTGGTAAACAGGCAGTGCTATTGGCAGAATTCTGATATGATTGTCATACCTCTCAATCCCCATATGTGGAACATTTTTCTTCAAAATATGGAATAGGCAAAATGTGGAACATCTCATCAAATCACAAAACAGAAGCTCAGAACATTATGCAAATATGTGTTTTCATGTTCACAGTGTTTTTTGTTTATAGAGACACACATTTTTCACATTCATTGTTTGGATTTTGACTTTAAAATTTCAGCGTAAAATGTGGGACTGTACCCACTGAATGTGGAACAGAGGGCCTTTCTGAGGTGAAATGAGGAACTGTTCCTCGTAATGTGAGACACTTGAGAGGCATGATGGAAACTTTCAAGTATCTCAGAGAATCAACAAAGTCCAAGAGGGTGGCATCTTTCAGAAAAAGTGATGTGTAAGAACAAGGAGGAACAATTTTTTTTTTTTTGCAATTCACTGTATTTTTACCGAGCTGCCTGCCGCCCTCCAATCAGCTCGGTCACGGCTCGCTGGCTTCTGCTTCCCAAATCAACCACCCCCGATACCCCGTGTAGCTTGCCCCGTCGCCGAGAGGCCGCTGACACGAGGCCTAGATACAGCGGCGAAGCAGTCAAGGTCGAGGGTCTTAGCCTCAGGGAGCACATCAGGCTTGGGCCAGGGCTTCATCCATGGCGGCCGGCAGCTCCGTTTTTCCCGGTTTTCCCCACCTGAGGAGGCGGAGGCGTGCAATGGCATAGCGTCGTCTGCCCCTCTCCCCCCCTTAAGTAAGCGCGGCATGGGTGTCCACCAGCCTCCGCTGAAGCCCCCATCGCTCGGTTACTAGCCCACCCTCCCCAGAAAGGAGAGCAGTCCGTCAGGCGGCTCAATCCTTCTCCCCTGGCACCCTCACGGACCGGGTCCATTCTGAACCGGTTGCGGCCGGATAATGAATCACCGCTGCATGCAATGGGCCAGCTGCTAAGGAAGCACAATTTTAAGATAGAGGGACGACATAGGGGCAATGTGAGGAACTATTTTTCACGGAGAGAGTGGTGGAGACGATGCAAGCGGCCGTCCTGAGGAGGTAGTGGGGTCAAAAACAGTGGGGGAATTTAAGAATGCAAGGGACAGACATAAGGCAATTCTAGTGGGAGGTAGGAAAAAGTAGGCCGTTGGTAAAGCTAGGATCTGCAACTTATCCGATAAGTAGGGAAATGGGCAGACTAGGTGGGCCAAGCGGTCCTTATCTGACGTCTTAAAGCTAAAATTAATTACACTGATTCAGGATCCAGATCATCAAAAATCCTAGCAATTGGGCTGAAACAAATGAGCTCATCAACATCTAGCCCAATGCTCAGGGACATCAATGATAATTCAATTAGATCTAGACACACAAAAATAAACTAAAAATTCTTCGCGGTCTATAAAGAACTCTACTCTACTGAGGTGTCCAGTAATGGTGTTACACTTAAGGATTTTTGTGAAGGCATGCTGTTGCCTGATCTACCCCCAAACTTAATAAAAAAGCTTGATACAGAAATATCAGATTAGAAAATACTCACGGCAGCCAACAGTTTAAAAAAAGAACAAGGCACTGGGGCCTGATGGTTTTTCAGTTAACTTTTTTCAGTCTTTTTCTGAAGTATTATTACTGTACCACCCATTAAAGATGTTTTTAATGAAGCTTTTCTCAAGGGTTTTGCTCCCCCCAGTATAACACAAGGGCTAAACACTCTAATACACAAGCAAGGGAAAGATCACTTGATGTGTTCAAATTATAGACCAATTTCCCTAATCAATTCTGATATTAAAATATTGGCCAAGGTTTTAGCTAGCAGACTAGAGAAAGTAATTCACCATATCATACGTCCCCAACAAATGGAATTCATATTTTTATTTATTGAATACAATCAGAATTAATACTTTTAAGTCAGAGACTCCTTTACAAAGGCTCCACGTCATAGAAAACAATACAGAGCATACAGTGTACGACATCACAGTATAAATACTAGTGTGAGAAATATCACACCTTACGAAAGATATATGGGAAATTACAACAGGTGGATGTGTTACAGGGTAATTTCAACAATCAAAGACAATGCAGTACAGTGGCAAAATACAATAAATACAGTAACAACAGCAGCACTCTAGGAGCAGGACCAAATGGGTCCATTGTCATGGCAGTTATAGGTTGTGGGTAGGTCAGGTACAGTCACAGGTGGAGTCAAGCAAGATATTGCTACGGAGAAGGGATTTGAACAGTCCTAGGGTAGGAGCCAGGAGAACTGGTATGGGCAGTGAGTTCAGCCAATTGGGGGCGCGATATCTGAAAGTTCTTTGCCCCAAGGAGGTTTTACAGTTGGGAACCTGGTAGGGTGATTTCTCAGCGTGACGTGTGCGTCTGGTGCTGCTGGGGGAGCAGCTTCACAAGAGCTGGGGGCGTGAGGCCAGTCATGATTTTCTTGACAACGAGACAGGTCTGGTACTTTAGGTGATCATCCAAACTACGCCAGTTTGTACTGATATATAGCATACAGGTGTGTGTAAGCTGGTCACATCCTGTGGCCAGTCTACTGGCTTTATTCAGGGAAACCCTAATTTTATTGAGGGAGGTATTGTCGGCAGCGCCATAGAAGATAATCCCGTAATCAATGAGTGACAGGATGGAGGAGGAGATGGCTAGCTGTATGGCTTCAGGGGGCAGACAGTGCTTGTAGCGGTGTAGCAGACCAATACATATTTATAGCCGACTAAATTGGTGGATATGTTCATGGTAGGTTAGCTCTGAGTCTAGAGTAACCCCTAAGCATTTAAAGATAGAAACTTGTTCCAGGGTCTCATTATGGGAATTCTGGATGAGCAGGGGGTGGTTACTGAACTTGTTTTGGGCACGGGCAAACAGCATGGATTTTGTTTTTTTATAGTTTAGAACAAGCCTATGGTCAGTAAACCAGGATTCGGCCTCATTAAACGACCCTTGGGAGGGCTACTTGGAGGGCGGTAGATTTGGTGTGGGTGCTGAACAAAACCACATCATCTGCGTATAGAAGGAGACTCCCAGAACAGGCCTTGGGCAGGGAGTTAAGGAATAGAGTGAAAAGTAGGGGGCTAAGAATTGACCCTTTGGGGGCCCCAGATGTAACTCTGAGGGGGGTGATAAGGGTAGACTGGCAGCTGTCAATAATAGAAAACTGTTTCACATCATGTTGCATGCCACTGCAGCCAAGCAACCTATGGGGCTGTTATCTCTGGACACAGAAAAAGTGTTCGACAGAGTGCTATGGCTGCATATTATCAGTACCCTTGCAGCTGTACAAATTTCCTCAAAATGTCATTAAATAGATTCAAATTCTGTATAGCAATACCTCGTTGGCTGTCATTACTAATACAGAGAGGTATTAGGCAAGGTTGCCCCTTGTCTCCCCTTCTATTTAATCTTACCATCGACCCTCTAGTCAGAAAACTAATGCCGTCTCAGAAAATTGAGGGGGTTAAGATAGGTGGTAGGGAAGCCTTAATCTCCCTTTATGCTGATGACATACTACTTTATTTAATTAATCCCAAAACATCAGTTCCTGAGAATTTTAGGATTATAGATAGCTTCGGACAAGTTTCCAGATATAAACTTAATGTATACAAAACACATTTTTTACCATTAAATATGGGGTGTAAGAAGGGTGACTTGGATGGTACAGGAATCTCCTGGTCCAAAGATTACATTGAATATTTGGGTCAGAGTATACAGAACAGTTTCTGAAACGACTCAACAAAACCTAAACATCTTCAAAAATAAAGCCCAAGATGACATTCTTAGGTGGAACAAGTTGCCTTTGGGTTTATGGGGATGGATAGAGACTATAAAAATGAACCTCCTACCTAGGGCTATATTTTAATTCCTAATTCTGCCTTGCTATATCATTAAAAAATGGCTTTCTGGCTTAAATGGATTGGCTATGAAATTTATTTGGGTGTTTAAGAGGCACAGAATGTCTTCTGCCAGGATATCTAGGGCTAAGAACTGGGGACTGAAACTGACCTATTTTTACCTCTATTACTTGGCATGTAGAACATTGCAGTTCTCTAAGTGGTCATTGAGTGTTGACGTTGTTGACTGTCTCCCCCTTAGTCCTATTAGGAACTATGTCTTAAGAAGTCAATCGTAGATTTCTTTGAATGTCCCAAGGGCCAACACTCGCTTTGGAAGGGCCGCCATAAGCTATGCCCTGCCTACTCTCTGGAATAGGATACAAAAATCGGTGAGCTTAGCTCACCTGTCAGTCCTGCCTTCTTTAAGACCCTCTATGACAAAATGTTTGCTGAAATCTGTAATTGCTTCTATCGCTCCTAGTAGCTTGACTATTGTTCCTCTCTTCTTCAACACCAGTCCCAGCTGCTTATCCAAATCAGCCCTTGTCACTACTACTCCCCCCTCCTCTGCCCCACTTGCTCTTAGCACCTTCTGCATCCCTCTTATTCCCCACCCCACCTTCTGCCGCATTTACCTAAGACTTAGACACTGTTATGCGCACCTCCATAGCTTAGGAATTTCAATCCAGACCTGTAACGTGTTTCTGTTGGACAGGAATATAAATAATCTTTCCTTTTTCTTCTATGGTTTGTATGTGACATCCATACACATCCTGCTCCTGTGGGAACTGCATATATATATATATATATATATATATATATATATATATATATTAGGCAGATATTCAAAGGTTGCGCCATGCTGACAAAGGTTACACCTGCATAAGTCCAAACTTGCTCCATTCTGCGATATTCAGCAGGAGGCAGTTGCGCCACAGAAAACATGCTGAGCAACAGCGCAATGCAAATGAATGCATGCTGAACTGGAGGGGAGGAACCATGCATAAACTGCACAGCCCGATATTCAGCCGGGCTGTGCAGAGTTGTGCAGGCGCAACCCCCAACCTGCGCCTGCAGGACTTTGAGCCAAAAAAAAAGGCTTAAGTTGAGGGCCACCCACAGGTGAGCTGCTGTATTGCAGGGCGCAACACAGCAGCTGCCACCTGTGGCTGGCCCCCAACCCAGTCCCTGTGCCCCCGCAGCCCGATCGCGGGCATAGTGTACTCCCCTCCAGCCCGATCGCGGGCATCAATGTAGCTCCCCCTCCCGTTCATATCCTGGTGGTCCAGTGGACGAAATGCCCGATCATGGGCGGTATGTGTAATAATTCCACCCCTCCGTACACACATCCCTGGTGGTCAGTGGATCGAAATGCCCGATCGCGAAGAGTGTATGTATGTTAAAACCATCCCCGAACATAGCCCTGGTGGCTATTGTCCCACCACCCACCACCCACAGGCCCACCACCCGGCTCCCCCCGACGTGACAGCATCCACCGGCTTGCAGCCCGGCTGACTGACTGCCGTGGGCGCACCCGCCCATTGGAGTGCAGAGCAAGAGCCAATGGGCGTGCAGACTATAATACATGACAGTCAGATTTGTGAATAATCACTGGTCTGGACATCATCTCTGACTATGGAGCTACACCCATTGGCTCTTGCTCTGCCAATGGTGCAGCCAGCCGGGCAGTCGATCGTGAGCAAGCGGCGTCTGCCGCCCGCCAGCTTTGCTGAGGGGGCTTGTGGGTGGGTGGTGAAGACCTGAGCTATGTTGAACTGTCACATACAGGCGACTGGACCACAGGATGGTGAGGTATCACACATGCAGCGATCGGCCGATCACTGAACCTGTGCTGGGAGGAGGAGCCACGTGACGTGATCCAGGCTGGTGGCTCTGCAGTCGGCTACAGCTGTCCCAGAGGCAGCTGCCTGGCGGGGGCGCCGACGCAGAGTCCTCCCGGGATCAGCCTCCATGCTAATGGCATGCAAGTGGAGACGATAATCACATGCAAATGGCCCCGGCGCTTGCATGAATTATAGCCCTATTTGCATGTCACCTTGAATATCGTGATTTTGCATGCGAATGGTACTTATGCCACCGCAGTTGAATGCTCCACTCTGTCAACTTGCGGTGGCGAAGTTCCATCGCGCCTACGGCCAGTGTACGGCTGGGGGTGATATTCAAAGAGTTGCTCAATAGCGCAACTCCTTGAATATCGCCCAGGACACAGCCCTGTGCAACTATTTTGCGCAGCTCAAAGGCTTGCGCCTATGAATGGCGCAGTTTGAATATCCAGCCCATTATGTTCGGATTGTGTTATGTATATCTTTCTTGTACATGTGACTTGGAATGTAAATACTCTGCTCCTATCAGTATTGTAAACATGTTGTTCCTTTTGTATTATGTATATTTATATGTAACTGTACAATTTCCCTGCCAACAGCAGGTCCACCTTGTAAATGAGCTTGCTCAATGGTGATCGCCTGGATAAATAAAGATTTGATTAATTGAGTGTTTCTCCGGGGGGACTAGAAACTGCCCGATTTTACTTGTATTCCTTGGCATGTAGAGCACTGCATTTCTCAAAGTGGTCATCGAGTGTTTCTCCCCAGCAGTATATTCCAGAATGGTTGCTCATGGAAACTGAGATTTTAGCAAGACAAGGTCTTAACATTAGTGCGCTGATGTTTGCTAAACCTAAATTATCCAAACCAAACAAGTTGATTATGGACTCTTTAAAACAGATCAGCCAATGGAGTGAATTACTTACTTTGAATATGAATAAATCCAAATCACAACCCATATGGGGGTAACCCCAACTTTTCGATAAATAATACAACCCTACAGAAGCTGGATTAAATAGATACATAGATAGGTAGAAATTGTGGGTAGATAAGGACCGCTAGGCTCATCTAGTCTGCCCATAAGCCCTAAACTTGTATGCAGTCACTCACCCTAAGTGATCAATGGCTTTTCATCACTCCCAGGAATGGAATAAAATGCCTAAAGGGACATAGTAAGTCAGGAAAATGTTATGCCCTTCAATACCTTAGTGCACATAAGTTACATACCGGTTATAGACTTTACTTTTTATGAGGTTATTAAACAAATAATTATTAAAATAGTGTCTCCAACAGATTATTTGAACAGCAATATCAGTGAGCTTCTGGGTTGTATCTGTACTTCACCTAGGATCTCCAAATTTTATAACTTACTTTTAGAGAACGTTAGGGGGGAGTGCTTCTGAGTGTGCGGGCTGGTGGTCTGAGGTTTTAAACACTCCCACTCAGGGATGGAACTGGGGGCAGGATCTGGAATCTTAGTACTAAGGCCTATAGTGCAGTAAACTTGAAGTTGATACAATTCAAAACCTTGCTCAATCTTTACTATACACCTTACTTAATGCATAAGATGGGCCTACACACTTTTTCAACTTGCTCTAAGTGTAATCTATTCAGTGGGTCTTTAATTCATATGTTCTGGGACTGCCCCCATGTACAAAACTTATGGGAGGAAATTAAAAACTTTCTTTCAAGCTCCTCGGCCTTGTCAGCTCACATTAACAAAGAAAAAGCCGGACCGCTGGCGCTATGAGGGCTGGTAGCTGAGCATACACCCTGAACCATGCCAAGCCGGGTTGAGGAACAGACACGGGTCATCAGGGGCTGACTGGGGAAGGAGAAGATTGAGTGTCTGGAGGACTGCTCTCCTCTCCTGGGGTGGGATGGGTGGAAGCCCACTCCTGTGCGGCCCCGGTGGAGACCAGGGGCACTACTAAGCAGCGGTGCAGGAGGGACAACCAGGAAAAGCCAGAAAACAACTTTGGCGCCCGCCGGATGACGGCTTCCGCAATCTCCACACCTCTGGAACTTCTGGGAGCCTGCTCCTCTACAGCAGCACCCCAAGTCAGTAAGGAAAATAGGGTGTTGGGGTTTCTCCCTGCCCCAGTGCCTTCCCCCTCTGAGAAGGGGGACCCGCCTGGAGATAGGTTACTCTGGGACGACTCGGAGGGCTGACTGCAATATATGGTATGAGGGCAGCGCTTGGGAAGAGGATGGCCGGGGAGTAGAGATTCTAGAAGGGCCCGAAGGACAGGTGGACGCCGGAGGGTCACAAGGAGGTAAAAAGATAATACAAAAAAAAATAAAGAAACATGTATAGTGCGGCATTTCAGTGAACATTAGGCCTGGACACTACAGCAAAAGTATTCTCTGATGCTAACTGGAGTGTCAACCAGGAACAATTTTCTACGTAACTGGTCGTCTGATACTGCCCCATCTTTAATGGAATAGAAGCATTGCATTTTGGAGATTCTGAGCACAGAAAAACTGTCCCTTTGCATGCTTGATCAAGGCCACCAGTTCTTCAACAGGTGGGGTACTTTATACAAGGTTGTTCATGGTAATCTGGACACAACTCTTAATGGGCTATAAAATACATCGGGTCCCCTACCTCTGAGTGATAGTGCCTCTAAGATGCCATTTTTGTAAGAGATGTTCTTCCCTACTGTGCCGACCACACTTTTATTATGTCTATAACCATTCTGTATCCTCTCTACTCCCTTTTCTATCTTTCCTCTCTCTTCTCTATGCTTTTTCTCTGTTCTAATTGCAATTTTTGCTGTAAAACCATCCAGGGAAATATAGGCACTTTCTTTACCCTTATTTAGCCTGTGTGCGAATATGCCTCAATAGGGCTGGGGTGGCGTGCAGGCCACCAGCTCAGGGGAGTGACCTGGATAGGGAATTAACTGAACAAATTAGGAAGGTCTGCAGGAAGAGGAGCCCTTCCTGCAGACCTTCCTAACTCACCCTGTGTGCGAATATGCCTCAATAAGGATGGGGGTGGTGTACAGGCTAACAGCTCAGGGAAGTAGCCTGGATAGGGAATTAGCTGAACAAATTAGGAAGGTCTGCAGGGACGGGAGTACTGTGGTGGTGGGGACTTCAACCTACTGGGGGTGGAGTGGGGCACCCCATCCACCACAACTGCAAGAAAGTGGGTCCTGTTAGAAGCATTTCAAGACAGCTTCCTGACACAGCTGGTCCAGGGGCCGACTCGGTTAGAAAGGACTCTGGATCTTATACTGGATAATGGGGAAGCTGCAAGGAATCTGGAAGTGGAGGAACCACCAGCTGCGAGTGATCACTATTTGGTGTGGTTCACGCTCAACATGGGGAAGGAAACAAGGAGAAGGGGTACAAGGGTGATTGAGTTCAGGGGGGTGGGCTTTAAAAAGATGGGGGAAATTTTGGGCAGGCACCTGGCAGGTATTCAACCACACATGGATGCAGACCAGAAATGGGACACCATAAAGGAAGGGCTGGCGGAGGCTACGGAGTCTTGCACTAGGAAGAAAAGCAAGAAGGGAAGGGCAAAGAAACCCAGTTGGCTGACACAGGCAATTATGGAAGGGGTGAGGGCCAAGAGGGTAGCATTTCACAAGTACAGGAAATCGGTGAGAGGTGAAGATAAGGATGGGGACTTCCGATTTAGCCGTCAGCTCTAATGGCAGCGTGAGTTTATGCCTCCACCTTGCTCTATTAACAATCCACAGTAATCTACCGTATTTTCAGGCACAGACTGTCCGCTAAAGTGAGCATCACTGACTACTGGATGCCAGCGAGACAGCGACATAAAGATTGTCCGTCAGGAATGGTTGGAAAAGGATCTAAAAATCAGTCAGGAGAGGGGCCTATGAAAGTGGCCTGTAAAGATACACTGCGGACATCTCAGGGGGAAATATTAAACCAACAGTCAGAAAAAGAATGCAAGATTACCTCTACACAGCTATGTGAAACACTACAACAGATGAGTTCATCATTGCAAAGGCTGGAGGCAAGAGCATTAGAGAATCGAAATGTAATAAATGTCTTAAGCCAGAAAACAGAAGAGATAGAGAAAAATATTACCAAATACAATGTCACTGACTCTCATAACTCTGCACTCCTGGAACTTCAGAGGCGATCGCAATATTTAGAAGAGAAAATGGAAGAGCTGGAGAACAGAAATCGTAGAAACAATATTAGAATACATGGCATACCGGAAGAGACAGAAACTGGCAGTATGTTGACTTTTATTGATTCTTTTTTGAAAGAGATTCTGGACCTGCCCAAAGAAAAGGAGTTGGGTATAATTAGAGCACATAGATCCTTAATAGCTAAACCTAGAGACCCAAAAGAACGTCCGAGATTCATAGTTTTAGCATTTCTAGATTTCAGAACCAAGAAGAGATCTTGAGTTTAGCTTGGTCAAGAAAAATTGTTAATTTTGGGGATGTGAGACTTTTTTTGATCAGGATTATACCCCCCAGTTGCTGACTAAAAGACAGCAAGTACTCACAATAATCAGACAGCTCCAACAGAAAGGTGTGAAAGCTTTCCTAGAAAACCCAGCAAGGATTCAAATAACAACTGAGAAGGGTCCCAGGCGGTTTCAGGAATTGGCGGATGCCGAGGAAATGTTGGAATCATTGGGAGTTTCGTTGCAGAAAGAGGGGGTCCTGGAGAAGTTCGAGGAACTTAAGAACAGAGCTTGGGTTCCTGGAGGAACCAAAAGGCATGGGACTCAAAGGGAGAAGGGGTTTTCAGGCATGTGGCGCAAGCTTTTAGAGAAACGCCAAGAAGCAGAGGGGGCCCATAACTGATCGAGATGGAGAAACAGGAGGAAAACAAAGTTTAGAAGAAAATTCAAAGAATGAGGACACTTGAAATATCGGTGTGGTAGGAGAACTTTGGCAATATTTACATTTAAAAGGCTGTTGCCCGAAAAGGCTGGGGTGACCAGTGGAAAAAGCACAAGGGAAAAGGAACTATGAACTATAAAGAGAGATCTGAACTGAATTGAATCGGACAGAATGGAAAATATAAACTATTGTATGGATAGGAGGGAATAGATAAAACTATGAGCTAAATAAGAACTGGACTAAAAGCTGTGGATATTTGGTAACATGCTTTGGAGTTGGAGCCTGTGTTGGACGGGGGATCTGGGTATCGAGTAGGCCTTGAGTTGGTTTCCTAACTCACTTGTGGAGCCTCGAGGATCAGCAAAAGGAGAGTGGAAACACTGTGAGAACACACTACTGGAAGGGTTGTTGGGGTCCGGCGTTGGGGGAGGCGGCCACGGTTCTCTCAAAATGGTACAGTCACTTAACAAAAGTGGGAGATAGGTGGTTTTGTCTCAGAGGGCCAGGAGGGGCTCACCCTCCAGGAACCCAAGGGCTGGGCCTCGATTATCTCTTAAGCTCCTGAAATGTAAATTGAGTGTATATGTAGAGATGGGTTTAAACTTGTCGGAAGGAGAGTAGGTGGTTGGTGGCTACCCCCTCGCGCTGAGAGACTATACAGGGACAATTAATAATTGGAAATTCAAAATACTTGAATTAACTTGTCTCACAGGCTAGAAGATGGTAAATGTGTGGGTCAGGGGGTTAGTGGGGAAGGCGGGGAGACAGGCTCAGGGCTGGCCTCTACAAATTGCCTTAAGGAGTGACTCGCTATTGCAGTCTCCACAGTAACAAAGGATTGAAGTTAAGGAGGGGGAGAGTGCAATAAAATATAAACAATAGGGGAAAATTATTTCTCTTCTTCTGAATCACTAAACAGTAGAGATAAGAGGCGGAAAGGCTGATCGTAACTTGTTGCATATAGCCGAGCTGATAATTTAAAGGGGGGGGGGGGTTACACAGGTACCAGATACAAAAACAACTGGTCAAGGAGAGGAGTTCCTAATAGAGGGAACAAGATTACATCCTCTCTTTTCCCTACCAAATATCATCTGAGGAAAGGAGGGGAATAGGAATCCAGAGATTTGGATTCCCAACTTTGGAAGTCACAATACTTGGAAAGAAATGTTGTTTTACAGGTTACAGTTGTTGTTACGATTTGATAAATATGTGGTTAAAATATTTAAAGGTCACAAGGTCTGTCAGAAATGTGCAAGGAAAAAATATGGGAAACGGTCTAGGGACTGGAGGGAGGTTAAGGATCCCATATCATGGACACTGTTAAATGAAACATAATGGCTAGCCCAGATGTATGTACTGTATATGTTCTTATAACGTTAGAGGTCTTACAAACCCAGTTAAAAGAAGCAAAATAATAGCTCTTGTTAAAAGAGCAAAGTCCGATGTTGTGTTACTACAGGAAACTCACATGTCAGCATCAGAGCATGCCAAGTTGGCCAAATTTGGGTTCCAGGAGGTGGCTGCACATCTTACAAGAAAGGACGTAGAAGGGGAGTGGCTATATTATTGCCCAATAGGGTACAATTTAAACAAGAAGGGATATTAAGAGATAAGGAAGGTAGATATGTTCTAATGAAAGGACAGCTAAAGGGTTAAAAGGTCACAATGGCATCAGTGTTATTTCCCACCTGGGTCCAGCAATGAAGAATATAGAACATTTTTATTAGAATTCCAGGAATGGGGAGAAGGGTTGTTGATAGGAGGAGGGGACCTAAACTTAACCCTGAACCCACAGGTGGATACCACATCCAGAATACATAGAAAGGAGCACAAAATAGCTAGAAAGGTTGCTAAACTACTAATGGAACTGGGTATGGTAGATGTGTGGCGGGCAATGAATGGGAGTTAGAGAGATTATACATATCATTCAGCCCAATACCAAATGTATTCTAGATTAGATTATTTTATACTTCCTAAGGAGAATATAAACAAGACTTGTGATAGCTGGATAACGGACTTTGTTATGTCAGATCATGCCCCCATTCATATGAAAATAAAAATCAATAACATAAGGAAAAATACTTTTGGGAGGCTAAATGCTTCAGTACTGGGTGACGAGGAAGCAAAGGAGATTATCACAGATACATATAAGCAGTACATGAGGGAAAATGATGTGGAAGGAATATCCCCAGCCATTCTATGGGATGCTGCGAAAGCAGTATTGGGGGCAAATTCGTAGAAATATCCTCAAAGAAGAAGAAAGAAAGGGAAGCCAGAAGGGAGAAAATAACACAAATAAGGGTCTTGGAGGATATGCAAAAAGAAAAAATAAGTAAGGAAAGGACGAAGGAGTTAAAACTACTTAAGACAGAACTGCAGAGCATTATGGATTATCAGGTGGAGCAGCAGTTACTATTCATAAGACAGAAATATTATGAAGGAGGACCTAGGGCCTTAAAGTTATTGGCAGGATGTCTGAAGGGGCAAAGGGCAAGGGCTTGTATAAATTCTATATAAAAAAATCCTAACACAGCAAAATTTGAGACCCAGATACCAGAAATAGCAGAAGTCTTTAGAGAATTTTATGCCAAATTATATCAACCTGACCCAGAACCAGTTAGAGAGGTGACTCATTTTTTGAATGATCTCAGGCTACCAAAATTAAATAAAGAGCAGGGGGGAAAATTACTAGCACCTCTAGGAGAAGAGGAATTTTAGGAAGTCATTGGGAATTTAAAAACAGGAAAATGCCCAGGAACAGATGGGTTGCCTCCAGAATTTTATAAAACTTTCAGGGAATTGGTACAACCTTTACTAATGAGAGTTTTTAAAGGGGTGATGGGAGAGTGGGGATGTGCACCACTGTCCTGGAGCAGGGCAATTATCTTGGTGTTGCCCAAGCTGGAAAAGGACCCAACCAGATGCCCCTCATATCATCCGATCTCACTACTGAATAATGATTATAAGATATTAACAGCTATACGGGCTAGGAGACTCCAACAAGTCCTCCTGGGACTCTTACAATTGGATCAAACGGAGTTTGTTCCAGGACGACAGGCACAGGACAAATTAAGAAGAACAGTTCATATCATAGATCAAATTATCAAGACAAAAACACCTTCTATCCTGTTGAGCCATGATGCCGAAAAGACATTCAACAAGGTGTCTTAGAGTTTTATGGGAGCGGTCCTTTCCCGGTTTGGGCTACCGGAGGAGTTCCAAAGTGGGATTTTCCAGCTTTATGAAGGAGCTAATGCCTATGTTAGAGCCAATGGTCATATCTCTTCCAATTGTAAGCTGGGCAGGGGCACCCGACAAAGATGTCCTATGTCACCATTGTTATTCACCTTATATATCAAACCATTGGCTCAGGCCATAAGGCAAAGTAGAGAAGTAACAGGAATTAAGGTGGGAAGGGTAGAACATAAACTGGCATTGTATGCTGATGACCTACTTTTATATGTGAGTAATCCAGACACAACTATGGACAAAGTGTTTAAAATAATTGAATTCTATTAAACTATATCCGGATACACCCTGAACAGAACAAAAACTGAAGTGCTTAGTTTTAATTATGTCAGCTTGGCAAATCTTAGAGACAAGTACCCAATGAACTGGGACGTGGAGTGTATTAAATACCTAGGTATAAAGTTGGGCGCAGTGAACACACAACTATTTAACCTGAACTACCTACCTCTGATAACTCAGTTAAAGACAGATTTTGGGAGATGGGCTTTGCTACCACTGTCACTTCATGCTAAGGTACAATCCCTGAAGATGAATGCTCTGACACGCTTATTACATTTATTTCAATGTGTACCCTGTTCTGTCCCACAAGGGGAAATAGATAAATGGCAGAGAATGTTTCTAGATTTTGTGTGGGGAGGGGGACACCCTAGGATTCGTAGAAACTTGCTGTACCTCCCGAAAGCTGAAGGAGGACTGGCATTACCAAATCTTCTTGCTTACTGGTGTGCAGCCCAGATGAGAATAGCTCTGTTATGGGGTAATCCTCAGTATGATGCACTCTGGAAAAGGATAGATATTCAGGAACACTTAGACTTCTCTGTGTGTGCAGCCTTGTTTAGGGGAGAAGGAGACAGATATTTAAAATCAAATTACACCGGAACTAAAGCAGTACTAGAAGGGTGGAGAAGAGGAACTAAGAAGGGAAACACACAGAAACAGATGTGGAGATATAGGTGGTTTGCATATAATACACAATTTACACCAGCAAAAAAAAACAGGATGGTTGGTACAAAGGGCAAGTACAAAGAGGAATGGTTTCCCCAGGGCAGTTATTCACAGGATCTACCATGATGTCCTTTGAGGCTGCTAAACAAAAATTTAATTGGGAAGACAAGGATCAAATACGGTCTTATCAAATTAAGAACTATATACAAGATATGAGAAGGAAGCTGGGAAAAGAGAGATTAGAAATGGGTGAGGATGCAGTATTCCAAAAAATCTGGGCTTTACCAAATGAGGAAAGGGCTATCTCCATTCTTTATACAAGTTACATAGCAGATACTCAGTTTACATCAACATACACAAAGGATAAATGGGTAAGAGACTTGGGGGTGTCACTAACTGACAAACAATGGGAAATTGTCTGGGTAAACACATGGGCCCAGATATTCAAAAGAGTTGAGCCATGCGCAATAGGGTTGCGCCTGCGCAAGTCCGAAATTGTGCCATTCTGTGATATTCAGCAGGAGGCAGTTGCGCCCCCGAAATCATGCTGAGCAACAGCGCAATGATAATGAAGGCATGCGCAACCGAAGGGGGAGGAACCATGCATAAATGGCGCAGTGTGAAATTCAAAGACTTAGCAATGTGCAACAGTGGAGCAAGTGGAAATTAGCCATAGCGAATGAGCAAAATAAAAGGAGCAAGGAAGAGGCGCAAGAAACGCTACAGGAAGTCACATGAGGCAGAGGCACACAGACAGGGCAGAGTGAAGGAACAGGGCAGACCAGGAAGGCCACAGTTAACAGCCAGGCACAGGAAGGTGTGGGCCACACAGCACAGAGGCCAGCACAGGCAGGTGTACCGGTGCAGGGAGGTAGCAGCCAGGACAGCGGGGAATAAGTAACAGCTGCCAGGGGGTGAGATGCAAGCCAGGACATGGCCAGTGCCACCTTCCACATGGAGGCGTAATGAGGGGTGAGAAGGTGGGCGGCAGAGGCGTGGCGTGGAAGGGCCGGTCGGTGGAATGCCCTAGCAGGCAGTACCGAGCCCGCACCAGCTTTGAGCTGTACACAGATACTGAGATTGGGCGGTACCAGCCTGAACAGGGCAATTCTGAGACAGCTCTGTGAGCTGTGCAGTGATGTGATGCAGGCACCCACACGACAGAGCCATGCCCTGTCAGTGGAGACCAAGGTAACAAGCCTGTATGTGCTTGCTCACCAGGTACCTTCCAGAGACCAACTGGGGACACCACAGGCATAACCCAGTTGGCCCGTCCGCCACCTCACAATTCCTCAGCGCACTGCTGCCACATGCTGAGGAGTGCATCCATTTCCCCAGCACAGCGGCTGAGCGCACAGCAAACATACAGGAGTTCCACAGGGTAGCACGTATGCCTTGCATGCTGGGGCAATAGACTGCACCCATGTGGCTATATGCACACCACCTGGTCCCGAGGGGGCCGCATACATAAATCGAAAGGTCTATGCCAGCATCAACTGCCAGGTGGTGTTGCGATGCCAGAGGCGCATCATCAATGTCTGTGCCATGCACCTGGGGAGCCTACGATTCCCATCTGGCACCAGTCGGCACTGTGCCACAGATTTGAGGTGGGGACATCCCACTGGCCACCTAGTGGGTGAGTATGCAAACCACATGGACAAATATGGGGCCTGGGGGCGCAGGCCAGAGTTGCCATGGGTAGTGGCTACATGGCCTGGGGCAGGCGATGCTGATCACAAACTAACCTCCACCCTCTACACACAGGTGACAATGGATACCCACTCTGTCCCTGGCTGCTCACACCCTACCGGCCGCCCATGACCCCATCGCAGCAATGCTACAATGAGGCACACGCCACCACACGGAATGTCATCGAGCGGGCGTTCGGGATGCTGAAGGCACATTTCCGTTGCCTGGACACCTCTGGCAGTGCCCTACAGTAGAGCCCCTCAAAGGCCTGTGGGATATTCCTGGCCTGTTGCATCCTGCACAACATGGCCAATGAATGTGGGATAGCTGTACAGGTCGAAGAGGGGGACAACGATGGGGACGGGCAGCCCCCCCTGGCCGACGGGACCGACTGCTACGGCTGGCACATCTGCACCGGGACACCATCATGGAGGAGCACATCGGCCAACCCAGGTAAGTCATGGGGCCATGCGCAACCACCAGTGGCCAAGGCACAACCCACAAACACGCAGGAACCCACACTGGGGGTGCATGCCGTTGAGGGAAGTGGCAGGGCACAGAGGCACACACACAGCCAGGGATGGGTGAGGATTAACATGCCGTGCCAAAGGACACACACACACACGCACACACACACACAACACAACAGACGTACACAGAGGGCATAAGGCACACCGACCCAGAGCGCACACCCTAACAACACACATGTCCACAGGCCACCACGCCCACTGCCTGTCCATGTGCGTGTGTCAGATGCTGAGCACCATTGCACATTGGTGTACAGCGCAATGCAGGCATCATCATGCACACGTAACTGCGGACAGCAGCCAGGAGGGTGTTCAGGTGGACTGTGTGTCCGCGTGCAGGGCCGGGTACCCACCCGTGCAATGCCCACTGAAACACACAATGCACACAGGGCAGCACCAGACAGTAGCCGCGCTGGGAGACAGGTCAGTCCCGTGACACAGTGCCACAGCCGCCCGCGGATGGTGGGCGGCCCGCCAGCACTGGCAGGCTGATCATTGGCCTCATGGGGTGGCACGAAGGTCCCAGGGTTCCACTGCGTGAGCGACCGTTGCCGCGGGGTCTGCAGCACACCGAACATGCCTGCACCAGGTGCTCGGGATGCCCGCTGAACCAGCGTTGACAGGGTGGGGAATGCGCCGCGCCAGGAGCGGGGTGGATAGTGCACTGCGTGGTGTCTGCGATGCATGGGCACCTGATTGTGTGCCATTGTGGCCATGACAGCAATGAACGCCTGTGCATGCCTGTCAATGGCAGCGGTCACATCCTTCCGCAAACGGTCCACCCGTGTCATGATCATGTCGGCGTCCCTGCTGCGGCGCTCCTCTGCCGCTCAGAGACACTGGCGTGCATCCCGCAGGACGTGCATAAGCATCAGCTGCTGGACCGATGCTCCCGGTGGCGGGTGTGCTTCGTCAAGAGGTCATCAGCCTCCTCGGCATCCTGTCCCTCAGGGTGTGCAAGGGCCTGATGTTCAGCACCCCTTGAGGGTGGGTGCTGCACCAGGACCAGATCTGGAGCGTGTCCACAGGCGGTGCACAGATGCCGCTGAACCCTGTACCCCAAGCCCAGTGGGTGACTGCTGTTGCTGCCCCTCGGCTGCTGCACCTCAGGGCTCAGTGGTGCCACCACCGCGGTGGCGCAACAGTCCCACTGTCTGAACAGACACCAGTGCTGCCCACTGGTGCTGACAGGCACAGCCTGGGACTGTGCTGACACGCAGACCTCCACGGCGGCACCACCAACAGCCATGGACCAGGTGCCCTGCTGTGTGTCCATCCTGTAACACTACGTGTCACTGCCCAAGACAGTCGATGTCATCATCACTGGTGCGGACTCTGCCTGGCCACAGCCACAGTGTGCTGGCATCCGTGGGCGCCAGCATGCTGGGACACAGGCAGGGCTTCCTCCACCTGTCTCAAAGACAACAGTGTGGACAGCCAGGCGGCCCCACTGTCGTACTGATCACAAATACCTGTGGAGGTGGATGGTCCCACCTCGACTCCATCCAACTGTCCGCAGTGGACAGGCCCCACCGCTGACCCATGCAGATGCTCAGGATCTGTGAGGAAAACAAAAGTTGCGTTACTGCGTGTGACCTACCCTGCCCCCAGACAATGACTTACCATGCAGTGATGACCACCACCGTCTGGAAGCCACCACCGGAACACCCTCAATGGCACTTGGTTGCATACTTGCAAGCAAGCCTGTCCTCCGCTGGGGTCAGCTGTACCCCTCCGGCTGTCCCCCACCTGTTGCAGCACGTGCTGCCCTGATGGCAGCCCCCTTCTCCTTCACCCTCCTCCTGTCTGTGCCCATCTTCTTCTTATACTCCTGCACAGAGCACTGGTGGCTGCCATGCAGGTTCACAGCATGTGCCACCTCCTCCCATGCAGCAGCACGGGCCTGAGGGGTTCCCCGCCGTCCACTGAGCAGTGGCTCCCAATCCAGGTAGGCCTCAAAAAGGACCTCGGTTTCAGCCTTGGTAAAATTCAGCCTCCTCCTCCTCCCACCACTGTTGTCCTCCTCTTCAACAACGTGCTCGGTCATTATGTAGCCTATAAGAATGGCAGTTGTTACCTGTCACTGTGCAGTCCCATGCATGTCCCAAAATCCACAGTCCACACTCCCAAACAGCATGCAACTCACCAATAAACTGCAGTAACCGACCTAGGCCACTGCAGCACATTATTATCGCACCTTTATAGTGCAACCCATGCAAATGAGGCGAGGAGCAACTTTAATTAAATGCCAATTGCATTGCTGCGCCATTGAATGGCTGATCGGATGATTTGCATTTGATGGCTGAATATCGCGCTGTTGCACTTTGCGCAATTGTGTTAAACGTGCTGAGCCAATGGTGCAGTTCTGTGTCATGCGTAGTACCCCTCACTGAGCACGCCCGGCTTGCTGACGCAGGCGTCTGCTGTGCTGATGATGTGCTGTGCGCGGTAGGCAATGCAGGGCATGGCCACCATTGTGCCAGTGGCGCTATAGCGATGGTCACTACATGGCGCTGTGGCACTGGGCCTTCATAGGCGCAATGGCCCAACTGCCTGATAGTCCGCTGTGGTGCTGGCACACAGGCAGCCAATCACGCTACACACATTTTCATCCAATGGCGCTGTGCGTGGCCTTGCGCCAGAGACCCCTGACCCTGTGCCCGACCTTTGCCCCCTTGGCGCCATGCATCAGGCATAGGTGCACCTCTGCTCAGCTGTTCAGTAACAGCGATGAGAATGGCAACACTGTGCAGGCAGCATCTGCTGCACGTGGGGAACAGCGCTGCAGAGCGCCACGGCACCCTACTATAGCTATTGCAATGGCGCATAGAAGAGTTGCTCCTTGGACGGCCATTGAGCTGGCAAATCTGGTGGCCATAGTCGAGCCACACCATGGGCCTCTCTTTGGGGAGGCCCCCCCTGGATAGGGCAAGGACCCAGGTGTGGCAGGACGTGACCACTACCCTGGAGGAGGCAACAGGCAGGGGGTGCTCAGCCAAGCAGTGCAGACACTGCTATGGTGACCCGCGCAGGAGGGAGCCAGAGCTACTGACCCGACTGCGGTCACATGCCAGGAGGGGCACGGTCCCACGTCCAGGTAGGGGTTCTGTCAACACACTTTTATCGTCCATATGAGTCACAGTGTTGTATGTGTCCAGCACATAGGGGAAGGACCTTATGGGGTTGGCAGTGGCCCTGTTCCAGGGTGTGGGGTGGGTGGGTCTGGCTGGGTGGGGCACACTCCTTGGGGCAGGGGGACTTTGCTTCGGGAATGTACTGATGTTCTTCTCTCCTTTTTTGTCCCCACAGGCCCGGAAGAACTACGCAGAGTGCGGGCAGAGCAGCAGAGGGGAGTGGAAACCGCAGCCAGGCGGGCCGAGGACCAGCAACACCCACCTGACCGGCCCGATGTGGGCGAGTGCCAGACATCCATGATTAGTACTGCATGCTGTGTGACAAGGTGGGCAGCGGGGCATGGCCACCTTTCACTGACATCACTGCCATGCACCCCACTTGTTACAGTCAACATTGTCCAGTGGCAATGCATGTCTGGGTGTGCGTCACTGGTGGTCCATGAGTGCACCAGGTGCATGGCTGTGCCACTGCCTTTGCACCACATAGCCATGTCACTAGACGGCCACGGTGGTGCTGTACGGCGGGTGGGTGTGTGCAGCGGTCCGCGCATGGCTGTATGCGCCTGGGTGGGCAGGTCCTGTGGGCGTGATCACTGCGGATGGTCACACACCATCACAGTGGTATGTCCCATGGCCGTATGCCATGCACAGTGGGCGGCTGTATGGGGTTGTGCATTCACATCTGTTGACTGTGCTCACTTGTCCTGGGTCTTGCGAGACATCTGAGGGAATCAGGGACACCATCGCGGAGCTCCTGAATCTGGCCAGAGGCGGTGGCAATACTGAGGAGGCTGGACGAGTCGGGGTTCTCTGCGACATAGAGCCAGAGGAATCAGAGCCAGGAACAGCGGAGCCTTTAATAGTCCCTTGGTCCTGACCTACCCCCTGGACCCACCCTCACACCCCTCCTATCCCATCCCATTTGTCCACCCTTCCCCTGCCCACCCCACCTTTTTGTGTCCCCACCACAAACCTGTAAATAGTTTTATTCTTGTACATAGTTGAGTTTTCTATTTTACAATACATTTGACTTTATATGAATACCGTGGTGGTCTCTGATTTGCAGCGGGCTATAGGTGCTCAACTGCAGTGGTGTGCATGGCATCAGGGGTGGTGCAGTCATGGTATATGTGTGTCCATGTGGAGGTGTCTATGGTGTGGGGGTAGATATCAGTCAGTGTCTGTGTTGTGTGTTGTTCCCTGTGCACTGGATGACTGTGTGCAGTGGTCCATGGCACGTGCTCTGTGTCCATGGTGCACCCATTGGCCCGTCCATGGCCTGTGCAGCCGACACACATGCCTGTCTGTGACCTGCATGGTCCGCTGGCATGTCAGTGGTGGCATTCCCTGCAGGGCGGACACTGTACCCGTCACTTTGCTGGGTTGCCCATGTCACTGGTGTGGTGCATGCCTGGCTCAGGTGGCACTGTGGGCGACACGGTCATTGTCCCACCTCCATGCTGTGGCTTGTGTGTGTGTTGCAGGGGATGTGCCCCACTGTCTGTGGCTTGTGCTCCGGGTGACTACTGGTGGTGTATGGGTCCATGGTGCCTGTGCAGGGTGGTTGACACTCCAGTGCCATGGTGGATCATGATTGTGTGTACACGGCTTACAGGCCTGCCCACAATGGGGGCTTGCTGCTCCCCACCACTGCGCCCCTGTGTTGTTGTGCCCTTGGTATGGGTGGGTGTCTGTCCAGACCCTGTGGGCATCCGGTGTGGTGCATGCTTCCACGCACCACTGTGGGTGTCTGTGCTGGCTGTTGTGGCCAGTGGTGGGCGGGTGTGTCACTGGAATACTGTGCAGGCGCTGTACCACTGGTGGTGGTGTCAAGGACACGACCGTCCCATATGGGGTAACTCTTGTGCCAACGCATGGTTGGTCTCTCAGCAGTACCTCGGGGGACTGTGCGTGGTGGCACTGTGTCTGCCGTTGTTGCATTGCCGTGTGCTGCAACCTGCTGATGGGTGCTGGTGGTGGGGCTGGCTTGCATGGTTCTGTGGTGCACAGGGTTGCATTGACACTGTGGGGGGTGGTGGCATGCATGGGGTTTCCTGCTGTAGTGGTCACTGCTCATGGGGGGGGTGTCTGGGGGTCACGGTGCAGGGTGTGCTGTGCACTGGGGGATGGTGTGGCACAGGGTGGTCTGCCCTCCTTGTGTGCCAGTCACAGCTTGCCGGTAGATATGATGGGTCACCATGGCCAGGCTGTGGGTTGGTTGCTTGTCTCCATGGACCAGTGGTTATTCCAGCCCTCCCCTGGTTGTGATGTGCTTGGGGTGTGGGGGACAATATCTGTTCTGCTGTGTGTTCCTGTGCCCATCTGTGGCATGGGTGGTGGGCCCCTACCTCCCTGATTGTGCAGTTCCATTGCTCTGCAGCTGGGGAGCTCCCTGCTTGAGCTATGGCGCCTCTGGACTGCTCAGCTGAACATCCCTTGTTGCGCTATGGCGCATCAGATCTGCTCAGCTTCCCCTCCCTAGTTGCGCTATGGCGCAGGTGGTGCGATATTCAGTCGTTGGCTGTAGGCGCAATTTGGCCTGCTCCTTTTTTGAATATCGCGTCTCTTGCGCATGGGCGCAATAGACTTGCGCTTGCTCCTGCTATTGTGCACTTTTTGGGCGCAGTTTGAATATCTGGGCCATGGTGTGTAACGACTTCTCCAGTGTGGAGAGAATTTGGCTGGAAAATTAGAACAAGAACATGGTCCCAGCACAGGCTGTACATGGGCCTGGGGGTGGGCCTAGCACGTGTTGGCAGGGATATGGGGAAGCCAAGGCCTCACAGGCCCATATTTTTTGGTTGTCCAGAGATATGAGAGTATTGGAGTCAGGTAGGTGGACATATACCTAAGGTGTTTATGACACCTACACCACCTGATCCGGAACACCTAGTATTAGGAATACACTCTGTGGGCATGAAAGGGAAGGATGAAAGACAACTTTGGGGCATCTTTGTTGATGCTGCCCTTAAAGTGGTAAAAGGAGATGGCTGAGACTGGAATCACCGACAGTAGGAGAGTGGAGAGAGATAGTGGAGGAAATTCAGAGAATGGAGAGAATCACAATGGGGCTCAGAAGACAAACACCTAAATTCCAAAACCAGTGAACAAGATGGCTGCTATATGAAGCTCAAATAGAAACAACTTGATCAGATAGGTGGAAGGATATACGGGACAGGAAAAGGGGAGCAATAAGACCTAAAATAATAATAATAAAAAAAAAAATTAAAAAAAAGGGGAACTATCGAATTGGAGAAGAAGGCAGTTAGTACATTAAGAAGCTATATGAACAGACGACTTTTTAGAGGTGACCAATATTTATTATATGTTGAAGTAAAGCTTTGCTAGCTTTTTGTCATTACCATTGGGTATAAAGTAATCGACAAGAGAAAATATGTTGTATAAGTGAAACAAACATCTGTGTAACATAAATACTTTGATAAATGTATCAAATGGAACAAATTATGGATGTATAAAATGAACAGGATTGAATGCTGTGAAATATAATCCTATGCTCATGTAGAAAAGAATATTTTCTCTGACGTAAATAAAAGATAAGTATAAAAAAAAAAAAAGGTGAAGATAAGGATATGTACATGGAGAAGTCCAAGGAAGTTACCAGACTGGTCAGGGCGGCCAAAGTGTCCAGGGAGCTGAGACTGGCGCAGGGAATCAAAAGTAAAGAAAAAGACTTCTTCCGCTACATCGGAGAGAGACAGAAGGAGCAAGGATCAGCTGGTGAGGATTAAGAAGGACGTGGTGGAGAAAGGGCAGAGCAGCTAGAGGCACTGAACGAATACTTCTGCTCTGTATTCACATAGGAGAAGGGGGGCAGATACCCTAGGCGAGGGTGGGGTGGGGGGAGGAGGAGAAGACAGATGTAGGGATTACAGAGAACAGGGTACTAGATGAGTTGTTACAGACAGCAGGGTACTAGATGAATTGAGGGCATTAAGGGTGGACAAAGCACCTGGACCTGATGGCATTCACCCTAGGGGTACTAAGGGAGTTGGCAGAGGTCCTGGTGGGGCCACTGGCTGACCTGTTCAATACCTCTCTGGACACAGGATGTGTACCACAGGATTGCATAATGGCCCATGTGGTGCCCATCCACAAAAATGGCCCAAAGGATGAACCAGGAAACTATAGGCCAGTGAGCCTCACATTGATCGTGGGAAAGCTCATGGCAACCATCCTAAAAGAGAGGCTAGTGAGCTTCTTGGAGGAAAACGGTCTCCAGGATGGTCAACAGCACGGGTTTGTAGCGGGCAGATCCTGCCAGACAAACCTTGTAGAGTACTATAACTGGGTGACATGGGAACTGGACAAAGGCCTTGCAGTGGATGTCCTGTATTTAGACTTCAGCAAGGTCTCTGAAGCCGGCCTGGTGGCGCTGAGGGTTGAGGTGCTTGAAGCCGCACCACGCTGCATGCCGGCGAGCCGAGTTCAGAAATGGACTTGGGTGTTGGGGGCTGCCAGGGGAGAGGGACGACTGAGCGTTCCACGACAGATCTTCTCCCTCTGGGGTGGGTTAGGGGTTTATGTCGCTCAGCAGCGGCAACCGGCAGAAGTCAGGGGCACTGCAGGTGACGGCGCAGAGCTGAGGGTTGGAGCGCGGCAGGCGTCGGCACGTTGTGCACTGACACCATTGCACATCTGGCTCCAAGGGGAGGAAATCTAGGCGGAAAATTGTGGGGCGGTCGTGGCGGCTGATGACCGTCTGATGTGCCCTTGGACCTGACAGGTGCCACCCCAGGTATCAGGATCCAGGTCCCCTTTGGTGGGGGACTCTGCGTGCTGGCCTGCGTGGAGGACAGCAAGCTGCTGGCCAGACCGAGTCCGGGTGCTGGATGACCTGTCAGCCTGCTCAGCAGTGGTAAGGAGATAAAGAATGTCATGATAAAAAAAAAAAAAAAGCAAGACCTTTGATTCAGTGCTGCGTGGGAGGTTGGGGGGACAGACTGGAATATGTGGGGGAGGGACCACAAATGGTGAAATGGATCACAAACTAACTAAAGGGAAGGCAGCAAAGGATGGTGGGGGGGGGGAACCTCTCATCATCAAGAGCGGTGATGAGCGTGGTACTACTGGGATTTTTAATGCAGATATCTCACATGGGATCTGGACCAGGATCAGTCTGTTCGGACTCGGGTCGTTGGAAGGCCGGCCGGGGGGAAAAGGATAGAGCATTCTAAGGACTGCTCTCCTTCTCTGGAAGGAGGGATGGGGGTACGTTCGGTGCTTGATGGACCCTTGGCGGAGGCCGGGGGTACCGCAGCAGCTGACATTCAAACGTTAAGGGAGGCGCGGTGGACGCTGGATGTCAATGCACATCCCCGCCTCCAGAAAACATCCCAAAAAATCCTGATCCCGACGGATGACGCTGCATCTACACCTGGCCTCCACAGCTCTCTGCCACTCCTCCACACCGATTAAATTACGGTTCCATGGGCCGCTACGAGCCCTGAACCCCGCCCTGAGGGGGAAGCCAGGGAGGCAGTGCCAGTTTGCTGGCACCTTACCCCATCACAGATGGAGTAGACAGTGGTGCTGTGGCCCCACCCTCAGGGGAAAGCCAGGGAGTATCGGTGGTGGTAGGGCGGTGGCAATAGGAGGGTGAGGTAGGCGTAGGATGAAGCAGAAGGAAGTCGGGAGTAGGGGCAAAAAGTGTACTAAATAAAAAAAAGGATCAGTCTGTTCCCAGATGATACCAAGATGGGAGCTTTGGTTGATGATGTGGAGGGGTGGAAGGGGTTGCAGAAGGACATGACTAAGCTGCAGGAGTGGGCGGAAACTTGGCAGTTGGGGTTCAGTGCCAAGAAGTGCAAGGTTCTGCACTTCGGAGCCAGGATCAGGAGGGATTATCACATAAATGGGGTACAGTTGGGGAGCTCCACAGAGGAGAAGGACCTAGGAGTGATCATTATGGGGAGCATGAACAACACTGCGCAGTGCAGGAAGGCGGCAGCAAAAGCCAACAAAATGCTGGGGTGTATTACAAGAGGGATCTCCTCCAGAAGGAGGGAGGTTATCCTGCCCCTGTATAGGTCATTGGTCAGGCCCCACCTGGAGTACTGCGTGCAGTGCTGGTACCCATTTCTGAAGAAGGACATCAAATTGTTGGAGGGGGTGCAGCGAAGATGATCCAGGGATTAGACAGCAAGCCCTATGAGGGCAGGCTGGGAGAGCTGAATATGTATTCACTGGAGAAGAGGAGGGATGGGGGAATATGATCGAGACCTTTAAGTATCTGAAGGGGATAAACAAGGCCAACACAGAAGGGATTTTCCAGATGAGAAGGGGAAGGGACATGAGAAGGCATGGACTGAAACTGGAGGGGGGAAGATGAGGAGACATTTTTTCACTGAAAGAGTGGTGGACAAATGGAACACCTTACCAGAAAACATAGTGTCCTGTAAGACGGTAGGCAGTTTCAAGAGGGGTTTGGACAGGTTAAGGGATACTGGGAAGAAGGGGCAGCTGAGAGATGAGGTGCTAGCTGCACACTTGAAAGACCGGGAGGCCTGCTTCTACTGGCAATTTCGTATGTTCGTAATAATCTGCACGTTTTCAGGTATGTAAATTTTGTTTTGTAATATCTCTTTCAAATGCATGGTATTATGCTATTCATGGTACAACACCTCTTAGTATTTTTAACAGTTGGTGTCTTATTTTTACTCTCTGTAAAGTACTAGAAATTTAGGAAATGCTTGTGTTGAACATTCATTATCTGATGTTTTCATTATCTGATGATGTCTCATCAGATTCATTATCTGATGAGTGGCAACATAGAAGATTGATTAATAAGCTGGGTTGGCTCGGGGTGGGTCAAAGGTTGGTCAACTGGGTGGCAAACTGGTTGGCGGGCAGAAAACAGAGAGTGGTAAATGGTATAGTCACAAGAGATGCAAGTAACAAGTGGAGCACCTCAAGGATCAGTCCTGGGGCCAGTCCTCTTCAATATCTTCATCAGTGACATTGCAGATGGACTGCACACCATGCAGTTTAATGAATGGTTGCAAAACTGGTGCAGAGCACAGGGCTTTGGCTTCATTGGGGACTGGGGGTCCACCTGGAGAGATGAAGGTCTATACTGGCATGATGGTCTGCATCTGTCCAGGAAGGGAAACACGCTCCTAGGTGACAGGTTTAAAGGCTTCCTTGGCAAGCTTTTTAAACTAGCCAAGGGGAGGTGCTGATAGGAAACAGGAAAGTTCAAGCCTCCCCCCCACAAAACATGGCAGGTAGTAGGGTAAACACTGAGGTACAGAGCTTGACAGAGGGCAGGACAGGGGTAAATGGAAAGATGGACAAGGGCAATAAGAGCTGGGATGGGGTAAAAAAGGATAAAGCCAACATTAAATGGAGGGCAATGAGTACCAATGCCCGTAGTCTGGGAAACAAGCTTCCAGAGCTAGTAGCTCTGATGGAAGAGGAGCACTTGTATATTGTGGCAGTCACAGAAACATGGTACACGGAGAACCATGACTGGGATGTCAACATACCAGGGTACACAATCTACAGAAAGGACAGGGAGGGTAAAAGAGGAGGTGGAGTAGCTCTCTACATAAGGGAAGGGATCAAAGCTACAGAACTAAAAGGTAAAGGAGGAGGACAAGAGGAACTCTGGGTCACCTTGGAGACAGGGAATGGCATCACAATCCGCACAGGGGTTGTATACAGACCCCCGTCTAAAGGGGAGGAAATGGACAAGAAAATGATAGAGGGCATTCTCCAAATGTCTGAAAAAGAAGAGATACTGTTGATGGGGGACCTGAATATGCCAGATGTTAACTGGGCGACATGGACTGCAGCCACATCCAAGAGCAGGGTCATTCTCGATGCCCTACAGGGAGCATACCTTAGACAGCTAGTGGTGGAACCCACTCAGGAGGGAGAAATATTAGACCTGGTACTCTCAAATGGAGAGAGGATCACAAACTTAGAAGTCAGTAAACATCTGGGAACATGCGACCACTGCATAGTGTGCTTCACAATAAACACAACCATAGAGACAAGCCATACAAAGACAAGGATACTGGACTTTAGAAGGGCTGAGTTTGGCATAATGGGTGAATACCTGAGGAATGCATTAGCAAATGGCCAGAAAGGAGGGGTGGAAGAACAATGGAGAAAAATCAAAACTGCCATCATGGAGGCAACAAGCCTTTGTGTGAAACAAATAAAGAAAACAAAGCGGAATAAAAAACCACTGTGGCTCTCAAAAGAGGTTTCTGGGAAGGTTAAGGAGAAAAAGGCTGCATTCAAAAAGTATAAGGAATCACAGATGGAGCACGACAGGGAACTGTATCAATTAAAGCAGAAAGAAGTGGGGAAGGCAGTCAGAAAAGCAAAGGCCCAAACTGAGGAAAAGATAGCCAACTCAGTTAAGAAGGGGGATAAAACCTTTTACAGGTACATTAGGGAGCATAGACAGGTTAAGGGAGGGATAGTGAAGATTAATAAAGGAGAGAGGAGGTGGGCACAGGGAGACAGTGAAAAGGCAGAGATACTGAATGAATACTTTTGCTCAGTATTCACAAAAGAGGAAGAGGAGGAGTTACCTAAACCAAACAGTAGAAACACTCTGGATAGTGGGGTTGACACCAGTCCATTAACAGAAGAAAGAATACTGAAAGAACTCCTAAAACTCAAGGTGGACAAAGCAATAGGGCCTGACGGGATTCACCCTAGAATCCTAAAAGAGCTAAGAGAGGACCTAGTGACACCACTAACCACACTTGTTAACAAATCATGGGAAGATGGGGTGGTACCTGACGACTGGAGGAGGGCAGATGTGAGTCCCCTTCACAAAAGTGGGAGCAAGGCAGAAGCAGGAAACTACAGACCTGTTAGTTTAACCTCAGTGGTGGGGAAAATGATGGAATCACTTCTGAAAGAAAGAATTGTTGAGTACCTAGAGGCCAGCGGGGCACAGGACCCAAAGCAGCATGGATTCACAGCAGGAAGGTCATGTCAGACGAATCTAATCGATTTCTTTGACTGGATGACCAAAGTAATAGACCAGGGAGGGGCTGTGGATATGGCCTACCTAGACTTTAGCAAGGCATTTGACACAGTCCCGCACAAAGATTAATAATCAGTTAGCCAGCCTGGGAGTGGGTCCCAGGGTGATAGCCTGGGTAGCAAACTGGCTGCACAACAGGACACAGAAGGTAATAGTGAATGGAATACATTCTGAAGAAAGGGGGGTTACTAGTGGAGTACCTCAGGGCTCAGTACTGGGTCCAGTCCTATTAACGTCTTTATAGGTGACATTGCAGAGGGTCTGGAAGGAAAGGTATGCCTCTTTGCGGATTACACAAAGATCTGTAACAGAGTTGATACACAAGGGCGGGTAGAAAGGATGAGAAGGGACTTGGCAAGGTTGGAGGAATGGTCAGACATATGGCAACTTAGATTCAATGCAAAGAAGTGCAAAGTAATGCACCTGGGAAATAAAAATCCAGGAGAAGAGTACACAATAGCAGGGGAGGTACTAACGACAACAATAATGGAAAGGGATCTGGGTGTAGTCATATCAGATGACCTAAAGGTGGGTAAGCAATGTGAGAAGTCAGTAAGGAGAGCCAGGGGGATACTGGGATGCATAGGGAGGGGCATCACAAGTAGAAAAAGGGAAGTGGTTATCCCTCTATACAGACAGTTGGTGAGACCCCATCTGGAGTACTGCGTGCAGTTTTGGAGACCTCATCTATGCAAGGACATAGACAGGATGGAAGCAGTCCAGAGAAGGGCAACTAAAATGGTGCAGGGTCTACATCAGAAACCATATTTAGAGAGACTGAGAGAGCTTAATATGTATACCCTCGATGAAAGGAGGGACAGGGAGGACATGATAGAAACTTTTAAGTACCTCAAAGGAATCAACAAAGTCCAGGAGGGTAGCATCTTTTGGAAAAAGAGATGTGTAAGAACAAGGGGGCACAATTTAAAGTTAGAGGGGGGACAGCTCAGGGGTAATGTGAGGAAATTCTTTTTCACGGAGAGAGTGGTGGACGCATGGAACCGCCTTCCTGGAGAGGTTGTGGGGTCTAAAACAGTGGGGGAATTCAAACATGCATGGGACAGACATAAGGCAATTATAGTGGGGGGTTGCAGGAAGTAGGCTGTTGGTTAATTAGAATCTGCAGCTTATCCAATAGGTAGGGAAATGGGCAGACTGGGTGGGCCAAGTGGTCCTTATCTGTCGTCAAAGTCTATGTTTCTATGACTGGAGGGTAAGGTTGGCCTGTTTGCAGATGACACCAAGATCTGCAACAGAGTAGATAATCCAGATGGGATGGGCAGAATGAGAAGAAAGCTGGATAAACTGCAAAACGGTCAAAAGAGTGGCAACTGGGGTTTAACGCAAAGAAGTGCAAGATGATGCACATACGGAAGGGAAACCCTGAAGCTACCTATAGGCTGGGAGGGGAGTTGTTGGCAATCACAAGGAAAGAAGAAGACTTGGGCATCATCATCACAGATGACCTGAACTCATCCAAGCAGACCACTAAAGCAGTAGGTAAGGCTAGAGGGATGTTGGGGTGTATTAGTAGGGGTATCGCAAGTCGTAACAGTGAGGTAAAAATCCCTCTTTACAAGACACTGGTTAGGCCCCATCCCGAGTACTGCCTGCAGTACTGGAGGCCGCACCTGCACAAGGACAAAATGGAGGCAGTCCAGAGAAGGGGCAACCAAAATGGTGCACGGACTGCATCAGAAAACATATGAGGACAGATTAAATGGAGTTCAATATGTATACCCTAGAAGCATAGATACCGAACGGATAAACTGCAGATCCTAGTTAACCAACAGCCTACTTCCTCCTACCCCCCACTAGAATTGCCTTATGTCTGTCCCATGCATTCTTGAATTCCCCCACTGTTTTTGACTCTATGACCTCCTCAGAAAGGCTGTTCCAAGCATCTACAACCCTCTCTGTGAAGAAATACTTCCTCACATTACCTCTGAGCCATCCCCCCATTACCTTCAAATTGTGCCCCATGTTCTTGCACATCTCTTTTTTTGAAAGATGCTACCCTCTTGGACTTTGTTGATTCCTTTGAGGTATTTGAAAGTTTCTATCATGTCCCCCCCTCCCTCCTGGCTATACATCTTCAGTTCCTTTAGTCTTTCTTCATATGTCTTCTGATGCAGACCCTGCATCATTTTGGTTGTCCTCCTCTGGACAGGTCTCCACCCTGTCTATGTCTTTGCAGAGATGGGGTCTCCAGAACTGTGCACAGTACTCCAGATGTGGTCTTACCAACTGTCTGTACAGAGGGCCAACAACATCCTGTTTTCTACTGGTGATGCCGCTCCATATGCATCCCAGTATCCCCCAGCCCTCCTTACTGCCTTCTCACATTGCTGGCCCACCTTTAGGTCATCTGATATGACTACCCCCAGGTCCCTTTCCATTTTTGTTGTTGTCAGTATCTCACCCCCCATTGTGTACTCTTGCCCTGAGTTTTTGTTTCTCAGTGCATTACTTTGCATTGAATCTAAGCTGCCATACATTTGACCATTCCTCCAACCTTGCCAAGTCCCTTTTCATCCTTTCTACCCTATCTTGCGTATCAACCCTGTTGCAGATCTTTGTGTCATCTGCTAAGAGACATACCTTCCCCTCCGGTCCCTCCGCAATGTCACTTATAAAGACATTAAAAAGAATTGGCCCCAGTACTGACCCCTGCGGTACCCCACTAGTAACCCTCCTTTCTTCACTGTGGACTCCATTTACTATTAATCGCTGTGTCCTGTAGTCCAGCCAGTGTTTTATCCAGGCTACCACCCTGGGACCCACTCCCAGGCTGGCTAATTTATTAATCTTTTGTGCGGGACTGTGTCAAATGCCTTGCTAAAGTCTAGGTAGGCCATGTCCACAGCCCCTCCTTGGTCTACTACTTTGGTCACCCAGTCAAAGAAATCAATTAGATTTGTCTGACATGACCTTCCTGCTGTGAATCCATGCTGCCTTGGGTCCTGTGCCCCATTGGCCTCTAGGTATTCAATAATTCTTTAATTCAGAAGTGATTCCATCATTTTCCCTACCACTGAGGTCAAACTGACAGGTCTGTAGTTTCCTGCCTTTGTCTTGCTCCCACTTTTGTGAAGGGGAATCACATCCGCCCTCCTCCAGTCCTCAGGTACCACACCATCCTCCCATGATTTATTAAAAAGGGTAGTCAGTGGTGTTACTACTTCTTTTAGAATTCTGGGGTGAATCCCATCAGGCCTCATTGCTTTATCCACCTTCAGTTTAAAGAGTTCTTTCAGAACCCTTTCTTCTCTGAAAGGACTAATATCAACCCCCCTATCCAGAATGCTTCTATTGACTGGATTAGGTCTCTCCCCGATTTTCCATTGTGAACACTGAGCAGAAATATTCGTTCAGTATCCCTGCTTTTTCACTGTCACCTCTGCCCAACCACCTTCCTCTTTATTCAGTCTCATTATCCCTGCCTTTGTCTTTCGTTGCTCCATAATGTACCTATAAAAGGTTTTATCCCCCTTCTTAACCGAGTTGGCTATCTTTTCCTCAGTTTGGGCCTTTGCTATTCTGACTGCCTTCCCCACTTACTTCTGCTTTAACTGGTACAGTTCTCTGTTCTGTTCCTTCTGTGTTTCCTTATACTTCCTGAATAGAGCAAAGGCAGGAGAGAGGTGATATGATCGAAACATTCAAACATCTTAAGAGCATTAACAAGGTGAAAGAGTCTAATGTGTTTCAATATAAGACAAAGAGCAGGACAAGAGGACACAACATGAGATTAGAGAGAGGCCGATTAAGGGGTAATGCGAGGAAGTTCTTTTTCACAGAAAGGGTGGTGGATGCATGGAAAGGTATACCTCAGGAAGTGGTGGATATGAATACAGTGCAGGGCTTCAGACAGGCATGGGATAGGCATAAGGGAGCAATACAGAGGAGTATGGATAGATAGGGCAGTGACAGAGTGAAAACCTATGGCACATTCATAAGGTAGGAAAAATGGGCAGACTGGATGGGCCTTGTGGTCCTTATCTGCCGTCAACTTCTATGTTTTTTTATGGTCTCTAAAAGATGTATGTAACTGATGGTCTATTTGTTATAACAGCATTTTAATACAATTTAACCGACAAAATAAAAAATCTGCCGGCAAAGCTATGCATGATTCACTGTTGTTTATGCAGATAATGGTTTCCACTTGCACTTTTATTTGTTCCCCTGCACCCTTCTCCAGGATCGCATACAGAAAGGAAGCTTGGAGCTGTATTCACAAAAGCTTTACGCTAAGCAAGTAGCGGTGGTCCCGACTCCCCCATTCTCCACTATCGCCAGAGCTTGTACCTTTCCGATAACCAACAGCCTCTCTTGCCCATCACCCGCAAATCAAACTACTGAGGGCAACACACCTTTGTGAACGGCAACAAAAGAGGATTGTCTATGGGAGTCATATATTTCATTGCTGCACGCCCGTCCAGAAATGGCGATGCCTAATCAATCACCGACTGTCGCACTTCGGCCTCAAGCATCAGGGACAAGACTTAAAAAAAAGGAACACAGTTTAAAAATGGTCATGATGTCACTCTTTGTTTCAGTCTTATGGGTTGTCATCCTTCTCTTCTGCAGTGCAGTAACTGCAAAACCAGGGCCCAGTACTTCAAGCTGTCAATCGGCGTCAGAGACCACAATAATTGAGTGCCAATTCGACCAATCAGCTTAAAGCCGTAGCTCTCAATTATCGCGAGAAGTAGCGTCATCAGTGGTCCATTTGAAACAATTTTGGCGGCTTCGGCTAGACGGATTACTTTAAGAAGTTTATTAGTATTTGGTGAGTATATATATATTATTTGTTTTGTTCATTTATGCAGCTGAAATGCGAAATAGTTTTTAAAGAAGTGCATTTGGTTTTCCATTAATACTGACGCTGTGGCTGCATTCTACTGCGTTCGCGAGCAGCACCCACTGTCTTGGCTGCCGCTCGAAAACGGCGAGATGCTGTGTCCATTTCAATATACCACTGCGGAACAAATATATTCCAAGCGTAACAGAAACACACCGAAGTGAGCGATGCAGTGCAGTAATGTCAACAGTTGGCTTGGAGGATGAGGTACTAATCATACAACACAGTCAGGGTGATACAGTGTGTAAAGATGACAGGAACAGATTGCAAAAATGACACATAGGCGGAGTATTGGGGGTTACTGAAACACATGAGGAATTGGAACAGAGGGTCCAAAATAAGAAAGGATTCTTAGTAAAGGGAGGGACAAGTTGACAAGTCTCTACTGGGGGCTTGATGAAAACCGCAATTCCGGAACTGGATTAGACTTTATCAGTGAAAGCTAGTCGGACCAGGCGCAAGTTGTGGGGAACAGTACTGGACTGCTTGATCCCGTAGGACAAGGTCCAGCAGTTTTCACTATTTTGGTCCGAGCCATCCCGCTCGACCTCCACATGTGGAACATTGCACTTCAAAATGTGGAACCAACTGGCAAAATGTGGAACACTTAATCAAAACGCAAAGAGAAGCGTATAACAGCGTAAATTAAGCAATAATGCCCAACAGGGTGTGTGTGGTGCTGGGATAACGTCACGCCTCAGGTGATCGGGCACGAGGCCGCAGGCCGATAGCGTCCAGCAACAGAGGCGTGACGTTTTCCCAAAGGACACACACCCTGGAGGGCATTATTGCTATTATGCAGTGGCACGTTGTTGTTGTTGTATATAAAATAAAAAAAAAATAATTTTAAAGAATGTTTTTTAGTGTGGAAAAATATTTTAGTTTCTTAAAATCAAGAGCCAGACTGGCCCTTTTAACACTTTGGTCCTTTCCGAGTCCTGTGGTCCAGATTTCACCCATACCTTCACCCTAGATGAAATCAAAGCTGTGCCCATTTTAATATAGCACTGCAGGACGAAAGGATAGTGGGGCATTTAGAAGCTATCTGAGCCCAGGACGATAGGCAACACAGATTCACAGCGGGGAGGTCATGTCAAACAAATCTGGTTGATTTCTTCGACTGGGTGACAAAGGAAGTAAATCAGGGTGGGGCAGTGGACATTGCTTACCTTGATTTCAGCAAAGCCTTTGACACTGTCCCACATAGGAGACTGTTAAGCTGGGTAGGCTGGGCATGGGGGACAGGGTGGTAAACTGGGTTAGAAACTGGCTAACAGGAGGCAGAGGGTGGTGGTAAATGGGGTGCAGTCTGGGGAGGGGGGGTGACCAGTGGGGTGCCTCAGGGATCGGTCCTGGGGCCAGTCCTGTTCAATGCCTTCATTAGCAGCATTGCAGAAGGGCTGGAGGGAAAGCTCTGTCTGTTTACAGATGACACCAAGATGTGTAACAGAGTGGATTTCCCAGAGGGGGTGGAGAAAATGAGGAGGTACCTGGGGAAGCTTGAAAAATGTTCTGAGGACTGGCAACTGAAAAAAAACTGCAAAATTATGCACTTGGGACACTTAACATAGAAACACAGAAGTTGACGGCAGATAAGGACCGCAAGGCCCATCCAGTCTGCCCATTTCTTTTTCTACCTTATAAATGTGCCATCGGCCTTTGCTCTGTCAGTGGCCTATCTATTCATAGTCATTTGTATTGCTCCCTTATGCCTATTTGAAGCCCTGCACTGTATTCATAGCCACCACTTCTTGTGGTAAGCCATTCCATGCATCCACCACCCTTTATGTGAAAGAATTCCTCACATTCCCCTTAATCTGCCCCTCTAATCTCATGCTGTGTCCTCTTGTCCTGCTATTTTTCTTATATTTAAACATGTTAGACTCTTTCACCTTGTTAATGCCCTTAAGGTGTTTGAATGCCTCGATCATATCACCTCTCTCCCTCCTTTGCTCAAGGGTATACATATTGAGCTCTGTTAATCTGTCCTCATATGTCTTCTGATGCAGTCCCTGCACCATTTTGGTTGCCCTTCTCTGGACTGCCTCAATTTGGTTAATGTCCTTGTGAAGGTGTGGCCTCCAATACTGCACGCAGTACTCCAGATGGGGCCTAACCAGTGTCTTGTAAGAGGATTATTACCTCCCTCTTACGACTTGTGATACCCCTACTAATACACCCTAACACCCCTAGCCTTACCTACTGCTTTAGAGGTCTGCTTGGATGATTTCAGGTCATCAGTGATGATGATGCCCAAGTCTCTTTCTTCCTTTGTGACTGCTAGCAACTCCCTCCCATCCTATAGGTGGCTTCAGGGTTTCTCTTCCCTATATGCATGATTTTGCACTTCTTTGCATTAAATCCCAGTTGCCCTCTTCTGACCATTTTGCTAGTTTATCCAGATCTCTTCTCATTCTGCCACCCATCTGGATCATCTACTCTGTTGCAGATCTTGGTGTCATCTGCAAACAGACTAGCCTTACCCTCTAGTCCATCTGCAAGGTCACTAATGAAGATGTTGAAGAGGACTGGCCCCAGGACTGATCCGGAGGTACCCCACTTGTGACTTGCATCTCTTCTGACTGTATACCATTTACCACCACTCTCTGTTTTCTGCCCTCAACCAGTTTGCCACCCAGTTGACCATCTTCTGACCCACCGAGCCTACCCAGCTTATTTATCAATCTTCTATGTGGAACAGTGTCAAAGCTTTGCTGAAGTCAAGGTAGGCGACATCAACTGCTCCCATTGGTCCACCACTCTGGTTATCCAATCAGAAAATCTATGAGATTAGTTTGACAGGACCTTCCTTTTGTAAACCCATGCTGTCTTGGATCCTGTGCCCTATGGATTCCAGGTGTTGCACTATCCTTTCATTAGAGATTGCCTCCATAATCTTGCCCACTACTGAGGTAAGACTGACTGGTCTGTAGTTCCCGCCTCCTCCCTGCTACCACTCTTGTGAGTGGGATCACGTGAGCCCTTCTCCAGTCTTCTGGGACCTCTCCTGTGCTCAGAGACTCACTAAACAGTTCTGCTAATGGCTCTGCTAGTTCCACCTTTAGCTTCTTAAGTACCCTGGGATGTATGCCATCAGGTCCCATTGCCTTATCCACCCTGAGCTTAGCAAGCTCTTGTAGGACCCTTTCTTTTGTGAAGGGAGTAGTGCTCACCTCCCTCCCCCCCATGTCCATGATGCTGAACTGTGGGCCCTGCCCTACCTTCTCTTCAGTAAATACTGAGCAAAAGTATCTATTTAGGATAGATGCCTTTACAGGGCCCTCCTCACATGCTCCCTTTTCTCCATTAAGTTTAGCAATACCCCCTCTGGACTTTCTCCTTTCACTAATGTATCTATAGAAAGTCTTGTCACCTTCTTTTACTGTTCGTGCTAGTGTTTCCTCAGTTTGGGACCTTGCCTGCCTTACTGCCTTCCCTGCTTCCCTTAGGGCAGTTTGGTATTCCTCCCTATCTGCATCCCGCTGTGTTCCCTTATATTTCCTGAAGGCCAGCCTTTTGGCTCTGACCTTTTCTGCTACTGTATTTGAGAACCAAAGTGGTTTCCTTCTTCTTTTGCACTTCCTTTTCTGTCTAACACAATGGGATGTTGCTTCAAGTATTGCATCCTTAATGCTTGCCCACTTTGCCTGTACCCCCTCACCTGTGTTTCTTTTTGCCAGGGCTAGCTTAACTCTGTTGGCCATCTTATAAGTCAGCTCCTCTGAAGTCCCATATTTTTGCCTTGGAATGGGATGATTTAGATGTAGTAGCCAAATTGAACCATACCATGTGATGGTCACTGGCCCCCAGGTGACCTTCTACCTGGAGATCTGTGATCCTTTCCTTGTTAGTCAGTACTAGATCTAGGATAGCCCTGTCTCTTGTGGGTTGCTGTACCAGTTGTTTGAGGCCCTCCCCCTGCAGGGAATCCACTATGTGTCTAGTTCTGGCAGATGTTCCTGCTGGTATTGACCAATCTGTATTCGCATGTTGAAGCCTCCATTATCAGAACCTTCCTTTAGCTGTCATGTTTTGTATATCTTCAAAAGTAATGTGTCTATGTCCCCCCTGGTCTGGGGCCTGTAGACAACCCCAGTTCTTATGGCTGTCCCATTTCCTGTTCCAGGGTGACCCACAGTTCTTCTGGCTCCTTATGTGTATTCTGAATTTCTGTAGCTTTGATATTTTCATTGACATACAGGGCCTCTCCCCTCACCCTTTTTGCACCTCGGTCTCTTCTGAACAATACTTAGCCAGGTACTGAAGTCTCCCAAGTGTGGTTACTGGTAAACCACGTCTCACTAATTGCTACTATGTCCAGTTTAGCCTCTGACATTATTGCCTGCAGGTCTGGGATCTTATTTCCCAGGCTGTGAGCATTTGTGTACATGATTTTCCATTGGCCAGATTTGGTGTGTTAGTTGTTGGGTGAGGTTTGGCATTACCCTTGTGCGTCGTATGGGGAGACAAACCTTTTTTCTTACCTGGTGATGCAAATGAACTGCAAACATGCTGAATCCCTGTTTGACCACTAGCTGTGGGGAGGGGTGTTCTTCCCATTCGACGTATGGGGTGCTGCACCCCTCTCCCCATTTGCTAGTTTAAATATTCTGCAAAGACGTCAAACTTCTGCCCCAATGCACTGACTCCCTCCTTAGTCAGATGCAGTCCATCAAATTTAAAGAACTTTCGCTCCCAGAACTGTTGCCAGTTCCCTACAAATCTGTGTCCTTTTTCCTGGCACCAGCCCTTGAGCCACGTGTTTAGCTCCCCTATCTCCCCTTCTCTGACCTTCTGTCCATCTGCTCCCCTCTCCCAGACTGGCAGGATCTCAGAGAAGGAGATGCCATCTGAAATAGATGATAGTTTGTCACCCAGCCGGGTCAGGTGTTCTTAGTCTCCACAACTGACCCGGCTGGCGGAATCGATAGTCCCTATGTGTACTAGGACATCAATGTTTTCTCCTGCTTTGTGAACAATTTTAGCAATGCGGTCAGTGTCTCTCCATGCTGATGTACCTGGGAGACATCTGACCAGTACCCCTGGCTGGAGATGGGTATCAACTCCACAAATCATGGAGTCTCCTATGATCAGAGAAGTTTTTTGGATTTCCTTTTTGCTTTTTTTGTTTTGGTTCCTGATTTGGGTGAGTTTTGTTGTGCTAGTTCCTGTGCTGCAGTGTCCTGCTCTGCAGTGTCTTCTGCCTCTTTGTTTGATTTCAGAGATGGAGGCAGATACCTGTTTGTAGTGTTTATATGGTTTTTGAAGGTAATATGTTGGAGAGCAGAGAGTGATGAGGCACCCGATTTGCCTCTCCTAACCACCTGCCAACCTCCTGGACCAACTACCCTCTGCGGTCGAGGTTTTTTTGTTGGATGCTGGGGAAATGGCGGGTAGTTCTTATGATGTATTTCCTCTTGAATATGAAATTTGAGGCGTGCAGTCTCTGCCCATGCTGCCCCGGAGCTGAGCCCTAAGATCTCCAAAGGCCCAGCATGTAGGACAGTGTCCTAAATCCTGTAAGACTGTCCTTCTGAAAATTGTTTCACAGTACCTGCAGTTAATGATATCCATTCCAGATAAGTTGCTGGGTTTATAACCTAGTCAGAGTAATTAGAAGGAAAAAAAATGCAAGTAATGGTTTAACTGTGTTTTGTTTAATTTGTTATAACAAGTTAAATTACTAGTGCCCCTGTAAATGAGCTCACCTTGTGGAGGCCCCACTGATCCACCCCTTCCTGCTGTGCCACAGGAAATGTCACAACTGTGGTACCCTATAAAGGAAGTGTAGTGTGGGGTGGTTGGGGATGGGGGTGGGTGGCTGGGCCCTTCCCCTGCCGAAAAAGAAGAACCACGGACGAAAGAACAAGGAGGTAAGAGCAGAAACAATCAGTCAACAAGAAATGCAGTAACCCTGAAAGCTTATCCTAATGTTAGATAAAACTGTAAAACCTGTAAAGCACCACCTGTAATAATTTCAGAGAAGATATACCCTGTGAGAAACACTTTGCTACAGAGAAAAATAAAGCAGTAACAGAAGATATACCTTGCAAAAGACAATTTGAATCAGAAGATTACAGCAGTAATCTGTTAACACACACCTGTAGGCACACCTTGTAATAATGCAGAAGAAGGTATACCAGCAACAACAATATGAATCAGAGAAAAATAAAGCAATGAAATGTTAGCAACAAACAGCAGCAATCCCTGTGAGTAAAAAATAAAAACAACACCACACAGTAAATCTGTTTAGCCAAAATAAGTCTTAATCCTTTTCCCTTGCTCTGGTAAGTTTCTCTACTCTGCCTTTCAAGCAGTCTTAGAAGGAAAGAGCTCAGGTGAAGCTAGGTGCCTTGGCCAGCAAATCAAGTCTTAAACCTTGGGGTAAGCTACAGAATGGGGGGTTGCTGACTGTCACAAAAGAGGAAAGGGACCTGGGGATTATTATGTCAGACAATCTGAAAATGTCAAAGCAGAGTGCTAAGGCAGCTGGGAGGGCTAGTGGCATGCTGGGGTGCATAGGCAGGGGTATCACCAGCGGAAACAGTGAGGTAGTGATGCCATTATATAAAATCATGGTCAGGCCTCACATGGAGTACTGTGTGCGGTCTGGAGGCTGCACCTTCGTAAGGATATTAACAGGCTGGAGACGGTCCAGAGAAGGGTGACTAAGATGGTACAGGTCTTGCAACCAAGACTTATAAGGAGAGAATAAGGGACTTCAATATGTACTCACTGGAAGAGAGGAGGAAAAGAGGAGATGATAGAAACATTCAAGTACCTCGGGTATAAACAAGGTGCAGGGAAGAGACATTTTCCAATACAAGAGGAGCACAAGAACGAGGGAGCATAATGTGAAATTGGAAGGTGGGAGGTTAAGAGGGAATGTGAGGAAATTCTTCACAGAGAGGGTGGTGGACGCATGGAATGGTCTGCCTCAGGAGGTGGTGGGAGCAAGCACAGTGGATGGATTCAAGCATGCTTGGGACAGGCATAGGGGAACCATAGAGGTATAGCAGCAGGTGGGTTGGAAGAAGTAATCCAGTACAAAGGCTTACGGGCAGACTGGATGGGCCAGGTGGTTCTTATCTGCCGACCATTTCTATGTTTCCATGTAAAGCCGGCCTCCTCGTTTTCCAGGCTCAACTCCCTCCTATACACTTTCTGCCATTTTGCCACAAATTCCCCTATCAGAACTCACCACTGCACTCTCCTTTCTTCCCTCGGGATACCACCCCTATCCCATCGTCACTTCAGCCACTCCATCTCCTTCATATCCAAATTCTGGTTCGACCTGCTCCCCCATTACCTGGCAGAGAGGCTAACACCAGCTACCATTTCCCCATACTCACTGCACCTAAGGGATTCCTGTTCTTTCTCCCTCCCCAAACCTTCCTCGTCCACTGGCAAATTTGCCTTCACCTACAGACTCCCCTCTTTATGGAACTAACTTCCACCTCTCCTGAGAAACTCACCCTCTCACAACTGCTTCACATACCAAATCCGACAACTTCCACTCTCCTGCTTCTAGCCACTCAGGCATTGCCTCATGCCAAATGTTTTTGTGGACAGTAATCTAATCTTCCATGTAGCCACCTTGCCACTTTTCTCAGCTGGCATCCCCAAAAGAACCAGTGCCCAATACATGGCATGCAGTTTGCATTTGGCAGGATTACTAAAATGGTACCACCCCTAGCTTTGGAGTGTATGTCAGGCTCATTATCTAAAGGATTGGGGGTTCAATACTAAGAAATGAACCCTGGTATTTACAACCTGGTCCAGGGGAGAGGATGCTAGATGTATGCTAGACCTAACTGCTGAGGGGCCCCAATAACGTTCACATAGAAGCAACAAGCTGAATGTCCAAAGCAGTAACTGGGATTGTACAGTATGACTTTATTCACAGATGTTACTAAAGCACAAGTGGACCCCCAATGGGTGATCATGGCAAAACAGATGCACTCTTTTTCCAGAAACACATTTGCTAGGCAGTACAGTTTTCCACAGAAACATCTCTATTTTCCAAAGTGCTTGTGACATGTACCACATACTCAAGCCATTTCCAAAACGCATTCCAAAGTGTAAACTCGTGACCTGAGCCACATGTTTAAAATTCATCCTGAGCATTGGCTTTTACGCAGGGGACCTTGGCGCCCATCAATGAACCAGTTAGCCCTGCACTGACACTCTGGATGGCGTTCCTCCCACCCTTTGCCCAAAATACAGTGTCTGCCATTCCTTCAGAGGTGCACCAAAAGAAACCTTCAGTCCCCACTGAATTGCTAAAGACTCCGAACTTCGCTTCAGATTAGCACTCTGAGGTTAAAAGGGGTCCTGGCTGGTGTGATCTAGCCTTATCTTGGGCACACACACCCCAGACAACCTCCCAAAGAGAACTTGTCTCCAGTTCTGTACTTGGACCAGTTGCTCATTCCCCCCAGTCCTGGAAAGGAACAACAGAAGGGCACCTATTCCTTTTTGGTAGTTTGTCAGATTTCATTACAGTCCTTCTTCAAGGCAGCTGAAAACTTAAGGACCTTCAGGGAGTTGCCCCTTGGATCCACTAGACATTGCAGTCCCTTTCATTCCCCCTGGAGTGAAACTAAGAGTCCTGCTGGCAAACGGTTTCCACCACTTCACTGGCAAACTGAGGATTTTACCAAAACTAGGGTAGGAAGTGACCAGGGCTCCCTTCTCAGAGTCCCACTGGCAGACCTTCTGCCACTCTGACACTCTAACTCAGACTAACTGAACAGTCTAAACTTCCCCTGAGCAGCTGACTCAAAAATGGTTATGCTGCTGTGAGAGTTCTAAATGACATAATCATCCCTCTCTGCTAGCTGAGTAAACAATGATGTCATTATGTAGAAAGCCCCAGTGAGCTCCCTACCAGCTTCCTTTCCTACATGTCTAAGACTAATACTAATAGGATTCTAGTAACCACCGCGGTGTGCCAAGTGGTCCTTATCTGCCGTCAAAATCAGTGTTTCTATGACTGGGTGGTTACACTCGGAACTGTATGATATTATGTGTATACATCCATCTAAATGTACAATGCTTCGCTGTATAACTTATGCAACAATATATTTAGTAAATGTATCTTTTATGTATTGTTTGCTTTATATCCCTTTCCACCTTCCCTGGGTTGCACCTGGAACCGAGCCTCTGCTCAGTGTGCCATTCCTGGTTATCCAGTGATGAAATAAATAAAAGAAACGTGGCCAAACTAAGTAAAAACTGGACTGGCTGGAACAGTTGGACTGTGCAGGTTGCACGCTGGTTCAGCTTTTACAGTTTGGGGTCAGTTCGGTGGTCCGGATTATACCCTTACACCAGGTTGTGTGAATTTTGCTGATCTGGTCAGATGGTGTGGCTGGTGATCTCTGGAACCGGACCAGATTGGTTAAAGCTGTACTGGTCCTTCTAGCCAGACTGGCCTGACCAGCAACATTTTTGCAGCTTGCACCCAGTTGGGCTGTTTCAGCTTTTATTTTTGTGGCAGTCTGGTTTTCTTCCATATGCTATCCCTATATATTTTATTTAAAAAAAAAAAAAAAGTTGGCTTGGAAGAAAAGGGGGAAGAAGTGTTGTGGGTGATATAAACCTGCCGGATATCGATCATACCAGTGGCTACAAGCACCAGAAGTCGAACCTTGCTTGATACATTCCAGGAATGTGTTCTGATACAGCTAGCAATGTCAACTTTTTTTTTTTGTGTGTGATGCTTTCCCGTCTATTCACAGTGTAGGTCACTTGTGCTCCTGTAGAAACTACTGTGATGCCAGAATCTAAAAATGCCATTACAGCTGTTTAAATGCAGGGTTAGAAATGATTTTTTTTAGCCAGTAGCCAGCAGGGCTACTCACTGGGAAGATCCACTAGCTAACAGACTTTTCCACTGGCCCAGCTGGTATACATATTGAATTGTTACCTTCTCTAGTACAAGCTGGCAGGGCAGATGGAAAATCTTACTAGCCTGATACAAAATCTACTAGAATTTGGCTAGTGGGCTGGTGCCAATTTTTACCCTTTTAAATGTAACCGGTATCCTTTATATATGTAAAAAAATACATTACTTTGTCAGCTCTGTGGCGCTGAGTGATGGGTGTTCGCTTGGCACGCTTTGTGTCCCAATCCCGGACGTCAGGAGCGGAGTCTGGCAGGGAAGGAGTTTACATTGTCCATTGGACGCTTCCTTCTTGGGTGGCCTGGACTGCTGTTTGATGACTCCTAGTGGTGGCTAGTGACTGGTGTTTTTGGCGGTATTTGGCTTTGATGCACCGCTGAACGCCCCCAGGATGCTGTCGCGGCCAGACCATTTCGTGGGAAGGTGGGTGAGGGCTGGGGAGAAAACGTGAAGACTAGCCGATCGGCCGACTGGATGGTGGTGGCCAGTCCCCAATCGCCACAAAGCCTGAGAGTGTCCGTGTCAACCCCTGCCATGCCAGGATATGGTTGGAATGCCCTCGGGCGACTCTCCTTTCTCTGTTCCCCTCCACAGGGTAGGGGCCCTCCCGACAAAGTGATATGTTGGTTACCCGGGTTGTGGCAATAACTGGGCGCAGATGGTGAAGGGATATGGCGGCAGGGTGGGGGCCTAGGCAGTCCGAAGGAGTGGCTGGCCGAGAGCTTGGGAGGAGGAGGAAAAAAAAAATACATTACTGTCCGTCCAGCCTGAATGTCCACGAGATGATATGGCGCTGGAGCCATGGGAGCTGCAGTTTACACTTGTTCAGAAAGTGTGGGTCACACTGAGGGGGTTCCATGATAAGGTTGAGAGGGTGATTAGTGACGTCAGTTAGGGTGTAAGTCCAGATACTTGACATTGTGTGCCCAGCTCTGCAGTTTAGTGTGCAGAAAGACTTTACCAAGAAGAAAAATCTTTTTTTTTTTTTTTCAGTCTGCCTGTCACAAAGCAGTCTTTTTTTATTTATACACATTAGTACATATTCAATCGGTTTTAATATGGTACAGTTAGAAATAACCATGTTTAGAAACTGCACCTCATAACTACTTCCTAATCAGTTTTGTTTTTGATTAGTAAATCCGCCAATCAACATTTCGAAACAAATTTATGCCTTGCTGTAGTAAGGTAAATTGGATACTGGGATGTATTGGGAGAGGTATCGTCAGCAGAAGAAAAGAGGTGATACTACCTCTTTATAGATCTTTGGTGAGGCCACACCTGGAGTACTGTGCCCAGTTGTGGAGTCCTTACCTCAGGAAAGATAAGGACATGCTGGTGAGGCTGGAGACGGTGCAGCGAAGGGTGACAAAGACGATTTCGGGCCAACAGGGCAGGTCTTACAAGGATCGCCTCAAGGCACTGAACATGTACTTGCTGGGGACCAGACTGGAGAGGGCAGGTATAATAGAGACCTTCAAGTTCCTCAAAGAAATAAACAAGGTGAACTACAGAAATTATTTAGCGTGAGTTGCAGTTCGAGGGCATGAGTGGAAACTGACAGGAGTGAGGTTCAAGAGGGATATGAGAAAGTATTATTTTTACAGAAAGGGTGGTGGAACCATCTACCAGCTGAGGTTGGGGATACCAAAACCATTAATGGTTTCAAGCACAGTCTGCTCAGAGTGGTTGGAAATGAGGTGTTGAGGCCACAGTGCATATATTATTCTGTCTTGGTCCATCTTCCTGTGTCTTCAGCTTGACACTCAGAAGCTGCCTGCTGCTTCATCCATGGAGCCCATGAACCAGGCATCCGTACAGGTGGCTGCTGAGCACCCCCCCCCCATTTGGTTGTATTTGGATCTTGGGCCTCTTCGTCAGGTCTGTTGCGCAAGGTGATCGCGGCAGTACCATTCTGTGGGGAATATTGCCTCTCCCTTCTCAAGGCATGTTTCTTTGTTTCCAGTGGTTGGTTTTGAAGCACGTTTGGGCATCCAGCTGTTGGGTTGAACCTGAGATTGTGACCTCGGCCGGTTTAAGTCTACTACTTGTGGCCGAGGACAAAGACACTTTCTATTTTTTCACTGAACCCATTTCATCATATGCTCATAGTCTCTAGAACCATCAGATAGCATTCTACTGTTATATAGTTGGTTGTAGTTTTATTGTAATAAAGCTTAAAAGGAGAGTGACATCTCTTTTGCTGCAATTTGAAATGAAGCAATAACTGTTTGTCAGTGAATTAGAGTGCTGCATTCCGCTACTGATTATGGGCTCCAGTTAGACAGCGAAGTAGCTGTAGTATTTTATGACTAAATCTGGAGTTATCTGAGTGCTGAAGAAAGCATGGGACAATAAGACTGCAACAGGTTATTACAGTTCAGTATATGTGTGTATGTATATATAATTGTTTTTTTTTGTTTTTTTTTAATGTGGTATTTCTCTGTGGTGCTGGCCAGCACTCCTAATCCCTATCCACTGTCCCTCAGGGCCGTCCCCTGAGGATCAGACCCCCTCCCATGAGTCTACATGACTTACCCTTCGTGGCAGGGTGGTGGGGAGCAACTCGACCCACCCAACATGAATCCGACCAGATAGACGCCATCCTGGGGGCAGCACCTGCAGGGACAGGGAACCTGGTGAAATATAATATGGTTGGGGACTAGATAGGAAGGTAAGCTATGCTTTTTACAGAAAGCTTTATTATTTTCTTATTGGCATTAAGAATTGCAGGATTCCATTAAAATGTAGTAATTTTATAACCAGAGAGGGTGAAATACAACTGAAGTTGCTTGATTTCTGTGCTAGACACATAGGATTTGGAAGGATATTTGTGCAGTATTTTAGAAGTGTCCTGCTGGCTGAGCAGTGAGTTCGTTTTTATCCCTGGACTCAGTAGAGTGGTTTGTGTAGGAGCAGTGGTCTAGTAAATTGTGGTGTTGGTTGACTTATTATAAAGGGCAGTACTCACCAGGGTGGTGGAGCAGTGGTGTATTTGATTGTTTCCAACAGTCACCAGTGGTTGTGGCCTAGTACCCACCCACCCTTCCCCTCACCCCTCCCACCCCAGGCGTGGCATTTCCTTTATAGCCAAGGTTCTGACATCACTTCCTCAACAGGTCTTGGGGCAGAACTGTCATATTCTTAATTACCCAGCACAGTGCATAAAGGGTAAGTATACACACACACAATTTTTTTTTTTGTATATTACTCATTGTATATTATAAAGAAGAGGGACATGTGGGGAGTGGTGCAATGCACTGGCTGTGGGGCAGCAATTTTCCGGGAGACATTCTGGAACCTGCGTTGCTGCCCTATTTGCAGGCAACTGTCAGCTCTGAGGGAGGAGGTTGCTCACCTCCAGGCTGAACTGGCAAGGACTAAGGAGGCCTCCCCCACCCAAAGAGCACCAGTTCCACAACCACTGCCTCAGAGGTTGCCATGTGTGAAGAGCAGATGGACCACAGTAGGTTCTGGGAGGGTGAAGGTGATGGAACAGAGGCGTATCCCTCGAGTTGTACCTCTACACAAATCATATGTCAGTCTGGCAAATCAAGGTTCCTCTATGATGACACCCTCATTGGAGACCAAGAAGAATGCTGGGGACATCCACGAGGGAGACCCACAAGAGAGTGGCAAGGGACCCCACAGGGGAAAGAAATGGCTTCTGATAGGGGACTCAGTTGTTAGGGGTGTAGACCTGGGGGAGGGAGAGGAGAGGGAAGTAAGGTGCCTGCCTAGTGCCATGGCTTGGAGGGACAGGAAGCAAATCCTCAGGATTGCAGAAGCAGCATTACAGGAGAGGAAACTAGATATCCTTGTCCACCTCGGGACAAATGACCTAGCTAGGCATGAGATCAGTGCAGGATGAATTTGTGGAGTTGGGGAGGGGCCTCAGACAGGTAACAAGCACAGTAACCTTCTCAGAGGTGCTGCCAGTCTATGGCAGGGGTGAGGCTAGGGTACTGCACACCATGCAGTTTAATGAATGGTTGCAAAACTGGTGCAGAGCTCAGGGCTTTGGCTTCATTGGGGACTGGGGGTCCACCTGGAGAGATGAAGGTCTATACTGGCATGATGATCTGCATCTGTCCAGGAAGGGAAACACGCTCCTAGGTGACAGGTTTAAAGGCTTCCTTGGCAAGCTTTTAAACTAGCCAAGGGGGGGGATGCTGATAGGAAACAGGAAAGTTCAAGCCCCCCCCCCCCACAAAACATGGCAGGAAGTAGGGTAAACACTAAGGTACAGAGCTTGACAGAGGGCAGGACAGGGGTAAATGGAAAAATGGACAAGGGCAATAAGAGCAGGGATGGGGTAAAAAAGGATAACGCCAACATTAAATGGAGGGCAATGAGTACCAATGCCTGTAGTCTTGGAAACAAGCTTCCAGAGCTAGTAGCCCTGTTGGAAGAGGAACACTTGGATATTGTGGCAGTCACAGAAACATGGTACATGGAGAACCATGACTGGGATGTCAACATACCAGGGTACACAATCTACAGAAGGGACAGGGAGGGTAAAAGAGATGGAGTAGCTCTCTACATAAGGGAAGGGATCAAAGCTACAGAACTAAAAAGTAAAGGGAGAGGACAAGAGGAACTCTGGGTCACCTTGGAGATGGGGAATGGCATCACAATCCTCACAGGGGTTGTATACAGACCCCCGTCTCAAGGGGAGGAAATGGACAAGGAAATGATAGAGGGCATTCTCAAAATGGCTGAGAAAGGGGAGATACTGTTGATGGGGGACCTGAATATGCCATATGTTAACTGGGCGACATGGACTGCAGCCACATCCAAGAGCAGGGTCATTCACGATGCCCTACAGGGGGCATGCCTTAGACAGCTAGTGGTGCAACCCACTCGGGAGGGAGCAATATTAGACCTGGTACTCTCAAATGGAGAGAGGATCACAAATTTAGAAGTCAGTAGACATCTGGGAACAAGCGACCACTGCACAGTGTGCTTCACAATAAACACAACCATGGAGACAAGCCATACAAAGACAAGGATACTGGGCTTTAGAAGGGCTGACTTTGGCATAATGGGTGAATACCTGAGGAATGTATTAGCAAATGGCCAGAAAGGAGGGGTGGACGAACAATGGAGAAAAATCAAAACTGTCATCATGGAGGCAACAAGCCTTTGTGAAACATGTGTGAAACAAATAAAGAAAACAAAGCGGAATAAAAAAACAGTATGGTTCTCAAAAGAGGTGTCAGGGAAGGTTAAGGAGAAAAAGGCTGCATTCAAAAAGTATAAGGAATCACAGACTGAGCATGATAGGGAACTGTATCAATTAAAGCAGAAAGAAGTGGGAAGGCAGTCAGAAAAGCAAAGGGCCAAATTGAGGAAAAGATAGCCAACTCTGTTAAGAAGGGGGATAAAACCTTTTATAGGTACATTAGGGAGCATAGAAAGGTTAAGGGAGGGATAGTGAAGATTAATAAAGGAGAGGGGAGATGGGCAGAGGGAGACAGTGAAAAGGCAGAGATACTGAATGAATACTTTTGCTCAGTATTCACAAAAGAAGAGGAGGGGGAAGAGGAGTTACCTAAACCAAACAGTAGAAGCACTCTGGATAGTGGGGTTGGCCAGTCCATTCACGGAAGAAAAGTCCTGAAAGAACTCCTAAAACTCAAGGGGGACAAAGCAATGGGGCCTGACGGGATTCATCCTAGAATCCTAAAAGAGCTAAGGGAGGACCTAGTGACACCACTAACCACACTTTTTAACAAATCATGGGAAGATGGGGTGGTACCTGAGGACTGGAGGAGGGCAGATGTGATTCCCCTTCACAAAAGTGGGAACAAGGCAGAAGCAGGAAACTACAGACCTGTTAGTTTGACCTCAGTGGTGGGGAAAATGATGGAATCGCTTCTGAAAGAATAGAATTGTTGAGTACCTAGAGGCCAGCAGGGCACAGGACCCAAAGCAGCATGGATTCACAGCAGGAAGGTCATGTCAGATGAATCTAATCGATTTCTTTGACTGGGTGACCAAAGTAATAGACCAGGGAGGGGCTGTGGATATGGCCTACCTAGACTTTAGCAAGGCATTTGACACAGTCCCGCCCAAAAGATTAATAATCAAGTTAGCTAGCCTGGGAGTGGGTCCCAGGGTGGTAGCCTGGGTAGCAAACTGGCTGCACAACAGGACACAGAAGGTAATAGTGAATGGAGCACATTCTGAAGAAAGGGGGGGTTACTAGTGGAGTACCTCAGGGCTCAGTACTGGGTCCAGTCCTCTTTAACGTCCTTATAGGTGACATTGCAGAGGGTCTGGAAGGAAAGGTATGCCTCTTTGCAGATGACACAAAGATCTGTAACAGAGTTGATACACAAGGGGGGGGTAGAAAGGATGAGAAGGGACTTGGCAAGGTTGGAGGAATGGTCAGACATATGGCAACTTAGATTCAGTGCAAAGAAGTGCAAAGTAATGCACCTGGGAAATAAAAATTCAGGAGAAGAGTACACAGTAGCAGGGGAGGTACTAACAACAACAATAATGGAAAGGGATCTGGGTTTAGTCATATCAGCTGACCTAAAGGTGGGTAAGCAATGTGAGAAGTCAGTAAGGACAGCCAGGGGGATACTGGGATGCATAGGGAGGGGCATCACAAGTAGAAAGAGGGGAAGTGGTTATCCCTCTATACAGACAGTTGATGAGACCCCATCTGGAGTACTGCGTGCAGTTTTGGAGACCTCATCTACGCAAGGACATAGACAGGATGGAAGCAGTCCAGAGGAGGGCAACTAAACTGGTGCAGAGTCTACATCAGAAACCACATGAAGAGAGAATGAGAGAGCTTAATATGTATACCCTTGATGAAAGGAGGGACAGGGGGGACATAATAGAAACGTTCAAGTACCTAAAGGGAATCAACAAAGTTCAGGAGGTAGCATCTTTCAGAAAAGAGATGTGTAAGAACAAGGGCACAATTTAAAGTTTGGGGATGGCTCAGGGGTAATGTGAGGAAATTCTTTTCACGGAGAGAGTGGTGGACGCATGGAACAGCCTTCCTGGAGAGGTTGTGGGTCTAAAACAGTGGAGAATTCAAACATGCATGGGACAGACATAAGGCAATTATAGTGGGGGGTTGCAGGAAGTAGGCTGTTGGTTAACTAGAATCTGCAGCTTATCCAATAGGTAGGGAAATGGGCAGACTGGGTGGGCCAAGTGGTCCTTATCTGCCGTCAAAGTCTATGTTTCTATGACAGCTTCATTGGCCTGGCCAGCACCTGTTTGTTTTTCCTTTCCCATGGAGGTGGGGTGTGCAGTGACGCTGGCAGAGAGAGCGTGCATGCATCCGGACGTGCTCCTCCAGGCGTCTGCCCTATCTCCTCCCCTTTTCTGAGTTCTTGGCACACTGCCCCCCAGCCGCCGCCAGGAGCCAGTAGAACACTGAGAATTGGTGATCCCCCTTCCTGGAGAAGAGCAGTCCATCGGACACTCAATCCTTCTCCTCCCCTGCCTACCCCTAGCGGCCTGTCGTCGCTCGAGGTAAGGCGTCCAGCGCCTCATCCGTCAGCGCAGTATGTATTTCTAAAGAATTGAGTTGTGTGCTCCAGATTATACCATAAAATGTGTGCTCCTTCAGGCCATGGCCATACCCATACCCCAGCCAGTGTGCCTTATGCCAGCAGATGCACACTTTTGTCTTCTCCTTTTCACACAGCCTCCCCCCATCTTCCAAAAAGAACAGACACACATTCCTGTCTACAGGTGCCCAGGTCTTGCCTTAATGATCATGGATTGTTGCTTTCGCAACTGACAACAAGCAACCCAGCGCGCCAGCCAGCAGATGATCACAGAGCCTCTAAGCTTCTCCAATTCCCTCTCCCAAGCTGTACCTCTCCACTGCCCCCACATTATAGTGACATGCCCTTTTCTGCCTCATAGACGTGTGCTGTCTTGCATACTGTAACAACCCTCTCCTGTCACTAGAGGGTTGGGGTTGGTTACTAGAATGCCAGACCCAGAGCCTACTGCATCGTAGTGCCTCTGACCAAAGTTTAGTGGGCGGAGCATAGAGTGCCAGTGAGAAGAGTACTTGGCTGCCCTCTGTCACTTGCCTGACTGCCTGAGGTGGCAGGTGCTTCACACATCACAGCTGCTGATGAATCTAGCTCTTGAGACCAACTTATCTTGATGCTCAGCCACCTGGTAGCCTCTAGGGACAGGCAGACAATTGTAGTGGAGATCTCAGGGAAGGCATCTGGGGACATTTAGTGTAGATTGCTGTTGAATCCTCAGAATATGTAGCGTACACACCAAGAAGGTGTGAGAACCCTGTGGGGGCTTCCACTCAAAGGGAGTCCCAGGTAGCCTTACGGTGCAGGGAGGGTCCCACAGAAGATGGGGGTGTTCACCTCATTGGGGGAATGCATTTGCAGTCCTGTGCCTGACTGCTTGGGATTCTGGTGGTATGAGCTTAGATGCTCCAGTGCATCTTCTTTTAAGTAAGAACTGCCATTGTGTGGATGTACACCATATATCACTCCTAGAACTACATTTATAGGTGAGTAACCTGTTTTCTTTTTTTTTTTTTTCTGTTTGTCACCTTCTCTCAGCCCAAAGTTTTGTCTTGTCGGGCTTCCTTGGGGGAAGGTGGTCCTCAATTCAATTTATTGCAGATATTCCTCATGAATCACATCACAAACGGAAGTCTTCCATAATTCCAAAAAGCTCTTGACTTTAAGACATATTGCCTTTCTTATGCAGTATTAGCCTTGCAGTGTTCCTCTGGCTGTATTTATTTTATTTTTAATTTTATTTTAATATATTCGGAGAGTACGTTTCAGCACAGGTGCTTGTTTACAAGTGTTTCACATCAAAGCATGGTTACAAACTGAACAAAAAACAATTGCAGCAGTTCCACTGGAATGTAATCAGTACAAACACAACATGTAATAGGGTGTGATTAAGTCAACTGTTATACTACTGTGTGGGGGTTTTATGACCTTCAATGCGTGATTTTGGATTTTTGGTGACAAGTGCAGAAGGAATTGGGGGGAGAGGGCTGCACGCTAAGCTTTTTTACATTGGATAATGTTTGGAAGTCTAAGAATGGATTCTTGTAGTTGTTCATCCAGATTACTGCCTGCACAGCAAAGGAGCGATTTCCTAGATTAGTTCTCTGGTGAGGAAGTTCTAGAGCACATCTTGACATGCTTCTAGTGCCATATTGATTGTTAGCATGTTTGAAGCAGCTTCGTATGGCCAGAGGGGCGAGGTACAGAAGTGCTGTTTTGGCAAGCAGACAGGATTGGTATTTTATTCTGTCATGCAGGGTGTGATAGGGTTGAATAGGAAGACCCTGTTCCAGTTGTTATGGAGGGTTTGAATGCAGGGATCTGTTCTGTTTCCTTTCTTGTCTCTTGTCTGTCTGGTTGCACAACCAAATTTTGTCGAGACCTAGAATTTGATCACCCCGAGAGTCTCACAATTCTTTGTCTCTCACTGTCTCTCAGTCTTCCCTTGCCGTTTCTGTCTCTTCCTGTCTTGCATATCTGCTGGTATAAAAATATTTGCAAATCATTATGTGGAAATGTAACTGATATTGGGATCCCTTTTGTTTAGAAATTATATAGTATTACTGTCGAAATGATTGCAAAGCTTAAACTATATAGTTATACTGTTGAAATAGTTGCAAAGCTATTTGGAACTCAAGGGGTTAACCTGAAATGTAATTTTTAACCTTTTGCATAAGCTGTGGAGAAGGGGCCTCAGTTTTGGGACATTTTGTTCTTGCTGCACCTGCCTGAAACATACAAGAACATTTTAGAAAAAACAGGATGCTTGTTAAGGGGGGGGGGGGTTGGAAAGACTTATAAGAGAGAGAGAGCTGCAATGTTTTGCGAGACAGAGATTGAAGGAAAACTCAGATCTCTGTTTATTCTGCCGTTGTAAATAGTTATACTGAATAAGTTTATTTTTTTGTGTTACTGCTAGTGATAATAAACACTTTTTGCAAATTCTACAGTTGTTCCTGGTTTTTCCTATGCTTCCTTATCTGTGTATAGACGACACAGGGGTAGCCAGTTGGTCAGTGAGTATATGGTAGAGGTGTGGGTGAACTTTTCGGCTCATAGAATTCATAGATTCATAGAAGTGTGACGGCAGAAAAGGACCAAACTAGGCCCACCAATTCTGCCCATTTGCCCAGCTATCTGCTTGGACCTGTGCCTCCCCCCTTTAACACTCCCATGCCCTTTTGAATCCCTCCACTGTTTCCTCTCCAACGACTGCTTCTGGGAGTCTGTTTCACTTTTCCACGACTCTCTCTGAGTAATAGTATTTTCTAATGTTACCCCTGAACTGTCCTCCCTCCACCTGCAGGCCATGCCTTCTCGTCCTCTTACTTCCTTTCATCTTGAAGATGCTCCGGTCCCCGGCACCCTGTTTATACCCTTAAGGTACTTGAAGGTCTCGATCTTGTCCCCCCTCTCCCTCCTCTGCTCCAGGGAGTACATGTTCAAATCTCTCAACCTTTCTTCATAGGATAGGTGGCTTAACACTTTTACCATTTTTGTCGCTCTCCTCTGAACCCTCTCTATCCTCCCCACATCCTTCCTGAGGTATGGCCTCAAGAACTGAACTCTGCACTCCAAGTGTGGTCTAACCAAATGGGTGTACAAGGGTACTATGACCTCCCTATTCCTACTGGTGATCCCCCTTCCGATGCATCCCATCATTCCACTCCTTCTGGCCACTGCCCTCCCGCACTGGCCTTCCACCTTCAGGTCCCCGGATGTAATGATGCCCAGGTCCCTTTCTTGCTCCATCTCCTCCACCTCTCTGCCCCCCATACGGTATCCTGCCTTCTGATTTCTGTAGCCCAGATGCATTATTTTAAATTTTTCTGCATTGAATTCAAGCTGCCATCTTTTTGACCATGCCTCAAGGTTCCCCAAATCTCTCTGCATTTGTTCCACCCCTTCCTCCATGTGCACCGTATTGTAGATTTTGATATCATCCGCAAATATACTCACACCCCCCTCAAGGCCCTCCACGATGTCTCCTACGAATATATTGAACGGTAGGGATAGGGAGTTCGTTCCCCCTAGGGGACCTACTACTGCAACCAAGGCCATCCCTTGCCTTCCCCGGATGCCACCCCATTTATTATGACCCTCTGTCTCCTTTTATTCTAGCTAGTTTCCCACCCATTTGACTGCCCCCCGCCCCATCCCCAGTCCTGCCATTTTACACAGCAGCCTCCCATGAGGCACTGAGTCAAACGCCTTTCTGAAATCCAAATAAGCTACATCTACCGCTATACCTTGATCTATTTCCTTGGTGTCCCTGTCAAAAAACTCTATCAAATTTGTTTGACAGGATCTGCCCCTAGTAAAACCATGTTGTCTTGGATTCATCAGGCCTTTTGTCTCCAGGTAGCTGGTGATCCTGCCTTTTACTAGCTTCTCCATGAGCTTGCCTACCACTGATGTCAAGCTCACGGGTCTGTAACTTCCCACTTCCTCCCTTCCTCCTTCCTCCCCCTCTCCTTTATGCAGAGGGACCACATTTGCCTGCCTCCAGTCTTCCGGCACCATTCCCATTTTCAGGGACCGATTTGAAGAGTGCAGTCAAGGGTCCTGCCAATACCTCCTTTAGCTTCCTTAACACCCTTGGGTGCACCCCGTCTGGTCCCATTGCCCTGTCCACCTTCATGCAGCCCAGTTCTTCCAATATTTCCTCTACCAGAAGTGGCCTCATTTCCACCCCCCCTTCCCCAGCCATTTCATTACCTGCTCTGCTGCCTTCTTCCCCTTCTTTCTCCCCCTTGAACACTGAGCAAAAGTAGGTGTTTAGTAGGTCTGCCTTTTCTCTGTCTCCTCGTATCGCCACCACCTCTTTTGTTCTTAACTGGAGAATCCCCTGCCTAGTCTTCCTTTTTTCATTCACATATCGAAAGAAAGTCTTATCCCCTTTTTTGACCCCTCTTGCTATTCGCTCCTCTGTCTGTGCCTTTGCCCTCCTTACCTCTACCCCTGCTTCCCTCTGTCTCACCTGGTATTTTACCCAGTTCGCTTCCGTCTGAGTTGTCTTGAACCTCCTAAAGGCTTTCCTTTTTGTCCTTACCTTTTTTGCTACTACCGTTGTATACCCCAGCGGTTTTCTCCTCCTCTTATTTTTTACTCTCTCTTGGCACATATGTCAGTGGCCCCTATAATAGCTTCCTTTATCTTCCCCCACCTTGCCTCCACCTCCATCAACTCCCCCACTCCTTGCAATGCCCTCTCCACTGTTTTCCCCCATTCTACTGAAGTCCGTCCTCCTGAAATCCAGGACCTTTAACCTAGACTGGTGAACCTCTGCAGTGTTTCTCATTTTAAACCTGACCTAAACCTTGTACTGAGATGTTCCCTCACTGATACCTCTTCCAACCCTCCCCCATTTGTCAGGACCAGATTAAGAGTAGCTCTTGCCCTGGTTGGCTCCCTGACCAGTTGATTTAGGAGGGCCAACTGCAGGGAGTCCAACATTTCCCTGCTGCTGGTTGAAGCAGCCGAAAGGGTGTTCCAGTCCACATCCGGCAGATTCGGGTCCCCCATCAGTACCACCCCCCCCTTGCCGCTATTCTCACGAACTCGTCAGCCATACTTCTATCCACAGTTCCGTGCTGTGCTGGGGGTCTCTACACCATCCCCATATGCACCGACTCCCCTTTCCCCACTGCCAACGAGACCCAGAGTCCTTCTTCCTCTCTCCACTTACCCTGCAATACTGATGCCCTGATACCTTCCTTTCCATAGAGTGCAACCCCATCTCTCTTTCCCTCCCTGTCCTTCATGAACAATTTATACCCTGGTATCTCCATTTCCCATCCCTGCTCCTGGTGGCACCACGTTTCTGTTACTCCCACTATGTCAAGGCCTTCCTCTGCCATTATTGCCATTAGATCAGGGACCTTTCTACCCAGACTTCCGGCATTCGTGCACATAACCCTCCATGCCCCTCTCTCCTCCTTCCCTATATGTTTGTCTCCTTTACCCTTTTGCTGTGTGTGTAGGGCTTTTTGCCCCCGCCTCCTGCCCCAACAGTTGGGCTTTTCCTGCCCCCGTTTTAGTTTAAATGGTAGCTTCTGTCCACATAATCATCCAGTTTACACCTGAGACTGCTTTCCCCTCCCTTTTAGGTGCAGCCTATCTGGGGCATATGAAGCTTGTGTCACTCCATGTTGACCCCAATCTCGTCACACCATACCCCTTCTGGTACAAACCTACAAGCCAATCATTGAATTCCTCAATATTTTGCCTTGCCTCCATGCTGGCCCTTGGTACAGGTAGCACCTCCGAGAAGGACAGGGATTTGAAGTCCGAATTGCTGCAGAACCTGGCCAGCGCCTTAAACCTGGCCTGCACCTCCATCATGCTGCTCTTTGCTAGGTCGTTTGTGCCTAGGTGGAAGATCAGATGCGTTTTCTTATCCATTTCCCTCCCCCTCAAGGGGATCCACTGGATAACTTTGGCAGCCGTCATACCTGGCAGGCACTCCACCCATATTTTATTCACTCTCTCTTCCCTTCTCCCCCATGTAACTCCTTTTATAATAGAGTCCCCTACTATTAAGACTTTATCCCCTTTTTCCTCCTGACACCCCTCCCTGCTGCCATACTCCTACTTTTTTCAAATTTCTTCTCCTCCATCCCCTTGCGCCCCCCGCCCCCGAATCTACCTGAGCCTTTCTCCCCTCATCCTCCACCTGTACCCTTCCTTGGGTCTCTTCCTGTATTTCTGCTTTCTTTGTGCTGCCCTTACCCTCCTCTGAAGCTCTTCGATCCTCTCCTTCTCCAACCTGCTCTTCTGCCTCACCCAACTCTTGGTTTGAATTGACGAGCTCAATTGCAGATCACTTTGATACTATTGAATAAAGTGTCACAGGCAGCAGCATTAACAGGAAGGCCATAGTCAATGAGTTACATGATAGTGCTACAGACAGCAAGACGTCTGGCTCCAGGTGTGAGGTTGTGGTGGTTCCTATACAAGGCACCCAGTCTATTGTTAGTGGTGGCCACAGTGTTGTCCACGTGTGCGGCAAATGAGAGGGTAGTAGAGGGCATGGGCCCTGTCTACACTACCCCCACTGTTTCTCTGGTGGAGGCCCTGCAGTACGGAGCCCAAATGTTCCAGACAGCCTGTGGTCCCCCCCCGTTACCTGCCCAGTTTTTTACCTCTCACCCATATGATGGCCTAAGTTGCAGTAGTAGGTCCCCTAGGGGAACGAACTCCCTAGCCCTACCACAGGGGTTGCTGCAGTACTGGAGATGGTGCCATCTGTTCCCCATACTGGTAAGCGCTGCCAGCAGGGGTACCGTCTCCCAGCCTGGCTGCCTGCTCCAGGCATCCAGAGTTAGATTCCGAAAGCATGTCACTGTCAAACGTGCTCTGCAGGTCAGGCCCTCTGCTCCCACAGTGCCAAACCTCGAAGCACAATAATGTGAACAGGAGACAAATAGCGTAACCCTCCTGTCATTTTGGGTCCGAATCTCCTACTAGCCTTGAGTCCTGGGGATCAAATGTAAACCTTTTTGCTAGCACAGCCAGTTAGCAGGCTCAGATATGTATTCTCTTCGGGGAAATGCAATACAATCCTTCACCCAGTGGCACCCAGCCAGGTTCCCAAGTGTACCCTTATGACTCAGTATGAGACCTAGGTATATTCTTACCTGTAGCAAGATAGTAACACACCCATTCTGGGCATTCAGCAGTTTCAGAATGTTCCAATCCAGTTCCAGTCTACACATGCAAAAGAAAGACTCAAGCAGGAGTTTAGGAGAACCGAACAGGTTTACTAAGATTAAAAACAAATAAAATACAAAACGCAAATAGATCAGATATCCTGTACTTACAATCCTAAAATAAATTGGAGTTTACAGATCAAAAGCGCCTGCTTACTTAAAGTTCTAGCTATTGCTTATGTCTTTCAAAAGTGCTTTGTTTTTAGTCCAGAAAATGAAGTGTGTCCGTGAAATTCAGAGAGGGAGACTGCACTATCCTCTCAGATGCAGGCAATATTCAGAAGTCAGTTTCTCCACCTCCTTGTGATGTCACAACACATATAAGGTCCTGCAATAAACTTAAATCTGAGTAAGAATCCAAAAAGGGTATTATTTTACTGCTGCTGGAAACCAATTAAAAAAAAAAAGACAGTCTTTGATCAAGCAGTTTCCTTTGATGGCTCAGAACTCACATCCTGGTAACATGTAACTGTCACAAGTTGTCACTTCCTAGGATGTCGTGAAATATGCAGATCTTATCTGTGTCAATCTTCAGCATTCATCACCTTTGGGTACTGGCCGGAAGTCATGACTCATGGGAGCTCTTATTTTTATTTTTGGAATGGGGTCGACGCATCATTGGCACACGCCCTTGATGCCGACACACTGCAAGGCGCCATGGATTGGCCGTTATGTTGTCGACTCCGCCTCCTGCCAGTTCTTCGCCTCCCGCCCGCCGAGGTCACCGTGGAAGCGCCAAGCGTGAGAGGCCTGTTGTATATCGAAGCCTTCGCTCCGTGGACGAGTCCGGTCGACTCAGTTCTCGAATTCTTCCTGCCGGTTCAGTTTCGCTCCACTCGACGTCACTTGAGGTTAAAGTAAGACTGTTCCCTTCTTTATTTTGCGACGTTGGGTCTTGTTTGGTGTCCCCCGTAGGTCATGTCTCCGGGGGGGGGGCCAGAAATCAATGAAGACAGGATGGCCCCCCCCATGCGTTGGTGCCAAGGTGGCCGTAAGTATTCCATCACCAACCAACATGACCGTTGCCTCGCGTGTCTTGGCCCTCTACACTACACGGATTTGTGCGACGCCTGCTTCTCCATGGACTGGCGTGTCATTGAACAATGCACGTGGAAAGTTGGACAAGCTCCCCTGACTTTCTGGGGATAGGTGTGCACTCGTCGGCCCAAGCCACGCTCTCTCTCGGCCTTTCCTCTGGGTCCCCTCCCGGCTCTACACGGACCAAGGAGGAGGGGGGCTTCTGTTTCTTGTAGTCTAGCAATGGCAGGAAGCCCAGTCTGTCTCCTCCGTGGGACGGGTGAGAGGCACCGCCTCGGCATTTGCGCCTTTGGGGGTGAAGGCTCCCCCGGTGTCGTACCCTCTGATCGGAAGGCCTGGGTTGGCGCCGTCTTGGGCCTCTGCGCTGTTCGTGGTGCCGTGGGCCCTGATGGCGCTGATCCGTCGCTCGGTGCCGTTGCTGCTGCGGGCTTTGTTCACGGCGCTGATGGTTCTCACAGCGCCGTCCTTGAGTGTCTCTCGCCCCGGCGCCGTCCGCGGCACAGTGGTTGAGCACAGTGCCATGTTCAGCTCTGGAGCCGCTTGTGGCTCTGAGCAAGGACATAGCACCATGGGGGTTTCAGATCTCTGCGTTGAGAGCGCGGTCGGGGCCGTCATTGGCGCAGTCTCTGGCCTTGGTGCCACTCGCAGTGCCGTAGGTCGGGACGGTGCTGTGGGGGTTTCTGACCTCTGCGCCATTCACGCAGTCGGAGCCATCGTGGTGGTGCCCCCTCAAGTGGTATGCCTGGATCGCTCAACTTTGGGGCCAATCGGGGCACCTACAGGAGGGGAGGGTGCTGCTCTCTGGATAGCCCTTTTGGGGACTGACCAGGGTTGCCAGCTGCCTAGGCTGGCTCTCTCGAGGAGGAGGGCATTTTCGGATTCAGAGGGGTCGAGGGAGATGGGTTCCATGCGATAACCTTTTTCTGGAGCCCACCCAGGCTCTGGGAGAACTCGTAGCGCAGACCCTTGCTTTTCGGTTTCCTCTAAGGCCCCATTCTTTTGAGGTAGGGGACCGTCCTTCTGGACTTTCATGGCCCCGGTCACCTCACAGGGGGGATTCTTCAGGGCGCAGGCTAGGCAGTTCCAGTATGGTTGACCAGCTGTCGGCTGTGGAGTTTTCCAGAACTACCTCTTCTCTTGTGGCTCCAGGTGCTCTCTCTAACCCAGGCGGAGGACAGCCGATTCCTGTTGTCGGCTCTGCCCTGTCTCCTCTACCACATTCTCTTGCTCTCCCAGATATCCTTGGTCCTAGCGGTCCTCTCTCCTGGGAGCAGTTCGGAGCTGTGACTGCTCAATTTCCCTCTTATGTTAGGGCCATGGCAGATAGGTTTTTCAGCCTCCCCCTGAGCAGCCATCCTCTGAACCTCTGAGGTCCTCTGACTCCTCAACCTCCTCTTCAGGAGGTGAGGAACCATCTGTCCACATCTCCCCAGTTGCTGATCTTGCTGAGTATCAGCATTTTCTCATGAGAATGTTGGAGGACCTGCATGTCTCCCCTCCCACTCGGCACAATCCGGAGCATTCGGCGCGCGCCTTTATGGGCGATTTCAGTGTGGACACTCCTGTAGTGCCCCCGTGGCCTGCTCCCTTTGGGGAGGCGTTGATGTGCTTCTGGCAGAGACCCTTTTCTGTAGTCCCAGCCCCTAGGGATCTCCACCAGAGGTATTGTGCCCCCCCTCCACTGGAGTCTCCAGGTAACCTGCCTCATCCTAGCTTAGGACTGACGCATTTAGATACTCCCACACGGGCTTCGCGCCCTGCACCATGACCGGCCCCAGATCAAGATTCCTTGGATTTTGACTTCTGGGGTAGGAGGACCTTTTGCTCGACATGGTTGCTTCTCTCGCTATCTGCTCATCAGGCCCACTATGCTACCTATGATAGGTTCCTGTGGTCCAGGCTAGGTCAACTCCTAGCCTCGATGCCTGACACGGAGGAAACCAGACAAGCCATTGCACTCTCTGCATGTAGCCTGGAGCTAGAAAGGCACCAAGCAAGGGCATTGTATGATGCCAGTGAGGTAGCTACCAGGGTTGTAGGGACAGCAATCTGCACTAGGTGGACGGCATGGCTGTGTCTCCCAGTTGTCACCCTTAGCCCAGTGTAGGGTGATTAACTCTGCTCACCAGAGAACCTATCTTTTCTCCCGTAGGGTGAGACTGCTTCTGTCGGGGCAACTTCCTACCCCCTCTGGGGGGGGTCCCTGTCTCACTCTTCCCCACTCTCGGGCCTCTCCAGACCCGTGAAGGTTCTCTCTCTTTGTGTGTCACCCACTGAGAGCTAAGGGACTCAGTCCCTTAGGGTTGAAGCCCCCTGCGGGGTGGCTCGGCACTCACCCAAAGGTGATGAATGGTGAAGATCGACACAGATAAGATATGAAAATTACATACCTACTGTAATTCTGATCTTTCTGTGTATCTTCACCATTCATCACAATCCCATCCTCCTTCCCCGTGGGACCTGAGTCTCTGGACCCCCCCCTCATGCCCTCTCCCTCACCCCCCTCCTTTGTTAGTCAGGAGTGGGGTGGCTTGGGGCACATAGGGGGATAATTTTCTCTGGGGGTAGAGTGATCAGGATGGGGGGGCACTCCTTCTTCAGTGCCTCGGCTCCACCCCTGTGGGGTGGGGGGTTGGTAGTGGCCCTCTTTTCTGTTCCCTGTCCCCTTCTCCCTGTCACCTTGCTTTAATTTCCTTGGCCTTGGACACAACCTCAATTTAATTTAAGAAACTAAGTTTCTTAAACCAAAATTTCCTTTTTGGGGGTGGTGATCCCTGTATCCTGTCTTTTTTTTTTTTTTTCAGAATAGCAGATTCTGATTCTTGGAGTTACTGCCAGTGATTCTGTGCCTTGAATTCTGGCAGTTAGATTTTTGGCTACTCCTTCGCAGTTCCTATACAATCTGGAGACAAGTCAAGGTTCCAGGATGTGTTCCCTTTCTCCACCCCTCCCCCCACATCCTTATCTCTAAATTTCTTAACCCTCTGTTTTCTACTACCAGAGATTGGGGCACCTACCCAATCCCTTTAGTTTTTCAAACTTATTCTGTCCTCTCAGTCGTTTATTTCTCCTTTTTAGTTTGTATATCTTTTCCTTTGCCTGTCCCTTGGACTTCCTTTTCCCTCCTCCCAACCCTTTCTTACTCTACAGCGACTCAGAACTGGCGGGAGGCAGATTAAACGACACCTAATGGTCAACCACCATGCTAGCGCGCGTTCAGCCTTGGTGGCGCCAGTGTCGTTGACTCTGCCCATCCCCCAAAAAGCTCCCGTGGGGTCATGACCTCTGGCCAGTACCCAAAGGTGATGAATGGTGAAGATGCACAAAAAGATCAGAATTACGGTAGGTACGTAATTTTCATTTTTCTATGGCTCTGTCCTTTCAAGTAGAAAGGTTTTACAAGGTGTTACAATCTGTTCCCTGTAAGGAAGTCTCCAATTAGTGTTTCCAGTGGGCCAGTTTAATGACAGCCAGCTATCTCGGCACACTGACACCTTTGAGGTCATAAGGTCAAGCCTGCTTACTTGCTGGCTGCAGTGTCCTAAGCAGGCATTCACATACACGTTTATAACACAAATATTATACAGTGCAATTATTAGAGTGTTTATCCCGTGTCAGTCACCAGATGGCAGTGCACTGCTCTGCTACTGGGACAATTATTGGCGGCCCAGCACATAAACTTTTATGACAACAAAAGCTAAAACTCTGATTATATAATTTTTTTTTTTTCCCGTAGGTTTGACACAATGGTGACTGCTAAACCAATTGAGATTAAAAAAGCCTTTGAAATGGCCCAACAGCCACATCAGAATCACTCAAAGTTGGTGGCTGCCTTAAAGTCTGCATATAACCAGGTAAACCATGTGATTATTTACCAATTTTTGAATAAAGCTTTGCTAAGAGAAATGTGATATTGGGCAGAGTTTGATGGAAGTTGTGGATGTAACTAGTAGGAAAAATATCGAGCACATATGGGATCTAAACAACTGCAACAGTGTTTTTTAGCATTTTGGATCATTTGATTTGTGAACTAAACACTTACAGAACCTTTTTCATGATGATAGTGTTCTCATTCATTCCTTGTGGCCATTTTGAGAACTCTTGTGTATTCTCCATTACAGCAGACTTGGCTGATTGTTGGCATGGTACAATTAAAACAAAACAGAAAAAAAAAAAAAAAAGGCTAATGCACCCATTGAACAGATTCAGGTAACTCACAAAAATACAAAACATATACTCAGACCTCCTGCAGAAAAGTTGTTCAGAATCCTTTCATGTGACAGTTTGATCTTAACTTTTTTTTTCCTTTTTGGCAATAACGAGCAGGACAGGTTGACTCAAAATTACAGTAACCCGAAGATAGTTGCACTACTAGATTATAATGGAGAAGTTTGCACACTTAAAATGTAAATGAATAAGTGTTCCATGATTATTGCACATTTATCCCACTCTTATGTTACTCCCCGCTTCATCTGTAAAGAATGTGCGCAATGGTAGACTGTCGTACAGCAGTGGATATTTAGTTATGCAACCCTGGCCCCTCACAATTACAAGCTGACATCACTATGCTTGTCTCCACATTACTGCCTTCACCAAAAAGGCAATGGAACAGGGTTGGGCAAAGAGCGACATGCTCAGCCCCTGGGCTGTAACCAATCAACTGCACTTTGAGAAACATTTGCGCCTTGCCAAGTGAACAGCCAGTAATTAACCATGAGGATCACAACAGCAACCCTGTCGGCAGTCATGGAGGATCTACACTATTTGAGACATGAAGGTAGAGGGTTGGGCAGTTTGCTCTGTCCTGCAGATCAATCGAGCAATGTTAAAATCGACACCTAATGTGATACTGGTGACGTAAATGAATTTTATTTTCAGTACACTTAATTTTAAAATAAATATCTCCCAAATCCCCGACTCGAACCATGTTGTATTTAATTTATTGCTCTCTAATTTTCCAAACAAAAATGTTGTTAAAATGTCCTAACGGTTTTCTTTTTTTCTATATGTTTTGTTGGATGTCCCTCTCCTCCGACGCAGGCTGAGACCCACCACCAATGCCAAGCCCATAGCACTTAGCCAAGATCAGTCCAGGACCCCGAGGCCCACCCACAACACACTATTGTGCTGCTCCCTGGCATCCCCCCCCCAACCCCCAGCCGGGTACACCCTCAGCCACTTCGGCATTTCTTCTCTGCTAACTGGCTACCCACCAGGGAGGTGAAGACCTGGGGTGATTCATAGAAGTCTGATGGCAGAAAAGGACCGAACTAAGCCCACCAAGTCTGCCCATTTGCACAGCTATCTGCTTGGACCTATGCCTCGCCCCCTTTAACACTCCCATGTGGTTGTCCCATGCCCTTTTGAATCCCTCCACTGTTTCCTCTCCAACGACTGCTTCTGGGAGTCTGTTCCACTTTTCTACGACTCTCTCTCTGAGTAATAGTATTTTCTGATGTTACCCCTGAACTGTCCTCCCTCCACCTGCAGGCCATGCCCCCTCGTCCTGTTATTTCCTTTTATCTTGAAGATGCTCCATCCTGGCACCCTGTTTATACCCTTAAGGTACTTGAAGGTCTCGTTCATGTCCCCCCTCTCCCTCCTCTGCTCCAGGGAGTAGATGTTCAAGTCTCTCAACCTTTCTTCATAGGATAGGTGGCTTAACCCTTTTACCATTTTTGTCACTCTCCTCTGAACCCTCTCTATCCTCCCCACATCCTTCCTGAGGTATGGCCTCCAGAACTGGACTCCGTACTCCAAGTGTGGTCTAACCAAATGGGTGTACAAGGGTACTATAACCTCCCTATTCCTACTGGTGATCCCCCTTCTGATGCATCCCAGCATTCCACTCGCCCTGGCCACTGCCCTTCCACCTTCAGGTCCCCGGATATAATGATGCCCAGGTCCCTTTCTTGCTCCGTCTCCTCCAGCTCTCTGCCCCCCATATGGTATCCTGCCTTCTGATTTCTGTAGCCCAGATGCATGATTTTACATTTTGCTGCATTGAATTCAAGCTGCCACCTTTTTGACCATGCTTCAAGTCTCCCCAAATCTCTCTGTATTTGTTCCATCCCTTCCTCCGTGTCCACCCTATTGTAAACATACTCACACCCCCCTCAAGGCCCTCCATGATGTCTCCTACGAATATATTGAACAGTAGGGGCCCCAGCACTGATCCCTGGGGGACTCCACTCATGACCTTGCCTTCCCCGGATGCCACCCCATTTATTATGACCCTCTGCCTCCTTTTCTCCAGCTAGTTTCCCACCCATTTGACTGTCCCCTGCCCCATCCCCAGTCCTGCCATTTTACACAGCAGCCCCCCATGAGGCACTGAGTCAAACGCCTTTCTGAAATCCAATTAAGCTACATCTACCGTTCTACCTTGATCTATTTCCTTGCTGACCCCGTCAAAAAACTCTATCAAATTTGTTTGACAGGATCTGCCCCTAGTAAAACCATATTGTCTTGGATTCATCAGGCCGTTTGTCTCCAGGTAGCTGGTGATCCTGCTTTTTACTAGCTTCTCCATGAGCTTGCCTACCACTGATGTCAAGCTCACGGGTCTGTAACTTTCCACTTCCTCCCTTCCCCTTATGCAGAGGGACCACATTTGCCTGCTTCCAGTCTTCCGGCACCACCTCCGTTTTCAGGGACCGATTGAAGAGTGCAGTCAAGAGTCCTGCCAATATCTCCTTTAGCTCCCTTAACACCGTTGGGTGCACCCCGTCTGGCCCCATTGCCCTGTCCACCTTCATGTAGCTCAGTTCTTCCAATATTTCCTCTACGAGAAACTGCCTCATCTCCACCCCCCCCCCCAGCCATTTCATTACCTGCTCTGCTGCCTTCTTCTCCTTCTAGCTGGTGGTGGTGATGCTGGCAGTGTGTGTGGAGGGCATGCAGAGGTTTCATCTGCCCAATCCTGCCCTGATTTCACCTTAAATCCCACCCTCCCCTAGGAGCATGCCATGTCATTAGATGCTGACACACCCGACTGATGGTGCCCGCTCCAACTTCCCCTTCCCAATGCCTTCCTCTACACCCCTACTTGTGATCACCTAGGCCCTGGCTGGTTCCTGAACCCAGGTCCTCTGCATTGTGATCGGTAGCACTACCGCTGTGGCAATGGGCCGACTTCCTAACAGTTTTCTAAATGTTTTGAGTGGTAAAAGTACGTTTTGTATATGAAAAATATTTTAATAAATAAACGTAAATGGTACTTTTAACACTAAGGGTAAAACAACTGAATATACCAAATATAGACTACTGTATGGGCAACCATACACAAGAAGGCACCATGCAATTCTGCTTAATAGTTGAGCCAGTCCAAATTAATTCATGGGCATCTGCATATGCTTTGCATTATTGGGATATGTGCAATTTGTGTTTTCATACACAAGATGGCTGTGTTTCCATCGAGGGGTGAGATAACAACATAGACCACAAGGGCAAAGCTCAAGAGGTCTCTCTTAGTTCATCTGCTGCCAGGATGAAAATATCAGCCTTTATTTAACTATCTGAATTAACAACCAGTGAAACTAATCTGCTGAGGGGACAGAGATGGGTTGGGGAAGTGAGATTAAAATTGCTGCCAGAGGCAGACCAGCCGTCCCTGGTAGGTAATTACAATTCCTTTGTCCTTCATTCCTCTGTCAATGAATCATTTGGGGGAATAGATAACTGTTGGTATTGACAAAAAACCCTCAGTCCATCTCTGAAGAGGAAGACCGCTACAGCTACCTTCTTTTAAGAAGTGTTTTTCTCAGGAGTGTGTGACAGGGGAAGGCAGTTCTCCCATAGCCAAAGGAGCACTGTACTATGTGGGCAGTGACTCTGGTGGAATTCAGACCAAGAAGGTCCCCAGGTAAGAGATCACTTATGAGTGGTGGCAGCTACTGCAGTACTGTGTAAGCTGCTTATAATGGACACTTTTGTCCAGTCCTGTTTTGTCCCTTATAAGCAGCTGTTTGGACAAAGTAAAAATCACATTTTGTAACTGATGTTGCACTTTATAAAGCAGTCTGAGTGCGATATACGCTGCAGTTATTCTCTTATCTCTGATCGTTAACCTAAGTATTTTCTGTTGAGGCTGGTCAGGTATTCGAGATTCTGTTGCTGCTCCACTTATCTTTTTTTCATCTGATATTTTAAAATCTTTAAAGATTGGGACTTCAGAGACCTACCGCTGCATGAGGCTTAAAAAAAAAAAAAGTGGCATTAAAGTTAGCTATTCAGGGTCGAGAGACAACACAGTGGGAGGTAAGATGGATGTACATGTGGCTTTACGGTATCGGTTAATAATAAAAACAAAAAAACAAACTAAACAAACTTAGAAAAGCTGTTCACCCATTTACCGCTCCTCCACTCCCTGGTCATACCGAGCTCTGTTGTCCCCTGCATCTAGGGGGCAGTGGACGATACCCTCCCTGGTGAAGGACAGCATCCTCTGGGACAATCAGTCCTTACCCTTCCTCACCCATGCTGGCCGTAGACAACTAAAGCTCATTCCTGAACCTGGGTCGCTGGCGTTGGGAGTGACAGCACTATCGCTGTGCTGACAAGGGGCTAGTTTTGATCTGTTTTTGTTCCTAAATGTTTAAAAGATTTGTAAACATTATACAAAAAAGTGTCCACTTGCCAGTTTGTGGTGTGAGTTTGCGCTGCTAGCTGGGAAGAGATGTGTGCAATCATACTGGCTTGTGTGGTAGTCATTGATACAGTTTGCGGTGGATTTGCATTAGTTTATGAGGGAATGTATTGTTTTTAGGTTTCTTTTCAGGTGGGAGCACAGGAAGTTTTAAAATGACAGCCATATGTGGCCGCCTTGATAGTCCAGCAGCAGCACACCACGCTTCTGTGCAGGTCACCAGAGTTCAGGAGTGAAGATGGGATGCTGGATTGGGAGGCAGGCCAGACCGCTGCAGGTGGTGGTTGAGGAGGGATGGCATTGTGGTCTGGTGCCACATTGACCACTGTGGTGGGCCAAGAGAGGTTGCTTTCTCTGCAGGGTGTTGCTGTGTGCAGCTGAGGCAACCCAATAGGTTATGCCCACACCAAGGGAGGAGGGAGGAACCAGGGAGAGGAAAACATTTTAAAAGTTTCACCGGGAAAGGCATACTGAGTAGAACTGCTTGTTTCCAGATCCGTCCTGGGGAGAAAAAGGATGGGGAGCAGACAATATAATACAATGAACAAATTATGATAAAATATATGTTTTAGAATAATGCAAGGATGCAGACAAGTTGCAGCTAGAGCAACCAGTACATAGCAGATAGTACAGGAATACAGTCAAATTGCAGTAAGTTCAATCGGTAACGAGCAGGTAGTGCAAGATACAACAAGGCAGCTGTAGATCGGAACTAAACCAGTAATGGAAATTGCTGTACATGTACGTCAACTGCAGGGGCTAGTTTCTTCCATAAACAAATACATGAAGGGCAATTTGTATTTGGCTCGCTTCCAGTAGGGTAAAAGATAAATAGTAGCAGCCAGTGTAGGTGTATAAATCCCATGTGGGATGGGGCATGGAACAGGACCTTACAAACAGTTGCAGACTGGGGAGATAGTCTTGGAGTAGGAAGGAGAGGGATCAGAGGTGCGGACATTGGAAATGGAAGGAGGGAGGGTGTTCCACAGTTTAGGGCATCTTTACGAGAAGGGGGACTGGCCTACAGAGGTGGACCTGGGAGGGAGGGCAGGGGTTCGGGGACCAGTGTTACTAAGGCAGTAGGAGGATGGAGGCTGGATGGAAAGCATAGAGGAGAAGCAGGAAGGTATTAACCTGAACCAGTATTTGGCTACAAAGCTAGTAGAATGGGCTTGGCACCTGTCATCAAGAGATGGGAAGGAAAGGGATTTTTAGAGGTCACAGTGAGTCTGGGGAGGGCAGGATAGGGGAAGCGACAGAATGAGTGAAAGAGGGTATCTAGTCTGGCTAGGGAGGTCTTGGGAGTGGCACTGTAGCCCATGTCTCCACAATCAAAGGTGGGGGAAGGAGGATCATTTTCTGAACAATTGCATGGCGAAGTCGGCAGGGGAATACACCCACGGTTTCTGTGTAGTGCACCAAGCTTAGGGTGCAGTTTCTTGAGGATGGCATTCATGTGTACAGAAAAGTTCAGGTGCTGGTCAAGTCAAAGCCCAAGGTACCTAAAGAAGGTAACGTCCTCCAAAGTCATCCCGTCCATGGGGTGTGTGTGTGTGGGGGGAGTGTAGAGCCTGGGGAGTCTCTGCTCTGCCCTGTGCTGAAGGTCATGGAGACAGTCTTCTTGGCGTTTAAGAACACCTGATTGGAGCGGAACCAGGTCTGAAATTAGTCGAAGTCCTGCTGGAGTCTGGGCACCACATCTGATGGGGAAGGGCCAGAGATGTACAGGACAGTGTTGTCCGTGTACATGTGGATGGAGTCTGTATGACTGCCTGGTCTCAATTCCTCTCCTAAGTCTGTGTGTCCATTGAATAGTCTGCACAGTGGACTGCATGGAGCCCCTGCCATGGAGATGAGCACCGTGAGGATGTCTGGGGGGTGGGGGGGGGACCAGGTTAGGACATGGGTTAACGGACTAGAGCAGGGTATATCCTGATGGATGTGACTGGTGAAAAAAAATCTCTGCGGAAGAAAACTAACAGCCAGTTCTTATAACTGTGGGAGGTAGTGACTTTAACAGAACGAGTTGGGTTGGGTGAGAGCCATCTTGTGGGCAGACAGCTGATCCCAAGTAAAGAGGCAGGGAGTATGGAAAATGTGCAAAAGGCAAAGAATTGTGAAACGGTAAAAAAAAAAAAAAATGACAGGACATGTGACTGGAGTCCTGCTGCAGTCTGAACAGCAGTGCAGGTATGTCTGGTGTGTGTGTGTGTGTGTGTGTGTGTGTGTGTGTGTGTGTGTGTGTGTGTGCGTGCATGTAAATGTACACTTTTTTTTAAATTTATATACGCACTTGTGAGGCTGCGACAGAAAAATGGCTGCAAGTTTGAAATAAGAAAATTGTAAAGCATGGCTAGAAAAGGATTTCTGTATCACTACATGTCAATGGGGAAGATAGTTAATAGACATTTCTTCCCCATTGACAATGTAGGAGCTAACAGAAAATGAAATTATGCTAAGTGTCTCATGTCTTTATGTTGACATACAGAAATAGATTAGTTGCCATATTAGTCCTTGTAAGAACAGATATAGAAGCAAATGGTTTGATACCTTTTATTTGACCATTATGGATGTTACAAAAAGTAAACAGTGTCTAAACTTTCGGACCAACCAAGTCCTTCCTCGGAGACTTAGGACAATTGTTCTGAGTCACATTCTGTTAACACCCAGATCATACATATTAAAAAAACAGAAAAAATTCTCATTGGTTTAAAGTACCTATTTAAATTAAATGAATAGCATCCCATTACCTTGCTATTACTGAGAATCTTTTCAAGGTCAGATGACATCCTTTAGATCAGCTGAACACTCAAACAGGCAAAGCCTGTAACTTAAATTATTAATGAATGTGTGTGTTATGAGAATACATTCTAAATTAAGACCTTTAGATTTAATACCACAAATGTCCAAGTTTAAAACTTCATAGTATTGTATGATAAAAACTGTACAACAAAAACGTATGTATGGAAATAAGAGGGGAATAAGAAAATGTACCTTGTATGAACAACTGTTTAAAACATTCATATAGAATTAAACTTATCTGGAGATATTTTCTAAACTATACTCTCAACCAATTAGCACACTCCATAAACATTAAAGCCAACAGTGGTGTAGCAATATTTTTTACAAGATATCAATTGTCAGTATTATTGCTAAATAAAAAAAAAATAATAAAAATAACTCTCTCAAGGACCTCCTAGAAAAAGTTCATGCAACTTAAAATGTTCAAAGTTCAATAATGAGTCAGTATATAATCAATTATATGAACAGAAAGTCTTAAGAATCTGTATAAAACTCCCATGAAATTAAACTCCCCCCTCCGAAAAGATAACTAAAAAAAAGTTTATATTCACTATGTATGTGAGCCAAGAGTCCTAACACCCTGTAGCATAATTATGACATGCACCCGAATATAAGCCTACCTAAATATGTAAGCACAACCCCAACCCCTCCCCCCACACACAGCCCCTCTCTACCACAAAAAAAACACCATTCTCCAACCACACACACACACACACACACACACACAACTCCCCCCTTATACACACTCACCGAAGACAACCCAACCTCCACACACACACACGACTATTTGATGAGAAACCAACATATTGATAACCAGTTAAAAAGGACTCTGAAAATAAAAAAATTAAAAAACACCACCACCACACTTAAGTCCTGTTAAAATGTCCATCCTATGAAGTAAGTCTGTGCAAGTTTCTGTACATTTTTCTTATTTCTCTCATATTTACATGCATAAATTTCTGTTGTACAGTTTTCTATCATACAATACTATCAAGTTTTAACTTGGACATCTGTGGTATTAAATCCAAAGGTCTTTTAATTTTGAATATATTCTTATAACACACACATTCATTAATAATTTCAGTTATAGGCTTTGCCTGCTTGAGTGTTCAGCTAATCTAATGGATGTCATCTGACCTTGAAAAGATTCCCAGTAATAGCAAGCTAATGGGATGCCATTCATTCTATTTAAAATTTGTGATTTTTTTTGAAATAGGTACTTCTAACCAATGAGAATTTGTTCTTCTTCTTCTTTTTTTTTTTTATTTTTTTTATGTGTGATCTGGTGTTAATTCGATGTGACTCTCGGAAGAATTGTCATAAGTCTCCGAGGAAGGACATAGTTGGTCCGAAAGCTTAAATTGTTTTCTTTTTGTAACATCTATGTTCAAACCATTTGCTTCTGGATAATTTCTTATGTTGTACATTCTGGTTGGCGGGACATGTTTTTTTTTCTTGTTGGTTGTGCTGTCTTGGTGCATGTTATTTCATAGCCATTTGGAACACTGGGATTTTCCTACTCATTTTAGGATCTATACAGACCTGCAGGGCTAATAAAAAGATTTTACATAGAAACACAGAAGTTGATGGCAGATAAGGACTGCAAGGCCCATCCAGTCTGCCCATTTCTTTTTCTACCTTATGAATGTGCCATCGGCCTTTGCTGTGTCAATGCCCTATCTCTTCATACTCATCTGTATTTGCTCCCGTATGCCTATCCCATGCCTGTTTGAAGCCCTGCACTGTATTTATATCCACCACTTCCTGAGGTAGGCCGTTCCATGTATCCACCACCCTTTCTGTGAAAAAAAACTTCCTCACATTACCCCTTAATCGGCCTTGCTCTAATCTCCTGCTGTGTCCTCTTGCCCTGCTATTTTTCTTATATTGAAACATGTTAGACTTTTTCACCTTGTTAATGCCCTTAAGGAGTTTGAATGTTTCGATCATATCACCACTCTCCCTCCTTTGCTCTAAGGTATACATATTGAGTTCCGTTAATCTGTCTTCATATGTTTTCGGATGCAGTCCCTGCACCATTTTGGTTGCCCTTCTCTGGACTGCCTCAATTTGGTTAATGTCCTTGTGAAGGTGTGGCCTCCAGTACTGCATGCAGTACTCCAGATGGGGCCTAACCAGTGTCTTGTAAAGAGGGATTATTACCTCCCTCTTCCGACTTGTGATACCTCTACTAATACACCCCAACATCCCCCTAACCTTACCTACTGCCTTAGTGGTCTGCTTGAATGATTTCAGGTCATCTGTGATGATGATGCCCAAGTCTCACTCTTCCCTTGTGACTGCCAGCAACTCCCCTCCCAGCCTATAGGTGGCTTCAGGGTTTCTCTTCCCTATGTGCATGATCTTGCACTTATTTGCATTAAACCCCAGTTGCCACTCTTTCAACCATTTTGCTAGTTTATCCAGATCTCTTCTCATTCTGCCCACCCCATCTGGATCATCTGCTCTGTTGCAGATCTTGGTGCCATCTGCAAACAGACAAACCTTACCCTCCAGTCCATCTGCAATGTCACTGATGAAGATATTGAAGAGGACTGGCCTCAGGACTGATCCCTGAGGTACCCCACTTGTGACTTGCATCTCTTTTGACTGTATACCCCCCAAAAATCACTTAGTCACTACCTACCACTACTAGAGCACGCTCTACTATGTGCCCTGCCCTCCACTTGGACCTCCATTTGCTACTACCTGGATGCTCCTAAATATCCCTGTGTTTGGCCTATGGGCCAGCCTATCTCCACTCTCACACAAAGCATCGCACTGGGACCTTTGCCAGGAACCTTCTATTGGCTCATACAAACAACGGCGACACACATTCTCACTCAAGGAATTACGCCTATGCTCCATGAAGCTCCTGCTGATGACGTGTAACGTCCATCCAAACCGTGATCCAATCTACTCCAGTTATCTGAAACCTTCTGGGGCTCTCATCCTCGCAACCCTCAACATTTGAAGTTTACTACCTAAGCTTGATGCTCTCCAAACCTTTTCAAGCCAACATAACCCTGACGTCCTTGCTGTTGTCGAAACCTGGCTGACACTCAAAGTCCCAGATCTGGCAATCGCCCTACAAGGTTACAGCGTACTCAGGCTGGATTGAATCTCTAAAAGAGGCGGGGGTTCTGCCATCTATATTAAAGACACTCTCATGGGTCACCCCATTGCAACTCTCCCACCTGACTCTACGGCTCAGATTCTACCTATCAAAATTCTCTTAGGGGCCAATAATAAAGCCCTCACAATCGTCTCGGTTTATATCCCTCCAAAAGACCAAGGAAATGGCCTCAGTGATGTTCTCAACTTTATCAGTACCCAACCTCCTGGCTCGGAACTTATCCTACTAGGCGATTTTAACATAAACTTGCTTGCCTTGGATGCAGGTCTACGCAAGGATACCATCACAGCAGTCAATCTTACGCAGATGGTTGCTTTCCCCACAAGGACAAACTACAAAACAGGCACTAGTACTCTCCTGGACTGGGTCCTTGCCAGCCACCCTGCCCATCTCTCCCACACCACCGTCCTCCCGGATTCACTCAGTGACCACTCCCCTGTCATCTGTGAATGGTCTAACAAATTTTTCAAGCCCCCCCAAAAACTGTCACCAGAAGAGTCCTCCCCTGTGAGCAACTTATCCAGCTTAAATACTACCCGAGTCTGCAAGACTGGCTACCCATTTACAAGGCGACGGATGTTAACGTAGCTCTTGACTGCTTCATCACCACCTTCAGTGTGGCCTGTGACTACTTTGCTCCATTCAAAAAACGCAAGACCAAGGCTCTCTTTAACCCATGGCTCACTGCGGAGCTCCTTGCTCAGCTCAAATCAAGGGACCACCTTTGGGCACTGGCAAAAGCTACTGGCAGGCAATCCGACATACAAAAATACAAGCATGCTCGAAACAACTGCACAAAATCTATCCAGCTAATGAAAAGTGCATATTACAGGGATGCTGTCACCAATACCTGGGGAAATAGGAGAGCTTTCTGGGACAATATTAAAGAAGTAACGGGGAAGCAACCAAAAACCTCCACGTCTATGCTAAACGTTGATGGGACCAGTACTCTAAACCCTACAGTCATTGCCAGTACCTTCAATGCCGCATTCACTGACCTCTGTTCTGTTCTTCCTCCTGACTTTTTTGCAGTAAGCGACTCTCCCTCAATTATACACCCCACCACCCCGTCTAAACACCCTCCTTTCTACTTCAAAGAGGTCAAATTGTATGAAGCCCGCAATTACATTACCAAACCAAGCTCCAAGTCCAGAACTAGTGGTGACTCCTTGGACCTTAAGCTGCTCTCACCCTTGAAAAGGTACTATGTCCGTTAACCAGTATTCTTAACCTCTCCCTTAGCCGCAGTCAGTTCCCTGACAAATGGAAATCTGCCACTGTTATCCTGATCCATAAAAGTAGTGACTAGACCAGTCATACGAACTATCGGCCGATCTCCATATAGCCCCCACTCTCTAAGGCCCTCAAGCGTGTAGTTGTGGACCAGCTCACTGAAAACCTGGACAGATATAATATTCTGTGCGCACAGCAACACGGTTTTAGAAAAGGTCACAGCACCACCTCTGCCCTCCTGGAGTTCACTGGAGCACAGCACTCTGGACAATTGCCACCTAACTGGGGCAGTCTTTATCGACTTGACCAAGGCATTTGATACTGTCCACCATTGGCTACTAATAGACCAGCTGCTGAACGCTGGGCTCTCTCATGACTCTAAAGTGTGGTTTAAAAGCTACCTTGAAAATCGTTTGCAAAGAGTAAAAATTGCCGATGTACTCTCTGATACTCGACCAGTTCGCTCTGATGTCCCCCAGGGATCCATACTGGGTCCACTTCTTTTTAGCCTTTTTCTAAATTCCCTTCCACAATCCTGCTCGGAACAAATTCATCCTGTATGCTGACGACGCAGTTGTTTTCTCTTCACACAAAGGTCCTACACCACTACAACTCAGTCTACAGCATGGTTTCGTCTCTGTTGAGAATTAGTTTACTAATCATAAACTTGTCCTTAATCACAAAAAAACAGTCTATGCTTTTTAGCAGCTCTCACAACCAGCACAGGCTACACCCCCTGACTATCTCCACCAGCCAGGGGAATACCCTTGAACACGTCCAATCTTTCAAATACCTAGGGATCCTGCTTGACTTCAACCTGTCCTACGAGGCCCACATTGACAGCATAGCAAAAGCTACTAATACGCAACTAGGCTTATTGTTCAAGCACAGGCAACATCTCAGCCCGGAAGCCTTGAAGATCACTCTCCAGAGTTCTGTGATCTCCATCATTGATTACGGCCTAATCATTTATAGCTCAGCCATGGCAACTACCCTCAGATGCATATCAACTTCCCTCAGCAAGGCCTGTCGGCTTATCATTGGAGCTCACTGTCTCACTCATACCTGTGATCTTTACACTTAATCTGGGTGGCTGCAACTCTCCAACCATGTTAAGTATCTGACCTGCACCATGGCGAAAAAAATTATCCTGGGCCTCGCCGCTCCTGGTGTCCAAGCTCTGCTGCGCCCTAGCACTAATCCGAGAAGCTCCAGGAGATCCGAATCGTAGCTCTTGCAAGTTCCCCGCTGTCGCACTACCCAGGGTCAATGATCTTTCACCCACAGGGCTCCCTCGTGGCTGAATGGACTCAGCACCACCATCTCCGCTGCTCCCAAACTTGGCATGTTTAAAACCAGGCTCCGACTCCATCTTACTGCCTCCAGCTCCTGTGATTGCCTCACCTAATCAGAAATACTTGCCACCACCAACAGCCTTGCCTTGCCACCCCCATAGCACTTATTTCCTATTTTACCTCTGCTCCCACGACCCTCCCCTTCCCACCTCCCTCCCCACCCACCCACTTCCTTTCTCCGGCACTTCTCCCGGTGATGTCTGATAATGCCTCTGGCTGCTACTACTCCATCTTGCCATCCCGTTCCTCCTCCATTGTTCTTTACCCCTCTCCTAGTTGTTGTTGCTCCGGGCCATTCTATGTACTGAGCTCTCTAATGTGTTGCCTCCTCCCTTAATTAATAACTGTATAATGTACTGTTTACCTGCAATGTTGTTGTTATTTCTGTTGTATCCCCTGTATTGTACTTCAGCTGACGTGGAACCTTTGTTTAAAAAAAAAAAAAAAAGCCTTGGCTGAAAGATATTTGTAATCCTAGAACAAAATAAATACCGTTCTAGGAGCGTGGATATGTTGTTCATCCACACTGTCTGGCATTGTCCCTTTCCCCTTTAAATCTTGCCGGAAGTCTTCAAGCTGGCTCCTCCCACCCACTTGAGTGGTAAATACCTTGGCTTCGCCCCATGATGCCAGATCTTCCTTTCCGCTGAAGATACAGGTTCCCTCATGCTACTTTGCAAGTACCATAGGCCCTGGAGTGAAACTGATGGTTTTCGCCGCACTTACTCGCTTTAAAACTCATCAGAGTTTTACGACTCTGATCCGAATGCTTCAGATATGGAGGACAAGTTGTCCCCTGGGTTTTCGCTGGTGTCCTTGTGGACAAAAAATGTCTTGCACCGATCCCCACCTCTCGTGCGTCTACTGCCTAGGCGCTGTGCATGATACTTCGGCTTGCACCATCTGTTCGGCCTTCCATCCTACCGTTCTGGAGGACCGCAAGGCGCGCCATAAGTTGGGGAGACCGGAGCTTCGCAATCCACCGGTGAAATCGAAGGAAGCCAGATAGGCGGTTTCCGTGGCTGCGGGATCCGCCGAGCAGCTCGAGCAGATGGCGGCTTTCGAGGAGGAAGCTGACCAAGCTTCGGCCAGCCGAGGCTTCTTCGTTCCACCGAAGCTTCTTCGTTCCGCTCAACCTGGGCTCCACCTTCATGGGATCTCTCCGGGAGTTGTGCCAGTCTCTCCCACCAAGGGTGAGGCGCCGTCGAACTTGCCTCCTCCGATCAAGAAAAGGATAAGGACCCAAAATCATCTTCTTCTACCCGAAGAAGACGTTCCTGGGACCGAGAGCGGTCCGACACTCAGGAGCAGGCGGTCTCGGCCACGGTCGAGATCGCTTCCTCGGCTGCCGGCTTTTCGGACCTTCCGTCAGGCCAGGGCACCGAAGCCAAGGATATGGCAGAACCGTCCGAGATGTCTCTCGACCCGATCGAGCCATTCTCGCTGATGCCTGTCGATGACTCCTTGGAGAGGACTCCCATTCTCTCCTTCCCTGACGAGGAGACCCGTCCTTGGGGCAAGAGCCGGAATCTCGGTTTTCACCGGATCCAGCTTCTCCCGACTGACAGAGCAGACGCCGTCGGTCTCGATCGAAGAGTAGGACCCCGTCGGTCAGTAAACCGAGAAAGGGTCACAAACACTCCCGGAAGAGGCGCTGCCACCGTTCCTCCTCCTCCTTCTCCTTGGGCGAGGAGAGACTTAGATGGAAACTCCGTCGGCGTTATGAGGACCTCATGTAGCAACTACTTTTGTGGGCCAAACCGTCTACTCCGACTATACCGGTCCAGAATTCCTGAGAGGGTGTTACATCTTAGGCCGCCCATTAAAGACCCAGTGCCTCCATGGGACTTGCTCTTTGTCCTGGAGCAACTCACGCTCCCCCTTTGAACCTGCCGGTTTGACGACTGCGTTTTCTGTCGTGGAAAACGTTGTTTAGTTGCTGTTACGTCAGCGAGAAGAGTTTCCGAGCTTCATGCTCTCATGTGTAAGGAGCCTTATTTGATTTTCCACCGGGACAGAGTATCCCTGAGGACGAATCCTAAATTCTTGCCTAAGGTGGTTTCCACACTCACTCTCAATCAGGACACTGACCTGCCTGTCTACTTCCCTAATTATTCTAATAGAGGAGAGGCGCTGCTCCACACCCTGGATGTTCACCGCAGCTTAAGGTACTACCTGAGCAGAACTAAGCAGCTTCGTAAGTCGGAACAACTTTTCATTTCCTTTACTGAAAGGATGATGGGCCAACCAGTATCGAAACAGTCCCTTTCTCGCTGGCATGTCCAGTGCATATCATACTACTATGATATCAAACAAAAGCTCCTCCCGGGATCAGTCCGGGGCCATTCCACTAGGGGAGTGGCCACCTCCTTTGCAGCACTTCGGAACGTCTCCACCTCTGCCATTTGTGCTGCAGCCACTTGGAGCTCTGTACATACCTTTATCAGGCATTATAGCCTGGACATCGCTTCCACGGAAGAGCCGCGTCCGGCCTGGCTGTGCTACAGGGTCTCCTGTCCTAGAATCAGGACCTGGAATGAACTTTCTAGTTTCCTCCTCTGAGTGTTTGCAAAGCGCTACTGCTTGGGAATCGGTCTAATGGTGTTACCTGCTGCAAGAGCTGTGTCTCAGTAAAGATAGTACAGTTACGTAAGAACTTACCGTAACAGTAGATCTTCGAGAACAGCTCTTGCAGCAGGAACCTTCCCGCCCACCTTCCCCCTTGGAGGAGGCATGGCTCAAGCCTTTTTAACAGGGACTTATACCCTTTTGTCTTCTGACGGTGGATCCTCGGTCTCCCATTTCGATGTCATCCTGCGGCCGGAAGTCTCCGGCGGGAGAACTGGGGAATCTGGCGGGACCGCCCCCTTATGTACTACGCCTGACGTCGGAGGCGGGACCGACGTCGGGGGCCGTCCCCGCTGAAGATGGCTAGCTAGAAGTTTTCCGTGGGGTCCTGACGCCTGCCGGCTTCAGTCCTAATGGTGTTACCTGCTGCAAGAGTTGTTCTCGAAGATCTACTGTTACGGTAAGTTCTTACGTAACTGTACTTTCTGGGTCCTCCCATAGGGGGCCGGCTGCGCCACTTTCTTTCCGCCTGGTCCGGTATCACTTTGGACAGGTGGGTTCTGGAAGTGGTCGGGCAGGGACTGCCTCTAGAGTTCAAGCAGTACCCCCCCCCCCAGCAGGGACCGTGCCCCACGGGAGGAAAGGATCTCAGTTGGCGCTCAGTCGGCCCTTCGGGACGACATAGCTCAGCTCCTCCACAAGGAGGCGGTAGCTCCAGTGCCGGATCCTCCTACAGACCCAGGCTTTGTGTCCAGGTACTTCCTGGTGCCCAAGTGGATGGGGGGTTGGCACCCCATCCTAGATCTCCATGACCTGAATCGATATCTCGGGTCTCGCACCTTCCGGATGGTAACTCTGAACCAGATCATACCATCTCTGGAGTGAAACATGTGGTTCTGTTCACTGGATCTTCAGGACGCGTTCTACCACGTCCCAATCCGTCCGTCCCATCAGCGGTTCCTCCGCGTCAGGGTCGAAGGGACCCTCTACGAGTTCAGAGCCATGCCGTTCGGCCTGTCATTGGCCCCACGGGTTTTCACCAAATGCATCGCAGTGGTGGCAGCCCATCTACGGCGTCAAGGGGTTCGTATTTACCCCTATCTAGATGATTGGCTCCTAGCGGGTTCCTCCCTACAGGAGGTGGAGAGGTCCAGGGACCCTCCCAACCTGCTCCCACCTGGGCCTCCTAATCAACGAGGCCAGGTCAGAACTCGTGCCCTCTCAGGTGATGGGCTTTATCGGGGCAGAGCTCGACTCTCGTCAAGCCAGAGCTCGGCTCCCGGAGGACAGGGCTGAAGTTCTTTCCTCCTTTGCCCAATCATTTCTGGTTGGGCACTTGCGCCCTTCCCGGGTCTTCCTGCGCCTCCTGGGTTACATGGCGGCGTGCACCTCAGTGGTCCGTTGGGCCAGATTGCACATGCGCCCCCTTCAATGGGAGCTGGCCGCCCAGTGGTCTCAGCATCAGGGTCTTTTCGACCCGCTGGTCACTGTCACCCAGAGGATATGGGACGCTCTCCAATGGTGGACCGTCCCGAGTCATTTGCGGGAAGGGATCCCGTTCTGTCCGCCCCGAGCCGACGGTCGTCCTTACGACCGATGCCTCTCTCATGGGCTGGGGAGCCCACATGGGGGACAACAGAACCACGGGTTCTGGACCCCCGAGGAGTCCCGATGCCACATCAACCTGTTGGAGCTCAGAGCAGTCAGACTGGCACTGTCAGCTTTCGCTCCTCAGCTCCGGGGTCAAGTGGTTCAAGTCCAGACAGACAATACCACTACCATGTACTACCTCAACAAACAGGGCGGCATGCACTCCCGTTTGCTATGCAAGGGAGGCGCTCCGTATCTGGATCTTCGTCAGCCGGCTGGAGGCAGATCTCCTAGCCATCCATGTGGCAGGAGTCTTGAACCAACTGGCGGATGCTCTCAGCTGCATAGGCCAGACATCCCACAAGTGGTCTCTCCATCCAGAGGTAGCTTACGATCTGTTCTCCTGTTGGGGCAAACCGTTGGTGGACCTGTTCACCTCCAAGGAGAACACCAAGCTGAGGCTGTACCAGGCCTGCCCCCCTCAGCAGGGCTCGCTGCAGGGGGATGCCTTCTTGAGGCCGTGGACCCCAGGCTTCCTTTACGCCTTCCCTCCATTTCCCTTGATCCACAAGTGTTACTCAAGGTGAGGAGGGACAAGGCGAAAGTGATCCTGGTAGCCCCAGATTGGCTACACCAGTTCTGGTATCCAGATCTCCTCAGCCGCAGGACCCCGGAGCGGCTTTGTACACGCTCGGACCTGATATCGTTGAACCAGAGGAAGGTCTTCCACTCGGACCTTCAATCCCTGCACCTCACAGCCTGGTTCCTGAGCGGCTAGAGTTCCAGGCTCTGGGTCTTTCCGAGGATGTCTACACCATGGTGGAAGCATCTTGAAAGGAATCTGCTAGGAAATGTTATGCCTTCAAATGGAAAAGGTTTTCCATTTGGTGTCAGGGAAAGATCCTGGACCCCTTATCCTGCTCTGTGGCTAACATTCTAGGCTACCTTTGGTCCCTCTCCAAAGGGGGTCTTCGGTCATTGACCCTTAGGGTGCACATGGCAGCCATCTTTGCTTACCGGGCACGGGCCGGTCAGCTGACGTTGGCACAGGAGACAGTGGTCGGGCGCTTTTTCAAAGGCCTGGATCACATATCCCCTCTGGTGCGTGAGCCTCCACCTCCGTGGGATCTCTTGCTGGTTTTGGCAAAGCTCATGGGCAAGCCATTCGAGCCCATGCACAAGTGTGAGCTCTCGCACTTGTTGTGGAAGACTGCCTTCCTGGTGGCTATTACGTCAGCCAGAAGGACAGGGGAGCTCCAGGCGCTTTCGGTGGACTCCCCTTATCTGGTCTTTCACAGGGCAAAGCTGTCCTGCACCCTCACCTGAAATTCCTTCCGAAGGTGGTATCAGAGTTTCACCTTAACCAGGTGTTGTCTCTGCTGGTATATTACCCTAATTACACCTCGGACGCTGAGTACAGGCTCCATACTCTGGACCTCGGACGTGCTCTCTCCTACTATAAGGAGAGGACGGCGGAAATTCCGGGAGAGGTTCGCCAGCTGTTTGTCACCTATGCGGAAGCCGCTTCTGGCAGACCTGCAGCCAAGCGGACTATTGCAAGATGGATCACATCATGCATAAGTCTGTGTTATGAGTTGACAGGCAAGGAGCCTCCCAGAGGGATAAGAGCTCATTCTACCCGCCATACTGCTGCATCAGTGGCTGCTTCCAGGGACATCCCTATCAAGGAAATCTGTCGGCTGCTACCTGGAAGTCAGCAAACACCTTCATTACCCATTACCACATCGACCTTGAGTCACGCCGAGATGCTGGTTTTGGGGCCTCGGTTCTCCAATCTCTTTTCTAAATAAGGGGTGTGCACCTTGCCTCCCTCCTGCTGGAGAACTGCTAGGAGTCTGCCAGACAGTGTGGATGAACAACATATCCACGATTCTAGAAAAACAGGTTACTCTCCTGTAACAGTAGTTCTAGGAGAGGTATATGTTGTTCATCCACGTTGTTCATAAACAACATCCATACGCACCCACCCGACCTCCCCGGCTTAAGGCGCACAACCTTGCTTCCAGCGGGCTAGATCTGGTGTCATGGGGCGGAGCCGAGATATTTACCACCTGGGTGGGTGGGAGGAGCCAGCTTGAAGACTTCCGGCAAGCTTTAAAGGGGAAAGGGACAATGCCAGACAGTGTGGATGAACAACATGTACCACTCCTAGAACTACTGTTACAGGTGGGTAACCTGTTTTTTACCACCACTCTCTGTTTTCTGCCCGTCAACCAGTTTGCCGCACAGTTGACCAACTTCTGACCCACTCTGAGCCTACCCAGCTTATTAATCAATCTTCTATGTGGAACAGTATCGAAAGCTTTACTGAAGTCAAGGTAGGCGACATCAACTGCTCCCCCTTGGTCCACCACTCTGGTTACCCAGACTAAGAAATCTATGAGATTAGTTTGACAGGACCTTCCTTTTGTAAACCCATGCCGTCTTGGATCCTGTGCTCCTATGGATTCCAGGTGTTGCACTGTCCTTTCCTTAAGGAGTGCCTCCATAATCTTGCCCACTACTGAGGTAAGACTGATTGGTCTGTAGTTCCCTGCCTCTTCCCTGCTACCACTCTTGTGGGGCGGGATCACATGAACCCTTCTCCAGTCTTCTGGGACCTCTCCAGTGCTCAGAGACTCATTAAACAGTTCTGATAATGGCTCTGGTAGTTCTACCTTTAGTACCCTGGGATGTATGCCGTCAGGTCCCATTGCCTTGTCCACCCTGAGCTTACCAAGCTCTTGTAGGACCCTTTCTTTTGTGAAGGGACTAGTGCACACCTCCCTCTCCCGTGTCCATGGTGCTGAGCTGTGGGTCCTGCCCTACCTTCTCCTCAGTAAATACTGAGCAGAAGTATCTATTTAGGATAGATGCTTTTACATGGTTCTCCTCCTCACATGCCCCCTTATCCCCTTTGATCTTAGCAATACCCCCTCTGGACTTTCTCCTTTCACTAATGTATCTATAGAAAGTCTTGTCACCTTCTTTTACTGTTTGTGCTAGTGTTTCCGCGGTTTGGGCCTTTGCCTGTCTTAGTGCCTTCTCTGCTTCCATTAGGGAAGTTTGGTATACCTCCCTATCTTCATCCTGCTGCGTTCCCTTATATTTCCTGGCGGCCAGCCTTTTGGCTCTGACCTTTTCTGCTACTGTTTTTGAGAACCAAAGTGGTTTCCTTCTTCTTTTGCAGTTCCTTTTCTGTCTAACACAATGGGATGTTGCTTCAAGTATTGCATCCTTAATGCTTGCCCACTTTGCCTGTACCCCCTCACCTGTATTTCTTTTTGCCAAGGCTAGCTTAACTCTGTTGGCCATCTTATCAAAGTCAGCTCCTCTGAAGTCCCATATTTTTGCCTTGGATTGGGATGATTTTGTTCTAGTGGCTAAAGTGAACCATACCATGTGATGGTCACTGGCCACCAGGTGACCTTCTACCTGGAGATCTGTGATTTTATCCCTGTTAGTCAGTATTAAATCTAGGATAGCCCTGTCTCTTGTGGGTTGTTGTACCAGTTGTTTGAGGCCTTCCCCCCCTGCAGGGAATCCACCATGTGTCTAGTTCTGGCAGATGTTCCTGCTGGTATTGGCCAATCTGTATCTGGCATGTTGAAGTCTTCCATTATCAGAACCTCCCCTTAAGCTGTCATGGTTTGTATATCTTCTAACAGTAATGTGTCTTTGTCCTCCCCCTGGTCTGGAGGCCTGTAGACAACCCCAGTTCGCCTGGCTGTCCCATTTCCTGTTTCCAATGTGACCCACAGTTCTTCTGGCTCCTTATGTGTATTCTGAATTTCTGTAGCTTTGATATTTTCATTGACATACAGGGCCACTCCACCCCCCCCCTCCCTTTTTTTTTTTTTGCACCTTGGTCTCTTCTGAACAGTATATAGCCAGGTACTGAAGTCTCCCAAGTGCGGTTACTGGTAAACCATGTCTCGCTAATTGCTACTATGTCCAGTTTAGCCTCTGTCATTATTGCCTGCAGGTCTGGGATCTTGTGTCCCAGACTGCGAGCATTTGTGTACATGATTTTCCATTGGCCAGATTTAGGTGTGTTAGTTGTTGGGCGAGGTCTGGCGTTTCCCCTATGCATCGTATGGGGAGCCGGACCTTTTTCCTTACCTGGTGATGCAAATAAACTACAATCATGCTGACCTCCTGTTTGACCACTAGCTGAGGGGGGAAGGGTGTTCTTCCTATTCGACGTATGGGGTGCTGCACCCCTCCCCCATTTGCTAGTTTAAATATTCTGCATAGATGTCAAACTTCTGCCCCAATGCACTGACTCCCTCCTTAGTCAGATGCAGTCAATCAAATTTAAAGAACTTTCGCTCCCAAAACTGTTGCCAGTTCCCTACAAATTTGTGTCCTTTTTCCTGGTACCAACTCTTGAGCCACATGTTTAGCTCCCCTATCTCTCCCCTTCTCTGACCTTCTGTCCATCTGTCCCCCTCTCCCAGACTGGCAGGATCTCAGAGAAGGAGATGCCGGATGAAATGGATGATAGTTTGTCACCCACCCTGGTCAGGTGTTCCTTGGTCTCCACAAGTGACTGGCTGGCGAGATCATTAGTCCCTATGTGTACCAGGACGTCCATGTTTTCGCCTGCCTTCTGAACAATTTTAGCAATGCGGTCGGTGTCTCTCCACACTGATGTATCTGGGAGACATCTGACCATTACCCCTGGCTGGAGATAGGTTTCAACTCCCCAAATCATGGAGTCTCCTATGATCAGAAGTTTTTTGAATTTCCTTTTTGCCTTTTTTTGGTATTGGTTCCTGTTTTGGGCGAGTTTTGTTGTGCTAGCTCCTGTGCTGCAATGTCCTGCTCTGCATTGTCCTCTGCCCCTTTGTTTGATTTCGGAGATGGAGGCAGATACCTGTTTGTAGTTTTTATATGCTTTGTGGAGGTAATATGTTGGAGTGCACCGAGTGATGGGGCACCCGATTTGCCCCTTCTAACCACCTGCCAACCTCCCAGACCAACTACCCTCTGCGGTCGAGGTGCTTCTGTTGGATGTTGTGGAAATGGCGGGTGGTTCTTATAATATATTTCCTCTTGAATATGCAATTTGAGGTGTACAGTCTCTGCCTGTGCTGTCTGGAGCTGAGCCCTTAGATCTCCAATGGCCCAGCATGAAGGACAGTGCCCTAAATCCTGTAAAACTGCCCTTCTGAAAAGTGTTCCGCAGTACCTGCAGTTAATGATATCCATTCCAGATAAGTTGCTGGGTTTATAACCTGGTCAGAGTAATTAGAAGGAAAAAAATTAAAGCAAAAGTTTAATTTTGTGTTTTGTTTGTTTTTGCAGAACTTGTTATATAAGTTATATTAGTGCCCCTGTGAATGAAGTCACTGTGTAGATACCCCTCTGATCCGCCACATCCTACTTTGCCACAGGAAATGTCATGACTGTGCTACCCTATAAAAGGAGTGTAGTGGTTGGGGTTGGGGGTGGGTGGTTGGGCCCTTCCCCTGCCGAAAAAGAACCACGGACAAAAGAAACGAGGTGAGAGCAGAAACGGTCAGCCAGTAACAAATGCAGTAGCCCTGAAAGCTTATCTTAATGATAGATAAAACTGTAAAACCTGTAAAGCACCACCTATAATAATTTCACAGAAGACATACTCTGTAAGAAATCCTTTGCTACAGAGAAAAATAAAGCAGTAACAGAAGATGTACCTTGCAAAAGACAATTTGAATCGGAAGATTACAGCAGTAATCTGTTAGCACACACCTGTAGGCACACCATGTAATAATGCAGCAGAAGGTATACCCAGCAACAACAATTTGAATCAGAGGAAAATAAAGCAATAAAATGTTAACAAACAGTAACACTCCCTGTGAGTTCAAAATAAAAATAACACACAGTAAATCTGCCTAGCTAAAATAAGCCTTAATCCTTTCCCTTGGTCTGTCCTTTCAAGCAACCTAGAAGAAAAGAGCTCAGGTGAAGCTAGGTGCCTTGGCCAGCCCCAATACAAAATCTACCAGCATTTCGCTAGTAAGGCCCCATAGTATTTTCAACCCCTGACCTTGGTTTTTCTATGCCTGCTTTAATGTTGTGTGAACACTTGTTAGTCTCCTTTTGTAGATTTTAACCATCTTGTTTTAATTGCTTCTGATGTATGTATTTACCTTGTTTGGTCTAATTTTCAGCTGGAGGATAAAACAATTTTCCATGAGGAGTTCGTTCAATTTCTGAAGTATCCTATGGTCGTCTACCAACGTGAGCCAGCAGTGGAGCGAGTGATGGATTTTGTGGTTAAATTTGCTACGTCATTCGTACAACCAGAGAGAGAAAATGGTGAAGAAGAGGAGGAGGAGGAGGAGGCAGAGAATCCCTTTTTGAATTATTTATTTGAGTTTCTGTTAAAGGTATGGTTTATATTTTCTTCGGTGAAGTGCTACTATTATTAGGGGACATTTTATTAAAAAAAAAAAGTGTTGTAGTTGCAGTGCTATGAAACTTAATTTGAGTAGTAGTAGGAAAAATATGCATAGCATTTGCAGGTAACCTTGTTTAAAGCAACTGTACAACCACTTTTGGGTGAACTCAGATGTGTAGCAAGTGTCTGCTATACATAAACAATTTTGTGGCCAGTCCAGTGGCACTGAGGATTGAGGCGCTGGATGCCACATTTCTCACCACGCTGTTGACCCAGGTTCGGATGTAGACTCTGGTTGCCGGGGGTTGGTCTGGGAGGGGTGAGGGTAGGGCATCCAGCGGACTGCTCTTCTCTCCTGTGGAGGGGAAGGGGGCTTCAGTGTCCGACATTCACCTGGCCTCTAGCGTTAGCTGTGGCTGAGGCAGCCTGGGACTGATTTGGCATGAGGTGAGTGTGGCGGCTGTCAATGTTTCATGCACAGAAACTTGCTAGGGGACATCATTTCATACCAACCCTCTCGAAGAAAAATGCAATATGGTTTCCTGAGCTGCCGCTGGCCACCTGGTAGCCCTGCACCCTATTGAGTACCCAGGCCATGTTGTATTAGCGCAAAGGTAAGTCATGGAGGAAAGTGGAGGAGCAGGGCTGGAGTGGCCTGCATCTGGAAGGCGGCTTGGAACCACAGGAGAAACATCACTAACTGCAAAACAAGAAGCAGTTTTGGTTAGCTGTTGATATTTTGTGTAGTTTTTTGCTGTGCTATACTAGGCAAAATATTAACTGATTATTGGGCCGCGTTATTTGAAATGCTGTTGCTTGACGTTCATCATGGAGGAGTTACATCCTTGCCATAATATGGAAGGCAGATGGCAGGTAATCTCCTCGGAGGAAATAATTTGAAAACCCGCCTCGGAATCGTGCTGCATTTCATGCTGCTCGTAAGCCTTCATAAAGACTCTGGGAGTATGTAGGACTCGCCAGCAAGGTCATCTGCTGGTTTTAGCTCTACCTAACAGACAGGACACAGAGCGTAGTGATGGAACATTTTCCTTGCTCATTATGAACCTGCATTGTGGTGTACCCCAGGGGTCGATACTCTCATCCATGCTGTTTGCGGTGTACATGCTACCCCTAGACAGATCATTAGACAATATGGAGTTGGGTTTTGTTACTATGCATATGATACCCTGCTTTATCTGTCTTTTGCATCCAAGATGCATGGCATGGTGGATGTGCTAAATCAGTGCTCGGCTGAAATCCAGGACCAGATGCCATCGAGCTGACTGACTCAACCTGAACAAAACTGAAGTACTGATGATTGAGCCGGGTTGGATGGGGGAAGTGAGAGTGGCTAAGGGGGAGACAGGGCTTTGGCTTGGCACCTTTAGGCTTTTGGCTGCTTCGAAGGTGAATCTGGGTGTCATTCTGGACAAGGGGCTGACATTTGAGACTTGGTGTCAGCAGTAGTCCAGAATGGCTTTAACCATCTGAGGAACATCAGCTAGATTTGATCTTTTATCCCCCCCAGAAGACTTGCCCTCATGGATTTGTGACCTCGTGGTTAGATTACCGTAAGGCCATATACCTTGGGGTCAGTGGAGGTATGTTGCAGCGCCTGCAGTTGGTGCAGAACGCAGCCACTTAGTTGTTGATTGGCCTTCCGAGGCAGTCCCATCTTCCCGGCATTGCGTGAACTGCACTGGTTGCCGGTTATGTGGTGTATCACATCTAAAGTTGGGTTACAAGGGGGTGCTTAAAACATGCTTATGATTTCCATAGTGTATCTGAGATATTATGCAGTGCATTTTAGCTGGTTGCTGGCAATTTTATTATGGTATAATGAGATGCTATTTATTGGCATTTATTTAGGATTGTATTATGATGTTTGATACCACCGTTTTATTGTATTGGTGCCCTGAGCCTCCAGAGAAGGGCACCATAAATGAAATGCTCTACTACTTCTCATCATTTAAAGGTAGGAAATAGTTTTAACATCTTAACACTGTCTTGCGTCTTCTGTAACAAATCCTTCCCTTCCTCTACAGTGAGTGCTCGTGTTACTACCGTTCAGTGTTCTCCTGCCTGTGGAAGATTTACAGTCCCAGGGTTTAAAACGTAGAGAACGCCAGTAGATGGAACCTAATAAAACGGCTCTGTACAGATCATTCTGGATCTTTCGTCTGTGGGGAGCATGAAGTTCCAGTTGAAGGACTGTGGCATGTCTCAGCTCATGGGAAGTTCCCTGATGGCCTTTGGGTCTGGATAAAGTCCAGGGGAGTTCTGTCCCTGTTAAGGTTCCTGGTTTTTTTATTTTGGGGGGAAGGGGATGCATCTGTTTCAGTGGAAAACCTGAGAGTCCTGTGGGCTAGGACAGAGATCTTGAGGTAACCGATAATGGTGGCTGTCTTCGGGTGGAAGCCCTGAGAGACTTTTGAGTTAGGACAACCACATAGGTAACTGACAATATGGCTATTAAAAGGTAGAACGGAAGGCTTGAAATTGAGACTGTGTATGGATGTATATAGTTTGTAGGTTTGCCTTGTGGGTGGGGAAACTAAAGTATACGCCCTCCAGGGCCCATAGAATGTGGGGCTGTGAATGAAGACTCTGGATTTTAAAATCTTTTGGATAATGTTGACCATTTCTAAACTGATGTTTAACTAAATAAATAAATAAATAAATTTAAATCAGAATTTTGAGAAAATTATTCTCTTTGATGTTGATATAAATTTGCTCTCCTGTAAAAAGTCCCCCTTTAAAGGTAAATTAACTGGACTGTCCCTTAGCCAAAACATTAGTAGTCCAACTAGAATTGGTTACAAAACATCCACTGAATCCCTGATTGACCGCATTCTGGTGATTCATCCTGGCCAAATAAAATTGAGGTCTTACATGACCAAATTAGTGACCACCCCCCACCCGAGCTGCTGCTCCTGGTCGGCCAGGAGCAGTAGACCCAAACCAAAGTATGTATTTGTCCGTACTTTAAAAGAGGACATTTTACTGTCTTTTGAGCCATACCTGGATTTTGTGGACTGGAAAGTTGTAAACTGCATTACAGATATCAGTCTTGCCTTTGACCGTTTCTAGATATTTTCTGAGGCTTGCAATCTACTTGCCCCCTTCCACCCAATACAGAAAAGAATAAAAGGTGACCAGTATAATTGACAGATTCCTGAGCTGCTTGCTGAGTTTAAGAAATATGATAAGTACTGGGAACTCTACAGAAGCTGTGGCTCACAGCTCCATCTCGTGAAGTACAAGAAGCTGAGAAACTGCTTTTAAAACTAGCCAGGAAGGCAAAAAAGGACTACTGTAAGACCAAGCAGCAGAATGCTGGTAATGACCCTTGGAAACTCTGGAACAATTTAAATTGTTTGCTAGGAAGAACATGACAATCCCTCTAGTGTCCTAAAGGCTGAAAACAATACTGATGGCCGGATGGGCTGCATCTGAGGGTTATGAAGAAACTGGTGGATAAGCTATCAGCTCCACTGGAGGCACTCTTTAACACCTCTCTGCAGACAGGATGGGTGCCTCAAGATTGGAGGGTGGCTCAGGTGGTGCCTACCCACAAAGGGGGGTCTACAGAGGAGAAAGGGAATTATAGGCCTCTCAGCCTAACGTCTGTGGTAGGCAAAGTAATGGAAGGCATTATCAAAGAGAGGCTCGGGAGGCAGCTGGAAAGGTTGGGGCACCTGGATGACAAACAGTAGGGTTTCATCCCGGGGAGATCGTGTCAGACCAACCTCATAGATTTTTATGACTGGGTGATGGAGGCCCTGGGCCGACATAGTCCTGTGGACGTCCTATATCTGGATTTCAGTAAGCTGTTTGATTCGGTACCCCACAGTGGGCTGCTAACAAAGCTGCGGGGGATGGGGTGGGAAGGCAGTTGCTCAGATGGGTAGAAAATTGGCTAACGGGGCAGATACAGAGGGTAGTGGTTAGTGGGATAGTCTCTTCCCCCAGGAAGGTCAACAGTGGGGTCCCCCAGGGTTCGGTTTTGGGGCCACTCCTGTTCAATGCCTATGTCTTGGATATGGGGAGGGGGGGGGTTAGGAGTAGGATGAGTCTCTTTGCAGATGACTCAAAACTGGGAGCACTGGCGGACGGGGACGAAGCGAGAGGGACAGTCCAGAGGGACCTGGATACCCTGGAGGGGTGGTCAAGGAGGTGGGGATTGAGGTTTAATGCAGGGAAGTGTAAGGTGCTGCATCTGGGGGTCAGAAACCTGGGCCATGTGTACACCCTGGGGGGGGTCACACTGCAAGCCACATCGAGCGAGAGGGACCTAGGGGTGGTGGTGGATGTCATAATGAATAACACTGAAAATTGCAGAAGAACCGCGGCAAAAGCAAACAGGTTACTGGGTTGCATAGCCAGGGGGATTACATCCAGAAGGAGGGAAGTGATCCTCCCTCTGTGTAATGCCTTGGTCAGACCTCATCTTGAGTACTGTGTGCAGTTCTGGAGACCTCACCTCAAGAAGGACATAGCACTGCTGGAGAGGGTCCAGAGGAGGGCAACCAGGATGATTCAGGGCATGGGGGGGAGGCCCTATGAGGAAAGGCTGGAAGAGCTTCGGCTGTACTCACTGGAGGAGAGACGGTTGACATGATAGGGTTTTCAAGTATGTAAAAGGAATAAACGAGGGCGGAGCCAAAGAGATGCTCAGACTAAAGAAGGGGGGGAACAACTAGGGGGCATGAGTGGAAGCTAGAGGGGGGTAATTACAGGGGGAACGCAGGAGACATTACTTCACAGAGAGGGTGGTGGAGCCTTGGAATGCACTGCCCGGGAGTCTGATGGAGGAGGGCACAGTAGAGGGCTTCAAGAAGGGGTGGGACAGGTACAAGGGAAAACAGAAGCTGAAGATGACCCTCTCTGGGGCTAGGGGGATGGCAAAGCGAGCACTCATTAGGAGGCTGGCTACCGAGCAGACACGACAGACCATCTGGTGTATTCTGCTGGCTTTTAGATTGTTAGTATGATAGTGGGTACTTAGTCATTCACATGTAGGTTGGTCACATGACGCTCAAGGGCTATAAATAAAAGTGTGAAGATAGGGTGGGAAGGTAGGGAGTCTGCGCGGCCCAACAGTCTGAGCCTGCACAATATCAGTTTCACTCAAGAGCTGTAAACACTTGATAGTATAAGCGCCGAGGTGGCTATGCTTAACAGTCAATAACAGAACAAATTATTTCACAATAGCTGTAGTAATGAAATTTCGAGAGCGCCAAGGTGGACCTGCTAACATACACACACTGAAAACTAAATGGCAATTAATGCTTTAAAACAGTTATGAACAACCTTATTCACTAATATTAAGATTTGCCAGAATTAAGCAGTAGAACTTTGAATGAGAGAAGTTCGTAGTATAGAGCCAAGGCAATTCAAAAGAAATTGGCCAATAGGAGCACACAGTCAGGGAGACAAACCAGTCAAGTTGCAGAGGCAAGAGAGCGCTGCTTTCCGGTTGGTCAAAAAAGTCACCGTACCTGTCATTGTTGCTGGCTGGAGAGGGTGGCGTGGGCAGTGGCTTTGGAGGTGCCGGCCGCCCCGATAAACGGTCCTGGAGGGCTGTGGTTGCTTGCAGGCTTTTGCGGTCTCCGGTTTTGGAGATGCTGGTTGGGCCATAGGCGGAGGCGCAGTTAGAAGGGAGACTGGAGGGCTTGGACAGCAGCAAAGCGCCTGCTAAGGGGCTCCTCCAAGGAGAAATCAGCAAATGAAAATAGAGATAGTCAGATCCAGTGAAAATAAACTGCAGAGGTCCAGAGTTGCAGAAAGTGTTAAATTCCTTCGATGTGATGAACTTTGGCCTGGGCATATGCAGGATGTGAAAACCTTTGTATGTTTCCTTTGTTTTCAAAGTGGTTGTAGAGTAGCCCTTTAGAGACAAGTAGATTTAAAATGAAAATGCTGATACTTGGTGGTAAATTACATCCAGTGGAAATGATGAACTGCTGATATCCAGTGTCACAGAATGTGTTAAAATTCCTGAGAGGTGATCAGCTGTGGCCTGGGCATATGCAGGATGTGAAATCCTTTTGTCTGTATGTTTCCTTTGTTCTTCAAAGTGGTTGTTGAAAAACCCAAGTACAATTCCTTTAGGAGAAGGTCAAACGAAAATGTTGATTCAATCGCAGGACCCAGGATCACCAAGTTTGTCTGATTTAGTTGCAAGACTTATTTTTCCTTGGGATGGCTTCCAAAAAGTTGATTTAAAGAGGGACTATGGTCAAAATTTCTGGCATCAATAAATTCAGAATGTGGATCAGCATAACCCCAGTCTACCTCATGCCAAAAATTAGATCTCTGAGTTGCTTTGTTTAAAAGTTAGAAGTCATTTGATAACCCTAAATTCACTGCCTGTTCAGAAAAGCCAGTTTCAGAGAAGACCTGCTGCTGATGTCATCTCCTGAACTCACAGTCTGGTCCTCCCTGTCAGCAAGCTTATAGGACCTGTTTCTCCAAAGCTTAAATATCATGTGCAGTGATTTTCATAACTAAACCGGGCAGTACCATTCAATAAACATTGCTGTAAAAACTGTGTGTTTCAGGTTTTGTAACAAAGTTGACAAATTCATATTTTGGTCCCTTTTTGTTGTGGTCTTTTTCTCCAGGTTTGCTGGATGCTGAGTCATAGCACACTGCTGTGAGGTTTGCAGATTGGATAACTGATGTGGTGAAAGGCTGTGATCATTCACACCTGTCATTCAGTTGAGGTGATTTTCTCAGGATGGCACTTTAAAACAATTATTCCATCTCCATGTATATGGAGGTGGGAGAGTTAATGATGTTTTGAAACTTCACTATGAGTTTCTAGGCAGTAGCAAACCAGTGTTTTCTTCCTGGCAGGCTATTACTTGACCTACATTCAAGCTTACCTATGTTGTACTCCACATTAAAATGATCATTTTACTGGGGTTAACACTTCCTCCCCAGTAGGAATTAACACATATAAGGCCCCTATTAAAACTTATTACACAGCAGACACTGACAAACAGCAATGAAGTTATCAACATTATAATACTAGTAGTAATACAACTTCCTAACAGGCACAGCAGAGTAGCAGCCCAAATGGTATCAGCAGCTTGGAGGCATGCTGACTCAACTTCTAGCAACCCTGGAGAAATGGGCTACACCAAAAAGGCATTAAAATTATGAATTTGTCAACTTTGTTACAAAACCTGAAACACACAGTTTTTATAGCAATGTTTTTTGAATGGTGCTTTCTGTTTTACTTGTGAAAACCATTGCACATGATCTTTAAACTTCAGAAAAACAGGCACTTTAAGCTTGCTGACAGGGAGGACTAGACTGCGAGTTTTGGAGATGACATCATCAGCAGCTCTTAACTGAAACTGGCTTTTTTGAACAGGTAGTGAAATCAGATTTACAAAATAGCTCGTAACTTTAAAATGAAGTAATGCAGAAACCTAATTTGTGGTATGAGATTTATTGGGGGTAAGCTTATTTTAATTCTGAAATGTGGTACTTTTGGCTGGAGTACCTCTTGAAAATGAAAATGCTGATACCTGGTGGTGATGTTTTGCAGAAATTCAGTCCAGGAGACTTTCACAGATGATGTGTGTTAAGAATGGCGAAGTTACTCCAGGCAGAAAAACATGTAAATCCACAAAAACTAACCTACAAACACAAACATCAACCCACACAGCACTCCTGCATCCATTCTACCAGATTACAGTAACGAGCTGTGAATGAGCTTGGTACTTCCAGCAGACAGACCTGGGTTTGATTCCCACAACCTCAACTTGCATACTGTGTGATTCTGAGGAGTCACTTAATCACCCCAGTGCTCCCAGGTCACCCCTGAAAACAGGTACGTGTGCCTAGTGGGCCTTACTAGGTTAATAAAAGAATTAAATATATATATATATATATATATATATATATATATATATATATATATATATATATATATATATATATATATATATATATATATATGGCTGGGTAGTAAATGATGAAAAGAGTTCACTCTCGCCATTTCATTATGGTGTGCATTTTTAGATGGATTTACAGAAGTTTTGTTTCCCCTTTCCATCCAGATTGGAGAATCTTTAATAAGTCATCAAACAACTGTTATCTCAGATGATATGTCAGCCCACCGATACTTTGAGACATTGGGGCTGGTGACAGCAAAGATAAAACTGGTCCCCTGGGCTTGCTTCCACAAGAAGCTTCTTCCAGTGCGACTTCTCTCCATTTAGCTCCCAGCTTCGGAGCAGTATCAGATACTGATTCAGCTCCCTCTTTTGGTTCACTCACTGTTTTGGTGGGAGGACCATCGGAATCCCTTTAAGGGGTCCCCTATTTGCGCTTTGCCAGAGGTGATTCTCAGAACACAGAGTTTGTCATCTTGGTTGGGGTGCTGGACTGCACCAAATCCCAGATTAGGTTGGCTAGGACCCAGAAGAGCAGTCTCTTCAAATAAATGTTCTAGAAATGAGGATGGTGTTTCTTGCCCTTGTGACAGGGTTGACTAGGACCCTGTCCCAGTTGTTATGGAGAGTTTGAATGCAGCAATCTGTTTTGTTCTCTCCTTTCCTGTCTCTTGTCAAATTTTCCTGTGAGACCTAGGATTTGATCACCCCGACAGTCTCACAATTCTTTGCCTCACACTGTCTCTGTCTTCACTTGCTGTTTCTGTCTTTTCCTCTCTTGCATATCTGCTGGTATAAAAATATATGTAAATCATTATGTGGAAATGTAACTGATATTGGGATCCCTTTGTTTAGAAATGATATAGTGTTACTGTTGAAATGTATATAATTTAAGTGTGAGATGATTGGAAAAAGCTATTGGGAACTCGAGGGGTTATCCTGAGAGCAGTTTTTAAGTCCTTTTTCAGAAGCTGTGGGGAAGGGGCCTCAGTTCTGGGACATTGTGTTCTCGCTGCACCTGCCTAAAACTTACAAGAACATTTTAGAAAAAAATAGGATGCTTGATAAGGAGGGGGGTTACAAAGACTTGTAAAAAAAGGAGCTCCAATCTTTTGCAAAAGACACAGACACTGAAGGAAAACTCAGCTGGATCTTCTCTGTTAATTCTGCCTTTGTAAATTATTCTGAACAATTTTTTTTAATGTTACTGCTAGTACTAATAAACACTTTTTGTGAGTTGTACAACTCCAATTCCTACTTCCTCAACGCAACTTCTTTTTTCACCCTTTATCAGTCTGGTTGTAGGAGACCCCACTCAATCATCATCTCACTGCTGAGGATCACTGACTCCATCTAAGCAAGTGCCATTGTCATCGACCTAGCAAAGGCCTTCGACACTGTGCCCCACCCCCTCCTCCTCTCATCTGTCCTCTGCAGGGCTCTCCATTGAGTCTACCAGTTGGTTCCATTCCTACCTAGTAGGTAGGTCACAGTCTGTTCGAATTGGCAACTCCTTCTCCCCATAACCACTGGTGTGCCATGAGGATCTGTTCTTGGCCCTCTGTTGTTTTCTCTTTTCCTAAATGACCTGCCCACACACCTCAATCCACATGTATGCAGACGACACAGTCTTATATGCCTCTGGCCCCTCTATCACTGAGGTGGGGGCCAGACTTCAGTGTGACTTAAGTAATGTTCAGCTGTGGTTCCACTGTAACCAACTTCTCCTGAATGCCAAGAAAACCATCTCCATGACTTTCGGCACTAAGCAAAGACTCTTTCGGCTCCCCTCCCTCCCATCTTTCCACACCCTGATGGGGCAATACTTGAGGACTCTTCCTCCTTTAGATACCTCTGTGTTTGGCTTGACTGGCATCTCGACTTTTCTTTACACATTGAGGCCATACACAAGAAATTGCACCCTAAACTGGGTGCGCTGTATCGCAACCGGGGCTGCATTCTGCTGCCAGCTCGCCGGGCTCTTGTACAGAATATGATTCTCCCCATCTTCGATTATGGGGATGTCCTATACAGTGCCACCCCATCCTCCTCCTTAACCAGACTGGACACACTCTTCCACTCCTTCTGCCGCTTCGCCCTCGACTGTTCCCCTTGCAGTCACCACTGTACCCTTTACCAATCTCTGTCTCCCCCCCCCCCCCTTTGAGAATAGATGGTGCACTCGTGATCAGCCTCTTGGCCAAATTCTGGTCACAGTCCCTACCTTCCTCTCTCTCCTGTCTCTCCACCCTTACCTCTCCCTTCTTATTCGCTCAGAAATTCTGACCCCTCACTTTAACTGTCCTTGCCTTACCTCCTCAGCTGGTCAGGCCACCTTTTCATACAGGTTTCCAACTCTGTGGAACTCCCTCCCAAGGCATATTCAATTTGCCCCCCCGCCCCCTCCCCGGTTTTCAACTACCTCATAAAGAACACTTGCACTCCCCCTGCACCTGTTCCATATCCTTTGCCTCAACCGCCCCGGCTGCCCCTACCCTGCTGTCTTTAGCCTTTAGGCATTTAAGCACGTATTAATCCACCACCAAAGCAGATCTTACTTTGAGAGGGCTCTTGCAGTACGTATTCACATATAGGACTGACCCGCCAGGTGTCAGGACCCCATGGAAAAATTTCTAGCTAGCAGTCTCTGGTGAGGGACCGCCCCCACATCAGGTGACCGGCATCATACGACGTCAGTATAAAGTAGCAGTCCCCGATGCCCGCCTTCCAGTTCTTTCCCACCATCGGCTTGTGAAAGTTCCTTGCTGTAGAATTCAGTGCTTGTCAGTTGTTCAGTCCACTAGTTTTCAAACTTTTCGACCTTTTTTCCTCTATTTCTCGATCATACCTATCGATTCGCTGTGTATGTCATCCCTGATGCCCTCTGAATTGCATAAAGATAAGTGCGACTCGTATGGCTCTCAACTGCCACACAAGGATGGCCATTCCTTGTGCCTCTTCTCTCTGGGCCCAGACCACCCCATGAGAAGTGCCAACACTGCCAAAAATTTTACTCTGCTACCTGGAAAAGATGGCAGCAGTCCCTGGAAGCCCATACCCTCAAGAAAAGAATGGCATCCATGGAAAAGGAGCTAAAAAAATTAAAGCAGATGTCCACTTCCCTTGAAGGTCATAAGGAGAAGCATCGGGGGCGGAAACTGCTTCCACGGCAGCGACTCCGGCCGAGTCGCAGCATAGGACATAAATAACATCCCTCCAGGGGACTGCTGCACGAGCACCGCCTTAGTGGTATCCAAGAAGGCTCCCATCTGACTCGCTGGCTGGGCCTCTGGGAGCCTCGGGAAAAAGAGGCCTCCGCTCCCAGGAAGGCCGCTTACCACGCAGTCTTCGGGTCAGAGCGGGTCCGGTAAGTCTGACGCCAGTACCACTGACATCCGCCCGGACAAGGCTGCTAAGCCGCTTGCCCCTTCGGGGGGGGGGGCCCAGCCAAACCTTCGCCCGACAAGGCCGCATCCCCAGCACAACCTTCCTCTGGCAGGGAATCTGATAAGTTGGACGCCGGCACCACCGACTCCTGCCCGGCCAAGGAGCTTGCGCCGACCATAAAGATCAGTCCGATGTCCCAGGCTCTCTGCAGCGTGTTGCGTTGCCTTCTGAGGACCTTGCGTCCCCTCAGCCGACCCCCAGGGATTCTAATCCTCCCTCCCCAGCCGTCATGAAGAACCTTGAGACGCTGCCATCAGGGCCCTCTCCTTCGGGACCAGATACCCCGACGCTGGACCCGACGCCGGCATACCTGATGCCAGCTGACGTCCCCTTACTAGACAGCATACCTACGCCGGGCCAGATGCCTACAGGGCCAGCATTACCACCGCATGGCCCGCCAGCTGGGCCTCTGCCACGTCCCTCTGCTCCGTCAGAGCCCCGGGCTCCTGGGTATCCGACACCTAATATCCGGTGCCACAATACCCGGCTCCACTGTATCCGGCGCCTCAGTACCTGACGCTGCAATATCTGGTGCCTCAATACTGGGTTACCCGCCGTCAGGTTATGGATACTCCTTTTACGGATATCCTCAATATCCGCATCCCCATTCTCCTCCTTCTCCTCCCACTCCCCAGCCACCGGCGGACTTGAAGGAGAGACTGGCCTCCTGGTGGACTGAGGCCAAGGCTCAACTCACAGGAGGTCGAAAGTCGTCTACTGACGCTGGACCCTTTACAGGATCCTCTATGTTGGAGACGAGAGAGACTCCCTCCCCCCTACCCGACACCAGAGGAGAGCCCTCTGGCTCCCGGGGAGGGGAGGACTTGCACCCCAGGGAACTCCCCAAAGGGGCAGTCCCTCCCCCTCATAGGGAGGCGTCTTCCTCTTCCTTGTCTGACTCAGAGACTAGATGCTCTGATCCGGATGACAAGCCATGTACTCCAGATCGCCCCAGGCCAAGGACCCCTTTGAAGTCTCTTCTGGAGGATCCCTCCTTTCTGGAGTTACTGAGGAAAATCCAGGAAGTCCATCACTGGCAATCACTGGAGCCAGTCCCACAGTGTAAAAAACTTGCTGCTCACTTGTATCTGCCCGAGACTGTTCCTACGCTGATTCCACCCTGGACAGAGCCTCACGCGGACCTTGTTTCCACTATTTGGAAACAACCTTCAGCGTTAGCCCCCCTTCCGAGGAGGGCAGACCGGCTATATCAGGCTTCCGAGGGTGTGGATTTTTTTTTTAACCTACACCCCAAGGCAGATTCGGTCGTCATTAGCGCCGCTCACGGCCGTTCCGCTAACCCAAAACACCTCAGCTCGTCCCCACCTGACAAGGAGTCACAGCTTCTGGACCAATACAGGAAGAAGATCTGTTCCTCTTCTACCCTGGATATTCGGGCCCTGAACTATGTGGCATATATGGGGGACTTTCAGAAGACCATCCTTAGTCAGGTGGAGTCCAAATTGGACTCCCTTCCTGAGTCTCAGACTAAGCAAGAAGTGGCAGATCTTGTCTGTTCTGCTCATTTGTCCAGTCGGCACATGCTTCTTGCCACTTACGACGCAGGGGACACCGCTGGAAGAAGCTCTGCTTTCATCGTTGGGTTACAGTATCATGCCTGGCTCCGTGTGTCAGGATTGGTCCCTGAAGTGCAATCCGCTATCCAGGATGCTCCCTTCAGGGGTTCGGTGCTGTTTGGGGTTGATGTCAAGGACATCATTACCTACCTGCAGGAGAAGGGCACTGCACTCAAGTCTGTAGATTCTATGTACAGGCCCCCTCAAGGGCAGCGGCGTCCTTTTTTATAGACAGAACTGACAAAAAAACAAACCACAGGGCAAACGGACCAACAAGCGTCGGGACCCCTCCTGCAACCAAGACTCCCCCTAGGAAAAAAGCTGCGGGAGCCTCGGCTGCTGCGCTGCCCCACACCTCCTGACTCCCCGCCTCTCCAACTGCCTCTGGAGGCTCCCGAGGAACTGGTAGGGGGGAGATTCTCCTTCCATCTGCCAGGTTGAGAGAGGATAACGTCAGATGCTTGGGTGCTCCCGTTGATATCAGCAGGTCACTAAATCGAGTTTCTTCAGAAACCACCCCGAAGACCACCCCCTGGTTGTCTTACTCCCGTAACATCTTCCTCTGCTCCTAGATGAAATCACCTCCCTTCTCTCGAAGGTGTCGATAGACTCAGTCCCCAACCATCTTTGGGGGACAGGTTACTATTCACATTTCTTCCTGGTTCCAAAGAAATCTGGAGATGTGAGGCCTATCTTAGACCTCAGTTCCCTGAACATGTTCGTGGAGTACAAATGCTTCAGAATGCTCTCTTTGCAGAGCCTTCTACCACTTCTTCGGTAGGGACAGTGGCTGTGCGCTTTGGACATGCAGGATGCCAACCTGCATATCCCCATATGCCCTTCCCACCACAATTCCTTCATTTTTGCTTTCAAGGGGACCACTACCAGTTCAAGGCCCTCCCATTTGGTCTTTCCTTGGCCCCCCCGAGAATTTACTAAATGCCTGTCTGTGGTAACGGCCCACCTGCATACCCAGGGAGTTCAGGTATTCCTGTGCCTGGATGATTGGCTCTTGGCGGCCCCGTCCAGGGAAGAACTCCTGCACACTTTCCCTTACCCTGTAGGTTTTCACCAGCCTGGGTATCACCATCAACCAGGCAAAGTCCCATTTGGTCCCTTGCCAGTGCCTCCAGTTTATAGGGTCGATTCTGGACACGACCATTGGCAAAGCCTTTTTGCCTCCGGACAGGGTGGACACCCTTCAGACTCAGGCCCATATTCTGTCCAGTGGCAGGAGGGTCGGCGCCGGGTCAGTCCTTCGCCTCCTCAAGCTAATGGTGGCTGCCATTCCGACAGTCCCACGCATTCGGCTCCATAGGAGGATCTCTCAATGGACGCTTCAGTCTCAATGGGGCCAAACCCTGGAGAATCTAGACCAAGAGGTACTAGTTTGCGATCCTATGATCAGGGCCTTACAATGGTGGATGGTGCAGGAGAACCTATGCCTGGGAGTTCACTTCAATATCGAATCCCCCCCTCCCAGACGTTAATGACGGATGCGTCAGGAGAAGGCTGGGGAGCCCATCTCGGGTCTCACAGGACTCAGGGCAGCTGGTCCAAGTTCGAACAAAACCTGCACATAAATGTGCTCGAACTGAGAGCAGTCCTTTATGCCCTTCAGGCTCTACACTCCATTATCCTTCCCGGTCATCTCCTCATACATTCAGACAACGTGTGTAGTCTGGTATCTCAACAAGCATGGAGTAACACGCTCCTACCCTCTGTGCCGGGAAGCGATGAGAGTCTGGAGTTGGGCAACCCAGCATCATCTTCACTTGATTGCGATTCATGTTCAAACAACATGAAGTCTTGCTGTATTCTGACATATGCAGTGATCACCAACCTTTGAACTGCCCCGGAGAACAAAGAGTTAACTTTTCATGCAGGGCATGGAATGCTGAGCTCGAGCTCGGTTGAAGCCTCTGTCTGCTGCTGTTTAAACTCCAACTGTTAGATTCTTTACTCCGCCTCACTGAACAGTCGCTCTGGAGATTTCTCCCTCGCTCGGTTCAAAAAAGTCGGTTAAAGTGTCGTTTTTAGCTCGGTTTCAACCGAATTTCTGCTACTGAACCTGTCGGTTTAAGTCTCTGTCTGTGGTACCGTGAGTACTAGATAGGTTTTGTATTAGTTTCTGTGTGGAACATAACATTGGATCGGTTCGGTTGGAACCGATCAGGTTTATATAAAATTCTGTCTTTATTGGTGTGTGGTAACGGTCCTCGTCGGTTCTAAAAAAAATGGATTTCATTACGGTTTTTTTCCAAGACCCGTAACACGGTCAGGAACCGATAGGGATGTCTTGCCTGGCAGATTGCCGAAAAAAGGGTAAGTTTGGTTAGGATTGGCCATGTCTGAGAAAACCAAGAAAAAACTGGCCCACTGGGTTTCAATTGATCAGTAGTGTGTGTGGGGAAGCCTTTGCTAAGGCTGATCCACACCACCTGTGTTTATTGTCTGGGGTTTGACCACCTCAATTCAGACTGCCAAATTTGTAAAGTTTTCCCAAAGCTACCCTGGATAAGAGAGTAGGTAGACTGAGGGAAAGGGAGGCAGAGAGTCCGCTGACCCGGATGGCCAGCCGGTTCGGTTCGACTGAACCAGAAGGAGCGCCGTCTGACCAGGGCGAAACTTCTTCGGGCAAAAGGAGAACCGATTCTGAGGAGTCGGTTCCGGTTAAAAGAAAGAAAAGGGATAAATCATCCGGTTCGGATCCACAAGTTCTTTCTCCGACCGCTGATGAGATAGCGATTGAACTATCCTTATCGCTTTGGCTAACTCCGGTTCCGGCTGAACCAGCACCATCTGTCAGGGGCTCGGGTTGGTCGGTTCCCCCGGTTCCGGATTATACTTTAGAAGAATTTTATGAACCGGAGGAGGGAGAGTATGAGGATAATGATGATGATGGTGATTATGAAAGTCTGGTTGTGCCTATTGACCCGGACATCTCCCCAGACAGACCTTCAGGTGTTTCTCGTCCTAGGCTTTCTGAGTCCCCTTCCCACTTTATGTTTTACAGGAAAGTGGCTGAAACCCTCCAGCTTCCTATGGAAGAAGCAGTAGAGGATCAGGAGGAGCCTGATTTTGTTGAGATGATGGACACCCCAGAGTCCAGGAGATTGTCTATTCCCCTCCATAAATCTTTTGGGAAACAGACATGTAAAATTCTAAAAACTCCTAATTCCATACCTCCTGTGGACAGAAGAATGGACAAGAGGTATACTCTTTCAGGCTCAGACACGGAGTTCCTTTCCCAGCAATGCAGCCATGTTGGGGTAGTGCAGGCTGCTGCCTGTGATAAGGCAAATATTCCCTTGGCTTCACACCCCCCAGATGAGGACTATAGGAGGATTGATGCCATGGCAAAGAAACAGTACATGGCAGCATCTTTGGGACTCAGGCAGGCTAATTATATGGCCTACACAGCTAGATACCAGAAGTCCAGGTGGGACACTGTGCTGGCTCTAGCTAAACAGGCCCCTGACCAGCTTGCCAAGGAGCTGGAGTGGGTGGCTGCGGATGGGATTGAGGCATCCAAGGTGCAATTTCATGCTGCTGTGGACTCCAATGATGTTTAATCTAGAGTCATGGCTACATCTGTGGCCCTTCGAGGATGGCTTGGCTCAGATGTACTAGCCTATCACAGGATACCCAGGCTAAGGCCATGGATTTTCCTGTCATTGGTAATTCTCTGTTTGGGGAGCAGACAGAGAACTACATGAAAAGATGGACGAGTACAGGACCACCTACAGGAGTGCTCAGGCCAAAGAAAGGCAAGCCACTCCTCAGAGGCAGCATTCCAGGGGCAGGGCAGGCCCTTTCAAAGGCCTTTTTACCAAGCCTAGGCCTCCTCTTCTGCTTTTGCTCAGAGGGGTTCTTTAGAGGGAGAGGCAGGCGGGGTATGAGCAGGCCTGCTTCCACCCCTCAGCCTAAAGCCACTGCCAAGCAGACACCCTGATGGGTCTGCCGGGCCGGTCTCCAATTCCTGTAGGGGCAGGCTGGCTTACTTTGTCCAGGACTGGAAGTCTAACATCAGACAAGTGGGTCCTAGAAGTAGTAAGCCAGGGACTGGTTCTCAGCTTCAAAAATTTCCCAAGATGAGAACCAGATCCTTTCCACCTGCAAATCCATCAGAGACCCTTGCCCTAGAGGCAGAGGTTTCTTCTCTTCTGGCTCTCAGAGCCATAGAAGGGTTTCTACCTACACAGGGGCAAAGGATTGTACTCCAGGTACTTCCTAACCCCCAAAAAGACAGGAGAATGGCAGCCCATCCTGGATCTGAGATATCTAAACAAGCACCTTTTAAAGCCAAAATTCAAAATGGTGAATCTGGAATAATTCTGCCTCTCTAAGGCCAGGGGACTGGCTAGCCTCCTGGACCTCAAAGATGCCTATTTCACATTCCCATCAGGTGCTCCCACAGAAAGTACCTCAGGTTCGAGTTGCCTCGGGCCACTATCAATTCAGAGCAATGCCCTTTGGCCTAACATCAGCCCCAAGGGTTTTCACAAAGTGTCTGGCAGTAGTGGTTGCTTTCCTAAGGAGAAAAAAGATCTCCATCTTTCCATACTTGGACGACTGGCTCATAGTGGGTCAGTCTCCAGACCACGTCAAGTCACATCTTCAGATAACTCAGCAACTGCTCACTTCCTTAGGATTCCTCCTAAACCTTCCAAAGTCAGTTCTCGAGCCAGTACAGCTCCTTACCTTTATAGGACCAGAGCTGGATACAATAAAAGCAAAGGCCTTCCTTCCCCTGGACAGGGCAAAGACACTAATAGAACTGGCCTCTTCTTTCACCCTTCAGGTGTTTCGATCAGCAAGACACTTCTTGCAGCTCCTGGGCCACATGGCAGCCTTTACAGCAGTGGTCCGGGGTGCAAGAGTTCAGATGAGGGACATTCAGTTCCACTTGAGAGCCTTCTGGTCCCAGAGAAAGGATTCCCTTACCAAACTAGTCCCAGTGACTCGAACCCTGATCCAGGTTTTGCAATGGTGGCAGGATCAGGACAATTTAAGGCAGGCAGTTCCTTTTATCGCTCAGTCTCATTCACTAATCCTCACCACAGACGCCTCCCTCTTGGGCTGAGGAGCCCACTTGGGGGATCTTACCACCCAAGGGCTGTGGTCACCTCAAGAATCTCTGCTTCACATCAATCTCTTGGAACTCAGAGCAGTGTTTCTGGCACTGCAAGCTTTTTCCAAGTCTGTACAGAACAAGGTAGTCCAGATCAGAACAGACAATACCTCCACAATGTGGTACATCAACAAGCAAGGGGGCACTCGGTCTACGGCCTTGTGCACAGAAGCAATGAAGTTGTGGTCTCTGGCCTATTCCCTGCAAACTTATCTGATAGCAGTTCACCTCTCAGGGAAGGACAATGTCCTAGCAGATGCTCTCAGCAGGATATCTCGGGGCCACCACGGATGGTCCCTAGATCCCCTAATTTTGAAAGTGATTTTCTCCAGATGGGGCACTCCACAGATAGATCTTTTTGCAGCCCCAGACAATCACCAACTTCCTCTCTTTTGCTGCAGACCCTCAGTCTTGGGCTCAGTCCCCCTGGATGCTCTGGTTCTGAATTGGGAAGGGAAGTTCCTATATGCTTTCCCCCCTTCCCTCTCCTGTTCAAGGTGCTAGTCAAAATCAGGTCTCAACCGTGCAAAGTGATTCTGATCGCTCCAGACTGGGCCAGACAGCCCTGGTATCCACTGTTGCTGTCTTTAGCAGTCCACCTTCCCCTGTCTCTTCCCAGGGATTACAACCTGTTGACATCCTCTCAGGGAAGGATTTGGTATCCGAATCTCAAATCTTTCAATCTCAAGGCCTGACTCTTGAAGAGTTAGAGTTTGCTGATCTGCACCTCTCTCAAGGTGTTCTGGATATTCTTAAGGCTTCTCGAAAGCCTTCCACCAGAAAGACTTACAACTCCAAATGGAAAAGGTTCACTATTTGGTGCTCTGGTAAGCATATTTCTCCAGAATCTGCTGGGTTGCCTACAGTCCTGGACTATATGGTTCATCTCAATGGCTTGGGACTCAGACCAGCTACACTTAAGGTACATTTGGCAGCTGTTTCTGCCTTTTTGCCAGTAGGCAAGCCCTCTTCTCTATCAGCCCATCCTGTATTTTGCAAATTCTTCAAGGGATTGTTGCACACCAATCCTCCCTTCAGGGACCCTTCTCCTGCTTGGGACCTTAATGTTTGCATTGCTCAGCTTATGCAACCACCCTTTGAGCCTTTGTCCTCTGCAGAGCTTAAGTACTTGACTTGGAAAACTGTGTTTTTGGTAGCCATTACCTCTGCCAGGCGCATCGGTGAATTGCAAGCCCTGTCAGTGGAGCCTGATTTCATCTCTTTCAATAGAGATAAAGTGGTCCTAAGAACTAACAGGAAGTTTTTGCCTAAGGTGGTTTCAGATTTCCACCTTAATCAGTCTGTCTCTCCCTGTTTTCTTCACTGACCATTCCTCCTCTGGGGAGAGGAGGTTGCACAGCCTGGATGTAAAAAGAGCTCTTAGCTACTACATAGAGCGCACCAATGGTCACAGGTTTGAGTCCCCCCAGTTGTTCCTCACTTATGGGGAGGTTGATAAGGGCAAACCTGCCACTAAAAGATCTATTGCCAGGTGGATTGTCTCTTGTATACAATTCTGCTATGAGAAATTGGGTAGAACCCCACCCTCAGGCCTGAGGGCTCAATCTACTAGAGGTACAGCTGTTTTCCTGGCTGCTGCCAGGGATATTCCTATCTTAGAAATCTGTCAAGCAGCCACCTGGAAAACAGTCCATACATTCACCAAGCATTACTCTCTGGATATCCAGGCTAGGAGTGATGTTCGGTTTGGCACAGCAGTACTTCAGAGACTTTTCCCAAAGTAGGTTCTGTCCCTCCTCCTTGGAGGTACTGCTTGGTAGTCTGCATATGTCAGAATACAGCAAGACTTCATGTTGTTTGATGAAAAAAAATTACTCACCTTAGTAATGTTGTTTCTTCTAATAGAGTCTTGCTGTATTCTGACCTCCCCCCTGCCTCCCCTCTCAGAACTTGGTTTTTGGGATGTAGGTGGGCAGGAGCAGTGTTGGCACCTAGAGGTGCCCTTTTCTCATCCTCCTTTGTTTTGGGTGTGTGTTGTGTTTTGTTTTTTGGATTTCCTGACTTGAGTCTTTGCTTTGAAACCAAAAAAAACTTTTTTTTATCAAATTTAGTTGCCAGTTGGCTAGTGTGAGTTTACAGTTTCCACACAGAATGCCTAGTGAGTATAGCTTGTAAAGATCTGACAGTTGGAGTTTAAACAACAGCAGACAGAGGCTTCAACTGAGCTCGAGCTCAGCGTTCCATGCCCAGCATGGAAAGTTAACTCTTTATTCTCCAGGGCAGTTCAAAGGTTGGTGATCGCTGCATAGGTCAGAATACAGCAAGACTCCATTAGAAGAAAGAACATTACTAAGCTGAGTAATTTTTTCTTCCGGTAGTGGAAAACACACTGGCGGCTCAACTCGGTCGGTCCACAGCCAGGGCTCACGAATGGAAATTGGATCAAGTCGTAGTAAACGACATCTTTCTGCATTGGGGAGCACCTCAGATAGACATCTTTGCTTCTCCCCAAAACACAAAACTTCCCGCCTTCTGCTCACTCGCTCCCGGGCGAGACATTTTTTTGGCGGGGCGCTCTGTCTCTCGATTGGAAGGACAGATTTGTTTATGCCTTCCCTCCTGTTCCCTTAATTCCGAGGGTCCTGAACAAACTCAGGTCGGAGGGAGCTTGAATGATTCTCATCGCTCCCTTATGGCCCAGGCAAGTTTGGTTCTCTCTTCTGCAACAGTTTTCAGAGGAACCTCCTCTTCTGTCACAACAATTGCTGATCCAGGTCTCAGTTCCCTTCATTTACATGCATGGCTCCTGCAGACGTAGCAAAAGCCCGCTTCGGAGTTTCTCCGCTCGTAGTGGACATCTTAGTAGAGGCCAAAAAGCCTTCCACCAGGTCCACTTACGCCATGAAGTGGAAACTGTTCTCTATTTGGGCCACTTCGAAAGACTTTGAACCTTTCTCATGCCCAGCCAATAAAGTCCTGGACTGCATGCGTCACCTCTTCGATCTGGGCCTCAGCCATTCCTCGTTGAAAGTCCACATATCAGTTATTTCAGCCTACCATATTCCCTTCGGAGACAGGACTTTTGCTCAGTTGGAAGTCGCTAAGACTTTCCTCAGAGGGGTTCTCCATTTGAGACCCCCATCCGCATTCCTGCTCCTCCTTGGGACTTGAATTTCATCCTGGAGAAGCTTATTCTGCCTCCCTTCGAGCCAGCAGCAACAGCTGATTTGAAGTTCCTTTCTTGGAAGACACTCTTCCTAGTGGCCATTACTTCTGTTTGCTGAATTTCCGAGCTGCAGGCCTTAATGTGCAAAATCCCATACTTGATTTTTCACAAGGAACGTGTGGCTCTACGCACCAACCCTAAGTTTCTCCCTAAGATGGTGGCTGAATCTACACTGAATCAATCCATTGAGCTACCCGCTTTCTTTATGCAACACTGCAATCAAGGGGAGTACCTCTTGCATAATTTGGATGTGCACAGAATACTGAGATACTACACCACTCTGACTAGGGATTTCAGGAAAACTGATCAGCTTTTTGTCTCTCTTGCTCACACAAAAGAGAAGGCAATGCTATTTCTAGGCAATGCCTATCAAAATGGTTGGCTCATTGTATCATTTTCTGTTACGACAAGTACAATAAGACCCTGCCGGGTCAAGTCAAAGAGGTCACTCCACCAGAGGAGTAGCTTGCCTCTACGGCTTGTTTCAAGAATGTGTCAGCGGCAGACATCTGTGCAGCCACAGCTTGGACTTCTGTCCGTACCTTTACAAAACACTACAGTTTGGACATTGCCTCTCGCCGTAGAGCAGGCTTCGGGTTGGCTGTGCTTCAAGGTCTCCTCTCATGAGACCTGTTCAGCCTGAGGTTCCATGCTGTGGATAGCTTTCCTCCTCCCGAGTGCTTTTCCTTGTGCCAGACTGCTTGGGACTCGGTCCTGTATGTGAATACCTACTGCAAGAGCCCTCTCGAAGTAAGATAGTACAGTTACGTAAGAACTTACTGTAACAGTAGATCTTCGAGAGAGGCTCTTGCAGTAGGTATTGCCTTCCTGCCTTTCATCCCCTAAAGCTTTTTTGGCTCCATTTCCATGGGGGAAATATCCTCTTCTCTCTCGTCTTGCCTCTTTTGGTCCTTGGCGGGAAAGAACTGGAAGGTGGGCATTGGGGACCACCCCTTTATACTGACATTGTATGACGCCGGTCCACTGCCAGAGACTGCTAGCTAGAAATTTTTCCGTGGGGTCCTGATGCCTGGCGGGTCAGTCCTATATGTGAATACCTACTGCAAGAGCCTCTCGAAGACGTACTGTTATGGTAAGTTGTTACGTAACTGTACTTTTTTGTATCCTATTTATTGTATCATGTAACTAGTACTGTGTACTAGGTTCTTGCCATTTGGTGGCACTCTGTTGCTCTATTCTTAAGTTGTGTAAATGAATTATTGTAAACTTCCTGTATTTTGTAATTGTATTTTCACTTATTTTGTTTACTCATACTGTATTTATTGTGCATATCAACAGCTTAATCTGGTTTAAGGTCAGTTGGCATTCATCTATATCCCCCTCCCCCGGGTCGTGCCTGAAAATAGGCAGAATTTGTCTAGTGCACATACCCGGTCAACAAAAACTAAATAAATATGTATTGTGTGTATTCGTAATCCTCTGAAAATGCTGTGTTCACTATGATTCTGTACTCCCATCCTTGTTCCGTTTCCCCCAGGACACATCTGGAAACGACCTTTTGCTCTGTATGTTCTTCCTGGTAAAACTTCGGAAAAATAAATAACAAAACTGCTTCTGTTTTTCCTGTGCTTCCTGACCTGTGCCTCGACAACAGCCCTCAGACACTTCAAGGAATTAATCAAGTTTCAAGCAGTGAAGGTATGCTCAGAAAGTGCATTAACAGTCGTGTACATAAACAATCGAGACACAAGCAGTCAAACCATCTTAACGGTTGCCCTAAGGGTGTTCCACCGAGTGGAAAAATTATCAGCAGTTTTCTAGCAGGAGATCTATATGTCCAGGCAGACAGGCTGAGTTGCCAGTTCTTGCATCAGGGAGAATGGTCTCTGAACCCAGACTTGTGCACTCTGCTATGCTGATGCTTTGGGATATCATAGATCGACCTTTTCAAATTCCCAGGTTCTTAAGTTGCTTCCGTTGTTCACAGGTGGAAGCAGTGGATGCACCGTGTCAGATGCAGGAGTTCATGATAGTCTACCTGTGTTCTCTCTACCTTTCCTTCCAGTGGTACTCGTGATAGCTGTGGAATGGCAGAAGAGGCCAAGGTTCTCTTATCCGATAAACCTATCAACTTAGTAGCTGTTCTGACTTTCTCTTTGCAGGGACCTACTGCTGCAGGGCCCTGTGTTCCATCCAAATCTAGAGCTACTACAGATGGATTAAACAAACGGAGACAGTGTATTCAAAAAATAGATTTTGTCTTAAGAAAATGCATTACTCTCAAAATTGCAAGTGCTTATCTGCTATACAACAAATACCCTTCTAGTTACATACCATTTAACGAACCAGTTCATTACCACTAACTCCCTTATGTATTGAGGTCCACTACTTCTTTGTCAGGGGGCAGAGTTAGCTCGCTAGAAAATCTTTTATGTAGTTAATCACATTTGCATAATTAATTAACAGGTTCCATTCAACTCATTTCTAATGTTTTGCTAATTCAATGCAATAATAGAACATGTTGCTGATTATTATTGAGGAAATAGTACTAATTGGAGATAAATTGTTGCACAGTGTTTCTTGGTTGTGAATAAAGTGCCCACCATTAAAATTGTTACTTGAAATTTAAGTAAAATGTAAAAACATTCATACACATTTTTATCCTGAGAACAATTATGCTGTAAGACAATCAAGCCTGTTGAATTCCTTGTACTCTCTGGCCCGGATATTCAAAGGGGTTGCGCATGGCGCCCCGGTGGGATACTGAAAGGGCTGCCAGGCGCAGCGCAAATCCCGATGCACCGGGGTGCAATATAATGGTATGCGGAGCAGATGCAGGTGGCGTGCTCATGCATATGCGGCACATTCTAATATTCAGCCCGGGATGTGCGGCACATATGCTGGCGCAACCCTGCAGTGCGCCACATGGTGGAGCTCAAAGTTGAGCTCGTGAGGAGTGGGAGCTAATCCCAGCCACCCATTGGCGGGCTACTGTAGTGCATGGCGCAACACAGCAGCTGCCAGCCGTGTGTGTGGACACCCGCCCTCCCAGAACACCATCCTCAAGCACCCACATAACCCTGGTAGTCTAGTGGAACCCCACCGCGGCCCGTTGCCACGCTCACCGTAAAATACTGTAGAAATAGTGCCTGGTAGTCAAGTGGTACCCCTCGCCCGTTGCCGTGATCGCGGTACATCTCCGTATATCATTTCTTGGTGATCCAGTGGCACCCTCCCACCCTCCAACCACACAGCACTCCTTGCCCTGCCCCGTCTTGGCGGGTGGCTGCAACCCCCGCATACCGCCCGGCTTCCCGTGAATGTGGGACCAATGGGCTTGCAGCCCATACTGTACCTGCCATGCGGCCAGGCAGTATGCAGGTGGGTTGCAGCCACCAGCCGATGACGGGGTTGGCTGGGGAGAGCGGTGTGGGCAAGAGGTGCTGTGTGGGTTGGAGGTGCCACTGGATCACCAGGAAAATGATATATGGAGATGTACCGCAATCACGGAATGGGCGGTGGGTACCACTTGACTACCAGGGAATATTTCACTGGTATTTAATGGCAGTCGGGGACACGGGGCCACTAGACTACAAGGGAATATTTCTACAGTATTTAACGGTGATCGGGGACACAAGAGGGAAGGGGTGCCACTAGACTACCAGCGAAGGCCATTAATTACATTAATCAGGGACTCTGGAGGGAGTGGGGACCACTAGACTACCAGGGCAGGTCTTATATTACATATATTGGGGACTCTAGGGGGGGTCCACTAGACTACCAGGGAATGTTTTATTTTACATTTACCGCAATTGTGGCTATGGGGCGGTGGATGCCCCGGGATCCCCACTGCACTTGTCATGCTGTGCAGGGCGTCAGGTGCAAGTCGCCGGGCTGCCCTGCGCAAGGCATGCAAATGGGGCCATAATGAGATGCAGATGGCCCCGTTTGCACCTTGCATATATTATAGCCTCATTTGCATGCCCTCCGCTGAATATCGCGAGTGATGCGACCAGCGCAACTGCGTTTGCGCTGGCGCAGCTCCATGCTCCCTATCTGTGGCTTGTGCCAGCGCAGTGCCACTGAGCCATGCGCAGTGAGGGCGCTGTCTGTGCCATATTCAATAGTGCTGCGCCATGGCGCATCCCCGTTGAATATCACCTCGCCCTGGCCCCAGTGCATCCCAGTTACGCTGTGCTCAGGCTTGCACCATTGCCTGACGCAGTCTGAATATCTGGGCCTCTGTGTATATTCATTGTATACCATGTGTTTATCGTGTGCTCCACTGTTTTCTGTGTTGTATACTTTCCGGAACTCCCCTGTTACAATATGCTGGTTTTGTCTAATCCCGGGTCATGTCTGAAAATAGACAATGTTGTTGTTTAGTGCACTTGCCCAGTCAACAGAACATAGATAAATAAATAGTTACACAAAATCTAAGACCTAATTTTCTATAGAGGCAAATGTTTAAAACAATATTTCCATGATCTTTTTCTTAATTGCACATAATTTTAATTGCTTTTTGTTTTATACTCATAGTTTACTATGCTAGCTGCAGTTCCAACATGTTTGTCTTTTTGCTAGCGCTGTGAACCACTAACATTTAATAATTAATAAGAATAAATGGTGAATGCACTTGTACAGGACTACTGTATGTCATTATAATATATTTTTATTTATTATATTTTTCATATACGTGTGTGTGTGTAGATAGACATACATATATATATATATATATATATATATATATATATATATATGTGTGTGTGTGTGTGTGTGTGTGTGTGTGTGAGAGAGAGAGAGAGAGAACACCTCTGTGCGCAAGCACTGAGGCAATGGTTTCCTCAAAGGGCATTTTCCTGGGAAGCCAAGTTTCAAAGAGATACAAAATCACACATGCCCCTACAATGCAAAGCATCATGGGCTGCATATGCAAATCACCACAGAATATTATGCTGATTCAACTTTAAGCAGAAATGCATGGTGCCGAAAGGCCTCTCACACAGTTTGCAAAGGGTGCCAACAGAAAACATAGACACTTGTTTCGTCTACCAGGACTCATCAATATGCCTGCTGTGTGTGTGTGTGTGTGTGTGTGTGTGTGTATATATATATATATATATATATATATATATATGTATATATATATATAAAATTATTTGCAAAACTGCGTTAATGCCACAATTAGGGTTGAGCCTAAATCGATAAAAGTAGGGAAATGTGACTTTATAGTTCCCAACCCTAAAACACCAATGCTACTCCTAAAGTAAATCAGGGCAGAGTCTTCCTAGGGGTTGTCGACTCTAAATGGTTACCTCATCCCATTCTATACACTCCAGAATCATGCACATCTGATGGGTGGGGCCCTGTGGGTGGGGCCCTCCCTCCTTGTCCTTTTTACTGGCTGTATAGGAATACGACATCCAATTCTGCCTTGGAATTTTCATGGCGGATATCTCCAGAGTCTTCGTCTGCCTAATATCAGAGGTGCTGGTATACTCTCCTGGATCCCCAAGAACATACAAACATACGAAAAAGCCAGGAGAAGGTCATTTGGTCTGTCTTGTCTGCTCGTATTGCAGGGTCCACAGCTTGAGCTACTGCCCCCCCAACTCCTCCCATCCTCCCTACCCATGATCCTTGCCTTCCCCCTATGCCTATCCCAGCCTCTCTTGGAGCTGCCCACTGTCTTCAACGAGGCCACCTCTTCTGGCAGTGCATTCCAAGTGTCCACCCTCTCTGTGAAGAAGTGCTTCCTCACCTCCCTCCTAACCCTCCCCCCTCGAGCTTAACTCTGTGTCCCCTCATATCATGGCTGCCACTCAGCTTAGAGAGGCCATCCCTAGCCACTTTATTTGTTCCTTTCAAGTACTTGAAGGTCCCAATCATGTCCCCTCTCTCCTTTCCTCCAGGAAGTACATGTTTAATGCCCTCAACCTCTCCTCGCATGCCTTACCCTGCTGACCCACTAAAAAGAAGGGAGCCCTCTGAGCACAGTCTCTGTTGGGGAACTGAGAAGAGATTGGGCCGCCCATGTTTTGTGTAGAAGCTGACAGTGGTATAGTTCCAGAGGTGTAGCCTAAGGGAAGAAATTCCTTTGAAGAGCTACTGTCATGGTAAGTATATAACTGCTTTTTCTCAAAGAGAATGGTACATGTCTTAGTGGCCTCCAGAAAAATTTCTGCACTTGCAGCTTACGAACATGTGTGGAATATCTCTTCCAGTAGGGCTAAAGGGATCAGGCTGTCTAGGGCTATAGTCCCACAGATATTAGATTTTCTGCAATGAGGGATGGGCAAGAGTCTTGCATTGAGTACCCGGAGGGGAGGGCAGGTGAATGCTCTTGGGGCAACGCTGAGAACATTCTCATGGGCTCTTCTCTGTGAACCATCTTGAATATTATCCACTTTTTCAGGGCGGTAAGCAGATGCTGCCTGTCTTTTTGATTTCCAGTGCCCCCATGGAATCTAAACCTAGTGCTACGTGCTTACTGTAAGTCATCTTCAAGCCCCAAGAAATCTTTACTGTGTTCTGACATATGCAGTTAGCCTTCACCATTCTACTGTCACAGAGAAGAAAGAGTTCAAGAACCTATGCAAATAGTAGAATGTTGATAGACTTGAGCTCCGTTTTCATACTACTGTCCCTGGTGCATTCTATGTAACCTTCAGATTCTTTGCTCCGCCTGCCAGAGTTAGATGCCTCGGTGATTGCTCCTTCAGCTTGAAAATGTTACTTTATTCTCGTTTTTTTTTTTCCAAATTACCGTTTCATTCATTTTCTTTTTCAAAGTATTATCCCTGATAAAATCAGGTAGATTAGTCTAGATTTAGCTTCAGTTGGGTAAGTCTGCGGTTTCTCCTCTGTTCGCTGAACCGGTGAGGAACCAAGATTTTTCTACTCCTTTGAGGTAAAAGTTTTTAGTTTTACTAATAATTACTAGTAATTATACTTGCTGGTTCCTGCTTAACTGTGCTGTGTTCCTAAACCGGGAATATTCTTTTTTTCCTTGGTCTCTGAACCAAAATAAAAAAATTCTTACTAGTGTGTTATTCTTAGTTGGCACAGAACTGGCATTTTTCGTAGTAAATGGTGATGTCACAGAAGCCTAAAAAGAAAACCGGCTCTACTGGTTTTCAGCACTATATCGTGTGTGGTGAGCCGTTTGCTAAGGCTGACCCCCACACAACCTGTGTTGTCTTCTTAGGGTTTGACCACCTGAACACAGACTGTGAAATCTGTAAAGCTTTTCCTCAGCCTACGCTTGATAGGTGCCTCAATAGGCTGAGAGAAAAAAATGTATAAAAAAGTTGCTGACATAGCTCCTGAACAACCGGTTCCTTCCTTTAACAAGGAAAAACTGAAAGAATCGGAAGGAAAGCCCTCTGATGAGGGCGAAATCTCATCAAAACGTAAAAGGATGGCAGAAACGGCTACTGAACCGGCCGCTGCCAAGAAGAATAAAAAGGAGAAATATACAGGGAAGGAACCGCAACCAAAGGTTGCGGCGGTTCCAACCGCTGAAGAAATTGCAATCGCTATTAAGATTATTCAGTTGCTGTGGAACTTTCCTGGCGGTTCGGTTCTGGTTCCTCAGCAAGTACCTCCGCAACCACTGGTTTAACCACCGTTCATGCCAGCAGTTGCTTCTTCGGTTCCCAGTTCGGCTGAACCGGACCCCTATTATTATGAAGAGAAGGAAGACGCGACCTTGCGGAGCCAGTTGAGCCTGAGGTCTCGCCAGAACAGCAGGAGTTCGAGTCTCCCATTCGACATCCTGAAGATTTCTCTTCCTTTATGAAACAAGTGGCAGAAACTTTGGATCTCCCACTCAGGAGACCACTGAAGAGGATGAGGAGAAGAAACCAGATTATATGGAGATGATGGATTTGGCAGCTACTAACCGTTTACTGCTTCCCATTCACAAGTCACTGAAGAGGAAAGTCCTGAAAATCTTAAAAACTCCTACTTCTGTCCCTCCAGTGGACAAGAAAATGGAAAGGAAATACCATTTGCTAGAAGTGGGGCTGAATTTCTCTTCAGTCACCCCAGTCATTGGGGGGAGGGGGTACAGGCAGCTGCCTGTGACAGAGCAAATGTGTCATTGTCATCCCATTCCTCTGACAAGGATTCTTAAATCGAGTCTATGGCAAAGAAGGGCTACTTGGGGGCCTCTTCGGCCATCAGACAGGCCACTGATATGGCTGACGTATGCAGATACCAAAAGAGTATCTGGAACTCAGTCTTGGAGCTGGCCAGCAAAGTTCTTCCTGCACTAGCAGCTGATCTAGAGGAGACTACCAGATGTGGCCGTCAGGCTTCCAAGTACCAATTCCACATGGCAGTGGATTCCAACGACACTGCTGCCAGGCTTATGGCAACTTCAGTATCCCTGAGAAGGTTTGCTTGGCTCAGGGCCACTACCCTTTCTCAAGAGACCCAAACTCTAAGGCATTAGATTTTCATTGTGAGCAGAATTCTCTGTTTGGTGAACAAACAGAAGCTTACATGAAAACGATGGATGAGGACAAGGCAACTTGTAAAAGCGCCTCTGCTAAAGAGAAGGCATCCACCTCCCAGAGGCACCAAAGGAGGGGATGTAGGGGGAGATCCTATACCAGGCCCTTTTATCAGGCTCTCCCAGACTACCAGCAGCAACGCGGCTACTTTTAGATGCAGGGGTAGAAGGGATAACAAGCGTTCTGAACCGAGCCCCCAACCCAAGGCACAAGCAGAACCGCTGACGTGCCTGTCAGGGTCACCTCCCCAGATCTGGTAGGTGGCAGACTGGCTCACTACTTCCAGGCATGGCAAGCCATTACCACAGACAAGTGGGTCCTGGAAGTAGTGAGCCAGGGTCTTGCTCTCTGTTTCAAGGGCATCCCAAAACTCGGGGGAAGACTGTTCAAACATCCAACCCCAGTAGAAAAGGCCTTGCCAAAATCAGAGGTAGCCAGCTTTCTACTGGCAAAGGCAGTGGAACCTGTCCCGACACCACAGAGTGGAAAAGGATTTTACTGAAGGTATTTCCTAATCCTAAAGAAAAACGGGGAGTGGCAACCCATATTGGATCTCAGAGCCCTAAACAGATATCTGACCAAACCAAAGTTCAAGATGGTCACCTTGGGAATGATTCTCCCACTCTCAGGCAAGGAGACTGGTTGGCATCCTTAGACCTCAAGGATGCCTACTTCCACATCCCCATCAATCTCACAGAAAGTACCTCGGGTTCAGATCAGGCCTCTACCAGTTCTGAGCTCAGCCTTTCGGTTTCACCTCTGTCTCAAGGGTGTTCACAGAGTGCCTGACTGTGGTAGTGGCACATTTGAGAAGGCAGGGGGTAACAGTGTTCCCTTACCTAGACGACTGGGTGGTCGTGGGGCAGTCCCCTCAGCAGGTAAGGATGCCCTAGTCCTCACACAGGCTACCCTAAAGTCTCTAAGGTTCCTAGTGAACTGAGAAAAGTCAGTTTTGCAGCAGGTCCAGCTCCTGGACTTCATTGGAGCCGAGTTGGACACTCAAAGAGGGAAAGCATTCCTTCCTCAGGAAAGGGTGGACAGCCTGGTACAGTTGGTAAGCTTCTTTCAGCTTCACCCCCGGACTGGCAAGACACTTGCTAGAACTGTTGGGCCACATGGCAGCCTCAGCAGCAACAGTGCCAGGAGCCAGGTTTCAGATGAGAGATATACAGTTCCACCTCGGGTCCCACTGGTCTCAGAAAAAGGACTCCCTGTCAACACTAGCACCAGTCACAGGGACTCTTATTCAAGCACTGTAGTAGTGACTGGAAAGGGACAATGTTCGGGAAGGAGTACCATTCCAGCAGGGGTCTCCAATGGTAGTGTTGACTACAGATGCTTCCCTCCTGGGATGGGATGCCCACCTGGGAGAGCACACTGTACATGATCACAGCAGGAAACATTACTGCACAGAAATCTGTTGGAGCTCAGGGCAGTCTTTCTGGCCCTCCAGTCATTTGCCTCACTGGTCCAGGACAAGGTTGTGCAAGTCAGAACAGACAATACCACAACCATGTACTACATAAACAAGCAAGAGGGCACACGGTCCACTCTGCTGTGCACAGAGGCTATGAAAATTTGGAGTCTGGCATACTCCCTCGAGATCTCTCTCTCAGCAATCTGTCTTCCAGGGAAGGACAACATCCTAGCAGATGCACTGAGCAGGATCAATCAAAGCCACCATGAGTGGTCTCTGAACAGACAGATTCTTCAGACCATCTTCAGAAGATGGGGCACTCCAGAGATGGACCTATTTGAAGCCCCAGACAATCACCAGCTGCCACAGTTTTGCTGCAGGCCTCCTGCAGTGGGCATGGTGCTACTGGATGCATTAATACTGGATTGGACAGGGAAGTTCCTGTACACCTTCCCTCCATTCCCCCTGTTGCTCAGGGTGCTGAACAAGCTCAGATCCCAGCCAGCAACAATGATCCTTATAGCTCCGGATTGGGCCAGGCAGCCTTGGTACCGCCTGCTTTTGTCCCTGTCAATCTCCAGACTGACTTGCCTCCCCAGGAGGCACAACCTGCTGACATCCTCCCAGGAGAGGATCTTGTATTCCAGCCTCAAGTCCCTCAGACTCATGGCATGGTTCTTAAGGACTTAGAATATGCTAATCTGCACCTTTCTGAGGAGGTCCTAAGGGTCTCTCAGAAGATTTCTACCAGGAAAACTTACACTTCTAAATGGAAGAGGTTTTCCATTTGGTGCCAGCAGAAGGTCATAAACCCTTATCAGGCTGGACTTACCGTTCTGTTTGACTACTTAGTCCATCTTCATTCCATAGGCCTTAAGCCATCTACCCTCAAGGCACACTTGGCAGCTGTCTCTGCCTACCTCTCAGCAGGTAAGGGCACTTCCTTGGCTTCCAATCCAATTTTCAGGAAGTTTTTCAAAGGATTGCTTCATTTGCATCCCCCACACAAGGAACCAGCCCCCTTGTGGGACTTGAACATATGCATTGCACAGCTAGTGCAACCCCCATGTGAACCCATGTCCTCAGCAGATCTCAAGTACGTGACTTGAAAAACAGTCTTTCTAGTGGCAATTACTTCAGCCCGAAGGATCAGTGAACTGCGGGCTTTGTCCACAGAGCCTAACTACATTTCAGTCCATAGGGACAAGGTAGTACTCAGAACCAATAGGAAGTGCCTCCTCAAAGTGGTGTTTGATTTTCATCTCAACCAGTCTATTACCCTGCCTGTCTTTTTCACTGATCACACCAGTTCAGGGGAATTCAGACTGCATAGCTTTGATGTTAAGAAGGCTATTGGCTATTACTTGGACCATACGCGGGGCCATAGACAGAATAATACTTGGCTCTCCCTGACCTATGGAGAAGTGGGGAAAGGCAAACCAGCTTCAAAAAAGGATTATTTTACGCTGGATTGTTGCTTGTACTCAGTTCTGCTACAGCAAATTGGGCAAGGAACCCCCAGTGGGCCTCAGGGCTCATTCCACCAGGGGTACAACTACTTCTATAGCAGCTGCCAGAGACATTCCTTTGTTAGAAATTTGTAAAGCAGCCACCTGGAAAACTGTTCACACCTTTACTAAACACTATTGCCTGGTCACCCAGGCTAAAAGTGATGCCAGGTTTGGCACATCAGTACTGCAGAGTGTGTTTCTTAAATAGGTTATATGCCCACCTACAAAAGGTACTGCTTGGTAGTCTGCATATGTCAGTATACAGTAAAAATTTACTGGAGCTTGAAGAAAAAATTACTTACCATAGTAATATTGTTCCTTCCAAGGGAATCTTTACTGTATTCTGAGCTCCCACTCTCCCCTCCCCTACTAGAACATGAGGACACTGCACTCCAGCTGTTTGTTCTGTTGTTGAAACTTGTTTAGGTTGGTGGTTTTTGGGCATCTGTGACTGGAGTCTTTTCAGATGTCCTATTCAAAGGGAGGATTGTAGTTCTTTAGGATAGAATAGACAGTATATCTTTTTGTACATCTTCGTAAGAATGTGACGGTTGCATAGAATGCACCAGGGACAGTAGTTTAAAAACCAAGCTCGAGCCTATCAACGTTCTACTATTTGCATAGGTTCTATAACTCTTTCCTCTCTGGGGCAGTTGAATTGTGAAGGCTAACTGCATATGTCAGAATACAGTAAAGATGCCCAGCCTGGTGGCGCTGAGGGTTGAGGCACTGGACGCCACACCTCGCGCCACACTGGCGACCCAGGTTCGGGAACGAGCTCGGGCCGTTGGTGGTCGGCAGGGGAGAGAGAGGGAGAGAGGATTGATCGTCCGGAGGACTGCTCTCCTCTCTCGAGGAAGGATCCAGGGTCAGCCTGGCATTGCAGCAGCCCCGGTGGAGACCGGACTGCAGCACCTTGGGTCTGCATGCAGGGAAGACGTCAGGCGGCTGCCTTCTGGACATGGGTGGGAGCATCCATGCCATGGGCAGGGCACATTGCATATCCTGTGTCTGGGGACAAAGCAGTGAAAATCCCTCCTCCCATTGATAGCCGAAGGCGCCGCCCCTCCTCCGTCCACACTCCAAACGTCAGATTTGCCTCTCTGCTGCCCCCCCCCCGGTCCGTAGTTCAGTACTGCAGAAGAAGCGCCCTGGGTGGATAGGGTGGCACTTCCTCGGAGGGATCAGACCCACGGGATGGGCCATGGGTGCAGATTTGATACAGGTCACGACGGGAGTTAGAGACGGGGGAATCAGGAGGACGCTGGAGAGAGAGAGAGAGAGTTCGATGGGGTAGGGAGGTGATTAAATAGAATTCAGGGGGGAAAAAAAGGACAATACAGTAAAGATTCCCTTGGAAGAAACAAGACTACTATGGTAAGTAATTTTTTCTTTTGAACCACTTTCATCAGTGTCCTTGGACATGTTTTCTTTCAAGGTGCGTTTCTTGATTGCAGTTTGTTCAGCAAGAACTGGCAAACTTTGGTTGCTGTCCTATAAGGAACTTTACCTTATAATGGTTAAGGAGAAGGTGTTGTTGAGGACAGTTCTGTCCTTTGTTCCCAAGGTCCCTACAGGTTTCTACGTAAATGAGGAAGTCTGTCTGCTGTCATTCTGCTCTAAGCCAGTGAATCCGAAAGAGCGAGAGAATTTCACAAGCTGGATTTGTGGAGGGCAGTAAAGATGTATCTAAAAAGGATAGAGGACTTTAGAAAATCGGAGAGTTTGTTCTCTTTGGAGCAGCAAAAAATGTCAGGCTTATAAGGTCACCTTAGCTAGGTTGGTGAGCAGTGGGTGAGGGCTTGCATTGCCAAGGTGTATGCGGCAGAGAAGAAAAAAGCACCTGCTGTCAAGGCTCACCCTACTAGGGCTCTTACTACTTCCTGGGCGACAGAAGAGGGGCCTCTGTTGTAAACTGTGCAAAGCAGCAACATGGTCCTCTGTTCACACATTTACTAAGCATTGCAGGGTAGATGTCAAGACTTCTGCTGATGTGACCTTTGGGTGCATAGTGGTGTGGGCGGCGGTTAGCAGATGATTATTACTTAGCCCTTGCTGGTTATATATGGGACAGTATTCTCCCCACTCTCTGTAATGGGTACTGCTTTTTCGAAACCATATGTATCAACTCCTCATTAACAACATGGAGTGATGCAGAAGGGAGAAATTCCTTCATGCTTACTGCAATTTCCTTTTCTGTTAGCTCCAGCGGTGTCAGTGGGGCCTCTCCCAGGAGCCCCAGGCTCCTTCTGGAAAATATTGTCCTCTGTATGTAAGGAATTTGGAGTTCAGCAGAGATAGTTTGTGATAGCCAGCTTAACTATGGACATCTCTTTGTTTTGACTTGCTAAATTTGCAGGTTAACAGATTACTATTTTTGAGCAGTATTGTTGGGCGCTTCACCATTACAGGTTAGTGCTTCACTTGTTCTCTACAGTTATATTCAGTATTGATGTATGTCTAAACTTCTTTGTTGTGAGTGTTATTAGCAGCGAGACAGCAAAATCAGAGGCTCAGTGGCCTGACACCTAGCAGCGAGCCATCTTATCAGAGGTTCAGTGGTCAGGCATCCCGGAGAGATGATAAAAGGATTGTTCAGCAAGACTACTTTGGGTAGCTTTCCAAATGAGAGCCAAACACAAGGTGAATAGCACTCCTGAATCCAAAGAATGTACCTTCAGCCAGATTTATGCCAAATGTGTTTTATTCAAGGTAAACCACAGAAGTCCCCTCCCAGCACTTCAGCCCAGCACTAGTGTCTTCATCAGGGAGTGTGTCCTAGTCAGGTCTGGGACACACCTTTATAAGACAATAATTAAAGCAATACACACAACAATGTAAGTGCGGTGACACAAAACATGTTTTTTTTTTTTTGTTTGTTTTTTTAAATAAACGTTTGTGAAAATTCTTACAATTAAAAAAATTTCAATGCTTATTTAAGTTCTTGTTAATACAACATACTTAAATTGTAAAATTCATGATTAAGAGGGAGGTCAAACGGTCATAAGCAAAAAATAGGAAAATAGAAAATGGAGACTAGGACACTGGAAATGTGTAAAGAGCAATAGAAATTGGAAAAAAATCGGAGAAATGAAAGGGTAGGAAGAGAGTTGGGAAAGGGGGAGGAGGGAAAAAAGGGGGTTGGGGAAATAAAAATAAAAAGTTACAAGATAAAATTAGAAGCAAGGAAAATATAGAAATAAATTGGTTACAATGCTGTATTCAGGCACATATTTTAGGTGTATGCATCAGATTTATATTTTTAGAGACCTTTAAATTGGATGCAAGTTAATGTAAGGTCACAGAGTTCTTAGTTTACAATTAAGTTTTTAATAATTTAGTCAGATATTTTATTCATGGTTCGTATCGTTATTAAATTTGGTATATCCTGGTATGGATATGTCTTCTGCTATGATCTTGATAATCTACAAAAGAAAAAGAAAGAACTGAATAAAGGTTTATGTTCAAATTATACTCCTATACTACACATATATGGACAGTTACTAACACTAATACAGAGCACTGGTGCAGAAATTAGTTCTGTATCGAGCAATTTTTTTATTGGCTTTTTTCCTTTTCCCAACTTCTATACACATATTCTGGTTATTGTGGATCTTTCAGGTAAGGTGTAAAGTCCACCTCTTCATTTGGACCTATGGGTTGAACTGTGTCTAAAGACAAAATCCATCTTGTCTCTCTCTGATTCAATTTGTTGAATCTATCGCCTCCTCTCTCTAGAGGTGGCACTGTTTCTAGTGCCATAAATTTCAGGCAAGAGGGATCCGAGTTATGGCACATGGCAAAGTGTGTACCAATGGAGCTTCTATCATTCTGATTAATGATAGCCCTTATGTGTTCCTGTATCCTTGTTTTTACTGGTCTGACTGTTCTTCCAACGTAATGTTGGTTACAGGTACACCAAATTATGTAGACCACAAAGCCAGTTACACAAGAGATAAAGTTCTCAATGAACACCTTCCTTTGGTTGTTATGGTGTACATAAATGTTGCACTTGTTGGCATATTTACACATGTTGCAGTGCCCACATTTGAAGAAGCCCTTTGGTTTTGGTGGAAGACGGATATGTGTTTTTATACCCTGTGGTTTTAAAGTGGCTTTGTCCTAACATGTTCAGATTTCTTGCTTTTTTTTAAAGTTACTCTAGGCTTCTCACCAACTTCATCTTTTAAATGTGTGTCTGTTTTAACACATGCCAATGCATGTGTATTATATTGCCAATTTTACTGGAAAAAAATCGTAGTTAGTGGAGAAGGTCATGGTCTGGAGAGAAATTGTTCTAATGAGAGTGAATTTGAACAACAGGCCCAAGAAATGTTAGATTTCAGGAAACTGGGTACAAAGAACTTATCCTCTTAGCATCACTTGTGAAGGTTAGGAAACTGGACCGAAAAACCCTCCTGAAACCCAAAATAATGAACAACCAGGAAAATGAGACCTTAACCTTCTCCACTAACTACAGTGAGGTTTCCGGTAAAATTGGCAATAAAATACACAAGCACTGGCATGTGTTTAAAAACAGACACACATTTAAAAGATGAAGTTGGTGAGAAGCCTAGAGTAACTTTTAAAAAAGCAAGAAATCTGAAGGACATGTTAGTCCTAAGCCACTTTAAACCACAGGGTATAAAAACACATACCTGACTTCCACAAAAACCAAAGGGCTTCTTCAAATGTGGGCACTGCAAAGTGTGTAAATATGCCAATAAGGGCAACATTTATGTACACCATAACAACCAAAGGAAGGTGTTCATTAAGTACTGTACCTCTTGTGTAACTGGCTTTGTGGGCTACATAATTTGGTGTACCAGTAACTGACATTATGTTGGAAGAGCAGTCAGACCAGTAAAAACAATTATACAATAACACATAAGGGCTATCGTTAATCAAAATGATAGCCCCCGTTGGTATACACTTTGCCATGTGCCATAACTCTGATCCCTCTAGCCTGAAATATATGGCATTGGAAACAGTGCCACCTCTAGAGAGAGGAGGCGATATATTCAACAAATTGAATCCGAGAGAGACAAGATAAATGTTTGTCTTAAGTCACAGTTCAACCCATGGGTCCAGATGAAGAGGTGGACTTTACACCTTACCTGAAATAACCAGAATGTTTGTCTAGAACTTGGGAAAAGAAAAAAAAAAAAGCCTGTAAAAAATTGCTTGATGCAGAACTAATTTCTGTACAAGTGCTTTGTGTTAGTAACTGCCCATATATGTATAGTATAGGAGTATAATTTGAATATAAACCTTTATTCGGTTTTTCTTTTGTAGGTTATCAAGATCACAGTAGAAGACATATCCATATCAGGATATACCAAATGTGATAATGACTAGTACCATGGATAAAATATCTGACTAAATTATTAAAAACTTAATTATAAACTAAGAATTCTGTGACCTTACATTAACTTGCAACTGATTTAAAGTTCTCTAAAAATTAATAGGACACATGCACCTAAGACATGTGCCTTAATACCGCATTGTAACTAATTTATTTTAATATTTTCCTTGCTTCTAATTTTATCTTCTAACCTTTTTTTATTTTTATTTCCCCACCCCCTTTTTTCCCCTTCCCAATACTCTTCCTACCTTTCATTTCTGATTTTTTTTTTCCAGTTTCTATTGTTTCCTTACATACTTCGTTTCCTATTCTCCTACATTTTTAGTTTCCTATTTTTTTTTTTTTTTTGACTTTTTGACCTCCCTCTTTTTCCTCTTAATTACTTATGGTATTCATGAATTTTACAATTTAAGTATGTTGTATTAACAAGAACTTAAATAAGAATGAACTTTCTTTTTGATTAATTGTACACATTTGTGAAAATTCTTATTTAAAAAAAAAAAAAATTAAGGTTTGTGTCACTGCTCTTAAATTGATGTGTTTATTGCTTTAATGATTGTCTTATAAAGGTGTGTCCCAGACCTGACTAGGGCACACCCCTTAATGAAGGCCCTAGTGCTGGGCTTAAGTGCTTGGAGAGGACATTTGTGGTTTACCTTGAATAAATCACATTTGGCATAAATCTGGCTGAAGATACGTTCTTTGGATTCAGGGGTGCTATTCACCTTGTGCTTGCTGTGATTACTGGGATGAGCCTCCTGTCTAATAGCACCCCAGAACAAACCTGTGTCGCATCTGGAATCTTTTGTTTTTAAGCTTTCCAAATGAGGTAGGTCATTCTTTTGTGGTTTTGTCATTAAATAAATGACTTACAGGTCAGAAAGTTTGTCTTTAGGTTATGGAGAGAGGTCATTGTTCCTGGCGACATGGTGACTGGTAGTTAGCTAGGCTCATATAGATACTGCGTGGACACAGGTGACTGAATAACTACTGTCTTTGGAATTCTTATGTGCTGATGGTTCTATGCAGAATGACAGCTTTTGGGTGTACTACTACCCCAGTAGGGGTGCTCATTTACCCATGTGTATTAACTCCCCATTGAGAAACATTGGAGCTAGCAGATTAGGAAGTCACAATAAGTATGAAGGAATTTCTCCTTTCTTCTCTGCAAAGCCAGACACCCACTACCTGTGACGCCCTATGCCAAACATAAAGTCGCTAATAACTAGTTTTATGTCAGGAGACATGCCTTTTAGATCCTGCGCCACCAACTGGCTCTGTCTAGCTTTGTGTAAGGCCCTGTGGGCCCATCGCAAAGCCAGATAACTACCCTGTATGCCCTGTGTCAAACATAAAGTCCCGACTAACTAGCTTATTGCCAGGTCACACAGGGCCCTGTGACACCAACTATCTCTGTCTGGCTTTGTGCAGGGCCTGGCTTGCTGCATCATAAATGGTGCTTACCTTTGAACTGGTCAAGCAGGATAACTTGCAAGAAATGTTTAAATAGTAAATTTTTTATGCATTCCTTCATTCTAGTTATTAAACATAAACACAAACAGTTCAATCGCTTGTAAAATAATAAAAAATATGAATGATTTTAGAACACGTATTAATATTCTCATTTTGTCTTTGTAGTCTCACAAAGCAAACAGCCATGCTGTCAGATTTCGTGTGTGTCAGCTCATAAATAAGCTGTTGGGAAGCATGCCTGAAAATGCCCAGATTGATGATGATCTCTTCGATCGCATTTATGAAGCTATGCTGATTAGATTAAGAGACAAGTATCCAAATGTTAGAATACAAGCAACGCTGGCTATGGCTAGACTTCAGGACCCACAAGATGAAAACTGTCCTGTCATTAATGGTATGTACCTGTTATCATTTGGAATTGACATTTTCTAAATATTACGTTGAAATACCGCATTTATGCTGTTTTCAAATGTAACTGAGTTTCTGAAATGTAAAGTGTTTAGTTTCTTTCTACAAGTCCGGGGGTAATGTTTTGGGACTAAAATGTTTGTGAGCTGTCAATCCATAGATCAATACTGCATCAGGTAGGTTAACCAAAAGGGTTCTACAATAATAATTTGCTACTGTTCTATTTAATTGCTTGAGCATTATTTGTTGTCATTTACAGACCACATTTTTCTACTAAATTTGTTGTTCTGCTATACTTGGCCTTTGGGGTCCATCTGCTCTTTGGGCTTACACAGATACACAGAAATGTGACTGCAGAGAAAGGCACCATGGCCCATCTAGTCTGTCCAACACCCTACCTCCCCCCTTCTGTTATGCTTCCACCCTCTTTTCCCAACCTCTTAAATCTGTCCCAAGCCCTCTTGAACCCCTTCGCCATTTCAGCTGCCACTACCTCCTCCGGCAGCTTGTTCCAGGCCTCCACCACCCTCTCCATGAAAAACTGCCCCCTGACATTACCTCTGTATTGCCCACCTTCCAGTTTGAGGCTATGTCCCCTCGTGTTCATTCCCTTCTTCAATTTGAACAAGCTGTTACCCTCTACCTTATTTATTCCCTTCAGATACTTAAAGGTCTCAATCATGTCCCCCCTCTCCCTCCTAGTCTCCAGAGGGTACAAATTCAGCCCCCTCAATCTTCTCTCATATGGTACATCCTGCATCCGTCGTGCCATTTTGGTTGCCCTTCTCTGCACCCTGTCCATCAGCTCAACATCTCTTCATAGGTGAGGCCTCCAGAACTGCACCCCATACTCCAGATGCGGCCTAACCATGGTTCTGTATAATGGCATTAGCACCTCCCTCTTCCTGCTATTAAAACCCCTTGCAATGCAGGCCAACATTCCATTTGCCTTTCCCACCACCCTGCTACACTGGCTGCCCACCTTGAGGTCATGCGATACCATAATCCCCAGGTCCCTTTCTGTTTCCTTCTCCTTAATTACCAACCCCCCATGGAAGTAAGTTTCCTTCCTATTCTTCCTCCCCAGGTGCATCAGCAAGTACTTTTGTGTATTAAACATCAATTTCCCGGTGTCAGACCACCTCTCCAGGTCCTGCCTCATGGTTTGCACCCAACTAGGTCAATCGGCCCTATTGCAGACCTTTGTATCTTATATTGTGTTATAGCTTAGCTAAATTAGTAGACAAGAGGAGCTACTTTTGAGCAGGCTACAAAGGATCTGACATTAAGTTGTAGAACGCAGCACCACCCAGAGGGCAGAGATTTGAATTGCATTCTAAAATCTATTGCATGCGCTCCGGGGCAACTTCACTTGCAAGGCTCACTGCATATGTTAAGCATAATGAGGGATCCCTGGAAGAAAGAACATTACTATGGTAAGTAATTTTTTTCTTCTTTTCAATAAAATGAGAATTAAAGGGAAAAAAAAAAGCTGTGTCTGAATAGGTTGCTTCTGTAAGTCAACCATGGATCAGTAGGGTACAGTTAAAACTGATAATAGGACTGTAGCACGGAAGTAGAACATGGGTCCATTGAGTCTGTCTCCCTGCTATAGTAACAGTTGTGAGTATGAATAATTTGGACCACTCGATGCCTATCTACACGGCCCAACCTGTTTTGTTTGACAGTTTGTTCCAGAAATGAATACATTAACCGTTTGGGGGGAGGACTTTCTAATATTCTTTCTAAAACTCTCTACCATTAAATGTAAACTCTGGTCCCCTTCTCCTGAAACTTAATAATTTTTTTCTGTACTATATATCATCCCGCTCCTCCCCCCTCTCCCCAGCTATTGTAACTACCTATATTTAGTTTACATTCACACTTGGGTCTTCCACGGAGTATGCTCAGTCACTGGAAAGAGTGTACAAACCTGACTCCTTCCACCCAGTGGTGTTAACCTCCAGCCCCCCCCCCCCAACTGCTCTCCAATATTTACTTCCACTGGAAATAGCAGGTTTCCTCCTTCATAGCTCTTGCTAGTGTAGTAAGATTCTGCTAATTTCTTTTAGGCCTTTTCAGAATGGGTCTACTTTTTCTGTTGACTCTGTACCTCAACTGTGGGTCACTGCTCCATCAACTGCGACCATGGAGAAAAGGAGTACGCAGTGTTTCGAACGTTATAGCCTCTGCAGGTTTATCATGTCTGTCACAGAGAACCATGATGCTTGTGTTCACGGTTTGGGTATTGCCCACAGTGTGGACAACTGCTAGTAGTGCCTGGCTATGCACCCACAGCAGATGCTCAAAAGTAAGTCTGTGAGGGGGTGGACTGTCCATGGCATCTGCCACACACAAGCTATATCTGTGTCTTAGACAGGCTAATGGTCCATACAAACAAGAGTTATGGCTAATTCTGCTCAACCAAGATGCTCTTGGTTTGTCGTCACTCCAGCCATTTGAAATGGTCTCCTCCGTATCTGTGACATAAGAAGTGAATTTGAATGGTGGAGGGGACATTTCATGCATGTCCTTCTTGTAGGTCCATGAGGTTGATCACCCTCTGAGGAGGTAGAACTGCCTCTGGAGCCCATTGGCATGCTTGTGGAATTGCCTAGATGCCAGTCGATTTAGCCATTCAGCTTTTGGATGCAGATGGTAATTCCAGTTGAGATGCGGACCGTCGACTACCTTTCCAAAGGGTGAGATGGGGCTCTCGGTAAACCCACTGCATGTTCAGCTGCAGCCGGTCACCCTGACCCTGCTGCCCCTGTTCTTTGAGTGGTGTCCACCCTCCCTTTTTGGGGTTTATAGCGCCATCACAGTTTGTGCAATGTGAAACATAGACTTTGACGGCAGATAAGGACTGCATTGGCCCACCCAGTCTGCCCATTTGCCTACCTATTGGATAAGCCGCAGATCCTAGTTTTACCAACAGCCTACTTTCTCCTACCTACCACTAGAATTACCTTATGTCTGTCCCATGCATTCTTAAATTCTCCCACTGTTTTTGATCCCACAACCTCCTCAGGAAGGCCGTTCCATGCGTTGTCCCCCCCCCCCAGCTTATAATTGTGCCCCCTTGTTCTTGCACATCTTTTTCTGAAAGATGCTACCCTCTTGGACTTTATTGATTCCCTTGAGGTACTTGAAAATTTCTATCATGTCTCCCCCTTCCTTTCCTCGAGGATATACATATTAAGCTCTTTTAGTCTCTCTTTATATGGCTTCTGGTGCAGACCGTGTGCCATTTTAGTTGCCCTTCTCTGGACTGCCTCCATCCTGTCTGTGTTTTTGCAGAGATAGGGTCTCCAGAACTGCACGCAGTACTCCAAATGGGGTCTCACCAACTGTCTGTACAGAGGATAACAACTTCCTGTTTTCTACTGGTGATGCCTTTCCCTATGCATCCCAGTATCCCCCAAGCTCTCCTTTCTGCCTTCTCACATTGCTTGCCTACCTTTAGGTCATCTGATATGACTACCCCAGGTCCCTTTCCATTTTTGTTGTCGTTCATACCGCCCCCCCCCCATTGTGTACTCTTCCATTGGGTTTTTGTTTCCTAGGTGCATTACTTTGCAGTTCTTTGCATTGAATCTAAGCTGTCATACTTTTGACCATTCCTCCAGCCTTGCCAAGTCCCTTTTCATCCTTTCTACCCACTCCTTGTGTATCAACCCTGTTGCAGATCTTTGTGTCGTCTGCAGAGAAGCATACTTTTCCTTCCAGTCCCTACACAATGTCATCTATAAAGACATTAAAAGAGGACCGGTCCCAGTACTGAACCCTGCGTTACCCCACTAGCAACCCCACTTTCTTCGGGGTGTACTCTGTTTACTATTACCCTGTGCGTCCTGTTGTCCAGCCAGTGTTCTACCTAGGTTATCACCCTGGGACCCACTCCCAGGTTGGCTAACTTGTTTATTAGTCTTTTGTGTGGGACTGTGTCAAATGCCTTGCTCAAGTGTAGGTAGGCCATGTCCACAGCCCCTCCCTGGTCTACTACTTTGGTCACCCAGTCAAAGAAATCTGTTAGATTCATCTGACATGATCTCCCACTGTGAATCCATGCTGCCTAGGGTCCTGCGCCCCACTGACCTCTAGGTACTCACCAATTCTTTCTTTCAGAAGTGATTTCATAATTTTCCCTACCACTGAGGTCAAACTAACAGGTCTATAGTTTCCTGCCTTTGCCGTGCTCCCACTTTTGTGAAGGGGAATCGCATCTGCCCTCCTCCAGTCCTCATGTACCACACCCTTCTCCCATGATTTGTTAAAAAGGGTAGTCCGTGGTGCCACTACTTCTCTTAGTTCTTTTAGAATTCTGGGGTGAATCCCATCAGGCCCCATTGCTTTGTCCACCTTTAGTTTTAGGAGTTCTTTCAAAACCCTTTCTTCTGTGAATGGACTGGTATCGACCCACCTATCCGGTTTGCTTCTAATATTTGGTTTAGGTACCTCCCCTTCCTCCTCTTTTGTGAATACTGAGCAAGTATGAGTTCAGTATATTTGCTTTGTCACTGTCACTTTCTGCCCACCCCTCCCTTTATTAAGCTTCACTATCCCTCCCCTGGTCTTTCTTCACTCCCTAATGTACCTATAAAAGGTTTTTATCCCACTTCATAACTGAGTTAGCTATCTTTTCCTCGGTTTGGGCCTTTGCTATTGTGACTGCTTTCCCTGCTTCCTTCTGCTTTAACTGGTGCAGTTCTCTGTTCTGCTCCTTCTGTGTTTCCTTATACTTCCTGAATGCTATCTTTTTCTCCCTAACCTTCCCCACCACATCTTTTGAGAACTATGTTATTTTTTTCCTTCGTTTTGTTTTATTTATTTGCTTCTTACAAAGACTTGTTGCTTCTGTGATGGCAACTTTGATGTTTTCTCATTGTTCCTCCACCCCACTTGCCAGTTTGCTGGTGCTTTTCTGAGGCACTCCCCCAATTTACCAAAGTCAGCCCTCCTAAAGTCCAGTACCCTCAACTTTGTGTGACTTGACTCTGTGGCTGTGTTTCTCGTGAACCGCACTGTTTGGTGGTCGCTTGTTCCCAGATGACTACCCACTTCTGAATCCAAGATCCTCTCTCCATTCCTATTTGAGAGTACCAGGGCTAAGATTGCTCCCTCCCGAGAGGGTTTCAACACTAGCTGTCTGAGGCATGCCCCCTGTAGGGCATCACGAATTACTCTAGTCTTGAATGTGGCTGCAGCAGAGGTGCTCCAGTTAACATCTGGCATATTCAGGTGTCCCCCATCAATATCGCCCCCTTTTCTGCCATTCTAAGGATGCCTTCTGTCATTTCCTCCCCCTGATACAGGGGTTTGTATACAACCCCCGTACGGATTGTGGTGCCATTTCCTGTCTCCAGGGTGACCCACAGTGTCTCTGCTCCTCCCTGTTTACCCTTTAGATCTGTTGCTTTCATCCCTTCTTGAGAGCTACTCCTCCTCCTCTTTTGTCCTCCCCGTCCCTCCTGCAGATTGTGTACCCTGGTATGTTGACATCCCAGTCATGGTTCTCTGTGTACCATGTTTCTGTGACTGCCATGATATCCAGGTGTCCCTCTTCCATCAAGGCCACTAGTTCAGGGAGCTTGTTAACCAGACGACGTGCATTGGTACTCATCGCCCTCCATATTTTGATAGCCTTACCCCTTTTAGCCTCATCCCTGTCCTTACTGTCTTTTTCTCCATTGACTCCTGTCCTGCTCCTGATCAACTTCTCTACCTTAGTGTTTACCTCACTGATTAACCTGTTTTGTGTGTGGGTGTGGGTGTGGGTGTGTGTGTGGGGATCTGGGATTTCAGTGCTTCTTTTCAATGCCCCCCTTGGCTAGTTTAAATGTTTTCCAATGAAGCATTTGAATCTGTCGCCTAGGATCCTGGTTCCCTTCCCAGACAGATGACCATTGCACCAGTATAGGCCTGCATCCCTCCAGGTGGACCCCCCCAGTCCTCAATGAAGCCAAAACCGTGCGCTCCGCACCAGTTTTTCAACTATTGACTGAATCCCATGGTACGGAGAACCCTAGCCTTACCCATGCCATAGACAAAAAAAAAAAAAAAAAAGGGCAGCACCTCCAAGAAAGTTACCGTGCTACTCGTCTAAGGCCCCTTCCTAACTCTAGAAACTCCTCCTGCACTGCTCTGATCCCGTTCTCAGCCAGGTAATTTCTCCCTAGGTGGACAATGACATCCAGCTCCGATCCCGAGGTTTCGCTTCCTGTTCTTTCTAGCCATAGCACCAGGCAGGCACCTTATCAACCCCCCTGTTCTACCCTCCTAATGATTGAGTCCCCTGCTAGGAGGAGTTTCTTTCCCCTGTGGGATCTCGTGCTACCCTCCTCTGGGTCTCCTTTGTGGTGGTTCCCAGCATCCTTCTTGGTCTCCACTGCGAGTGCCTCCATAGAGGAACCATGCTCTGCCAGAATGGCGTATGAATTGTGGAGAGGTGCAGCTGGAGGGATGCACCTCTGATCCACTACCATCACCCTCTCTGAGCCCACCATGGTCCAACCACTCCTCTTTCTTGGCAACCTCGTGAGGCAGCGGCCCTGGTGGTCCTTGGGTGTGGAGGAGGTTTCCCAAATCATCACCAGGTCGTCCTGGAGATGGGCAACCTCCTCCCTCAGACTAGAGAGGTGCCTGCAAATAGGGCAGCATTGCAGCCTCCATAAAGTCTCCCGAAAGACTGCCGCCCCACAGCCAGTGTATTGCACCACTCCCCAGATGTCTCTCTCCCTTCCGGTTTAGTTTTTTTTTTCCTCTTGTTTGTTTGTGTGTGAGCGTGTGTGTGTGTGTGTGTGTGTGTGTGTGTGTGTGTGTGTGTGTGTGTCTACCCCCTATGCAGCATGCTGGGCTGTTAAGGTTATGACAGGTGTACGTCCTTTGCCCTTTTGGGGAAGTGATGTCAGAACCTCTGTTATAAAGGAGGTGATGTGCATGGGGTGGGCAGGACCAAGCCTATGCCCTCCGGAAACAAATCGGCTCAAGCTCTGACCCACCACTCCAGTGAGTGTTTTCCTTCCGTTCAGCAAGACAGCCTGCACAACAATTTAAAAGAAAATATACGCTGAGAAAAACAATTTAAATCAGAGAAAAATATAGCAGTAAACTGTACAACCTGTAAGCACAAAACAGTAATAAAACCTGTAAGCACAAAACAAAATATCAACGCAACAGTAACTCTGCTTAGCCAAAAGAAGCCTTAATGTTTCCCCTTGTTCTGTTAATGTTGCTCCTTGCTCTGTCCTTTCAAGCAAGCCCTTGAAGAAAAGAGCTCAAGTGAAGCTAGATGCTTTATGCCAGCAAACCTAGTCTTCACAACACGCCAACTAACCTGACCTTTTAAAGCTTCTTTTTGTTGGAAGGTACTAAGCCTTTGTCAGCTGCACCCCTTATTGTTCAGATTCAAAGTCGTGGTTGTGTTATTGATCTTCAGCTTGATCCCACCCTTGCTCTTGACTTTGAGACTGACATTCTCGACCAGTTTATTGTCTTTGTCATTCAACTCAGGTCAATGTCGGGCTCATCGCAAATTGGAGGACACCACTGGGCAGTATTGGGCTTATGGAAACTGTTCCCAATGCTGCGGTTGACCATCGCTGGTTGTACTGGCCATGTCATGGCTACCTCTCTCAGCGCTGAATCCTGTTGTGTGTACCTAATCTTCCAAGCATCTATCTGCTTTATTCATTCACACTGATGAGTGTTAGCTGGAGGCGCTAGAACCCTGCTTGAACAAAGTCTTTGCAGCTTGGGAGGAGACCATTGATTCTGGTGCAGCCTATGATGCCGACATACTGATGTCGTGCATGTGAGCTAGCCAGCAGCCGATGCCTGCCCCCTCCCTTCCTCAGTTCTGCTTTTCATACTGTAGAGTGTATACCATGGGAGCTGTTGAAGTCAAAATTGTGTCGTCAGCGTTTTTTTCCTCAGTTTGCTGCCGCTAACTGCTTTTCTTTCAATGTCTAATGCCTTCCTGGCACAGTTTTGTGTACTGTCTTTGTTGCGGTTCCGTTTTCTCTAGTTTGATGCCAGTTTTCTGTCCTTTCTTGTTTTTATTTTGGGCTGTCGAAGCTGAGGTTGAAGGGGCAGAAGAAAGGTTGCAGCCCACCCATGCGTCTGTGCTTCTTTGGGAGGCCCTCTCGCAGCATCGGATCGGCATCTGAAATGCCATGCCTGCCTTGGCCCTGACCATGACACGGACAGATGCGACACCTACTTTTTCATGGATAGGCATGTCCTCGAATTCCACACATGAAAGTGGGGTCATTTGCCCCTCACTTTTGGAGGCAGGTGTGCACCTGCTATGCAAAATAAGATCTCTGGGCCTTTCCCTTGGCCCATTGGAGGTCGGAGGGGGGGTGGAGAAGCGTTGACTTCTTCCAAGGAGGTGGCTGAACATCCCTCTCTCCTGAGTCTGTCGCCTGGACATCGAATGCTCCTAGTGGTGAGTCCAAAGGCATGTGCTTGGTCTGCACTGGTGGGTACCTTGGTGTCCTGGCCTGATGCTGTCCTGGCTCCTGGCACCACTAGCGGTACCGGTAAGAGTGGTGGTGTGAGTCTTAAGATCACGTCCCTTTCTGGTGCTGTTCACAGTGCAAGAAGTGGACTCTGTTCTGGAGCTGACCATGACCCTGAGTCTGAGGTGGCGGTCATCTCCTCCCCTGAGCACCCTTGTGGCCTGGGGAGGATGACGGCCTGAGCCTTAGGCTTAGGGGCTGACGCAATGGCTTACCATTTATCCAGTTCAGTGCCAGATGCTGTTGACTGTGTTGTCCTTGGGTCTGGTGTGGGGGGACGGTGCCGGGACCAGTTCTGGTGCCACCTGTGGCGCCGTTTCTGTTCTTGGTGCTAACTGCAGTGCTGGTTGTGGTCTTGGTGCTGATTTCAGTGCTAACTCTGGATCTGGTGGTGTTCGCGATGTGGGGTTCAGTGCTGGTGCTGAGTGCAAGGGCGGTTTGGGGGAGTGACTGTGGCTCTGAAGGGCTGTGCTTGGAGAGAATAGGGGGGCAGTACCTACCTTGGTCATTGGATGGGACTTCATACTAACTGGGCCTGCTGCTGACCCTGTGACTGGTGCATGAACCGCACCTCCTGGAGTTCTGGCAGTGGCCCAGTGGCTAGATTCTGCAGACCCCCACTGGCCTAAATGCCCTGTAGATGACCACTCTCCTGAGGTTGATTCTAGAGAGGTGGTTGCCTACAGAGGAGAGTTTTCACTGCGGCATGCACCAGCACAGAAGGCAGTGGTAAACAAAGTGTTTGTGCTGCTGGACTCTTTCTGATCACACCTGTTGTTTGTGCTCCTCTTAAGGAGCTTTGGGGTTTTCAACTTACTAATTTCATTGTCTTTGGAGTACAAAAGCTATTTTTAGTTAAGCTAGCATTCTGCTATCTTAATTACACAGAAGTTTTTTTACGTAGGCAGCTGTGTACAAGCCAGAGCTATATATGCCAGGGCTGCTGTGTCTTTCTTATCCCTACCCTTCCTGTCCAGGTAGCTGATAAGAGTCTGGCTCTTATACCCGCTGCCCTTGTGCCACCCTGTAGGCCCAACCCTTAATTATGCTAAGCTGGTAGTTGTGTTTAATTTTCTTATTTTTATATCCTATATCCTTTTTGTCTATAGGCTCCACCCCCCATTATTTTTTCTCTCCCACTTGTTTTCTTCTACTGGGAAACAGAGCCGAGGAAGGAAACGGACTGGTGTCTGTTCCTGTCTGGGTCATGCACACAGCGTCAGTATGTTGGCTTTGTGGGTGATGCCAACACCAGTGTTTGTCCCCTCCCATACTGCAAAATGCTTTGCTCCCATGAAGCCCTAGTACCTCCGGCTACGACCTGTCCATGTGAATGAATGGTGAAGATATTCTGGAAGATCAGCAATTACGCTGAGTATGCAATTTTCATTTCTGGTTCAGTCCCTTCCTCTGCAATTGTGTGTGGGAGTCCTGACCAAGGATTCCAGGCCAGAGTTGTGGCTTACCTGTCCTCTGTCTGGTGGTAATCCTGACGGAACTGGTGGCTCATACATCTTGTGAGCATTCAGCATTGCTGTACTTGGACACTTGAGTCAACTACAGTCTGCAGACTGAATGGTAAGGTTTGGGGATCATTCCTTGTCTCATTATTGGACCAAATGTCCAAGTCTCTAGACATTCTGCTGGAGGAGGTCCGAAAGGATGCCTAACGCCTGATGGATATCCTTCAATGGGGTACTTCATTGGGGTGGTTTTCCCTATTGCACCTGCCATGCTGGGTCCCATGATCAGAATCTGGCAACACCTAGCTTCCTGTCTGGTCCCACCTCCTACATATGGACCACAAGTATGAGATACCCAGATCTCAGCATTTATGGAGCATCTGTCTCCAGAAGAGCTGCTGGTGGATGCTGTGCTTCTTAAAGCCAGGTGCAGGTTGAATTGGACAAGTCGCTGAACTAGGAGTTGAAGAAGCCAGGCTCCCCCCCCTTCCATTTATAGTTTTTCCCCGCTGCTTTGTTCAGGTAGCTTCTCAATCCTGCTTCCCCACCCAGCACCAGTCTCCCCGGTCCCCCATGGCCCAGATTCCCCGTGGATTGGAAGGGGAGGGCCACCTCCCTGGTGACTCTGATCAAGATTGTGGGCCGGGCTTCATATGGCCTGTGTCAGCCATTTTTTCAGTTTTTCTTCTGCCATCTGCCGTGGCAACACGTAAGAGAGAGAGAGAGAGAGGAGAGTGTGTGTGTGTGTGTGTGTGTGTGTGTGTGTGTGTGTGTGTGTATGTGGAGGCGTACACGTGTTATGAAACAACGGCCCCTCCCTTCGTGCTGCTTGAGCTGCTGGTGCTATCTCCGGGCCTCCACCCAGAGGCAGCCAAGGGCTAAGTTGGCAAGCCTTCCTGCCCTGGGAGAGGAGAGCTGTCCTCTTCCCCTTCCTGGCCAACCCTCGGTGACCTGGGCTCGCTCCTGGATTGCCTGTGTGGTGAGAGGTAAGGCACACAGTACCTCAGCCCTCTTTGCCACTGGGCCAGCTGGGCTACCTTGGTCTTAAGGTGTATTCAGCATCATCTCTGGGCATTTGGCAGGCCAGCTATGCAGCATTAAAGATTCAGTACAGCCACAAGCTTTTCTCCTGCTTGAGGGTAGCCAACTGAACCTCCATCATTATCTAAGCAAGAGGTTTGCTTTGGTGAAGTACCATCTATTGATGGACCTGGATTCTTCAAATAAAATGAAGTCTTGCTGTATTCTGACTATATGCAGTGATCCCCAGCACTTGAACTGCTCCGGAGAGTAAAGGGTTAATTGTATGCAAGGGCATTGAACGTTGAGCTCGAGCTTGGTTTTCAAACCTCTGTCTGTGGTATTCTGAAGTGTAACCGTCAGAGTTCTTACTCCGCCTAACTGTGAAGTACCTCCGGAGATTCCTCCTGCGCTTCGGTTTGGTCCAGTTTGAATCTGTCATTTTTTTTCAAACCGTTGCTTCTAAATTTTGGTATTTTTGCCTCTGTCTGGGTACCAGTAAGTGGTAGTAGTAGGTAGTGGTTATTTAGTGTATTTTTGGTGAAGAAATTTTTATTTCTCGGTTCTTTTCCGGTCGGTCCGGTTCAGAACCAGCACTGATCTTCTTTTATTATATAGTATATTTGTGTGTGGTTTTTCCGGTGCTTATCGCTTCCTAAAATAATCCGATATTAGAATTTTTTTAACCGACCCGTGGCACAGTTGGAACCGTTAAGTGTGTAATTGCCTGGCTTAACAGCTGTGTAAGGTGATTTTTGTTTGAAGGCATGTCTAAGAAACCCAAAAAGAAAACTAGACCCACTGGGTTTCAGCACTGTACAGAGTGTAAGGAGTTCTTTGCTAAGGTCGACCCTCACCGTGTGTGTGTGTGTGTGTGTGTTGTCTGGGGTTTGACCACCTCAAGTAAGACTGCCAAATATGCAAGAACTTTTCCCAAGGCCACTCTGGATAAATGTTTGAGTAGGCTGAGGGAGAGGGAGGCCAAGAAGTCCACTGACCCGGATGGCTAGCCCGGTTCGGTTGTGGCCGAACCTGAAGAGGTGCCCACTGACCTGGGCGATACCTCTTCGGGCAAACAGAGAGCCGATTCTGCAGGAATCTGTTCTGAGTAAGAGGAAGAGAAAATCAGCTGGTTCGGATCTGGCTTCCCATGGTCCAACCATTGATGAGATGGTGAAAGCTATTTCAGTAGTTCAATCGCTTTGCCCGGTTCTGACCGAACCAGCATCAGTTCAGAGCCAATCTGTTCGGCTGGAAGTACTTGCTTCGGATATAGATCCTGGGGCATACTATGAGGGTGATTGGGGGGAGGATGAAGATCATGAAGATCAACAATGTGAAGGCCTAGATGAGCCAGTAGAACCTGACCTTTCCCCAGACAGGCCTTCTCAGGCTTTCTGAGTCCACTTCCCATTTCTTATTTTACAAGAAAGTGGCTGAGACTCTTCAGCTTCCTATGGAGGAGGCCGAACAGGATCAGGAAGAACCTGACTGTCTGGAAATGAAGGATGTCCCAGAGTCAAAAAGAGTGTCTATCCCCCTACACAAATCCTTGGGGAAGCAGACACAAAAATGTTTACAGTTTCCAACATCTATTCCTCCTGTGGAAAAAAGAATGGACAGGAGATATGCTTTGTCAGGTCCTGGGATGGAATTCCTTTCTAAACACAGCAGCCATGTTTGGGTAGTACAAGCTGCAGCCTGTGACAATGCTAATTCCCCTGGCATCTCACCCCCCCAGATAAAGATTCCAGGAAAGTGGATGCCATGGCAAAAAAAGCAGTACTTGGCATCCTCTTTGGGACTTGGGCAATCGAATTACATGGCATATACAGCCAGGTACCAGAAATCTATGTGGGATACGGTTCTGGAGCTGGCTAGGAATGCCCCTTCCCAGCTAGCCAAGGAGCTGGAGCAGGTGGCTGCAAATGGTATTGAGGCATCCAAGGTGCAGTTCCATGCTGCTGTAGACTCAAATGATGTTCATTCCAGGGTCATGGCTACATCTATCTCCATGAGGAGATTTGCTTGGCTTAGGTGTACCAACCTCTCACAGGATACCCAGGCTAAGGCCATGGATTTCCCTGTAACTGGTAGTTCTCTCTTTGGGGATCAATCAGAGAATTACATGAGAAAAATGAACGAGTACAGGACCACCTATAGGAGTGCTGCAGCCAAAGAGAAGCAGACCACTCCTCAGAGGCAGCAGCTTAGGGGCAGGTCTTTTTACCAAGCTCAGGCCCCCTCCTCTTCTTTTCAGCAGAGGGTTTTATTTTAGAGGAAGAGGTAGACGTGGGGTAACTAGGACCCCATCGGCTACTCAGTCCAAGCCCCCTGCCAAGCAGACACCCTGAGGTATCAGTCAGGGTCGCCTCCCCAATCCCAGTAGGGGGCAGGCTGGCTCACTACTCCCAGGCCTGGCAGTCTATTACATCAGACAAATGGGTCCTGGAAGTAGTGAGCCAGGGACTTGCTCTCAGTTTCAAAAGGTTCCCAAGAATGAGAGCAAGGTCCTTCAGTCCTCCCTCTCCCTTGGAGACAAAGGCCTTAGAGGAAGAAGTCTCCTCTCTTCTGCTTCTGCAAGCAGTAGAGAAGGTACCTCTTTGTCACAGGGGAAAAGGACTGTGTTCAAGATACTTCCTTACTCCCAAAAAGACAGGGGAGTGGCGACCCATATTGGATTTAAGGTACCTGAACAAACATCTGACAAAACCAAAGTTCAAAATGGTGACTCTGGGAGTAATTCTTCCCTCTCTGAGACCAGGAGACTGGTTAGCCTCCCTGGATCTCAAGGATGCCTACTTCCACATACCTATCAGACATTCCCACAGAAAGTACCTCAGGTTTGAGTTGCCTTCAGGCCATTATCAATTCGGGGCCATGCCCTTAGGCCTAACATCTGCTCCAAGGGTGTTCACCAAGTGTCTTGCAACAGTGGTGGCATTCCTCAGGAGGCATGGCATCCTTCTGTTCCCTTATCTGGACGACTGGCTCCTAGCGGGCCAGTCCTCAGACCAAGTCAAGTCACCTTTAGAGGTCATCCAAAGACTTCTAGAATCCTTGGGCTTCATTCTAAATTTAGAGAAGTCTGTTCTAGAGCCAGCCCAGATTCTCACCTTCATAGGGGTGGAAATGGATACAGTTCAGGCAAGAGCATTTCTCCCTCTCTCAAGGGTTCAGTCATTGGTCACTCTGGTCTCCTCTTTTCGACCTCTAGTGTCTCGTCCAGCCAGGCACTTTCTGCAACTGCTGAGCCACATGGCAGCTTCCACAGCAGAGGTTCAGGGAGCAAGATTTCAGATGAGGGATATACAGTTTCATCTCAGATCTTACTGGTCTCAGTAAAAGGACCCTCTCTCCAAACTGGTTCCTTTCTCCAAAACCTTGGTCCAGGTCCTTCAGTGGTGGTTGGAGGAAGACAATCTTCGACAAGAGGTCCCCTTTATCAGTCAGGTCCTTTCTGTAATTATCACCACAGATGCCTCCCTGTTGGGGTGGGGGGCCCACCTAGATCATCTTACAGCTCAGGGAACTTGGTCACACCAGGAGTCCCTTCTACACATAAATCTTCTCAAATTAAGAGCTGTCTTCCTAGCACTTGAGACATTCTCAACAGTGGTCCAAGGGAAAGTAGTGCAGATCAGAACAGACAATACCACAACCATGTGGTACATCAGCAAACAGGAAGGCACTCTGTCCTCGGCCTTGTGCACAGAGGCCATGAAAATATGGTCTCTAGCTTATTCCCTTCAGGCTTCCGTGATGGCTGTGCATCTCCCAGGGAAGGATAACATTCTAGCAGATGCTCTCAACAGGATTTCTCTGGGTTATCATGAATGGACCCTGCACCATTTCATTCTTCAAGCCATTTTCAGGAGATGGGGCACCCCAGAAATAGATCTCTTTGCAGCCCCGGACAATCATTAGCTTCCTCTTTATTATTGCAGACCACTCTTTCTGGGTCCTGTTCCTCAGGATGCTCTCCTACTAAATTGGACAAGCAGGTTTCTGTATGCATTTCCTCCTTTTCCTCTGATATTCAAGGTCCGGATAAAAATCAGGTCTCAGCCTTGCAAGGTGATTCTAGTGCCTCCAGACTGGGCCAGACAGCATTGGTATCCTCTACTGCTGTCACTGTCACTGCCCTTGTGTCTTTCCAGGCAACACAATCACCTCACCGCCTCTCAGGAGGATTCTGTACCCCAAACTTCAGACTCTCAGGCTCAAAGCCTGGCTCTTGAAGAGCTAGAATATGGAAGTTTACATCTTTCCCAATCAGTCCTAGATATTTTAAAAGTTAGCAGGAAGCCTGCTACTAGGAAGACTTACAACTCCAAATGGAAAAGATTTGGGTTTTGGTGTTCCAGTAGGCATACTAAGCCAGAGCTGGCTGATATTGCCACTGATTTGGACTATTTGGTACATCTTAACAGTTTAGGCCTCCAGCCTACTACTCTTAAAGTACATTTGGCAGCTGTGTCTGCCTTCCTTTTTGCTGGTAAGGGCTCTTCCCTAACTTCTCATCCAGTTTTAAAGAAATTCTTCAATGGTTTGGTCCATGTCAATCCTCCCTTTAGGGAGCTTACTCCTTCTTGGGATCTGAACATCTGTATTGCGTGGCTTATGCAGCCCCCTTTTGAACCTTTATCTTCAGCTGAGCTGAAATACTTGACTTGGAAAACTGTATTCCAGGTAGCCATTACATCTGCAAAGAGGATCAGTGAATTACAGGCCTTATCAGTGGAAACTGATTTCATTTCCTTTCATAGGGATAAGGTGGTCCTCAGCACCAATAGAAAGTTCCTTCCCAAGGTGGTGTCAGACTTTCACCTGAACCAGTCTGTGTCTTTGCTTGTCTTTTTCACTGATCATTCTTCCTCTGGAAAGATGAGGTTACACAGTCTTGATGTAAAAAGGGCTCTTAGTTACTATATTGACCATACTAAGGCCTATAGGAAGGACTGCTCTCAGTTGTTTCTCACTTATGGTGAAGTGGGAAAGAGCAAGCCTGCTACCAAGAGGTCTGTTGCCAGGTGGATTGCCTCTTGTATTCAATTCTGCTACTTTAAACTTGGGAAGGAGCCTCTCTCAGGCCTGAGGGCTCATTCCACCAGAGGTACAGCTGCTTCGGTTGCAGCAGCTAGAGATATACCGTTAGTGGACATATGTAAAGCAGTTACCTGGAAATCTATTCACACCTTTACCAAGCATTACTCTTTGGACATTCAGTCACTAAGTGATGCTAGGTTTGGCACAGCTGTGCTGCAGAGCCTGTTCCCAAAATAGGTTCTGTAACTCCCTCCTCCAAGGGGGCACTGCTTGGTAGTCTGCATATAGTCAGACTACAGCAAGACTTCATGTTGTTTGAAGCAAAAATTACTCACCATAGTAATGTTGTTTCTTCTAATGGAATCTTGCTGTATTCTGACCTCCTCCCTGCCTCCTCCTGAACCTAGTAGATCTTCCTGACCAAGTCTCCATCACTCATTTACACTAGGGATAGCCGGAGGTGCTAGGACCAAGTGGGAGCCAAACATTTTCTGAAGAGTGGTGCCGAGGTAGGACTGAGCGTATGCTGCACGGTGAGACTGACTCACGCCTGTGTAAGGCTATCTCGGCCGTACCCTCCAACCGCTTTCAGTTCCTTTCTCCTACCGTCGAAAGCACTTGGATGTTGACGCTGTTCGCCTGCCGGAGTCAAAGTTTTCGCCTGTACACAACAGCTTTTAGTGTTTAATTTAAAAGTTTAATTTACCTATTTAGTAGTAATTTTTATTTACGAATAAGAAGATTATGAAGAAATTCTTTCCTGCCATCCACGGAGTCGTCCTTAGACGGTAGCGGTGACGGTAGGAAGACTTCGTTTGAAAGTTGTTATGGCAGAGGGGCTGTGCCCGGTCCGCCACCCTTAAGTAACGGGGGTCTGACTCACGGACAGTCCTGTGCCAGGGAGACAGTCCATCAAGACGAATCTAGGCGGTGCCTGGGATCCGCTCCGCTTAGCCTTCAAGCTCTTCTTCTTCGTTTGGGGAAGAAGAATCGGTGCCCTCGAGGTTGCCCGTTGGTATGTCTGCACGAGTTGTTCGTTGGTAGGGCGATAGGCCTGAACCGACTTTGTGGGTTCCCTTGGCCCCACTCCTAACGGTTGTTTTCTCGACCGGACTCCATCTCTGTCCTTGTTGGAGTTCGTGAGCAGTTTCACCTCTGGGCCGCTTCTGTGGAGCAGGGGTTTGACCTTTTTTCCTGGTTGTGTTCCTGGTTTCTGGGCTCGGCCTCGGAGCGTTGGACTGGAGCTGGTCAATTGGTTCTGAATGAGCGTGTGCCTTCTTGGTGCCTTCCCCATCTTGTCAGCCCCTGTGCCTACCCCTCTTCCTTTCCATGCAGGGCCGGCATGGGCACCACTCTTCTTCTTTCCATGGTGTTTTTCCTGGCGGTGCCCAACACCTTGGTGGCGCCGCAGGTCTGGGGCCGTGCCCCTGGTTTGGCATGGGTGCCATAGGCGGCACCGCTGGTATTTTGGTCGGCGCCGGGACTTGGCACCGTGGCTCGGTGCCATGCTTGGCATTGTACTGGGTGTAGTCGGCAGCGTGCTCGGCTCCATGGCTCGGTGCCGTGGTCGGCGCCGTGCTCTGTGCTGCAGTCAGTGCCGTGCTCGGTGCCGTGGGTCGGCCCCGTGGCTCACGCTGTGCTCGGCACCGTGGGTGCTTCTTTGTTGGCGCCGCTAGCGGTGCTGTGGGTGTCTCATGGTGCCACTGATGCCCGCGGGCACCCGTGGGTGCTGTGGGCAGTGCCAGGCACCCACGGGTGGTGCTGGGCACCCACGGGTGGTGCCGGACACCCGCGTGTGCGCCTGGCACCCACGGGTGGCATAGGTGACGCCTGGCACCTGCGGGTGCCGCGGGTGGCACCTGGCACCCACGGGTGCCGCGGGTGCCATGGGTGCCGGGGTACCATGGGCGTCGGGGAGGTGCCCTTGTGTGCCATTGCTGCTGTTGGTACCGAGGATACCTACGGGTTCTGCCTTGGGTGCCCTCTGGTGTCTCAGGTTGGCATGGTTACTGCTTGGTGCCTTCCTGTGCCAGGAGTGATGCTAGTACGCAGGGGTGCCAGTTGGTGTTGTCTGACAGAACTAGGAAAGATCTGTGTTTGCAGACCTCCTTCCACAGGACTTGTGTTGGGATGTTTCCATGGAATGAATTCTATTCTGCGGATTATTTCCACACTTTTTAGTGGGTGGCGGTCTGCATCGATCTCTCATCCAGCGATTTTCCGCGGATGGGACTCTTCTGTTCTGTTTCTGTCAGCGGAATCTCTCATTCCGCCAGCACTTTCTCAGCCCCCACGTGGTGCCAAGCTCCTCGCACCCTTCCTGGTGGCGGAGTCTCTAGTGGCTCTAACCGAGACCTCTTTTGGGGTCCTTCTGTGGCAGAAAGGCATCTGGATGAGTCTTTCCTGTCCTTCTGGTCAGTGATACAGCGGATGACTCATTTTATATTCTGAACGCCTCTCTATCATCAGAGTCTGTGATACAAGCTCTTTTAGTAGTTCCTCATTTATGGGGTCCACCATAGTGTTCAGACTGGATCTGTGGACTATATACCTCTCTGCCTAGACTTTTTCAGTTGTCAAGACAATTACACTCTTTGGAACATTTTAATCTATGGTCGGGAGCTGCACAGACTGTCCGCTCCTTTTGATAGGGGTATACAGCCCTTTTTGATGTTGCCCTTCTGGTGGCTGCTTCCACAGGTAGTTAACATCTGTCCAGCTATTATTAGTCCAGTCAGGGGTTCAGTTATGGATCTTCAGGCTCCTCCTGCTCCTCAGAGGGATGACATCCTTGTCATTTCTGTATCGGGCAATACTGCCAAATAGCAGCCAGCAACCTTGTCAGGCTCAGACTAATGATATTTAAAAAAAAAAAAGGGGGTCAGAATTATCACAGCACAGGCCTAGTTGGAATTTCCTAATACCACGCTTTGATCTGATCAGGTTCCCTCAACCCTGAGGCGGTCATCTCTAAACCTCAGTAAAGGGTATGTTTTCTTCACCCTAGGGGCAGTCCGATCCAGCGGTGGTATAGCTCACTCTTTCTCTAAGAGAATTTCTCTTATTCCAGATATTTCCAAACCTAGGCATCTAACCAGTCTGTTAGCCCCTTTTGTTTTTAATCAGGCTTTCTCCCTGATCAGAGCCTTGCAGCAACAGAAGTGACTCTTCAGCAAGTCGAACTTAGATTCCTACTTCCATGTTTACCCAGCTTAACAGATGACATGCTTCTTTCTTGACCATTGGTCAAGTAGGTTCTTTCTAAGGTAGCTTCACAAATATTCACATACAGTCATACTACCCTGAACCTGTACCTTTACTCCGGCCTTGCAGTTCCTGAGGTCTTTTACATTAGATTAGTGCATGTCTTTGACACTATTAATTTTGGTCCTAGATCAAATGTGAGGCCAGGTTCTTGCCGCCTCCTAGAATAGCTTGTGACTCCCTGGCAGACTTTAATTTTTTGCCCATTGTAGTTGTTGGCAAGGTGATGAGTTACAACTCGAACGCTTATCTTGTAGACACTATGTTATAGATGCTCTACAAGACAGCTTTTATTAACAGGACAGTCCTTGCTGTCCTTTCCGAGTGAACTCATTCTACCACCCTACTCAGGGTTGTTGATTTTAGCTTGGTAGTCTCCCACTAGTGTGAATGAGTGGAGACTTTAGTCCAGGAAGATATGGAAATTACGTACTTACCGTAATTATTGATCTTCTTGGACAGTCTCCATCACTCATTCACACGCCCACCCACCATCCCCTGGGTTCACTCGTTTTTCTTTCCTGTCTTCATGGCCTATGGTTCGGACTGTGAAGACATTGTTCTTGACCTTTCTTACAAAGGCCATCTGGGCCCTCAGGCCCAGACACTCAGAATAGTTATTCTCATTAGTTACACTGCACCTCCTTGGTAAAAGGTACTGAGGCGGTTGGAGTGGCTGACCGAGATAGTTTATACAGGCGCCGAGTCAGTCTCGCAGGCGTGGGTCCTACCGCGCCGCCCTTCTGAAAATTTTTGGCTCCCGCTTGATCCTAGCGCCTCCGGCGCTATCCCACTAGTGTGAATGAGTGATGGAGACTGTCCAAGAAGATCAATAATTACGGTAAGTACGTAATTTCCATTTTTGGGATGTGGTGGGGCAGGCACAGTGCTGCACCCAAAGGTGCTCTGGACATGCCTCCATCTCGGGTTTTTTTTTTCTTTTAGTTTGGGCAATCACTACCTGTTGTATTCTTGTTGGGTTTTCTTGACTTGAGTCTTTGACCCTATAACCTTGTTTTGCCATTTGGCACAAAAATTTTGGAACAATTTCTTACTTTGAGTTAGTTAGTTTAGTGCTCATAAGAATCTGACGGTTACACTTAAGAGTACCAGAGACAGAGGTTTGAAAACCGAGCTTGAGCTCAACGTTCTATGAACTTGCATAGAGTTAACCCTTTACTGTCCGGAGCAGTTCAAGTGCTGGGGATAACTGCATATAGTCAGAATACAGCAAGATTCCATTAGAAGAAACAACATTACTATGGTGAGTAATTCTTTCTTTCTGCTGATATATCAGCTGGGGCAGTAGTGGTCCGTCTGTGGCTTTGGACATGACTGCATTTCTCACTCTTTACACAGGAAATCTAGCTAAGTGTGACAGATCTGCTCTTCGGGGCAAATTTATTTAGACCATTGGTTGAAGGGCATCTCATTATAAGTCCAGCGTTATCCTAGATTAGGTCTTTACAATCACAAATCCTAAACAGATTTGAATCATGTCTGCAGAACAACAGCTCCTTTTGGAGTTTCTTACAGAGATTGCAAGTTTAGCAGTAGCCACATCTGCAACAGAGGGAACAGTATCGCCTGGCAAAGTTCTACAGTAAAACTTCAAAGCCAGCATCAAAGCGGAGGTAGCAGTTTCTTGAAGTCCGCTCTCTGGGGCCACCCCAGAGGCAAAAAGTGAAGGGATATGCCCTGCTGCCCTTCCCGCTGCAGTCTCTGCTGCAGCTTCCAGCCTCGTTCGGACTCTACCACTGTCTCCCACAGCAGCCTGTCACCTTGGACGAATAGGGTCTTAGAAATGGTGGGCTTGTGTTTGTTTCTGGAATTTTAGACTTAATCTCCAGTTTGATCCAGGGTGCCTCTGGAAGGCATGCTGTTGCTTGAGTGTCTCCCAGTGCTACAGAATGAAGTATAGCAGCTGTTGGCACAGCATGCAGTAGAACCTATCCTAGAAAATTGACCACAGCAGGTAATCCTGTGTCGGGGGATCTGCTGCAGCAGGCCATCACAGGTAGGACTCATTGTCAGGCAGTAGGACCAAACAAAACATTCTAGCTAGCAGTCTACCAGAGGGGGCCACCTACCTCAGCTGCCCCCACCCCGTGTCCTCCCAAGTACTTTCCTGCCGTTCACTAGTCATGACAGATCTGTAAGGAAACCGCTGCTGCTTCAGTCGTCATGTTTGCACCATTGTTTCATTTGTTTTTCTCCTTAGTTTTTCCCATCTTTCGATGTTTTTTCCTTTCTTTTATGACTTCTTCTCCTTCCTCGTTGATGTCATAGTATTGAAACAAGTGTGCCTGCGGCCAGAAAATTCCTAAGAACAGCCACTCTGCTTGCCTTTTCTGCTTCGGCCCGGATCATGATCGTCTTGTGAGTTCTGCCAGAGGTTCAACGCCACCACCTGCCGCCACTGCCAGCGGACCCTTGTGGGGCACTTGCTTAAGCTGAAGGTTGCCTCAAGTGGAGCAGGAGCTGCAGGCATGATCTTCCCAGGCCCAGTCTTTGGCCTCCCAGGCCCCGTCCTTGGGTTTGACTCCGGCCCAATCCTGAGACAAAACTTCAGGGAAACACAAACATTGGGTCAGAGAAAAATATATGTCCCAGTCCTCCTCTTCCTGTTCTCTGTCACCACACTGTAGCACGACTGCGTCAGCGTGCTTGGGGGGGTTGACCCCCCCCCCGAGGGCAAATGATGGTTCTAGGGATGTGGATATGATGTTCCATCCACACTTCTGGCAGTTGCCTTTCTCCTTTAAATCTTGCCAGAAATGTCTTCAAGCTGGCTCCTCCACCCACCCGGGTGGTAACACTCTCGGCTCCTCCCCTGACGCCAGATCTTCCTTTCCACTTGAAGGAGCAGGTTCCCTCCTTAGCGCTTCTGCGTTGAGTCGGTCCTGACACTTAAATTTTTGGAATTACTCCCAAATTTATCAAATTAAAATGTTTTTTGTCTTCAGCTCGATCTCCGATCGTGACCGTGATGGACAAGTCCACTCCCGGGTTCCGCTGGTGACCTTGCAGGCAGAAGATATATTGAACTGACCCGCACTCCACTTGCGTCTACTGCCTGGGACACAAGCACGATCCCCAGGGTTGCGACTTTTGTCACTCGTTCCACTCGACTGTTCTCGAGGATTGTCTGGACTGTCTTAAGATGGGCTGCCCGGGTTAATGGAACTCGGTGGTCAAATCCAAGGATGCTCGTTGGGTGGTCTCCGCGGCTGAGGGGTCTGCAGAACAGCTTGCAGTCTTTGAAGAGGAGGCTGCCCAGGCTGCATTCCTCTTATCTTTGGCTTTTGCCTTCATGCCACTCCAGCTGGGCTAGACTTTTACGGGTTCCATCAAGGAATTGTGCCAGTCTCTGCCAGGAACCCGCTGGGCACAAATCGAAATCCAAAAAAGAAAAAGAAAGGACTTGCCACTGTTCGTGGGATCGGGAGCACTCTCAGTTCAGGACTTTGGATGTCTGCATTTCTCCGGCTCTGACTTTGGTCTAATCCTCTGCCCAGGCCGCTGGCTCCATGGTAACTCCGTCGGGCCAGTTGTCCGAGACGCTGGCTGAAGTCCTGGCTGAGATTTTTCTCGAACTGACCAGTTGTCGACTGAAGAGGCAAACACTTCTCTGTCCAGGTCTCCGGTCCTGATCGGAGGGATGTATCAGTCTGCTGACCCGCCGCCTGTGGTTGACGACCGAGACCCAGAGGAGCCTCTGCATTCGCTGACTTCCTCCGAGCCCCGCCACACAGCACCCCAGTGATGCGTGGTCTCGGTCCTATCCCCTGCGGGTCAAGCTGCTCCCACCTTGACACCATGGGATGTGGCACCACCGCTTAGTCGTCATTCCTCATCGGGTGAGGGAGAGGCATCGGCGCAATTACACAATGTTATGAGGACTTCAGGTGGCAACAACTGGTGTTTACCGTATGAGCCGACTCGGCCCACACTGCCATCACCTGCCCCCAACTGAACGACGCCTTCTCCACCTAAGGAGCCGACCAAGATGTCCCTGACTTGGCTGACCCCGGCGTCTCCACAGATTCTGGTGGAGCAGCCACCTAAACAGCTGACCTCCGGTGCTCTAAGGAGTCTCGGCCGGCCAAGGGGTTTCCCCATCAGCTGTTGGGCACAGTCATCTCTGACAATCCTCTGAGGGTCACTGGGGACTCTGGTAGTCGACCACTTTTCAATTATTTTGGAGGCTGAGGGTTTCTCTCTGCACTCCTGTCCAGTCGACAATGAGTCGGCGGGGGATCTCTCAACCGAAGAAGGTCCTACTTCCTTTCTGGGCCTTCTTCGACTGATCTCTGAGTCCATTGGGCTGAAAATGGAGCCTGTCCAGAAACAGGCCGTTTACCCGCTGACCGAGATTCTTGACTGGGGGAATTCCCTGACGGAGGCCTTCCTGGTAGCGGAAGCCATTCTTGGCCCTGCTTTGGAGTTCTGGCAGCTCCCAGCTCCTGCCATGTGCCCTCCTTCCAGAGGGCACGCAGGTATGTGGTACCTACCCGTTCCCCCTCTGGTTTCACTGAACACCCTGGACTGAGGGTCTGGTGGCGGACTCAGTGTTCAGGTGCTCGGGCAATATTGGGGATGTTAAGTCACCCAACAAAGAGTCCAAAAAATTGGACTATGCGGCTAAGAAGGTCTACGCTGCCTTCTCGCTTGGTCTCATGGCCCACTTCTCTCATGCCCTGCTGGGTACCCTGGATGAGGTGCTTCCTCATCTCCCGGCAGACCTCCAGACTTCTGTCAGACAGGTCTGGGACCAGGGTCAGGCTGTTGCAAAACGGCTCCAGACTGCTATGGACATTAGGGACTCTTGTGCCTGCTCCGTGGTGGCCTCAGTGGCCATGTGCCGCAGGGCATGGCTGAGGATCTCGACCTTCACGGCAGAAACTCAGCACAAGTTGGCAGATGTTCCTTTCCTGGGCACCGAGCTGTTGGGGCCTGGAATCGAGGACCACCTTACCCGTATTGGGAAGTCCAGTGCCACCCTGGACTCTGTGAAATCTGCCCAGAAGGACCCCAAGGGCTCCAAGCAGCAGCAGAAATGGAAGCCCTTTCAGTCCAGCTCTACTACTGCGGCCAAACCAGCCCAGCCCCAGGCTGGTCAGCAGGCCCAGGCCTGGCGACCTTGGCTGAAGTCAGTGTCCTCGGTCGTCCGTAAGCCTGGGGTAGAGGCTGTGGCGGCTCCTCGGCCAGACCTTCCTCCTCCTCCTCCAAGTCTGCCTAGTGACTAGATGAGGGGTGCCTCCCTCATGCCCATCACGCCTCCCATGGGGGTCCGGCTGTGCCACTTCTTTTCTGCCTGGTCCGCTGTTACCACGGACAGGTGGGTTCTCGAAGTGATGGGTCAGGGTCTGCCGCTGGAATTTGAGCAGTGCCCTTTATGCCAAGCCTGCGTCCCCCAGGAGGACTTCTTATCCACAGACATTCTGTCAGCTCTCAGAAACTACATAGCCCAGCTGCTCTGCAAGGAGGTCGTGGTTCCTGTCGCGGATCCTCCGGAACACCCAGGGTTTGTCTCCAGGCACTTCCTGGTGCCCCATTCGTGATCTGCACCACCTGAAGTAGTTTCTCAAGTCACGCACCTTCAGGATGGTAACTCTGTCTCAGATCATTCCATCTTTATAGCAGAACATGAGGTTTTGCACCCTGGATCTTTTGGACGCGTTTTTCCACATCCCGATCCATCCGTCACACCGAAGTTCCTGTGCCTCTGAGCTGAGGGAACCCTCTGAGTTCCAGGCCATGCCATTCGGCCTGTCCTCTGCCCCAGGATCTTTATCAAGTGCACTGCAATGGTGGCTGCTTACCTGATGAGCTGCGGGGTCTGGGTTTACCCCTATCTGGATGACTGGCTGATCGCAGGCCCCTCTAGACGGGAGGTGGAGAGGTCCAGGGACCTGTCCCTCTAGACCTGTGCCGACCTTGGCCTTTTGGTCAGTGAGGCCTAGTCGGAATTCATAAGTGATCAGCTTCATTGGGGTAGAGCTTGAGCCCGGCTCCTGATGGACAGGGCGGGGATTCTCTCCTCCTTTGCCCAATTATTTCGGGTTGGGCAATTGTGCCCTGCCCGGGACTTCCTGCGCCTGCTGGGTTACCTGGCAGCTTGCACCAGCGTGGTCCGATGGGCCCGCTGGAGAATACGCTCTCTGCAGTTGGAGCTGGCCAGCCAGTGGTCTCAACACAAGGGTCACTTCGACCAGCTGGTCACTGTGGGCCAGCAGATGTGGGACACCCTCCAGTGGTGGTTATTCCCAGAGCATCTGCAGGAAGGGATCCCATTTGTCTGATGCCTCTCTCATGGGCTGGGGTGCCCACCTGGGGGATCAGAGTCCACGGGCTCTGGACCCCTGAGGAGTCCTGATGCCACATGAACCTGCTGGAACTCCGAGCAGTTTGGCTGGCGCTGACTGCATTCACTCCTCGCATCCGGGGTCAGGTGGTTCAGGTCCAGACGGACAACACCACGACCATATACTACATCACCAAACAGGGTGGGACGCACTCCCTGCCTCTGTGCAAGGAAGCTTTCTGCATGTGGACCCTCATGCACAGCCTGGAGGCCGATCTCCTTGCCATCCATGTGGCAGGAACCTCCAACCAGCTGTAGGATGCCCTCAGCCATGTAAGCGAGGTGTCTCACGAGTGTTCTCTCCACCAGAGGTAGTACACAGTCTGTTCTCCCAGTGGGGCACCTCTCAGGTGGACCTGTTCGCCTCCAGGGAGGACGCAAAGCTGAGGCTGTTTTCACCTGATCAGTCAGCCAATCAATCAATCGGTCAGTCAATCTTTATTTTACCAGGTGAAACACCATTGAGAAGAACTCATTTACAAGGTGAACCTGGGTAAGGTACACATACTGTAGGTCAGCAATGAAACAACAATTTAGAGTCTGTAAACATTACAGAGCAAAATATACAACACATGAAGTAGCAGAGAATAACACAGCAATGTGGAGTCGTCCAGTAATGCAGCATACTATATACATAATTATACACTATATATACATATATATATATATATATATATATATATATATATATATATATATATATTTATTTATATACACACACACACACACAGAGTAGGACTCATGGAAGCTGAGGGGTTAGAGTTAAATGAGACAAGGTATGTGGTAGGTTTGGTGGAAGGGAATAGAGAGAGGGAAGAGGTGAGGCAGTAGAGGGAGCAATATGGCTAGGTGATAGGGACACAGAATATGAGGAAGTTGTTGCAACAAGTCAGGTATGTAGTGGTAGTAAAACAGTAAGAAGGGAATCTGGAGGGATCTTCCACTTGTAGGCATAACATTTCCTGGTCGACTCCTTCCGAGATGCTCCATGACAGTGAGGACATCTTCGGAGGGTTTTGTGCCCGCCCCCGTCAACAGGGAACGCTTCAGGGAGGTGCCATCTCGAGGCCCTGGACCCCAGGCCTCTTCTGTGCCTTCCCTCCACTTACCTTGATCCATAAGGTGCTCCTCAAGGCCAGGATGGACAAGGCACAGGTGATTCTTGTGGCTTCGGCTGGCTGCACCAGTTTTGGTACCCCAATCTCTTTAGCCTCAGCAGCAGGCTCCCAAGGCGTCTTCCTCTACGCCTGGACCTGCTCGCCATCAGTCAGGGGAAGTTTCTCCATCCGAACCTTCAATCCTTGCACCTGAGAACCTGGTTCCTGAGTGGCTAGAGTTCCAGCCTTTGGGTTTCTTCGAAGATGTCCTCACTGTCGTGGAGGCATCTTGGAAGGAGTCGACCAGGAAATGCTATGCCTACGTTTTCCGGCGCTCCGGGGACGCTAGGGATGTGGATAATTCCCCCGACAAGGAGTCCAAAAAGCTGGACTATGCTGGGCGCAAGGTGTACGCTGCATCCTCCCTCGGCCTCCGTCAGGCCAGCTCGGCCGTACTGATGGTGCACTTCTCCCACGCCCTCATGGGCTCCCTGAATGAGGTGATCCCTCATCTCCTGGCAGACCTGCAGACTACGGTCAAGCAGGTGCGGGATCAGGGAAGGGCAGTGGCGAAACAGCTGCTCCAAATGGCTCTAGACATCGGAGACTCCTGTGCCCGATCAGTAGCGGCCGCAGTGGCCATGCGCCGTAGAGCCTGGCTGAGGATATCCACCTTTACGGCGGATACCCAGCGCAAATTGGCGGACGTCCCCTTCTTGGGGACCGACCTGTTCGGCCCTGGAGTGGAAGGCCACCGCCAGAGGATCGAAAAGTCCAATGCTACCTTGGACTCGGTCACGTTTGCTCAGAAGGACAAGGGCCGTCGTCCGCAATGTAAGCCCCTGCGGCACGTCTGGCCCAGCAACACCAGCATCAGGGCCAGCAGGCTCGCGCTTGGCACCCCAAAGCCAAGCCTGCGGCTTCCTCCAACAGGAAGCAGGGAGGAAAAGGCCCAGGAGGTCCCGCGGCCGGTCCTTCCTCCAAGCCTGCTCAGTGACGGGTTGAGGGGTGTTGCCCGAAGCGTCCTCGCCCCCCCCCCCGTGGGGGGACGGCTCCGCCACTTCCTTTCCGCCTGGTCCGCTATCACTATGGACCACTGGGTGTTGGAGGTGGTAGGAAAGTGTCTGCCTCTGGGTTTGAGCAGACCCACGCCTTTCGAGCCGTCGCCCCTGCAGGGGGCCTACGGTCACCCAGCCTCCTGTCGGCTCGTTGGGTCGACATTGCCCCTGCCTCGAAAAGAGGTGATCAGGAAGGTGGCGGACCCTCCACCAGACCCGGGTTTGTGTCCAGGTACTTCCTGGTCCCGAAATGGACGGGGGGCTGGCGCCCCATTCTTGACCTGCATGACCTGAACAGGTTCCTAAGGTCTCGAACCTTCAGAATGGTCACTCTGGCTCAGATCATTCCATCCTTGGAACGAGACATGTGGTTCTGTTCTCTGGACCTCCAGGACGTGTTCTTTCACGTCCCAATCCATCCGTCCCACCAGAGATTCCTCCGCTTCAGGGCAGAAGGGTCCCTCTTAAGAGTTCTGGGCCATGCCCTTCGGACTTTCTCTAGCTCCCAGGGTCTTCACCAAATGCATGGCAGTGGTGACAGCATTCCTGCGGCGCTGAAGGGTCCGGGTGTACCCCTACCTGGACGACTGGCTGATTGCAGCCTCCTCCAGAATAGAGGTGGAGCGGTCCAGGGATCTGGCCCTCCAGGTTTGCTCTCAAGTTGGCCTCCTTATCAACGAGGCCAAGTCGGAACTCGTGCCAAAGCAGGTGATCCAATTCATCGGGACAGAGCTCGACTCTCTGCGAGCCAGAGCACGGCTCCCAGCGGACATGGCTGAGGTTCTTTCCTCCTTTGCCCAGTCATTTCAGGTTGGGCAATCGCGCCCTGCCTGGGACTTCCTGCACCTCCTGGGCCTCATGGCGGCCTGCACCAGCATGGTCCGTTGGGCCCGTTGGCACATGCGTCCCCTACAATGGGGACTGGCCAGCCAATGGTCACAGCGCTCCGGTCCTTTGGACCAGCCAGTGGCAGTGACCCAGGAGATGTGGAACGCTCTCCAGTGGTGGATCGTTTCAGCTCATCTGCAGGAGGGCATCCCGTTTGTCTGCCCCGAGCCGACGGTCACTCTGTCGACCGACGCCTCTCTGATGGGTTGGGGTGCCCATCTGGGGGAGAACAGAGCACATGGCCTCTGGTCCCCTCGGGAGTCCCGATGCCACATCAACCTGCTGGAGCTTCGAGCGGTTTGTCTAGCCCTCACCGCCTTCGCTCCAGTTTGTATGGGGTCAAGTGGTCCAGGTCCAGACGGACAATACCACGACCATGTACTACCTGAACCGCCAGGGCGGGACGCGCTCCATGCCCCTGTGCAGGGAAGCTCTCCACATTTGGTCACTCGTGCGCAGCTTGGAGGCGGACCTCCTTGCCATCCATGTGGCAGGAGCCTCCAACATTCTGGCCGATGCCCTCAGCCGGATAGGAGCTGCGTCCCACGAGTGATCTCTCCTGCCGGAGGTAGTAAAAGATCTGTTCTCCCACTGGGGCATGCCTCAGGTGGACCTGTTTGCCTCCAGGGAGAATGCGAAGCTGAGGCTGTTTCACGCCCATCACCCTCAGCAGGGCTCGCTGCAGGGGGATGCCTTCTCGAGGCCGTGGACCCCGGGCCTCTTCTACGCCTTTCCCCTATTTCCCTTGATCCATAAGGTGCTTCTCAAGGCGAGGAGGGACAAGGCGCAGGTAATTCTGGTAGCCCCAGACTGGCCCCGCCAGTTCTGGTATCCAGATCTCCTCAGTCTCAGCTCCAGGCTCCTGAGGCGGCTTCCAGCTCGCCCGGACCTGATCTCAGTCAATCAGGGGAAGGTACTCCACCCAGACCTTCAATCCCTGCACCCGACAGCCTGGTTCCTGAGCGGCTAGAGTTCCAGGCCTTTGGTCTTTCCGACGAGGTCCTCAAAGTTGTTGAGGCTTCCCGTAAGGAGTCGACCAGAAAATGCTATGCCTTTAAATGGAAGAGATTCTCCATTTGGTGTCAGGGCAAGGGCCTGGACCCTTCCTCCTGCTCCTTGGCAAGCATTCTGGACTACCTGTGGTCCCTTTCTCAGCAAGGGGCTTGGTCGATGACCCTTAAGGTGCACCTGGCAGCCATCTCTGCTTACCGGGTGCGGGCCGGGAAGCAGTCGGTGGCACAGGAGAAGGTGGTCGGGCCCTTTTTCAAAAGCCTTGATCACATTTCCCCTCCGGTGCGAGAACCTCCACCTCCGTGGGATCTACTGCTGGTATTGGCTAAGCTGATGGGGAAGCCATTCGAACCGATGCACAGGTGTGACATCTCTCACCTGTCGTGGAAGACCGCCTTCTTGGTGGCTATCACATCAGCCAGAAGGATGGGAGAGCTCCAGGCGCTTTCCATCGAGTCTCCTTATCTGGTCTTCCACAGGGACAAGGTTGTCCTGCGCCCCCAACCGAAATTCCTTCTGAAGGTGGTGTTGGAGTTTCACCTTAATCAGGTGTTGACTCTGCTGGTGTTCTACCCCAATCACACCTCGGAGGCCGAATATAGGCTCCATACTTTGGATGCTAGAAGAGCGCTTGCTTATTGTAAGGAGCGGACGGCTGAAGTTCGGGGAGAGGTTCGCCAGCTGTTTGTCACCTACGCTGAAGCCACACCTGGCAGACCTGCAGCCAAGCGGACAATAGGCAGGTGGGTCACCTCCTGCATAGATCTCTGCTATTGGTTGGCGGGCATGGAGCCTCTCAGAGGGATAAGAGCTTATTCTACCCGCCATACCGCTGCATCGGTGGCTGCTTCCAGGGACGTCCCTATCTGGGAAATCTGCAGGGCTGCTACCTGAAAGTCAGCACACACCTTCATGACCCACTACCACATTGACCTTGAGTCAGGCCGGGATGCTGGTTTGGGGCCTCGGTTCTCCAGTCATTATTCCCTAACTAGGGGGTGTGCGCCTTGCCTCCCTCCTCCCGGAGAACTGCTAAGAGTCTGCCAGACAGTGTGGATGAACAACATATCCTATGTCCCTAGAAATACAGGTTACTCACCTGTAACAGGAGTTCTAGGAATGGTTTATGTTGTTCATCCACACGACACACCCGGCCTCCCTGGCTTCGATGCACAACCTGACTTCCAGTGGGCTAGATCTGGCGTCATGGGGCGGAGCCGAGAGTTTTACCACCTGGGTGGGTGGGAGGAGCCAGCTTGAAGGCCTTCCAGCAAGATTTAAAGCGGCAAGGAACCTGCCAGACAGTGTGGATGAACAACATATACCATTCCTAGAACTCCTGTTACAGGTGAGTAACCTGTATTTTCCGCCTTCTGCCACTATCTCGGTCACTGGAGTAGGAGCTTCGGGCCAGGGATGCTCAGAGCCTGCCAGGCCCTGCTGCTTTGGCCCACCTCCTCATTGGGTACACAGCAGAGCGGTCCTGTTGTTGGTCCTACTGATGATGTGGGTGCCAGAAGCATGGGCACGTTCGACACCCTTGCTGTTGCTAGTCTCCCCAGTGTCTGACACCTTGCATTGGTCCATGCTCCCGGTGGAGATAGGCTTTTTGCTGTCTCCTAGCCCTTGCTCTACTCCATGCAGAGCATACCCTTTGGCTCCTACGTCGACTGTTCCACCGCAGGACCTTCCCCGCCCTGCGCCCGAGGGTTCGTACTATCCTTATCTTGGCTTCCCTATGCCAGAGGCTTCCCCGGGTTTCCCTTATCTACCTCTGTTGGGTCCTACATCAGTCATGGTGGATATTCAGGGTGTGGCGTCCTTTCAGTGGTGGGTCCTGCACTGTCATGTACCAGCATCGAACCTGCCCCCCCCACATCCACCCCAGACACCACAGATGGCTGTCTCTTCTTCCCCAGCTGACGAAGGGGTGAATACCACTCTGACCTGGTTCTCTCCAATTCAGGCGATGAGGGTGCTCCAGAGGAAGGGGATGGTGATACGGGCTCCCCCTCTCACTCTTCAGGGTCCTCTGAAGGGGTCTTCGCTCCCAAGGACGTTCCACAGCCCCCACCGATGATCCCTCTTTTTCCACGGTTATGCACTGTAGCTAGGCAGCGATGGACTTTGGCTTAGAGGAGCAGGATCCCGAACTTAGACGGCTGGCTATATATCTGCAATAGACTTATGCACCCCCATTGGTGGTTCCCCCACTGATTGACGCTTACGAGGACGTAATGATGGTGGCTTGGCGTTGGCCTCATCTCCTCCCTGCCATGTTTCGGAAGGCAGACAGGCTTTATGATGTCCCAGAGGGCAGACCCTTTTTAAGGGAACACCCTCTGGGACGTCATAAAGCCTGTCTGCCTTGTCCCACAGGTGGACTCTGTGGTCATTAACACCGCTCATGACCGTTCCAAATGCTCCAGACACGTCAGTTCCCTGTCCCAGGCTGGGAATCCCGTCATTCGGAACTGTTTGGCAAATGGATGTTTGCTTCCTCCACTCTTGCCATCTGCGCCCTTAAGTACCTTGGCCATATGCTGCAATATCAGAACTCCCTGTGGGACAAGGTCCAGGAGGTTGTCTTCTCCCTCCTCAAGGGGGCTCCTAAGTCGGAGTTGCAGGACCACCTCAAAGCAGTTTCTGATACAGGACTGCTTATGATGCTCTTGATGCATTGGCTAGGGCTGCAGCCACTGGCATCTGCCTTTGTCGATATTCCTGGTTTAGAGTCTCGGGGGTTTGCCCAGGATGTGCAGCAGTGAATATCAAAGGCCCCTTCAGAGGCTCCCTGCTATTTGGTGGTAATGTGGAGGACATTCTTGCCATGCTTCAGGCCTCTGCGCGGGCCATCCGATCGGTCTACTTGCTTTATTATACTATACCCTGTCCAGGCCTGCCCAGAAGCAGCTCTTTCGTAGGCAGCCTCCCCGCCAGGCGTGGCAGCCTGGTAGAACCCAAGGTAAACGCAAAACCACAGCGCTTGCCCTGCCTACCGCAGCCACTTCTGCTAGCAAAAACCCAAGAGGGGGACCAGTGGCCCCCCTGCCTCTGCTCCCCCTTAACTCCTTGCCCGACACCTTCCCTTGGGCGAAGCAGGAGGTGGTGGTAGGAAGTCGTTTCTCTGTGCACCTGCCCAAGTGGATGGAGATCGCAACAGATAGCTGGGTCCTTCAGATCATCTAGCAGGGTCATTCTCTGGAGTTTCTGGAATGGTCTCCAGACAACCCTCCATCTCTGTCCCACTACTCTCCACATCACGTCCCCCGATATGGGAGGAAATCCATGTCCTTCTGTGATAGCAGGCCATAGAGCTAGTACCGGTATTCCTGCAAGAGAAGGGTTACTACTATCATTTTTTCCTAGTTTCCAGATGCCTGGGATACCTCAGGCCCATCCTGGACCTCAGTGACCTAAATCTCTCTATTCAGTGCAAGACATTCAGAATGATCATGCTGCAAGGCCTTCTCCCCCTGTTATATCAGGGGGACTGGATTTGATCCCTGGATATGTAGGACACATAGCTTCACATAAAAATTTGCGCTTCTCACTGGTGCTTCCTACACTTCCATTTCCAGGGAGCTGACTACCAGTTTTGGGCGCTCCCCTGTGTCTTGTCCTCAGCCCCCAGGGTTTTTACCAAGTACCTGGCAGTGGTAGCGGTTTCCCTTCAGTGCCAGGGATTCTGTGTCTTTTTCCCTGCCTGGACGATTGATTCCTAGTGGCCCCTTCCAGGGAGCCCCTACTGCTTACCCTGGAGCATACCTGTAGCCTTTTTCAGGACCTTGGGGTGACCATCAATCTGGTGAAGTCCTTCCTTTCTCCCTCCCAACACCTTCCGTGTATTGGAGCAGTCCTGGACATGGCTCAAGGCATGGCCTTCCTCCCCCAGGACAGAGCAGACTGCTTGATGGAGCTGGCCAGACTTCTTTACTCTTCTCATCAGGTCCCTGCCCGCTTGTTCCTATGCCTTCTGGGTCATATGGTGGCCACCATAGTCACTGTCCCTCTGGCCAGTCTGCAGATGAGTCCCTCAGTGGACACTCGAGTTCATTGGTACCAGCATACAGATGATCTTGACTAGATGGTCATGTTCTTGGACCCCATCAAGAAGATTCTGTTGTGGCTGGAGCCCAGCAATCTCCTGGGGGGAGGGGCCTCCTTAATCCACCTCCTCAGCATATCCTGACCACGGATGCACCCAACTCAGGATTGGTGGCTCACGAAACCCAAGGGCTGTGGCCAGCAGCAAAGGGCCATATGCATATAAATGTTCTGGAGATGTGAGCTGTTCTATACATCCTTCAGGCCTTCCAGACTCTGCTGTCCCTGGGCCTGCTGCTGGTCCAGGCAGAGAACACCACTGTGTTCCACCCCATCAACAAGCAGGTGGGGATCCTTTCATTCCCTGTGTTGGGAGGCAATGCGAGTGTGGTATTGGGCTCTTGACCACGGCCTTCATCTGTCGGCTATGCATGTCCCAGGTATGCAAAACTTTGTAGCAGACAGCTTAAGCCAGTTGCAGTCTCTGGCATATTAGTGGGAGCTTCTGCTCTCAGTAGCGAAAGATCTATTCTACTGCTGGGGATGCCCAGAGTTGGACCTTTTTGCATCCCCATTCTACGCAAAACTGCTGCTTCTGTGCTCGCTGACTCCAGAGCCTGGAGTTTTTTTGCGAGATGTGTTGTCCCTCTCCTGGAAAGGGAGGTTTCTCTATGCTTTTCTTCCTTTCCCTCTTCTGTAGTGAGTTTTCATCAAACTGCAGATGGAGTGGTGACCATGATTCTCATAGCTCCATTTTGTCCTTGCCAGATCTGGTTCCCTCTGCTTCAGCAACTGGCAGTGGAGCCTCCAGTTCCTCCCCCACTGTGCATAGGCTTGCTCTCCCAGGAACAGGGCAGCCTGGTCCATCCAGATCTCTGGTCGCTCCCATGTTCATGCGTGGCTCCTGATGATGTAGCCATTTCTTGCTTTGGGGTTCCCCAAGGTGGCAGAGGTCTTGGTGGGGGCTCGTAAGCCCTCCACCAGAGCCACTTACTCCATGAAGTAGAAGCGATTTTCCATTTGGGCTGCTTCACACTGCCTTGATCCCTTCACATGCCCAGTTAATCAGATTTCTGCGTACCTGCTGTCCATTTCAGACGAAGCCCTGAAATACTCGTCCATTTCTGTCATCTCTGCATATCATGTAACCGTTGATGGGTGATTGGTGGTCCAGCTTGATGTGGCCTGTACCTTTTTAAGAGGTATTCTGTATCTGAAACCTCCAATCCGTAATCCTGTCCCGGCTTTGGACCTCAACTTTGTGTTGGAAAAGCTCACCCTGCCTCCTATCGAACTGGCCGCGAGTTGCGAGCTATGCCATCTGTCGTGGAAAGCATTATTTTTATTTGCTGTTACTTCCACTCGGACGATTTCCGAGCTTCAGGTCCTCATAATTCTGTCCCCTCTCTCCTTCATCTGCAGAAGCTCCGTCCGAGGGTCGTGAGGACTGAATGAAGAGCCTGCCCTCCCCACAGATTGCATCGCCTCTCAGATCACCCCCCACTCCCCAGGACTACCGAAAAGCTGCAGAAGCTCCGTCCGAGGGTCGCGAGGGCTGAATGAAGAGCCTGCCCTCCCCACACATCGCATTGCCTCTCAGATCGCCTCCCACCCCCCAGTACTGCCGAAAAGGTACGGACAACACGCACTTGCAGGAGCAGTGCCAGCCTTCTGTACAGGGCACTTTGTTTCTTTGGCGCCAAAACATTTTAAATTTCTACGTCCAACTAAGGACCTTGCTCTATAACAAAGTGCTGCCTTTAAGAGTTGGGGCAGCACTGCAGATAGTTTTTCTGCGCTGAACTTTCCCTCACAAAGCTTTAGATTTTAAATACAATGAAATAAATACTTTAAGAGATTTAAGACAAATGCATAGTCGCTATAGTCTGGAGAGTGAATCTGTTGAGTCTGCTAGATAAAAGTTAGCATGTATAACCTTAGCTCACTGTCTGCTAATATATTGAGATTTACAGTCGCTACAGTCTAGAGCCAGGTACTGTTTAAATCTACTAGTTCTAGTGTAACCTTTAAATTCAGCTCACTTAGCCTCTCGCAGCAAGACTGTTCAGGATCCCTGCGCAACATTAGACGGCTGCAGTTTTAGCTTACGTAGTTCTGCTTCTTTTGTTCTTACCTTAGCCCCGCCTCATGAAACACGGTTATAATTCTCTCCCCTCTCTCCTTCAGCTGCAGAAGCTCCGTCCGAGGGTCGCGAGGGCTGAATGAAGAGCCTGCCCTCCCCACACATCGCATCGCTTCTCAGATCGCCTCCCACCCCCCAGGACTGCCGAAAAGGTATGGACAACACGCGCTTGCAGGAGCAGCTCCAGCCTGCTGTACAGGGCGCTTTGTTTACCCCGCCGCCCCCACCACCACCCTTGGTCGGCTCTCTGTTTTATACGTGGTGTCACGTGAGGCTGCAGAACCAGTCAGCCCACTTTCCCACCTGCAGATTATACTCGTTGAACACTAGGGGGATCCTGCCTGCCAACACTTATCTCCCTCCCTTCATCCCATACACCAATATGTCTCTAGTAGTGTTCTGTATACTCCTCATGATCCTGTCTCTCCCTCCCCCCCACTATTCCTGCAAAGAATCTCTCCAGCACCACTGTAAGTGCACATCTGCCAGAATCTCAGCCTCCTCGGGCACATCCCCCCACTGCTCCTAGCCCTCCCATCTGTTTTCCGCTCACCACTAACGCACCTCACATGCTGGACCACACCGACGTCCACCCTCCTGCCCCCGTGCACAGTGGAAGGTGGTCCCTCTCTGTCCTAGTCATACCTGCCCTTAACTCCCTACCCATCCCCTGCACTGCCCTCCCAGATCCTGGCATCTGCCCAAGCACCTCTGCCACAACCGCTGTAGTCCTTTTCTCCGTCTCATCACCTTGCTCCTTGTGCTTTCTGGAAATGTCCACCCTAACCCTGGACCGGGACCCACTACCCCCCCCCGTCGGCCCCTACTGGACAAGGCCTCCGCATTGCCTCTATGAATGTCTGCAGTCTCCCAAGGAAGACTGCTGCACTCCAGTGTTGGGTCTCGAAACACACGCCCGACATTCTTGCCATAGTGGAGACCTGGCTCTACCAATCAGCTCCAGACTCTGCCGTCTCCCTCCCTGGCTTCACCATTTTTAGAGAAGATTGTGTGGGTAAGCGTGGTGGTGGGTGTGCCGTCTACCTGCGTGACTCCCTCCTGGGTCACGTACTACCTACCCCCAAGCTCGACCACGGGGCCCAAGCCATCACCCTAAAAATCACCCCTGACCCGGGCCATGGCCCTCTTTACCTCACAACCACCTACATACCCCCACGGGCACAAAGTCTAGCTATCCGCTCTCTCACTGACTAGCTCTCTCGCCTGCCACACAAGGCTGAACAGCTTGTCCTAGGAGACCTCAACATCAACTGGTTTGGCTCCACTACAACACACATTAAGGACAACTTCACAGCCCTTGACCTATCTCAATTAGTCATTCGGCCCACCAGATTTAACAAATCAAGTGTGACCAGCTCCCTCCTAGATATAGTACTCTCAAACCGCTCACACAGAATCAAGTCTGTTAACGTCCTAGCCAACTCCCTTAGTGACCACTCACCAATTATCTGCTTCTTGTCCTCCTCCACGCTCAATCCTGCGTACAAAGCCTCCCCCCCGTCACCGCTTCCGCCCCGGGGGCCTTAATAAGCTAAAGCAGTACCTTGCCCAGCTCGACTGGTCCCCGATCTCCCTCGAAACGAATATAGATACTGCTCTAGCCTTCCTCACCAGTGCCTTCTGCAAGGCCTGTGACATCTTTGCCCCTGTCACCAACACCCGCTCCAAGAGACACAATGCTGCCTGGATTTCCCCGTCTCTGATCCAGCAACTGAAGCAGTGTGATAACCTGTGGCACATTGCTGTTGAGTCCGGCAGGACAGCTGACAGGCAAGCCTATAATGCCGCTCGCAACCAATGCACCTGGGCCATAAGACAAGCCAAGGCCAGTTACTATCAAACCGCCTTGACCTCATCCTGGGGCTCTGCCCGAGCTTTCTGGGATAACATAAAGGAGCTTAATGGGAAGACCTGCCCCCCCCCCTTTCTCAGATGGTTATTAATGGCACAATTAATACTGACCTACCATGTGTTGCTGACTGCCTCAACACAACATTTTCTGACCTAAGTGCAGTCCTTCCTGCCCACTTCTTTGACCCTATCCATGCATCCAACCGCCCAGCTATTTCCCGACCCCCATTTCTTTTCAGGACCATCTCTCCCCTTAATACCAAGCCACTCCTCCAAAAAGCCCTCTCCTCCCACAACCCGAGCTTTGACCCCCCTTGACTCCAGGATACTCCGCCGAACACTTGTCATGTTAGCCCCCCTCACTGACCTTCTTAACCGATCCCTATGCCTGGGCCAATTCCCGAGTGCATGGAAATTGGCTGAAATTACCCCTATCCATAAAAATGGAGACCGCACATTACCAAACAATTACAGACCTATCTCCATCCTACCCCCCCCCCCCAAAAGCCCTGGAAAAAATAGTATCCACCCAACTCGTGGATTATTTATCCAAGTACAGCATACTATGCCCAGAGCAGCATGGCTTCTGCCCTGGTCACAGCACCACTACAGTCCTATTGGGAGTTCTCCCACCAAATACTCTCTGCACTTGATGCTGGGGAGATCGCCGGGGCAGTGTTCATTGACCTATCCAAGGCCTTTGACACTATGTATCACCCACTACTGCTTGACTCCCTCCGTCAGCTGGGCTTCTCATCTGGCCCTCTGGCCTGGTTCTCCAGCTACCTCCGGGATAGATCCCAACGGGTCAGATTAAATGGTATCCTATCAACTGCCCTACTTGTACACTTCGGGGTCCCTCAAGGCTCCATCCTGGGCCCCACACTGTTCAGTCTCTTTTTAAACACCCTTCCCAGCTCCTGCTCAGGCAAAATGCTTCTATATGCCCAAGACGCAGTCCTCGTCGCCTCACACCCCGACCCACTCACACTCCAGAGCTCCCTGCAACTCACCTTCAGCCAAGCTGAAAAGTGGTTCCTCGACCATCGTCTGGTTCTGAACCTCAAGAAGACGAAATCTATGATTTTTGCACACCGCCAAAGTAACTCCAGAAGTGCTCCCCTTCGCATCATTCCCAGCACCCTCCACCCCCTTGAACAGGTATCAACATGCAAATACCTGGGCATCACCTTTGACTTGGCTTTCTCCTTCCATGCCCATCTTAACTCTTTGTCCTCTGTCATGAATGCCCGGATTGGACTCCTCTACTACCACAAAGACTGCCTCCCTGAGTTTGCCCTACGGCTGGCTATCACTTCTTCCATCCTGTCTTTGGTTGATTATGGACTCCCTACCTATGCAGCTGCTGAACCCACTGCCCTCACCAAAGTCCAGACCTCTATCAACAAAGCCTGCAGGCTCCTGACTGGTGCCCCCAGCAGAACTCACACATGCCAGCTCCACTCCGCCTCAAACATACTCACTTTTGAAGAACGCCTGCAATACCACACCTGTATACTGGCAAAAAAGGCTCTACTTGGGCTCTGCCCCCCAAGAGTCACTACACCCCTTCAAGGGGCCTCCCATTCGGTCGTCACCCGCAGTACTAGCAAAGCCACCTTCCAGGTGCCTAGAGCTAGGACCTCACTCGCCCAAAGGTCTTTTCACTACAGAACACCTTCCTGGTATAACTCCCTCTCCACGCACATTACAAACATCTCCAAAATCCGCCCCTTCAAAATCGCCCTATGCAAACACCTCACTGACACTCTGAGCTGTAAATGCCCATTATAGGGCTTTCCAAGAGCGCCGTTCTGAACCAATCTGTCTCTTATAGTGTTACGTATGTACTAGTTTACTTAGAATAGCTTGTTGTAGACTGTACACCACGTACTGTAACCTGTGTGCTCCACTGGGACACTAAATAGCTTAGTTTTGTATGCTCTTCTGTATCTCGCCTATTTTGCTCTCTGAAATGCGGTGCTTTGTATGCTCTTTTGTATCTCACCTGTATTGTTCTCCACTGTCTTGCTTCACAAATATGTGGTCTCCCTTCCCTGTGATGAGGTGCCTTTGTAAATGAGTCTTTGACTCAAAGGTCTGTAAATCCGATTTGTGAATTAAATAAAAAAATAAATAAAATAAATAAAAAATGTGTAAGGAGCCTTACTTGATTTTCATAAAGAGAGGGTGTCTTTACATATTAAACCTCAGTTTCTCCCCAAAGTGGCATCCAAGTTTTCTTTGAACCAATCCATTTATCGCCCTGTGTATTTTCCGGAGCATGCCAATCCAGGGGAAGCATTGTTCCGCACTTTGGATGTAAATAGAATTTTGCGTTATTACATGCACAGGACTAAAGAGATCAGGAAATCATCTCAGTTGATTTTGTTCATTCCAGGAAAAGAAGGCGCACCCGTTTCCTACTTATGTCAATGCAAATGGTTGGCCAACTGCATTATTTTTTGTTACCGGAAGTATGGCAAGGAGCTTCCGGGTGTTGTTCGTGGTCATTCCACCAGGGGGATGGCTGCCTTAGTAGCCTGTGTTCGTAATGTGTCGGCTGCAGAAATCTGTGCAGCAGCCACTTGGATTTCAGTTCATTCTTTCACCAAGCACTACAGCCTGGACATCACCTCTAGGTGCAGAGCCAATTTTGGCCTGGCTGTGTTACAGGGCCTTCTTTCTTAGGTGATTTCACCTCCGCCCAGTTTCATAGTTTTGTCAGTTTTGGAACTGCTTGCTACTTGTCCTACCTGTGATGGCCTGCTGCAAGAGATTTCCCTGACATAAGATAGTACAGTTACGTATGAGTTACCGTAACAGTAGATCTTTGAGGGGATCTCTTGCGGCAGGCCTTGCTTTTCCCTCTCTCCTTCCCCCTAGGCCTGTTTAGCCTGTTAAGCTTCCTCTCCAAGAGAAGACCTTCAGCCTTCCCTTTTTCCTGCCTTTTCCCTTGAACCTCGGGTTTGTCCTTGGTTCCCTCAGCCAGATAATAAGGGGATACGTGATGGCCTGGCATGTGATGTATCGTATGCATTTCAGTCAGGTGGACAGTGACCTCTGCTCTCGAGTGAGGTTTCTGAGGTCACTGTCCATGAGTTGTGATACATAGGTATCACACAATGGGACATCACATATCCGTTTTATACAGTAGGGCTCCGGTTTTTGTTTCTTTTCATTTTTGTTTTAGCGGTGCGAGGAGGGGGGAAGTGACTTGTACACTGTGTTGATAACTGGCGATGACTTGTACACTGTGCTTGATATCTTCAAAATGTACACATCACAATCTAGTTATCACACTGTGCTTGTGATGAGGCTTTTTATTTGATGCCATATCACTTCACCCCTATTGTATATTCTGGGTTCTCCAGTGAGAGAACTGGGGTGGAGGTTGGGGGCTGCCCACCTATATAGGGTAGCTAACGTCAGTGAGTGACTTTGGAGGTGTGTGGCCCCCCCTCTGGCAGACTGCTAGCTAGAAAGTTTCTGTGTTGTTCTAGTTCCTGACATCGGAGTCCTACCTATGATGGCTTGTTGCAAGAGATCCCCTTGAAGATCTGTTGTTACGGTAAGGTATTGCGTAACTGTACTTTTTTGTTGCAGTAACTTCTGGTACCCAAATGGACAGAGGCACAGCTTTTCATACTCTGTCTATGGATCCAGGACAGGTTCATTCAGAGATGGGTATTCTGCATGGTGTCCCTGAACCAGATAATTCCGTCACTGGAGCCAGAGGTTTGGTTTTGCTCCCTAGACTTCTGTGTATATACACATCCCTATCTACCTGACACACAGCCTTCATCAAGGATATCGCCTTCATTGTGCCACCCCTTTGGAACTGTGAACAGTGTTAGGACTACTCAGAAACTGTTTGCTTGCTCGGGGCCACCCAGAATGACATGAGAGGTCACCACTTCTATAATGTGGGTGACCGCAACACTCCTGAATTCTTTCTCCTGCCATCGATCATCCTTATCAGACTGGCTGAGAAACAACGTCAAAATAGTGGACTTTTTTTTTTCTAGTTTGTATTTCTTTATTGTCTCTGTATATGCTGAAGAACAAAGAACCTTTATTTCCGATATTGTTCCTACGGCTTCAAACTCTGTAAGGACTACACTCACTGTTTGTGTGTTTTGTGGGCCCATCTCAACAACATGAGGGCCTGCAAGATCTGCCATAGTTTCAACCAGGCTGCAAGGTGACACTGAAGGAAGGCTTTAGAAACCTTCCTTGCCCAAAAGTGTTGAAAGGCAGCAGGTTCTGCTCCTTCTTCTCGCTCTGTTTCTGAGAAACCGTCATTGAAGTCGAAAAACAAAGAAAAGTCGCAGTCAAGGTTCTCTTTTATGTCCAGCCATAAGCAACGGCCTCACCAGTTAGGTCGCCACTGAAATCGGGCACGTCACTCTTTTGACATTAACTGCTGAGCCCATTCCAGCCATCATTGAGACAACAAGGATTGGGGCTTGGCTCAGGCACTGCTGTATCTACTATGGACAGTATGTTGCCACTGTTGTCGTGTTCTGCCCCTTTGTAGGTATCCCTGAGTCCCTTTTGCTGTCGACACCTAAGCTGTGCTGATGTTGTTTTCAGACATGATACTTCGCCTTCTACTGTTGATAAGGCCACCTGAACAAGGGTCTTCCAGAAGCATGCCAGTGATTCCTACTTCATGGCTCCCATTACCCTTCCTTATGATGACAAGGTAGAATATAATCCTGACTTCATGAACATTGAGGCGGGAGTCTGAAGAAGGTAACTTGCCTTCTAGCTCCACCCTGTCATCCTGCAGCGAGGACTAGACCACCCAGGTCTCTATCCTTGAGGATCCCCATTTTCAGGCTGTGCTTTAGCAAATACAATCTGCCGTGGGTTTTACTTTTGTTTTGTTTTAAACTTTCTTTTTACACATTTCATAAAAATTAATACAAACATTTCCATAGACGTTAGACCATTCTAGGATCTAACTTACAAAGAAGATTATCATCATGTCTCCTTAGTTACATCACTGGAGGCGTAAAGTCAATAAACGTTATCTTAAAATGTCCAAGAAACCTATAGACTGCACAAGCCAGAGATACATAAATGGTACCAACAACTGTCAAATAAAAGTTCCTGCCAGAGTACTGGTTATCAGCAAAATACATTGCATAGCAAACAATATGGGTCCTCTGAAAACTTAAAACTATTTCCGAAAAACTCGAATGAGTGCTACAATAGTATGTACAAGTAAACAAAGTCGGATTCAACTTTTAAATTTATATGAACTATACCCAGGGCCCCGAGTTTTCTGCGATTCCGCGGATGCGGCAAACCGCGGAAATATCTGCGGAATTTGCCATCACCAGCGAATTGGCGTGGAACAAGCGTCCGCTTCATTTGCCGGCGGGGTGCCCCAATCCCCGTCGACTACTGTCCCCTCCAATGCTTACATGCCGCGGCTGGGAGCCACCCCAGCGTGGCAATCAGTGATTTTGCCGAGGGGTGCCCAGTCCCCATCGGCTGAACACCCCCCAGCAGTCCTTGTGCCACGCTGGGAGCCCACCCAGCGGCAAACGTGTCAATATTTTTTTTTTTTCCCACGGGGTGCCTAACTCCGCCGGCTGAACGCCTCTCAAAGTCGTTAGTAGCCACGCTGGGAGCCTACCCCAGCGTGCAAGCGGTCCCGCGACGTCTTTTTTTTTTCCCCCCTGTAAAACAAAAACTGTCCCACGGCGTGTCTCCCGAGCCCCCCTCCCACATCCCGCACCCACCCACTGCGCACCCAGCCTCCCCACAACCTCCCAACCCCATACTTACCTCCGGACTCCGGCGCGACGATCTTCGGTGGACCGGGAACACGTCTGCACTCTTCAAAGGCAACCGCGAACTGAGGAAATGCCGGTAAGCTGTATAATGGGCTAGATAGGAGGGGTTCAACTTTATTGCATATCTCAGGCATTTTTGGGAATTTTTGCACCAAATTTTCAACATGGGGTTTTTGGGACCCCTTCTCATGAGTGATGTCACTGTCATGGCGTTATTCGGGCTCGAAGGGTGATTTCGCGCAGTGACTGCGAAATCACCCTTCGGGACCGAATACCGCCATGACAGTGACATCATTCATGAGAAGGGGGCCCAAAACCCCCATGTTGAAAATTTGGTGCCAAAATTCCAAAAAATGACTGTTTAACGAGCGCATGCTGAGTAGTCCTACGCAGGCTCGTAAGTTCGCGAAATTTCAATATTTTCACTCCAGAGTTTCAACATTGCCATTTCACCACACTGTCTTATGAGTAGTACAGCTGTCATTTTTCACATCTCACCCAAAATGTGTTTCCACCCTTGTAGCGCAGAATGGTGCAGTCGGTGTGCGAAATCAATGTACGGGACAAATTAAGAAAATCACAGTGACACTGTTCATGAGCAGAGGTCTTGAAATGGCTATGTTGAAAATTTGGTGAAAAAATTCCTAAAAATGACTGTTTAACGAGCGTGCGTTGCGCAGTTCCTCGCCCGTAAGTTAAAATTCAATATTTTCACTCCAGGTTTCAACATTGCCATTTCACCACACTGTCTTATGAGTAGTATAGCTGTCATTTTTCACATCTCACCCAAAATGTGTTTCCACCCTTGTAGCGCAGAATGGCGCAGTCGGTGTGCGAAATCAATGTACGGGACAAATTAATAAAATCACAGTGATACTGTTCATGAGCAGAGGTCTTAAACTGGCTATGTTGAAAATTTGGTGACAAACACCCATAAAATGACTGTGTTACGAGCGTGCATTGTGTCAGATATGGCAAAAAAAACAAAAAAGGAAAAAATTAAGGGTTAAAATGTGCCGCAGAATTGCCGCAGAAATTGGTGTTGAGTGCCGCAGAAGTTCTGCAGCAAATGAGAACCCTGCCGCAGAACTTTGCTCTGATGTGCTGCAGAAAAATTGGGGCCCTGACTATACCATTATACATTGAGTAACAGGAATTACACACAGAAAGATTAGACTTGTGACTTTCAACTGTAAACTGTGAACATCCCTGTCAGCCTGAAAATACTGTGTGCAACCAGAGAGCCAAACTGCGATTAAACAGATGCTCTGCGTGGCATCACACATGGTGGGAAAAGTATCACAGCTTATATGCAACTGGAATGAGAAACGCCCAAGACCCAGCTTAGCCACATGGTTTACACTGTCTTTTTCCCCAAGGGTAATATATACCCATCCCATCCCAATTCTACGCCACTTCATCCAAAGTGGAACATATACAATTTGTTAAAGAGCAACCATCATACTGTTAAATCACCGCCAGATATAATAGCATTGAAAACTGTTCTCAGCGTGTTCTTGTCCTTTAATTCATACTCCAAATTGCCAGAGTCAATCCTTGGTCTCTGCTTTGGAGTACTTATCCCTTGATCTAGCCAAGAACTCGGTCTGTAATTTTTCAGCCAATTTCCCAACATCAGCTGGATTGGAAAACACAAAAAGTTTTTCCCACGTAGTGAATCTTCAGTTTGGTGAGTAGTAGCAGGTAATGGTTAACACCAGGTTCTCTTAATAGTGATCAGAGCCCATCAAACTCTTTGTCAAGGCCTGGTGCTATATCTCAAGTCTGAAAACGGTTTTAAAATATTCTCCCCATTTAATAACTTTTTACTGCTTGCAAAATGTTGTCTCATTCATCCGAACTGGTCAGAACCAGCAGGATGGTACAAGGAGTATTTTCCATGATGGGGAGCAGTCTTGGATTGATGCAGAATGCTTTTTTGATGATGAATGCAGAGTCTGGAGAAAGCACTCTTGGCAACCAGTCCTGCAAATAGGATTTCAGGTTTTTACCCTCTGTTGTTTCAGGCAGACCCAGAAGCTGAATGTTGGCTGCCCCTGAGAAATTTTCAAATTGCTTGAGGTGAGCTCTCGGGACAGAGTTTTCTTGAACCAGTCTGGTGCAGGTGACTAATGGTTTCTCAGCAACTTTGCCAGCCTTCTTAGTTTCCACCTGAACTGCCTTGGTCTTTTTATCTAATAGGGCTGTCCGATTATAAATTTTTTTTATTTATTTAAAGGTTTAACCTGGAAATGCATACTGAGCAGACTACTGCTCGATTCCAGATGCACCCTGGGGGTAGGGTGAGAGGGAGTGCAGACAGATTTATACATGTTCAGGCATATTATACATGTACAGACACATTGTAAGATAAACATACCAGATAATCATACAAGGTAAAGTGCAGTACTACAGCCAGATGTACAAGTCATGTGACATAGGATATGTTAACAGGTTAGATAACAGTGGTGAGGCATATGAGAGATTAAAATAAAGGAACTGTACAAATCATGTAACAGACACAATTACTACATAACCACGCAAGGTGAAGTGCAGTACATAGGCCATGATAAACGCCACTTGACGGTGGTGGTGATTTGTAAAGCGCAGTTCAGCATGTATCAAAGCGCTGTACAGAATTAAAAACATAAGACATTAAAATACAATAGTGAGTCAGAATGTACTAATCACCAAAAGCAAGGTTAAATAAATACGTTTTTAATGCCGTCTTAAAGTTCTACAAGGTCAGGCACTCTCCGATCTGACAAGGTAGAGAATTCCACAGGGTCAGGGCTGCGTAACTAAAAGCTCTCACACCAGATATCCTCAATCAAACCCTGGGAACCTCTAACAATCCCTTGTATGCTGAGGGGGCAGTAAGGAACCAGGAGCTCTTGCAGGTAGCCAGGACCTTTACCATGAAGGGCCTTAAAGGTCAGTAAACCGACCTTAAAGGTGATCCGCCACTGAACAGGCAGCCAGTGCAGTTTGCGCAGCACATGAGTAATATGACTAGTCTGGGAAACCCCTACCAGTAACTTGGCTGCAGCGTTCTGCACCAACTACAAGTGGTGGATATCAACCCGTGGAAGCCCTAGGTATAGGGAGTTAAAGTAGTCAAGGCGGGAGGTCACAAAGGTGTGGATCAACATTGGAAGATCACAGGATGGAACAAGGTGCTTAATCCGGGCAGTGTTCCTCAGATGGTAAAAATAGGATTTGACTACAGCTGACACCTGCGAATGAAGTGTCAACCCTTCGTTAAATATGCCCAGATCCCGCACCTGAACAGAAATTGGGATCAGGCTACCCGCGAGCCAAAGCCCGGAGGCAGACTGCCCTCCTGTCCTCTCTCTCCCGCGACCTGGCTCCACCACCAACACCTCAGTCTTTCCAGGGTTCAGTCTTAGCCAGCTAGCCCGCATCCAGTCCTGGAGTTCCACGAGGCAGCTATTAAAAACACAGAGACCGCACTATCCTGGTCGGGGGCAAACGACAGGTAGAGCTGGGTATCATCTGCATAAAAGTGAAACCGTAGCCCATACCGTCTTACAATGTCTCCCAACGGCAGCAGATACACTGCGAACAACATAGGGGACAGCACAGAGCCCCGAGGAACCCCACATGGCAGAGAGAATGAGGCAGAGGAATAAATCCCTGACACCACTCTGAGTTCTGCCAGTGAGGAAAGATCTAAACCAACTGAGAACTGTTCCTGATAGGCCACAGATGTTTCCCAGGCACTCAAGTAGCCCCCATTGGTCCACAGTGTCAAAGGCTGAAGAGAGATCAAGAAGGACTAAGATTGAACGACACTTTCCGATCTCTAGCAATCAGGAGATCATTGAGCACCTGAACTAGAGCGGTTTCCATACTGTGCCTCTTCTGAAAACCAGACTGGAGGGAATCTTAGATGTCGTGGATGGTCAAGTGGTTGTCCAACTAAAGAGCAACTACTTTCTCTATCAACTTCCCAATAAAAGGAAGGTTAGAGATTGGCCTGTAGTTGGCAGAACAGTCTGGGCCCAGAGAAGATTTTTTTTAAGGAGTGGTTTGACCACTGACTCCTTTAGGGAGTTCAGAAACTCACCTAACTCTAAGGAACACCAGACTATTTCTGCCAAGACAGGACCGATGACATATACACACCCCCAAAAAGAGGTGTGTAGGGCCTGGGTCAAGGCTACAGGAAGTAGGCCGCATATTTTGGGCAATCCGCACATCATCATTGATTGTCGGACGGTCAAAGTGACCTCAGGAGGACTGAGGTGTAGTGACCATATACCGACCACTGCCAACCCCCATAGAACTTGCTGAATGAATCTCAGCCTTGATGTCGGCCACCCTATTGGCAAAGAACTGAGCAAACTCATCATACTTCTCTTGTGAAAATGCTTTCCGAACCTGAAGACAGGCTGGATTGCACAGTCTGTCTATGGTTCGGAAAAGCTGAGCCGGTCGATTCTGAGCCACAGCAATCTCCCTGGACAAGAACTCTTCCTTCTTATGGGAGATTGCTGATTGATAGACTTGATAATGTTCTATCAGTCTAAGGCGGTCGGCATCAAGAGCGGATCTCCGCCAGCAACATTCCAGCTTTCACCCCACACGCCTCAACTCCCTCGAGGCCCCATCAAACCAAGGGGATCGAGAGTGGAGAATGAGGGGGCGAACATGGACAGGAGCGATGGAATCCGGGGCATCCCCCACGGCCATAGTACAGGCCTGGAGTAGGCACTCTGGACCCTCACTGATATCTGTACATCCCGATAGATCAAGTACTGCCGAAAGGCCAGTGGAAATAACATCCCTCAAAGGGTGGTATCTGACCATCTCCACAGGGGCAGGCCTTTAAAGGGTAGCTCAGAAATTGAATCTTACTGTGCAATGGTCAGACCATCCGACCGGTTCCACCACCAGATCGGTGGTTTCCATTTCTGGGAGGAAAACCAGATCAAGGGAGTGACCATGAACATGGGTTGCAGAGGTAACAACTTGTGTGAAGCCCAGCATATCCATAAGCTTAAGGAAGTCCTGACCAAATTGCGAGAGTTGGTCATCGACCCAGGCATTGAAGTCGCCCAGCACCATCAACCTGGGCGACTCCAACACCATGTCGGTGACGAAGTCCGCGACTTCCTGCAGGAACATACTTTCACCCCCGGGTAGACAGTAGATGAGAATGAACCTGCATCCCACACCTGCAGCCACAGTACACTCAAATGATCTGGGAACCTCAACTGGAACCTCTGCAAGGCCCAATTCCATTCTAAAACAGATAGCTACAGCCCTGCCCCTGTGGTCCAATCTCGAGTGGTGTATCGCTGAGAACCCGTCTGGAATAGTCGCCTCCAAAAACGGGCCGGCATTTTCATCCAGCCAGGTCTCAGTGATGCATACCAGGTCAGCTGTTCCAACAAGATCGCCTATAATGGCTGTAATGATAAAGTACCCAGTTAAAATACAGTGACGAAGCATGGGACAAGAAAGTAAAGGAGCAGTACATAGTATGGCCCTGTTTTAGACCGTCCTGTTTACTGAGTCATGAGCTCACATGGGTGCATGTGCAGATGGCGTAGAAGTGTTTTTTGAGGAGGGAGTTCAGGTGCTGGCCGGGAGAAGCTTGCTGGATATCCAAGGGGAGTGAGTTTCAAAGTTTTCCTCCACTTTATCAAGAGCTTGTATTGCCGTCACAAGGGCTTTCAGTAATGGTTCTTCCTCCATGGCTATAGGTTGCTCCAGCTCCGTGCCCCCTTTGGCTGACTGGGAATTTGACTTGGTTGATTCAGTCTGCTGTTGGTTTTTCATCTTCCCTATGGTACTAAGGGTCCAAACACATTGTGATGCTACTACACTGTATTATCTCACAAATCGTGGAAACTGAGCTAAAAAAAAAAAAAAAAAACTGTTTGTACTCTTTAAGGTCTTAACATGGAGCTTTACTGCTGTGTGTCTTTATCATGCCAGCAGTCAGGCCACACCTGCTATGGGTGTTATTACTGAGGAGGAAGCTTCTACTAAATGGAATCTTGAATTTTTGGAGATTTCTGGCACATCATCCATTATTTCTCTTATACAGTCGTGGCCAAAAATTATTGGCGCCCTTGCAGTTTTTTCTAATAATGCACCATTTCTTCCAGAAAATTGTTGAAATTAAAAAATATTTTGGTATCCACATATGTATTTTTTTGGTTTTCAGTGGAATAAAACACAAAAAGCAGAAAAATTTACTAAGTCTTCGCTTATTCCACACAGAAATCCTTAAATGGTCCGGACAAAATTATTGGCACCTTTTAGAAGTAGTTAGAAATAATTAGATTTCAAGCAGGTGATTCTCCTTCACTTTGGAATTGAACTCACCTGTGGTGAGTTGCAGGTGCCTGCAATATAAAAATCACTCATTCAACCAGTTTGAATAGAGAAAAGGACTCGTTCTCCTGTTTTGTGTCACTGTGTATACTGCAATGAGCATGGAGAAAAGAAAGACAGCCAGAGAATTGTCTGAGGAGGTCAGACAGAAGATTGTAGCCAATAGGGTTGCCACCTTTGGATGAGGCAAAAACCAGATCCTAAGCTCCGCCTCTAGCCCCACCCCTTTTCTTGACTCATCATGCACTGTTTCTCCAATAAAAGGCAACACTTAAATAGCAGTGAAATAAAAATGTTAAGATACTGTACTGTGCCTGCTAAAGTTACTTTCTGAGGTTCTTCCTAATTATTTATTTATTGGCATTGGTTAACCAGATAAACATACAGAGATAAAAGAAATCTCATTTACAGATATGATCTGGGGGGAGTAAGGGAAATACTGTAAATAGCATACAACAGTATATATACTTTATATCTTTTTCTGCCTCCATTTCCTGTTCTTGTCCACAGTACTATTACAAAGCCAAAGAAGTGATCATACTTTTTTTTGTGGGAAAAAATAATTTAAAACATTTAAAATGCCTAAATTCTGTTAGAGATGAAAATGTTTACCAGCAAATGAAAGTGGAGGACAGCCGGCTCTGTTACTGTTACAAAAGGTGGGGGCAGCTTTGCTGCTATGCCACTTTAAGATGCAGTGGAAAGATTAGCTAATGGTGTTAATGGCCTTAACTTTACACCTCCCAGGGTGACTGCATTCACAAAAAAAGGCTACACTGACAACAGAACTTGTTTGTAACCTGGACATGTAGCTGAAACAATAAGTGATATGACAAAATTTGTTTCAAAAGTATGTGAGCACTCAAAATGGCTCAAAAACCTGACCAGCACAGAGCAAAACTAGATTACCTGATAGGGACCCTGAAAACCTGATCACCAGGTAAAAAACCTGACAGGTGGCAACCCTAGTAGCCAAGCATGGACAATCTCAAGGCTACAAATCAATCTCCAGATACCTTGATGTTCCTGTTTCCACCGTACGTAATGTTATCAGGATGTTTAAGGCCCATGGCACTGTAGCCAACCTCCCTGGACGTGGCCGAAAGAGAAAACCTGATCGAAGATGGCAGCGCAGGATTGTTAGAATGGTGGAGAAAGCACCTCGATCAACAGCCAAACAGATTCAAGCTGACCTTCAGACACAAGGTACGACAGTTTCAACTCGCACCATCCTTCGCCAACGCAGTGAAAGGGGGTTATATGGTAGGAGGCCCAGGAGGACCCCACTGCTGAGAGAGAGACAAATGAAAGCCCGACTGGGGTTTGCCAAAACACACCTGAACAAGCCAAAATCCTTCTAGGAGAATGTCCTGTGGACAGATGAGACCAAATTAGAGCTTTTTGGTAAAGCACATCATCTCTATGTTTACAGAAAACAAAATAAAACCTTCAAAGAAAAGAACACCTTCCCTACAGTCAAACATGGAGGAGGTTCAGTGATGTTTTGGGGTTGATGTGCTGCCTCTGGCACTAGGTGCCTTGAACGTGTGCCTGGCATCATGAAATCTGGAGATTACCAGGCCATTTTGGAGCACAATGTTGAACCCAGTGTCAGAAAGCTGGGTCTCCGTCGAAGGTTATGGGTCTTCAGCAGGACAATGACCCCAAACACACTTCAAAAAGCACCCAGGAATGGTTCAAGACAAGATGCTGGACTGTTCTGAAGTGACCAGCAATGAGTCCAGATCTACATCCTATTGAAAACCTGTGGAGAGATCTGAAAACAGCAGTTGGGAGAAGGCATCCTTCAAATCTGGGAGAACTGGAGCAATTTGCACAAGAGTGGGCCAAACTGCCAGTAGAGAGGTGCAGGAAGCTCATCCATGGCTATAGGAAGCGGTTGATTGCAGTTATTTTGACCAAAGGCTGTGCTACCGAATATTAAGTCTAGGGTGTCAATAATTTTGTCAATGCCATTTCTTTTCATTTTCTGATTTAAAAGGATATATTAAATTCTGAATCAAAAACAAATGTTCTGTAATATTAACAGAGAAATAAAGAATTGTGGAGACCAGATACTGTACTGTTAATTTCAACTTATGTTTAGAAGAATTGTGAGTTATTTGAAAAAGTGCAAGGGCGCCAATATTTTTGGCCACGACTGTATATCCTGCACTAGAGGATGCTACCTTTGCTGCTTGGCATAGACTAAATAATACAGTAATTTTCACTGACAATACTGATACTGTGTCTGCTTTCCTATATTGCAATAACTGTTTTTCTCAATATACTATGATGTATCAAGGTAAAATATGACAAATTCAGTTTCTCAGTCTACCACCCTGTTTTCCCGAAAAGATTTAGGCTGCCGAGGTTCCAGTCACAAAACCCAAACTAAACACCACATTATTGTGATAATATGATACAGTAATCTGTTTTTCAGGGTTGTCATACACTGAATTTTCATATCATGACACCACTGATTTGGAACATCTTAAAAATCAGTGTTTCTAGGGACATGCATATGATGATCTATCCACACTTTCTGGCAGTGCCTTTCCGTGTAAGACTACGCCGGAACGTCTTCAAGCTGGCTTCTCCCACCTGGGTGATAACTCCCTTGGCTCCGCCCTATAACACCTGATCTTCCTTTCTGCTAGAAGAAGCAAGTTCCCTCCTTACCACTCATGCGCTGAGTAGGCCCTTTGCTACAAAATCTTCGGATTTACTTCCAAACTTATTCAAAAAGTTTGTCTTCAGACTCGATTTTCGTTCATGACTGCAGTGGATGACGACAGGCCCTCTATGGGATTCCGTCGGTGGCTTTACAGGCAGATGATGTCCCAAATGGATCCGCACACCACATGAGTCTACTGCCTGGAGCATGAGCATGTTCCTCAGGCCTCTGACATTTGTTGGACTTTCCACACTTCTGTTCTAGAGGACTGACAAGCCAGACTTACTCTCTGCTACTGAGTGAACGGAACCCCCGGTCAAATAAAAAGATGCCCGGGTGGTCTCTGCGGCTGCGGGGTCCGCTGAACAGCTAGCGGCGTTTGCTGCGGCGGCCCAGGCCACATCTCACATCTCCTTTGGCCTTCATTCTGCTTTCGCGGGTGCATCTTTCACGGGGTCGTTCAAGGAATTGTACCGGCTTTACCGACTCTTGGTTACGGCCCTTCTTCGGGGCACCAATCCAAATCGAAAAAAGAGACCAAAAAACAGTCTCACTGTCTATTGTGGTATCGGGAACGCTCTCAATTGAGGGCTTCAGATTCCCACGCTTTTCCAGATCTGACTCCGGTTGAATCTTCGGCCCAGGCTGCCAGCTCCAAGGTAACACCATCAGGCCAGTTGGCCGAGACGCTGGTTGATCTTCCGGACGAGACTTTTCTTGAGCCGATCGACGAGATGTCGACCCAGGAGGCCGACACTTCGCTTTCCAGGCTCCGGTCCTCACTCAGACCGTTGGAGGGACAGATTGGTCCTCTGACCCTCCGACTCCAGTCTTCGGCAAGTTCTGGAGGTGCCTCGGCTTTCGCCAACACCCTCTGAGGCCCACCGGCGGTTGCAGTCGAGGTCTCGTTCACACTTCCCGGGGTTCGAGCAGTTCCTGCTGACATCGGCGCTCCTGCTTTTGACGCTGTGGGAAGTGGCGCCACCGTTACTCTTCATCCTTATCCTCCTTGGGTGAGGAGAGGCTTTAGTTCCAGTTGTGTCAATGCTACAAGGATCTCGTGGCAACAGCTGGTGTTTTCCGGTATGAAGCTGGTTCTGGCTTCTATGTCGGCCATCACTTGGCTTTCACCTCAACGGCCGATGCCTTCTTTGTCTCAGGAGCCAACCAAGACGGTCCTGGCTCTGTCAACACCGGCATCTCCACAGATTCCTGTGAAGCTGCCACCTGAACAGTCGATGATCGACGCTCTGACCAAGCAGGCTCGGACAGTCCCCCATCACCTGTCGGTCACCGTCACTCCTGACCGTCCGTAGAGGATCAGTGCGGATTCTGGTGGTTGACCCCTCTTCAGTGACTCCTCGGAGTCGGAGGGTTCCTCCTTGCGCTCCTGTCCGGTCGACATGGAGTCGATTGGGGGTCTCTTGAGGGGACGAAGGCCTGACTTCCTTTACGGGCCTTCTCCGCCCGATCTGAGTCCACGGGGATGAAAATGAAGCCTGTCCAGAAACGGGCTTGATACTCTAACTGAGATCCTAGACCGGGGAGAATACCATTGGGAAGCCTTCTCGATGGCAGAGGCCATCCTTGGCCCTGCTTTGGCAGCGTCCCGCTTCCTACCCAGCACTGTTTTTCCTGGATGGTCTGCAGATACGCAGTCCCTACCGGTATTCACAGAACACCCCTTGGCTGAGGGCTTGGTGGCCGATTCTGTGTTCAGGAGCTCTGGCAACATGGGAGATGTCGACAAGCCACTTGACAGAGTCCAAGAAGCTAGACCATGCAGCTAAAAAGGTCTACGCTGCTTCTTCGCTTGGCCTTCCCCAGGCAAGCTTGGCCCTTCTCATGGCCCACTTCTCCCATGCCCTGTTTGGCACCCTGGATAAGGTGCTTCCTCATCTACTGGCAAACCTCCAGACCATGGTCAAACGGGGCCAGGGCCAGGCTGTAGCAAAGCAACAGCTCCAGACAACCATGGACATGGGAACTCCTGTGCCACTCTGTGGCAGCTGCAGTGGCTATGCGCCGCAGAACTTTACTGTGGATCTCTACCTTCATGGCAGACACCCAGCACAAGCTGGCGGATGTCCCCTTCCTGGGCACAGACTTGTTCGGGCTCTGCCTTGAGGGCTACCTCACCTGCACTGAGAAGTCCAGTGCCACCTTGGACTCAGTGACATCCACTCAGAAGGCTCCCAAGGGCTCTAAGCAGCAGAAAAAGGAGCCCTTTCAGTCCACCTCCACTCCTGCAGCCAAACTAGCCCAGCCCCAGGCTGGTTAGCAGGCCATGGCCTGGTGACCTCGGCTAAAGTCTGTGGCCCCGGTAATCCATAAGCGTGGTGGGAGAGGCCCCAGTGGCTCCTCAGCGGGATCCTCCTCCAATCCTGCCCAGTGACTGGATGAGGGGTGCCCTTCACACCTCCCCTGGGTCCTCCTGTGGGGGTCTGGCTCCGCCACTTCCTTTCTGCCTGGTCCACTGTCATCATGGACAAGAGAGTTCTCGAGGTGGTCGGTCAGGATCTGCCTCTGGAATTCGAGCAGTATCCTCCTTGCCGAGCTGCACCCCATGGGAGGACTTGGTATCTGCAGACATTCTCTTGGCTCTTTGGGATGACATAGTCCAGCTCCTCCGCAAGGAGGTCATGGTTCCTGTCACTGATCCTGCAGAACACCCGGGGTTTGTCTCCAGTTATTTCCAGTGTGCCAAATCTGAAGAGGGCTGGCACCCCATTCTAGATCTGCACAACCTGAACAAGTTTCTCAAGTCGCACACCTTTATGATGGTAACTCTGTTCCAGATCATACTATCTCTAGAGTAAAATGTGGTTTTGCTCCCTGGATCTTCAGAATGCATTCTTTCATGTCCCAATCCGACCATCTCACAGAAGATTCCTCCACTTCCGAGCAAAGGGAGACCTCTGTGAGCTCCAGGCCATGCTAATTGGCCTGTCCTTGGAACCCCTGGTTCTTCACCAAGTGCATTGCAGTGGTGGCAGCTTACCTGAGGCGCCAAAGGGGTCCAGGTTTACCTCTACCTGGATGACTGGCTGATTGCAGGTCCCTCCAGGCAGGAGGGGGGTGGTCAGGGACCTGGCCCTCCAGACCTCGTCTGTCTTGGCCTTCCTGGTCAGCGAGGCCAAGTTGGAACTCGTGCCCTACTTGGTGTCGACTTCATCAGAGGCAGGCTTCGACTCTTGCGAGCCAGGCCGGTGGCGGATAGGTCGGAGACTCTGTCCTCCTTTGCCCGATCATTTTGGGTTGGGCAATTGCACCCTGCCCAGGACTTCCTCCGCCTGCTGGGTTACATGGTGACCTGCACCAGCGTGGTCCATTGGGCCCGCTGGAGAATGCACTCTCTGCAGTGGGAACTGGCCAGCCAGTTGTCAGTGCAATGGTCACTTGACCAGCTGGTCACTGTGACCCAGCGGATGTGGGACGCTATCCAGTGGTGGTTAGTCCCAGAACATCTGTGGGAAGGAATCCCATTTGAATGCCCAGAGCCAATGGTACCCTGATCTCCTCAGCCTCAGCAGCAGGCTCCCGGGGCATCTTGCTCTCCGCCCGGACCTGCTCTCCATCAATCGGGAAGGTTCTCCATCTGGACCTTCGATCCCTGCACCTGATAGCCTGGTTCCTGAACGGCTAGAGTTCCAGGCTTTGGGTCTCTCCGAAGATGTCCTTACTGTTGTGGAGGCATCTCGGAAAGGAGTCGACCAGGAAATGCTATGCCTTCAAATGCAAGAAGTTCTCCATTTGGTGCCAGGGCAAGGGTTGGGCCCTCTGTAGTGTCCAGTAGCTAGTATTCTTGACTACCTGTGGTTCCTCTCTGTCGGGCCTTCGGTTGACAACCCTCAAGGTGCACCTGGCAGCCATCTCTGCTTACCGAGTGAGGGCCAGTCAGCAGTTGGTGGTGCAGGAGAATATGGTTTGGCGCTTTCTCAAAGGCCTTGACCACATTTCCCCTCTGGTGCATGAACCACCACCACCTTGGGATCTGTTGCTGGGATTGGCAAAGCTTATGGGCAAGCCGTTTGAACCAATGCACAGATGTTTGGATGTCAGTCCGTCATGGAAGACCACCTTCTTGGTGACTGTCACGTCAGCCAGAAGGATTAGTGAGCTCCAGGCACTTTCGGTGGAGTCTCCATACCTGGTCTTCTACAGGAACAGGGTTGTCTTGCACCGCACCTGAAGTTCTCCCAAAGGTTGTGTTGGATTTTCACTTTAACCAGGTGATTAATCTTAGTGAATTTTACAAGCCACACCTCTGAGGCTGAGCACAGGCTCCATACCTTGGACCGGAGGCGAGTGCTCGCATACTACAAGGAGCGCATGGTAGAGTTCGGGGAGAGGGTTGCCAGCTATTTGTCACCTACGCTGAAGCTGTACCCAACAAACCGTCAGCCAGGCGGACGATTGGCAGGTGGATTGTTTCCTGCATCGATCTGTTATAGGTTGGCGGGTAGGGAGCCTCCCATAGGGCTTAGGGCTCATTCCACCTGTCATACCGCTGCCTCGGTGGCTGCTTCCAGGGACGTCCCCATCCAGGAAATCTGCAGGGCTGCTACCTGGAGGTCAGCACACACCTTCATTTTCCATTACCACATTCGACCTTGAGTCACGCCGGGGTGCTAGTTTTGGCCTCAGTTCTCCAATCTCTCTTTTCAAAGTAGAAGGTGTGCTCCTTGCCTCCCTGCTCCTAGAGAACTGCTAGGAGTCTGCCAGAAAGTGTGGATAAAACATCACATCCATGTCCCTAGAAAAAACAGGTTACTCACCTGTAACAGTAGTTCTAGGAATGGTATATAATGTTCATCGACACGGACCTACCCGACCTCTCTTGGCTTTGGCGCACACACTGCTTCCAGTGGGCAAGATCTGGCATCATGGGGTGGGGCTGAGGGAGTTACCATCTGGGTGGGTAGGATGAACCAGCTTGAAGACGTTCTGGCGAAGTCTTAAAGGGAAAGGCACTTGCCAGAAAGTGTGGATGAACATCTATTACCTCTCCTAGAACTACTGTTAAAGGTGAGTAACCTGTTCTTAGGAATGTTTTTGTTAAATCCAAAATATGTGTCCAAGCAATTATCTAAAATGTTTTTTGAATGCGCAAAAAATATCTGTTTACTGTTTCTTACTTTATAGTTTGTGCCTCTAGAAGTTTAACATAGAAATACAATATTTCTACTTGTAATCATCCTCCAGATCTGATGGCATTATAAGATATAAATTTCATAATGGTATGTTTTTATATTTTATATGGATATAAATGTCTGTTTCTCCAGGGACTTGTTTTGTCAGAAGATGTGCAGTTTTCTAACTGCAATATACTGTGGTTTGATAATATATCTGTCTGTTTTTAATGCTTGTTTGACCTATTGGTTATACATACTTTATATAATAAATAACCTGGTGCCAACATTTGCCATAATATTTGATTCCTCATCCTTTTCCCCCCACACAAGCCTGTCCACCTTTTGCCAGGATGTATGCAAGTGGCACACTAGGAAGACAAGTAAACCAAGTTGTCACGTGGCTCCATTTTCCCAGCACTCCACACGCCTTGTTGGTAGACCAGACCTTTCCTGCTTTCTTGTCTTGCTTCCCTCCCGGGACCCTCCTGTACTGTGTGAGCCCCTACGCTTGAGTCTTAGACCAGTTGATATTCCCAGCTGCTAGTCTTGATCCTTGCCATCATGCATACACAGACATTCATGTACAAGATGAATTAGAAATGAGATCAGCTCGCTTTCCCCAGCTAGGCTGTCCAGCCTGAATTGGATCCAGTCCTTTCGGGGGGTGGGGGCCCTGGGAGAAGACAGCTGTAAGTTCTGGGGGGTGGGGGTTGGGGACTGGGGTGACCTCCTGAACAAGGGCCGACTAGGTCTGAGAAAGGAGAAAAAAAAAAAAAGAAATGAGACCAGTGTCTTGGCTGTAAAGAATAAAAAAAAGCTAAAAACTGCAATTCACTGATTAACAAAAAAAAACTTCCAGAACAAGAATTTGCCTAAGTGGAGAAAACATTCATAAGAAAATGGTGTGTGTGTATCTGTGATGATACACACAGTTTTTCTGCTCTGGCAGCTTTGGATATTCTAAGTAAATGAAGCCTCGCTTCCAGTGATCCAGTTTTGCTGTTAATTATTGTAGTTATAAAGGAAAAGAGGAAACTAAATATAGACAGTAATCCCAACTAAAATGAATTGTTGTTGCCCCTAAAGTGTGAGGGACTCTTGGATGTTTTCATTTTTTTATTAAAAGCTGATAATGCTTCAGTAATAACATTTGATAATCATGGAATTATTAATTTTTCTTTTTTTTTTTTTTTTTTTTTACCTGTATGGCTTCCTATTCTTCACTGCTTAAAATGTTTAATCAATTTGCATTTCAGCGTATCTTCTGTTACTTGAAGATGATACCGTTCCAGAAATAAGACGAGCAGTGTTGTCCTGCATTGCACCATTAGCCAAGACGCTGCCAAACATTGTTGGACGCACCATGGATATCAAGGAAACTGTTAGAAAAACTGCTTATCAGGTGAGCAACAAACACAGCTGCAGGTGCTGGATATTCAGTATAGTGGTGACTACTATTAAGTGCTGTATTTAATGCAATAATGACTCGAACTCTGAAACTTCTGCTCCAGTCCCAGGTGAGAGTGTGGCAGAGTATTTGATGGACACTTCATCTAACTCCCTTCCTCCCTCTTCCGTGCCTGATCGCAAGGCTGGAGAACTTTACACCACTCCAGATGGACCCTGGTTACTGACAATGGGAATGATGTTCCCTCTAGTACCTTTACCAAGTCATGTCCAGCCCTTTGGTACAGCATTTGTGGAATTACAAACACAGCATAACCTGAGAAGATCAGAATTGGAAACATAGAAACATAGAAGTTGACTGCAGATAAGGACTGCGAGGCCCATCCAGTCTGCCCATTTCTTTTTCTACCTTATAAATGTGCCATCGGCCTTTGCTCTGTCAATGGCCTATCTATTCATACTCATCTGTATTGCTCCCTTATGCCTATCCCATGCCTATTTGAAGCCCTGCACTGTATTCATATCCACCACTTCCTGGGTAGGCCGTTCAGCCATCCACCACCCTTTCTGTGAAAAGAACTTCCTCACATTACCCCTTAATCGGCCTCCCTCTAATCTCATGCTGTGTCCTCTTGTCCTGCTATTTTTCTTATATTGAAACATGTTAGACTTCTTCACCTTGTTAATGCCCTTAAAGGTGTTGAATGTTTCGATCATATCACTCTCTCCCTCCTTTGCTCTAAGGGTATACGTGTTGAGCTCAGATTAACCTGTCCTCATATGTTTCTGATAGCAGTCCCTGCACCATTTTGGTTGCCCTTCTCTGGACTGCCTCAATTTGGTTAATGTCCTTGTGAAGGTGTGGCCTCCAGTACTGCACGCAGTACTCCAGATGGGGCCTAACCAGTGTCTTGTAAAGAGGGGTTATTTCCTCCCTCTTCCGACTTGTGATACCCCTACTAATACACCCCAACATCCCACTAGCCTTACCTACTGCTTTAGTGGTCTGCTTGGATGATTTCAGGTCATCGGTGATGATGATTCCCAAGTCTCTTTCTTCCCTTGTGACTGCCAGCAACTCCCCTCCAAGCCTTTAGGTGGCTTCAATGTTTCTCTTCCCTATGTGCATGATCTTGCACTTCTTTGCATTAAACCCCAGTTGCCACTCTTCTGACCATTTTACTAGTTTATCCAGATCTCTTCTCATTCTGCCCACCCCATCTGGATCATCTACTCTGTTGCAGATCTTGGCGTCATCTGCAAACAGACAAACCTTACCCTTCAGTCTATCTGCAATGTCACTGATGAAGATATGGAAGAGGACTGGCCCACGGACTGATCCCTGAGGTACCCCACTTGTGACTTGCATCTCTTCTGACTGTATACCATTTACCACCACTCTCTGTTTTCTGTCTGCCAACCAGTTTGCCACCCAGTTGACCAACTTCTGACCCACCCAGAGCCTACCCAGCTTATTAATCAATCATCTATGTGGAACAGTATCGAAAGCTTTGCTGAAATCAAGGTAGGTGACATCAACTGCTCCCCCTTGGTCCACCACTCTGGTTACCCAGTCAAAGAAATCTAAGAGATAAGTTTGACAGGACCTTCCTTTTGTAAACCCATGCTGTCCTGGATCCTGTGCTCCTATGGATTCCAGGTGTTGCACTATCCTTTCCTTAAGGAGTGCCTCCTTAATCTTGCCCACTACTGAGGTAAGACTGACTGGTCTGTAGTTCCCTGCCTCCTGCCTGCTACCACTCTTGTGGAGTGGGATCACATGAGCACTTCTCCAGTCTTCTGGGACCTCTCCTGTGCTCAGAGACTCACTAAACAGTTCTGATAATGGCTCTGCTAATTCCACCCTCAGCTCCTTTAGTACCCTGGGATGTATGCCATCAGGTTCCATTGCCTTGTCCACCCTGAACTTATCGAGCTCTTGTAGGACCCTTTCTTTTGTGAAGGGACTAGTGCTCACCTCCCTCCCCCACCCCCGTGTCCATGGTGCTGAGCTGTGGGCCTTCCTCACCTTCTCGTCAGTAAATACTGAGCAGAAGTATCTATTTAGGATAGATGCTTTTACATGGTCCTCCTCCTCACATGCCCCCTTATCTCCTTTGATGTTAGCAATACCCCCTCTGGACTTTGTCCTTTCACTAATGTATCTATAGACAGTCTTGTCACCTTCGTTTACTGTTCGTGCTAGTGTTTTGTCGGTTTGGGCCTTTGCCTGCCTTACTGCCTTCCCTGCTTCCCTTAGGGAAGTTTGGTATGACTCCCTATCTTCATACCGCTGTGCTCCCTTCTATTTCCTGAAGGCCAGCCTTTTGGCTCTGACCTTTTCTGCTACTGTTTTTGAGAACCAAAGTGGTTTTCTTCTTTTGCACTTCCTTTTCTCTCTTAACACAATGGGATGTTGCTTCAAGTAGTGCATCCTTTATGCTTGCCCACTTTGCCTGTACTCCCTTATCTGAATTATTTTTTGCTAGGGCTAGCTTAACTCTGTTGGCCATCTTATCAAAGTCCGCTCCTCTGAAGTCCCATATTTTTGCCTTGGAATGGGATGATTTAGTTGTAGTGGCCAAATTGAACCATACCGTTGTAATGGTCACTGGCCCCCAGGTGACCTTCCTCCTGGAGATCTGTGATCCTTTCCCTGTTAGTCAACACTAGATCTAGGATAGCCCTGTCTCTTGTGGGTTGTTGTACCAGTTGTTTGAGGCCCTCCCCCTGCAGGGGATCCATCATGTGTCTAGAATTCTGTCACTACCTATCAATCGGACACTTCATTCTTTCCCTTCCTCTTGGTACCCGGACCCTGGACATGAACCTGATCATCATCACTCATTGTATAAGTTTCTTTAAAATGGGGGTTCAGCACCTCATGATTTTGTACCATTTATTTATTAAGTTTTGTTAATGAGATAGGCCCTGTGGAACAAAGAGTCCCTTTTTCAGGGGCAACCTAGAATTGTAAGAAGGATTATACAAAGTCAGAATATGCATGGATATTTAACCCCAGATACGCTAAGCTAAATATATTTAAGATGTGGATACATATTCCCAGGGATACAGGAGATTAATACACAAGCGTATCAATTGCAGATCAAGGCAAGAACATGGTATAATACATACAAGATTGGTGCTGCAGTGGTAAGCTGTGGGTCAAGGTACAGATAGTGTAGTACAGTAAAGAGGCATAGCATCATCAAGTGCTGACCAGGGGCACTGAGGAAGGACAACAACTACAGGTCCGCAGTTGCAGGAGCACGGGCTCCACTCAAGTAGATACACCTTGAGGCCTTTTTTTTTTTTTTTTTTTTTTAAACCTTCAATAGAAGAGCAGTTTTGAAGGGAAGCAGGAAGAGTTTTCATAGGGATGGAGCTGAGCTGGCAAAGGATCTCACCTTCGGACTGTACCTAAATAAGTATTTCTAATAGTGAGCAACCAGAGAACCTGCACACTCTGTACTAGTTTCCAAGTAAGGCAGAGGAGAAGATACTGTAGCCTGCCCTCCAAGGATGGCCATTTCAGAAATTAAGACTTTGCAATGGTGCATCGTAGGTGAGGCACCCACTGCAAAAGGCAAATCTTATTGTAGAGTACATTAAGCTTATTAAGTTCAGTTCTCCTCAAGGAGTTAAGAACTGGGGCTCCATATTGTATGAGGGGTGAGTAGTGTGCTCCAGGCAATAACCAGTCAAGATTCCTTGGATAAGTCATTGCCTAAGTGGTATAGCAAACCTATTTTTTGATACAGGGATTTAGAAACTTCTTCAGTGTGGATTCTGAAGGAGGCTTCTTGGTCCAGGTATACTCCCAGGTACTTTATTGCCTCAGCCACTTCTGTGTGGTTTCCACTTGATGTGGCTAGGTCTAACTGGTGCTGCTTGGCCAGGTAACTGGTTAGAACAGTGCTAGAAATATAGCGCATGTAAGAAGTGCACTGTCTTAATAGTGTATCACGGACAGCAACGGGTAGAATAGCATAGTGCAGCAGTAAGCGCTACCCATGTCACTGTCCATGGTACTAGATTAGTAGACAAGGGCTGGGAAACCTGGAAGGCTGGCCGGGGTGCCTCTCTGGTGTAGAGGGCTGAGGCATGATGGAGCAGCTTGGCCAGAATGATGGTGGAGACCAGGGTTCTAATCCTGGCCTCTATTTTTTTTAACCCCGTAATCCAACTCCGACTCGGAGTTGATATGTTTTTGGACTGGTAGTGGTCATCAGTGTGCTGCGACCACTACGCGTGGTAGCCTCTTTACTTGCAGCATTTGTTCCTGCGCTGTTCTGAACAGCGCTGTATGGATGAGACTTGTTATTGACAGTGCTGTTCATGCAGGTGCTGTTCAGACCTAGTGCAGCCTGGCTGCACCCAAGTGTCTGGGGCCAAATAGAATAACTTTAGTCGTCTTGACATTATGTACCAATTTACTGAAAGAGAACCACCTTTTGAGTATCAGGAAATCCTCTGCAAGAAAGCAGTTAATGAGGGTGGCATCACTGGAACTCCTATAAAGTACTGCGTCATCAGCATAAAGCTGAAGGTGTGTCCCACCACAGTGAGCAGGTGTATCATTTACAAATAGGGAACAGAGCAAGGGGCCCAGTATGGACCCTTGAGGAACACCATTAACTAGGGGTCTTTGTGTGGATTATATGTCTTTACATTTCACTTCGAGACCAGGCAGTCAAGTAGTGAGAACACCACTGACAGGATAAGCTGCCCAGACCTAACCTCCTAAGCTTGTCTAGTTAGAGAGTATGATTAATGAGATTTAATGCTTTAGTAAGATCTATGAAGATCACACCAGTCATGCACCCCAGTCCATGTCACCCAGAATGTCAGTGGTCAATCTAACCAGAGTTTGTCAGCATCATGGAGTTGTCTGAAAGTGTGTTGCCAGAACCATGGAGTTTTCTTAAACTGTGTTGCCAATCTTTCAAAAGGTGATGCTGATCAAGATAGTCTTGAAGCTGGTTATATATTAATCTTTCTTGAATTTTAGCAGTACAGCTAAGAAGGGAGATGGATTCACTCCTCTATAAGAGACTTGTTGAATAGCATGGCAACAGGGGAGTCAGTTGCTGGAGCAGCTATTTTTAGCAGCTTAGGCTTCAGTTTATCAAAGCTCTCTGATGCTTCTGCTTCTAGTTGTTTTAGGAAAGTCGGAACCTCTTTCATGTCTATCCATCAAAATTAAAATTCAGGCATAGCTATCACTGTTTCATTCTGAGCTAGGGTGTCCAGAGGAGATCCAGGGGAGGGTTTTTTAAATCTATTCAGCTCTGGGAAAAACTTGTTAAAAGCATTGGCAGTTTCCAGATGGTCTCTAAGCAGCTTACCCTCAGCCAGAATATCCGATTCAGAGGTGCTGGGCCAACCCTTTAGGAGGACATTTATATGGGAACAGAACACTGCCAAATTTCATCATGCAGTAAGTAGTCTGTCTGGCCTGTGCTGCTCGTCCCCTTCGGGCTGTTCTATGTAACGCAAGGTCACTGAGGAAGAAAACTGTGGTAATGGAGAATTTCATTGCCGATCTTTGGCTGACTTTGTTTGCATCACCGAAACCTGGTTGGATGATGACACTGGACCTCTGCTAGCGGCATCTTTCCCTTCGGGGTGTTCCATGGTGCATTGCCTGAGGAGGGAACATAGAGGGGGCGAGGTGGCCATCTGCTTTAGATCCTTGCTGGGATTCACTTCACTCCCAGTGAGAACATTTTAATCCTTTGAATATGTGATGGCCAGATGCATCTGAGGTGTCAATGGCAGGATCATTCTCGTCTACCGTCCTCATGGGGGTGGGAATGTATTCCTGCAGGAGCTGGCGGATTTCGTCTTTCATCGAGGCACAGGTCAGGAAGCATAGGAAAACCATGAGCAGTTATCAAATTCGCAATACCATTTTATTAATAAAAATAAAATAAAAAATAATTGTTCAGTATAACTATGTACAATTGCAGTACAAACAGAGAAAACAAAGTCCTTCGTCTGAGGGTTTGTCTAATTCAAGTTTGTCTCTCTCTCCAGCAAAAGGTTGCTGCTCTTTTTATAACAAGTCTTTGCCTGATAATTAACTTCTTCATCTTAAGTTTGTTAAGGAGGCATCCTGTTTCTCACAAAATGTTACATACCTGCCGGCGCAGCGGTTGGATTTCTGCTTGCGACGCCAACCCGGGAATGGACCTGGGTAACTGGAGGGCCGGCCGGGGGAGATGGATAGAGCGCCCTTAGGCTGCTCTCCTTCTTTGGGGGGAGGGTTGGGGAGAATGCCCGGCGCGCATAGGACTCCTGGCAGAGGCTGGGAGAAATCTCTAGCGCTGGCGTCTGAAAGTCTTGGAGGGGCGGGGCAGACGTAGGTAGCCATTGCACATCCTCGCCCCCTGGGGAACCTAACTAAAAATTGCTTGCGGCCGCCTCTATGAAGCCCGCCCCTGGCCCTAATCGGCTTCCAGGGCCAGCTCCGCGATTCTGGTCCCAACTTGCTTGACCCCATCCCGAGGGGGAAAGTCGGGGTGTCAGGCGCCACGGCCTGATGGAGTGGGGTATCAGGGTCCGTGACGGGCAGATGCCTTGGCGGTCGCAGGGCAGCAAAAATAGAGAATTAAAAAAAAAAAAAAATAGTTACATACGAAGAAGCCAGCAGAGGAAGGCCATTTGGTCTATCAAATCTGCTTGTATTGCAGGGTCCACAGTTTCTTTGCAGAGCAGGCTTGAAAATAGAACAGTCCCCATGCTGGCCTCCTGCTGATAGCTCTGCAAAATAGTTTGCAAACAGCTCTGCAAAATAGTTTGCAAACAAGCCTGAGAGGAGCTCAAACTGCATCTCAGGTGAACCCCCTAAATTCCAAATAGCTTTTTGCAATCATTTCAACAATATTTAACTATATACATTTCAAACCAAGGGTCCCAGTTTCACATGAAGATTCACATATATTTTTATAACCACAGATATGCAAAGGGGGAAAAAAGACAGAAACAGCAAGTGAAGGTAGAGAGAGCTAGTGAGAGGCAGAGAATCGCGAGACTGTCAGAGTGATCAGTTCCTAGGTCTCACGAGAACATTTGGTTGCTTAACCAGACAGACGAGATGGAAAAGGAGAGGACAGAACAGATCCTTATGTTCAACTCTCCCTGCATAACGGATGGGACAGGGCCTTATTCAGCTCTGTCGCATCGTTGCTGAACAGGTATTTCAGTCCCCTAGGTTAATCATATTGGGGGGGGACTTCAGTGCCTATGTGAACAATGAATCCTCCTGGACTGGACAGGAGCTCCTCCAGTTAATGGTATCTCTGGGACTAATACAGGTAATTACCTCTAAGATGCATTTACATGGTCACACATTGGATCTAATCTTCTCACTCAGAGTTGACATCACTGCAGTCAAGGTTAATCCAGTCATTTGGTTGGACCATCATGTGGTTGAGTTCCAGTGTGGGGTCCTCTGCTCTATTCCTCCCTCAGCGGAGACTGTCCAGTGTCATCCAAAACATGACGGTGCCTCGCAAACTCCAAGATGCACATTCCAGGATGCACTGGATGTCTTGGGCATGTTTCTAGCTTCTGCACAGGTCCAAAGGTGTCCATTGACCGGTATAACATGGCACTTCTGACCGCCTTGGACTCTGTTGCACCTTTCCACGTTTGCCCCTTGATCTCCTGCCAAGACTTACCCTGGTATTCTTCTGAGCTGCACCAGTTGAAGACTAAGGGGCATTGGTTGGAGTGTTCCTGGAGAAGATCTGGATCTATGGAGGAGAGGTTGGCATTGAGACTGCAGTATGCAGAGTATCAATGGGTTATCGACCAGAGAAGGACAGAATTTCTGTCTCTGTCAGTTGCTGCAGTGAAATATTGCCCAGCCATACTCTTTCGTACTGTAGACAGATGGTTAAATTCACCCTGTCTGCAGTCTGTGAGAGCTGTTTCCACAGATAGCTGCGAAGAATTTGGATGTTTGTTTGCTGACAAAGTGTCCGCCATTAGATCTAGTGTTTGTTCTCATGGTCTAGCTGGGGTGGGTCTAGCCAGTCTGATGGCAGTGATCTGTCTGCCTAGGGTGAGTTCTGACTGGTTTTTGAGGCTGAGGTCGTCAGAGTGGTCACCAGTTTGCATCCCACCAACTGTGAAATGGACCTGGGTCCAACGTGGCTCATTATGGGCTGCACTGAATTCCTAGGCCCAGTTTTTGTCGATCATGAATGGTTCGTTGAGGGGAGGGTGTCTTGCCTTTGGTCCTGAAAAAGGCAGTGGTGAGGCCCCTTAAGAGGAAGCCATCCTTGGACCCCAACGTTCTCTTGAACTAGAGGCCGGTCTCTAATCTTCCCTTTTTTGGAGGTGGTTGAACAGCTGTTAGACCGCTTGGAGTCTCTTTCCATTTTTGAACCTCTCTAATCTGTCTTTTGCCCTTGGCACAGCACTGAGACAGCCTTGGTCAGGGTGACTCATGATCTCCTCTTGGCGAGGGACTGAGGGCAATGTGCTATTCTGGTGCTCTTGGACCTTTCTTCAGCATTTAACACAGTGGATCATGAAGTGTTGATTGATCACCTGAGGAACTATGTTGGGTGCTACCGGTGCTGTTTTGTGGTGATTTAGCTCATAGTTGGCTGGGAGAACACAGTGAGTGGGTCTGGGGAAGTTTACCTTGGGGTAATCTGTGTTGTCCTGTGGTGCTCCTCAGTGTTCGATCCTCTCATAAATTTTATTCTCCAGTGTTTGCTGCCACTAGGGAATATCATAAGGCGATGCAACATTGGGTTTCACTGCTGTGCAGATGGTACCCAGTTGTACCTGTCCTGTGCCCGTGATACTTCTGCATTTTCTATGCTGAGCTGCTGTTTGGTCGAGGTAGATGACTGGATGGGTGCCATCTGGTTGTGTCTCAACCTGGGCAAGATAAAGGTCATGGTTATCGAACCTAGTTGTCTGTGAAAGTCAGGAAGAAAAAGATAGCATTCCGGAAGTATAAGGAAACACAGAAGGAGCAGGACAGAGAGCTGTACCAGTTAAGGCAGAAGGAAGCAGGGAGGGAAGTCAGAATAGCAAAGGCCCAAACTGAGGAAAAGATAGCCAACTCAGTTAAGAAGGGGGATAAAACCTTTTATAGGTACATCAGCGAGTGTAGAAAGACAAAGGGAGGGATAGTGAGGCTGAATAGAATGAGCGGTGGGTGACAGAGGGGCAGTGAAAAGCAGGAATATTGAATGAATATTTCTGCTCAGTATTATTCCTAAAGAGGAGGGAAGTGCCTAATCCAATTAACAGAAGCACTCTTGGTGAGGGGTCGATCCAGTCCTTTCACAGAAGAAAGGGTTCTGCAAGAACTCCTAAAACTGAAGGTGGACAAAGCAATGGGTCCTGATGGAATTCACCCTAGAATTCTAAAAGAATTAAAGGAGGAACTAGTGAAACCACTGGCTACTCTTTTTAATAAATCATGGGAGGATGGTGTGGTACCCAGAAGGACTGGAGGAAAGTAGGATGTGATTCCCTTCACAAAACTGGGACAAGACAGAGCAGAGAAACTACAGACCTGTCAGTCTGACCTCTGTGGTAGGGAAAGTGATGGAGTCACTTCTGAAGGAAAGAACAGTTGAGTACTTAGAGGCCAGTGGAGCACAGGACCCAAGGCAGCATGGGTTCACAGCGGGAAGGTCATGTCAGAGCAGATCTAATAGATTTCTTTGACTGAGTGACCAAAGTAGTAGACCAGGGAGGGCTGTGGACATGGCCTACCTAGACTTTAGCAAGGCATTTGACACAGTCCCACACAAAGAGTAATAGTCAAATTAACCAGCCTGGGAGTGGGACCCAGGGTGGTAGCCACAAGTAAACATTGGCTGGACAACAGGACACAAGAAGGTAATTGTAAATGAGTCCCTCTGAAGAAAGGGGTTACTAGTGGGGTACCGCAGGGTTCAGTATTGGGTCCAGTCCTTTTTAATGTCTTCATCAGTGACATTGCAGAGGGACTGGAAGGAAAAGTATGCCTTTTTGCAGATGACACAAAGATCTGCAACAGGGTTGATACACAAGGAGGCGTGGAAAGGATGAAAAGGGACTTGGCAAGGTTGGAGGAATGGTCAGAAGTATGGCAGCTAGGATTCAATGCAAAGAAGTGCAAAATAATGCACCTGGGAAACAAGAACCCAGAAGAATACACAATGGGTGGGGGTAGTAACAACAACAAAAAGGAAGGGGACCTGGGGTAATCATATCAGATGACCTTAAGGTTGCTAAACAATGTGAGAAGGCAGTAGGGAGGGCTGGGGGTATACTGGGATGTATAGGGAGGGCATCATCAGCAGAAACAGGAAGTTGTTATCCCTCTGTGTACAGACAGTTGGTGAGACCCCATCTGAGTACTGTGTCCAGTTCTAGAGACCCCATCTCCGTAAGGACATAGACAGGATAGAGGCAGTCCAGAGGAGGCAACTAAAATGGTGCAGGGTCTGCAAGAGAAGCCGTATGAGGAGAGAGACTAAAGGAGCTTAATATGTATACCGTTGAGGAAAGAAGGAGAGGGGACATGATAGAAACTTTTAAGTACCTCGGTGGAATCAACAAAGTCCAAGAGGGTAGCATCTTTCAGAAAAAGAGACTTGCAAGAACAAGGGACACAATTTAAAGATAGAAGGAGGGCGGTTCAGGGGCAATGTGAGGAAGTATTATTTCACAGAGAGGGTAGTGGATGCATGGAACAGCCTTCCTGAGGAGGTTGTGGGGTCTAAACTGTGGGAGAATTCAAGAATGCATGGGAAAAACATAAGGCAATTTTTGTGGGGGTAGGAAGAAATAGGCTGTTGGTTAACTAGGATCTGCGGCCTATCCTGTAGGTAGGGAAATGGGCAGACTAGATGGGCCTAGCGGTCCTTATCTGCCGTCAAAGTCTATGTTTCTATGTCTGGGCTTGCTTGCTGGTGGAGGAGTTAGCCTCTCTGACTTCGGTGGCCAGCCCCTTTCAGCAGCGAGTGCGGACGGAGATCTGGGGCCATACTGGAGAACAGACTGATCTTTGAACAGCAGGCGTCTCTTGTTCAACTGGCCTTCTTTCATGTTCGGAATATTGCTAGGATCCGGACGTTCTTGGCTCAGAATGACCTAGCGACGATTATCCATGCTTTTGTCACCACAAGGCTGTATTACTGTAACACTCTATACCTAGAGCTCTCTGGGGGCTAGATGTGTCGACTGCAGCTGCTGCTGCAGAATGCTGTGGCTCAGTTGTTGGTGGGTTCCTCATTGAGAGAGCACATTACTCTGGCTCTACACACTCTGCACTGGCTGCCTTTGCGTTCGCGCATCACCTTCACGAGCGACTTGTTGACATACAAGACCCTACGTGGACTGGGACCAGCCTACTTAAAAGCACTCCTGATTCCTTATCAACCACACTGCTCTCTCTGCTCCATTGAAGCTTGTGATCCTCACCTCAAGGAATCATCTGGAACTCTATCCCTTATCACATTCGTGCAGCCAGCTCAGTGGAGGACTTTAAAGCCTCTTTTAAGACCTTTTTATTTGAACAAACTTTTAATGGGATCGGACTTATTTTATGTTTACCTCTCCAACTTATTTTTAACTCTTTGTTTTATGTTCATATTTGTGAAGCATTCAGGGCCCTTGGTGGATTGAACGCTATATAAATAAATTTGTCTTGCCTTTTTGGGGTTGGACAAGTTATCATCTTGCAGGGTTCTGATATATTTTCTTCTGGCAACCTTGATGTTCACCTTACAGGTATTCCTGCACTCCCTGTACTTATTCCAGTTAGATATAAGGCCAGTAGTTTTGAATGTTCCCCATGCTTTGTCTTGCTGCTTCAGTTGTTTTCCAAGATCTGGATCAAGCCATTTAGAATGCTGGCCTTTTACCCTAATTTGCTTGTATGTTGCATGTAAGTTGACAGCAGAAAGGATGTTACTGATAAAGAAGTCAAGGGTGACATTAATATCAGAAGAGATTTAAGTGAGGCCCAATGTACACTTGATAGGATTGTTTGAAAAGAAATTACATCAAGGTTTGAAAAATATCTGGCAAGGAAAATCCTGGGGGATGTTTGGGAGCACTGTTAAGGGACTTTGTAAAATCTATAAAAATAACTGCAACTTTTATTCTATTTGGATTAGAGACAAGGACCCAATCAAGCAGCATATGATTACTCGATTAATTGTTCAGCTTGTAGGTTCAGTGATTTGGGTGAACTGAAACTCCAGTACAGCTTCCCTAGGCCCACTTGTCATGTCAGGAGTCCAATTTAAATTGAAATCTCCCAGAAGTATTAATTCACCAAGTGGAAGATGTGGAAAAGCCTTTAAGAGGTAAACTAGTGCAGAAGACGCTACTTTGGGGGGGGGGGGGTGTTTGTAAAGGCAGCCCACGTAGAGGGGTTTGGTGCCACCAAGGAGAATTTTGACAAGCAAGATCTCGCATGATAAAACATTGAACTCGGGGACAGATACTTGAGAGGCTTTGATGGAGGACCTGATATAGAGGAGCATACCACTACCTGTCTTTCCGGATCCTTATGAAAAGTGGTGAGCCCAGGAAGTTCAGTCCCATGGGACAGCACCGATGGCCTTAGTCAGATCTCAGATATGGCTAAATATATTAGAGGCATACAAGTCAACCCAGCTCTCCAGTTCATGGATTTTAGGACTGAAGTTATTAATGTTCTTGTGAGCGATCTTCAGGCCCCGTGTGTTAAACCAGTTTGTGCCAGAGGGAGAGCATATGCTGTATTTAGAGGGGTTAGGGCCTGGGTTAAACTCTGTGTCCCCAGACAAAAGCAAATGAAGTGCTGGCAGTATTCTAATAAAATGGCACACATCTACCAAAGTAGGTCGCAGTACTTTCTCCCGTAGGAAGAGGAACAATTTATAGTAGTTACCCTTTCTGTACAGTTTATGGAGAACAAGCTGGAGAAGGTCCAAAGCAGAGGGGACAAGGGGGGCAGAGGCATGATGGAGATTGCATACCTGGGTGTTCCTGGTTAGGCCAACTGGGGTCAGGTATAAATTGTTTCTAGGCCAAGAACACGTGTATAATACTGCTAAGGATATTCCCTACTTAGCCATACTGATAGAGAGTGGGCTGGACACCTGAAGAGTTTTATACAATAAAAATAATACTGATTGGCATGTTTGGCAAGTTCTGTAACAGATAGCTTTGTCTGCTAACCAGCTGTTTACAGTGAGTAACCAGCTGTTTAGAGTGAGGATTAAAACACTTCTAGGCAGGACTATGCAAATATACACCTCACTCCAATAGGATGCTGGGTCTAGCTAAGGCAGGTAAACAGGGCTACAAAATTGCAAAGGAATACCTCAGCCAACTTGGGTGTAATGTCTAGGTATGACTGGACCCTAGGGTTACTTTTATGTATTAACCCAGTATGGTATGGAGGTACATTATATCTACCCCTACTTGGATGATTGGCTCATTGCAGGCCCTTCCAGGATGGAGGTGAAGCATTCCAGGGACCTGGCTCTCCAGACCTTCCCTTGCCTCGGCCTCCTGGTCAACGAGGCCAAGTCGGAACTCGTCCCCTCGCAGGTGATTCACTTCATCAGGGCGGAGCTAGACTCTGGCTGAGTCAGAGCCCAGTACCGGCAGACAGGGTGGAGGATCTTTCTTCCTTTGCCTGATCATTTTTGATTGGGCAGTGTTGCCCTGCCAGGGATTTACTGTGCCTCTTGGGCTTCATGGTGGCCTGCACCAGCATGGTCTGTTGGGCTCACTGGAGAATGCACCCCCTTCAGTGGGGGCTGGCTCGCTAGTGGTCTCAGCATCCGGGCTGCCGCAACCAGCCGATCACAGTGATCCAGCCGATGTGGGATACCATCCAGTGGCAGTTGGTCCCGGAACATCTTCAGGAAGAGTCCCGTTGGTCCACCTGGAGCAGACAATCACTGTCACGACGATGTCTCTCTGATGGGCTTGGGTGCCCACCTGGGGGAACACGGGATCCAGGGCCTCTTGTCCCTCGACGAGCCCCAATGTCACATCAACCTGCTGGATCTTCGGGCTGTTCGCCTGGCCCTGACGGCCTTCGCTCCTCATCTTTGGGGTCGGGTTGTACAGGTCCAGACAGACAACATGACGACTATGTACTACCTCAATAAGCAGGATGGTATGCACTCCCTATCTCTGTGCAGGGAATCTCTACGTATCTGGACCCTTGTGCCACCAGTTCCACTTCCCAAAAGGGGGAAAGGGTTCTACTCAAGATACTTCCTTATCCTAAAGAAAAATGAGGAGTAGCGACCCATTCTAGATCTATGAGCGTTGAACAGGCATCTGGCAAAGCCAAAGTTCAGAATGATGACTTTGGCAATGATTCACGCTACTCCTCAGCAAGGAGACTGGCTGGCATCTCTGGACCTAATGGATGCCTGCTTCCACATTCCCATCGGGGAATCCCACAGAAAATACGTCCGCTTCAGACTACCCTCAGGACATTATCAGTTTGCAGCCCTGCCATTCGGTTTGACCTCTGCTTCCAGGGCATTCACAAAGTTCCTGGCAGTAGTGGCAGCACACCTAAGTAGGTTGGGTATCATGGTGTTTCCCTACCTGGATGACTGGCAAGTTGTGGACAAGTCACCACGACAGGTGACAGATGTTCTCAAGCTCACTCAGGACACACTAGAGTCTCTAGGGTTCCTAATCAATGTCCAAAAGTTTGTATTCCAGCCTGCCCAGGTACTAAATTTCATTGGGGCAGAACTGGATACCATGCAAGGGAGGGCATTCCTCTCTCAGGACAGAGTAGACGATTTCCTGCAGTTGGCAGGATCCTTCAGGCCAAGGCCAGGAAAGCGCTTCCTACAGTTGCTGGGATACACATGGCTGCAGCAACAGGAACGGTGCAAGGTTGCAGATTTCAGATGAGACATTGTTTCACCTCAGGGCACATTAGTGCCAAAGGAGAGACTCACTCTCTCTCTCTCTCCCTCTCTCTCTCTCTCTCTCTCTCTCAAAGCTGATACCAGTTACAGGGATGCTGTTGCAAGCCCTGTAATGGTGACGGGACAGAAACCACCTCAGGGGAGGGGTCCCATTCGAGAAGGAATCCGCCACGTTGGTGCTCACAACAGATGTCTCCATTCTAGGGTGGGGAGCACACCTGGAAGAGCATACAGTGGACGGCACTTGGTCACCCTGCAAAATCACTCCTGCACATAAATCTCCTAGAGGTCAGGGTAGTGTTCCTGGCACTGTAATCCTTCGCCTCCCTGGTAAGAGACAAGGTGGTACAGATCAGGACAGACAATACCACCGCAGTGTATTACATCAACAAGCAGGGAGGGATGAGATGCAACCTGCTGTGCAGGGGCAATGAAAATATGAAGCCTACCTTACTCTCTGCAGGTATCCCTGTTAGCCATCCACCTTCCAGGTAAGGACAACACCCTGGCAGATGTAGTCAGCAAAATCAACCAAAACTACCACGAATTGTCTCTAAATAGACAAGTACTGGTGGTGGTGTTTCACAGGTGGGGCACACCAGAGACAGACCTCTTTGCGTCACAGGAGAACCACCAGTAGCCTGTATTCTGATGCAGGCCAGCAGCAAGGGGCTCAGTGCCCATGGATACATTGGTGTTGGATTGGTCAGGAAGGAGCCTGTATGCATTTCTCCATTTCCTCTATTGCCTGGGGTTCTGATCAAGCTCATGTCCCAACCAACTTCTATGATCCTGATGACTCCAGACTGGGCCAAGCAGCCATGGTACTCACTACTGCTCTCCCTCTCAGTGGCCCAGCCCATATGCTTCCCTCTGAGGCACAACCTGCTGACCTCCTCTCAAGGGAGGATCCTGTATTTGAACCTCCAGTCTCTCAGACTCTGGGCATGGCTCTTGAAGACCTAGAATACGCTGGCCTACAGCTCTCTGACGGTGTACTTGGGGTTCTTGGGGGTAGTAGGAAGCCCTCTACCAAGAAAACCTATGCATCCAAATGGAAGAGGTTTTCTATCTGGTGTAGTACTAGTGGTATATTATCTTCCCAGGCAGGGTTACCAGTCTTACTGGACTATCTCACCCATCTGCATTCATTGGGCCTACAGCCCACTACCCTTGAGGTCCACCTGGCATCAGTTTCAGCCTATATCTTGGCGGGTAAGGGTGTCTGTCTGGCTGCTAACCCCATTTTCAAAAAGTTCTTTAAGGGGTTGGCTCACCTGCACCCTCCTCACAGGGAACTGGTTCCTTCTTGGGATCTCAATGTCTGTATTGCCAAGCTCATGGAGTCCCCATTCGAGCCCATGGCTACAGCACATTTAAAGTTTGTCACTTGGAAAGCCATATTCTTAGTGGATATCACCTCAGCCAGGAGGAAAAGTGAGCTACAGGCCCTGTGTATAGAGCAGAATTACATCTCTTTCCACAGGGACAAGGTGGTGCCTGGGACTAACAGGAAATTCCTTCCAAAAGTAGTCTCTGATTTTCACCTCAACCAGTCAGTCACTTTGCCAGTCTTCTTTACTGAACATTCCAGTTCAGGAGAGCACAGGCTGCACAGCCTGGATATCAAAAGAGCTTTTAATTACTGTATTACTCACACCAAGGCCCACAGGCAGGATGGGCAGCAGGTGTTCCTGACCTATGGGGACGTCGGAAAGGGAAAGCCAGCTTCAAAAAGGACTACTGCACGCTGGATAGTGGCATGTATCCAATTATGTTACAATAAAGCTAGTAAAGAGCCCCCAGTAGGCCTGCGGGCACATTCTACAAGGGGCACAGCTGCTATAATAGTAGCTGCTAGGATATTCCCCTAGTGGAGATCTGCAAAACAGCTATGTGGAGAACAGTACATACCTTTAGAAAGCATTACAGTCTGGACACTCAATCAGGAAGTGATGCTAGGTTTGGCATAGCAGTGCTGCAGATCTTGTTTCCTAAATGAGGTTCTCTGCCCACCTCCAAAGGTACTGCTTTCGTAGTCTGCTAGAGTAGTCCCCTTCTTTTACGAACAGTAAAAGAAGGGGACAAGACTTTCTATAGATGCATTAGTGAAAGGAGAAAGTCCAGAGGAGGTATTGCTAAGATCAGAGGGGATAAGGGGGAGTGTGTGGAGGAGGACCAAGGAAAAGCATCTATCCTAAATAGATATTTCTGCTCAGTATTTACTGAGGAGAAGGTAGGGCAGGGCCCACAGCTCAGCACCATGGACACGGGTGAGGGAAGTGTGCACAAGTCCCTTCATAAAAGAAAGGGTCCTACAAGAGCTCGCTAAGCTCAGGGTGGACAAGGCAATAGGACCTGATGGCATACATCCCAGGTTACTAAAGGAACTAAGGGTGGAACTAGCAGAGCCATTAGCAGAACTTTTTAATGAGTCTAGGAGAGGTCCCAGAAGACTGGAGAAGGGCCCATGTGATTCTGCTCCACAAGAGTGGCAGCAGGGAGGAGGAAGGGAACTACAGACCAGTCAGTCTTACCTCAGTAGTGGGCAGCATTATGGAGGCACTCCTTAAGGAAAGGATAATGCAACATCTGGAATCTATAGGAGCACAGGATCCAAGACAGCATGGGTTTACAACAGGAAGGTCCTATCAAACTAATCTCATAAATGTCTTTGACTGGTTAACTAGAGTGGTGGACCAGTGGGGTGCAGTTGATGTCGCCTGTATTGACTTCAGCAAAGCTTTCAATACTGTTCCACATAGAAGATTAACAAGCTGGGTAGGCTCAGGGTGGGTCAGAAGTTGGTCAACTGTGTGGCAAACTGGTTGGTGGGCAGAAAACAGAGAGTGGTGGTAAACGGTATGCAGTCAGAAGAGATGCAAGTCACAAGTGGGGTATCTCAGGGATCAGTCCTGGGGCCAGTCCTCTTCAGTATCTTCATCAGTGACATTGCAGATGGAATGGAGTGTAAAGTTTGCCTGTTTGCAGATGACGCCAAGATCTGCAACGGAGTAGGTGATCCAGATGGGGTGGGCAGAATGAAGAGAGATCTGGAAAAACTGTCAAAATGGTCAGAAGAGTGGCAACTGGGGTTTAATGCAAAGAAGTGCAAGATCATGCACATAGGAAAGAGAAACCCTGAAGCTACCTATAGGTTGGGAGGGGAGTTGCTGGCAGTCACAAGGGATGAAAGAGACTTGGGTATCATTAGCACAGAAGACCTGAAATCATCCAAGCAGACCACTAAAGCATTAGGTAAGGCAAGAGGGATGTTGGGGTGTATTAGTAAGGTTATCACAAGTCGTAGGAGGGAGGTAATAATCCCTCTTTACAAGACACTGATTAGGCCCCATCTGGAGTACTGTGTGCAGTACTGGAGGCTGCACCTGCTCAAGGACATTAACAAAATGGAGGCAGTCCAGAGAAGGGCAATCAAAATGGTGCAGGGACTATATCAGAAAACATATGAGGACAGATTAACAGAGCTCAATATGTGTACCCTAGAGCAAAGGAGGGAGAGGTGATATCATCGAAACATTCAAACATCTTAAAGAGGGCATCTGGCCAAAAACGCTACATTGAAGAATTAGAATAAGTATGCCCCCAACAAAGTTCATACCAAATATTAGGTTTTTGTGTTACTTTAAAGTTATGAGCTATTTTGTAACCCTGATTTCACTACCTGTTCAAAAAGCCAGTTTCAGTAAAGAGCTGCTGCTGCTGTCATCTCCTGAACTCACAGGTTAGTCCTCCCTGTCAGCAAGCTTATACAACCTGTTTCTCTAATGGTTAAAGATCATTGTGCAATGGTTTTCACAAGTAAAACAGGAAGCACCATTCTAAAAACATTGCTATAAAATCTATGGTTCTAGGGACATGGATATGTTGTTCAATCCACGCTTATTGGCAGGTTCCTTACCGCTTTAATTGTTGCTGGAAGGTCTTCAAGCTGGCTTCTCCCACCCACCCTGGTGGTAGAACTCTCGGCTCCGCCCCATGACCCCAGCTCTTCCTTACCGCTTGGAAGCTCAGGTTCCCTCCTTAGCGCTCTGCGTTTTAGACTGGATCCTAACTCTTCGGTTTGTCCGAAACTGGTTTTGAAGTTTTCTAAACTTCGGTCTTCATCTTCCCTCGCGGCTGCGATGGACAAATCTATTCGGCTTTGGAGGTGCCCTGCGAGTGAAAAATGTCCAGGACGGATCGCACTCCACGTCGTCTACTGCCTGAGCCTAGATCACGACCCGCAGCCCTGAGGTTGTGCCTCTTTCTCTGCCAGCGTCTGGATGATCGCTGCCGATTGGCTTCAGGCGCCCGAGGCGTTCCCGCTGGTAAAAATCAAAAGGCTGGATTGGGCGGTGTCATGACGGCTGGCTCGGCTGAGCAGCTCGAGCAGATGATGCCCCCTCGAGGAGGAGCCAGGCCGCATCTTCCTCGGCTGCGGCATGTATTCCACTCTCTCTGAGTTCCTCGTACTTGGCCCGTTCAAGGGCTTTGTCAGTCCTTTCACGAGGAGAGGGCCATCGGGACATTCTTCTCGGCCCAAGAAGAAGGTCAAGGGTAAGTCCACCATCGGCGTTCGTGGGGAGGCGGGAGGTCTCCTTCCCGGACAGCTGACCGTCGACTTGATCGAGGTGCGGCTCAGGCGCTGGCTTCGGTGTCCCTGTCAGGCCAGCCTGCCGAGACTCCCGTTGGCCTTGATGGAGAATTTTCTCGACCCGTCGGATGGGCTGTCGACTGGTGAAGCCGAACCCACCTTCACGGTTCCCCGGTGGAGACAGAGAGATCTGCCTCGCCGTGGGCTGCAGTCCCGGATAAAGTGCCCGAGCCGAGGGAAGAGCGGGTGTCCCCCGGCCCTTCCCAGACCCGCCCTCGGTCTCCCCGAGGGTCTCGGTCTCGGACTTCATCTCGGTCAAGCCGTTCCTGCCGACATCGGCGGTCTCGGTACTGAAGTAAGCGGCGACACCGTTCCTCCTTGTCCTCTTCCTCGGATGAGGGGAGGCTTCGATGTAATTTACGTTGATGTTAAGAGGAGCTTATGTGGCAGCAGTTACTGTTATCGGGACTAAACCGACTCCAGTTCAGCCCCGGCCATCAAGTGGCTGTCGAGCGACGAGCAACAGCCGCCCAGTCGAGATACCGTTCAGGGCGGTTGTTGACGAGCTCAGCTGCACCACCGATTGTGGTGGAACCTCCGCCTCCACAACCGAAGTCTGGGGCACCGACCAAGGATTCTCGGTCGGGTCACGGTCTGCCCCACAGGTTGTCGGTCACCCTCACTCCCGACCGTCCTCGGCAGGTAGAGGGTGGCTCAGGGCGAGCAGCTCTTCGCCGAACTCTTCGGAATCGGCGGCGACTCCTCCCTGTTCTCCAGGCAGGTGAGCCTGGAGTCCTCGAGAGGCCAGTCATTGGGCGATAGCCCATCGTCCTTCTTGGGTCTGCCGACTCATCTTGGAGTCCACGGGATGCAGCTCGAGCCCGTGTCAAAGCAGACCAAGTATCCTAGCGGAGATACTGGACCGAGGATTCCCCACGGAGGCCTTTCTGGTGGCTGAGGCCACTGTCGGCCCGGCCTTGGAGCTCTGGCAGCGGCCTGCTTCCTGTCCTGCGCCCTCGGCCAGGAAGTATGCGGTCCCTACCGGCTCTTTGCCTGGTTTCTCGGAGCACCCCTCTGCCGAGGGGTTAGTCACCGACAGCGTCTTCCGGCGTTCCGGTAATGCTCGGGACGTGGATAAGCCCCCCGACAAGGAGCCCAAAAAGGTGAACTTTGCCGGGCGCAAGGTATACGCTGTGTCCTCCCTCGGCCTCCGACAGGCCAGCTCGGCCGTGCTGATGGCACACTTCTCCTACGCCCTCTTGGGCTCCCTGGATGAGGTTGTCCCTCATCTCCCGGCCGACCTGCAGACCATGGTCCGTCAGATGCGATATCAGGGTAGAGCAGTGGCGAAGCAACAGCTTCAGACTGCTCTGGACATAGGTGATTCCTGTGCCAGGTCAGTAGCGGCCGCGGTGGCCATGCGCCACAGGGCGTGGCTGAGGATATCCACCTTCACGGCGGATACCCAGCACAAGTTGGCGGACTTCCCCTTCTTGGGGACTGACCTCTTCGGCCCTGGAGTGGAGGGACACCTCCAGCGGATCGAAAAGTCCAGTGCCATTCTGGATTCTGTCACCTCTGCCCAGAGGGACATAGGCCGCCGTCAGCAACAGCATAAGTCCTTTCGTCCTTTGGCCCCTGCAGCTCGACCGGCCCAACAGCACCAGCAACAGGGCCAGCAGGCTCGCGCTTGGCATCCCAAACTGAAGCCGGCAGCTTCCTCCAACAGGAAGCAAGGAGGTAAAGGCTCAGGAGGTCCCTCGGCCGGTTCCTCCTCCAAATCTGCCCAGTGATGGGTTGAGGGGTGCCGCCCCCAGCCTCGTCACTCCCTCTGGGTTCCCCCCGTGGGGGGAAGGCTCCGCCACGTCCTTTCTCCCTGGTCCGCTATCACCACGGATCGCTGGGTGTTGGAGGTGGTAGGAAAAGGCCTGCCTCTGGAGTTTGAGCAGGCTCCTCCCTTTCGAGCCGTCGCCCCTCGGGGGGCCACGGGGTCCACAGCCTCGCTGTCGGCCCGCCGAGCTGATATTGCCCTGCTCCTCGAAAAAGAGGTGATCAGAAAGATGGCGGATCCTCCCCCAGACCCAGGGTTTGTGTCCAGGTATTTCCTGGTCCCCAAACGGACGGGGGGGCTGGCGCCCCATCCTCGACCTGCACGACCTGAACAGGTTCCTAAGGTCTCGGACCTTCAGGATGATCACTCTGGCTCAGATAATACCATCCTTGGAATGAGGCGTGTGGTTCTGTTCCCTGGACCTCCAGGACGTGTTCTTTCACGTCCCAATCCGTCTGTCTCATCAGAGATTCCTCCGCTTCAGAGCAGAGGGTCCCTTTACGAGTTCCGGGCCATGCCTTCGGCCTCTCTCTAGCTCCCAGGGTCTTCACCAAATGCATGGCAGGGGTGACAGCATTCCCTCGCACGAAGGGGCCGGGTGTACCCTACCTGGACGACTGCTATTGCAGCCCCTCCAGAACGGAGGTGGGCGGTCCAGAGATCTGGCCCTCCAGGTTTGCTCTCAGATTGGTCTCCTCATCAACGAGGCCAAGTCGGAACTCGTGCCGAAGCAGGTGATACTCTTCATCGGGGCAGAGCTTGACTCTCTTCGAGCCAGAGCTCGACTCCTGGCGGACAGGGCCGAGGTTCTTTCCTCCTTTGCCCAATCATTTCTGGTTGGGCAATCACGCCCTGCCCGGGACTTCCTGTGCCTCCTGGGCCTCATGGCGGCCTGCACCAGCGTTGTCGGTTGGGTCCATTGGTACATGCATCCCCTTCAGTGGGGACTGGCCAGCCAGTGGTCATAGCGCTGCGATCCGTTGGACCAGCCTGTGACAGTGACCCAGGAGATGTGGAACGCTCTCCAGTCGTGGACCGTTCCGGCACATCTGCAGGAGGGCATCCTGTTCGTCCGCCCCGAGCCGATGGTCTCTCTATCGACCGATGCATCTCTGATGGGTTGGGGCGCCCATCTGAGAGAGCACACAGCGCATGGTCTGTGGTCCCCTCGGGAGTCCCGATGCCATATCAACCTGCTGGAGCTCCGAGCAGTCCGCCTAGCTCTCACCACCTTCGCTCCGTTTCTACGGGGTCAAGTGGTTCAGGTCCAGACGGACAATACCACGACCACGTACTATTTGAACTGCCAGGGCAGGACATGCTCCATGCTGTTATGCAAGGAAGCTCTCCGCATATGGTCCCTTGTGCGCAGCCTGGAGGCGGATCTCCTAGCCATTCACGTGGCAGGAGCCTCCAATACCCTGGCCGATGCCCTAAGCCGGATAGGGGCTGCGTCTCACAAGTGGTCTCTCCTGCCGGAGGTAGTACAAGATCTGTTCTCCCACTGGGGCACGCCTCAGGTGGACCTGTTTTGCCTCCAGGGAGAATGCGAAGCTGAGTCTGCTCCATGCCCGCCCCCCTCAGCAGGGCTTGCTGCAGGGGGATGCCTTCTCGAGGCCGTGGAGCCCGGGCCTCTTCTACGCCTTTCCCCCATTTCCCTTGATCCACAAGGTGCTTCTCAAGGCGAGGAGGGACAAGGCGCAGGTGATTCTGGTAGCCCAGACTGGCCCGCCAGTTCAGCATCCAGATCTCCTCAGCCTCAGCTCCAGGCTCCCGGGCTTCCAGCCCACCGGACCTGATCTCCGTCAACCAGGGAAGGTATTCCATTCGGACCTTCAATCCCTGCACCTGACGGCCTGGTTCCTGAGTGGCTAGAGTTCCAGACCTTGGGTCTTTCCGACGAGGTCCTCAACGTTGTTGAGGCGTCCCGTAAGGAGTCGACCAGGAAATGCTATGCCTTCAAATGGAAGAGATTCTCCATTTGGTGTCGGAGAAGGGCTTGGACCCTTCCACCCGTCCCTTGGCAAGCATTCTGGACTATCTGTGGTCCCTTTCTCAGCAAGGGCTTCGGTCGACGACCCTTAAGGTGCACCTGGCAGCCATCTCTGCTTACCGGGCGCGGGCCGGGAAGCAGTCAGTGGCACAGGAGAAGGTGGTCGGGCACTTTTTCAAAGGCCTTGACCACATTTCCCCTCTGGTGCGAGAACCTCCACCTCTGTGGGATCTACTGCTGGTATTGGCCAAGCTCATGGGCAAGCCATTCGAACCGATGCACAGGTGCGATATTTCCCACCTGTCGTGGAAGACCGCCTTCTTGGTGGCTATCATGTCAGCCAGAAGGTTGGGAGAGCTCCAGGCGCTTTCCATCAAGTCTCCTTATCTGGTCTTCCACAGGGACAAGGTTGACCTGCGCCCCCACTCGAAATTTCTTCCGAAGGTGGTGTCGGAGTTTCACCTTAACCAGGTGTTGACTCTGCCGGTGTTCTACCCCAAAAGGGCTTATAAATTGCTCTCGGGTGAACCCCTTGAGTTCCCAATAGCTTTTTGCAATCATCTCAAACTATAATTATGTACATTTCAACAGTAACACTATATAATTTCTAAATAAAGGGATCCCAATATCAGTTACATTTCCACATAATAATTTGCATATATTTGATACCAGCAGATATGCAAGGGAGGAAAAAGACAGAAACAGCAAGTTAGGGTAGAGAGACTGTGAGAGGCAAAGAATTGCGAGACTGTCAAGGTGATCAAAATCTAGGTGTCACAGGAAAATTTGGTTGTGCAACCAGACAAACGAGACAGGAAAGGAAAGAACAGAAGAGATCCTTGCAGTCAAACTCTCCATAATGACTGGGATAGGGTCCTATTCAACCCTGTCACAAGGATGTCACCATTTGCATGACAAACCTGAATGGATTAGTATGCTAAGTGAGCCTGAGCTCCAGCCTCCCCCCCCAATAAAAAATCTGGGGACTTTTTCTGAGCTTGGTACTCTGATCCACTAATGGGAATCAGTGGTGGTAGTTCTTGTTCTTCCAAGAATATCTTAACCGTTGATTCACACACCCGCCCACCATCCCTAGGACTCACCCCAGTATGGTTATGTTGGTCTTCATCCCTTTTTGTTTGGTTTGGGCTGTGAAGACACTGTTACTGTATTTGGTAACCCTTCTTACATGAGCCCCCAGGGCTGTCTTGTGCCCTTAGGTTAAATGCATGGGTTCTTGTTGGTTTATGCTGCTCACCTCCTCGATAAAAAGATACTGAGGGGTTTGGGGGCTGAAGTCGTGATAAACCGTGTGCGCTGCTCACCTCCTTGATAAAAAGATACTGAGGGGGTTGGGGGCTGAAGTCGTGATAAACCGTGTGCGCCGTCACCTGATGTCACACATGCATGCTGCCATGCCTTCCGCCAGCCCTTTGAGGATGTCTGGGTCCTGGCTTCTCTGCCTTGGATCCACTAGGGGAATCAATGGTGAAGATAATCTTAGAAGATCAAATATTATGGTGAGAATGTAATTTTAATATTTGTTTTTGTAGTACGTAATCGAAATTTCTATTTTTAAAGGTTCTTGCAGAGAAGGTCCATGTAAGAGCTTTGTCAATTGCTCAGAGGGTGAAACTTTTACAGCAAGGACTAAATGATCGATCAGGTAAAGTATTTTTTTTTTGTTTTGTTTTGTTTTAAATATAGATTTTTTTTTTTTTTTTGTTGAGATGCTACTAAGTGTAGCTTATAGCACCTCTTGTCTTAATTATTGAGTTCGATACCATCTGTGTAGGTAAACTAATAAGGTATTCTAATGGGGAGGGATCTGTACTGTGTTTTCAGTTGACTTGTGTTCAGAACTCTGGCCGTGAAATTAGGCAGAGGCTCTACAGACTGATACGGCGGGGGAGGGGGCAGGACTGGATATCTACCTGCAGCTTTATCATGCTGTCTTCAAAACAGAAAAAGATCTTCAAGGATGTGTTCTCCATTAGGCCACACCTTTTTGAACTCTAAGCCATCAGCGTTATGACCACTTGGAAACTTCTGTTAGCTAGGGGCTGCCCACAATGATAATGCAGCATCGAAACCATTGTAACGTGGGCAGCTCCATTGCTCCTCAGTTATTTCTTCAGCTGTCGAGTGCTTGTCAATCCTGCAGAGAAACAATGCCGTTTTTCTTAGTTATTTATCATCTTGTAAGTTAATCAATGTTGTCCTTGTATGCCGCTGTTAAAAGAGGTTTTAGTAGGATTTACTCCCGTGGTTGCAAAATCTTCAAAGTCAGTGCTGACACTCTGTCTTGCTGTTTTGGGACTGCCCTACAATGTAGTGTCCTGTAAGATTTGCTAAGGATTTAACCAGGCCACAAAAAAAGTGCAAAAGAAGGCTCTGGAAACCTTTGCCATCAAGGCCATGGAAACCCAAGCCAAGGCTGTGGACTCCGTCAGCATTTCCCGCACTCCTGACCTCTACTTGGAAGGGTACTCCCAGTTGGTCAGCAACACTGTTGCCGCCATAGTCGGCAAGGATGACGGAGAAAACTATAGAATTGAAAAATCATTGTTGAAGACCTCCTGATCCTGCCATTACCATAAGCATAGGGAAAACATGCTTCACTAATGAGGTCGAGGTCTCCAACAAAGGAGGGTAAGACCCTGATCTTATCTGTGTCAATCTTCACCATTCATCACCTGTGGGTTCTGGCTGGAGGTCATGACCCCGTGAGCTTTTTTTTTTTGGATGGGCGGGTTAACACACTGCAGGCGCCGCCCCAGAGATAGCATGCAGGCGTGGCGCTCGCGGGTTGGCCGTTGGTGTCGTTGCTCTGCCCTCCTGCCAGTTCTTCGTCCCCCGCCGTAGAGGTCACATCTTGTGAGGAGCTACTCTGCAAGAGGCCTAGTTTTCTGCGTATCGACGCCAAAAGTCTTGACACAGTGTGATTCTTCCTGCTAGTTCAGTTTTCGCCACCACTTGACGCCGCTGTGGTAAGACTGTTCCTTTCTTTATTTTGTCAGCGACATCGAGTCTTTTGTTTAGCTTGTTTTGCCATGGATCATGTCTCGGTCGGGGGGCAAGAAATCATTGAAGATGGGGCTGCCCCCTATGCGACGGTGCCCGTGCGGCCGCAAGTACTCCATCACCGACTAGCATGACCATTGCCTCGTGTGTCTTGGCCCACTTCATGACATGGATTCGTGTGGCGCCTGCTTCTCCATGGACCGTCATGTCAGCGAGCAACGCGTGTGAAAAGTTGGACGAGCTCCGCCGACTTTCGGGGGACCGGCGCACACTCATCTGGCCAAGCCGTGGTCTCTCGGCCTTTCCTCCGGGTCCCCTCCTGGTTCTGTAGTGACCATGGAGGAGGGGGCTTCTGCTCCTGGTAGTCTCACCATTGTAGAAGCCCCTTCCACGGTGCAGGATGCTCAGTCCCCCCCTCCCGAGGGGTGAGCGGGAGGCACCGCACTGGCTATCGCCCCTTCGGGGGCAGAGGCTCCCCTGGTGTCGTTTCCTCGGGTTGGGAAGCCTGGGTTGGCACGGCGTGTGTTGGTGCTGCCGTGGTCGGCGCCGGTCCGTCACTCGGCTCCGTCTCCGCTGTTGATGCTGTTCACAGCGCTGATGGCGCTGTGGGAAGTTCTATGGCGCCATCTTCAACAGTTTCTCGGAGCGGCGCGGAGACTGAGCACGGTGCCGTGTCTAGCTCTGGTGCTGCTTGCGGCGCTGAGCAAGGACACAGCACTGTGGAGGATGTTGTCTGAGGGAGCTGTCGGTGCCATCATCAGTGCTGTCCCTGACCTCGACGCCACTCGCGGCACTGTGGGTCGGGACGGCGCTGTGGTAGACAAAGACTCCACTTCTGCTACCGCCCTCGGCACAGTGTCTTCTTCAGGCACCGTTCGGGGTGCGGTTGGAGACTTTGGTGCCGGCTCTAGTGCAGACATCTGGACTGGTACCCCCTTCGGTCGGGATGGCAGTGGGCATCCGCGTACTGTCTGGCATCGGACTTCGGTCTCTACCTCCTCGGAGACAGAGTCTGAGTCTGATTCGGACAGGCTGTCCGACTCCTTGGAGTTGGCGGCCCACATGGACACCCTGGTAGTTTCCTCGACTGATTGGAGCCAGCCCCCTCTAAGGGGTGGGTAGTTGCCCCAGTGTCCAGGGTCAAGGGTGCTGACCAGCAGGCAGTGGTGCAGGCCACTATTGCTCTGCAGCCTGGGCTCGGGGGGGGGGGGGTTCTGTCCCCTTGGTGGTGGTGGTACCCCCTCAGGTGGTGTGCCTGGATCGCCCAACTTTAGGGCCGATCAGAGCACCCACAGCAGGGGCGGATGCTACTCCCTGGGTGGTTCCTTCGGGGACTGACCAGGGTTGTCAGCTGCCTAGGCTGGTCTGTCGCGAGGAGGAGGGCTCTTCCGGACTCCGAGGGTTGGGGGTCGATCGGAAGCCATTTTCTGGGACCCACCGGGTTGGGGAAGGGAGTCATGTACGGACCCCGTCCCTCTCTCTTGGGCTCCTCGAGGAGGCTCTGTTCTTTGGAGGGCAGGGACCGTCCTTTTGGAATTCTACGGTCCTGGTCACCTCACAGGGGGGAATCTTCAGGGCACACCCTAGGTAGTTCCAGAATAGTTGATCAGCTGTCAACTGTAGGGTTTTCCGGGGCCCCTTCTACCCTTGGGGCCCCTGATGAGCTCTCTTGCCCAGACAGAGGACTTTTTCCTTCTGCCATTGGCCTTGTCCGCACTCCTCTGTTACCGTCTCCTGTGCTCCTAGGCATTCTTGGTCCTAGGGGACCCCTCTCCTGGGAGCAGTTCAGGGGTGTGGCTGCTCACTTCCCTTCGTATGTCAGGGCCATGGATAGACAGGTGTTTCACCATCACCTTGAGCTGCCAACCCCTGGATCTCAGAGGTCCTCCGCTTCTTTATCCCCCTCTTCAGGGGGAGAGAACCCTCTGTCCACATCTCTCCTGCTGCTGATCTCGCAGAGTATCAGCATTTCCTCGTGAGGATGATGGAGGATCTTCATGTCACCTTACCCACGCAGCACAATCCAGAGCACCTGATGCGTGCCTTCCTAGGTGATTTAAGTGCGGACACCCTTGTGGTGCCTGTCTGGCCTGCTCCTTTTCAGGAGGCGTTGTTGCGTTTCTGGCAAAGATCCTTTTCCGGAGTCCCAGTCCCTAGGGATCTAAGCCAGAGGTATTGTGTCCCCCCGGAGTCTCCAGGTTGTATGCCTCATCTTCAGTCAGGATTGACGCAGCTGGACACTCTCGATGGGCTTCGCGCCCTCCACCGTGACCAGCCCCCAGATCAAGATTCTATGGAGTTTGACTTCTAGGGGAGGAGGACTTTCTACTCGGCACGGTTGCTTCTGTCAATTTCAGCACATCAGGCCCACTATGCTACCTATGATAGGTTTCTGTGGTCCAGGCTAGGCCAACTCCTAGCCTCTATGCCTGGTACAGAGGTAACCAGACAAGCCATTGCACTCTCTGCACGTGGCCTGGAGCTAGCAAGGCACCAAGCGAGGGCATCTTACGACGCCAACGAGGTAGCTTCCAGGGTCATAGGGACAGCAATCTGCACTAGACGATCGACATGGCTGCGTCTTTCCCAGTGGTCACCCTTGGCCCGGCGTAGGGTGATTTCCTCCCCTTACCAGAGAACCCATCTTTTCTCCCGTAGGGTGAGGCGGCGTCTGTCGGGGCAACTTCCTACCCCCTCTGGGGGGTTCCCGTCTCATTCTTGGGCCTTGCCAGGCCCATAAAGGTTCTCCCTCTCAGTGTCTCACCCACTGCGGGCTAAGGGACTTTGTCCTTTGGGGTTTAGGGCCCACTTCGGGGGGGGGGGGCTTGGTACTCACCGACAGGTGAGGGATGGTGAAGATTGACACAGATAAGATATGAAAATTACATACCTACCGTAATTCCTGATCTTTCTGTGTATCTTCACCATTCATCACAATCCCACCCTCCATCCCCCTGGGGCCTCAGTCTCTGTGTCCCCCTCCCTCCCTCTGTGTGCCCCTCTTTTTCCTCCTCTTCCTTTCAGTTGGTCAGGAGCGGGGTGACCTGTGGCACACAGGGGGAATTTATACTTCCTGTCAAGAGGGCAGAGGGATCAGGAGGGGAGCACTCTTCTTTCTTGACTCCACCCTGTTGGGGTGGGGTTGCTAGCTGCCCTCTCTTCTCTCTCTCTCTCTCTCTCTCTCTCTCTCTCTCTCTCTCTCCCTCTCTCTCTCTCTCTCTCTCTCTCTCTCTCTCTCTCCAACCTACTCTGTCTTTGTCCTTAAGGACTTATCCCTCAAATTATTTTAATAAAACCTTGTTTCTCACCTCCACTCCGAGGGTTTTGGGGGGAGTGCAGCCCTGTACTCCTGTCTTTTCTCTCAGAATAGCCTCTTCTGCTCATATCGGAGTTTGCCAGTTATTCTGTGCCTTGAATCCTGGCAGTTCAGCCTTCTGGCTACTCCTTCACAGTTCCTATACAATCTGGAGACAGGCCTAAGGTTTAGGGTATGTCCTCCGCCTCACTATTTCTGATTTTTCCCTCCCTCCTTTTTCTGCTTCCAGAGATTGTTGCCCCTTCCCAATCCCCTTAGATTTCCAACTCTCCTTCTGTCCTCTGTCTTTTATTTCTCCTTTTATTTTGTATATCCTTGCCTTTGTCTGCCCCTTGGACTTCCTTGTCCCTTCCAACTCCTCCTTACTCTTCGGTGACTCAGAATTGGCGGGAGGGCGGAGTAGACGACACCTAACGGCCAACCCGCGAGCGCCACACAGTGTGTCGACTCCGCCCATCAAAAAAAAAAAAAATCTCCCGCGTGGTCGTGACCTCTGGTCAGAACCCAAAGGTGAAGAATGGTGAAGATACACAGAAAGATCAGGAATTATGGTAGGTATGTAATTTTCATTTGTCGTCCGCTTCAGCGGCTTTGACTAGCCCCCCCTCCAACCATTGCTGACACCCCAAGATCAGGACTTGGCTCTGATGCTGCTCCGTCTTTGGTTTCTGTCCCAGTGGTGACGGCAGTTAAGAACGATCAAATGGATGTTTGCAACTCCTGGGCTGTGCTAGTGTAGTTTACAGAAATGTTACTTTGCCTGTTTCTGTTGCTGCCAGCATTGGTGCTTGGATTGCCATTGGTAGGGCCTCCCCTGTTGGTGCCGTTTTTGTCAACTGGACTTAAAAACACCTAGTGCGCCTCCATCACAGCCGCTGGCTTCAGTTGCCCCCATTGTCATTCAAGACAATGATGACAAGATGGTATACATTTGTAATCTCCTGAATATTGAAGAGGATTTGGAGGATGAAAGGGAGGAAGAAAGACCTGATTTTGGGGGTGGGGGGGTCCCTTCCAGCTCTATCCTCTCCTCTTGCAATGAGGATTCTGTGGTTTATTACCCCATGGCTCCCTTACGATCTCTCATTTCATGCTTTGCTCAAACAAATCCAAGACGTCATTGGGCTTGAAGGTGAAGAGGAAATCTCCAGTAAAAAAAAAAAAAAGGAGTTCTAAGAGGTTACAATTGCAACTACTGTTGTGATGCCTTCTGTATATCCTGCATTGGAGGATGCTACCTTTATTTTTGTGTGGAATTGCTGTTGTCTTGTTTACTGTGTGCCTGATCCATTTACATTTATCTGGAAGTGCTTGCAATACGTGTACTGTCTTATTCTGTGACTGCACAATCTGACATGGAACCTTTTGGACAAGAGCATGTGTGCTCATAGGTGCTCTAAAGTTCTAAATAAATGAATGCCTCTGCATCTTTGGGTCGAAGAATTTCAAATTTTAACACCAGTGATTCTTCAGTATCATTAACTCTAGCAACAGTCAGCATCCTGGATTGCACTGCCCTGCAGATGAATGGAACTGTATGCAAATAGTGGAACCTATTGGCACGTGCCACCATTCAGACCTGCTGCCCTAAGAAGCTCAAGTTTCTTTCTCCACCTGCTTTGTTGGATGCCTCGGAAAGTGCTCCTCAGTGTGACTGAGAAAAAGTTCAATTTTCGAATAAAAGACAAGTGTTACCATTTATTATTTCATTTCTGTTGCCTGTTATAGTTTTAGCAAAATTTGAGTTAGTTTTAGGTCAGTTTTTCGGTTCCTCACCGGTTCCTTGTAACCTTTGGGAAACTGATTATTAGTCTATTTTAGCGATAAATCGCTTTAAATTTTGTGTCTAGTTTTGTTAAAGTGCAGTTTCTGTTGTTGAGTTTTTCTGGTTTATCTGTTAAATTGCGTTTTTTCCTCAGTTGAGGAACCGACCGCGAGCAATCCTTGTTCCGCTCTGCGATATTTTACCGGTGGTTAACGCTGTTCAGAAACCGATTTATTGTTTATATTTTGTGTTGTGCTTTACAGTGATAATGTCAGAAAAGTCTAAAATGAAAACCAGGCTGACCGGATTTAAAAACTGTTTAAAGTGTCAGGAAGTTTTTGCAAAAGCAGATAAACACGATTTGTGTTTATTCTGCTTCAGGGCTGAACACTTCGAGGCTGATTGCAAAATTTGTAAAACTTTTCCTGAAAAGACTGTTGGAAAAGTGCATCAAGTGTTTTAAAGAAAAAATGTCCACAACCCTGGTTCCAGATCAGAAGGATCCGACCACTGAAATGAAAGAAAAGTCTAAGGATGCCAAGATAGCTGCCCCTGAAAAAGTCGAGACATTCAGACTGAAAAGACCGGGTGAACCAGTAAAGGATTCAGTTCCTTTAAAAAAGATGGACAAAAGAAGAATATTGGCTCTCCGGCTGGAAAAGCAATGGGGCTCCTAGTATCACAAACAAGTATGCGAACAGCTAACCGAGTTGCACAGGCTCTAAAGATTTTAAAAGCTTTGCAGACAGGGTTAGCACCGGTTCCATAGCAACCAACTGCAAGCGGTTCTTCGGTTTCAGGATTGGGTTCCTCTTCTCGGAGTGCAGAAATGTTTGATCCCTCTCTGAAGGAGTATGGAGAGGATGATGAGGATGAAGAGGTGATTGAACTGGAGATTTCACCACAGCATGGGGTTGAATCCCCACCTGGGGCTCCTGAGGATTATTCCTCACATTTTACTTTTGTGAGGCAAATGGTGGAAGCACTGGGTCTTACTCCATATGAGCCTGAACAAGATGAGGAGGAATTAAAGTTCTTGGAAATGATGGGGTTAACACCCACAAAAAAGATCTTGTTGCTCAATAATAAATTCTTTAAGAAGCAGGTGGTGAAGGTGTTGGAAACCCCAAACTCCATATCACCTGTAGATAAAAAGGCTGACAAAAAAGTATCGGCTAGATCCCATAGGCGCAGAGTTTTTATTGTCCCACCCAGACCCAGAAGGGGTGTTTCAGACAGCGGCTTGTGATAAGGCCAAGGTACATCTGGCCACCTATTCTCCTGAGAAGGATTCTAGAAAGTTGGATGGGATAACTAAGAAAGGGTATCTGGCTGCCTCCTTGGGCATCAGGGAGGCTAATTATATGGGCTACACTGCACAGTATCAGAAGACCCTGTGGACTTCGGATATGGCCATGGCTGATAAGGCCCCTCCAGGGCTTGCAGCTGACTTTATGGAAATGGCTAAATGCGGCTTAGAAGCCACAAAATATAAATTCCACATGGCTGTGGATGTAAATGATAATGCAGCTTGGTGGATGGCCCTGTCCATAGCCTTGAGGAGATTTGCCTGGCTCAGGACAACCAGTCTCTCAGGATACCCAGAATAAGGCCATGGACTTCCCTGTGGAAAACCATTCCCTTTTTGGCAGTAGAACAGAGGAGTATATGAAAAAAGTGAATGAGAAGAAGTCCTCTTACAGGTGTAATTCCACGAAAGACAAGGCCTCAACTTCTTACAGAACATATGGAAGGGGAAGTAGGGGTTATAGTAGACCCTTCTATCAGGCTTAAGCTACCCCCAGCTATCTACAAAGGGGTTACTACAGGGGTAGGGGCTGCAGGAGCCTCAGAAGGGACCAATTTCCCCCAAACTGCCACTCAAGGAAAATAGAACCCCTGATGTGACCGTCAGGGTCGCCTCCTCAATCCCACTTTGGGGCAGACTCACCCACTACTTCCAAAAATTGGAAAACCATCACCACAGACAACTGAGTGTTGGAGGTAGTGGGTCTGGGATTAGCCCTCCGCTTCAGAACCTCTCCCAGGTTGAAGCCCAGGCATTTCAGCTTTCCAAACCCAGCAGAGAGAACGCTACTAGAACAGGAGGTGTCCACCCTGCTGGCATCAAAAGCAGTAGAACTAGTCCCTTCCTCTCAAAAGGGAAGATGATTCTACTCCAGATACTTCGTAACCTCAAAGAAGAATGGGGACTGGTGACCCATCTTGGATCTGAGAGCTATAAACAAGCATCTCACTAAGCCAAAGTTCTGGATGGTAACTGTGGCAGTGATTCTTTCAACACTACAGCAGGGAGTCTGGCTGGCATCACTGGATTTAAAGGATGCCTATTTCCACATTCCCATAAGGGAATGTCACAGAAAGTACCTTAGGTTCAGGCAACCTTCAAGTCACTACCAAATCTTACTTCGACAGGGCTGTTGCAGTAGGTTATCACCTTGAGGACCGCGCCCCCTGGTGTCAGGAACACACGAAAACTTTAGCTAGCAGTGTCTGACGGGGGCCGCCCACCCGACGTCACATGAACAATGCCAGCGTGACCATATATAGTAGGCTGTTCCCACGCCTGCCTTTCAGTTCTTTCCCGCCATCTACCTGAGCACGTCGGACCTCGCGGAGATGGTCGCTGCAGTTCGAACACCTTTTTTCGGATGAGTATCCGTTTTATCTTGTTTTCTGTAAAAACCTTATATTTTGTGCATGTCTTTGCCATCTTCCACTGAGTCGCAGAAATATGAGTCGATTCTTGCGGCGTGCGTTACACACTGGGACTCTCATTCCAGGGCGGCCCACCAGCGCAGCCGTGGTGCATCAGCGACCTGGGTTCTGTAAGCGAGCCTGGGCTGCTGGAGGGCGGCCGGGGGAGGATGGAGTGCCCGACGGGCTGCTCTCCGTCTCCGGGGAAGGGTGGGCTGTGCACCTCGCCGCTATATTGCCAACACGTGGGTGACCACAGGTAGTGTTGGTGCGGTCGGGGAAGCAGACAGCAGGGGAGGGACTGGCGTTGGCTTGGGACCTGAGCAGAGGTGTGTCTCAGCGCGCCTCTGTCTCATTGGTCCTCCCAGAGTGCTGATACCAGCGTAGGGTGGGACCAGAACAAGGAAAATTACCCTGTGCCTGATCCAGGCGACGAACCCTCAGCACCATGTCCACGGAGGAACCGGGGGCAGACTCCACAATGTGCGCTCCCATCAAGTTCAGGGGAGGTTAGGGGAGGCCTGCTCCGCCCTCCCCAGATGGTCATCTGGGGCTCTAGAGGTAAAATGGAGCAGTATACCTTAGGAACAGACTTCCTGGTACTCACAGTGGCGTAACTGTGAGGTGCTTTGAGGTTCTGAGACAGGGACCGGGTGCAGAGAGCAAGGCAGGTAAAAAAAGTAAAAAAAAAAAAAAAAAAAAAAGGACTCTCATTCCCTCTGCCTCTTCTGTTTCGGCCCAGAGCATAAGGTTGAGGATTGTGAGGCCTGTTCCAGTTTCAGCCAGGCCACATGGAAGCGTCGCCAACAGGCACTCGAAGCCCATCTTCTGAAAAGAATAAGGCATCCATGGAGAAAGAGCTGCAAAAATTAAGGAGCGCTTCTTCCTTGCTGATTGACTCCACAAACATAAAGAAGGACAAAGAGAAGAATTGTGACCAGGAATGGTCTGCCTCTCACCCGTGGCCACCCTTGGGTGAACAGCGGCCCTCTTCCTCCAGAAAGACTGCCACTACCTCTCAAGTTTGTCCCGCCTTCCCAGGAGCAGCCCTTGGTTCCCCCGCTGCCAATGGTTATGGTGGCCGTGGGCACCTTGGCAGAGTCCGAGGCTTCCGCCTCCTTTAGACCCCTCTCCACCACTGGGTCTGAGCAGGCTGGCGGGCCTGATAAGACACGTGTCAGACCCTCAGACTACTGCCTGTCCCATGTCAATATGTCTGACTCTGGGGACGCTGGTGCCTGCTTGGCCAAGGTTGATAAGCCAGTCATCAGACCCTCCAACGACTACCCGAACATTACTCCCATGTCGGGCTCTGGCACGAGCCCCGACGATGTCCGGCCTGACGAGAGCCAGCTGCCGGTCTCTGGGCAGCATTCTCCGGTGGGTTCTACCAACAAAGATATCCTCTCTTCTCTTGCTGTGGAGCCACCTCCGCGCTCCCTAGACTAGTGGGAGTTGGGGGATGGGGGTTGTTCAACGGGTGCCATAGTTTCTGATTCACCCTGGACCTAACGTTGGAGCCTTCGCAGGCCCCTTCCCTGGTTCGTCCAGTGAGGCCGTCGGCACCATTGCCGGCCTTGTGCCGGACTCGGCTCCTTCGGGCACTTCTGGTCTGAATTTCAGGCCTCGGTCTCACGTTGGCCCTCACAGCTCCTCCGTTGGGACCTCTGTTGGGTTATCCTCTGGCCGGTTACCCGCCCTTTCATCAGGTTCCCCGGTATCCTCCACTAGGCTGCCAGACGCCAGGCTTCTTGATGTTGGGGTACACTCCTTCATACCCTTCGCCGGGTTACGTGGCGCACGGTTTTCATATGACGGGATACCTGACAATGGAGTACCCTTCGGGGTTCCAGCCGGTTTACCAGCCACCTCTGCCCCCTCCGCCTGGCCTCCTCCCCAACCCCAGGTGGATTTTAGGGCCATTCTCCAGTTTTGTTGGTCGAAGACCAAATCTCAGCTTGTCTCGGAGCTGGACAGCCAGCACCAGGCCAGAACTCCTGTGCCAGTCTGTGTCGGGCCTGATGAAAGCTCCTCTGTCGGCCCTGATGTTGGGCAGTGTTCATCCTAGTATTCAGAAGCACTTTCGCCCAGATCTCGATCTTTCAGAATTGCAGTCTTCCTCCTTGGCTTCGGGGTTTGAGACTCCCGCTACGGAAGAACCTAAGCCGAAGGAGTCCTCCCAGATCGCCTCTGGAGGACCCTTCTTTTTCAGACCTCCTGAAACAAATCGTAGAGGCCTACAGATGGAACTAAGCCTTGATGGTGTCCCAGTCTGTACTGCATGCTCCTCTAAATACCTGGGAGTCACCCTTGAGCCCCAGTTAGACCTGTCCCTACACATCCAAAATGTCTGCAGGACCACAAATATCAAACTAGGACTTGCATACTGGGCCCGTGGGGATGTCACGATATCAATTTTTTTGTATCACGATATTTGGGTGAAAATGGACAAGGTTGCCACCAGTTCCAGCCTTCAGGTGTCCTGTTGCCCGAGCCCCAACCACCACTCTCCCCACTGTCTCACCCGTGAGGATCAGCATGGGGAGAAGTCCGAGGGCTCATGTTCACCATTAAGTACCACTGAGGAAAATCACTACTGAAGGAAAGGATTGTGTAGTATCTTGAATCCCCAGTGGTTTACAGGATCCGAGGCAGCATGGATTCACAACAGGGAGGTCATATCAAACAAATCTGATAGATTTCTTTGACTGGGTGACCAGGGAAGTAGATCAGGGTGGAGCCTTGGATGTGACCTACCTTAGATTTCAGTAAGGCCTTCATCGCCGTTCCACATAGGAGACTCGTAAATGTGCTGGGCAGCCTGGGAGAGGGTCCAAAAGTGGTAAACTGGGTAAAAAATGTGGTGGTTGTAAATGGAGCTCACTCCCAGGAAGGTAGTGAACAATGGGGTGCCACACGGATCAGTACTGGGACCAGTCCTCTTTAATGTCTTTATTAGCGACATTACAGAGGGGCTAGAAGGGAGAAGGTATGCATTTTTGCCAGTGCTACAAAGATCTGCAATAAGGTAGACACTCTAGGGGGTGGGAGAGGTAGAAAAAATGCCTAGAGAGCTAAGAAAGTAGGTAGGGAAAATGGTCAGAGTAGGTAGAAACATAGAAAGAAACATAGAAGTTGTCGGCAGATGAGAACCATATGGCACACCTGGTCTGCCCTAAATTCCCTACCTATAGTACCTTCGGAGATCCTACTTAGACTCCGGCTTACACCCACCTCTTGCTTCTAAGATTCCCTTGTGTCTATCCCATGCATTTTTAAATCCTGTGACCATTTTAGCCCCCACAACCTCCACTGGTGGGCCAAGTGGTACTTACTTGTCGTCGGTTTCTCTGTTTCTATGTAAGTCGACTGGTGCACATACCTTTCTCCTCATTTTTTTTTTTTCCCCATCCCTGAGGCTGGCATATGTGCGATGGTGTGGGTGTGTGAAACATTGAAACATAACATAGAAGGTGTCTGCAAATAAGGACCCCCTGGCCCACCTAGTCTGTCCTATTTTCCCTACCTACAGTGCCACCGCAGACCCTACTTGGTCTCCGGTTTTCACCCTCCCTTGCCTTACTTCTAAGATCCCCTTGTGTCTATCCCATGCATTCTTGAACCCTGTAGCCGTTTTAGCCCCACAACCTCCACTGGGAGGCTGTTCCAAGCATCCACCACCCTTTCCGTGGAGAAGTACTTCATCGCATTTCCTCTCTGCCCTCCCCCCAGCTTCATAGTGTGACCCCTTGCCCTTGAGCATCTTCTTCTTCTTTGGAAGATGACCCCTCCCTGTACCTTGTTTATACCTGTGAGATATTAAATCATTCAATCATATCCCCCCCTTCCCTCCTTCTTTCTAGGGAGCACATATTTATTTCCTTAAGCCTTTCTTCTTAGGGCTTCTGGAGCAGGCCCTGCACCATTCTAACCCCAGGAATCACTCATTATGATTAAACTGATGCAGTCAGCCTCCTGTGTTGGACTGTCCGGAGAGATGGAATTATATGCAAATGATGGAACCCTCAGTTGGCTCATGCCAATTTCAAACTGCTGCCCTAGCAACTGCTGCACTCTGAGTGCTTCAGATTCTTTACTCTGCCTGCCTAGTGAAGACATCCCGGAGACCTCTCCTTCAACCTCTTCAAAATCCATTTATCTGGTCGATAAGTAGTGTCTTTAGTTTATATTTCAGATTGCTGCCTTAGTTTTATTTTTTTTGTAAATTGTGTTAATATTTAGTGTGTTTAGCGGTTCCTTCACTGTTCCGCTATTTCTAGTGAGGCTTTTAACCTCAATTTTTATATATATAATTTGTTAATTTTTTGCTGTCGGTTCCTTAACCGCATATACTTGTTTAAAATTCTACTTAAATTTGTTCGTTTCTCGGTTCCCTTTCTTGTCAGGAACGGAGTAGCGCTCGGTTCCCGGAACCATTAGCGGTTGTTTATATTTAAAATATTTGGTTTTAAGGAACCAATAATTTGGTGTATTTCTTTAACGATTCCTGCTCAATGTCAGAGGCTCCTGTTGTTAACCCTAAAAAACGCACAGGACCCACTGGTTTCAAATTGTGAGTCCTGTGGTCAGATCATAGCTAAAGCAGACAGACATTCATTGTGTGTTTTTTGTCTGGGCACTAGCCATATTTTTGCAAATTGTAATATTTGTAAAACATTTTGCCCGAAAACTCTTAAGAAAAGGTCCAAAATGTTGGAAGAAATGGCCTCTGCTTCTACTAATACTGGTGAAAGTGGCTCCTCCATCTCTGGCACAAGAAAGGATGGACATAAAGCTAAGGATCCACCTTCTCAGGAACCGCAGGCCTCCTTGCCTAAGGAGGAGGATGATTATGATTCTGAGGAACCGTTCGATCCAGAGGTTTCCCCAGAACAGGAGTTCCGTCCCCCCCACCAAGGTCCAGAGGATTATACCTCACATTATGCCTTTGTTAAAAGCATGGTGGAAACACGCAACCTCCCTCTGCAGGAGACCGAGGAGGATGTGGAGGAAGCAGAATTTTTGGATATGATTGGGCTAACCCCCACAAAACGTTTGTTACTGCCTATGCATAAGTCCTTGAAAAAGGCAGCCATACAAATATTCCAAACTCCTAATTCTATTCCAGGAGTTGACAAAAAAGCTGACAAGAAATATCAGCTTAATAGAACAGCTGACTTTCTATTCAGCCACCCTGACCCTGAAGGAGTTGTGCAGGCTGCTGCCTGCGACAAAGCCAGAATTCCCTTGGCTACCCATCCTCCAGACAAGGATTCTAAGAAGATGGAGACAATGGGGGAAAAAAGGGTACGTGGCTGCTTCGCTTATACTTAGACAGGCCAGTTATATGGCTTATGCAGTGTAATACCAAAAGGCACTCGAATGCGGTGTTAGCCCTGGCTGACAGTGCCAGGTGAGGTGGCAGTGGACCTACAGGATACAGCAAAAGCTGCTTTAGATGCCGTAAATGACCAGTTCCACATGGCTGTGGACACTAAGAATTCCGCAACCAGGTTGATGACATTATCTGTCTCCCTTAGGAGATTTGCCTGGCTTAGGGCCACAAACCTGACTTTGGACACCCAGGCCAAGGCTATGGACTTTCCATTTGAGAAAAATTTGCTGTTTGGTGACAAAACAGAGGCCAATATGAAGAAGGTAGAAGAATACAAGGCCACCTATAGAAGTAATTCTAAGGATAGGCCTTCCACATCCTATAGGGCCCAAACTAGGGGATGCAGGGGTAGGGGGATCCTATCCCAGGCCATTTTTCCAGGCTCAGGCTTCTCAGCTGCAACAATAGCCTAGAGGATATTTTCAAGGAAGGGGCAGGAGAACCATGAGGAGAGCTTCTCCTTCCCGTGTGGTTCAAGCACAGCCCACTCCGAACCCCTGACGGGCTAGTACAGGTCGCAGCCCCTGTCATAGATCCACCAGTGGGTGGCAGACTGGCTCATTACCTCCAGGATTGGTATACCATCGCCACAGACAAGTGGGTCCTGGAGGTGGTGAGCCAGGGTGTGGCACTCTGCTTCAAATCTCTCCCCAAGCTGAGAGTAAGAACATTTGCATCAGTAACATCTGCAGACAGAATCTTACTGGAAGCAGAAGTAAAACATCTGCTAGCAATCAAGGCAGTGGAGCCGGTGCCCCTAAACCAGAGTGGCAAAGGCTTCTACTCCAGATGCTTCCTTACAAGAAAGAAAAATGGGCATTGGCGACCTAGTCTGGATTTAAGACTTCTAAACAGACACATTCTGAAACCAAAATTCATAATGGTCACTCTGACACTAATCATTACCACTTTACAAAAGGGAGACTGGCTAGCTTCCCTAGATTTAAAGGATGCTTATTTTCACATCCCTATCAGGCCTTCTCACAGAAAGTACCTGAGGTTCAGATTGGCCTCAGGCCATTATCAGTTTGCAGCACTTCCTTTTGGTCTGATTTCTGCCCCAAGGGCTTTCACAGCCGTGGTAGTGGAGTTTCTGAGAAAACAGGGGGTGTCAGTCTTTCCCTACCTGGACGACTGGTTAGTAGTAGGTCCATCTCTACAGCATGCAGAACAGGCCTTAGCACTAACAAAGTCTACTCTGGAATCTCCGGGTTTCCTCATAAACAAACAGAAGTCTCAGCAGACACCAGTTCAGGTACTCGAATTCACTGGCGCAGAACTAAACACCAGTCTGGGCAGAGCATTTCTGCCAGAGGACAGGGTAAACAGCATTCTGCAGATTGTAAGCGTATTTGTGCCAGGAAAACCCAAACCAGCCAGAGTTCCTCCGGCTTCTGGGCCATATGGCAGCTGCAACCACAGTGGTACTAGGTGTCAGATTTCAAATGAGAGACATCCAGTTCCACCTGAGGCAGTATTGATCACAGAGGACAGATCCTCTGTCCAAACTGGTACCAGTCGCCCACAGCCTGCTACAGGCACTACAGTGGTGACTGGACGAGAACAACCTTTGGGTAGGTGTGCCTTTCACAAAGGAACAACCTTCCTTAGTTCTTACAACAGATGCATCCCTTCTGGGTTGGGGTGCACACATGTTGGATTATACAGCAAGTGGCACATGGTCTCCTCAAGAGTCTCTGTTGCACATAAATCTGCTGCTGCTCAGAGTAGTGTGCTTAGCCCTGCAGGCATTTGCTCCACATCTTCAGAACAAAGTGGTGCAGGTCAGAACAGACAACACCACTACTATGTATTACAGCAACAAACCGGGAGTAATCAGGTCAGCCCCACTGTGCACAGAAGTAATGAGGCTGTGGTCCCTGGTTTACTCAATGAAGGTATCCCTGTCAGCCATATATCTTCCAGGAAAGGACAATGTGCTGGCAGACTCATTCAGCAGGATAAGTCAGGATCACCACGAGTGGTGCCTGAATCCTCAAATACTCTGTTCAATTTTCAGACGATGGGGCACTCCAGAGATAGATCTCTACGCCTCTGTAGAAAATCACCAGCTACCAGTATACTGTTGCAGACCTTCTCTCAGGGGCACACTACTCCTGAATGCGTTGGCACTGGATTGGACAGGGAAGTTCCTGTATGCTTTCCCTCCTTTCCTGCTAATATTCAGGACCCTGCTGAAATTGAGGTGCCAGTCAGCCACAATGATACTGGTGGCACCAGATTGGGTGAGGCAACACTGGTATTCACTTCTATTGGCTCTATCTGTAGTACCTCCAATTCATCTGCCCAGGAGGAACAACCTGCTGACATCTTCTCAGGGCAGGTTATTGTACTCCAACCTCAAATCACTAAGGCTGAAGGCCTGGCTCTTGAGGACCTAGAGTATGTTAATCTTAAACTGTCAGAACAGGTGCTGACAGTACTTGGGGGTTCCAGGAAACCTTCCACTAAAAAGACATACTCTGCTAAGTGGAAGAGATTTTCCATATGGTGTACAGGTAAGGGTGCTGACCTAGCCATTCTTCTGGATTACCTGATACACTTGCATTCTTCAGGTCTGAAGCCTTCGACACGCAAGGTACATTTGGCTTCAGTCTCAGCTGATTTGTCAGCTGGTAAAGAGAGATCCATGGCCTCTCATCCAGTTTTCAGGAAGTTTTTTTAAGGGCCTTAACCTCTTGTACCCTCCCTTGAGGGAACCAGTTTCAGCCCGGAATCTGAATATCTGCATTGCCAAGCTCTTGGATGCCCCATTTGAACCGATGGCAACAGCAGATTTGAAGTATATCACTTGGAAAACTGTTTCTGGTTGCTGTTACTTCAGCCAGAAGAATCGGTGAGTTACAGGCCCTGTGCACGGATGTAGACTACATCTCATTCCAGAGGAATAAAGTGGTCCTCAGGACCAATAGAAAATTCCTTCCCAAAGTGGTGTCTGATTTCGATTTAAATCAGTCCATCACTTTACATGTCTTTTTTACAGAGAACTCCAGTTCTCCAGAAAGGAGGCTTCACTCCCTTGATGTCAAAAGGGCACTTAGCCCCTGTATTGACAGAACCAAGTCTTACAGACCAGGTCAGATGCAGCTTTTTCTTACCTATGAAGAAGTAGGTAAGGGCAGACCTGCCACAAAATGTACAGTTGTTCGCTGGATAGTGGCATGTATGCAGTTTTGTTATAGTAAAGTGGGTAAACAGGCTCCCCTGGGCCTAAGATCACATTCTACCAGGGGCACAGCTGCTTCAGTGGCAACTTCAAGAGAGATTCCACTATTGGAAATCTGCAAAGCAGCTACATGGAAAACAGTACACACCTTCACAAAGCATTACAGCCTGGATCTGCAATCCAGAAGTGATGCCAGGTTTTGTACAGCAGTACTGCAGAACCTGTTTCCTAAATGTTTTTTTCTGCCCAACCTCCAAATGTACTGCTTGGTAGTCTGCATCAGTTTAATCATAATGAGTGATTCCTGGGGTTAGAAGAAAAAATATTCACCATAGTAATCTTGTTTCTTTAAAGGGATCACTCATTATGATTAAAGCACCCACCCCCTGCCTCCCTTGCTAAAACCTATGAAGGTTGTTCTGCATCCCTGTTTTAGGATGTTTTTCTGTATAGGTCAGGTTAGAAACTCACCTTTTGTTAACCAGTTGGTTCCCTTGTGGTCTCAGGTTTTTTAGGTTTACTTATTGGGATATTATTTTTGACCTGAGAGGACAAATAATTATTTTATAGAGATATTATTCTAAATAGTGGGTCTTACACCCAGTTTAGGCTACTTAAGAATCTGAAGCACTCAGAATGCAGCAGTTGCTAGGGCAGCAGTTTGAAATTGGCATGAGCGAATTGAGAGTTCCATCGTTTGCATATAATTCCATCTCTCTGGGCAGTCCAACACTGGAGGCTGACTGCATCAGTTTAATCATGATGAGTGATCCCTTTGAAGAAACAAGATTACTATGGTGAGTAATTTTTTCTTTTGGTTGCCCTCTGTACAGCCTCCACCCTGCCAATATCCTTTCAGAGGTGTGGTCTCCAGAACTGTACACAGTACTCAAGGTGGGGTCTCACCAGTGATCTATACAGGGGTATTATTACCTTCCTTTTTCTGCTGGTGATACCCCTGCCTGTGCATCCATGCATCCTGCTAGCCTTTCCCACTGCCTCATCATGCTGTTTAGCTACTTTCAGGTAATCAGTAATGATTACCCCCCAGGTCCCTTTTTTGTTTTGTGACTGCTAGTACTTCTCCTATTTGGTACGTTGCCCCCGGGTTTCTTAGCCCCAAGTGCACGATTTTGTTTTTTGCTTTGAAACCCAGCTGCCAAGACCATTCTTGCAGCTTTTTAGATCTTCCCTCATCTCCCCCACCCGGTGTGTCAACTCCGTTGCAGGTTTCTGTCATTTGCAAACAAGCATTCCTTCCCTTCCAGCCCTTATGCATGTAGCTAATAAAGAGATTGAAGCGGACTGGGCCTAGTACTGACCCTTGTGGCACCCCATTGGTCATGTTACATTCTCCAGAATGGACGCCATTTACCACCACGCTCTGAATCCTATTGCCTAGCCAGCTCACTACCCATCTTACTACTTTAGGGACTGCTGCTAGGCTTCTTAGATTGCTCACCAGCCTTCTATGTAAAATGGCATCGAAGGTGTTACTGAAATCCAGGTGGGCCATGTCAGCTGCTGCCACCTTATCCACTTCCTTGGTTACTTAATCAAAGAACTTTATCAGGTTTGTCTGACAAGACCTTCCCCACATGAAACCATGTTGCCTTGGATCCTGTAGTCCACTGGTAAGGTATTCCCCAATCTTTTCCTTCAGTAGTGATTCTGTTACTTTGACCATTACTGAAGTCAGGCTGACAGGTATATAGTTTTCTGCCTCCTCTTTGCTTCACCTTTTGTGGAGAGGGGCTATATTAGCCCTTCTCCAGTGTCCCAGTAGCTCTCCTACTTCTAGTGACAGGTTGAACAGGGCTGTTAGAGGTGCAGCCAGCTCCTTTTTGAGCTCCCTCAGTAACCTGGGGTGCACCCCGTCTGGTCCCATTGCCTTGTCTACTTTTAACTGTGACAGTTTCCTTAGGACTCTTTCCTCTGTAAAGCGGCTAGTATTCACCTCCCGTCCATTAAGGCCCTTGTCTTTTATCATTGGCCAGCTACCTACCCCCTCCTCTGTAAATACTGAACCAAAGAATTTGTTCAGTATGTCCACTTTCTGGTGGTCTTCTTCCAAACGAAGCCCCTCCTTCCCCTTTCACCCTTACTATCCCTCCCTAGGTCTTTCTCTTTTCGCTTATGTGTCCAAAAAATGTCTAGTGTCTTGAAGTGTCTTTAAAAAAGTGTGACTTAAAGATGTTGCACATACTCTGGCCCAGCACCCAGACAGTCTGAAGAACATTAATGTGCTGGAGAAGGTCCAGAGGAGGGCTACAAAGATGATAGTGGGTCAGCAGGGTAAGGCATATGAGGAGAAGTTGAGGGCACTGAACATGTATTCCCTGGAAGACAGGAGAGAGAGGGGACATGATTGGGACCTTCAAGTACTTGAAAGGAATAAATAAGGTTGATAAGGAGAGTCTCTTTCAGCTGAGTGGACCCATAAGACGAGGGGGCCCAGTCTTAAGCTGGAGGGTGGGAGATTTCGGAGGGAGGTCAGGAAGCACTTCTTCACAGAGAGGGTGGTGGACACTTGGGATGTGCTGCCACAAGAGGTCATCTCGTTGAAGACAGTGAGACTGGGATAGGCATAGGGGGAAGGTAAGGATCATAGGTAGGGAGGATGAGAGGAGTGGGGAGGGAGGGCAGGGAAAAGCTCAAGCTGTGGACCCTGCAATATGAGCAGACTTGATGGCCCTCCTTCTGCTGGCTTCTTCGTGATGTTCGATGTTTGTAACTGTTATGTCATCCAGTCTCTGCTACGGCTTACCTCAAGCAGACTTTGCTGTCTCTCCCCCACAAAGGAGGAGACGCCAATGGATGCTCACTCCTTTTCCTTCATGCAGCCAGTCCTCAAGTGACTCGGGTCTATTCCTGAATCTGGTTTACCAGTGTGGCAGCAGGTGAGTCGGCCAGGCTCCCAAAACTCTACGCCACAGGGCTGGCACTGCATTTCCAGTTTTAAGGAAAAATAGTAAAAATCTGACTGGAGGATAGTGGGGAATCGGGAATCATGGCTGCACCTGGAAAGGGACGTGCTAATGGAAAAGCAAGCTGAGGCGCCTTATCATGGTATATTGTGGTATATCGTGCTGAATGATAATCACGACATTGTTTTTTTACAAAGATAAATTATCATCTGTGGTAATTATCGTGATATATCGTCATATCGTGTTATTGTGACACCCCTACGTGGGTTCCTTATTCCTGCTGCACGGCTTGCCCTAGCTCATTTCTCCCCTTCCTCAGCTATGGACTGATAACCTTTTCCCTTGTTGCAAAAACCAGCCTTGCAAAATGGGATGTGGCCTACAACAGTATCTGCCACTTTGCCCTTGTTGCCCCTCGACTCACCCATCATCGTGACTTATACAGTCAACTGCACTGGGTGTTCCTGGGTAATTACCGCTCATTCGTCCTGGGCTGCTTTATAGACAGAATTGTCCGCAGTGCCATCCCATCTGTCCTGTCCAGGCCCGTTTGGCCGACTTTACCCTTGTAACAGCTGAGATCTGCCGACTTGCATCCCCTCCTCGTCCCAAAAGCTTGCACTCTGTCAGGTGATCAAGCCTTTGCTGTCTGTGCTCCTAAACTCTGCAATACCCTACCTACAGGCATCAGATATTCCCCTACACATCCCATGTTTAAGAGCTCCCTCTGGTTCCATCTGATGTGCCTCAGCTTGTAATTGTTCCTAGCCTCCCCGACAACTACTACCTGTACACCCACTTCCTTCCTTGTGTCCTCCCCCCCCCGATCTCTAGTACGGGGATATTATCTCCGCCACATGCCCCTCACATCAGCACATACTCTCATTAAAATAGGACAATCTGTGCCTGTAGTATCTCTAGGAAATGTAATTTTTTGTTTGCTTGCTCTTACCTTTGATGCATGTGCTTTTTCCGTTTCATCCAGCACCTGCTAAATTGAAATTCTCTGCTCATTGCTTGTACTTTATCAGTCGTTCTCATTGCTTGTATTTTACCTTATTGTCAATCCTTTGAACCGTTTGTAACCCTGTCCTCATTGCTTGTATCTTGTATTATGGTCAGTTCTTTGCACTGTTTGTACACCTTGCTCTTGTAATCTCCGGGGTCGCACCTGAAAATAGGCTTTCCTTTGTCTAGTGCGCCTACCCGGTAAACAAAAGCTAATAAATAAATCCAATGCTCAGGGCCCCAAACATCAGAGACTTGCTGAGTACTTGGACATCCAGGATACTGAACCTGTCCTCACATGTCCGTGGCTGGAGCCTCACAAGTATTTTGGCTTTCACTATATGGATGATGTGTTCCTCTATTCTGGCTGTGGCGAAGAAGGCTGACAGGACTTACAGGACTCCTGAGGGAAAGGATAACCTCAGTGTCCACACTAAGGATGACTCGGGAGTAATTACAGTGGCCAACGACAGGTCCACCAAGCCCAGGCACATGAGCACCTCCTCTCCTGCCGGGGAGTCAAGGCAGCTCGATCAGTTTGGGAGGAAGTTTTATTCTACCTCCACTCCCGCCATGTGTGCCCTTAACTATGTGGCACACATGTTGGTGTATCAGAAGTCACTGTTCCACCAGTTGGAGCCCGTTGTTGAGGCCATGCCAGACTCCGAATCCAAGACTATTGGCTGACACTATCCGGTCAGCCAAAATCACCTGTCGCCACTCTCTCAGGGCCACCGATGATGTGGTGGACTCCTCAGCCAGGGGCACTGCTACGGCTGTCTGTCTCAGGAGATTTTCCTGGCTTAGGGTGTCAGACTTGGCACCCAGTGTCCAGACGGCTGTCCAGGATGCCCCTTTCAGGGATTCTGTCCTGTTCGGGCAGTATGCCCAGGATATTATTACCAGTCTCCAGGATAAGGGCAAGGCCCTGAGGTCGGTTCACACCATGTACCACCCTAGATCCAAGGCCAAACAGCCATTTTGTCACCAGACCAAGCAGCAGATGAAACAGCAGCATACAACTAGAGCGTCTGTCACCAAGCGTCGGGCACGTTCAGCTGCAGCTACCCCTCCAGCCAAAGCTCAGAGAGCCTCAGAGGCAGCTCTCCCCATCCCTCCCTCCGTCTCTTGACTCATCGTGTGTCTACCCTCTTCCTCTTCGTTGGGGGAGCCAGTGGGCGGAAGGTTCACCAATCTCCTGCCTGGGTGGGAGGCAGACACCACAGACTCGTGGGTCCTTCAGTTGATCAGACCGGGCCACACTCTGGAGTTTCTCGAGAAACCCCCAGACAAGCCTCCAGGGGTGTCTCATTATCCAAAGACGCACATTCCCCTCTTAAGCGAGGAAATTGAGGCTCTTTTAGAAAAGGAGGCAAAAGAGTCTGTTTCGTCAAACCAGGTAGGAAAGGGGTATTATTCCCACTTCTTCCTGGTCCCAAAAAAGACAGGAGATTTGCATCCCATCTTGGACCTCAATGCTCTAAACCTGTACATAGAGTACAAACGGTTCCGAATGCTGACCCTCTCGGGTCTGCTGCTCCTCCTGCAGAAGGGACAGTGGCTCTGTGCCCTGGATATTCAGGATACCTACCTGCATATCCCAGTTTTTCAGGCCTATCACCACTACCTCAGGTTCGCCTTTCAGGGGGAGCATTACCAGTTCAAAGCCTTTTCCTTTGGCTTGTCCTTGGCACCTCAGATTTTTACCAAGTGCCTTGCAGTAGTGGCGGCAGCCCTGAGGTGCCAGGGCCACTGTGTGTTTCCCCTACCTTGATGACTGGCTTTTGTCAGCCCAGTCGAGGGAGCAGTTGGAACTTTCCCTCTCTGCTACCCTGGCTCTTTTTGCGCAAGTGGGGATTACTGTCAAACTGCCTAAGTCCCAACTTGTCCCCTCCCAGCGGCTCTAGTTTATTGGAGCGCTGCTGGATATGGCCCATGGTATGGCTTTCCTCCCTTTGGACAGGGCGGAAACCTTGCAGAAACAGGCTCATCTAGTAGCGTCCAGCAGGTGGGTCATGGCCAGGTCGGTTCTCTGACTGCTTGACCTTATTGCAGTGGCCATCCCCACTGTCCCTCTGGCCAGGCTCCACATGCGAATTTCTCAGTGGACACTCGGAACGCAGTGGAGTCAGAGGTTGGACGACCTAGACCACATGGTCATGGTCTCCAGTTCGATGCAGTGGGATCTTCTATGGTGGCAGGTTCTCAGCAACCTCCAGTCCCTTCCCCCACCCAGACCCTAACTACAGATGCATTGGGGATGGGCAGGGGTGCTCACTTGGAGAACCACAGGATTCTAGGGCTGTGGCTCAGCTGGAGCTCTCCCTGCACATAAATGTGCTGGAGATGAGGGCTGTGCTGTATGCTCTTCAAGACTTTCAGCATTTGCTTTGCCAGGGCCTCCTATTAGTCCAGTCAGACAATATGTGTGTAGTTTGGTACCTCAACAAGCAAGGGGGCACTCACTTATATCGCCTCTGCAGGGAGGCGATGTGGGTGTGGAATTGGGCAAATCTGCATCAAGTTCACCTCACAGCTGTTCACACTCCGGGCATGCAAGACGGCCTAGCAGACAGTTTCAGCTGCACCAGAATAAGAGCTCATGAATGGGAGTTCAAGCAAGAGGTGGTCAAGCACATTTTCGGCCTATGGGGTCATCCAGACCTGGATCTGTTTGCTTCCCCATACAACGTGAAACTATCCAAGTTTTGCTCGCTCGCTCCCGGGCATGGTGTTTTCTGGCGAGACACGCTATCTCTCTGCTGGACAGGGAGGTTTTTGTATGCCTTCCCTCCCTTTCCATTTCTGCAGAGGGTGCTGCTCAGGCTTCAAGCAGAGGGGGCTCACTTGTTTCTGATTGCCCTGTTTTGGCCTCGCCAAATATGGTTTCTGCTTCTTCAACAGCTTGCAGTGGAGCCTCCAGTTCCCCTGCATCTCTGCCACAATCTCCTGACTCAGGAGAGGGGCATGCTGGCCCATGCACGGCTGAAGTCCCTTCATCTTCACGTGTGGCACCTCATAACATAGCTGCCTCATACTATGGAGTTTTCTCCAGAGTGGCTCAGGTCCTTGTAGAGGCCAGAAAGTCTTCTGCGAGGACAATATATGCCATGAAATGGAAGCGTTTTTCCATTTGGGCTCCCTCGAAGGGTTGGGACCCTTTTTCATGCCCCATTCCTCAGGTCATGGAATATCTACTACACCTGTCTGACCTGGGCCTGAGTTACTCTTCACCGAAGGTTTAGCTGTTTGCTATTTCTGCCTACCACACCTTAGTGGAGGGCAAAGCTGTGGCTCAGCTGGAGGTTTCCAAAACCTTCCTGAAAGGGATCCTCCACCTGAAATCCCCGGTGCGCAGTCCCACACCACCTTGGGATCTCAGTTTTATTTTGGAAAACCTGACCTTGTCTCCTTTTGAATGGGCTGGTAGTTGTGATATGCGCTATTTGTCGTGGAAAGCACTCTCTTTAGTTGCAGTCACTTCTGCTTGAAGGATTTCCGAGCTTCAGGCCCTTATGTGTAAGTTGCCTTAATTTTTCACAGAGACCGGGTGTGTGTCTGCTTTCCAATCCTCAGTTCTTAGAGAAAATGGTTTCTGAGTTCACGTTGAACCAGTCTATTCAACTTTCAATGTATTATCTGAACATTCGAATCAGGGGGAGGTGATTCTTCCTACCTTAGATGTTCACAGAATCTTGCATTAATAATGCAACAGAACCAAGTCTGTCCGAAAATCGGATCAACTTTTTGTTTCTTTTGCATCCAGGAGAGAGGGTGCGGCAATTTCCAAACAGTGTTTATCTAAATGGTTGGTAAACTGTATTGTTTTCTGTTACCAGAAGTATGGTAAGACCCTCCTGGGGAGGTTAAGGGGCATTCTACCAGAAGCATGACTGTTTCTACTGTGTGCTTCCGGAATGTGTCAGATGCTGACATTTGTGCGGAGGCCACTTAGAGCTCCATCCACACTTTCACCAAGCATTAGTCTGGACATTGCCTCTAGGCGCAGGGCTGGCTTTGGTTTAGCTGTCCTTCAAGGCCTCCTGTCATAAACTCTCTGCTTTTCTGTAGACTCTTCCTGCCTCCTGTGTTTCAGTTCCTTCTGATTCACACTGCTTGGGACTCTGTCCTCAAGGTGCTTTACTTACTGTAAGAGCCCTCTCGATGTAAGATAGTATAGTTATGTAAGAAGTTACCTTAACCGTAGATCTTCAAGAGAGTTGCTTGCAGTAGGTAGCCTTTTTCCCTTCCTTCTTCCCCCAAGTTTCTTTGCTGCTCTTTCTCCATGAGCTCATTTTGGGCTCCAGCAGCTTCTTTTTCCGTTCTCCTGTTGCTCCTGGAAGGCGGGCATGGGGACTGCCCTCTATATAGGGTCACGCTGATGTCAGTCACACGATGTCGGGTTGGCGGTCCCCCATCAGACACTGCTAGCTAAAGATCTTTCCTTGTCAATCTTCACCATTCATTACTGCTGGATGTAAGCCGGAGGCGCGCACTTGCACGGGAGTTTTTTGGGGGTCTGTGCTGACAGTGCTACCCACGAGGCCGACTCACCATTAGGTACCGCAGACTCCTCCTCCACCCCATTTCTGTTTTTTCCCACCGACGAGGTGCACCTATCATGCGAGTCTTTAGAAAAGTTCTGCCTCACTAGGCCTTGCCTGAATTTAGACACCGTGTTTTTACTGCTTTGTTTTCCTCCATCCTGGTTCTGAGAGTCCACCCGATGCCGTTGATCCTCAGTAAGCTCTTTCCTTTTATTTTCTTACTGACGGCGCCATGTCTATTTTCTGTAGTTTTTGGTAAATTGTTTTTGGCGTCCTGTCTGGTTAGGGGGCTAGGAAGAAATCCAAAGTGGGCGTGCCCCCATGCGTCGGTGCCCCTGTGGCTGGCATTATTCCGTAACAGAACGGCATGATGTCTGCCTTCGCTGCCTAGGTCCCAACCATGATACGGATAATTGTGATGCCTGTTTCTTCATGGACTGCCGCATTCTTGAGATCTGTGCATTTAAGGTTGGCAGGGCCCTGCTGATTTTCAGAGGATGGCGTTGTTCTAGGGATACCATGGCGAGAACTCTTGACCCTGCTTCCGGGTCCCCTCCTGGGTCTGTATGGCCCGGTGAGGAAGAAACCTCCTCTTCTGATTCTAGCCTTGCCGTAGAGGAGGTTTCTTCTGCGGTGCCGGAGGAACGGCTCTGTTTCCTGTGGAGCCGGGTTGGGAGCACCGCTATGGCAGTCACCTCCTCGGAGATGCATGCTCCCACTGTTGCTGGGCCCAGCACCGGCGGACCCTTGAAGATGCCCGCTGGTGCCATCTTGTATCCTGGCACTGTTCACGGTGCCAGTGATCAGTGAGGCGCTGCGGCCGGTGTTGTGTCCCGCAGCGGCGCCATTCCCTGGGGAGCTCCTGGGGTCACTAGTCTGGTGGGGTGTGTGTGTGTGTGTGTGTGTGGTCTCCTCCTGTTCAAAGGGGATGATTCGCTGGGATCCGAACTGGCGCCTGCCCTGGAGTCAGGGAGCCCTCTTGGATGCGACACCAAACATCCCAGTGCTCTTCTCCCAGGCACCCTGGACTTTGCATGCCCCCACGCTCCGCTGGTGTTGGGGGCCGTGCGATGGATAGCGGTTCCAGGGTGCCTGGGATGATGGTTCCGACCTCGGAGGTGGGCAGCTGCCATCTCTAGTGCTGTCTTGGCTACCACAGTTGGGATGGGGACCCCCCTTCTGCCGCCTCCCTTGGGGGGCCCTGTAGGATCGGGGGACCCCTCAGCACTGGGTTCGAGGAAGAGGGAGGCTTCTGAGTCCTAGGGGTTGAGAGGCCGGGGTGAAGCGTGGGGGCCCTGTTCCACTACCCTGTGGGAAGTGAGGAGGAGTCGCAGTGCCGAGCCCTACTTCTCCTCCTCTGAGTCTTCAGAGGTGCCCTTAGTGGGTGGTGCTGGGGTTTGCCCTTCTGGATCCATGCAGCCTTGGTTGCACCACAGGGGAGAGTCCCCTTCAAGGCTTAGCCAGGACTTGTTTTCACACTTGCAGCAGCCTGACTGGGCCGACTCCTGCCCCCTCCCCACCCCCCCATGCGGGAGAATCTTCATGGAGTCTCAGAGGCAGGGCACTTTCCGTCAGGTGCCCTTCCCAATCCTCTGCAGACACCTCCCCTCCCAGGCAAATGTGGGCCCTATGGGACCCTTAACCTAGGAGATGTTCAGGGCACAGCGGTGGCCTTCCCTAGGTATGTTAGAGCCATGGATGAGCAGGTCGAGGAAGTCTTTTACTTGTCTCCACTGCCGCAGGAGTACTCTGAGCATCTGAGCTCCTCTTCTTCTACGGGTTTCTCTTCTGAGGAAGAGAAACGTTCCGTCCACCTTTCCTCCGACGCTGAGTTCACTGAATATTAGCAATTCCTCCCGAGGTTAGTTCAGGAGCTCCGCATTTCCCATGTGGTAAGACACAATACTGAGCAGGAGACATGCTCCTTTTTAAGCAAATTTAATGAGAACCACCTGGTGGTACCTTCCTGGCATATTCCCTTCCAGGAAGCGTCAGTCTGCACCTGGCAGTTACCAGCCGCCTCATCCCCTGCCCCAGTGGACTGCAGGAGGAGGTATTGCACTCCTCAGGAGTCTCTTGATTCTCTGCCTCACCCACCCTCGGGGCTGATGGCTTTAGATGCTCCTTCGGGGCTTCAACACCCGGCGCATGACCGACCACCTGATCTGGATTTTGCTGAATTCGATCGGCGGGGAAGAACAGTTTTCTCTTCAGGTCGTGTGCTGCTCCGCATCAGCTCATATCAGGCTCACCACGCTGCCTACAACCGGCACCTGTGGTTGATGCTGGCACAGGTGTTAGCATCATTGCCTGATTTGGAAGAATGTAGGCAAGCCGTTGCCCTCTCCGCACAGTGTCTGGAGCTTGCAAGGCACCAAGCAAGGGCATCGTATGACACCAGTGAGGTGGCTTCCAGACTGGCCTGGACAGCGATGTGCATCAGGTGGACGGCATGTCTTTGCCTGTCTAGATTGTCACCCGGTGCCCAACGTAGGGAGATTTCCTCCACCTTCCGGGGGACCCGCCTCTTCTCTCGCAGGGCAAGGAGAATTTACGGGGCATCTTTCGTCCTTGTAGCCATGAGGGACAGCTCCTCAACCTGATCAGCCTTAGGCCGTGTATGGTCTAGTATGGCTATAGGGTCTCCCCTTCTGTGTCTCCCCCACAGAAGGCTGAAGGAATCTGTTCCCACAGGGCAGTGCCAGATCCCCTCCGGGAGGCTTGGTACTCACCCAGCAGTAATGAATGGTGAAGACTGGCAAGGAAAGATATGAAAATTACGTACCTATCGTAATTCTTGATCTTCTCTTGTGTCTGCACTATTCATTTCTAATTCCTGCTCACCTTTCCCGTCTTGGGCCTCAGCTTCTGGGCACCGCCTCCACCCTGCTCGCCCTCCCCCTCTTCAAGGCCAATTGTGGGTAGAGTCCCCCTGGTACCTCAGGACCCTCTGTTTCCTTCTGTAAAGTCACAGAGTGCCCAACCTAGGAGGCCAGCGAGTAGGGTCTTCACCCTGGCCTTGGAGAGAACTCCCTGGGAGTCTCAGTGGGTGCTCTGTGGGATCCATACCATGACTTGGCATGGATCTGTTAGTCCGTTGTCAACTTGTTGGGGGTGGGACCTGGTCAGTGCATCCCATGGGGGACCCGTAGGGATCCACCTTTTTTCTTCCTTTCTCACTGTCCCCCTACTTTATAGGGGTCCTTTCTCAACAGAGTCTTCTTCTGTTTAAGGGTTTTTCCCCTTTGGCTAAGCCCTTAGGTGGTAAGCTAGAGAGGGCCATGCTCCAAGACTTTCATCCCGAATGTGGGTTTGGGGGGGGGTCAGTCTCCGCCATACTTTATATGCTCAGGTTAATCCCTTTAGTTCCCAATAGCTTTTTACAGTCATTTCAAACTATAATTATATACATTTCAACAGTAACACTATATCATTTCTAAACAAAGGGATCCCAATATCAGTTACATTTCCAGATAATGATTTGCATATATATTTATACCAGCAGATATGCAAGGGAAGACTGAGGGACAGTGAGAAGCAAAGAACTGCGAGACTGTCAGAGTGATCAAATACTAGGTCCCACAGGAAAATTTGGTTGTGCAACCAGACAGACAAGAGACAGGTAAGGAAAGAACAGAACAGATCCCTGCATTCAAGCTCTCCATGACAACTGGGACAGTGTCCTATTCAACCCAGTCACAGGTGGATGTAGGAGGACATAGTTTTTCAAGGTCTTTCTTCTTTCCACCAGAATCTTGGATAACTCTAACCACGGATGTGTCTCTTGTGGGGTGGGGAGCTCACTGTCAGGATCATTAGACCCAGGGAGTATAGACTCAGATGGGGTCTCATCTTCATATAAATGTTCCTGAAATGAGAGCAGTCCATTACGCACTTATCGCTTTTGTATGCTTGGTAAATTACAAGGTGATCCTTCTGCAGATGGACAAGTCCGTGATTTACTACATCAGCAAATAGGGCGGGGCACACTCCTATCAGCTGAGCAGGGAGGCAGTGAGAGTGTGGGACTGGTGCCTGTAGCAGAATGCTTTAATCCTGCTGGTATACCTGCCATTAGAGCAGAACGAGCTGGCGGACCAACTCAGTTGAACAGAAGCAGATCCTCACGAGTGGTCATTGGCACCAGACATCGTACAGTCGCTCTTCAGTGATTGGGGAAACTGCAGACCTAGACCTTTTTGCATACCCACTCACTATATAACTGCCTCACTTCTGCTCCAGAAATCCAGGACCTGGCGTTTTTTGTCAGGATACGTTCAGACTGCAGTGAACAAATTGCTTTCTGTATGCATATCCTCCTCTTCCACTAGTTCAGATGGTGCTGCTCAGACTAAAGGACTATGGTGGTAGAATGATTTTGATCGCCCTGTCTTGACCACAGCAAATCTAGTTTTCACTGATGGACAGATTATTTGTGGTCCCTCTGAAACCTCTACCTCTGCTGACGGACTTATTGACACAAGGATCCCTGGTCCATCCCAACCTGCACTCGCATCTTCTTCGTGCTTGGCTCCTGAAGAGATAGAGAAAGACAGGTTTATCCAAGAGGGTCTCTGAGATCCTTCTGGCTGCTCGCAAGCCCTCTACCCAGAAGACATGCACGGAAAAATAGAAACAGTTCTCTGAATAGTGTGCCAAACCTCATTTGGATCCACTCAGATGTCCACTGGACAAAGTCTTGGCGTACTTATTAGATATTTCTGATGCGGGACTGCAGTACTCCTCTGTAAAGGTCCTCATTTCTACTCTTTCAGCCAACTATGAGGTGGTCCAAAACCTTACACTGGCTCAACTACCTGTCCAAGAGGTTCCTAAAAGGTATTGTTCACACAAGGCCCCCAGTCAGGAAGCGTATTGCTCCTAGGGATATCAACCTTGTATTGGACATGTTCACTTGTAAGCCCATTGAACTTCTGGCTACGTGTGAGCTTAAATTTCTAACTTGGAAAGCAGCTTTTCTGGTGGCTGTCACATCAGCTCGAAGAGTCTCAGAAATGCACGCTTTAGTAACGGATCCTCCGTATGCATTGTTTCACAGAGACAAGGTGGTTCTCCATACACACTCCAAGTTCTTGGCCAAAGTGGTGTCGGACTTCCATTTGAAGCAGTCCTTGGTGTTGCCCACCTACTTTCCTAACTTCCAGAATGAGGGAGAAAGAACTCTCCAGTTCTGGATGTGAAGAGAGCTCTTTAGTTCTACACTGTTAGAAAAAAGGACATCTGTGATTTCAAACAACTCTTTTGTTCACTTCAGTGCTGCCCGTCTGGGTCAGCCCGTTATGATTAAATGTATACTGTGTCTCTACCTGGATAGTGGCTTGTCTCTGTGTGGAAGGGTGTGGGAATTGACAACACTGACACAAATGGCTACGGTTTAAAACACACAGTTGACATTGTGTGAATTTTATTTCTTCATAAAATTCAACAAAATAAAGTTAACTCCAAATAAAAATTAAAAATAAAGAAAACAGATCTTTACAACTTCAGATCTGAATTTCAGCACTGTTCTACCCTAACAAGTGCTGCCACAGAGTAGAAAGCTAATTACAGCTTTTTTTTCTACAATCGTCTATGCTGGAGTCTAGCTATACGTCCTGTCAGTACACCACTCCAGGCTTGACTGATCATATATATTCAGGAGGGCCTTTTACAGCAACAGCCTGTGACCTCATCAGATCAGCTGATCTGCCCCATCTCTAATACATAAAATTCTGTACTGGTACATAAAATTCTGTACTGGTACATGCATTTTCCGGGGATCAGCACGACCATGGCCCTTAAACTATGTGGTATCTCAACAATATCTTTCAACTAAAACATCTTTATAATTTGTTGCGCCAGATATTACAGAGTAATACATAAGGGCAACTTAAGAGTTTAGCCCCTCCCTTTATGTGATGTCACAGATTGACAGGGCCCTATAAAGGTTGTCTGGTTTAGGCCTGCTGGCTCCTAAGAACTCACCAGAATATATCAAGTTAAGAAACGAACAGGTAAGGGCCTGGGGTTTTCCTCATCCATGTAAACCTACTTAATCATGTTCCTTGTAAGGTTTTTAAAATGTTTTATTTAATCTTCAGGCATAGAAAAACATAAATACATTCAAGAGGGTTTTAAAAGTACTGTAGTCCACTCTTTTAATCAGGACAGTACAGGCAAACATTCTGTTTATGTGCAGTACCTGTAAAGGCTGGGTTATAGATACTGCAGCAGAGCATAAAAACATGCATTCACACAGGAGGTTTTATTTTCTGTAACCCCCAGCTCTTCTTTACATGAAGAACACTTTTCTTTCATTCAGGAAAGAATGTCCCATCAGCTGAAATCTCCATCTGATGGGTTGCCTTTTCATTTGGGCCCTGTTCTGTCATGTGAGCTTTCCTTAGCCCTGTCTTGTGTCTTTATTGTGGCCCTCATTCTCCTACATGGTCTGCTTTTAACAGGAGAATGGGCCCCATTTAACATTAGGCTTGCATTTCTCAAGTCAAACACTACTTTTGTACTCTGTGGTGCAAATATGCAAACCTGTAGCTAGAGGTTTTATTCCTCATTCTCCCTTTGTGGCTAGCCTCGGATATGTGAGGAATATCTTCTTATCTGTAAGGCACTTCCCATATTTTAAGAAAAGGGCACTCTGCCTTTATTACTAAGAGTAATATTTTTAAAACATTTTACAGGCGTCCCTGTAACATTTTACTCTTTACTACCTGGTCTAGTCCTTAGTCTCTGGGTTTGTAGAACAGACCATTTATATTCACAATAGCCTTTTTACTAGGACAAAGTGGGGGTTTCGCCATATTTCTTTATGTGGCCCACCAGTCCTAGGACCATATTTTCTTCAAGATAGGAGGCATATCCTAACCTCCACCATATCATCACCATGGACAGAAAAAGAAACATAGCGGCATACCTCTCAACCTCCTGCCTCATAAATCAGGGACAAGGCTTAAAAAAATCAGGGACAAAGGACCAAAATCAGGGACACTTCTTCAAAGATGGAGATATCCACTCAGGAAGCTGGTAGAATAAAGGGCTTGGTGTAAAATGCATTTCAAAGGAAGAACAAGTCTGTAACTTTAATGTTTGACATTATTTTGTGCTTATAACCCCCACAGTTTGGTCACAGAAAGACAATTTTTAGGAGGGACAGAGTAAAATTTTGAGGCAAAATCAGGGACGTCCCTGAAAATCAGGGACAGTTGAGAGGTATGCATAGCGGGGCAGAATAGATAGAGATACTCTGATGGGACGGCCACCCCCTCAGAGTAGAAGAGTAAAGGGATGGTCAAGAGAGACCTTAAAAAGGTGCTACTGCAGTAGACTATAAAGATAGGGATAGATAAGGGATGTCCTGATGCGATTCCACAAGTTCGGGGATAAACTACCACACTCTGCCAGTGTTACTCCATGGCTCAGATCAAATTGGAAGGCCAGGTCCGTGCCCATTCCACCAGAGTAACTGCAATCTCTTTGTCAGAAATCTGCTCTGTCCCCATTTCTGAAATTTGCAAAGCAGCGACTTGGAGCACAGTGCATACTTTTATCAAGCACTATACCTTGAATGTCCATGCCAGGCAAGACGCCTCCTTCGGCAGGACAGTCCTTGATGGACTTTTTTTCCTGAGTGAGCTCTGTCTCTTACCAGCCTGCTCTGGGAATTTTGGCAGAGCTTGGTACTCTACCCAACAGTGTGAATAAATGGTGAATACTACATCCAGGTAGATATGAAAATTACGTACTCACTGTAATTCTTGATCTTCTTGTACAGTCTTCACCATTTATTCACACACCCACTCACCATCCCCCAAGCTTACTCTCTCTCTGTTACCTGATCTTCATCTCCCCTGTTCAGTTGGGGCTCTGAAGACACTTTGGTTCTTGTTGACCCTTCTTATATGGGTCCAACAGGCTACTTTATGCCCTCTTTAGATTAGATTAGCGTTAATTAAGTGGGGTAACATTGCACCTCCTCGGTAGAAAAGGTACTGAGGCGGTTGGAGGCGTGACACTAAGCTAGCCTACATAGCTCGAGCGTGCCTTGCGGGGCCACACATGCACGTGCCGACCTTGATGCTGGCCCGTCTGAAGATTTTTGGCTCCCGCAGGGTTCCAGCACTTCTGGGTTGAAACCCAGCAATGTGAAGAAGTGGTGAAGACTGTCCAAGAAGATCAAGAATTATGATGAGTATGTAATTTTCATTTGTTGTACTGGTATATGGTTCACATCCACACCACCCACCAACCAACCTCCCCTGGCAGAAGGCAGATGGATCCCTACTTCCAGCATGCAAGATCTGACTTAATGGGGCAGAGTTGAGGGATATACCACCTAGGTGGTAGAAGGAGCTTTTTAAAAGACATTCCGCTAGATCAGCTCTTCAGGAAGATCTGCCATTGTGTAGGTGTGAACCATATATCACTTCTAGAACTATGATCATAGGTGAGCAACATACTTTTTTTCTCAGTAGCATTACCTGAATGTCAGATATTGACAAAACACAAAAAAGTACTCTTAATAAATGAATATGATGTTTTGGTTTTGTAGAATCTGTAAGGGAGGTGGTGCAAAAGAAACTGCTGCAGGCCTGGTTACGGTTAACTGAGGGAAATGTCTTGGAGTTGCTCCATCGATTGGATGTGGAGAACTGTCCGGATGTGGCTGTATCCACCTTGAAAGCAATGTTTGATCTCTCCCCTCTCCATGAGCTAGTAGGAAAATGCACCAATATTGACAACAGGTATGTATTTTTTGTTTTACACCTTATGAAAATGTTGCCTATAGTTCAGGTTTAACATATTAAACATTTTTATTTGATTCTTAGAATTTGACACACGAGAAATCCAGATTCAGGCACAATGCCTGTTTTTGGAGTGGGTGCCAGGGGTACTGTTATGTCAACAGGGTAGTGTCTGGCATTTCAAGATTAATAAAGTGAAAAAGGAATATACATTTACTCTGACACAGTTGTGTAGTAAATTGCAGATAATGAACACAAGGAGATGTAGAAGGCAAGGGAGATTAGAGGAGGTGGTCATTAAACTTTAACTCTGAAGGCTTGGGGGTCCTAATAGCAACAGGAGACAAGAAGATTGGCGTAGAAGGCTTGCTAGAAGCCCTGGGTTGTACCACTAATCTTCACATCACTAGGGGGAGAGAGTTCCAAGTAGATGGAGCAGCAAAGAGTAAGGCCTTTTGTTTCTTTTTATTTTTACCTGTTTTTCCCTCTGGTGTAGTTGCCCTTCTCTGTTGTGGTCAGAGGCTTAACCTATCAGCCCAGTCATTCGACTAAATCAGAAACTGCCTTGGTCCATGGCTTACCACCATGTGATGGAGCTGACGGAATGAGCCCGAAGGAGGCCATGCATACCAGACCCTCAGGATAGAGTCACACGTGCTCTGCAGCTTCATGTAGAAACGCATAAAAACTAATCACTCGATCTGCTCCAAGTTTATGACTTCCGTAATTCTGTGCAAAGATGCTGACCTTATGCAGTGTGCAAGGTGCATAGAAAACCATACTTTCAGTTGTTTGGCAATGATCTCGGCTATCTGGGAAACCCACTCTACGAGCCCTGGCGCTTTAACATTTACATCATCTTCTGACCTCAGAAATCCCCCACTGTATGTGTACACATTCTGCGTCTCTTCCCCACGCAGAGATGCCCTGGAGATAAAACCCATGCAGATTAGTAGAATTTGGGACTTGGGTTCAAACTCTGCTTAGTGTCATGCTCCACTCTAGGCAGCTGGCTCAGATTTGTTTCTCTTCCTGAAGAGAGCACTTGCCCTGAAGTTCATCTCCGGTATTCTGATCTCTGGAAAGCGCTTTTGTTTCTTTTGAAACTGTTACTTATTATTCAGCTTAGGTCTGTATAACCTTGTGTTGGTTTAGGGTTTTACTGATTTTGCTAGGTTTTCGTTTATTTTTTAATACTGTTTCTGGTTCCCATTTCGGTTATCTGGAGCAGGAGAAAGCCTGTAGAGGGAACAGGATCCATTTCTCTCTGTTGTCCAGTTTATAACTTCTTTTGGTAGTCTTTGGTTAACTACACAGCGGTTCCTAGTAGAAAGGACAACGATCTTTTTAACCCTGTTTTTTTTGTTATGTCCAAGCTAAAATTCTCTGTCAGAAGTACTATTGGGAACAGGGTGGGACAAATCATTTTGAAGCTGGTAGTCCATTTGGCCACTAGCTTTCAAAATCTGGTAACCAAATCAATATTTGTAGTGGCTGTCCTTTCTAAGGGCCCCAAAATCAATTTGTGGGCTGGCAGTCAGTTGGGTTGGTACTTTCAAAAACTAGCAGCCAAACCAATTTTTATAGTGGCCATAGGCCACTGGGCTATCAATTTTCCCACCCTGATTGGTAACGGTGTCCCCCAACAGGGTCTTGAAAATTGGCATGTCTTATAGACCCATGAAACGACAGGAGAAATGGGCTTTAAAATTTTTAAAATTTGTTTTCGGCTCCTGGCAAAGGCAGACTGCCATGAAGTTTGTTTGAGGTGCCTGGGTGCAGATCATGATTTTGCTAATTTCGAGGTCTGTATTCAGTTTTGCCCTAAGATTCAAAAGCGCTAAAAAAACATAACAAGTTTATTGCTTCTTAGTCTGCTTCCATGTCACCAAAAAATAATAAAGGCGCTGAGGGAGTTTCTGATGATGATGGTGGAAAGCATGCATTGGGGGGAGTCGTCTTTTCAAATACAGCAGCAGTCCCTGTCAAAGGGGACAGAGAAGCGATAAAGCTGCCCAGCCATCATGCAAGCATGGCAAAGATGGTAGGGATACCATGGTGTCTGAATGAGGGAACCGTGAGTCCATTGACGGCAAAAATACAAATAAGAGTCTTAGAGCAGGCACTGGAAACCGTATTTGGTAAGAAAAATTAAAAAATAAAGAATTTCTAGGGGTATGGATATGGTTGACTTATCCACACTCTGGCAGTTCCACTGGAATGATGTTAGTGGCTGAAATGTCTTTAAGCTAAGCTCCTCCCACCACCCGGGTGGTATATCTCCTTGCTGCCCCATGACGTCGGCTCTTTCTGCTTGAAGAATATGTCACCTCCTTCTTGCTGTCTTAGGATTTACTGCGTCACAGCATAGGCGAACCTCTTTTTAAAAGTTTTCAACGTCTTTCTTTGTAATTTTGTGGTTATTTCGACTCTTATCTTCAGACTAACTATGGAACACAAGAAACAAGGATTCAAGGTTTGTGTTAGGTGCTGGCAGAAGATGAGTCACCGATCTGCACAATATGTGCATGTACTTCCGAGGCGGGCAGCACAACATGGTTGGGCGGTGGCCTCTGCCTATCTAAACTTTGAGTCCCTCAAGGACAGGAAGCTCTGGCTGTCACTGGGTCAGCCTTCAGAATGGAATCCAAAGAACTGCCATAAAGGCCGCAGGAAGGCCTTGGCTGCAGCTGGGTCTGTTGAGCTACTTGCTAATCTTTGGCTGAGAATGCTGCTGCCACATTACCACACACACACACACACTCACTCTATAAAAATTCCTCAAGGCAAGTTTTCTTAACAAAACAAATGTTTTTACTAAAATGATCACTAATCGTACATTTACACATCTGGCAGGTCAAGGGCTCTTCAGCTCTGCTTTCGAACTACTCGACCTCGGCTCAAGTTGACCAGGTGGTTGATTCCCCCCCCCCTTCTTCTTGAGCCTGTCTACCAGTTGCTGGACGTAGTAGAGGAGTCCGTTTCACAGATCTCCGTGCTCCCATTCCTCACTGAGGAGGACATGGACCAATCTGTGAACCTGGTTGATTCGTCCTGGGACCAGCCTTCACCCAAGGTCGGGTCTTTGACTCCTGTATTGCTTATCATTGGTGGATGCGTCATCTACAGCCAAGCACAGGAAGACCCTTCATGCTGTCAGCTGGGTGGTCATCGGTCGAGGTAGTGGTCGAGCATTTGCAGTCTCGGTCCTGCTCGAGTGTGAGGCTCCACCGTCAGCGTTTCTTGTCCTCCTCATTGTCGGGTGAGGAGAAACAGTGGTGTAAGATGCGCTGGTGCTATGAGGAATTCCTCTAGCAACAGTGGGCCATCATGGTGCAGGGCAGGACTCTACCCCAAGAACCTTCAGTCCCCTGGCAGCTGCTAATGGTTGCCCTGCTGGTCCATGTTCCTCATGTGCTCCCCACACCTGCTTCTCTGCTGATTAGGGTGGAGCTGCCACCTTGACATCTGATAGTCAGTGCTTCGACCAAGGAGTCTGGCATTTGACCACTGGCTTGCCAGGTCGGTTTTCTGTTAGGATTACCTCAGGTTAGGATTCCCGGGAGACCTGTAGCGAGCAGCGGCCATGGGTGGTCTTCAAGGAGTCATCAGACAACTCATTTTAGGAGTCTATGGCCTCCTCTGGAACTTAGCCCTTCGACCACGGCTTGGTCAAGGAGCCTTCCACCGAGCATGGTCTGGCTTCCTTCGGTGGGCTGTGTCATGCACCCACTCCTGATGGCAAAGGCCACTGGGCTCACACTCACCACGAAATTCCAGGGAAGCCCTCTTTACTTCTGGGTAGGGTATAATACCAATCTTGAGTTTTGTAACCAACTAAGAACCCTCTCTTGCTTATTACACAAGGGAGGAGATCTGGAGTTACAACCTCTTTTGGGTAGCGTTGTACCACTGATTTTGCCTTCTCCCACAAGGCGTGCAATAACCTGGTTCAAATTCCCACAGACCCTTCTTTGAGACTTTTGTATTTTCCCTATCTTTATCCAGCCTTTTCCCCTATTACAGACCCTTGAATTGATAGCTATGGATGACACCCCATTGGCAATAACAGTTTAGTCCCAGATTATTTTTTTGTTTGTTAAATTTATGATCTTTATTGATTTTATTCAAAGATGGACATGAAGCAAGACAAGGAAGAACAATTCAAACATATCAGCTGCCCATGTTCATCTCCCTTCCTCCCCATCCTCACCACCCCTATCATCACCCCCTCCCCCCCTCGGCTAAGGCTGGTTGCAAATTCAAGATACAGTATTAGGACAGATAATCAGGTAGCATGGATGGAGTCAGCTTGACAGGACCCCCTGACTAAAAGAAGAGTCGAGCCCTTATCTGGGGCAAGACTCAACTTGTCCAGTGTAAGGTGTGCATTCTTTCCCAGACCCTCTTATAAAAGGATATGGGCGCTCCTTAGTCTAGCCTTGAACTGTTCAGCCCTCAGATTAAACAACAGCCCTTGCAGCCACTCCGTATAAGTAAGCGGGCATGAATCTTCCCAGTGATGTAACACTACCTTCTTCAGCGATCAGGAGATAAGGGCATATAATACCTACGCTGTTTAACCGAGATGTTAGCAGACTGCCCAGTTAAACCAATCTCTGAAATCTCTGGAGTGAAATAGTCAGAGATGCCCAGTAGTGGGTCTGCCTTGCTCTTAATATAGCATCCCATAAGACTTTGACTGAGGGGCAGTCCCAAAAAATGTGCGAGAGGGTGCGATCAGCTGTTTGACATCTGCGACAGACCGGGGAGGGTAGTTTACCCACTTTGAAGAGTTCATTGGGGGGTCCAGAACATATTATTTAGGAATTGGAACCGAGTTAACTGCAACCTATTTTGTGCAACATATTTATACGTGTCACACCAAATCTTGCCCCAGTCTCCTCCTAAGGTGGGATATTGGGTCTTCCAGTATTGGGGCACACCAAAATGAATAAGAACTCTCTCAAGTAACAGACTATAGATCACTGAGACTGCGTGCGGTACGCTAGCTGATAGGGAAGAGGGTCTGTATTAGTTCGGCAGTTGCACTCTCATCTCTCTGAAGGGACCTAAAATTAGTTAGCAGGTGCCTCAGTTGAAAAACCTTGAAAACCTGTTCCCCGGGAATGTTAAGGTTATACAGAATTACCCCTACAGAGGTGCAGACCCCACCTTCAAAGAGGTCATCCACCTTGAGATCTTGTAGTTGAGGGAACCATTGACTTAAAATTAATTGCCCTCCTATTTTCAGATTTGGGTTTCCAAGAATAGGCTGGGCGGTATCTAGTGTATGTTTATACCTTTAAAAGGAACACAGCTGGCCATGGATTTTAATCGAAGTTGCAATGGGTGTATTTGAGAGAGAACGAGGGATCACCTTCACAGGAATGTGGAGCAGGGCTTCTGGAGTGACTAGTTGTGACTGATTGTGCTATAAGCTCCTTCTCCAAGGTCAGCCAAAGGGGGACGTATATGGAGGGCTGTGCCCTTGTTGGGGTCGAAAGCCACCTTAAATATTTACTGAGGTGGCTGGCCCAGTAATAGAGCCCAAAATATGGTAACCTAAGTCTGCTCTTACCTTTCGGGTAGCTAGCTTGAAATAAGCTCTTTTAAGGGGTTTACCCAGCCAGAGAAAGTCTGTAAGTTTTGAGTGGAGCATATTGAACCATGACTGGTGAAGCCAGGAATTCAACATGTTTGAGTAGAAGATCCTAGGTAAAATATTAATTTTAATTAAGTTAATCCAACCTCAGAGTGGCAGTGGGAGGGACCGCTGAATCACTTGGCAAGAGAGAGCCTAAATTAAGCTTGTGCATTTTAGACTCTCTTCTAGCCAAACTAATACCCAGATATGACAAACCTTGAGCACTCCACTGTACGCTGAGATTCATAACATCATGGCTCAGTAATTTGCTATAAGGAGGGAATGCCATGGTTTTGTCAAGGTTGATTTTGTAATTTGAGAAGCGATTGTATTCTCGAAATATGTCCAAAGCTGCTGGGAATGAATCTTTGGGATGTCTCGTGAGCAACAAGATATTGTCAGCACAGGCTGATGACTTGAATTCCTGCGACCCCACAGGTATGCCCAGGACCCCTGGATGAGCTTTCAATTTAACTAGTAATGGTTCCAAATGTATGTTAAATAAAAGCGGGGACAAGGGGCAGCCCTGCCGAGTTCCTGATTGTAAAACAAGAAGGTTAGAGAACACCCCATCACAATACACCCGAGCACTGGGATACCTGTAGAGAGAGGCCACCCACTTGATAGATGGAGAGGGAAAACCAAACTTAGACATGATTCTAAATAAAAACTGCCAGTCCACTCTAAGGCTTTCTCTGCGTCCAGGGACAGCAGCCCTGTGGGAAAGTCTGAGTCCGTGGATGCAGAGAAAATGTGACTTAACTTGCGCAGGTGATCCGAGGATGCCCTCTTGGATATAAATCCCACTTGTTCCTTTGCAGTTAGCAGAGGGGGAGGACTCTGGCTAGTCTGGATGCCAGTATGTTAGCCAAAATTTTAATGTCACAATGATGAAATTGGGTCATAACTCGTGACACACTCTGCATCTTTACGGATTACGATAATTAAGGCTTCCAGCAGTCTTTTTGTCCACATTATTTGATTCCAAAAACCAGGCAAAGAGTTTGTACAGCCAGTTTAGCAAAGGTTTTGAAAAAGTTAGGTGAAAAACCATCAGGTCCGGGGGCTTTATCAAGTGATAGAAAAAAAATTGTGGCCTGAATCTCCTTTTCCGTTATTGGGGCTATCAGAGATTGCTTTTGGTCTTCACTCAGATTTGGCAATGGGACAGTGGCTAGAAACTCCTCTACTCCTCTTTCTCAGGGCGGGCATAACATTGCAGAGTTGCTTATAACAACATGCAAACTCCTCCATAATATATTTAGGCTGCAGCTTTAGGGTATTTTCTGCCATGGACCTCAGACCCTTGACTATCCTGGAGGATTCGTGGTTTTTCAGCCTAAGGGCGAGGAGTCTGCCAGCCTTCTCCCCCTTGGTCAGGATACAATGCTCTACTCGTAGCTATGGCATATTCATCTTTTTCCCTCAGGAGCATATTATACTGGTTTCTAAGGCCAATAAGCCGCCGCCTGAGTTCTTTGGATGAACCAGGAGATAAGTTATGTTCCAGAGCCCGAATCTGGGACAATAGGTCAGATACCTTCTTCTGGTTCATCCGCTTCCGAAATGAAGAAGTTGAATAAGCTTCCCCCTTACTACACTTTTTAAACCTCTCCATTCCATATCACTTTTCCCTGTAGAACCCAGATTACTTTCAGTGTAGTGATCTATTACTTTAGAAATATGTTTGATAGTACTATTCTCACCAAGTAGCTGATTATTTATTTTGGATAGATTCTTTGGGACAATCATGGGAGATATGCAGATGGCACCGAATGACCGAGTGGTCCGAAAGGACCACCGGCTCAATTCAAGCTATCTACTAGTCCTGGGAGGAGGGAATGGCTGATCAAAAAAGTAGTCTATTCTAGACAGGGATTTCTCCCTTGAATCAGGGTGTAGGGCTCTCCATGGATCACAGAGACAGAGAGTTTCGATCATCTCACGGATTGCCCTTTGAGCCGGGGATAATCCCTTGTGCTTCCTCTCCGACTTACCTAAATCCAGGGAGAAGGACAGGTTCCAACCCCCCGGAGGAGACACAGGAGCTTGGTGAAGGGAGCCAGGGTGGAGATGAGAGATGTAAAGAAAGCCGGAGTATCCACATTGGGTCCAGAAACACTGCCTAGTAGGATGGAAGTCCTATCTAACAGTCCTTTTACAAATAAAAAATGGCCCTCAGGATCCTTAATATGCTGCTTGTAAACAAAAAGGGACTCTCCTTGAGATAAGGCTGGCAACACCCCTACTTTGGGTTCTGTTTCCAGCAGCAAAGACTTGGCCTGCTTGCTGTCTTCTGAATAGATTAGCTTCCTGGTCTAATAAGTGCGTCACTGCAAAAAGGAAACATCACCCCCCAGGTTGTGAATATGTTTGAGGATGTGATACCTTTTATCCTCAGCCTGAGCACCTTTGACATTCCATGAAATAAGACCACATATTAGCCATTGCGCCTAGTAAGAGGAATCATGAAAAAAAAAAACCCACCATGATCTGTTAGGTCTGCGTGAGCATTCACCATTAGGCATTTTCACACTAAAAACTCCATGATACCTTAACCTTAGTATTTACCCAACCAGAGCCTGCTCCCTCCTGATCCCCTGAACCCCAAAAGTAGCCCCATCAAAATACCCCTTCCCCAAACCAATGATGGACACACTAACCAGTGAAATTAGAGTACACAACCACTGCCCCCACCCTCCCAAGAAAAATAGTTTCCAGTGCATGATGTATTCCATCCTGCAATAGTGCCTCCTGCACCTTTCAGAACCACCTAGCATGAAACATAAAGGGAACATGCAAATAAAAAGTAACTGGGCAGTTCTGGGGGCACCAACATAGAACATCTCGAGCTCCACCCAACCCCTGCTATAGGGGTAAAGGCAGTATCACTCCATGGCTATGGTGGTAAACCCCCATCAAACACATGCAAAGCTAAAAATTGCTGCCTCCAGCTGCGCCAGTGGGCGCCCTTAAAACATCAACCTCTCAACCCAAGTTCAGAAATTTTTATGCAACATTCTTCAAGAGCAAAGTGCTCAACTAACAGGCAAGTCTGACTGCAGCAAGAGGCTACGAAACTCCCAGTCCGGGTAAAATAGATAATTCTTAGTCCAAGTAGAACTGCTAAGCAGCTAATCTCAGCGTTTGTCCACAGTGTTCTATTTAAGCTCAGAGAGCACCGGGTTCAACGTGGGTTTAGGCTTGGTGTTCTATGCCCTGCCACATCCAGGGAGATGGAGATGATGCAGCTTGGCAAACTCAGCATGGAATAAGCCCGCTACGCCTTTTAAAGTAGCACTGTACACTGCACACATTTAAAAAGTCTAGATCTTACTTCGAGAGGGCTCTTGCAGTAGGTATTCACATATAGGACTAAGCTGCCAGGTGTCAGGACCCCACAGAAAAATTTCTAGCTAGCAGTCTCTGGCAGGGGGACCGCCCCCACGTCAGGTGACCGGCGTTATGAGACGTCGGTATGAAGGGGCGGTCCCCCATGCCCGCCTTCCACTTTTTTCCCCACTGTTGGCTTGTGAAAGTTCCTTCCGGTAGAACAGCGCTTGCCAGTCATTCGTTGATCTCTTAAGTTTTCAAACTTTTCGACCTATTTTCTCTAATTCTCGATTTTTTTTCTAAACAATTGCTGTGTATGTCATCCCCGATGCCCTCTGAATCGCATAAAAACAAGTGCAACTCGTGTGGTTCCCAACTTCCACACAAGGAAGGACACTCCTTGTGCCTTTTCTTTCTGGGCCCAGACCACCCCATGGAGAAGTGCCAGCACTGCCAGAAGTTTAACTCCACTACCCGCAAGAGAAGGTAGCAATCCCTGGATGCCCATATACTTAAGAACAAAATGGCCTCCATGGAAAGAGAGTTAAAGAAGCTTAGGCAGGCATCTACTTCCCCCGAAGGTTATAAGAAAAAGCGTGACAAGGAGAAGCACCAGGAGCAGGAATTGGCTTCCACAACAGTCGTGACTTTGGCTGGAGTCGCGGCACTCAAGGTAACATCCCCCTGGGGGATCGCTCCACGATGGCCGTCTTGGTGGTTACCAAGAAGGCGCTGCCCCTCCCACCCGGCTCACGCTCGGGCCCTTCGGGAGCCTCCTGGGCAAAGGAGGCCTCCACTCCCGTGAAGAAACATAGAATTTGACGGCAGATAAGGACCGCTTGGCCCACCTGGTCTGCCCATTTTCCTACCTAACAGATAAGCTGCAGATCCTAGTTAACCAACAGCTTACTTCCTCGTACCACTCACTAGGACTGCCTTATGTCTGTTCCATGCATTCTTGAATTCCCCCACTATTCTTGACTCCACGTCCTCCTCAGAGAGGCTGTTCCATGCATCCACAACCCTCTCTGTGAAAAAATACTTCCTCATGTTACCTCTGAGCCATCCCCACTGTATCTTCAAATTGTGCCCCCTTGTTCTTGCACATCTCTTTTTCTGAAAGATGCTACTGTTTTGGACTTTGTTGATTCCCTTGAGGTACTTGAAAGTTTCTATCATGTCCCCTCTCTCCCTTCTTTCCTCAAGGGTATACATATATATATTTTTTTTTTTTTTTTTGAAATTCAAGTTTATTGATGTTGACAAAGCGAAAATAAACAAAATCATTACATAGGTTATGCCAGGTATCCCTACATGGTATAATGAAAAAGTAAGAGAAAAGGAACATAGGGAACCCCACCTCCCCCCCAAAAGCAAACATGTCCTACCCAAAAAAAAAAAAAGAAAAAGGGAAACCACACCATCCCCCCAACAAAGTGTGCCACACAACTATGTAACTAATATTGTTAGCAAGTTCATAAATATCTCAGAACTCAATCCTGCCTTCAAAATCCAAGAAAGCAGATGTGAAAGAAAAGGAGAAGGAAGAAACCACAGTGGGCATCAGAGAGGGAGCCAGGAGATCATTGGTGCAAATATAGCGCATATAAGTTGCCCCATTTTTATGAAACAGGTCCATGCGACACGTGAACTAGCTATCAGCCTTTCCATGTTAAGATGGGCAGAGAGCTCAGTCAACCATTCAGAATAAGTCAGGGTCAGTTGGTTGGTCCAGTGCCTAAGAACTAGTCTCTTAACCACTATAGACACAAGGGCGATGTGGATATCGGCTTCTAAACAGTCTATGCCAGAGTAATCCCTAGAATACAAATTTCAGGAGTGAAAAGGTTGGTGAGACCAAGTAGGGGTCTAGGTTGTCATGAATGGCAGACCACAAAGGGCAACCTTATTGCAATACCAGAAAATATGTAGGAATTCTCTCACTGTGTGAGCACCTGGAACAGAGGAAAGAGTTAGCTTTAAGCCGGAAAAGTTTCTTAGGGGTGTAATACATGTTATTCAAAATATAATATTGGGTAAGTCTAAGCCTGTCTTGGGTGTGGTATTTGTGCAAGTCTTTCCAAATATGGGAGCAGTTGAGGGTGGAATCTGGGAGTAAGGAAAGCCAGATGCTAGAACCTGCTATAGGTTTCGGAAATTTGTAATCCAGTAGGAAAGAGTATATTAGCGAAATGGAATGTGGTTTAGAAGCGAGGGTAAAGATATGAGAGAGAAAGGGATGAACCTTGGGTTCTTTAAACTGTGAGCCAAATTTCACAGCAGTAAGGTGCCTTAATTGATATACCTTAAAAATCTTGTTATTGGGACTGCCGAATTTAGCTAGGATATCAGATGATGAAAGGAGGGATCCTTGATCGTAGTAGTGTTCTAAGTTAGTTTCTTTAATTTGTGGGAGCCACTCGGGAGCAATCATCGAGTTGCCCAGCTTAATATTGGGGTTAAGGATGATAGGCTGCGCCAGGTCTATTTTAGGAGAAATTTTTAGAAAATATAGACATTGGGAAAGAGATTTAAGGGATGTGAGAATTGTTTGGTCAGTTATCCACTGCAAAGCAGAGGTGGAGTATAAAAATTGCATAGGGATCTAATTTAGATCCAAAGGATCAATTTCTCGATTTGGAGCCAAATCGGGAGAAGGGATCAGGATGTTGAAAACCATCTACCTAGCTTGGAGAGGTGGGCAGCCCAGTAGTACAATAAGAGGTTGGGAAGTCTAAGACCCCTTTTCCCTGGGAGAGATAATTTAAGAAATGAACGCCGAATTGCCTTCCCTCGCCAGACAAACGTCGAGAACATTGAGTGAAACTGTTGTAGATAAGAAAGCGGCAGCCAAAGACCTAGTAAGTTAAGAGGATAGAAGATACGGGGGAGAATATTCATCTTAATAATATTAATCCTACCCCAGAGGGAAATAGGAAGGTTGGACCATCTTAGCAAATCTTGCTGGATATGGGTCTTGAGGTTATCCAAATTGAGCTTTCTGAGTAAAGAAGGGTCTGAGGTAAAGTGAATGCCTAGGTATTTAATCGATTTAGGGGACCATCTCATGCCAAATTTAGTAAGATCGTGCTTGTCTGTATAGGTATTTAAAGGGAATATTTCAGATTTAGATATATTCAGTTTATATTGGGAGAGGTTACCGTATTGACTGATGAGATGCAGTGCATGTCCTAGGGAAGTAGCGGGGTGAGTAACATGTAGAAGTATGTCGTCAGCATAGGCTGAGAGGACTACCTCATGCTGATGCACCAGACAGCCTTGAATAAGTGGGGAGGACTTAAGCTTAATAAGAAGGGGCTCGAGATATAAATTGAACAAAAAGGGTGAGAGAGACATCCTTGCCTGGTACCAGTATGAAGCTGGAACAGTGAGGAGAAAACACCATTACAATATATCTTGGTCAAGGGGAGTTGTATAAAACCTGGATCCATTTGAGAAAAGAGATTGGGATCATTGCCTACATCGTGAGCCCAGAGAAAAGACCAATCCACTCTGTCGAATGCTTTCTCTGGCGCCTAGCCAAATTAGGGCCATTGGGAGTTGGGATGATAGGGCGAGATGAGAGATATGAGAGAGGGTTCTGAGGTGGTCTGATGGGGAACAGAGTGTACAAAAACCGATCTGCTCTGGGCTAAGGAGATGGGTCCAGATTTTCTTAATCCGTCGCCAAGACCTTAGAGAGAATTTTCATGTCACAGTTTTGGAGAGATATGGTCGGTAGCTCACTGATTGGTGGGAGTTTTATCCGGTTTAAGAATTAGATGATGGTGGCCTCTAGAAGTGTGGGATCCACGATGGTGGAAGAGAAAAGATAATGATATAGTTTGAGGAGTAAAGGGGCAAGCTCTTTGGAGAAAACTTTGTAAAAGTTTGAGGGAAACCCATCTGGACCGGGTGCTTTATCAGGAGTCATAGAGGCGATGACTTCTTCTATTTCGGAGAGTGAGATGGGGCGGTCAGTGTATCTTTATGGGAGGGCAAAGTTGGGAATGTCAAGATCTGCTAAATAGGCTGAAATGTCTGAGAAAGAGGCAGAGAGGAAGGTACACTATAAAGGTTCCTATAGTAATTCTCAAAAATCTGTGCAATTTCTCTGGGAGAAGTTTTAATGGAGCCAGCGGGGATTGTAAGGCGGGATTATTCTGGAGCTTTCTAGTGTACGAAGTCTTAAAGCCAAGAGCCTGCCGGCCTTCTCACCATGCTCAATATATTTGGCTTGAGTCTTAAAGAGGCAGTATTCAGCTTTTTCTTTAAGAAGGTCAGCATATTCGTTTTTGACTGCCAAGAGGGCTTCGAGAGAGGACAAAGGAGAGGAAGGGAAGTGAGAGCTTTCCAGCTCCTTGATTTTGTTCATTAGTAGGGAAGCCCGAGATTGTCTAGCTCTTTTCCTCGCTGAGGAGAGTTTGATTAATTCACCTCTAAGATAGCATTTTAGGGAGCACCAGATGATGTCAAATCTTGAGGTGGATCCGAGATTGTTCTCAAGGAAGAGAGAAATGAGGGTCCTGATGTGGGTCACTGTTTGGGGATCCTTAAGGAGTTGAGTATTAAGCTTCCAGATAGTGTCCCTTTGGAAGTTCGGTCTGGGAAATTCTTACCCAAACAATTGATGGATCAGAGAGCACGATCGCTCGATACCAGATTGGAGGAGACCAGGAGAAGGGTTTTGCTAATCAAAATATAGTCTATTCTGGACCAGGATCCGTTGGGGTTGAGAAAAAAAAGAAGGATCGAAGGAAGGATTGGAGGCGCCAGGGGTCACATAGCCTAATGTGTGCAGGAAATCTAGTAGGGACCTTTGAACCGAGTAAGCGATCGGCTTGATTGAGGGTCTTTGTCTAATAGATGAGATAGTGGGACGCTCCAGTCCCCACCTAATATGAGTTAAGTAGGAAGCAGGGTACTAATTTTATCTGCTAGGGTCATAAAAAATTCAGAGCTACCCCCTATTGGACCATATACTGAGCCTAAAACCACAGTGCCACCATTAAGGGAACCCTTGATCAGTATAAATCTACCTTCTGGGTCGGCTATCGTTGTATTTACCAGGAACACAATGTATTTTTTAATGAGTATAGCGACATCCCTACTAGAACTGCACCCATTTGCTACGAACACCTGCGAAAAACCAGATCGAGACAGCCATTTTGCCTCTGAATTGGTTAAATGGGTTTCCTGTAAAAGTAAAATATCAGTCTGAAATAAGTCGCAATGGTTAAATACTTGAGTCCTCTTGACTTTCTCCCTGAGCCCACACACATTCCATGATGCAGTTTTGACAGTGCTTACAGCCATTTCAGATACAGGATAAAAGGAAGGCAGGTACTAGAACAGACAACTAAAGACCAGTAGAGAAGGCACACTTGAAACCCAAAACCCCAACCCGCTGTAGTCTGCCATAAAGGGATTGCCAAAGATAGCAGTGACTTAAGCAAACAGAACAAAACTGGATTAGAACAGTACAAATGAAAAGGCAGACAGGCTGTCCCACCCACCCCACCCCAAATGAAAGCCCTGAATAAGACAAACCAACTATATACATCCTGGTGCCAGGCCTGAACATTTATAAGGTAAGAGCAACAACGACAAAGGCCTGGGAACCAGGTCCCAGTTGCAAACCCAGAGAACCATGAGCTATAGGGATCCTTCAGATTAGAAAGTGACCAAAACACCAGAAACCGAGAAAGGAAAATATTTCCCATCCAAACCGGATGAAATAAGGAGGACCCTATATAAGGGACTGGGTTTGCAGACCCCCTTCCATAAGCTCGCAATGCAACTTACAGAATTCACAAAGGGCTCAGGAGTAATCCCCCCACCCATCAACAGGCTTCGTGATTTTAACACGGGGAGTTGCAATTCCACAGAAAGAGACCTGATTGCTTTCAAAAAAGAAAGAGACCCAAGGAAAGGGGTTTACTCACCACCTAAACCGGGTGATAGAAAAGGGGCAGGAGACTGGCAGGATGGGTCGCGAGATGGAGATGTTACCTCATCAAAATCAAATTGTTTCCCCGGGGAGCTTTTTTGGGGGTGGGACCAAGTTGGTCCCTCACAAAAAACAGCAAGCTGAGACCTGCAACCGCCCCAGATTGGTTCCGGTAAATAACGGGAGCCAAAAGCATCGCGGCCTAACTCAGCCTCCGCCCGACCGCCAAAGGTCCCCGCTCACCACAGCGACCTCGGAAATGGCCAATCAGGTAAGGCTAGCCCATACAAATAAAGGAAAAGCCAGCAAGGGTACCAAAATCTAGAAAAAACGAATTAAGGCCTCGCCTTAAAACTGAAACGGGGGGTAAGAGTTCAGCCATTTGTTTTAAAAAGATTGGGAAGTTTGGCAGAAAGGTCTTTATAGGCCAAGTCCGGGGAGTCGTAGCTTTGGGAGTTGTCACCAACGGTAACCCTGAGGGTAGCAGGATACAACATTCGGAAGGGAATGTCCGCCGTGATTAACTTCTGGACGACGGGATGAAATGCAGTTCTCTTCATCCTGGTTTCTTTAGGGAGATCTTGAGCAAAACGAAGTTTGGCCGGTCCCCACATGATGGATTGCAGCTCTCGAGATTTGGTAAGGACATGCTGCCTTTCGATGTAGCTGAGAAATTTCATAATTATTGGTCGTGGGGGGGGGAGCCTGGTGGAGGTCTGGGTCTCAAAGATCTGTGCGCTCTCTCCAGGTGATAGTGAGGGTTAAGGGGTGAAGGGCCCACTATTTTGGTTAAAAATTTCTGGAGAAAGGCGATGAGGTCTGATCCCTCCTCGAACTCCGGCAGACCCAGGATGAGCAAATTATTTCTCCGGTTACGACCTTCCAGGTCTTCCGTTTTTAATTGCAGCTTCTTGACCTGTTGATTTAGCGTGGACAACTCAGATTCTGCATTAGTTTTCCACTGTTCTAGGGAGTAGATTCTAGCCTCCGAGTCAGACACTCTCATGGTGAGAGAGGAGAGGTCCTCCCGAATAGATTTAAGATCAGAAGTGATGGTCTGCAGAATGTTCTTCAGTGGAGCTAGTTCTTGTAGAAATTTCTCTTCGGTGAGAGGATTAGACGGCTGAACCTTATCACCCATTTTATCAGAGGTAGAGCCAGGTTGGTTCCTCGGTTTTTTAGGCAGCTTTTCAGGAGTAGCAGGTGGCGTGTGCCTAATTGCGGCCTGTTTTTTCTCCGCCTCCATCCCCTTATAAATCTGATGGTTATGATGAGAAAACGCCCTGAGGCCAATAGGTGGAGTGTAGCCGTTCAGATGAAATGTAAATTACTGGAGTAGCTTATCGCGAAATCGCAGATTAGAGTGAATAAGTTGATGGGAGTAGAGAGCTCCAAGCCCCTGCTGCTGCTCAGCAAGCTAACATCACGTGACCTCCAAGGGGTATACATATTAAGCTTCTTTGGTCTTTCTTCGTACGTCTTCTGGTGCAGATCCTGCACCATTTTGGTTGCCCTCCTCTGGACAGCCTCCACTCTGTCTATTTCTTTGCGGAGATGGGGTCTACAGAACTGCACACACTACTCCAGATGGGGTCTCACCAACTGTCTCTACAGAGGGATAACTACTTCCTGTTTTCTACTATTGATGCCTCTCTCTATGCATCCCAGTATCCACCCAGCCTTCCTTATTGCCTTCTCACACTACTTGCCCACCTTTAGGTCATCTGATATAATTACCCCCAGGTCCCTTTCCATTTTTACTGTTGTTAGTATCTCACCCCCCATTGTGTACTCTTCCCCTGGGTTTTTGTTTCCGGTCAGAGTGGATCGGGTAAGTCGGATGTCGGTCCCACCGATGAACGCCTGGACAAGGATGCTAAGCTGCTTACCCCTTCAGGGGAGTGCCCAGCCAAAACACCTTCCGACAAGGCTGCATCCCCTTTACGATCTTCCTCTGGTAGGGAGTCTAATAAATTGGACGCTGGCTCCTCAGACGTCTGCCCGGATTCGGCCGATAAGTCGGACGCCGGCTCCACAGACACCCGCCTGGCCAAGAAGCCTGTGCCAGATCCCATCGAACAGTCTGATGCCCCAGGCTCTCCGAAACGTCTCACCACGTTGCCCTCTGAGGTCCCCGCGTCCCCTCGACTGACCTCCTGGGATTATAACCCTCCTTCCCCAGTCGTCTCCAAGGATAATGAGATGCTGCTGTCAGGACTTCCTCCTCCTGTCCGGATCCCCTGACACCGGATCCTCAGATGCCGGTCCCGACACCATCCGGCGTCCCTTTACCTGACGGAAGGCCCATTCCTCCGTCCGGACCCGCTCAATGATATACCAACACTGGGCCCGACGCCCGCGGGGCCAATGTTTCCACTGTCTGGCCCGCTAGCATCTCTCTGCCCTGTCAGAGCCCTGGGTACCCGACACCGCAATACCCGGCTCCTCAGTATCCAGCGTCACAGTACCAGACGCTGTAATATTCGACCAAGAGGCAATTCGACAGTCCAATACCATGCCGGCTACCCGCCATCGGGTTACGGATACTCCTTTTATGGATATCCTCAATATCCGTATCCCCCCACCTCCTCCACCTCAGCCAGCGGTGGATCTGAAGGAGACCTTGGCCTCTTGGTGGGCTGAGGCCAAGGCTCAGCTCACTAGGGAGGTTGAGAGTCGTCTCCCGACGCTGGACCCGATACCGGATCCCTTACATCTGAGACGGGAGACTCCCTCCCCCCACCCGACAGCAGAGGAGAGCCCTCTGGTGCCTGAGGTGGGGAGAATCCACGCCCCAAGGAACTCCCCAGAGGGGCCGTCCCTTCCCAGGGAGGAGTCTTCTTCTTCTTCATCATCTTCTGTCACGGACTCTGAGTCCGGCCACTCTGACCCTGTAGACGAGCCCCATACTCCGGAATGCCCTAAGCCAAGGTATCCTTCGAAGTCTCCTCCGGAGGACCCTTTTCTGGAGTTACTGAGGAAAATCCAGGAAGTTCATCAGTGGCAATCAGTGGAGCCAGACCCACAGTGTAGAAAAACTCGCTGCTCATCTGGATCTGCCCGAGATTGCTCCTACACTGATCCCACCCTGGATAGAGCCTCACGCAGATCTTGTCGCCACCATTTGGAAACAACCGTCTGCGTTAGCCCTCCTTCCGAGGAATGTGGACAGGCTATACTAGGCTCCGGAGGGTGTAGACTTTCTTAGCCTTCACCCCAATGCAGATTCGGTCGTCATCAGCACTGCTCACGGCCACTCTGCCAACCCAAAACGCCTCAGCTCGTCTCCGCTTGATAAGGAATCCCGGCTTCTGGACCAGTACAGGAAGATCTATTCCTTCTCTACCCTAGGCATCAGGGCCCTTAACTATGTGGCACATATGGGGGATTTCCAGAAGACCATCCTTAGCCAGGTGGAAGCTAAACTGAACTCCCTTCCCGAGTCCCAGACTAGGGAGGAAGTGGGGGACCGTGTCCGTTCTGCTAGTTCGGCCTGTCTGCACATGCTACGTGCCACTTGCGATGCGGTGGACACAGCTGGAAGGAGCTCGGTCTTCACTGTAGGCCTACAGCGTCATGCCTTGCTCCACGTGTCAGGTTTGGTCCCTGAAGTGCAATCTGCTATTCAGGATGCTCCCTTCAGGGGTTCGGTGCTGTTCGGGGGTGATGTCAAGGACATCATTACCAAATTGCAGGAGAAGGGTACTGCACTCAAGTCTGTTCAGACTGTATGTACAGGTCCTCTCAAGGGCAGCGGCGTCCTTTTTGTTGCCAGAACCAAGAAAGACAAAAGCCGCAGGGCAAACGTGGCAACAAACGTTTGGCCCCTCCAGCAACCAAGACTCCCCCAGTAAAAAAACGCGTGGGAGCCTTGGCTGCTGCGCTGCCCCACATCTCCCAACTCCCTGCCTCTCCCACTGTCTCTGGAGGTTCCAGAGGAATCTGTAGGGGGGAGATTTTCCTCCCTTCTGCCAGGCTGAGAGAGGATAACATCAGATGCTTGGGCACTTCAGCTGATAGCGACAGGGCAGTTAATAGAGTTTCTGCAGAAACCACCCCAAAGGCCACCACCCCCAGTTGTCCTTCTCTCCGCAACATCTTCCTCTGGTCCTAGAGGAAATAATCTCCCTTCTCTCGAAGGCAGCAGTAGAACCAGTTCCCACCCATCTTTGGGGAACAGGTTACTATTTCCATTTCTTCCTAGTTCCAAAGAAAACGGGAGATCTGAGGCCCATCCTAGACCTCATCTTCCTGAACAGGTTTGTTGAGTACACACTCTTCAGAATGCTCTCGTTGCAGAGCCTTCTGCCACTACTTCAGCTGGGGCAGTGGCTATGTGCCTTGGACATGCAGGATGTTTACCTGTATATACCCATATGCCCGTCCCACTGCAAATTCCTTCGGTTTTGTTTTCAGGGGGACCACTACCAATTCAAGGCCCTCCCATTTGGTCTTTCCTCGGCCCCCTGAGTGTTCACCAAATACCTTTCGGTGGTAGCAGCCCACCTGCGTACCCCAAGGGGTTCAGGTATTCCCGTACCTGGACGATTGGCTCCTGGCGGCTCTCTCCAGGGAGAAACTCCTTTTCCGTTTCCCTTACCCTGCAGGTTTTTACCAGCCTGGGTATCGCCATCAATCAGGCCAAGTCCCACTTGGTCCCATGCCAATGCCTCCAATTTATAGGGGCGATTTTGGACCCGACCAATGGCAAAACCTTCTTGCCTCCGGATAGGGTAGACACCCTTCAGAATCAGGCTAGTTTTCGCAGGAGTGTCTGAGCCAGGTCAGTCCTCCGCCTCCTCAGGCTAATGGCGGCTGCCATTCTGACAGTCCCTTTCGCTCGGCTCTGTATGAGGATCTCTGTGGACGCTTTGGTCGTAATGGGACCAAACTGGGGACAATCTAGACCAAGAGGTACTAGTATCAGATCCCATGATCAGGGACTTGCAGTGGTGGCTGGTTCAAGAGAACCTGTGCCAAGGAGTTAATTTCTGCATCGATCCGCCCTCCCAGACGTTGACGACAGACGCGTCAGGAGAAGGCTGGGATGCCCATCTGGGGTCTCACAGGACTCTGGGCAGCTGGTCCAATTTCGAACAAAACCTGCACATACAGTAAATGTGTTCGAACTGAGAGCAGTTCTTTATGCCCTTCAGGCTCTACTCGCCTTTATCATTCCCAGTCATCTCCTCATTCATTTAGACAACATGTGCATAGTCTGGTACCTCAATAAGCAGGGAGGAACACGTTCCTACCCTCTGTGCCGAGAAACGATGAGAGTCTGGCATTGGGCAGCCCAACACAACCTTCACTTGACTGCGGTTCACGTTCCGGAAGTGGAAAACACACTGGCAGACCAACTCAGTCAGTTCTCAGCCAGGTCCCACAAATGGGAGCAGGATCAAGAAGTCGTAAACAACATCTTTCAGTGATGGGGAATACCTCAGATAGACTTCTTAGTCTCTCCCCAAAACACAAAATGTCCCGCCTTCTGCTTGCTCGCTCCAGGGCGAGACATTTTTTGGCGGGACGCTCTGTTTCTTGGTTGGAGGGACAGATTAGTTTATGCCTTCCCTCCCATTCCTTTAATCCCGAGGGTCCTGAACAGAGTCTGATCAGAGGGAGCTTGAATGATTCTCATTGCTCCCTTCTGGCCCAGGCAAATTTGGATCTTACTTCGAGTGGGAGCTCTTGCAACAGGCTATAACCACTAGGACTAACGCCGCAGGTATTAGGACCCACCGGAAAAAATTCTCAGCCAGCAGTACCCAGCAGAGACCGCCCCTGACAGCTCCACCCCGACGTCAGCCATGGTACAAAAGGGGGCGGACCCAGCTCCACCAGTTCTTTTCCCGCCGTGACCCGCTCTCGTTGGGGAAGATCTTGGTTTGCCAGTTGCCAGCAAAACCTTTTTCTATCGCTTTTTTTCAAAAATACCAGCAGTTATTTCTACCGACTCCAGCTGACGTATGTCGTTCCCCTCTTCGGAATCATCCTCCGGGTCTCAGAGGAACAAGTGCAGCTGCGGCCACCAGATCCCATTGAGGGATGGCCACACCAAGTGTGTGTTTTGCCTGGGCCCGAACCACGACACCGCTGCCTGTTCCACCTGCCACGGCTTCACCAGCAGGACTAGAATCCGTCGCTTGAAGGCCCCCCCTCCGTTTCTTCTCCTCCCTCTTTCAGGCTACCTTGCTCGCCGTTGTCGCTTTACCACCCGCTGTGTACTCTGCCATCTTCGGAGACATTACGACTCCCCAGGAACTCGGGGGGGACTACTGCCCTGGGGAGATCGAAGGGGCAGTGGCGGAGAACCAGCGTTGGGCTTGTGGCGACGATGGCACTGGAGGAGCCGTTGCCTATCCGGCGGGAGGGACTTTTTCCCCTTAGTATGTGTGCTCCTCCCCCTGCGTGGTGCACGTCCCGATCGGCGCACGGCAACCCTGCCGATGTCAGGCCACGCCATCTTACATGCTGTCCAGTGCTCGGCAGCGCCCCCGGTCTCCACCAGCGGCTGCTGGCGTACTGGACACCCCCAAAGCCCTCTCCCCGGGATAGGAGAGCAGCCCAGCAGGTGCTCCAATCCGATCCGCCCCTGCCGACCCCTGAACTCACTCTCGAACCGGGTCACCGGCGCAGTGTGGGCGTGCAGCGCCTCAACCTCAAGCGCCACGCCGGGCACTTGAAGTCTTAAAGCTTTCCTTTTGGAACAAAAGATGGACATCCTGCACACATCCGGGGAGAAGGCCAAACATAAAGATAATGCCTTGCTAGACTCCGTATAGAAGACCGAGATTGTGGACGTCCTCAAGTCGAGCTTGGACGTAGGCATGCATGTTCGCCATCCTTCGTATGACATTGCAGATACGACGGCCAGAGCATCAGCGTCAGGTGTCTGCCTCTGGCGCCAAGCTTGTTTGAGAGTCTCCGGCTTTCACCAAGATCTGCAGTCCGGAATCTGTGACGTTTTGTCTTATTTGGGCAGGAGACGGTCATTTATCTCTCGTCTCCAGGAGTCTGGGAACTCCATCTGGTTCGTCCGTCAAATGTACAGAGGGGACCAGAAGAGCGCTAAAAGGCGGCCATTTCGGACGCCCTCGGGTACCCAAGCCCACGGCAACCAACAAGGCCAGAGGGATGGCTTTAAAAGGAGAGCCGGCAACCAGCAACCTGGAGGCGCTCCTTTTCATGGCCCCAAGTCCTCCCAAGCCTCTCTGCCCACTTCCTGCTCCACCCAGTGACTCCCTTCTGACCCCCCCCCCCCCGTGGAGGAGGTACCAGGGGAGGCAGTAGGGGGTCGCTTCTCCCTTCATCTGAAGGGTTGGAGCTCAATAACTGCAGACCAGTGGGTCCTAGATATTATAAGGAGAGGACATACGCTGGAGTTCACTGAGATCCCCCCAGATTCTCCACCAAGGTCCTCAAGATATCCTCCTTCTCACATTCCTCTCATAGAAGGAAAGATTCAGGCCCTCTTGTGGAAAAAGGCAATAGAGCCAGTCCCTCTGCAGCACGAGGAAAGCGAGATTACTTCCATTTCTTTCTTGTCCCAAAGAAGATGCAGGATCTTTGGCCCATCCTGGACCTCGGCTCCTTAAACAACTATATCGAATACCGAAGGTTCCGGATGGTGACACTTCCAGGGCTTATTCCTCTGCTGCATCAGGGAGACTGGCTCTGCTCCCTAGACATGCAAGATGCATACATGCACATAGGGCCCCCCCCCCACTGGAAGTACCAGAGGTTCCACTTCAGGGGGCGCATTTTCAGTTTCATGTTCTCCCATTCGACCTCTCCTCCGCTCCTCGAGTCTTCACCAAATGCTTCGCAGTGGTGGATGCGGCTGTAAGGCGCCAGGGACATTGTCTTCCCTTACCTCGACAGTTGGCTGCTTGCGGCTCCGACAAGGACGCGCCTCCTTCAGGCTCTCTGAGACACCTATACTCTATTCTGAGAGGTGGGGATCACTCTGAATCTTCCAAAATCTTCCCCAGAGCCCAGCCAAAGAGTCTTCTTAATACGGGCGGTCCTGGATTCGGTCCAGGGCGTAGCTTTTCTTGCTCCAGAGAGGGGCGATCGCTTGCGGGAGATTGCCGGATTGGTCCTTGTAACCCCTCAGGTCCAGGCCAGGACTGTCCTCAGACTTCTGGGGCACATGGCTGCGGCCATTCCTGTCACTCTTCTGGCTCACCTCCACAAGAGAATCCCACAGTGGATGCTCAGGGTGCAGTGGGATCAATGCTCAGACGACCTAGACCACATGGTCAGGATCACAGAGCCATTCAAGAGGACACTTCTTTGGTGATTGGACCCTATCAATTTAGAAAAAGGGGTCCCTTTCCATCAGGAGCCCCCAAATCAGACCCTGACAACGGATGCGTCTGATTGGTGTGGGGGGGGGGGTGCACCTAGGAGCCCGCCAAACACAAGGAGCCTGGACCCCTACAGAGTGCGACCTCCACATCAATGTCTTGGAAATATGAGCGGTCCTCAATGCGCTACATGCCTTTCAAGAGGACCTTGTCCCAGGCCCTCTTCTTGTTCAGACTGACAACATGGTGGTCATATTCTACATCAATAAGCAAGGGGGCACCCTCTCCTACCCCCAGTGCAGGGAGGCAATGAGAGTCTGGTACTGGGCACTAAGGCGGCACATCTCTATCTGCAATGCACGATCCAGATGTCCTAAATGACTTGGCAGACAGTCTAAGCAGGTCTCAGTCCAAGGTGCACGAGTGGGAGCTACTGCAGTCAGTAGCGGACCAGCTCTTTGACACATGGGGTCATCCAGAGCTGGACCTCTTTGCATCCTCACGCAATGCCAAACTGCGAATTTTCTGCTCACGAGAGCCCGCACCTGGTGTTTTCTGGCCAGACGCATTGTCCCTTTGTTGGGCAGGGAGGTTTCTTTACGACTTCCCTCCCTTCCCTCTTGTTCAGAGAGTTCTATTGAAGATGCAGACCGAAGGGGCTCGGATAATTCCTACTACTTCAGCGGTTGTCCTCGGAACCTCCAGTCCCGCTACCAATATGCTCGTAGTTGCTGTCACAGGATCAGGGTTCACTGGTCTATCCCGATCTCAGGTCTTTGCACCTTCATGCTTGGCTCCTTCAGACATAGCAAAGTCCAAGTACGGGGTCTCCCAGGAGGTGGTGGACATCCTCGTCTTGGCGAGGAAGCCCTTTACACTCTCTACTTATGCTATGAAGTGGAAGCGTTTCTGCTTATAGAAACGTAGAAGTTGATGGCAGATGAGGACCGCAAGGCCCATCCAGTCTGTCCATTTCTTTTTCTACCTTATAAATGTGCTATCGGCCTCTGCTCTATCAATGGCCTATCTATTCATACTCATCTGTATTGTTCCCTTGCGCCTATCTCACGCCTGTTTGAAGCCCAGCACTGTATTCATATCCACCACTTCCTGAGGTAGGCCATTCCATGCATCCACCACCCTTTCTGTGGAAAAGAACTTCCTCACATTACCCCTTAATCGGCTTCCCTCTAATCTCATGCTATGTCCTCTTGTCCTGCTATTTTTATGTTGGCACACTTGCGCAGCCAACATCTTGGGACAGTGCAGCTTTGGAGGCGTGGTCGTGTTAGGCGAATGCAGGGCACGCATCAGTAAGTGTGTCCCGCATTCCCCAATCAGCCTGCATGCCGGCGCCACACCATGCATACATAATGTGGCTTAGCACATCTAAGAAAAGGTCCATGCAATCTGAGCAAAGCTGTCATATGCAGCAGTCCTTGTCTTACTTCGCCCGCCGTATATTACCGCCACTTAACACTAGCCGCCGAACTGCCGACTTCAGTGGTGCCCAATCCCCTGTCGTCTACCCCTGCCCCTGTGAATGTGCGACAGGGCAGCCCTCCTTATTAAGTCATAAAAGCACCCCCATTTGTGATATCCAGGGGGTGCCCAATCCCCTCGGCTCTTACCCCGCCCCCTTTTCTTGTGCACTGGCGGGAGCCCACTCCCAGTCGGCAGAAATAACTCCCCCCAATTGTTTAATGCTGAGGGGGTGCCCAATCCCCTCGACTCTCGCCCCCCTTCTTTGTGTGCCCGGCGGGGTGCCAGTCTGATCAGCATAAATCCGCCCCCGTGTTTGTTTGACGAGGATGCCCAATCCCCCGTTGGTTACAGACACACACCCCAAACAGTTAGGTGGCACGCTGGGAGTCAACCCCAGCATGCACAATTCGCAAAAAAAAAACTGTCCCACAAATTTTTTTTTATATATTGAATCTGTAAAGGAAACGGTCCCTCGTGGTCTCTGTGCCCCTCCTCCCACCCGCACCCTGCCTCTCCACACCCCGCCTCCCCACCCCCCTCATCCACACTTACTCCGGAGTCCGCGCAACGATCTTCGTGGACAGGGAACTCCGTGCACTCTTCCAAGCTGACCGCGAATCTAAGGAAATGCCGTAAGCTGTATAATGGAATAAATAGGGTTTTTCAACTTTGCTGCATATCTCAGGCATTTTTGAGATTTTGACCTCAAATTTTCAACATGGGGTTTTGGGACCCCTTCTCATGAATTCTTGCACTGTCATGGTGTTATTCAATCCCAAAAGGTGATTTCGCAGTCACTGCGCAGAATCACCTTTCAGGACCACGAATGAAATGACAGTGCCACTGTTCATGAGGGGCTCTCAAAACCCTATGTTGCAAATTTGGTGGAAAAAATCCAAACGCGACTGTTTTACTTAGCGCATGAAGTAACTGGGCGTTAACGACGCCAGAAGTTAGTGAATTTGCAATATTTTCACGCCACATTCTCAACATTGGCATTTTACCACACCTTCTTGTGAACTGTACAACTGTCATTTTTCACATCCTGGCCGAAATGTGTTTTCTCACTTCCGGCGCAGAATAATGCGGTTGTGGTGCAAAATCAGTTTTTGGGACACGTTATGAAAATGACAGTGACATTGTTCATAAGCAGAGGTCCTAAAATGCCTGTGTTGAAAATTTGGTGACAATACTCCATAAAATGAGTGTGTTATGAGCATGCATTGAGCAGTTTGCACGCACACTTGTACGTTCGCAAGCTAATAATATTTTCACTCCAGATTTTCAACAGTGCCATTGTTTTGCACCTCCTAATAAACAGTACAGCTGTCATTTTTCACGTCCTGTCCAAAATCTGTTTTCGCATTTCCGGCACTGAGTAGCGTGGTCGCTGTGGAAAGCCCGTGTTTGAGACACATGATGGAAATGACAGTGACACTGTTCATTAGCAGATGCCCTCAAATGCCTGTGTTGAAAATTTGGGACCGAAAGTCAATAAAATGAGTGTTTTATGAGCGATGCGTTGCACAGTTTGCACGCACAATCATGACTTTGTGAATTTGTAATAGTTTCACTCCAGCTGTTCATCGTTGGCATTTTTCCATACCTCCTTATGAACACTACAGCTGCCTGAAATGAGTTTTCGCACGTCTGGCACAGAATTACACGGCCGCTATGCGAAATCAGTTTTCGGGACAGTTTGAGGAAATGATGGTGACACTATTCATGAGCTGAGCTCCTAAAATTCCTATGTTGAAAATTTGGTGCCGAAACTCCATACAGTGAATTGTGTTGCAAGCGTGCATTGCGCAGTTTCCACGCACCCTTGTATCTTCGTCAATCTGCAATATTTTCATGCGTCATTTTCACTACTGGCATTTGTGCACATCTCCTTATCAACAGTCAGCTGCATTTTTCACAGCCTGCCCAAAGCGTGTTTCCGCGGCGTCAGGCGCCGATAAATGCGTGCTTTCATAAAATCACCTTTTGAGACACATTCATAAAATCACAGTACTATGCGTCTCTAGCTCTGCCACTCCCACTGCCAATGCCAGCGTGACAACATTTGGCATTGACAAATGCTTGTTCTAATATTGAAACATGTGAGACTTTGTTTCACCTTGTTAATGCCCTTAAGGTGTTTGAATGTTTCGATCATATCGCCTCTGTTCCTCCTTTGCTCTAGGGTATAAATATTGAGCTCTCTTAATCTGTCCTCATATGTTTTCTGATGCAGTTCCTGTACCATTTTGGTTGCCCTTCTCTGGACTGCCTCAATTTGGTTAAAGTCCTTGTGAAGGTGTGGCCTCCAGTACTGCACACAGTACTCCAGATGGGGCCTAACCAGTGTCTTGTAAAGAGGGATTATTACCATCCTCTTCTGACTTGCGAGACCCCTACTAATACACCCTAACATCCCCCTAGCCTTACCTACTGCTTTAGTGGTCTGCTTGGATGATTTCAGGTCATCGGTGATGATGATGCCCAAGTCTCTTTCTTCCCTTGTGACTCCCAGCAACTCCCCTCCCAGCCTATAGGTGGCTTCATGGTTTCTCTTCCCTATGTGTATGATCTTGCACTTCTTTGCATTAAACCCAGTTGCCACTCTTCCGACCATTTTGCTAGTTTATGCAGATCTCTTCTCATTCTGCCCATCCCATCTGGATCATCTACTCTGCTGCAGATCTTGGCGTCATCTGCAAACAGACAAACCTTACGGTCCAGTCCATCAGCAGTGTCACTGATGAAGATATTAAAGAGGACTGGCCCACAGACTGATCCCTGAGGTACCCCACTTGTGACTTGCATCTCTTCTGACTGTATACCGTTTACCACCACTCTCTGTTTTCTGCCCGTCAACCAGTTTGCCACCCAGTTGACCAACTTCTGATCCACCTCTAGCCTACCCAGCTTATTAATCAATCTTCTATGTGGAACAGTATCGAAAGCTTTGCTGAAGTCAAGGTAGGCGACATCAACTGCTCCCCCTTGGTCCACCACTCTGGTTACCCAGTCAAAGAAATCTATGAGATTAGCTTGACAGGACCTTCCTTTTGTAAACCCATGCTGTCTTGGATCCCATGTTCCTATGGATTCCAGATGTTGCACTATCCTTTCCTTAAGGAGTGGCTCTATAATCTTGCCCACTACTGAGGTAAGACTGACTGGTCTATAGTTCCCTGCCTCCTCCTTGCTACCATTCTTGTGGAGCGGGATCACGAGTCCTTCTCCAGTCTTCTGGGACCTCTCCTGTGCTCAGAGACTCACTAAACAGTTCTGATAATGGCTCTGCTAGTTCCACACTTAGCTTCTTTAGTACCCTGGGATGTATGCCATCAGGGCGTCGTCTCACCGTCTGGACCCCCTCAACTGTCCGGTGAACTCAGCATTGCAGTATCTCCTTTCCTTATATCAACAAGGCTTGAGCCACTCCTCCATAAAGGTGCACACGTGGGCCATTTCTGCATGTCACACCCTTTTGGGGGACAAACCCTTAGCCCAACAGGATGTAGCCCGCACCTTTTTACGAGGGATTCTACACATGAGACCTCCCATTAGGGATCCTGTCCCACCCTGGGACCTCCTGTTTGTGTTGGAGACTCTCACCCCCCCCCCTTTCAACCAGCGGCTGACTGTGAGCTGCGTTACTGTTCCTGAAAGGTTTGCTTTTTAGTTGCTGTCACTTCAGCTCGAAGAGTTTCTGAGCTCCAAGCTCTGATGTGTAAAGAGCCATATTTAATTTTTCATAGGGAAAGAGTTTCCCTCAGAATGAATCCTAAGTTCCTTCCTAAAGTGGTCTCGGAATTGACCCTCAACCAGTCGGTTGATCTTTGAGTTTACTGTTCTTCCCCCTCCAATAGGGGAGAGGCTCTCCTTCACACTCTGGACATTCACAGGGCACTGAGGTACTACCTTAAGCACACAGCTGCACACTGTAAATCGGAGCAATTGTTTGTGGCTTTCGTGCCACAATACTCTGACAATCCAGCGTCTAAGCAGACTATGTCCAAGTGGCTTGTCTACTGCATTGTGTTTTTCTATGAAAAGCACAATAGGCCCCTTCTGGGTCCGGTTAGGGGTCACTCTACCAGGGGAGTTTCGGCTTCCTTTGCTGCTTTGAAGAATGTCTCTATCAGAGACATATGTCCGGCTGCCACCTGGAATTCTGTGCACACTTTTGTGAAGCACTATAGCCTGGACATTGCATCCAGACACGTGCCGGCTTCGACTTGGCAGCCCTTCAGGGGCTTCTTTCATGACTTGCTGTTCTCCAGCATCATCCCGTCTTCCACCTCCCGGGGTCAGGCATCTCCTTGACATGGGACTGCTTGGGATCCAGTCCTAATGGTTATAGCCTGGTGCAAGAGCTCCCACTTGAAGTAAGATTGTACAGTTACGTAAGAACTTACCGTAACAGTAGATCTTCGAGGAGCTCTTGCAGCAGGCGCTGCTTTCCCGGCCTCCATCCCCCAAAAGAGGTGTACAGAACTTCATCTGCAGGCTTTGCTCCTTTCTCTCATCAGGGCCTGTTTGCGGGTCTTGGTGGGGGCACTAGGGTGGAGCTGGGTCCGCCCCCTTTTGTATCATGGCCGACGTCGGGGTGGAGCAGACGTTGGGTACTGCTGGCTGAGAATTTTTTCCAGTGGATCCCAATGCCTGTGACGTTACTCCTAATGGTTATAGCCTGCTGCAAGAGCTCCTCTCCAAAATCTACTGTTAAGGTAAGTTCTTACATAACTGTACTTTGTCTCTTCTGCAACAGTTTTCAGAGGAACCTTCACTTCCTCTGTCGCGGCAGTTGACCCAGGATCAGGGGACCCTTGTTCATCCAGGTCTCAAATCCCTTCATCTCCATGCGTGGCTCCTGCAGACGTAGCTAAAGGCCGCTTTGGAGTCTTCCCTCTAGTAGCGGACATTTTGGTGGAGGCCAGGAAGCCTTCCACGAGGTCCACCTATGCCATGAAGTAGAAACGATTTTCTGTTTGGACAAACTCAAAAGACTTCGAGCCTTTCTCATGCTCAGTCAATAAAGTCCTGGACTACATGTGTCATCTCTGCTATCTGGGTCTCAGCCATTCCTCGTTGAAAGTCCACATGGCAGCTATCTCAGCCTACCATATTCCCTTTCGAGACAGAACTCTAAGACTTTCATCAGAGGGGTTCTCCATTTGAGACCCCCTCCCCCCCCATCCGCACTCCTGCCCCCTCCTTGGGACTTGAATTTTATCCTGGAGAAGCTTACTGTGCCTCTCTTCGAGTCAGCAGCTACAGCTGATTTGAAGTTCCCTTCTTGGAAGACAATCTTCCTAGTGGCCATTACTTCTGCTCGGCGCATTTCCGAGCTTCAGGACTTGGTGTGCAAAATTCCGTACTTGATTTTCCACAAGGAGCGTGTGGCTCTAAGCACCAACCCTAAGTTTCTCCCTAAGGTGGTGGCTGAATCTACACTGAATGAATCCGTGGAGCTACCCGCTTTCTTTACTCAACATTCCAATCAAGGGGAGTACCTCTTGCATACTTTTGATGCTCACAGAATCCTGAGATACTTCACTGCTTGGACTAAGGATCTCAGGAAGACTGATCAGCTTTTTGTTTCTTTTGCCCATAAAAAAAAGGCAATGCTGTTTGTAAGCAATTCCTATCAAAATGGTTGGCACATTGTATCACTTTCTCTTACGACAAGTACAAGACCCTTCCGGGTCAGGTCAGAGGTCACTCCACCAGAGCAGTAGCTATCTCTGCGGCTTGTTTCAAAAATGTGTCAGCAGCAGACATCTGTGCAGCTGCAACTTGGACTTCTGCCCATACCTTCACGAAACACTACAGTTTGGACATTGCTTCTCACCGTAGAACAGGCCTTAGGTTGGCTGTCCTACAAGGTTTCCTTTCATGAGACCCGTTCAGCCCTGAGGTTCTATGTTATGGATGACAAGCTTCCTCCTGAGTGTTTTTGCTTGTTCCAGACTGCTTGGGAGTCCGTCTTATATGTGAATACCTAGTGCAAGAGCCCTCTCGAAGTAAGATAGTACAGTTACGTAAGAACTTACCGTAATAGTAGCTCTTCGAGATAGGCTCTTGCAGTAGGTACTGCCTTCCCGTCCTCCGTCCCTCTAAGTTTTCTTTGCTTCATTGCCATGGGGGAAATATCCTCTTCTCTCTCGTCTTGCCTCTTTTGGCCTTTGGCGGGAAAGAACTGGAAGGCGGGCGGTGGGACCGCCTCTTTATATTGATGTCGATGACGCTGGTCATCTGACGTGGGGGCGGTCCCCCGCCAGAGACTGCTGGCTAGAAATTTTTCCGTGGGGTCCTGACATCTGATGGCTTAGTCCTATATGCGAATACCTACTGCAAGAGCCCCTCTCAAAGATCTACTCTTATGGTAAGTTCTTACGTAACTGTACTTTCTGTCTCCTATGTGGGTAGTAGCACTAGCAAGCGGGCATCAGACAGCAAGTTAGACCCAGAATGTAACCAATGCAGGGATTACTCTTCCATGAACGTCCGGGGCCTGTTCTAGTGGCAGGTGTCCACGTTGAGCAGAGTTCGTACCCCGACAAATCAAAAACAAAGACGAGAACATACTGTCTCCACGCGGTGACAGAACACAAGAGAGCACATACTGGGGAATTTCTCCTGGTATTCAGTGTTCTCCAGCACAGCGATTTCTGAACAAGTCGGGTAGTGTCTCCTTTAAGGTCTCCTCTGCCATTTTGTGGTCCTCGTAGGTGCACCAGTTGTTTGCTACCCGCACCTGGAGCCTCGCGGGGTAAAGCACTTTGAACTTGATACTGGCCTGGATCACTTTAGCCACAAGCGGGTGGAAAGCCGAACGCAGCTGTCTTACCAAGAAGGGGAGATCCTGCACCACATGGAGCTTGGAACCTTCCCAGGTAATTTCTTGCAGCTTGCTGATTTTAGCTAAGAAATGCTGCTTCTCTAAATAATTCAGAAACCTTAGTATCAGGATTTGAGGAGGTGCTCCTGGTGGTGGCATTGGGCGGAGGGCCTGGTGAGTGCTCGATTGTATAGGCTGGGCCAAATGGCGAAGTGCCTGCCAGCTTGGCGACCAAGTTTTGGGTGAAAACCAGGCAATGTGCTGCTTCTGCTTTCTCCGGTAGGCCAACGATCACAACATTGTTGCGCTGGGTTCTCCCTTCCAAATCTTCGACTTTCGCCTCCAGCTTGGCTATGCGGTGTCTACTGGTGATGACCTCCGAATCTACTGTAGTGCTCTTCTTCTCAGCAGAGGATATGCCGCCTTGCACATCGCCGGTTCTTCTAGTAAAGGCCTCGAAAGCCTCCAACATTGATTTCAGCTCTGTGGTGATACCCCGGACCTGTTCCGTGAATGGTTGGAACTCTTCGAAAAATCATTCCAGAGTGAGAACAGATTGTTCAGGGCAGCTGGTGGAGCTTTGAAAGCTGGAGAGGCCTACGTCTTGTTCTTTTTGCTGAGTTTTTCCGGCATCGATGGTGGTGTGTGCCGGGGCAGCGCTTGTCACATCTCAACCTCCATTATGCCGCCGTCTACACTTTGTTTGCTGCACAGGAGGTGCGTGAGACGTTTATCGACTGAAATCCAAGAAATGGGTTGAGAAATCGCCCGAGGTTGTGGAAAATAAAGTTAAAAATACAGAGGGGTTAGCGGGAGCGTTGGCTAGAGCTCCTACTCGGTTGGATGCCTCACGTGATTTCCCTCCCAGATTATTTATAACCTTTTACAGTCACACACACACACACACACACACACACACATTCCCTCAAGGCAAGTTTTCTTTAAAAAAAAATGTTTTTACTAAAATAATTACTAATCATTCATTTACGACTAAAAGATTTTTAACTGTGATAAATGTGTCACAGAATAAATAGAAAAGTAAAAAGTGGACCATGTACAAAAAGAAAAGGCCTTAAAACTGTTAGCCGAGTTCTGCCTTAGATATGAAGATTGCAAAGTCCGAGAATCGCTGGTTTGCAAACTATTTCGGTCTTTCTGTTGCAGCCTTTGGTTCTTAGGCAGTCTCTGTGCTGGCAGTTATTCTTGTGTTCAGAGGAGAGAGTCCAAACAAAATGCCCCTGAGTGTCTGTGCTTGAGCGTTTAAATAGGATTGACCAACCACAGTCTGTGAATAGAGACTGGCCCTTCCATTTCAGGCCACCGGGTGTTAATTACTCTTGCACCTTCCCCCAAAAGTCTTACCACAGGACACATACCTTCACTTCCTGGCACTTATTAAAAAAAAAAAAAAGTCCATGTATTTTAGGAACCTTTTTCGTCACCTTGTCTAAGACCATTTCCGTTTTTATCTTAAAGGTTTACGACCAGAGAAATAGCTGGTCTCATCCTGGGATTTTATTATACCAATTTGCTAAGCAGGGACCTCCAACCTTTTGAAGTTGTATTTGTCCGTTCCTGTTAGTAGACTGTTTTAGACGTAGAATAAACATAATTTCCCTTGGAAGCTGTACTTTTCAGCTTTCTGATTAAATTAGGAATGTCACACATTTGGCAATACCCTCTCTCATTTCCTGGGGGTTTTAGTAACCCTGCGCTCTTGTTCAAAAAAAAAAAAAACCGTGGCATTCCTTTGTGCCATTTTACTATACCCAAAATCCCATAAGGAAACCAATATATAATGGAGATATTTGTAAATAATGACTGGCAGTGGCTAGCTCACCACAGGCTGCTCCAATATATCTCGAGTGCATGATAATCTCGCTTGAGCCAGTCCAGAAGAGGGCTAAGTAGCCTCTCACAGACATTCTGGACCAGGATGAAACCCAGTGATTACCTTCCCGGTGGCTGAGGCCATCTTGGGACCAGCCCTGAAGCTTTGGCAGCATCCAGCATCCTTTCTGGCTGCCTTGGCCCGCGTGGTCTGTAAGTATGTGGTCACTACGGGCTCCCTTTCAGGTTTTTCGGACCACTGTTTGGCCAAAGGTCATGGATTTGGTGTTCCCATAAATCTGGACACCAGGGGGGCATGGACAAGCCTCCGGACGAGTCCTGTAAGATTGATAATGCTGCAAGAAAATGTGTACGCTGTAGCCACTCTGTCTCTCTGATAGGCTAACTGTGTTGTCATGATGGCTATCTGTGGTCATCTCCTGATGGGAATTTTTGATGCAGTCCTCCCCTTCCTCTGTCCAGAGCAGCGTATGGCGGTGGAGCTCATCAGAGACCAGGATCAATCACTGGCTAAAACACCAGCTCCAGACAGCCTTGGACATGGACGATTTGTGCTCCTGTGTGGTAGCAATGACTGTATCCATGCATCGCAGGGCTTGGCTGCGTTTGTCCACCTTCATGGTGGACACCCAGCCGAAGCTGACTGACGTCCCTTTCTTGGGCACAGTCCTCTTTGGCTCCTGGGTGGAAGGAGATCTCACTAAGATTGAGAAGTCCAGTGCCACCCTTGATTCTGTGACTTCATCCCAGAAGAACCGGAAAAAAAAGCCAAAGAAAATATTCTTTGCAGTTCCATTCCTTTCTGTCACAGCGGCAGCAGCCCTAGCAGGGGCACAAGTCTTGGGCCAATGGTACAAAAAAAAAAAAAAGAGGTGGAGTAGGGATAGTGGTGCCCCTAGAAAGTCATCAAGTGACGGGTTGGGGAGGGGTGTCATCCCTCCATCTGTCCTTTCCCTGACTGCTCTCCCCATCGTAGGCCAGTTACGTCACTTCTTTCTATGTTGGTCCGGTATCGCAATGGGGAAGTGGGTATTGCATGCAGTGGGCAGAGGATTGTTTCTAGATTTCGAGGCTTTCCTGCCCTACTGCTTCCACATCCGTCGAGAGCCCAGGGTGTCTTGGGACATGCCGTCCATCTTCAGGGAGGACATTGTTTGGCTCTTTGCAATAAGGGCAATAGCCCATGTCCTGGACACCCTGGCCATTCAGGGTTACATGTCCAGGTACTTCCTGATCCCAAAGCGAACGGGGGGCTGGCTCCCCATACTTGGAGCTACATGACCTCAATTTTTACGTGCAGAAGCACAAGTTCTGGATGTCACTCTAAGCCAGATTTATATCATCCCTGGAGCAGAACATGTGGTTTCCATGTTCCCATCTGCAGGTCCCACTGCCAGTACCTCCCATTTCCGAGTGGTGGGGGTCCTGTACCAATTCCAAGTCATACCCCTTTGGCTTTTCTCAACTCCTGGAGTCTTCACCAAATGCATGGCAGTGGGGGTGGCTCACCTATGGTGCCTAGAGGTCAGAGTGTTTCCACTGTCTTGATGACTGGTAGCTGGTCCACCCAGAGAGGCCGTGCAGAGATCCACGGACCTGGCTGTCCAGACATGGTGAGTCTTGGGCCTGTTCATCAACCCGGACAAGTCCAAGCTGGTACCAAAGGTGGTGCTCAAAAGTTCATCGTGGCAAAACTAGACTTCATGTGAGTCAAGGCCCACCTCCCAACAGACCAGGTGCAGGATGTTATCTTCATTGCCGATTTATTTCAGGTTGGGCTGTTGTGTCCTACCTGGGATTTCTTTTACCGTTGCTGGGCTACATGGCATCCTGCACCATTGTGGTCCGCTGGGCCCATTGGTGTATGCATGACCTTCAGTGGGAGATGTGCCATCAGTGCTCCCAGTGCCTAGGCCACTTGGACCAGACGGTTACAGTGACTCGGCCAGTGTAGGATGCCATCCAGTGGTGGCTGATCCTGAACCATCTGGAGGAAGCAATCTCATTTGTTTAGAGCCAACTGTCACACTGATGACAGATGCATTTGTGGTAGGAAGGTGAGCACATCTGGACGACCACACTGCTCACGGGTTTTGATCGTGCAGTGAGTCCTGTCACCACATGAACCTGCTGGAGCTGTGTGCAGTGCATGTGACTGTGACAGAATTTGCTCTGGTCGTCTGGGATCAGGTCATTCAAGTCCAGATGGACAATCAGGACCATGTTTTACTTGGACAGGGTGGTACACACTCCCTTTCTTTGTATCAGAAGGCACTTTGCACCTTGACCCTCATGCAGCCTCGGTGCCGATCACCTGGAGATTCATGTCACGGGAGAGAACAGTCAAATGGCAGACACACTCAGACAGCTAGAAGAGACGTCGCGCATGAATGGTCTCCACGTGAGGAAGTGGTGAACCACCTGATCTTCCTCGAGGATGTATCTTTCATCGGGTCACAATTCTAGGACAATTAGCCAGCAGGCTGTAGGACCACATGGAAACTTTTGCTAGCAGTTCAGTAGGGGTTGCCCATGGCAACGGCTGACGTAAACATCCCCATATAAATGGGTGCTGCGTGGCACCCCCCCAGTTCTTTTCCTGCTGTCGACCAGTGCTCATCGAATCACCATGGCAGAGTCACTCTGTCTTTTATAATTTTTTTTTGAGAATTCAGTAAAATTGCAGAAAATCTAACTCCCCAGCATTTTCCCTAATGCCTACCTGCATCACACAGTACTGGTGCTTCTCTCAGTGGGACTTCAGCACCTTCTCTTCCTCCACAGTGTCCATGGTGGCGGCCTAGCATATGTTTTTTTGCTGGCTTTCTCTGTTCTGGTGGCTGGATGACCTCGCATCTTCCACCCGGTAGCATTGTGTCCTTCTCCTTGGGTCGCTGGAGTGGCTGCAGCAGATTTCCTTGGCTGTTAAGCATGTCTCGCTGTGGCATGGGCCCTCCCGAGCATGCCTGCTGGTTCAGGATCAAGGTGCGGGAGTAGGCTTTTCTCACCACCGGTGGTCTAGGCTCCTCTGGGCAGCCTGGCAGCTGCCCGTCCCGATGCGCACTTCTTCTCCAGCAGCCCTTTCGCTACTGCGGGCCTTCTTACCTGGATTCCTACACTTTGAGAATCCCCCGCGCGCCCCCCCCACCACCGCATCACCAGGCAGGGGGGGTCTGGGGCCGGTCTTTGTAACTTTCCTGCACCTCTCGGATGGGGACACGTGCACCTCTTCCATCCCCCTTCCCGTCGGCCTGGGGTTCTCACTTTTCTCTCTACCCCAATGGCTGCCTGTAGTGTGTTAGCCTTGACCCCCAGCGTGTTTCTACCCCCAGCTCTGCGATGGACGGGTTGCTGTCCTGATGGTGGCTCCCAGTGCCTCCCTTTAGCTGCTCCTTTGTGCCCCCCCCGACAGCAAAACCGCCCAACGCCCAGCAGGGTCCCCCCCTTGCCCCCAGTCCTTCTACCAGGGCTGGGCTGTAGTTGGGCCTCGTCAGTGCTGAATAGGGTACTTCTCCTGATAACTTAGCACTTTGCCCAATGGGGGCTCCCTGGCATCCTGTCACTGGGGTCACCGTTGATACCCACGGGGGGTTTCCTTGCCTGTGATTAGCTCCCTTTCAGTCTGTCGACAACACTGGCGACATATCTCCCCTCCCGGCCATGTATAGCAACCCTGGTGCACCAGGTGGCCTACATCGATTGCCCCTTCTCAGCTGAGTGGCGATGACGGTGGTCCCGAAGTCCCTTCGAGCAGGGAACAGGGCTAAGATGCTATGCAGAGATCTTACTGACCTGTAGATCTTGGGGACCCTCATACGCCGGGGTCTGGGGCCAGGGCCCAAGGCTCCTGCAGTGCAGGGTCAGCTTTACTTACCCTCAACCCCCACCTCAGGTGCCTCCTCCAATGGCCCCAGAAGTAGTAGTGCAGTTTGGTTGCTGGATATGCTCCTGTATGGCCCCTTCCTTGTGCTCTGAGTCTGGAGGTGGTGTTAAGGGGTCATCTGTATCCCTCCACTTGCTTTGGTAGAGGGTCCTGCTATTCTTAGAACTGGGCCGAGTTCCAGAAAACCTGACTCATGCAGTGCAGGTTCAGCTTTGCTGACCCTCAACCCCCACCTCAGGTGCCCCCTACAAAGTCTCTAGATGTGTTAGTGCAGTCTTGGTCACTGGATGTGCTCCTGCATGGCCCTTCCTCGAGCTTTGAGCCAGGAAGTGGTGTTAGAGTGTCACTTGTATCCCTCCACTTGCTTTGGCATAGGGTCCTCCCTTCAACCGTTGGGGTCCTGCTATACTTAGAACCGGGCCAGGCTCTAGAAAACCTGTGCCTCGGCTACGAATGTGCGCTGGGATTTTGGTCCCACCTCTCTCTAAACCCCCGGATACATAAGGTCCATTTCAGTTCTGAGGATTCTGTCTATATCTACTCTTTACATGAGCACAGAATATTCGGATCTTGTTTGAGTCAATCTTCACCATTCATCACTGGTGGGTTCTGGCCGGAGGAACAGTTCCCTGTGGGAGCATTTTTTTTTTTTTTAACGTGTGGGAGGAGCCAGCGCTGCTCTCGGGGCTGATGTACTGCGTGGTGCTCGAGGGATGGCCAGTAAACGGCATTGACTCCTCTCTTACCTCAGTTCTACTTCTCCTGCAGTTGAGTGAGCACGACCTCATGAGAGAGCATTTTTGTACGATGACACCGTGGCCTAGTCCGTTCCGACCTAGTTCTGCAGAGTTGTTAACGTTCTCTGCACCATTTTTCTTCAGGAGTCGATAAGATCTTTCCTTATTTTTGGTGCCGAAACCTTTTTCTGTGTGTTAAGTTTCCGTCCGATCATTTCTCGTCCAGCAGACAAGAAGAAATCTAAGGCAGGACGGCTCCCTATGCGGCAGTGTCCCTGTGGCCAGCAGTATTCCGTCTTGGATCGACATGATCATTGTCTGACCTGCCTGGGCCCCAACCATGATATGGACCGTTGCGACTCCTATTTCTCCATGGACCGCAGATTTTTGGAACGACGCACGTTTAAAGTCATCTGTACGCCAACGACTTTTGGGGGACTGACGTGCACTAGGGGCGCCAGATGCAGGTCCCTTGACCCTTCCTCCAGGTCCCTTCCGGTTCTGTACAGACGGCGTAGGAGGGGGCCTCCGCTTCTTCTAGCCTCAGGCCCCGTGAGTGGTGCTGGGCTGGCTCGCGGTGCCACTTGCGTTGCCGGGAGCAGGAGAGCCCTGGGGGTGGCTTCTCTTGAGGTTCTCCAGATCCACTCCTCCTTGGAGGAGGATGATTTGGAGGCAAACCCAGATTGGCTTCCTGACTTTTTGAAGTTTCGGAGCTCTACTCCGCCCAGTACTCCTGTGCTTGACCAGCCTCCCCCCCCCCCTTCAGAGCCAATGGCTCCGGCCGTCGCTGATCAGCCTTCCGGTGCCGGGGGCAGCACTGGAGGGCTTGCCGGAGCTGGTAGGGCCTGCGTTCTTGGGGGAATTGAGTCTTCCGTCCTGGGTGTCCAGGCTGGACCCACTTCTGGGGACGCTCAGACATCTGGGGCTGGGACAGAGGCTTCCTCACCAGCTGCCCTTCGGAGGGGCTAGCAGGTGAGGTGGAGCCTCCTTGGTTGGTCTTGAGAAAGAGGTCCTACTCAGAGTCTGGGGGGGTTCAGGGGACAAGACCAGAAGCAGCGCCCTTACCTAACAGCCTGCAAGGTTTTGGGAAGGAGCTGCAGCACTGGGCTTGTGTTGTCCCTTGAGGTCTCGGGGGGGGGGGGGATCTCGTCACGTGAGGCTAGGGTCGCCCTTCTGGACCCATGTGACCCCGGTCATCTCACAGGGGGGAATCCCCTTCAGGGCTCAGTCCTGATCGTTTTACGATGGTTGAATAGCCAGTGACTGTTTCGACTGGCAGATCTTCCGGGGTGCTGGATCGTTTGAATGGTCTCCTAGCCCTGGTGGAGGGCGTCCTTGTTCCCAGAGGTGTTAGGCCCCCCCTTACCTCTGCATACCCCACCCCTTCTTCTGGGTCACTCTGGTCCTACGGGGCATCTAACTCTGGAGCAGTTTAGAGCCACAGCTGCTCATTTTCTGGTTTACGTCAGTTCCATGGACGAGCAGGTATGTCACCAGTCTCCCCTGCAACAGTCGGACTCTGACTTCTTGGACTCGTCTACCTCCTTCTCCGTCCTTACCCGAGGAAGAGTAGGATGAGGATCCTTTCGTCCACCTGTTCCCAGGGGCTGACCAGACCAACTATCAGCGTTTCCTTTCGGAGCTGGTCGACAAGGTCCACATTTCACAATTGGCAAGACGCAATCCTGAGCAGGCGACGTATGCTTTTCTAGGCGAATTCAGTGTGGACCACTTGGTTCCCACTTGGCCCTTCCCCTCTAGGGAAGTACTGTACCGCATCTGGCAATGTCCATCAGTCCCCTTCCCAGCTGTGATTGACTGCTGGTGCAGGTATTGTGCACCCCAGGGATTCCTAGGAGACCTTCCTCACCCCTCTTTGGATGTGATGCTCCTTGGACACTCCCTCTGGGCATAGAAGCCCGAGGCATGACTGACATCTGGATGCGAACTCTGCGGAGTTCGACCACTGGGGGAAGAGAGTCTTCTCTTAGGCGCACCTCTTTCTTTCTATTGCAGCACATCAGGCCCATCATGCTGCCTATAACAGGCACTTATGGTCCATGCTGGGGCAAATCCTAGCATCTATGCCTGATATGAAGGCAACCAGGCAAGCCATTGCCCTCTCAGCACATGGCCTGGAGCTTGTGAAGCACCAAGCAAGGGCATCCTATGATGCCAATGAGGTGGCATTCAGGCTAGCAGGGACAGCGATCTGCATTAGGCAGATGGCATGGCTTCGCCTTTCCTGATTATCATCTGTGGCGCGGCATAGAGTGATCGCCTCCTCTTTCTAGGGGACCCACCTTTTTTCCCCGCAGAATGAGGCGGGAACTTCAGGGGATGACTTCCATCTCTCAGGCAGAGGGAGACCCCGCCTCAACCTGTGAGGGTCTCCCCTCCTGTGTCTCTCCCCCCACACAGGAGGCTGAGGGAGGTACAGAGTCCCTTTTGGAGGGGCTTGGTAATCACCCACCATTGATGAATGGTGAAGACTGACACAGATAAGATATGAAAATTACATGCCTACCATAATTCTTGATCTTCAAACATGAAGTCTTGCTGTATTCTGACTATTGCAGTGATCACCAACCTTTGAATTGCCCTGGAGAACAAAGAGTTAACTTTCCATGCAGGGCATGGAACGCTGAGCTCGAGCTCGGTTGAAGCCTCTGTCTGCTGTTGTTTAAACTCCAACCATCAGATTCTTTACTCCGCCTCACTGAACAGTCGCTCCGGAGATTTCTCCTTTGCTGGGTTCAAAAAAGTCGGTTAAAGTGTCGTCTTTCTCTTGGTTTCGACCGAATTTCTGCTACTGAACCTGTCGGTTAAGTCTCTGTCTGTGGTACTGCGAGTACTAGATAGGTTTTGCATTTATTTTCTGTGTGGAACTTGTAAACATTGGATCGGTTCGGTTTAAACCGATCGGTTTAGTGTTTAAAAACTACTGAAATTATTAGTGTGTGGTAACCGGTCCATATCGGTTCTAAAAAAAAAAAAGGATTTCATTACGTTATTTTCCAAGACCCGTGACACGGTCAGGAACCGATAGGGGTGTCTTGCCTGGCGGATTGCAAAAAAAAAGGGTAAGCTGTGGATAGGATTGGCCATGTCTGAGAAACCCAAGAAAAAAAACCGGGTCCACTGGGTTTCAACACTGTAGTGTGTGTGGGGAAGCCTTTGCTAGGGCTGAACCTCACACCACCTGTGTTTATTGTCTGGGGTTTGACCACCTCAGTTCAGACTGCCAAATTTGTAAATGTTTTCCCAAAGCTACCCTGGATAAGAGAGTAGGTAGACTGAGGGAAAGGAAGGCTGAGAAGTCCGCTGACCTGGATGGCCAGCCCAGTTCGGTTCTGACCGAACCAGAAGGAGTGCCCTCTGACCAGGGCGAAACTTCTTTGGGCAAAAGGAGAACCGATTCTGAGGAGTCGGTTCCGGCTAAAAGAAAGAAAAGGGAAAAATCATCCGGTTCGGATCCACAAGTTCTTTCTCCGACCGCTGATGAGATAGCCAAAGCGATAAGGATAGTTCAGTCGCTAACTTTGGTTCCGGCCGAACCAGCACCATCTGTCAGGGGCTCGATTCAGTAGGTTCCCCCGGTTCCGGATTATACTTTAGAGGAATTTTATGAAGAGGAGGAGGAGGGAGAGTATGAAGATAATGATGATGATGGTGATTATGAAAGTCTGGATGTGCCTATTGACCCGGACATCCTCCCTGACTGACCTTCAGGTGTTTCTCCTCCTAGGCTTTCTGAGTCCCCTTCCCATTTTATGTTTTACAAGAAAGTGGCTGAAACCCTCCAGCTTCCAATGGAAGAAGCAGTAGAGGATCAGGAGGAGCCTGATTTTGTAAAGATGATGGACATCCCAGAGTCCAGGAGATTCTTTAACCCTCCATAAATCTTTTTGGGAAACAGACATTTAAAATTTTAAAGACTCCTAATTCCATACCTTCTGTGGGCAGAAGAATGGACAAGAGGTATACCCTTTCAGGCTCGGATACGGAGTTCCTTTCCCAGCAATGCAGCCATGTAGGGGTAGTGCAGGCTGCTGCCTGTGATAAGGCAAATATTCCCTTGGCTTCACACCCCCCAGATAAGGACTCCAGGAGGATTGATGCCATGGCAAAGAAGCAGTACATGGCAGCATCCTTGAGACTCAGGCAGGCTAACTATATGGCCTACACAGCTAGATACCAGAAGTCCAGGTGGGACACTGTGCTGGCTCTAGCTAAACAGGCCCCTGACCAGCTTGCCAAGGAGCTGGAGCAGGTGGCTGCAGATGGGATTGAGGCATCCAAGGTGCAATTTCATGCTGCTGTGGGCTCCAGTGATGTTTCATCTAGAGTCATGGCTACATCTGTGGCCCTTCAGAGGATAGCTTGGCTCAGATGCACTAGCCTATCACAGGATACCCAGGCTAAGGCCATGGATTTCCCTGTCATTGGTAATTCTCTGTTTGGGGAGCAGACAGAGAACTACATGAAGAAGATGGACAAGTACAGGACCACATATAGGAGTGCTCAGGCCAAAGAAAGGCAAGCCACTCCTCAGAGACAGCATTCCAGGGGCAGGGGCAGGCCCTTTCAAAGGCCTTTTTACCAAGCCCAGGCCTCCTGTTCTGCTTATTCTCAGAGGGGGTTCTTCAGAGGGAGAGTCAGACTGGGAATGAGCAGGCCTGCTTCCACCCCTCAGCCTAAAGCCCTTGCCAAGCAGACACCCCGATGGGTCTGCCCGGGCCGATTCTCCAATACCTGTAGGGGGCTTACTTTGTCCAGGACTGGAAGTCTTTAACATCAAACAAGTGGGTCCTGGAAGTAGTAAGCCAGGGACTGGTTCTCAGCTTCCAAAAATTTCCCAAGATGAGAACCAGATCCTTTCCACCTGCAAATCCATCAGAGACTCTTGCTCTAGAGGCAGAGGTTTCTTCACTTCTGGCTCTCAGAGCCATAGAAAGGGTTCCTACCCTACACAGGGGCAAAGGATTGTACTCCAGGTACTTCCTAACCCCCCAAAAGACAGGAGAATGGAGGCCCATCCTGGATCTAAGATATTTGAACAAGCACCTTTTAGAACCAAAATTCAAAATGGTGACTGGGGGAATAATTCTGCCCTGTCTAAGGCCAGGGGACTGGCTAGCCTCCCTGGACCTCAAAGATGCCTATTTCCACATTCCCATCAGGTGCTCCCACAGAAAGTACCTCAGGTTCGAGTTGCCCTCAGGCCACTATCAATTCAGAGCAATGCTGTTTGGCCTAACATCAGCCCCAAGGGTGTTCACAAAGTACCTGGCAGTAGTGGTTGCTTTCCTAAGGAGAAAAAAGATCTCCATCTTTCCATACTTGGACGACTGGCTCATAGTGGGTCAGTCTCCAGACCAAGTCAAGTCACATCTTCAAATAACTCAGCAAGTGCTCACTTCCTTAGGATTCCTCCTCAACCAGTTCTCAAGCCAGTACAGCTCCTCACCTGTATAGGGGCAGAGCTGGATACAGTAAAAGCAAAAGCCTTCCTTCCCCTGGACAGGGCAATGACCCTTATAGAACTGGCCTCTTCATTCACCCTTCAGGTGTCTCGACCAGCAAGGCACTTCTTGCAGTTCCTGGGCCACATGGCAGCCTCTACAGCAGTGGTCCAGGGAGCAAGATTTCAGATGAGGGACATTCAGTTCCACTTAAGAGCCTTCTGGTCCCAAAGAAAGGATTCCCTTACCAAACTAGTCCCAGTGACTTGAACCCTGATCCAGGCTTTGCAATGGTGGCGGGATCAGAACAATTTAAGACAGGGAGATCCTTTTGTCACTCGTCTCATTCAGTAATACTCACCACAGATACCTCCCTGCTGGGCTGGGGAGCCCACTTGGGGGATCTTACCACCCAAAGCCTGTGGTCTCCTCAAGAATCTCTGCTTCACATCAGTCTCTTGGAACTCAGAGCAGTGCTTCTGGCACTGCAAGCCTTTTCCAAATCTGTACAGAACAAGGTGGTCCAGATCAGAACAGACAAGACCACCACAATGTGGTACATCAACAAGCAAGGAGGCACTCGGTCTATGGCCTTGTGCACAGAAGCAATGAAGTTGTGGTCTCTGGCCTATTCCCTGCAAACCTCTCTAATAGCAGTTCACCTCCCAGGGAAGGACAATGTCCTGGCAGATGCTCTCAGCAGGATATCTCGGGGCCACCACGAATGGACCCTAGATCCCCTAGTTTTGGAAGTGATTTTCTCCAGATGGGGCACCCCACAGATAGATCTTTTTGTAGCCCCAGACAATCTCCAACTTCCTCTCTTTTGCTGCAGACCCCCAGTCTTGGGCTCAGTTCCCCTGGATGCTCTGGTACTGAATTGGGAAGGGACGTTCCTGTATGCTTTCCCTCCCTTCCCTCTCCTGTTCAAAGTGCTAATCAAGATCAGGTCTCAACCATGCAAAGTGATTCTGATTGCTCCAGACTGAGCCAGACAGCCCTGGTACCCTCTGTTGCTGTCCTTAGCAGTCCACCTTCCCCTGTCTCTTCCCAGGAATTACAACCTGTTGACATCCTCTCAGGGGAGGATTTGGTATCCGAACCTCAAATCTCTCAATCTCAAGGCCTGGCTCTTGAGTTTGCTGATCTGCATCTCTCTCAAGGGCTTCTGGATATACTTAAGGCTTCTCGAAAGCCTTCCACTAGAAAGACTTACAACTCCAAATGGATAAGGTTTACTATTTGGTGCTCTAGTAAGCATATTTCTCCAGAATCTGCTGGGTTGCCTACAGTCCTGGACTATATGGTTCATCTTAATGGCTTGGGGCTTAGACCAGCTACACTTAAAGTGCATCTGGCAGCTGTTTCTGCCTTCTTGTCAGTAGGCAAAGCCTCTCCTCTTTCAGCCCATCCTGTGTTTTGTAAGTTCTTCAAGGGATTGCTGCACACCAATCCCCCCTTTAGGGACCCTGCTCCTGCTTGGGACCTTAATGTTTGCATTGCTTAGCTTATGCAACCACCCTTTGAGCCTTTGTTCTCTGCAGAGCTTAAGTACTTGACTTGGAAAACTGTGTTTCTGGTAGCCATTACCTCTGCCAGGCGTATCAGTGAATTGCAAGCCCTGTCAGTGGAGCCTGATTTTGCCTCTTTCCATAGATATAAAGTGGTCCTAAGGACTAACAGGAAGTTTTTGCCTAAGGTGGTTTCAGATTTCCACCTTAATCAGTCTGTCTCTCCCTGTTTTCTTCACTTACCATTCCTTCTTTGGAGAGAGGAGGTTGCACAGCCTGGATGTAAAAAGGGCCCTTAGCTACTACACAGAGTGCACCAAGGGTCACAGGTTTGAGTCCCTCCAGTTATTCCTCACTTATGGAGAGGTCGGTAAGGACAAACCTGCCACTAAAAGATCTATTGCCAGGTGGATTGTCTCTTGTATACAATTCTGCTACGAAAAATTGAGTAGAACCCCACCCACAGGCCTGAGGGCTCACTCTACTAGAGGTACAGCTGCTTCCCTGGCTGCTGCCAGGGATATTCCTATCTTAGAAATTTGTCAACACCTGGAAAACAAAAACAAGGCGTTGCGTCAGCATGTGGTCTAAAGCAAAACAAAATGGTTATATTAAATGCACGCTGAAAATAGAAGAGAGAGTTAAAAATCTACGTTTTGACCTTAGGTCTTCTTCAGGAAATATCTAAAAGAAAAAAAAAAAAAACAAGTTAGTGTAGAGGAGAGGTAAAATGAGAGAGATATATATGTGGAGAAAGAAGAAGGGGGAGGCTCAGGGAGAAGAAGTGATAAATGGTAAGATTAATAGAGAATCTGTGAAACAAAATGGTGATGATGAGAAAGATAAAGCATAATGGGAGTGAAAGAGCTGGGGAATTTCCCAGGTGGAGACTAATTAACAGGGCCTAGTAAGAAGGCTGAAAGGTGACAAATGTGTGGGAAGGAGACAGAAATGGAGACATATGGTGAAAATGAAAAATAAATTAAATGAGTACAAAAACAAATAGACTTTAGGGAATAAAAGGGATGGCTGAAAGATGTTAGTGGAAAATAAGTCTATCATTTAAACCAGAGGGCTGCTGGGAGCCAAGGCGGATGATTAGCTTGGCTTCCATGTTTTTTCCATGGTTAGCATCCCAGAAGCCCTGCTGAAGGACACAAACAGAAAGGTCATTGACATTGTTTGCACCCGGTTTGGGAGGGCTGCTATCAGCTATTCCCTAGCATTTGTCTGGAACTCACTCCAAAAATCTATGAATCTGAATACCCTCTTACCCTTATCTTCCTTCAAAAGATTATACACCGCCCTATTTCCAGAGTTGTGCAACTGCTTCCATAAGGCCTAGTCTCCCATCCAATCTACACCCCTTCCTTCTGTAATCCACTATGTTTAATTTCCCTTCTTCTACCCAGTCAGTTATCACATTTCATATAAAAGCCTACAAAAGCCCTATTATTTGATTATTATCCTCCTACATCTATTATCCTCTTCATTTTTACAGGTTAAGTTATTTTACTGTGCCTTGTATATCTGTAAATTTTGTATATATCTCTTATTTATTTGATTGTACTAATGTTATGCTATTCTCATGTCTTTGTAAAAAAACTTGTACCCTTATTTGTATGACCACTCAGGTCCATCTTGTAAATGAGCTACGCTCAATGATGTTCGCCTGAATAAATAAAGATTTTGATTGATTGATTGATTGATTGATTGTGGTCCCTGGAGATAAAGTGGGATACAATGGGTTTAGCAGTTTCACCATTCCTGACTGCTCTGTAATGTTCCCTGAAATGGTCAGCAAGACGCCTACCAGTTTCTCCGATGTAAATAGCTGTACACTTCCTGCAAAGAATACAATACACCACATTAGTGGAGGTGCATGAGAACTCCTTGGTGATGTGAAAAACACCTGTAGGCCCCCGAATCTCAGTCACACTGGAAATAAATTTGCAGGTGTAGCAGCGAGTCCTGTTGCAAGGTTTGGTACCTGGAGGGAGGAACTGTTAGGAGTGGGTAGGCTGCTTTAACCAGGAGATTCCGAGGTTAGGTGGCTGTTGTAGGAGGCAATAGGTGGTTCTGTAAAGGAAGCACCAATGTTAGGGTCAGTTTGCAAAATGGGAAAGTTACTAGTGATGATCCTGTGAAGAGAAGGTGTGCTCTGATGGAAAGGAAGAACTAGTGGAATTCGCGTTGTTCTTGTGTGACAGTATCCTCTCCCTGGGGTCAAGGTTACGGGCATGTTACTGACCCGGAGAGTGCTCTCCACTGTGCTTTTAGGGTATCCCTGTTGATAAAAAAACTATGCATTATTTGGGTCTGCTCAGCAAAATCATCCTCTTCACTGCATAACCTGCGAAGTTTAAGAAACTGTGAAAAAGGCAGGCCATTCTTGACATGTTTAGGATGGAAGGAGCTATGGAGGAGGCAACTCTGAGAGTCAGTGGGTTTGTAATAGACTGATGTCTTCAGACCAGTGTTCTGGACTGACAGCTGGATATCCAGAAAAGGCAGTGTAGAGGAGGATACTTCAACAGTGTACTGAAGGGAAGGATGGGCCGTGGTAAACTTGTCAAGGAAGACTTGGAGGGTCTCCCTGGAAAACAGTCCATACATTCACCAAGCATTACTCTCTGGATGTCCAGGCTAGGAGTGATGCTCGGTTTGGCACTGCAGTACTTCAGAGCCGTTTCTCAAAGTAGGTTCTGTCCCTCCTCCATGGAGGTACTGCTTGGTAGTCTGCAATAGTCAGAATACAGCAAGACTTCATGTTGTTTGAAGAAAAAATTACTCACCTTAGTAATGTTGTTTCATCTGATGGAGTCTTGCTGTATTCTGACCTCCCCTCTCAGAACCTGGGTTTTGGGATGTGGGTGGGGAGGAACAGTGTTGGCAGCTAGAGGGGCCCCTTTCTCACCCTCCTTTATTTTGGGTGTGTATTGTATTTTGTTTTTTGGGTTTCCTGACTTGAGTCTTTGCTTTGAAACCAAAAAAAAAGTTGTTTTTTTTTTTGAAACAAATTTAGTTGCCAGTTGGCTAGTGTGAGTTTTACAGTTTCCACACAGAATGCCCAGTGAGTATGGCTGGTAAAGATCTGACAGTTGGAGTTTAAACAACAGCAGACAGTGGCTTCAACCGAGCTCGAGCTCAGCGTTCCATGCCCTGCATGGAAAGTTAACTCTTTGTTCTCCGGGGCAGTTCAAAGGTTGGTGATCACTGCAGTTATCAGAATACAGCAAGACTCCATTAGAAGAAACATTACTAAGGTGAGTAATTTTTTTCCTTCTGTGCATCTTCACCATTGTTCTGTTACTGCTTTATTTTTTTCTGTAGCAAAGTGTTTCTTACAGGGTATATCTTCTGTGAAATTATTACATGGGATGCTTACATTTTTGTGACTTTATCATTAGGCTAATCAAAATTACTGTTTGCCACTATTTTATTATTTATTTTTTTGCTGAATGTTTTTTTTGTCTGAGGTGTTGCAGTCTCCTTCTCACATTGAAGGAGCTAATTGCTTTCCTCCCACAGCCCTTCCAGGGGATTAGGTGTGTATCTGCGCGGTGGAACTGACAAACTGTCAGTAACTTCTAACAGAAAGAAGGGTTAAAAGGTCAGGTTAGTTGACATCTTGGAGGTGGAAGACTAGGTTTGCTGGCCAATCACCTAGCTTGGCCTGAGCTCTTTCCTTCTAGGTTGCTTGAAAGGACAGAGCAAATAACCTTACCAGAGCAAGGGAAATGATTAAGACTTCTTTTGGCTAGGCAGATTTACTGTGTATTGTTTTTATTTTATACTCACAGGGATTGTTACTGTTTGCTAACATTTTATTGTTTTATTTTTGTCTGATTCAAATTGTTGCTGGGTATACCTTCTGCTGCATTATTACAGGGTGTGCTAGCAGATTACTGCTGTAATCTTCTGATTCAAATTGTTTTTTTGCAAGGTATAACTTCTGTTACTGCTTTATTTTTCTCTGTAGCAAAGTGTTTCTTACAGGGTATATCTTCTGTGAAATTATTACAGGTGGTGCTTTATGGGTTTTACAGTTTTATCTATCATTGGGATAAGCTTTCAGGGCTACTGCTTTTGTTGCTGGCTGATTGTTTCTGCTCTTACCTCCTTGTTTCTTTCGTCCATGGTTCTTCTTTTTCAGCAGGGGAAAAAGGAGACTCTCTGGTTGTGTACTCTGGACATGCAGGATGCCTACCTACATATCTTGATTTTTTCCCAGCCACCGCCGCTTCCTGCGTTTTGTTTTCCAAGGGGAGCGCTTCCAATTTTGGGCCCTCCCTTTTGGACTTTCCTCGGCACCCCAGGTTTTTACCAAGTGCCTAGCAGTGGTGGCTGCGGCTCTACGATGCCAGGGAATTGCAGTGTTCCGCTACCTGGACGACTGGCTGATTTCAGCCTGTCCAGGGACTCTTTCAGAGGCCCTTTCAGTTACTTTGGATCTGTTTTCCAATTTGGGGATTACGGTCAACATCCCCATGTCCTCTCTGATTCCTTCTTGGAGATTGCAGTTTACTGGAGCAGTATTGGACACAGTCCAGGGCAGAGCTTTTCTTCCCTCGGACAGGATGGAAACTCTGGTCAAACAGGCCATGTTGGAATCCTCTTCGAAATTTCTCCCAGCCAGGGAGCTTCTCCGGCTGTTGGGTTTGATGGTGGCCTCCATCTCCACGGTTCTCCTTGCAAGGCTTCACATGAGGGTGGCTCAGTGGTCCTTGTGGTTTAAATGGGATCAGCTTCAAGACGATCTGGACCATCCGGTCCTGATTTCCTCTGCTCTTCAGGAAGATTTGCAATGGTGGAGAGATCCGTTGAACCTGACTTTTGGTCTCCCGTTCCGGAGCCCAGCTCCCCTCAACACGCTAACCACAGATGCCTCCAGTCTAGGTTCGGTGCTTATATGGGGGATCACCAAGCTCAGGAACTTTGGTCCCACTTGGAGATGCCTTTGCACATCAATATTCTGGAGATGAGAGCAGTCCTGTACGCATTTCGAGCGTTTCAGTCTGTTCTCCCAAGGGGAGTACGGCTAGTCCCGACAGACAACATGTTGGTAGTCTGGTACATCAACAAGCAGGGAAGCACTCTTATCGTACCCCCTCTGCAGGGAGGTGATGAGATTGTGGAACTGGGCAGTCGAGCACGATCTGTCTTTCACACCAGTGCATGTTCCAGGAGTGCAAAACGTCTTGGTGGACAGCCTCAGCAGATCTTTAACCCTCACTCACAAATGGGAACTAAGTCAGGAAGTCGTGGCTTCATTTCAAAGATGGGGGTGACTGGAATGCTACCTTTTCGCCACCCCATCCATCGCAAAACTTCACAGATTTTGCTCGCTCGTTCCAGGGCATGGTGCTTTCTGGCACAACGCATTGTCCCTCAGTTGTATAGGGAGATTCTTGTATGCCCCCACCCCCGTTTCCCATTCTGCAGAGGGTACTCGACAAACTTCATGCAGAGAGAGCCTGAATGATCCTGATGGCCCCTCTGTGGTCGAGGCAAATTTGGTTCTCACTTCTACAGCAGTTAGCGAGGGAACCCACAGTTCTGCTTCCATTGATGCACAACCTCCTTACTCAGAGCCGGGGCCGGCTTGTGCATCTGGGGCTCAGGACCCTGCATCTGCATGCATGGCTCCTGCAGACATAGTGAAGTCTCGCTTTGGGGTTTCCAATAGGGTAGCCCAGATGCTGGTGGAGGCGAGAAAACCCTCCACCAGATCCACTTACGCCATCAAGTGGAAGCGTTTCTTTATCTGGGCGGCTTCCAAGAGCTGAGACCCTTTCACTTATTGTACCCCACATATCATGGAGTACCTGCTTCATCTTTCAGGTTCAGGGTTATCCTATTCCTCTCTCAAAGTACATTTGTCTGCCATTTCGGCATATCCCGTGCTAGTGGATGGCAAGCCCGTGGCCCGGTTGGAGATTTCCAGAACTTTCCTGAAAGGGATTCTTCATCTGAAACCCCCCATCTGCAGCCCCACACCTCCTTGAGATTTGAATTTTGTGTTGGAGAAACTCACACTCCCTCCTTTTGAACCAGCGATGAGCTGTGACTTGCACTATCTGTCTTGGAAAGCGCTATTTTTAGTTGCTGTTACTTCTGCTTGTAGAATTTCTGAGCTTTAGGCCCTCGTGTCTAAGGAGTCTTATTTGATTTTTCATAGGGACCGGCTGGTCCTCAGAACAAATCCTATATTTTTACCCAAATTGGTATCGGAGTTCACGCTGAATCAGACAGTGGAACTACCAGCTGGATGTGCACCGAATCCTAAGGTGCTATACTCATCTGACTAAGGAGACCCGGAAGGATGACCAGCTCTTTTTGTCCTTTGCACCCAAATCTCTGGGGAAGGCTGTCTCCAAACAGTGCCTCTCAAAGTGGTTAGTTAACTGTATCTGCTTCTGTTATCAGAAGCACAACAAACCTCTGCCGTGGGTTGTTAGAGGTCATTCCACTAGAGGCATAGCTGCATCCACTGCTTTTCTTCGGATTGTTTCTGCAGTGGAGATCTGTGCAGCAGCAACTTGGAGCTCGGTTCATACCTTTACCAAGCATTACAGTCTGGACATAGCTTCTAGGCAGAGGGACTGGTTTGACCTCGCCGTTCTGCAGGGTCTTCTGTCCTAGGCTGGTCCCGTTCTGTATTTTCTGTTACTCCTCCTCATCCCCCTGTGTTTCTCTCGGTCTCTCTTCTGAAGGACTGCTTGGGATTGAGTCCTACAAGTAATGACCTACTGTAGGAACCCTCTCGAAGTAAGATGGTACAGTTACGTAAGAGCTTACCGTAATAGTAGATCTTTGAGAGAGGTTCCTGCAGTAGGTCATATTTTTCCTTACCTCCTTCCCCCAAATTTCCGTGTGGTCCAGATGCCAGAGGGCACTAGTTCTACAAGTTATGATCTACTGTTACGTAAGTTCTTGCGTAACTGTACTTTTTCTCTCTGGGTGATGCGAGAACCTCTTCAGTTCCCTATCCTTATGCTAGGCGGGTCTCTGGCGGGCGAACTGAGGTGGTACCTGGGGACCACCTCCCTTTATACCACGCATGACGTCAGGGGGGTGGTCCCCCGCCTTAAGACTGATGTTTAGAAATGTTTCCGTGGGGGCATAGTTCTAATGGTGTTATCTGCTTCAAGAGCTCTTCTTGAAGATCTAGTGTTACGGTAATTTCTTACATAACTGTACTTTGCCTCCCTTTGAACCAGCCGAAAGTTGCGAGCTACGCTCCCTGTCTTGGAAAGCGTTATTTTCAGTTGCCATTACGTCAGCCCAGAGGATTTCCGAGATTTAGGCTCTGATGTGTAAAGTCTTATTTAATTTTCCACAGGGACAGGGTATCCCAGTGCACTAATCCTAACTTACTCCCAAAGCTGGTGTCAGAGTTCACTCTTAACCAGAATATTCATTTCCCAGTGTATTACCCAGAGTACTCGAACAGAGGGGAGGCCTTGTTGCATACTCTGGACCTTAGCAATGCTCTTTGTTTTTATGTAGACTGTACTGGGTTTTCAAGAAAATCTGATCAGTTATTTATATCTTTTCCCCCGCAAATGTTAGCGGCTTCTGTGACCAAGCAGACCTTGTCTAAATGGTTGGTCAACTGCATTGTGTTTTGCCATCAGAAATATGACAAACCTTTACCGGGCTCATTTAAAGGTCATTCCACAAGGTGGGGTAGCAACTTTGTTTGCATCCCTTTGAAATGTGTCCACAGCAGATTTCTGTGCTGCTGCCACCTGGAGTTCATTTTACTACAATCAGAATATGTTTAAACTAAATAAAAGGGGGAGCAGAGTCAAACAACGAAATTTAAAAGAGGGACGTAAACATAGGAATAAGAATAAAGAAATGGATGGAGGAAACATTAGAGGTTTGCTGGTAATCTCTAGAAGTCTGAAAAACAAATGGACAAATTAAAATACATTATGCTTAAAGAAAAGATAGACATGTGCTGTATCACAGGAATGTGACATAGGAAGGATGACTGGATAGATGAAATACAAGGATGTGATTTCTTTCAGAGTTCAACAGGGAATAGAAATGGGAGAGGAACTGCTTTTTATGTAGACACACACTTAACAGCACATAGATAGTAATATAGAGTGTGTCAGCGAACCTGAACAAACTTGGATAAAAATTCAGGGAGCACAGAAGGATATATAGCGTTGGGATTATGTTACCATTCACCAAGTTTGAATGTAGTTGAAAATTATGTATTTATGGAAAATCTAGACAATCAAAATGTGTCTGGTGATAGTATTATATTAGGTGACTTCAACTTCCCGCAAATAAACTGGAATTCCCTGAGTACTAGTGGTCATTTTGAGAGTAGATTCCTGGAATATATCCTGCTAAATAATATGGAGCAGTATGTTAAGGATAACACCAGGGGAGGAAATGTTTTGGACTTGATCCTAAGTAATATGGGGGATGTGTTGGATAATGTGGCCGTGATGCAGCCTTTAGGGTATAGTGATCATAATATGATTACTTTCAAAATATCTGAAAATATTAGAAAAAAAAGGGAAAACAATAATAAAGAATTATAAAAGGGCATATTATATATAGGATAAAGTATGGGGTGCAGTGTGTTACGAGAATTTAACACACACCCAAGTTGTTGGATGGCACATAAACCCCGATGGCGAAGCCTGAGGGGTTTATGCTAGCCATCCAACAACGAGGGTGTGTGTTAAATTCGAGTTCAACACACTGCACCCTATACTTTATTTTATATTATTGAAGGCTTCCGTTTTTTTCTGGTAGTTCCGTTTTTTTCTGGTAGAAAAGGTAAAAAAGAAACAGGACTTTTACCTTCTGTTGAGTAACTGGTGTAATTTTGAACAGAGAACAGGTTTAATAAGTAACTAAATATTTAAGAAGAAAATAAAAAAAAAAAACTGTCTTGATCCTTGTATCCTTTCTGACTAAGCGAGTGTTTTCAAGTGCTGGCGTCATTTGACCTACAGGGGAAAGGTGAGGGTTGAAAGGGAGAGTGGTTAGGGAGCGTGTAAAAACTTTTGTGTTTCCGTTTAGTCCGCAATTTGAAATGTGCTGAAAATGTTTTTTTTATATCGGTTGTTGAGATTTTATGGAGCGAATGGCAGTGAGGAGGTGAGTTATGCTGACTGATTTGTGTTAGAAAACACAGCGTGAGGCTCTCGTTCAGTTTTACTTTTGTCTTGAGCGCATTAGCATTGGAAGAAGCCACGTGAATGCCGTAACACCTACTCAGGTGTTACGGTATTTAACACACGGTTTTTTCCATTGTAAAAAATGGAAGCCATTAATTATTATAGGATAAGGCTGTCCTTAAGAGAGTGGCATTGGAGGCAGGACCTTGAACAATTGCCATTAGATCAAATTTGGGCAAAGATTCAGGGAAAATTGAAGAATGTGTAGATCAGTACGTGCCAGTAGTCCAGAAATATAACAGAAAGGGGAGGATCCCTAAGTGGTTTAGTAAGCATATTGAAAGAATGATAAGAAGGAAGGAAAGGGTTACAAGAAACATAAAAAACAGTCACAATGTAACGTGGAGAAATATAAAAAGTAGGTAAAACAATGCAAAATAGCAATAAAGAAGGCAAAAGCGAAAGCAGAGATGAAACTGGTTAATAGAGACAATTGAAGGCAATTGTGCAGTTATGTAGGAAGTCTGAGACGTACTCAAAAGCATACGGTGTCATTAAAATTGGAGGATAGACTGATATAAGAAGAAAATGAAATAGCCAGTACATTTGATTATTTCCTGGAAGCCTTTGAGTCAAGAAACCTTTAAGGGTCAAGATTCAACAAAAAGTCAGGAAGAGAGGATTATAACAGAATATTGAATGAAGAACTACATCACAGAGAGGGATGTGTACGAGAAATTGAAAAAACAAACAAAAAAAATATTAATCCTGTGGTCTCGATGGGATTCACCCCTTTTTTCTAATTGAGGTTGTAGAAGAATTGGCTGGGCCTTTGGCTTTATTGTTTAACCAGTCCTTATGAAAGGGTGAAGTTATGAAGGAATAGCGATGAGCACGTATCACTCCCCCCTACTAAAAGTGGGTGCTAAAACCGAGGCGCAGAATTACCACCCCATAAGTATAACATCTGTTGTGGGTAAACTAATGGAAGCTTTTGTAAAGGATTTCATAGAAGAAGATATAAGAAGTTTGAGGGTGGTGGATATTACACAACATGGTTTAGTGTAGGGTAGGTCGTGTATGACAAGTCTACTGGATGACTTTGAGCCTATGAGTCTGGCACTCGATAACAGCATGCCTGTTGATGTGATATTTTTAGATTACACGAATGCTTTCGATTATGTGTTTTATGTTAATCTAATAAACACCTTGAAAGATATAGAGTCGGATACAGATTTATTGGCATGGATAAGGGACTGGCTAACAGATAGGAGTCAGAGAGTGACCATCAGGGGACACTTGTCAGAATGGGGTGCAGTGACAAGTGTTGTCCCCCAGGGATCGATCCTGGGTCCTATCTTATTTAGGATCTTTGTTTCATCCGTACAGGTTTATGATGGGGTGTGGCTCTGTAAATACGCAGATGACACAAAACTGGTGGCAATAGTAAATAATCAGGACTCAATAAATAGATTTCAAAAACAACTTCATGAACTGGAAATATGGGCAACTGAACATAAATTAGTTTTCAATATTTCCAAGTGTAACGTAATGCACTTTGGTGTTAATAACCCTGGGGCTGTATATTACGTCAAAAATAGGCCTATAACTAGTGTCATAAATTAAAAAGATCTGGGGGTATGGATAACCAATACCCTGAGCTTTGGTGAATATAATAGTGAATGTGTTAAAAAAGGAACTAGGCTGGCCCGGTGGCGCAGAGGGCTGAGGCGCTGGTGCCACAGCAAACCACGCCCGGCGGCGGGTTCGGGAACAGACTCGGGCGCCGGGGTTGGCAGGGGAGGAGAGGATTGAGCTGCTTGTGGTGGGACTGCTGTCCCTCCTGGGTGGGTAGCGGGTTCACTTTGCTTTGCAGCGGCCCCTGGTGGAGACCGGGAGCACTGCAGGAGCGTCTTTGCAGAGGGAGGAACCAAGAAAATGGAAAAAGCCCGAGATTGGCTGGATGACGGCAGCCGGCCTATTGGCGCCTCCGAAGAACCTCCCCTGGATGTTCCGCCCATCTCAGTAGTGCTCTGGGGCCGACCTAGTGAAGAGTGTGCTGGGTTTCTCCTACTATTGTCTTCCTCCCTCTGAGGAGGGGGACCCATCTGGCGAAGGGTTACGCCGGACTACCCCAGGGATCTAGCTGCATTGTGAGGTGAGGTGGGGTCCGGTAGGGGGACTAGTAGGAGGGCGTCGGAGACCATGGCTGCCCGAAGGAGTGGTGGATCCTGGGAACGTAAGGGTGGCAAAAAGAAATAATGCAAAAAAAAAAAATATAGAACTAGGATTTTGGGAAATATATTGAGAAATATAGAGAGTAGAAGGGAGGAGGTGGTGTTGCCCCTTTATCGATCCCTTGTAAGACCTGTGCTAGTATATGGTGCCCCAGGCTGCTCATCCCAAAGTGTAGGTAGTACAATTGCAGTCGAAAGGGTGCAGAGCAAATTGACTAGGTCAGTAAAAAGAGTTAAAAACATGGCATATGAGGACAGATGAAGGGAGCTGGGACTATACTCAATGTCCTATCGAAAAATAAGAGGGGACTTGTGTTATATTTATAGGGCTTTCCATGATGAGGTGTTTTGAAAAACATCTGGTCTTACCAGGAAGGTGACCTTAAATAGAGCTGCAAGATTGCACTCCTATCAGTTAAGAGGGGATTTATATAAAACTACAAGACGAGGCAAGTGGTTTAGCCAGAGGGTGGTTACGATATGGAATGCCTTGCCAGAAACAATAGTGGAGGCTACCAGTATGAGGGCCTTTAAATATCAATCAGATACATACATAGGGGACAAAAAATTAGAATACATCCACTGTTAGTGGCAAGTCTTTTATGGCTTATTTAGCTATCTTAACTTGTAATTTCCACCTATGAAACATTACAGTTTGGACATTGCTTCCAGAAGGAGGACAGGGTTCGGCCTTGCTGTCCTCCAAGGACTGCTCTCTTAAGAGTTTCTGAGGGTTTCCATAACCACCCTCCAACTAACCTGGATTCTGTCTCTATACTGCTTGGGACTCGGTCCTGATCATTATTGCCTGCTGCAAGAGCTGTCTCTCGAAGTAAAATAGTACAGTTACATAAGAACTTACCGTAACAGTAGAGCTTCGAGAAGAGCTCTTGCAGCAGGCATGCTTTCAAACAACATGAAGTCTTGCTGAATTCTGACTATTTGCAGTTGGTCCCAGCACTTGAACTGCTCCGAAGAGGAAAAGGTTAACTCAATGCCAGGGCATAGAAGGTGGAGCTCGAGCTTGGTTTTCAAACCTCTGTCCCTGGTACCCCTCGGTGTAACCGTCAGATTCTTTACTCCGCCTAACTGTGAAGTCGCTCCGGAGAATCCCTCCTTCGCTTTGGTTCGGTTAAGTAAATTTGTTTGGTTTTAAACCGCTTTTTCTTGTTTTGTTAAAGTATTCAGATCTCTGTCTACGGTATAGTACGTGTAACAGTAGGTAGTTCAGAGTTTTATTTGATAGAAATTGTTTTTTGTTCGGTTTTCTCCCAGTTGGTCCGGTTGGGAACTGAAACAAATCTTTTACTGTTATTTCTTCTGTATTATTGTGTGGTTTCCGGTACTTATCGGTTCCTAAAAAAACTAACAGTTTCTGTGGGATTTTTTAACTGACCCATGACACGGTTAGAACTGATAAGTGTACAGTTGCCAGGCTTAACTGCTGTTAAAGATAACTTTTTTTTGTATCTGGCATGTCTGAGAAACCCAAAAAGAAAACCGGTCCCACTGAGTGTCAGCACTGCACCGAGTGTGGGGAGGCCTTTGCTAAGGCTAATCCCCACCTCATCTGTGTTTATTGTCTGGGGTTTGACCACTTCAAGGAAGACTGCCAAATATGTAAACACTTTCCTTAAGCCACTCTGGAAAAACGTTTGAGTAGGCTGAAGGAAAGAGGCCGAGAAGTCTGCTGATCCGGATGGCCAGCCCGGTTTGGTTCCGATTGAACCTGATGGGGGTGCGCATTGACCTGGCGATACCTCCTTGGGCAAGAGGAGAGCCGACTCTGAGGAGTCGGTTCTGTCAAAAAGAAAACGCAAGTCACCCAGTTTGGATCCCAGTCCCCATGTTCCGACCGCTGAAGAGATTGCAAAAGTGATTATTATTGTTTAGTCTCTTTGCCCGGTTCCAACCGAACTGACACCGGTTCAAAGACTATCGGTTCAGTCAGACATAGTTGCTTCTGAAATTGAACCTGAAGCATTCTATGAGGGCGATTGGGAAGCATAAGAAGATTATGAAGAAGAGGAAGATGAAGGCCTAGATGAGCCAGTACAGCCTGACATCTCCCCAGACAGGCCTTCCAATGTGTCTCCTTACAGACTTTGAGTCCCCCTCCCATTTCTTGTTTTACAAGAAAGTGGCTGATACTCTTCAGCTTCCAGTGGAAGAGGCTGAACAGGATCAGGAGGAACCTGACTTCGTGGAAATGATGGATGTCCCAGAGTCGGCGAGTGTCTATCCCTTTGCACAAATCCCTGGGGAAACAGACACAGAAAATTCTGCAGTTTCCAACATCTTTACCTCCTGTGGATAAGAGGATGGACAGCTGGTATACCTTGCCAGGCCGTGGGACGGAATTCCTTACATCTCATTGCAGCCATGTTGGGGTAGTGCAAGCTGCAGCCTGTGACAAGGCTAACATTCCTCTTCTCGTCCTCTAGTGTCTCAGCCAGCCAGGCACTTCCTACAGTTGCTAGGCCACATGGCAGCTTCCACTGCTGTGGTGCAAGGGGCAAGATTTCAAATGAGATACAGTTCTATCTAAGATCTTACTGGTCTCAGAAAAAAGATCCTCTCTCCAGATTGGTTCCAGTGTCACAAAGTCTGGTTTAGGCTCTCCAGTGGTGGCTGGAGGCGGACAATCTAAGACAAGGCGTCCCTTTTCTCAGTCAGGCTCCTTCAGTGGTTCTCACCACAGATGCCTCTCTACTGGGATTGGGGGGCTCATCTGGACCAGCTTACTGCCCAGGGAACCTGGTCTCATCAGGAATCCCTTCTGCACATAAATCTTCTCGAACTCAGAGCTGTCTTTCTGGCACTTCAAACATTCTCAGACACTATTCAGGGGAAAGTGGTGCAGATTAGGATAGGCAATACCACAACCAAGTGGTACATCAACACACAGGGAGGCACTCGGTCCTCGGCCTTGTGCACAGAAGCCATGAAAATATGGTCTCCAGCTTACTCCCTTCAGGTTTCCCTGATAGCTGTGCATCTCCCAGCGAAGGGCAACATATTAGCAGATGCTCTCAGCAGGATTTCTCAAGGTCACCACGAATGGGCCCTGAATCCTCTGATTCTTCAGGTCAAAATTATGCATGTCAGAAACTACTCTAGATTCGATACTGAGGAGTTCCTGGAAGACCTAAGAGTTACCGACTGGTCTGGGGTGTATGGTGCCACTGACCCCTCGGCAGCAACCTCTTACTTCCTCTCCACCTTTGGGGCCTTGCAAGACAAGCATGCTCCCAAGGTCACCCGTAGGGTGAGTGGGTCCGCTACCCTCTGGTTAAATGGGAATCTCCTAGCCCAGATGTGGGAGAGAGATAAGTGTCCATGATTATTCCAAGGTACAGACACCTCAGGAACAAGTGCAAAAAGGCCATCATGGCAGCAAAGAGCGACTTCTGCAAGTCCGCCCTACTAAGCTCTGCCAGTAATCCCAGGAGGTTCTGGAGAGATATTAAATCCCTTGTCAGCGGATCCTCCCATCCGGGGGTTACGGATATGGTCATAAATGGAGTCTCCTGCAATAATCCCCATACTGTTGCCAACTCCCTAAATAATCACTTCACTGACCTCTCTGCCTTCACAACCCTCTTCTCACCTGATGAGGCTCTGTCCCACCCCCTTCCCTCCACTCTGCTGGAGGGTCACCCTCCTCGTCAAGTGTTCCACCTCAGGGCTGTATCAGTTCAGGACTTGCAGAAACGCCTAGCTGGCCTCTCCCAGTACTCCAGTCCTGGCCTAGACAACCTGGAGCCTCAACTCCTTAAGCTTGGTGCTGCACATTTGCCTCACCAGTAGCCTTTATCTTCAACCTATCCCTTGGTCTGGGGACCATCCCAGACATCTGGAAAGAGGCGAGGATTGTCCCTGTAGCTGAAGCAAGGGAATCCCAAACTACCTGACAATTATCGACTGATTGCCATTCTCCCAGCCCTTAGCAAGCTCCTTGAAAAGGTAGTGGCTGAGCAGCTTTCTGAATATATCCACTCTCATGAACTTCTGTCCCCAGCCCATCACGGCTTTCGTAAGGGACACAGCACCACCACAGCCTTAATCTCGGTTACAAGTATCCGGACAGCCATGGACCAGGGAAAACTCTCTGGTACAATATTTATCGACCTGTCCAAAGCCTTTGACCTCGTTGACCACAAACTGCTTGATGCACAGTTGTGGTCATTTGACCCTCCCCCCTTGCCATGAAATGGCTAATGGGTTATCTACATGGCAGAAAGCAGCGTACCTGCTTTAATAAAGTCCTCTCCGAGCCCCTACCTGTGACCTCTGGAGTGCCTCAAGCTCGGTAATGGGTTCCCTCCTCTTCTCACTCTTCATCAATCAACTACCCATGGTTACTACCAGCTGTAGCGCCACCATGTCTGCAGATGATCTGGTAATCCTGGCTCACTCCCAGAATGCCACTACCCTAAACATTATCTGCCTTGGTGATTTTAACCTTGACTGGTCCGAGAAAAACTCAGCTAACCTATCCTCCTTAGCTAGCAAGGCAACTCTATCCCAGCTCATACATGAACCCACAAGGGTCTCACGTGGGGGCAACTGTGCCACCCTCCTTGACTAGATACTTACTAACAGGACGGAATATGTTGCCTCAGCCGGTGTGCTACCTGACACAATTAGTGACCACTATCCCATCTACTGTGTCTGGAACACTGTCATTCCTCCCTCCCTGCTAAAACTGTAACCTTTCCTAATCTCTCCGCCTAAGTCATGAGGACTTCTTAACTGACCTTAACCAGGTTGACTGGTCCCTCTCTACCAAACAGAGGACATTAACATAGCCACAGAATATTTCAACTCAGTCCTCCTCTCTCTTAAAACCTTCACATCCGGTCACCACCGTGGGATGGCAGGAGAAAATAACCAAGTGGCTAACCGCCCCTGCTTCAACTTCTCAAATCTAGGGACAAACTTTGGTCCAGATGGAAGATCTCCACCTCTGTGCAGACTTTGAAGACTATTGTGCATTACGTAACAACTGCAAAAGACAAATTCGTATTGCCAAGCACCTACTATAGGAACCTACTAATAACATCCTCTACAAATCCACGAGGTACTGGTCCAAAATTAAGGACATTCTCGCAACGATAAGCAACAGAATCCAGCTTGACATGAACATTCAAGTTGTTCACTGCACCAACCATGACACCATTGCCAACGCCTTCAATGCCCTTTTTTCTTCTTCACCAGTCGCTACTCTAACTAGCCCACAACCTGACCTGTCCTTTCTCCTCCCTAGCCCCTCCACCTCCCTTTCGTTTCCGGCTCCAACCACATACCTTGAAGTTTGCAAGCTACTTAACTCCTTCCGCACGCGGGGTCAAGGGCCTGAGGGATCCATTCTGCATACTTAGCAGTATGCACCTTGGCTGACCAGACCTATCACCTGGCTTTTTAACCTCTCGATTCGTACGTCTACTGTCCCATCCACCTGGAAAACTGCCAGAACCATCCCTATACACAAAAAGGGCAATGTCAAACTCATGTCCAACTACCGCCCTATATCTCTTCTGCCCACTCTCAGTAAGCTGCTTGAAAAAATAGTCCACCGCCAGCTTGCTGCTCACCTTGACGTGTTTAATCTTCAAACCCCGTGCCAACATGGTTTCCGGCCCGGTCACAGTACCACCTCTGCACTTACACAACTTACAAATGACATCAGAAATAATATGGACCGTGGCCTGCTCACTGGGGCCGCTCTTTATCGACCTGTCTAAAGCCTTCGACATGGTACACCATCCTCTCATGCTAAGAAGCTCCAATCCATTGGAGCATCTGACCAAGCCCTCTCCTGGTTCCATAGCTATCTTGACAGTTGGACTCAGGCGGTAGCATTTCACAAGGCCCTTTCCTCCCCCCTAAACATCTCCCGTGGAGTTCCCCAGGGATCCACTCTTGGACCCTCTACTTTCTCCCTCTTCCTAAATGATATTCCCACCATGTCCCGGCATAGCTGCACTCTATGTATGCAGATGACCTTGTTCTGTACTCTGGGTCAAAATCGGTTGCTGCCATCAACTCCACTCTCACTAATGACTTCCAACTCCTGCAGACCTGGCTCTCTAGCAACCACCAAGTCCTGAACCTAGAAAAACCTGTGCTATGCTATTCGGATCCTCTAGAAACTGTCTGCCCCTGCGAACAGGCTCGGGTTCAATGCCTTGATGGCTCCCTCATCTCAAACACTGAGTCCTTCAAGTACCTTGGGGTCACTTTGGATCCCACACTTGACTTGTCTCAACATGTCAATATGGTGTGCCGTGCCGCCAATGCTAAAATTACTGGAGCTTATCGCCAGCGCCACTCCCTCCTCACTCCTCCGCTAGACTTTCTGTTGCAGAGGTATTCTCTACCCCAGCTCCAATATGCTCTGCCCTCCTCTTGCTGCAAACTCTGCTACACTCCACAAATGGGACACTGTCTACAACATCATCTGTAGATTCGCCTTAACTGCCCCACGCCTTACCTATCATTGTCTCCCGACGCTTGGCTTAAATTGGCTGTCACCTAAGGCTATTGAGCCTACTCCTGGGCTGCTTTATCGACTCCTGTTCAGACCTCCTGCCCTGTCTATCTTGGCCAACCTCCTGACTCCTGCCTCACACCCGTACCCTCAGGTCTTCTTCTGCCCCATGCTCTCCACTAGACATTGCATGACAAAATGGGTGAACAGGCATTTGACCATTTTGCTCCCAAATTCTGGAACTCACTCCCCTTATGGTGAAAACTTCAGCCTCCATCGAGAATTCAAAAACTTGCTGTTCACCCACCTCCTAGCCTCTGGCCAATGCAAATGCTCTTAATTTGCTTTGTCCACTGCAGGTTGTCGGGTCTGACCCTGAGTACTACCTTACTGTTCTCCCATGCAATACGCTTGTCTAGGTGGCTATGAACCTTGATGTCTTTACTGTCCTCAGCTGTCTTATGGTTACCCTAATTGCTTTATTTTACATCCTTATTATGATCTATGCCTAAAATGTACCTTATATAACTATTACTGTGCTACCCAATGTATATCTTGTTTTGCTCCTGTACACCTATATTATGTCTGCGCATTTCTGCATATTGTAACCAATGTCCTGTGCTCTCCCGGGTCGTGCCTGAAAATAGGCAGGTCTGTTGCCTAGCGCACTTACCCGGTTACCAAAAGCTAATAAATAAATAAATAAACCAGAACCTGACCAATGACTTTAACAGGGTATTGTTATGGGTTACTAGTCACAAGCTGGTCCTGAACCTGAAAAAGACACAGGCTATGCTCTTTGGCTGAATGGCTAAAATCAAAGCCTCATTGGCCTGCTTACATGTCACCAGCGCAGATGGATCCTCACTACCCATAGTGAGCTCCATCAAATATCTGGGGGCAACACTTGACCCCCAACTTGACATGGGTAATCATATCCTTAACATCTGCAGGGTGGAAAACTGCAAGCTGGGTCTGGCCTATATGGCCAAGTATAACCTTACACCGGCAGCCAGACTTGCCCTAGCGAACGGTGTACTCCTTCCCTCCCTCAGCTATGGGCTGCACCTATTTGCTTGCTCTCCAAAGACGCATCTCACCTGGTGGTACACTGCTTACAATAACATTTTTCGTTTTGCCTTGGCTGCCCCCCAACTCACCCACCGTTGTGAGCTATATGAGAAACTCTGCTGGCGGCTCTCACCAGCTAGATACCTTGATTTTGGTTTGGGATGCCTCTCTGGGAAAGTGATCAGAACTAGCACCCCCCCAAGGGCTGGCCCGGCTTCTGCCTAAACTGAATCCCACCCCCTACCAACTTAGGTCTCTCACATCAGGGATGCTCAAAGTCCCTCCTACCTGGACCCTCATGGGGGATCAGGACTTTGCCATCAGTGCGCCCAGACTCTGGAATTCGCTGCCTGTGGATATCTGAGCTGCCACCTCCTATCTGAGTTTTCGAAATTCCCTGTGGGGTTTCCTAAAACTAGCATCAGAGTGTGACTGCCCCAAACCTCCGTAGAGTAAAGTGTCAAATTGTTTTGTCTGAACCTCCCCAAGGTGTCTCCATTGAATTCCTGGAGATATTTTCACCACTGTATCAATGACTTCTGACTACTCCTGCCTAAAAAGTCTTGGGCATTTTTACACCCATTATTGCTCCACGGTTATAGGCTAACCATGACATATTGCACCTTGGTCACGTAGTAGAAACCTGTACTGCCAAGTGTTTCTGTTTCTGTCTAACATGTGCATATTTAGAAAAATGTGATGAGCTGTATATACCTGTCCGCGATCCAACTAGCCTAGGGGGTGTATACGACAATGTTATAAGTTATATTATGACCAATCCAGTCCTTGAGCTATGCTTCACTGCTATGTATGATGACCTGTATATATCTGTTAGTTGAACTAGCTAGTCTAGAGTGTATTATCTGAAATGTGCTTACCACTGTATGTTTTCCCCTAGCGTCAAATGATGTATTTCCCACATGCTTGTTTACTGTGAAAAAAAACTGTACTCTCTTTGCCATGTCTCCTTGACTGTTGTTCCTCATGTTGTACTCTCCCGGGTCGTTCCTGAAAATAGGCATAATACTTGTCTAGTGTACTTACCCTGTAAACAAAAGCTAAATAAATAAATTTTCAAGAGGTGGGGCACTCCAGAGGTAGATCTCTTTGCAGCCCCGAACAATCACCAGCTTCCTCTGTTTTGCTGCAGACCCCCTCTTCTGGTGTCTGTCCCCCAGGATGCTCTCCTACTAAACTGGACAAGCAGGTTTCTGTATGTTTTTCCCTCTTTCCTCTTGATATTCAGGGTTCTGATCAAGATCTGATCTCAACCTTGCAGAGTGATTCTGGTGGCTCCAGACTGGGCCAGACAGCCTTAGTACCCCTTATAATTGTCCATGTCAGTGACAGTACCACTGTGTCTTCCCAGAGAGTACAATCTCTTCCCCTCTTCGCAAGGGAGGATACTGTATCCCAACCTTCAGACTCAAAAGACTGGCTCTTGAAGAGCTAGAACATGCAATCCTGCAACTTTCCCAGTCAGTCTTGGACATTCTTAAAGTTAGTAGAAAATCCTCTACTAGAAAAACTTACAATTGCAAATGGAAGACATTTGGTTTCTGGTGTTCTCAGAGGCACATTCAGCCAGATTCAGGTGATATTGCCACTGTTTTGGATTATTTAGTGCATCTTAACAATTTAGGCCTCAGGCTTACTACTCTCAAGGTACACCTGGCAGCTACTGTATCTCTGCTTTCCTTTCAGCTGGCAAAGGCTCTTCCCTAGCTTCTCATCCAGTTTTCAAAATTTTTTTCAAAGGTCTGGTTCACATTAATCCTCCTTTTAGGGAGCCTATGCCTGTTTGGGGCTTGAATATCTGTATTGCACAGCTTATGCAGCCCCCCTTTTGAACCATTATCCTCAACTGAGCTGAAATACTTGACTTGGAAAACTGTATTTCTGGTAGTCATTACCTCAGCTAGGAGGATCAGTGAATTACAGGCCTCATCAGTAGAACTTGATTTCATTTCATTTTACAGGGATAAGGTGGTCCTTCAAACCAATAGAAAGTTCTTCCCAAGGTGGTATCAGACTTTCATTTGAATCAGTCTGTGTCATTGCCTGTATTTTTCACTGACCATTCTTCCTCTGGGGAGAGAGGATTGCACAGTCTTGATGTAAAAAGGGCCCTTAGTTATTATACAGAACACACCAAGGCCCATAGAAATGACTGTTCACAACTGTTTCTCACTTATGGGGAAGTGGGTAAAGGTAAACCTCCTACTAAGAGGACTGTTGCTAGGTGGATTGTCTCCTGTATCCAGTTCTGCTATTCAAAGTTGGGAAAGGAACCACCCTCAGACCTGAGGGCTCACTCCACCAGAGATACAGCTGCTTTGGTCGCAGCAGCTAGAGACAAAGCCTTAGTTGAAATTTGTAAAGCAGTCACCTGGAAAACTGTTCATACATTTAGCAAGCATTACGCTCTTGACATTCAGCCAAGAAGTGATGCTAGGTTTGGCATAGCAGTGCTGCAGAGCTTGTTCCCAAAATAGGTTCTGTAACTCCCTCCTTCAAGGGGGTACTGCTTGGTAGTCTGCATATAGTCAGAATATAGCAAGACTTCATGTTGTTTGAAGAAAAAATTACTCAGCATAGTAATTTTGTTTCTTCTAACGGAGTCTTGCTGTATTCTGACCTCCCACCCTGCCTCCCCTCCTGGACACTAGTGTTTTGGGATATGGTCTGGCAGGCGCAGTGCTGCACCCCAGAGGTGTACTCTGGATACCTCATCTTTATTGAGGTTTTCTTATGATTTTACTAGTTATATGTTGGTTGTTTCACTATCTACTTGGATTCTTTTTGGGTTTTCTCAACGTGAGTCTTTTGGACCCTCAAAAATAAAGAATATGTTTATTGACCTTTAAAAAAAAAAAAAAAAAATTCTAGATTGTTACTTACTTAGCATAGTGCTCGTAAGAATCTGACTGTTACACTGAGGAGTACCAGGGACAGAGGTTTGAAAACCAAGCTCGAGCTCAACGTTCTATGCCCTAGCATCGAGTTAACCCTTTCCTCTCCAGAGCAGTTCAAGTGCTGGGGCTAACTGCATATAGTCAGAATACAGCAAGACTCCATTAAAAGAAACAACATTACTATGGTGAGTAATTTTCTCTTCCCTGCCTCCTTCTCACGGGTTATGTTTTCCTTTTATTCTCCCTTTTGGGATGTTTGAACCTCCTCGGTTCCCCATTCTTTATGCAAGCCGGCTCTCCGATTGGCGCCAGGGGACTGCCCCTTTATACCACTGGGTGATGTCAGGGGGCAGTCTACCGCCTTAGATTGGTATCTAGGAATTTTTCCATGGGGTCCTACTGCCACGGTCCTGGTGGTTGTTGCCTTCTACGAGAACTCTTCTCGAAGATCTACTGTTACAGTAAGTTCTTACTTAAGTGTACTTTTCTGTAGTCTCTGTTGCTTTTGCTTAGTCTCTATTGCTGTTCCTGGATCAGAGTAACACAAGTATTACAACATGTGATAAACAGAATATGCAGGTATGTGGCTATATAGATTATGGTCAGTGCGATTTGAAATGTATGTAATTTGTTTGCAGTTTTTTTAATTGTTTAGCTTGTTTACACTTAATTTACATAGTAACAATAGGAAAAAAAGCTATGCGTACATTTGCTGTAATGGCTTCTAGTGACCTTGCCTAGGCAATTGCATCGTCTAGCCTTACCTTTCAATGTGAGATCATTTTTCAACAAATTGAAGACTGACGGCCAGTATTTGGCCTCCATATTGAGGGTAGTGAATTCCAGTTGCTGGTGCCAGCATAAGCTAAAGCTTGGTCCTGACTAAACATTAATCCCTTGGGGAGACGCATCGCGTGATGTGTGAGGGGCAGCAGTTAGGCGCCGCAGACTCGTGCTCCATCCCTGTTCTGTTTCTCTTGCCGTCGAGGCTGCACCTGCTAGCGCGTGTGTGAGTTTTCTGTCTGCGCCATAGGTCTAGTTCGTCTGCGACTCCTTCATCCCGCTGTTTTTCCCGACATCGTTGACTGCCAGTAAGTCTGTTCCTTTTCTTTTTCAACAGCGCTGGGAGCTTTACTGTGTTCTTGATTATTTTTGCATCATGTCTGGTTCGGGAGCTAAGCGAAAGTCGTAAGCGGGCTGTGCCCCTATGCATCAGTGCTCCTGTGGCCAGCATTTTTCCATAATGGACAGACACGATGTTTGCCTTCGCTGCTTGGGACCTAGCCATGATATGGATAGATGCGACGCCTGTTTCTCGATGGACCGCCGTGTTCTCGAAGTCTGCGCGTTCAAAATAGGCAAGGCCCCGCCAACTTTTGGAGGATGGCGTCGCTCTCAGGCCTCCCAGGTCAGATCTTTAGGCCATTCCTCTGGGTCCCCTCCCAGGCCTATACGGTCTGGAGAGGAGGAGGCCTCCTCATCTTCAGGTCTTGCTGAGGAGGAGTCTTCTTTCGCGGTGTCGCGGGAACGGCGTGGTCCCTCCTATAGCCACGATGGGGACACTGCCTCGGCAGTCACCTCTTTGGAGGTGCAGGTTCCCCCAGTGTCATGACCTGCAGTTGCCAGACCCGGTGTGGGTGGACCCTCGACGCCACTTTCTGGCGCCGCCTTGGATGCGGTGGTGCCGGTGATCGGGGTGGCTCCGCTTGTGGCACCGTGTTGCTGGTGGCAGTGTGAGCCGGTTGACTCCGCTGGTGGCGCCGTTTGGTCGGTGCGGGGACTTGTCTGGGGCCGCCGAAGTCGGGACCGGTTCGACTGCGTTTCTGGCGTGGCCGGCAGACCGGCACCGGTGGTCACCGGCACCGTTTGCAGTGCCGTTTCTCGGGAGACTCCTGGGGTGGCCAGTGTTGAGGTCTTGCTAGTCGTCTCTTCCTCTGAGGTAGACGATTCTGACGTGGACCCGTCCTGGCTGTCTGATTCTTCGGGATCGGAGTCTTCTGTGGGACATGGTGTCAGGTGGCCCAGTGTGCCCATTCCTCAGTCTCCACAGCAGTCTTCTTCTGAGGACTCCCAGGCTGGGGGTGGCCTGGCGTTCTTGGGAGGGGACGGCGTGGGGGTCAGGAAGGGGTCTGTTCGCCCAGAAGGGGCTGTAGCAGCTGCCAACTCCAGTGCTGCTGCGCCCTCTCAGGGTGAACTAGGGACCTTGTCTTCTGGGGGCTCCCCTCAGAGATCCCAGGATGGACGGGCTGTGTCGAGGAGGAGGGCATCCTCTGAGTCTGAGGGGTTGAGGGGCTGGGGTGAGGCACGTCGAGTTTCGCCTGCTACTCTTCTGAGTGTAGGTAGGAGCCGTAGTGCCGAGCTTCGCCTCTCCCTCTTATGCTTGAGGGACCCCTCCGGTGGTGTTGCTGTGGGCTGCCCTTCTGGATCCTTGCAGCCCCAGGTACGTCACAGGGGAGGATCCCCTTCCAGGCTCTTCCGAGGTTCGCTTCCCCAGGATTCCGTTCTGTGACCTGGTTTGTTATCCGAGACCCCACCAGCTCAGGCTCCGTTCCCCAGATTCCAGAGCCTAAGCAGAGGACAGTTGCCTCTTCATAGGTGCCCTACTCCCATTCCTCTGCAGCCACCACTCTCTCTCCTGGGCCTTGTCGGTCCTATGGGTCCGTTATCCTGGGAGACGTTCAGAGGCACTGTGATGACCTTCCCCATATATGTTAGATGTATGCATGAGCGGGTGTTTCGACTATCCCCACCACTGCAGGAGTCTTCTGGACATTCAAGCTTCCCATTCTCCTCGTCTCCCTCCTCAGAGGGAGAGGAACCCTCTGCTCACCTCTCTTCCGATGCTGATTTCACTGAATATCAGCACTTCCTTTTGAGGATGGTTGGGGTCCTCCGTATCTTCTTTGTTAGACGAGACAATACTGAACGGGAGGCGCGTGAATTCCTCAGTGAATTCAGTGCCCAACATTTGGTGGTGCTATCCTGGCTTATTCCTTTCTAGGATGTGTCTGTCTGTTCCTGGCAGTCTCCAGCCGACCCTATCCCAGTCCCAGCAGATTGCAGGAGGAGGTATTGTGCCCCATCTGAGTCCCTAGGTTCTCTTCTCAACCTGCCTTCGGGATTGGTTTGCCTAGAGACTCCTTCCAGGCACTGTTGCCTGGCGCACGACCAACCACCGTACTCGGATTCTCTACAATTTGACCGGTTGGGGCGAAGAGTGTTCTCTTCCTCTCGTGCGATGCTGTGTATTGCATCACATCTGGCATACCATGCTGCCTACAACAGGCACCTATGGTCGATGCTATCTCAGCTTCTAGCATCAATGCCTGACACGGAGCAATCTTGACAGGCCATTGCCCTTTCTGCTATAGGCCTGGAGCGGGCAAGGCACCAGGCAAGGGCATCTTACGATGCCAGTGAGGTGGCTTCCAGGGACAGCGATCTGCATTAAGCAGACGGCATGGCTTCGTCTATCAAGATTGTCACCCCTGGCCGGCGTAGGGTGATTCGCTCCACTTCCCTGGGGACCCATCTTTTCTCCACCAGAGCTAGGAGGCTTCTGCAGGGGCTTCCTCCATCTCCGGGGGACACCTCCTAGCTCTCCTCAGCCTTAGGCTTCTCGTCTGAATAGCCCAGGGTCTCTCCCTTCTGTTTCCTACCAGCAGGAGGTTGAGGGTCTTGTTCCCTGAGGGTTTCTCTTGTCTCCCCCTCCGGGGTGGGGGGGGGGCTTGGCACTCACTCAAGCAGTAATTAATGGTGAAGACTGACCAGGGAAAATATGAAAATTACGTACCTACCATAATTCTTGATCTTCTCTTGTATCTTCACCATTCATTACTGATACCCACCCACCTTCCCCTCAAGGGCCTCCTACTTTGGTGTCTCCCCCTTCCTGCTCGTTCCTTCCCTCTTCTTCATTGGCCTTTAAGCCAAAAAAAATTAAAATAAAACCTATTTTGATTTTTCCGTTCTCTGGACGGATCCCATTTCCTGAAAGTAAGAGGGAACGAGTAGGATTTATTTCTATCCTGAGGGAACTTTTCTGATTGCCCCTAGGGGTAACCTCTTGGCTCTTTCTTAGCCATGTTGTTCAGTTCACAGTTAAAGAGACCGTTCCTCTTATGGCTCGGTCCCCTTTTCCCAGGTTCCCTCTGGCAGGTCTTAATCTCCTAGTGTGTCAGCTTCTGCTGGTTTGTGCTGCCCTGGCACTTCAATTACCTTGAGCTGATGTTCTTCCCTTGCCTTCAGGGAGTCCGATTGAGTTCCCACTCTATCCTTTACGTAAAGGGGGTGCCCTCTGTAGAGCTCACCCCCTCCCTACACACATCTGTGCTGGCACTTAACAAGGTGCTAGGGGGTTTCTTTCCCCTTCCTAGTTGGGCACTCTCTTTCTGGAACAGAATTTCTGCCTTGGCAGTCTGTGAGCTCTCACCTAGAGTTTAAGGGGTTGGGATGACGGGAGGTTAGAGAATCTGCCCTTCGTGTCCATTCTGTGCAAGCGGTTTGGTTGAACCTGCTCTTCAGTCCTATCAAGTGGGATCCTTGCTCCCTTGTTTATGGTTCTGAGCTTATAAGTCTTTAAACCAATATCTCAGTGGGCAGAGTTCTCCCCTCCCAACATCCCTTGTTCTCTTCCCTCTCTGCTTCTTCTTCCTTTTTCTCCTCTTCTTTATCTGTTCCTCCCTTGGAGCTGCCCCAAAAGTGAGGCCCTGCGGTCCCTTAGGGTAGGCATTTCCTTCTTGTTTCTGTCCTCTACCGGCTTATTCCTTTGTCAGTTTATATCCTTTCCTTTTTCTATCCCTTAGCTCTCTTGCCTCGCTCTTTTTTCTTACCCCTTTTTTTTTTGCCTCTCCGACTAACAGAACTGGGATGGAGGAGGAGTCTGCGGCGCCTAATGGCTGCCCCTCATGCATTACGCGATGCTTCACTCTCTGGGGCAGCGCCGTCGGAGCAGACTCCTCTGGTGGGGAAAAACCTCCTGTGGCGGGCGCGCGCCTCCGGCTTACACCCCAAGCAGTAATGAATGGTGAAGATACAAGAGAAGATCAAGAATTACGGTAGGTACGTAATTTTCATTTTTCCAGTCTCTCTGAAAAGGGCTGGTGGTATGACCCCAAAGTTCTACTCTTTCTATCTCCCTTTCCTCTCCCTCCCCTGCCTTTGAAGCCAGGCATCTGTCTCACTGTATCTCCTTATTTCAAAATGCTGGCTTGGCTCCTCTTCAGTCTTATCTCCCTCCCTCCATTTGTCCCCTTTCTTCCCTCACATACTCCCTCCTGTTCTTTGTCCATAGATTCCTAACCTTTCCTACATGAAATTTTCTGCAGTCCAAGCTGCTTTCCCTTTTGATTCCCTACACTCTTTTCTTCCCTTCCTCCGACTGTCCACGCTGCCTCCTCCCCGAAATCCATATTTCATGACTGTTCTACTCAGTTGCATGGCTGCCCTTGACTGTAGTGTGACCTAACATCCTCACCCCCACCAATCTCCATTCTAGACACCATCTCTTCTGACTTTTTGTATATAGCCTGTATAAAATTGATATTTCGTGCCTTTGTCCATTTGGTCATAGCTAATGTATTTTTATTCTATGTTTGACTTGTCTGCCAACTGTGTCTTGTTATTTTTTTTTCATATTCATCTTAAAAGTTTTACTTTTTTCACTTCCTCTTTTCCCTACCCCACCCTGAAAGCATCTGGAAGCGACCTGTTATCAATATATGATACAGTCTGAGCCTGTTTTCTGTATTTTCAAAACCTTGTTCGTCATGTTTCTGAATTTAGAACCTTTTTTAGCATTTCGGAACATGAAGAATAAGGTCGGTCTCTAAACCAATTTCAGCAGCAAATTCCATTATGAAAGGAGTTGAGCTGTCACAAACAACAGACAGCATTACACAACAATTCAAAATTGGCAGTTTGAACCTCAGTAAACCATATTTCTCCATTGAAAAACAGGCTTAAATTGTGTTATAAAAAATAACATAACCCTTCTCTGTTGAACTTGACAGATTCTCAAGGCCTCATTAGTTTGGTGACATCAGGAAGGCACTCGAGCTTCACTCTTGTGCCTGTATGTCATCAAACTAGCTCGGCATTGAGAATCTGCATGTTCTCAGCGAAGGGGGTTAATTATTGTATATGTCTTTTCTGGTAAAACTTTTTTGAAATGAAGTCAGGAAGAACTTTGACATAGCACAGAGACGTTGGGTCATGTCACTTTGCACCCTAAGATGATATGCTGTGGGGTGCTACAGGGGTCAGTCCTATCACCACATGTCTTTGCTGTGTACATGCTGCCTTTGGGGAAAGGTCATTACACATTATAATCTGGAATTTCACTGCTATACAGATGATACCCAGGTTTTTCTGTCATGGTCATCAGACAGGCCGATTGCTGTCTCTGTGACTGACTAATGCCTTAGAAAAATCTCTGACTGGATGGCATCCAGCCAGTTGAGCTTGAATCTGGGCACAACATAGATGCTGCTGGTGGAATCTAGTCCTTGTGGATCAGCGGTGAACAACCCTCGTTTATAAATACATGTTTGAATGGGACTGGATCACAAAAGCTGTGGATAGGGTAAAAAAAATTGGGGGTCATATTTAACTGTAGGCTACCCCTCAAACATCAGGTGGGAGTAGCGGTCAGGGGTGTTTATTTCGATAAGGAACATCACTTGGATTAAGCTTTATGTGATTCATTAAGGATCTGGTGACTGTTTTGCATGCTTCTGTGACTTCTAGGCTTAGGTACTTTAATGTCTACTTGGAATCGGCCAGTAAGTTGATGTGCCACCTGCAGCTAGTCCACAACACTGTGGCCCCCATCTCATAGGTTCTGCACTACCGGTTTGTTGGCACATAATATTTTAGATTGCTTTGCTGAAATTCAAAGCCCGACATGGACTGGGGCCCAACTACCTAAAAGACATTTTAGTCTGGTATGCCCCGGGCAGCCACCTTCACTCCTCCAAGGGGGGGCCTTTTAACTGCTCCAAGGTTACAGTTAACAAAATCCAGGGATAGGGCTTTCTCAGTGGTGGCACCAGTAATTTAGAATGCCCTTCCCCTTAACCTGGAGTGTGCTTCCCTCAGTGGAGGCATTTAAAAAGGGATTAAAAACTTCTGTCCCAGCAGGTGGTGGTGGGGGTGGGGTGGGGTGGGTGGGGCTTCAGGCACACGTGGGATAGGATTAAAGAAAACTGGTATCAAAGCAGGAGTGGGATGAGGTGGTCGGAGACCAGGTGGGGCCTATGGTGGCAGGACAGGCAGGTAAGAGGGGCAAATTAGGTGGGATAAGCAGTCCTGATCTGTTGACAAATTCTGTGTTAACGGCCTTGTCACAGCGTGTGGGGAATAAACTTCAGACAAAGCAAATTTATAGGTTTAAAACACACCTTGGTGTGATATTTATTTTTCAAAATTTAGAAAAATAATAAATGGAAATAACAAAATTGCAGAGAAAATCGCTACTTAACATCAGTAGTTTCTCCCATAACACAGTCCTGGATCTTAGAGCTCCTAAGACCCTTCTCATCTGCATTCAACAACTTATCTACAGTAGCAGTAGAACCTCCTTCCTCTCTCTCTCTCTCTCTGTCAGGGCTGAGCCCCACTGAGCTGAAGTGAATTCGGTGAAATTTTTTTTATGTCTTTTGCTGGGGGTCACCTGACTAAGCCCTTTCTATTTACAAGTCTGAACATGCTGTTACATCATACTTCTCAACTGCTATGAATTCCACATAGCACTATGATTTTCACACTCAGATTTACCCTTGCTCCTCACAAGTTTACCGATGTTCCTCATAATGTTAGAGCTATTTCTGGACACAAAAACTATTAAATCATTGAACTAAGCCGATAGAAACATTCCTTATCACTTACTATATGGGGTCCACTATCTGTAAATATAATATTGTTTAAAATAAGCAAGTGCTCCACATTCTGACCCTTTGCTTTGATTTGTGAAGGTCAGTGCTATGATTTTTAGTGCTGAGAGGTTGAGAGGTATGTGTTATATGTCTGGACATGCTGTTTTAAAACCAAGGGAGTTTGTTCAAGGGGACTTCCTGGTTCAATTAAAGGTACAGTGTATATCTCCACAGATATTGACTCTATATCTCTGATTCATGATGACAGCATTTTTATAAAGCATACCACAGTTTTTTGTTTAGCTTCATACAGTAACAGGTTTATAATGTGAATTTATGAAAATACCTTATGGATTTTGTGTAACTGTACTGATCATGAAATGATTAGTTTGATATGGCTTCTGAATCATTTTTCTTTAAAAAAGCTTTATGAACTGTATTCATTCCTGCTATCTAGAATAGCCTTCATGATTTTTGTTCACAAAATGCACGTATGCACTTTATACAACACCTCTCTGGGTGTTTGGCATCATTCCAGGGACTGGATGGAAGGAAACTGAAAAAGAATGAAAAGGGAGAACTAATAGGAAGTTTTGTAGGAACAGTAAAGAGCTACACTAGGTGGCCAACCTAGGGTAGGGTTAAAAAAAAAAAGAGAAAAACGTTAACTGTCGCTAGGAAATAAGGAGATAGAAAACTGGTCCATCAGTCACAGCCAAGGGTGTAGCCTACTTTCGCCACAGGCCTTTTGTACTGGAGGACTTTATACATTATTTATGGGGTTCTTTTATTGTTTTAATTATTAAAAAAAATGATTGGCCACAATGATTGGAGTACAATACACGCCTTTCCTTTACCTAGACTACCACACTGTAGTTTCTCCACTACATTAATTAGTCCTTCTCAAAAGTAGTGGGAAGCCTGGGATTTCTTTTGGATTTGGATCTATGGAGAAGATAGCCTCGAAGAACATGGGTTCGTTACTTACCAGTAACAGTGGATCTTTGACAGGCTCTCCTCCATAGAGCCATACTTTTTTCCACACCCTCTGTCCCCCTCTTGGAGGACTTTTTTCACTGCATAGTCTACTTCGGTAGCCCATTTGGCTTTCTGGTGGTCTCTAAGCATGTCATTCCCCTGTGCCTCCTGTTTTTTTTGGCAGGTGCTGGTTTCCTGATTCCTGTTGGTCTTGCCTGATTCTGACCTTCACTTTTTGCTCACGCAGCTATTGCCTTTGACATTCTTTTGAGTGCAACATTTCAACTGTGGGTCTGTAGTGAACTAATGGTGATTAAGGGCTAGCCCATGTTACATACATGGTGCCACATGGAGGTGGGTCCAGCCAGCTTAAGATAGGTGGCCCCCGCTAGGGAAAAATTCCCTTTGGACAAGGCCACTGATTAACAGTGAGTAAAGTAATGAAATTCTGTTTTCAAGACTTGAAATTCTAGGAATAGTACTGGTGATTATTAGTCTGATTTCTGGATTTTATTGGGGTTCTGCTGTCATCCTTTTAGTATGTGTATAAGCAGAATAAAAGAAGACTTAATATACAGAGCATTAACAGAAGCAAACTGAAAATAGTACAGAAGGCAACTATAAGAAAAATACACATTGTTTAGATTTACTGATATAAAATGCAAAATTCCATGAAATTCATTGTTTACTTGTGCAGCTAGTCCAAATTCTGGAATTTTACCAGGTTTTCCAGGAAAAAATGAAAACCAGTGGTCTTGTTTATGGAGTCCTAGTGCCTACCCGCTCTAGTTCACAGTATTGTGGATCTAAGAGGAGATCCTGTCAAATCTGCTGCTACTGTGAAGTACCAGACCATTAGAGTGGAGGTTAGATGGGATGATAAGTGATCCAGCCTGCAGAATTGGCAGACACAAGATGGCTTAGTGAGACTGGCAGCAGGATCAGATCAAACCCAGCGGAAGAGGTAGCTGTACTGGCTTACCATATGGGACCCAGCTGGAGGACTCAGTGGAAACAGCTGCAGGAATGAAGGACTTGGCAGGAATGGCGACAGTGCTGGAAGACCCTTCTGGACTAGCAGCAGCACCGAAGTATCCAGCAGGGGTGGCGCCAGCAGTACATTGGTAATGGTAGCAGCACTAGAGTACCCAACTGCAGTGGCAGCGGCACTGTAACATTCAGCGCAAATGACAGCAGCACAGTAAGACCCAGTGGAAGTGGTTGCAGCACTGCAAGACTCATTAGGGGGGCTGCAGTGCTGAAAGACCTAGAGAGGGTGGTGGCAGCACTGTAACACTCATTATGAGCCCTCGCAGCACTCTTAATTTCCTGCATGACTGACTGCAGAACTGTAAGACCCAGCAGGACTGCAAAAATCCTGCAAAACTGATGACGGTGAGAGAAGACCCTGCGGGACATTTGGCAACACTAGGACCGAGCAAAACTGGAGGAGCAACAGGCTAGTGGCTACTGGGACCAGGCAGATCTGAGGCAGTACTCAAGGGTACCACAGGCACAAACTACAAGGTGCTGTCATAAGCTTGTGCTGCTGCCAGCACATGAAAGCTTGTTTTTAGAATAATTAAATCCTCATGACTGAGAAACCAGGGAAGTCCATGCACTTTGGACACATTGTGCCCTGTAATTTAAAAGGCATCATAGCCTGTATTTTAGCTTGACCTACCCTTTACTTTTCCCACCCCTGTAATAATTAGGAGGAGGATTACTTTTTATAGTAAAAGATCCAGTGACCTATCATTGTCTGTCTCCTGTGGTATAACATACTAATGCAGTGAACTTGCTACAGTTATTTTATAACTTAGTGATTAGTTTACTGTTCATTACTGCATTTGCAGAAAAAAACCTAAAAGAGAATCTTTCTGCTAGGGAAAGATATCCATCTCAGCTAACAAAAAGTTAAAGATCTTTGGGGGTATCTGTCATCAGCAGTACAACTGGGGCCCCCGCCCATGCCATCGATGTCAGCCAACATCACCAACCCGATGTCGATTTTACATCCCGTCTGCCTCTCCTTCTCCTTCTGGGGGACCTTTGTCAGCTGTGGGTGCTCCGACAAAGAGAACTGCTGTTCAGATCTCTGTGCCTAAGAGACCCATACCGACGGTGCCCGTCCGTCGTCCTCCAGGTCGTCTGCTCCTCTGTCATCAATGACTCTCCATTTGAGGCCTGCCTGTTTGCCAACCAGGGCTACAGGCTCACTGGGTTATCAGAACATGGCAGGTGGGTCGTCGACACCTGTACCATTAAACCCCCCCCTCCATTGACGTCCACTATTGACCTGAACGAAGTACTGGTCAAGTTCATGAATGTACTTGTTCAGCAGCTAGGTACCTTGGATAGGCCCACTTTGGTGGCGCTGTTGACAGTAGTTTCATCGTCTATGCCTGTTTGTTGACCCCGGGAGTCTCCCCGTGGTCCGTCACCGGCGCACCCGATGCCAGACCCAGAAGTAGAAGAGGTTAACGTCGAAGAGGAGTATGACCCTGACCAGGGTATGAAATTCATGAAAAAAAGTACATGCCACCCCTTAGTTTTCATAATTTTAAATGTTGTCTTCACTGGACCACCAAGCAATTAGTGAGAGTGACAGAATACCAAAAGAAAAATAGAAATACTGCTGCTGCTGCCTTCAAACTCTGAGAAAGGCTATATGGCACCTCCGAAACAGCTGTAGGCTGTGCCCCTGCCCATTATCTATAAGATAATGGATTTGAATTTATATACTCATACAGTGGATGTAGTTCCCTTAATCATTTTTTTTAAATACTGTAGCTACTAGTACCTTGCTCAGCTCAAAAAAGTTATACACTCAAAGACAGCATTTCTGTTTGATGGCTTTAGGCTTAGTTAGCTCTTTATTAGGTAAGGTAGCCTTTAACAGGTAAGGGTAAACAAAACAGAGTAGACAGTCTAGATTTTTAATGACTGAGAGAGACTACAGATTATCCCTGCAAGTTCAGCTCAGCAACTAGTCAGTGACTGACTACAAAAAAAAAAAAAAAAACTGCTGTAGGCTGCAAACTGACTGGGAATGGCCACCTCTGAGTCCCACTACCCCACCTCAATCTGCTGCAGTCTACTTGCCTAAAGTACTGCATGAGTTGGTTGCAAGTTTGAGACTGAAGCTGCTGCTAGGATCTCAAAAATATGCAGTACACAGTCACTTAATAATTATTTTATGCAGCAGATCAGCATATTTGCTCAAATAGTTGTCTAGAAGAGCTGAGAGCTTATATTTTCAGTGCTTGAAATAGCCTCACCCCACCCCCTTCCTCTCAGCCAAACTTCTTTTTTTTTTCTTCTTTTTAATATGATGCAAGCGATAGACGTTGCCCCCTTCCCGGGTCTCGTAATCCTGATCCTCCTGCTCGAGTGAATGCAAACACTAATTTCATTTCTGTTGTGCTATCGAATCCCCCGATACAGACCTTTGTGGTCTCATACACATCTCCTCTCCCGCCTAGGAAGTCGTTCCCCATTCCACTTTTACACCCCAAAGCAGTAATGAGCTCTAAAGAGCTTTTACTTCTTTATTTATTTTTTCTTTTGTGCACAAGCTTTATCGCAACCGGTGATCCAAATGCTCCTCTAATCCGAGTAACTACTGCACAGTACAAGTCTGACCTACCTCTGTGGAGCAGGAGAATAGTGCGCTTTGTGGCAGACCTTGAGACACACGGACTAAAAGCGGCAGGTGAACTATCACTCTACAGTCCCCAATTGGTCTCATACTGCTGCAGCCCTCCTCCAGTCTGATTGACAGTCCTCAACAGTTTCGACTCGCTGCAGCGGATGCCAGTCTAAGGAAGGAATGGGATCTTAGCCCGCTTGTCTTCTGTGCTCCAGGGAGCCTGTCAGCTGACACCACTTCTGAAGATCGCGCGACTGTGTCAGTGCTGCACATGCGATCGTCTCAGGCGCCCCCCGCTCCCCGGAAGACATCAGTGAAACCCCACATCACCCCATAAAAATAAGGGACAGCCAGAACGCAGAGGATGTTTAAAAAAAAAAAATAGCTCTGCACTGCACCTGTATCTAAGGTGCCCAACTGGGCAGGTACTAAACAGCACTAGGTGTCCTGACACAATAGTGCCTGCCCTGGGGCACCTAAGGTATAGGAATTTTGCACCCTGACCCTGACCTCATTCTTCCTGATGATGTAGAGGAAGAGATCCTTCTTTCTGACAAGTCCACTGCCGCCTCTATTGGTGAGGACTCTGTGAAGCATACTTACAGGTCCCCCCCTCTACCAAAGGTCCCCACATTTTTTAATGTGATGAAGCAGCTGTCGTCCACCATGGGCTTCCACACTGAGGAAGAGGATATCACCAGGAAAGATCTGGTGGACTTCCTGGAGATTCCAGAATCCCCCCCAAAGATCATTCCTCCAGTGCTCCCAACATTGAAGAATGCAACCACAGCAGCCTGGCACAGAACAGACATAGTGCCAGCTATGCCACGCAGGGCAGACAAGCTTTATCATGCCCCTCAGGTTCTTACTTATTTTGCTGCCTGGGCTGACACTGATTCAGTGGTCATCAAGGCAGTTCAAGACAGATCTAAGGTGCCAAAACACCTTAGTTCTCAACCCCAGACAAGGTATCTCATAGGATTGATCTCTGGGGAAACAGGGTTTATGCCTCCTCCACTTTAGGCCTAAGAATTGTAAACTATCTGTCACACATGGTTAAATACCAGGATACCAACTGGAAGAGGGTCAAGGCTGCGGCTCTGGCCCTTCCTAATGCCACGTAAAAGTAGGAATTGCTTCAGTGTTTCCAGGTGGTTGAGGATGCTAGTAAACACCTCCTCAGAGCATTGTATGACATGGGTGATACCATTGCCAGAGCAGCTGCCACTAGCATATGTCTATGTAGGCACTCCTGGCTTAGGGTTTCTGGATTTGCAGCACAAAGTGCTTAATGCTCCTTTCAGTGGTACTAAGCTGTTCAGCCCTGATGTCCAGGACCTCATAAATGATCTGCAGGCCTCGGGCATGGCCATCAAATCGGTCTATTCCCTCTACCATACCCAGCCAAGGGGCCGAGGGCAGCCTACCTTTCGTAAACAGACCAGTAGGCCTGGATCAACTCCCCATACCCAGGGAAAATTTAGAGCTCAGGCTCCCTTGCCCACCCCCTCCGGTGCCAGAGTGGCGTCCAAGCGCCCCGGAAGTTAAGGACCAGCATCTGCAGCTTTTACCACCTCAGCTTGACTCTTTGACAGACCCCCTCCTCTGGTTCAGACCCAGGAGGTAGTGGTCGGAGGTTGTTTCTCCCTCTATCTGAATCAATGGAGGACCATAACTTCAGATGCATAGATTCTGTGGATCATAGAAAAGGTCACACCCTGGAGCTAATACAGCTGCTTCCAGACTCCACTCCTCCACCCTCCAATTACCCCCCCCCGGCCCGCTCACTTGTCTCTTTAAGAGGAAGTACAGTCTCTTTTGTGCAAGAAGGCCATCAAACCAGTGCCCAGGCACCAGAAAAAACAAGGGTTTTATTCCAGGTTCTTCCTGGTCCCCAAAAAGACCAGAGATCCAAGTCCCATCCTAGATCTAAAGGACCTCAATATGTTTGTCCAGTACAGAAAGTTCCGGATTTTAACTTTACCAGGTCTACTGCCTCTCCTCTAAGACCGGGGACTGGATCTGTTCACTGGACATGCAGGATGCCTACCTGCACATCTGTTTTTCCTCCACACAGGAAGTTTCTTCGTTTTGCCTTTCAGGGCAAGCATCATCAGTTCAAAGTGTTGTCCTTTGGCTTATCCTCTGCGTCGCAAGTCTTTACCAAGTGCTTGGCAGTGGTCACAGCAGCTCTCAGAAGAGAGGGACTGTATGTCTTCCATTACCTGGACGATTGGCTTCTCTATACCGCATCCAGGGAACAGCTTTTGTTGACTCTGGAGAGCACTCTCCAGCTCTTCCACTACCTGGACATTAGTCAACCTGCTCAAGTCTGTTCTTATACAGTCCAAAAGGCTGCAATATATAGGGGCAGTTCTGGACTTTGCAGAGGGGAGGCCCTCCTACCCCACAAAAAGGTGGAGTGCCTCATAGCCCAAACTGTAGAAGTCACTCAGTGTCTGTACATTCCTGCCAGGGTGTTCCTCAGATTGTTGGGCCTAATGACAGTGCCCATTCCCCACTGTTCCACTAGCCTGGCTTCATATGCATACCCTTCAGTGGACCCTCAGGGTACAATGGGACCAGCGCACAGATGACTTGAACCAACTATTCCTGGTCTGTTCTCCAGTACGCAAGGTACTGCTGTGGTGGATCAACCCCTTGAATCTGCTTCAAAGTGTTTCCTTCCAGATTTCTTCATAACATCAGGTCTTAAGCACAGATACTTTGGGCCTAGGCTGGGGAGCACATCTGGGTCCCTTCCAAACCCAGGGCTCCTGGTCCCAGTGGGAAACTGCCCTGCATATCAGTGTCCTGGGGATGAGAGCGGTGCTGTATGCCATGCAGGCCTTTCAGGAGCCTCTCTCTCTGGGTCAACTGCTGGTGCAGTCGGACAGTTTGAATGTAGTCTACTACATCAACCAGCAGGGCGGGACTCACTCGTACCCCCTTTACAAGGAGGCCATGAAAGTGTGGTGTTGGGCATTGCAGCACAGTCTGACACACTCTGCAGTCCATGTGCCTGGCATCCTAAACACCCTGGTGGACAGCCTCAGCAGGACTCAGTCCAGCATGCACGAATGGGAGCTTCTCTCATCCATCGCAGAAGTTTTGTTAGACTGATGGGGTCTTCCAGATTTGGACCTTTTTGCGTCCCCACTCAAACGCAGAACTGCCCAATTTCTGCTCACTAGATCCAGGGCCTGGAATTTTCTGGCAAGACACAGTGTCCCTCTCTTGGAGCAGGAGGTTTCTGTATGCATTCTCTCTGTTTCCTCTGATCCGGAGGATGCTGATCAAGCTGCAGATGGAGGTGGCCAGCATGATTCTGGTGGTCCCCCCTTTTTGGCCTCGCCAGATATGGTTCTCTCTGTTTCAGCAGCTGACAGAGGAGCCTCCGGTCCCTCTTCCTCTTTGTAGGAATCTGCTGACCCAGGATCAAGGGACCCTAGTCCATCTGAACTTCAGGTCCATTCATCTGCATGCCTGGCTCCTGAGAATGTGGCCATTGCTAGGTTCGGGTCTCTCACAGGGTAGTGGACATCCTGGTAGCCACCCGTAAGCCTTCCACTCACATCACATATATGATATGATATGAAGTGGAAACGGTTTGCCATCTGGGCTGCCAAACATGACCTGCACCCTTTCACTTGTTCAGTGAATCATATCCTGGACTACCTGATGTCTTTGTCAAACTCAGGCTGCCAGTATTCCTCACTCACGGTCCACCTTTTGGCTGTTTGTCTTTCATGAGCCCATGGGTGACCGCACAATTGCTCAGCTGAATGTCTCCTGTACTTTTCGTAGAGGCATCCTGCACCTGAACCCCCCAATCTGTTCCGCTGTCCTGGCTTGGAACTTGAATTTTACTTTAGAGAAGTTGACCCGGTCTCCTTTTGAGCCAATCACAACTTGCAATTTGTGCTTTCTGTCTTAGAAAGTGCTAGTTTTAGTTGCAATTACTTCTGCTCAAAGATTTTCAGAGCATCAGGACCTCTGGTGCGAGGAGCCTTATTTGATTTTTCACAAAGACAGGGTATCTTTCTGCACAAATACTAAGTTTCTACCCAAGGTGGTTTCTGAGTTCACACTAAATCAGTCTATCCAACTGCCTGGTTATTTTCCTGAGTATACTAATCCAGGGGAGGCACTGCTCCATACGTTAGATGTGAGCAGAACTTTGAAGTACTACCTGCTTCGGAGTAAATAGTCCAGAAAGTCAAAGCAGTTATTTGTTTCTTTCACCCCAGGTAGAGCACGCGCATCAGTTTCTAGGCTGTGTTTACCCAAATGGTTGACAAATTGCACTGTGTTCTGCTACAAGTACGGCAGAGAATTGCCTCGTGCTGTCAAAGCTCATTCCAGCAGAGGCATGACTACCTCGGTGGCTTGTTTCAAAGAGGTCTCAGCCGCTGACATTTGTGTGGCTGTCACCTGGAGTACAATACACACTTTCACCAAGCATTACAGTCTACATTGCCTCTAGAGCCGTGCAGGATTTGGCAGGGCTGTATTACAAGGACTCCTGCCTTAAGTGTTTGGAGCTCCAGCCTCCCAGACTTTATGTTTACACTTGCCACTTCTTGGTACTCGTTTCTACGGTGCAATCTGATTACTGAGATACCCTAGAAGAAGATACAACAGTTACATAAGAACTTACCATAACAGTAGATCTTTGAGGGGATCGCAGTCATCAGGTATGATTTCCCTCCCACCATCCCCCTTATTGGGGCTCTTGTCTAGGAACTGGCTATCTGGTGTATCCAGTCTTTTTGCATTAGGTCTGGGTGCCTTTTTCTTTCCTTGGTTCCCCAGGGCAAGAGCCTTGCTCCCTTTGTCTCCAGGGGGAAAGAACTGAGGAGTGAGCAGGGCCGCCTACGCCTATATAGGGCTGGTGATGTCGACGGGGTGGGCAGCCCCAGTTGTACTGCTGAAAATCTTCCACGTGGATCCCCCTTCACCAACAGAAAAAGTTCCTACGGTGTAACCTGATGACTGCGATCCCCTTGAAGATCTGCTGTTACGGTAAGTTCTTACGTAACTGTTCTGTACAGGCTTTTGGGGCCATATAACCTGGTTTTGTGAAGGTTAACATGGCACAATCCTACCTTCATTAGTACATTTGAAAGTTACGTTTATATATAGTTGTTCCTTGTTTGCTACTCAATCTCTTCAGTCTCTTTTTAGGTTCAGTGCAGTGAACTGATTATTCTAATTACATACTTATCAGAATTGCATTGTTTCCATCTAGGAAGCTGATTCCAGTAGAGAATCTAACATGTGAGAATGCTTTATACTGGAGAGCCCTCTGTGAGCACCTCAAGAGAAAAGGAGATGAAGCAGAAGAACATTTGGAACATATCTTGCCGGAAGCAGCCATTTATCCAGATTATCTCTTTGGGTAAATTGTGTTTATCAGTTTGAACTGTTAAGACCTGTTCAGATAAATACAGTTTGAGTGGACCATAATTATCAATTGCTTCACATGTTTAGAATGTAGATTACCTGTGGTAGCCTAGCCAAGATGGTGGTCTTTTTTTATCCTCTGTAATTTGTTTTCTACCATACAAATGATGAAAAGAGAGTTTGGACACTAAGAAAATAACTAGCTAGCACAATAGCAAAATATGTTTTTAAAAGGTGGCGGTTTTTAGTTTCTAAAAGTAGTTTATTTTGCTAGCTAGCTAGTGCAGGCATCATATGTGTAATAGTTTTTTACCTGGCGGTTGACCCATCTTGCAGTATATCCCTTCATACTTCATTGCCACACTATGGCTTTACCACGTTCAGTGTGTATCAGTTAAAATGCCTAAGATTATCTGTTCTGCTGATTTCCGATAATTTGAATCATTTGGAAAGTGATGCACTTAGAGGTTAAATAACCAATGGAATATTGCCTGTTCTTTTTAGAAGGGTTCTAGCTGTCACCTAAAGAAACGAGCATTTGTCAATGCCGAATGTTTGCTGTCAGTTCATAGTCAGTATTGCTGTTGTACCGGGTTGTACCAGGTCTTGCTTGTACACATTTTTACTACATATTTATCCAGGTATATATATTTACCCAGAATAGAGCAGATGAGATGCAATGTCTCATTTTCAGTGGTGTCCTGCTTTTACACATTGTTAGATTGTAATTACCCAGGATAGGGCAACTGAGAGGCAATATCTTCTTTTAAATGGGCTCCCACATTTTAACCCCAGTTGTCCAACAGTCTTTTTATGACCTGGTGTTATGATCCAGACAGTTGGAATTTTTAAAATCCCATCTGAAAGGTGATTTTGCTGTGCGACTATGGAATCAAATTTCTCAGGGGATTTGAAAAATGACATCTGCCATGTTCAGGAGGTGGGGGTAACACAAGGAGTATGTTGAACATCAGGGGCCAAAATCTGCAAAAAATAAAGATACGAGTAAATGTTGGAGCAAACTGCTTCCTCATAGCTTAGTTGGCTTTTCACATTTTTAACCCAAATTTTCAACATAACCTTTTTATTTATTTATGTATTGAATTCTCTGATTACAATACCTGTGGGTCTGAGACTCTTTTACACAGGTTTCACGTCAATTTCAAAACATACAGAGTACAAATAGAGGGTACAAGTAGCATTCTTAACAAGCAAACCTGTTGCAGTAGGAGGGTAAACATTAGGCAAAGGTAGGTAGATACAAGAGCCAAAAGGAGTCGCTGAAACATTAATAACTGGCCTATAGGTATGGACGGGCTGCCAGAGATTAACATAGTCAGCTAGGCAGATCAGCCGCCTTCTGAGCATGACAGGTGTCATTTATAAAACAATGGCTGAAACCGTCATTTTGCACCACAAGTGTTGCAACACATTTTAGGTAGAGTTTGAGAAATGTTAGCTGTCACATTCATGAGGTGACGTGAAAAAATGGCTATGTTGAAAAGATGGGGTCAAAATATTGAAAAATACCACGGTTATGCACGTGTGCTGAAATATTGCAACGTAGACTCATAACGTTGTTTTCTTATATTTTTATCACAGATTTTCAACACAGTGTTCTTATGACCTCATATAGCCTTCTTATAAGCCCAACTCATAAGGATATTTTAGTTTGTCCCTGTGGGTATAATTTATAGATCTTCTTCCGGAGTTACTCAGTCATCAGGTCACACCGTAGGAACTTCACCGTCTGTGAAACAGAATCCACACTGAAGATTTTCCAGCAGTACAACTGTGGCCACCCATGCCGACATCACCTGCTGACGTTATCAACCGTATAAAGGCATGAGCGGCCCCACTCCCTCCTCAGTTTTTTTCCGCCGTCGACTTCTCTTGCATAGGTCGTTGTGGAAGCTCCGTCACAGTTTGCATCATTTTTGCCTACGATTTTCTTCAATATTAATTTTTTTAAGAGATTATTTTACCTTGTTTATGTTGAGAGTCACTCCTTCCACATCTCTCTTCCGTCACTGCTGCTGCTGCTGCAGAAAGAAGATTACTTCCTCAGACGACCACAGCCTCTGCGTCTGCTGTCTTGGGCCTGACCACGATATCTCTGACTGTGAGCTCTGCCAAAAATTCAACCTCACAACCCTCAGGTGATGTAAAAAGGCTTTGAAGAAATTTCTCATGGAACAGCATGTAGCCAGTTCTGGGCAGGGGTATTGTGGGGTCCCTCCTTCCCAGTCGCCAGTGGATTAGTCAAGCTCCCAGGCCTCGAAGGCTTGAGACAGGTCCTTGGGGAAAAGTCACAAGAAAGACTGCGACCAGGACCACTCCCCCTTACGGTGCGCCAGTTCCCTGACAGCTTCTTTCTCTTTCTCCAGGGGTACTCCGATTGCGGCTGTACTGACATTCTCTGCTGCTCAGGCTTCTGCTTCTATCAGGCCTATACCAACAGCCTCCTGTTTCTCAGGGAAGCTGGTTGTTGACCCTCGAGTTGTCAGTTCCTCGGTAGTTGACCCCCGAGTTGTCGACTCCAGCCCCTCCATCGAAGCCTGACCCTTCTCCAAATCTCTCTTCGAGATAGAGCTCTTGCAGCAGGCAATAACCATTAGGACTATGCCACCAGGCACTAGGACTCCATGGAAAAAATTCTAGCTAGTAGTATAAGGTGGGGGACCGCCCCCCTGAAGTCGGCCCCACCCCCGACGTTGCCAGTGATATAAAGGGGCGGTCCATTATTTTTCTCGCTTCACGCAGTTACCTTTTTTCCCCCATCAAATTATTCAACTTCGTCATGCATGTCTACCCAGCCAACCTCATCTGCAGAGCGGCGGAACGTGGCGTTCGTGAGGGCAGCAAATCCTTGCTGAAGACGCCTGACCTGCCTTTCTGTGCTGGGCCCCGACCACAAGCCGGACGCTTGTCTGCATTGCCTTAGCTTCAATAGGAGGATCTGCACCTGCCTCCTGAAGACCTTGAAAGCCTACTTCCTAGAACAACAAATGGCCACCATGCAGAAGACCCACTCTGGGCACAGATAGTCCTCTTCTTCGGCCAGGGACACCTCCCCTAGAGAGAAGAAATCTAGCGGGAAGCACCATCACTGAGACAAGGACAGGTTCAGGTCAAAATCCCAATCCAGGTCACATCACAAGGCTTCCAAGAGCTCCACTTCCGGCGTGAGGTTGGGCTCAGCCCCTCCAGTTTCCCTTGCTCTTCCCAGGTTGCCGTTGATGAAGCCTCCCGCCTCTACCCAGATGTGCTTTGGGGGGGGGGGTCTTCTGGGCTAGGGCCTTTTAAGGCCTCCATTTCCCACAAGCACTCGACTGGGTCTTGGCCAGAAGGATCGGCCCACACTCCGGGTAGCAGCTTGGATCCTGCCGTCCTCAAGGTTGTTCCCTCCGAGTCGTCAGACAAGACTACAGGATCTGACGACCCCAGTAGATGTCCAGAACATGAGCGCCAGAAGAAACCGTGCTCACCTTCTAAGCCATCATCGGCCCGGGCTCCGAATCAACATCAGACCACAACTCCCTCTGACTCCACCTCTACGGAGCCAGATCAGATGACTCCCTCTAAGCCATTGTCTGACCCGCAGGGGTCTAAACCGTCTCTATCCACGGAGTGGATGACAGAGGACCTGACACCAGGTTCTGTGGAGTCTAAAGATATGGTGCCACACACTGCGTTGCCACCTCCTTCTCAGGGGCCTGAATACCGGACATCAGCGCACCCGAAACTGGGGAAGGAGACCGTGCCAGACCTAACGCACGAGGCAGTGGAGCAGTCAGGCCTGATGACGGGGGCTAAACTGAAGGGACTGACGCCAGGCCCCTCGGGCACCCCTACCCTGACACTGACAGCCCCCTCATGGTAGCTCTGGCTGAGGTCAGTGCGCTGTTTTCCAGTTGGTGGAACACAGTCAAGGGGGATCTGTTGCCCAGACCGTCAGAGCTGAACACTTCACACCAGCCTCGCCTAGGAAACCTACCCCTTCCCCGCACAGAACGCCTTTGCCACAGTCGGCCCGACTCCAGGTGGCACAGGACAGGCATCCCATGGCTGACGGGAGCACGGTTGCCACCTGTCATCCCGATCCTCCTCTAGACACCGGTGTCGCTCTAGTGGACACTGGTTCACATCCTCAGAGGAGTCCAGCAGAGATTCTTATGACTCTTCAGAGGACAACTTGTCTCTTCCATCTCTGGATCCAAGGAAGGATTCCCCAAGGTCTCCTCAAGACGCTCCCACTTTTCTAGATGTGATGGCACATTCAATTCCTTATTCAGTAGGAGACATAGGATTAGACCCGAGAGATGCCGTCTCCGCAAAATTCTTGGGAGCCAGTGACCCAAAACCTTTGGTTATCCCTCCATTAGTGGAGCCCTTCCAGGATGTGATGAAATTAGCCTGGAAGCACCCTTCCACAATCTTGGTGGTTCCTAAGAAAGCTGACCGCTTATATAGGACCCCTATGGAAGAACAACCTTTAAGTGATCAGCCGAAAGCAGGCTCTGTGGTCCTTATGGCTGCACAAGGAAGGACTTGGCAACCCAAGCATATGAGCTCCCAACCACCGGATAAGGAGACCAACAAAATGGACCAATTTGGCTGTAAGGTCTACTCATCGGCCACTTGCACGGTCTGGTCACTAAATTTTCTGGCACATATGGTGATGTACCAGAAGTCTCTGGAACAAAGCTATGGACCTGGTTAGGTCACAACCTGACTCCCCCAATAAGATAGAGCTCTTAGTCGTCCTACAGTCCAGTGCTGATGTTGGTAAACACGTCCTGAGGTGCTCATATGATTCAGCAGACACTGCAGCCAGGGCAGCTCCCACGTGGATATGTCTCTGGCGCTACTCTTTGTTGAGGTTCTCGGGCTTCTGGCAGATTTTGCAGGATGCTGTCCTGGATGCCCCTTTTCAGGAATCTGTTCTTTTTGTCCAGGAGGCAGAGAAGATGATCACAGGCTTGCAGGGCTCTGGAAAGACAGTTTCTGATGTCCACAAGATGTATAAGTCAGAACCAACCCCATACTGATGTTGGCCCTTTCTCAGGCAACAAGGCCAGCAAGTGAAAAGGCAGCAGCAAAGAGGGGGATAGAAAAGTTCCCCCTCAACCAGCAGGGACACAGGGACCAGGAAATGCTAAAAATGGCAGAGCCCCTTTGCTCACACCCAACAACCTCTGCATGACTCCCTTCCTGTCCTCCCTCCTCTGGCAGAGCTACAGGGGGAGGCAGTAGAAGGGTGATTCTCCCTTTACCTCACAGGTTGGTCCAACATCACGGCAGATCAGTGGGTATTCCAAATTATAGAAAGGGGTTACACTCTGGAGTTCACCCAAATATCTCCAGACAACTCACCGATTCGCACCCATTCCTCTCCATCTCACACAGGCCTCACTCAGGCAGAAATCCAAGCCCTTTTGAGCAAAAAGGTGATCTAGGCAGTCCCACTGAGCCAGAGGAAGGGGTTACTACTCCCACTTTTTTTTAGTGCCAAAAAAGACAGGGGACCTTCGTCCTATTCTGGATCTCAGTCAGCTGAACACTTTTATCGAATACAAAAGGTTCAGGATGGTGATCTGGCAGGATTACTGCCCATGCCACATCATGGGGACTGGCTCTGCTCCCTGGACATGCAGTATGCATATATACACACAAAAATCCTGCCGTTCCACAGAAAATACCTTCACTTTACCTTCCAGGGAGAGCATTACCAATTTCGAGCACTGTCGTTCAGTCTTTCCTTGGCACCTTGAGTATTCACCAAGTGCCTGGCGGTGGTGGCAGCAGCTCTCAGGAGGCAGAGACATTACATCTATCTCTACCTTGACGACTGGCTCCTGACAGCTTCCACAGGGGACCAGCAGCATCACACACTGGAGTGTACTTTCCAACTGTTCCGAGACCTGGGGGTCACCTTGAATCCTCCAAAGTCGTCCCCCTGGCCCAGTCAGAGATTACAATACACAGGAGCCGTCTTGGACACCGTCCAGGGGAGCGCCTTTCTCCCATCAGACAGGGTGGATCGCCTACGAGCGCTGGTTCAGACAATCTCCTCCACAAGCCAGGCTCCAGCCAGAATGGTTCTGCAACTTTTAGGCCATATGGCAGCTGCCATCGTGACAGTGCCCTTGGATCATCTCCACATGAGAGTACCTTAGTGGAACCTCAGAGTACAGTGGGATCTACGTTCAGATGACCTCGAGCAGTAAGTTCAGATCTCCAACGCAGTGCATCAGACTTTGGAATGGAGGCTCACCACCTCCCTTCTAGAGACTGGTGCTCCCTTTCGAAGTCCTAGTCCTCAGTACATCCTGACAACAGATGCCTCGGGACTGAGGTGGGCACGCATTTCAAAGAAAAGCAGACAAGAGGGATATGGACTCGTTTGGAACGCAGCCTCTACATAAATGTGTTGGAGATGAGAGGTGTTCTGTGCACCTTACAGGCATTTCAGACGGGCCTCCTTCTAGACCTCTCACTGATCCAGACTGACAACATGCTGGTTGGGGGGCACACACTCCTATCCCCTTTGCAGAGAGGCCATGAGAGTCTGGTACTGGGCAGTGGAGCACAGTCAGGAACTCGCAGCTGTTTATGTTCCAGGAGTACAAAGCACCTTGGCTGACAGCCTAATCTGCTTTCGGTCTCAGGCTCATGAATAGGAGCTACTACAGGACGTGGTAGACTACCTGTTTGAAAGCTGGAGACCTCCAGAACTGGACCTCTTTGCTTCCTCACTCAACGCTAAACTGCCCAGTTTCTGCTCGCTAGATCCAGGGCCTCGTGTTTTTTGGTGAGACGCATTATCCCTCTCTTGGACAGGGAGGTTTCTTTATGCCTTCCCTCCCTTTCCACCACTTCGAGTACTGCTTAAGCTACAAGTGGAACAAGCAGGAATTATTCTGACAGCACCACTCTGGCCTCGGCAGATTTGGTTCCCATTGCTCCAGCAATTGGTGATAGAACCTCCACTCCCCCTACCCCTGTCATCTCACTTGCTCTCCCAGGAGCAGAGTACTCTTGTACACCCGAATCTCAAGTCTCTGCACCTGCTTGCATGACTCTTGCAGAACTAGTCAAGGACTGGTACGGGGTGTCAGCAAGGATAGCAGATGTCCTGGTGGCCGCGAGAAAACTCTCGACCAGGGCCACTTGAGCCATGAATTGGAAGTGCTTCTGCCCGTCATCTGGACCCGTTCACCTGTCAGATGAATTTGGTCCTGGAGTATCTTCTTTCCCTGTCTGATTCGGGTCTTAGCTACTCGTCCATAAAGGTACACCTTTCTGCAGTATCAGCTTATCATGTAGCAGTGGACGGCAGGACCCTGGCACAAATGGATATGTCCTGCACCTTTCTGCGAGGTATAATGTGTATTAAGCCGCCCATTCAGGACCATATTCCCACATGGAATTTTCTATTTATGTTAGAGAAACTTACATTGCCTCCCTTTGAACCAGCCGCATGTTGAGAGCTACACTTCCTATCTTGGAAAACATTTTTTTTAGTTTCCATTACTTCAGCCTGGAGGATTTCTGAGCTTCAGGCCCTGATGTGTAAAGAGCCCTATTTGATTTTCCACAGAGACAGGGTATGCTTGCACACTTATCCTAAGTTTCTCCCAAAGGTGGCATCTGAGTTCACTCTTAACCAGGGCATTCACTTACCAGTGCGTTACCCAGAGTACTCGACCAGAGGAGAGGGCTTGTTGCATACTCTGGATGTTCACAGAGCTCTTCGCTTTTATGTAGACTATACCTGGTCTGCTAGAAAATCTGATCGGTTATTTGTATCTTTTGTCCCACGAATGTTGGGGGCTCCGGTGACCAAGCATACCTTGTCTAAATGGTTGGTCAATTGCATTGTGTTTTGCCATCAGAAATATGACAAACCTTTACCGGGCTCGATTAAAGGTCATTCCACAAGGGGTGTAGCAACTTTGTTTGCATCCCTTCGAAATGTGTCTACAGCAGATCTCTGTGCTGCTCCCATCTGGAGTTCAGTCCATACAGTCATTAAGCATTACAGTTTGGACATTGCTTCCAGAAGGAGGGCAGGGTTCGGTCTTGACGTCCTCCAAGGACTGTTAAGAGTTCTGAGGGTTTCCATAACCACCGCCCAGCTGACCTGAATTCTGTCTTTGTACTGCTTGGGACTCGGTCCTGATTGTTATTGCCTGCTGCAAGAGCTCTATCTCAAAGTGAGATAGTACAGGTACGTAAGAACTTTCTGTAACAGTAGATCTTTGAGAAGAGCTCTTGCAGCAGGCATGCTTTACCTCACTCCTTCCCCGTGGTTACATTTCCTTTTTCTTCTCCCTATTGGGATGTTTGAACATCCTCAATTCCCCATCCTTTATGCAAGGTGGGTCTGTGGTGGGCAAACTGAGGTGGTGCTGGGGGACTACCCCTTTATACCATTGGTGATGATAGGGGTGGTCCCCTGCTGCTTTAGTCTGCTAGCTAAAAAATGTTCCGTGATGTCCTAGTGCCTCGCGGCATAGTCCTGATGGTTATTGCCTGCTGCAAGAGCTCTTCTCAAAGATCTGCTGTTATGGTAAGTTCTTATGTAACTGTACTTTACTCAACCAGTGGGGCCTTTGGGCTGTCAAGACCAGACAGATGGTTAGTTGTGCCCTGTCTCGCCGACTCCTCTGTCTTCGACACAGCCATTACCTGCCGTCGACCTCGAGACTATCGTCACCGATTTGAACATGACTCTGGTGCACAAGTTAGGTACACATAGACCGGTGTCCCCAGCGCCAGTGGCTGCTCCGTCTGTGCCAGTTCGGCCTTATCGGCCTGCACCCTTCAAGGCACCATTGGTCCCTCGTTTGTCAGACCCCGAGTTGGAACAGGTTGACGTCGAGGAAGAGTACTACCCTGACCTTATCCTCCCTGAAGAACAGGAGGAGGAGGAACCTCTTATCTCAGACCAATCCACTCCTTCAGTGAGCGAGGACTCTGTTAAGCATACTCCCGGGTCCCCTCCTGAAGACTGTACAATCTCTAACATTATGAAGCAGCTGTTTACAGCTATGGGCATCCACACTGAGGAAGAGGATGCCACCAGAAGAGACCTGGTGGACTTTTTGGAGATCCCAGAATCTCCTTCTAAGGTCATTCCTCCTATTTTGCCAGCTCTGAGGAGTGTTACCAGTGTGGCATGGCACTGACCTGACATGGTTCTTGCCATACCTAGGAGGGCAGATAAGCTCTATCATGCCCCTCAGGGCCTGCCCTATTATGCTGCCCAACCTGAGACTGACTCTGTGGTCATTAAAGTGGCGCATGACAGGTCTAAGGTGTCTGAACACCTTAGCTCCCTCCCCCCCGACAGGGAATCTAGAAGGATCGACGTTTGGGGTAAGAGGGTTTATGCCTCCTCTACTCTGGGGCTCCGGATTGCTAATTATTTATTCCTTATTGTCAAGTACCAGAGTACCATATGGAAGAAGGGCAGGTGGCTGATCAGGCCCTCCCAGAATGTTCCTAGAAACAGGAGGTCCTTAAGTCCCACCAGATCATCAAGAATATTAGCAAACGCCTTCTCAGGGCCCTGTACGACATGTCTCTCACTGGTGCCTGGGCTGCTGCCACAGGTATTTGCCTTTGTAGGCACCCCTGGCTGAGTGAGGGTATTGGGTTTCTTGGCAGATGTCCAGCAGAAAGTGCTTAATGCCCTCTTCAGTGGCTCAGAGCTCTTTGAGCCTGATGTCCAAGACATCATTAATGATTTACAGGCCTCTGGTAGGGCTATTAAATCTATCCATTTGTTTTACCATATCCAGCCCAGGAATAGATAGCAACCATCCTTTTGCAAGGTATCCCAGAAGTCCGGTGTGGGCCCCTCGTCTCCAGGGTAAACAGAAGGTGATTTCTGCCTTGCCTATCCACTGAACTTCCTGAGGTCCTGCCGCAAAACGGCTCAGAGGCAATGGATCAGCCCCAGCGGCTGGATCTGCCTCTGCCTGACTCATTGATGGACCCCCCCTTTCCAGTCCCCCGACCACGAGGTGGTGGTCAGTTCACCCTCCATCTCAGTCAGTGGAGCACCATAACTTCAGATATTTGGATTCTTCAGATTAGAGAAGGGGGTCACACTATGGAGGTTTTGGAACAACCCCCAGTGACTCCTCCGGTACCCTCCACCTACTCTCCACAGTGGTCCTTCGGGAGAAGGTAGGCTCCCTTTTGTGGTAAAAAGCAATTGAGCGAGTGCCCAGGCGGCAGAAGAATTATTTTCCAGGTTTTTCCTGGTCCCAAAAAGAACCAGAGACCTGAGGCCTATTTTAGATCTCAAAGACCTCAACCTCTACATTCAGTGCAAAACATTTGCATGGCCACTCTCCCAGGCCTGTTGCCCATGCTCAAATAGGGCAATTGGCTGTGCTCCCTCGATATGGAGGACATTTGCCTGCATATTTCAGCATGTCCACCACACAGTCGGTTTCGCTGGTTTCTTTTTCAGGGTGAACATTATGAATTCAGTGTTACCCTTTGGCGTATCCTCTGCGCCACGGGCCTCCCCCCCCCCTCAAAATTAATATGCTTTATTGAAATTTGTGCCACGGGTGTTTACAGAATGCTTAGCAGTGGTGGCTGCTGCCCTTCGTTGAGAAGGCCTATACGTCTTCACCTACCTGGACGACTGGTTCCTCAAAGCCTTGTCCAGGGATCAGCTCTTCAGAACTCTGGAGAACACCGTCCAGTTGTTTCACTCCCTGGGCAGCATTGTGAACCTGCCGAAGTCCATTTTTGATCCTGTCCCAGAGGCTGCAGTATGTAAGGGGTGGTCCTGGACTTGGCGCAGGGCATGGTCTTCCTGCCTTCAGACAGAGCTGAGTGCCTTATATCACAGGGTCGGGTGGAGGCTCAGAGCTGCTAAGTTTCCATGAGGGTTTACTTGAGGCTCCTGGGCCTCATGGCTGCTGCCATTGCCACTGTCCCCTTGGCTAGACTGTAGAGTTCAAATATGTACTAGAGAGGGCTAGGGGGTGGACTTGAAGCCACGTGTCCGCCATATTAGAGGAGGGTTGAGGTGCCGGCAGAATAGCAGGAACCATTCTGGAAACTTGAATAGTGGCACCAGTATACTGTTTTGACAGAAATCTGCTGACCCGATTGGGTAATGAGCATGATTGACAGCAAGGAAGTGAAGAAGCAGATGCACATTGTAGTGACAAAAACAACGTATGCTCATTTGTCCTTTGTTTGTATAAGCAATGCATTACTCGATTTTTGTCAAAACAGTGTGCTGGTGTCGCTGTCTTAAGTTTCCAGAAGGGTTCCTGTTATCTGTCGGCATCTCAGTCCTCCTAATATAGTGGATGCACAGCTTCAACTAAGCCATTGGAGTCCACCCTCTAGCCCTCTCTAGCAGATAGTTGAACTCTATGGGCCAGACTACACATGTGGGTGCTCCAGTGAATCCTCCGTGTGCAGTGGGACCAACGCACAGACATCCTGGAACAGCTAGTGCTGGTCTCCTCTCTGGTCCGCAAGGTGCTCCAGTGGTGGGTGGATCCCCAAAATCTCTTAGGAGGGGTCCCATTGGACTTCGATGATGTCATAAAGCTGACTGCAGCCTAAGTTTTGAGCTCCCTTTTCCCTCGATTAAAAATACCACTCCTGTCAAGTTAAATTTTATATTGGCTAAATATTCAAGTCGGGGAAATGAGCCGGGGATGGCAGATCTATGAGGGCCAAGATAAAACAGCTGAAATTTTTGTCAGAAATATTAGGCATGGCAGAGCTCGATCCAGACCGAAGTCAGAGCCATTCACCTGCCAGTTCTAAAGGCCTGGGTGATGATACTGATGATGAAACTGACCGGCTCACACATAGTGGATTTGAACAGATACTACAGGAGGTAAGAGCCTTTTGACGAGAGAACAAGAAGGAATTTAAAAAACTTAACGATTGACTCACCAGGGTTGAAGCATGGATGGGGGAAGGGGAGCAGTGAGTTTCTAATTCAGAGGACACAGTGGTGCAGCTTAGGTCAGTGGTGTAGGCCATCATGCATTATACAGACTCACTGCAAGCAAAATACACTGACCTAGAGGCAAGATCCCGTCTGGATAATCTACGGCTGTCCAGTCTCCCAGAGGGAAAGGAGACTGGACACGTGCAATTGTTTTTAACTGACCTCTTGAAGGATGTCCTGGATCTTCTGCCCATGATTGATCTCTGTCTGGAGCGAGCACATCGAGCATTATACACTAAGCCAAGTGATCCATCTGCTTGTCCCAGGCAGGTCATAATGAAATTCGACTGCTTTTACGTCAAAGAAGAGGTACTTCGGAAAGCTTGGGCTGTAAAGGAGGTGAAGTATAATGTTCACAGTCTCTTCTTTGACCACGACTACCCTGCAGAGGTCCAACAACAACACCTTCAACATACAAATATCATTAAGGCGCTTAGAGCTATACAGATCAGATTTCGAACTCTGTATCCAGCCAAACTTTGTGTAGTGTGGGAGGATGGCACTAAACTTTACCATGCTCCTGAAGAAGCCACTGCTGCATTACAAGAAAAGGGGATAGCAATCCCAGGACGAGTGGAGTCTGCCAGAGGGGAGATGAATCCATGACCGCAGAGGAATGAATGGGCATTGGCATGGTTGGGTTGCATTTGCCAGTGGGGTCATGCTGCAGTGGGAGCCATAATGGAGGAAATTAAAAAGCTACTGAACACACTTCCTCACCGCGAGAACATTGCTGTCGTGTCCCGGTCAGCCACTTGAACTCTGAACGCTAAGGTACTATTTCTGCCTCTTTGATTTTTTTTTATTTTTGTTTTGCAGATTGCAGCTGCCAGTGATGCCCTCTTTCTTAGCTACAACTTGGAAGTTTCTTACCTGGCACTGTTTGTTTCAGGCCTTGGCCCTGCATTTGCGCAAACTGTTGAACATTCAATCACCTTGATGGTCTAGCTGGCTTCTTGCTCTACACCTCATTATACTGTGCTTTGTCATGCCCTCTGGCTTGTTATCCTGGGGCTGTGATACTCTGGGCTGAAGACGAGTCACCTATCCCTTCAAATGATGCTCCCAATCTGGGAGGGAAACTGCTTATTTCTACATTACATTCTTTAATGCCTGAAGTTGATACTGGCAGTTTGCACTGGCGAGTAAGCCAGGCTTTATACTTCCATAAAAATGTTAGCTTCTTTTGGGAAGCCCTATTTAAGGGCATTCCCCAGTGGGCTGATCTACATAAAGTAGTAAGACAGCCTGGAAATATTTAAAGTTTGTCGCATATGTTGGTTTGTTTAGGGGGCTTTATAATAAGCTTGAATAGTTAAATTGTATTCCCCTTCTGAGAAAATGATTGGACTGTTTAAACTACTTCTGACTATGGCAGACACATATACTGGGGCCCCAGCATAATGTTTTGTATTGCGTGGGTGTGTCCCTGCCATGGAAATGTTTAGTTTTTTATTCTCTTCTCCCCTCCCCTTCCCCAGAGAATTGATGAAGTTGGGGTCAACTTTTAAGGCTCTTTATACTGTTAATAATTTAGTCTCCATTTAAAGATGTGTGACAGCAGTCCCTGAATGGCTGTGCTATGCCAGACAACTTGCACAGATTGTTTCACTCATAGAGTCCTAACCCTCTCTAATGCTAGTAATAACAAGTCCTTAGGACTGACAGGAGGGGGGAGTCAGGCTGAAAGGAGGAACACAGGGGGAAAGCCAGTGGCACTTGGACACCTTCCAGGTTAGGGAGGGAGTGTGATTGGTAGGGATCCTGGTTTTATTGTGAAGCTTCAGGGACCTATGTGAAGCTGACTGCAGATCCCCATTTCTTTGACATCCTGTTTTATTGATGGAAATCCTGCTATATGTTGCACATCTCTAGGATGGAGTCTAGTTAATATTAGTGTGATCCATAGATGAAGGGGATACCGCTTGGAGCACCCTTTGGGCCTTATGTGTTCCTTAGTGTCCACATTAGGGCTTTTGGTTCCTAAATGTTATAGGACCCTCTACAAAGGTTCCACAGAGGGACCTGGGTAATGCAGAGCAACGAATGTCAAGAAAATAACTTTTTTTTTTGGGAGGGGGGGGATATTAGTTAGATTTATATACTACTATTAAGTAAGACTGGGTAACTGTAACTTGTTAACAATAAATCAGGAGCCTATCACTGCCAAATAAAGGCTGAGATGCCAGGTGTATGGGTGGACTTATGCAAAATCATTGTCCGCAGGGCTTTTTTTTTTTCCTCTTTTAATTTGACAGTTCACTGAGGAAGAGTGTAACCTAGTTTACATTTGTCAACCCTGCAAAAGTAACTGTTCACTATGTTTTCTAGCTAATGTTCTACAGTATATTAGAATGTCTTTGGCTCTCTCATTAGTTTAGCTTATTAAAGTACAATTGGGGGAGACGGGGTTCGCCCCAGATTCATTTCTTTGTATCATGCTCTGTACGTCATGATTATTTTCTGTTTTGGGCGGTTTCCTTATTCTTCTATAAAAAAAAATGAAGACAAAAATTAGTATTGGTGCATACTAAGTGACATATGGATTGATGGGCTTTTAATGCCCCATCACGTCACTTCTGCTTCCAGCTGCTTGAGAATTACATAGCCCCACCCCGTCACTTCCGCTTCTGGCGGTGCAGGAAATGATGTAGCCCAACCCCGTGTGCCAATGACGCAGTTCTGGCTGCGCTGGATGTTATGTAGCATTCCTACCCTGGATATAATGCACCCCCTTTTCAAAATCGTGGTGAGCTACAGCTGGGGGTGGCATTTTGAAATATATTTCTCCTTACCTTTGTAATTGAGGCTTCACCCATTTTCATCAGCTTTAAAATACAGTAAACAGATTTCCGAATTTCAAAGTTGGTGCCGTGATCTAGCCATAGGATGTCGCCGATGTGAGACGTGATGATGTTGCTGCAGCGACACAGCTGTTCAGACTAATAGAAGTCCTATGTACCAACCCATTTGAGCTCGTACTGTAAAGATTTTAAATCCCAACGTGCTGATCAGCAACTGGCACCTTAGGTGCCAATTAGCTAGATCGTGGTGCCAACTTTGAAATTCGGGGATCTTTGTTTACTATATTTAAAAGTTGACGAAAATGGGTGTAACCTCAATTACAAAGGTAAGGAGCAATATCTTGTAAAATGCTACCCCCAGCTGTAGCTCACCACAATTTCATTTTCTTTTTTTCAACATACGAAATTTGCCAGCAGATAAAGGCCTAGAGGTCTATCAAGTCTGCTTGAATGTGCAGCTAGCACCCCTTATTCTGCAGCTGCCTCTCCCTTCTACCTTTCCCTACCACTGACCCTCCCCCTTGTCCCGTCCCATCCCCTTTTGAAGCAGTCCACTGGATACCACTACTGCAGGTAACGCATTCCACCCAGCTACCACCCTCTCTAAAAAAAAAAAAAAGTGTCTCCTCATCTCCCTCCTGAACCTTCCTCCCTCCAGTCTCATATCATGGCCCCTGGTGTCCCTCCCCTCCCTTACTTTGAACAGCCCCTCTGTACCTGTCTTTTGTTCCTTTCTTGTACTTAAAGGTTTCAATCATGTCCCCCCGTCCCTCCTCTTCACCATCGAGTACTTGTTAAACTCCCTCAGCCTCCTCTTGTATGAGGAGTCCCCCAGCCCCTTGATCATCTTTGTCGCCCTGTGCTGCACCCCCTCCAGTAACTCAATGTCCCTCCTCAGATGTGGGCGCCAGTACTGCACACAGTACTCCAGGTGCGGTCTAACTAATGACCTATACAGTGGCAGAATCACCTCCTGCTTCCTCGAGGATATACCCCTTGCAGTGCAACCCAGAATTTTGCTGGCCTTTGCAGCTGCCTTTCTGCATTGTGCCGAGTTGTTCATTGACCCTGTAATGAGCACCCCCAGATCCTTCTCCTCTGTCTGGGCTAGCGGCACTCCCCCTAGCTGGTAATTCCTCGTTGAGTTCTTCACCCCAAAATGCAGCACCTTGCATTTTTTGGCATTAAATCCCAGTTGCCAGGTGTCTGACCAGGTTTCAAACTTTGCCAGATCATCTTGCAACCTCTGCCATCCCCCTAGGTCATCCACCACTGCTCCCATCTTGGTATCATCAGCAAACGGACTGATCTTGCTCTTGATGTCCAATGATATGTCTGCAATGAATGTCCCAAACAACACTGGTCCCATCACCGAGCCCTATATAACACCGCTCATCACTACCATTGGGTGTAAGAGCTCCCCACCAGTTCCCTACCCATCTCACCGGCTTTGCACCCACCCCTGTGCCTTCTAACTTATTTACCAGCCTCCCATGCGGCACCGAGTTGAATGCCTTACTAAAGTCCAGATACAGGACATCCACTGCATGGCCCCTGTCCCGTTGCCTTGTTACCCAGTCATAGAACTCGACCAGGTTGGTTTGGCAGGATCTGCCGTGTATGAAGCCATGCTGTCTGCTGTCCTGTAGTCCTTTGGCCTCAAGGAGTGCCGCCAGCCTCCTTCAAGATGGTCTTCATCAGCTTACCCATGACGGATGTGAGGCTCACCGGTCTGTCGTTCCTCGGTTCATTCTTGGGGCCACTCTTGTGGAGGGGCACCACATGAGCCATCCTCCAGTCCTGAGGTACACACCCGGAGTGTAGTGAGGCATTAAATAGGTCTGCCAAAAGTCCCGTAATGATATCTGCTAGCACCTTCAGTACCCGGGGGTGGATCCATCTGGGCCTGGTGCTTTGTCCACCCTCAGTGCCTTCAAACCCTCCCGGACTCTGCCCTCCATGATTTCCCCATTTGTCACCCCCTGCTTCTGCCATTCCTCCCCCCTTGGGAATCACCCCCCTCTTCTCCTTAGTAAATACCGAGCAGAAGTAATCATTTAGCGCTTCTGCCTTATCGCACCCTGCTTCCACCCAACCCCCCTCCTTTCTAATCATTACTGTGTGGTCATGCAGCTCCTTTTCTCCCTGATGTACCTAAATAAGTCCTTCTCCCCCTTCTTAATGCCTTGTGCCAGCCTGAGCTGCGTAGATACCTTGGCTCCCCTTACTACCCATGTCACCTCCTTCAATTCTGTCAGGTACTCCTCCCTGTCCTCTCCCCTCCCTGTTTTCTTGTACCTCCTAAAGGCAGCTCTTTTCCATGACCTCCGTGCTCAATCAGCTCGGTTTCTTAGCCCTAGCCTTCTTACTCTGGGTCTTGCAGCAGGCTTTGGTTGCCTCCACTATCCCCAGATTTATTAGCTCCCACATCTGGTTAGTGCCCATACTAGGTTGAATTCTGGCCAGGTACCCTTTTACCACTTCCCCCGTCCTCCCAAAGTCGGCTTGGCTCCTGAAGTCCAGCACTGTAGTGCCAGATTCCACTCCTTCCTTGCCCATATCCAGTGTGAGCCATACTGAGTGGTGGTCACTCCCTGACAGCGGTTCTTCCACTGTAAATTCTCTCACAAACTCCCCATTTACCAGCACAAGGTCAAGGGTATTCCCTAACCTGGTTGGTTCACTGACCATTTGCTGCAGGAAGCTGTCCAGGAAGGCATCCAGCAGTACCTGCTCCCTTCTGTTCCTGGTTATTGGGGTACTGCAGTCCACTCCTGGCATGTTGAAATCCCCCACGATCACCACACTACCCTTTTCGCGGGTCCTCCTGATCTGTCCCGCTAGTTCCCTGTCTAACTCCTCTGTCTGAGATGGCAGCCTGTACACCACTCCCATTCTGAGAATCCTATTCTTGGAATCCTGGATTTGCATCCAAAGTGACTCCATACTACCTTCCTCCCTTACACACTTTAGTCCTTCCTTCACATATAGTGCCACCCCCCCCCCTTTTTTCCCAATCACCCTGTCCCTACGAAATAACCTGTACCCTGGTACAGACAGGTCCTAGTCATTGCATTGGGTGGCCAATGTTTCTGTGATGGCTGCAATGTCCACCTCTCCCTCTGCCATGAGCACCTGTAACTCTGCAGTTTTCCTCCCAAGGCTCCTAGCATTAAGGGTAACCACCTTCCACCCTTTCCTTCCACTCCCATCCTGCCGTCCTTTACTTGCATCATCAATAGTACTTGCCATTTGTCCTTTGTCACTGTTATGGGAGGTAAGGTCATATGGTTTCCCAATCTGTGGTCTCCGCATGTCTCTTGCCCACTTGCCACCCCCCATTCCTAGTTTAAATTCCCAACTTCCTCTCTATACTCCTCCATCCTCTGTTTCAACACTTTCTTTCCCTCCTCACTCAAGTGTAGTCTGTCCTTGGCATAGAGACTACTGTCCTCCCAGGTCCCTCCCCATCCTCCCAATAGCCCATACCCTTTAGCATGACACCAGGTTCTTAGCCATCCGTTAAATTCCCATATTCTCAGCTTTCTTGTTGTGCTTGCCTTGGGCACTGGAAGTATCTCTGAAGAAGTTACTGATCTTCGTGCCCCTTCACATAATTGTCCTAGTTCCTCAAACCTCCTGTGGACTGTATCTACTGTCTTGTCAGCCAGGTAATTCGTCCCAAGATGTATAATTAAATGAGGATTGTCCTGACCCCTTCTAACATATTTCAGAACAGACTGTCCCACCCTTTCTGCTGTCATTCCTGGCATGGCCTCCACCCAGATGCGACTATACCTCTCCTCCTGGCTACCCCACCTGACTCCTGTTAGTATTGAGTCCCCCAGCACTAAGATTCCACCCCTCTTGCTTCCATTCATCTCCATCTCTCATTCCCGGCTCCTGCTCTTCCTCCTGCACATTATTTCCCCCCTTTTGCCAGTGTTGTAATTCTCCCAGAAGAACCCCCCCCACCCCGCTCCGGTTTGGTCCAGGCATTTATCAATTACTCCTCCAATTGCATCACCTCCTTCCTCCTTCGTCCCCTCTAGCAGTGCAAAACTATTTTCTGAAGACCCTTCACAAATGCCCGCTTCCTCTCTCTTCATAGTAACCTGTTCCCTCCTTTCCACTCCATGACTGTTGCTGCTGCTTCTCCTCCCCTCACAAGTCCCTGTCTCCTCCTTCTGTTTGTCTTTTGTCTCCTGACCTGGTTTCCCCGGCAATCGTTCTTAAAGGCCTGGGCCCCTTTATATCCACTTCCCTTCTTCTGACCCTGTCCTCACCACTGTTGGCTCAAATTGCCCGCCCTCATCTTCCCTCCTCTCTCCTCCAGTATTGGGCCAAACCCACCTCCAGCCTGCCTTGCCTTAGTTTTTCCCGCAGACCCTCAATCTCCTTTCTATGTTTCTCTGTGGTTGCACACTAAACAACCCCCACCCCACCCTCAAGCAATTTTTAGAAAGATTGGTGAACACGATAGTTACCTCCTACCACCTACCTATTGCTCTCATTGCCACCAGCTGACCCCCACCCTTCCAGATGAAGGATACCCAAACACTCCCCAAAGTCTCCACCCCCTATCAGTGCAAAACATTCTTCTCCTTTTCTTACTTTCCCTTACCCCCTTTGTCGTACACGTCTAGATAGGCTGAGCAACTGCTTTTTACATTCCTATCCTTCCTGTCCACACCTAAAAAGAGACTTTAAGTAACTATTGCACAACCTTCTTCAAACTCCTACTCCTCCTCCTTTCCACAATGCAAATAGCAACGTAAAGAAGTAACAATGAAAGCTCCTTGTTTTGCAGTTACTTCCCTTCCACTGAGAAAGCAGTCACCGCTTCACTCGCTGCTGTTCCTTTCCTGGATGTCTGCTTCTGCTATGACAGGTGCATGTCCTTTGCCCTTTTGGGGAAGTGATGTCAGAACCCTGGTATAAAGGAAATCAGGACCTGGGGTGGGTGAGGGGCAGGAGGTGGGACCAGCCCATGCCTTCCAGAAACAATCAGGTAGCTGAGGCCCCTAGTCAGACCATCAGCACCCTTCCCCGACTATGCACTAAACTTTTCAGCTAGTGAAGCCAGCAAAAAGCAATCACAATTCCACTCAATGCACAAAAAGTAGGTTTGCTACCAAAAGAAACAGGTCTCCAATTCAAACAGCCTCACGAACAACACATGAAAATAGGCTTGAAATTAGAAGATATAGGTCTCCAATTCAAAGAAACAGCCCCAATAAAATCACACCAAATAGGTTTTAAATCCGAAGAAATGGGCCTCCCCAAACACAGCCTGCTACACCGTGAAGCATCAAACAAATGAGCCCACTTACAGCCACCAAAATAGGTTTCAAAATTCCAACAGCCCCAAAACAATACCCTGCTAGCCCCTTAGAATTAGTAAGAAAGAAAAGACATAACCTCCTACCAAATAAAATCCACAAGAAACAATGTAAAATCGGCAAGAAGCTACTGTACTGGAACTGATCTGATCCCTTCCCCTTCTGGTTACTTCTTAGCGACCACCAAAAAAAAGTCTGTTTAGTCGTCCATTAAGCGTTCATTAATTCTTTTATTGTTACTCTCCTCGGATTCTATCTGTCCTAACCTGGACCCCGTTGATTGTGTTTGGTTAGATTCAGGCTGAACAAGAAATTCAATTAGCTTGGTGCCCTTGAACATTCAGACTATATTATCAAATGGGATGGTTTTGAGTTTTTGTTTTTTTAAACTATGATTTTGATTTTATTGCTCATTCTGAGACCTTACTTGTGGACAAAATTCCTGGGTCTGGCTCTTGAAGAGTTAGAATATGCAGGCCTGCATCTTTCTCAGGGAGTTTTAGACATCCTCAAGGGTTCTCAGAAACCTTCTACCAGGAAAACTTATAACTCCAAATAGAAATGATTCAGCATTTGGTGCTCACACAGGGATATTCTGCCAGATGTTGCTGGTATTGCCACAGTTTTATATTACCTGGTTCACCTTAATGGCTTAGGACTTAGGCCAGCCAGTTTAAAAGTTCATCTAGCAACTGTCTCTGCATTGCTGTCAGCAGGGAAGGGCACTTCTCTAGGATCTCACCCTGTCTTTGGGAAGTTCTTTAAAGGTCTGGTTCATATCATGGGGAAATGGGCAAAGATTATGGGAGAACATAAAGGAGCTAAGTGGTAAATGCACATCCCCCCCTCCCTCCATGCTAATTGTTGATGGAGCTCCCACTCAGGACCCATACAAGATAGCGGATGCCTTTAATGCATCCTTCTCCGACCTCAGCTCCATTCTCCCCTCTGACTTCTTCTCTGCATCTACTGGGCAGTGTCCCCGGTGTCCCCCTTTTAGCTTTATAACAATCTCCCCTAGTGCTGCCTGCTCATACCTCACCAAGTTCCTCGCAAAAACTAGACAGAGTGCTGACTCTATTGATATTAAGCTGCTCTCTTGAACACTTGACGCAGTGCTAACACCTTTTACTAAAACACTTAATATGTCTCTGTGTCTTGGGCAGTTCCCTTCATTGTGGAAAAGAGCGATTATCACACCAGTACATAAAAACGGAGATAGACCCTCCGCTAGTAACTACAGACCCATTTCCATTCTTCCTCCCCTCTCAAAAGCACTGGAAAAAATTGTCGCAGATCAACTTACTGAATATTTGGACTCACATCACCTTCTCTGCCAGCAACAGCATGGTTTCAGAAAAGGGCATAGTACCACTGCTGCCCTCTTCGAGGTTACCTCTTTTATCCATGATACCCTTGACCAGGGAGTCTTGGCAGCATCTGTCTATATTGACCTGTCCAAGGCATTTGACACTGTAAATCACCGTATGCTCTTAAGCTCTCTCCTCTCTGTTGGCATATCACAAGAGGCCATTGGCTGATTCTACAACTATCTCAATGGCCGAACACAGCAAGTTAAAATAAATAACACCCTTTCCACGAGCCTACCTGTCCAATCAGGTGTTCTTCAAGGATCCATCCTCGGTCCACTCCTCTTCTCACTGTACCTAAACTCCCTCCCTATGGCCACCACTGGGCGTCTCCTCCTCTATGCAGATGACACAGTGATCTTGAGTCGGCACCCTGACCCTTCCCAGCTTCAAACATCCCTACAGGCCTCCTTCACAGAAACTGAATCATGGTTTGCCTCCCACAAACTTGTCCTAGACTATAAAAAAACAAAAAACATGCTTTTCGCCCACCCTCAACATAAACAGAAATCGACTATACTGTCTGTACAAAATTCCCAGGGCACCAGACTGGAACCAGTTGCCAGCTTCAAATATCTTGGGGTTACCCTCAACTCAGCCCTCACCTTTTGTGAGCATATAGCATCATCATGCTGTGCAATTAACATCAGAATTAGTCTACTTTATAGACTTCGGTCCTGTCTCCCACCTGATGTCCTCCGACTAGGTATTTCTTGCTCCATCATCTCCCTGGTAGACTATGCAATAGTCATCTATGGAACTGCATCAGACACTGCCCTGACTGCCATTAAATGCACCCTCAGTAAGGCCTGCTGGCTGGCCACAGGCAGTGAACGACTTACGCACACCTGTGACTTCTACCAACGGGCGTCATGGCTTAACTTTCAAGGGCGGTTATTCTATCACACTTGCCTCTTGTCCAAAAAAATCCTGCTAGGACTCGCTCCCCCTGGCTGCCTGTCACTGCTCCAACCAAACTTGCCAAGGAGGGCCACAAGGCAGGCTGACACTACTACCTTCCACATCCCACTTGTAAAGACCAGCATAGCCCAACGATCCTTTTGCTATAGGGCTGCACTCTGGATGAACTCAATCCCTGGACCCACCCTATCTATTCCCAGGCTGGGGCCTTTCAAAACTGAGCTGCATGACTATATTTTAACCAGCTCCCACTGTGACTGCAGAAAACCCCTTGTTCCTCTGCTATATATGTACCTGACTCTATTGTTTTGATTGTACCATACACACCTCTGAATCACTCGATGTCTTAGTACTGTACAATGCCACTGTATTTAGTCCATATACTGTCATCCTCTGTTCCTGTCTTCATTCTCTGTGTGACATGGAGCCTTTGTAAATGAGTCCCTGACTCAAAGGGTTGTACTTCCTAGACTTTAAATAAATAAATATCAACCCTCCTTTTAGAGAGCTTACTCTGGCTTGGGATCTCAATATCTGCATTGCTCAGCTAATGCAGCCTCCCTTTGAACCCTTGACTTCAGCCGAGTTTAAGTACTTGACCTGGAAAACTATGTTTCTGGTAGCTATCACTTCTGCCAGGTGAATTAGTGAATTACAGACCCTGTCAGTTGAACCTAGCTTTATCTCATTCCACAGAGATAAGGTGGTCCTCAGAAGTAAGAGGAGATTCTTACCCAAGGTGGTCTGAGACTTCCATCTAAATCAGTCGATGTCTCTTCCTGTGTTTTTCACTGATCATTCTTCTTCTTCAGGAGAAAGAAGGTTACACAGTTTGGATGTTAAAAGGGTACCTAGCTATTACATAGAGCATATTAAGGCACATAGGAATATCTGTCTTCAATTGTTTCTCAAGTATGGTGAAGTGGGAAAGGGTAGGCCTACTACTAATATAACTATTGCAGGTGGATTGTAGCTTGTATACAATTCTGCTATACCAGGCTAGGTAAAACACCGCCCTCAGGCCTGAGGGCCCACTTGACTAGGGGTATAGCTGCTTCTATGGCTGCTGCCAGAGATGTACTTTTACTAGAGATCTGCAAAGCAGCCATGTGGAAAACAGTTTATACATTTACCAAGCATTACTCTCTGGATATACAGGCTAGGAGTGATGCTAGGGTTGGTACAGCAGTACTGCAGAGCCTATTCCCAAAATAGGTTTGGTACCCTCCTCCATGGAGGTACTGCTTGGATACAGCAAGACTTCATGTTTAAAGAAAAAAATTACTTGTCTTAGTAATTGCGTTTCTTCTAATGGAGTCTTACTGTAGTCTGACCTCCCCTCTCAGAGCCTCATTTTTGGGATGTGGGCTGGCAGGTACAATGTTGCACCTCAGGGGTGTACCTTACACCCCCTCCTCTTTAGGGTGTGGGTTGTTGTTCTGTTTTAAATTTGTATATTATATATCTTGTTCACTACCTGTTTTTTTTTTTTTTTATCTTGGGTTCTCGACTGGAGTCTTTCGGGACCCAAGTATTTGCCTGTTGGTTCATTTGTTTATAGTTTCCACACTGGAAGTGTAGTTAGTTGCTCGTAAGAATCTGACGGTTACACTCTGAAGCACCACAGACAGAGGTCTGAAATCCGAGCTCAAGCTCAACATTCTATGCTTCTGCATAGAGTTAACTCTTTCATCTCTGGGGCAGTTCAGGTGCTGTGGCCAACTGCATATGTCAGAATACAGCAAGACTCCATTAGAAGAAACACAATTACTAAGGTTAGTAATTTTTTTCTTGCCTGCTTTATGCAAAAGAGCATTTTATGGCGAGTCGTAATTTTTTAAATTCCTCCCATGACTGAGTTTTTGGCCCTTACGATTGTTCTGGGTAGTGAGAAATTTATTTTGTTAGCAGTAATTTATGCTCTTCCAGGATTACACCAGGATGCCATTGATATTAAAGTTAAACTTGTGTTTCCTTTAAATAGAGAAGTTCTTATTTTGGGTGATTTGAAATATAATTGAAAATAAAAGTTGACTTTAGAATAACAGACCTTGTCCAATGCAAGGGTTAAGCAGATTATTGAGAAACCCACAATATTTAATCACAAAACTGGTAGATCTTACTTCGAGATACAGCTCTTGCAGCAGGTAACACCTTTAGGTCTGAAGCCGGCAGGCGTCAGGACCCCACGGAAATCTTCTAGCTAGTAGTCTTCAGCGGGGACCGCCTCCGACGTCGGTCCCGCCTCTGACGTCAGACGTAGTACATAAGGAGGCGGTCCCGCCAGATTCCCCAGTTCTTTCCCGCCGTCGACTTGCATGTCTCGACCCTTCTGTTCGTTTCTAGCGCGCAACGCCTGGTTAAGTTCTTCCTTTGGGAAAAAAGTCCGTTTTTTCTGCTCAGTTCTGTCTGATGTCCTCTCCAACTTCCGTTGATGGCCATCCATCGAAGTGCGCCTGTGGGAAACAAATCCCATTTAAAGACCCGCATTCAGCCTGAGTCCGGTGCCTAGGCCCAGACCACGATTCCCGGGCCTGCTCCTTCTGCCAGGGGTTCAACAGCCGGACCTGGATCCGTCACCAGAAGGCCCTTCAGGCGTTCCTGCTCGAGGAAAAGAGTAAAGCCATGGACGCAGCCTCCAAGGGGGAATCTTCCGACAAGGCCCGGAGACACCTCGAGAAGCATAGGGAGGGAGTGAGATCCAGGTCCCCTTCTAGGGCCTCTGACTCCCGTAGCTCCGGCTCCCGGTCCGACCGCTCCCCTTCCTGGGCCCGCTCTCAGCCTCCCCCTGCAGCGGTGAAGACTCCTTCGGGTTCCTCCTCAGGCTAAGACCTCCAGAACTCCTTCGTCCTCGGCCACTAAGGCCCTGTCGAGGTCTGGGGACCGTCATCACCATCACAAGTCCGGTTCCTGCCATTTGGAACCCGACACTAGGTCAGTTTCTTTGCCTCCTCCTGGCCAGCAGAAGACCAAAGAACTGACTTCACTTAAGAGATCATCGGACCCGACGCCGGCCCACCCGACGTCGGCCAAACACCATCGGTCCCGAGAACCGACGACCGCCAGACGCCTGTCGCCGGTTAAGCCTCCGCCTCCACGGACGCCGGCTGGGGAGCCGACGTCCGTACCTGCTGAGAAGAGGACCCCTTTGCCTCCCACCGACGTCGGTCAAGAGGCGATCACGGAGGAGGAGCTGATCCAGCCCGAGGACCAGACGGGCGAACCCGGTCCTGTCGTACCCCCCAGGGAACCCTCGCTTGAACCTGAGACCCCTGGGGAGCCGACGCCAGAACCCGACGACCGGCCATCGGGCGCCGGTCCATCGTCGGGCCTCAGCATATCCGAGGTCAAGGAGCTGTTTACTTACTGGTGGGACACCATAAGGAAGGATGTGGTTCCCACACCTACTCCTCCTCCTCCTCCTCCACCTGTGACTCCGCTGGCCCCCGCGCCCCCTACTTCACCCAGGGATGCGGGCCGAGTAACCCCAGGAGCCTACGGATCCCCCTAGGGGTAGAACAGAAAAAAGGAGACCTCCGCCCAGATCTTCTTCATGGTCACCCAGCCCCAAGAGACCCAGAAGACACCGCCATTCGCCTTCGACGGAGGACACGGGATCGGACTTCTCGGACAGATCCAGATCCCCCCCTTCAATCAACGTCCCTTCTCCGGACCCACATGAGCTTCCAAGATCTCCTCCGGATGACCCATCGTTCTCCGAGATTATGAGGCATATCCAGGAGAACATGGGCTGGGACGCAGAGGAACTAGGCCGAGTTACGCCTTGCCAGATATCTTGGCAAAAGATCCTAAGCCTGTGGTGGTGTCACCCTTGGTGGACACATTCGTGATCGCCAAGGCAGCGTGGAAAGCGTCCACACTCGCTTCCGGCAATGCCGAAGATAGCTGACCGCCTGTACAAGGCCCTAGGGAGGACCAGTACTTGGCATCACATCCTCTGGCGATTCTCTGGTCATTACAGCCTCTCATGACCCGGTCCCAGGGCGCAACATTTGAGCACCCTGCCACGGACCCAGAGTCCAAACAGCTGGGCGCTATGGGCAGGCACACGATGCATCCACCACTGCGCATCAGATCCCTCACTACTTGACCCACATGGTACAGTTTCAAAACGCCTTGTGGGAGCAGGGACTAGATCTGGCGGAAAAGATGCCAGAAGGTGAGCAGAAGGAGGAGGAGTTACTGCAACTCCTTCGTACGGGTTCGGATGTGGGAACCCAGGTGCTGCGAGCCACGTATGATTCTGTGGACTCCTCGGCCAGAGCAGCAGCTTCAGGTGTATGCCTCCGGAGACACTCATGGCTCCGTGTCTCCGGATTCACCCCGGACGTCCAGAAGAACATCCGGGACACCTCGTTTCCTGGAGAAGTTCTTTCTGGTGAGTCCTCAGAGAAGGTCCTCACCAAACTCCAAGAGGCCGGAAAGGCGATGAGGTCTGTCCAGGCCATGTACAGACCCAAGCTTAGTTCCTTTCGTAGGAACCAAAGCCGGTTTCGAGGCTGGATGCAGAGACAGCGTCCCGCGCCGGTCCGCAACAGAGGGGCTCTTTCTCCCGCAGAGCCCAGGGGAAGTTGTCAGCGGGCTGAAGTCAACGACCAGCTAAGTTCACCCAGCCCGCTGGACCCTCAGCCGCCACAGCATGACTCCTTCCCGGCCCCCGCCCCTCAGGATCAACGGGACACCAAGGTCGGGGGCCGCATTGCGGACCACCTGCCAGGGTGGCAGTCCATAACCACCGACAGGTGGGTCCTTCAGTTGGTCGAAAGAGGCCACTTTATAGAATTCGTGGACAAGCCACCCCGTTACTCAGGTCAGCACAGATCACTCATCAGGCAAGAGGTACTCACGCTCCTGCAAAATGGAGCGGTGGAGTGTGTCCCAGAGAGCCAGATAGGATCCGGATACTATTCCCACTTCTTTCTGGTTCCGAAGAAGACAGGGGACCTCCGTCCAATCCTGGACCTCAGCGACCTCAACATGTCTGTCGTCTACAAACATTTTCGCATGGTGACCCTCCAAGGTCTCATTCCTATGCTGAAAAAGGACGCCTTCTTAGCGTCCCTGGACATGCAGGACACCTACCTGCACATCCCAGTAGCTCAAGTGCACAGGAGGTTCCTGCGCTTCGAGTTTCTCGGCCACCACTTTCAATTCCGGGCCCTTCCGTTCGGACTGTCTTGACCCCAGGGTCTTTACCAAGTGTATGGCAGTCGTGGCAGCGTCTCTGAGGAGACAGGGCCACTACGTGTTCCCGTACCTGGACGACTGGCTTCTCATGGCCGCCTCCAAAGAGGCACTGTTGATGGCTATTCAGAGCACCTAGGACCTGTTCCAGTCTCTGGGCATTCTTATCAACTACGAGAAGTCTCTCCTAGTACCGTCCCAGTTCTGGACACCGTCCAAGGGAAAGCCTTTCTTCCCGATGAAAGAGCGGAACACATCAGATCCCTCATCAGGGATCTTTCGGCGAAAAAGACCGTCCCCGCCAGGTTGGTCCTTCGCTTGCTCGGACACATGGCTGCGGCCATTCCAACTGTCCCTTTGGCAAGGCTCCACATGCGGGTAACTCAGTGGATGCTCAAGGTGCAGTGGGACCAAAGGCAAGACCACATGCAGCATCCGGTCAGAATCACGAACGCCGTGATTCGAGACTGGCAATGGTGGCTAGACCCGGGGACACTTTCTGCGGGTGTCCCATTTACCGCGCCGTCCCCGGAGGCAGTCCTCTCCACAGACACCTCAGGGCTGGGATGGGGAGTGCACCTGAACGGGGTGAGGTCCCAGGGAACATTGACCCCTCAGGAAGCTCACCTCCACATCAACGTGCTGGAGATGAGGGCGGTCCTTTACGCCCTGCAGGTCTTTCAGTCAGAAATACCGTCGAGTACCCTTCTGCTTCAGACAGACAACACGGCGGTGATGTATTACCTCAACAAACAGGGCGCCTCTTAACCCCTATGCAGGAGGCTATGAGGTGTGGGATTGAAACAATCCGACCGCAGTAGCGAGCCTGATTGCAGTTCACGTTCCCGGAGTGGACAACACAATGTGAGCGGCCTGAGTCCACGTAGGGAACTTCTTCAGGAGGTAGCAGAGGATCTGTTTCTTGATGGGGCACCCAGAGTTGGACTTATTCGCTTCCCCATCCAGCATAGAACTGCCCAATTTTTGCTAGCTAGATCCAGGGCCTGGTGTTTTCTGGCGAGACGCATTGTCCCTCTCCTGGGTGGACAGATTCCTCTACGCTTTCCCTCCCTTCCCGTTGATCCAGAGAGTTCTTCTCAAACTGCGCAGGGAGCACGCAACAATGATCCTGGTAGCGCCTTTCTGGCCCAGGCAGATCTGGTTCCCCATGCTGACGCAGTTGTCCCAGGAACCTCCAGTTCCATTGCCTTTCAGCTCCTACTTATTGTCTCAGGAGGAGGGTTCACTAGTCCACCCGGACTTACGCTCACTGAACCTGCATGCATGGCTCCTATAGACATAGCCATTATGCAATACGGGGTCTCGCAAGACGTGGTGGAAGCCCTTTCCGTGGCCAGAAAGCCGGCAACGCATGTGACGTACGCCATGAAGTGGCGCCTTTTTCTTATAGTGCGTGCCGCGGCCTTTCCCTTTAGAATGCCGGTGAAAGGGTGCTGGAATACCTTCTTTCCCTATTCCATTCGGGTCTCGCCTACTCCTCCATTAAAGTGCACCTCTCTGCGATCTCTGCATACCACTTCCCGGTGGGACAGCACACAGTGGCACAGCTTGATGCCTCTCGAGACTTTCTGAGAGGGGTGTTACACCTTAGGCCACCCATCAAGGATCCCGTCCCTCCTTGGGACTTACTCTTTGTCCTGGAACAACTCACGCTTCCCCCCCTTTGAACCTGCTGCGGATTGCGAGCTGCGTTTCCTGTCGTGGAAAACGTTATTTTTAGTTGCTGTCACGTCAGCAAGGAGAGTTTCCGAGCTTCACGCTCTCATGTGCAAGGAGCCTTATTTAATTTTTCACCAGGACAGAATGTCCCTGAGGACGAATCCTAAATTCCTGCCTAAGGTGGTCTCTGCCCTCACTCTCAACCAGGACATCGATTTGCCTGTGTATTTCCCCAAGTACTCTAATAGAGGAGAGGCATTGCTTCACACCCTGGATGTTCACCGCTCCTTAAGGTTCTACCTGAATAGAACTAAACAGCTTTGCAAGTCGGAGCAACTATTCGTTTCCTTCGCTGAGAGGATGCTGGGCCAACCAGTCTCAAAGCAGACCCTTTCTCGCTGGCTTGTCCAGTGTGTCTCATTTTGCTACAGCAACAGACATAAGCCCCTCCCGGGTACAGTCCGGGGCCACTCGACAAGGAGGGGTGGCTACCTCCTTTGCAGCACTGCGTAACGTCTCCACCTCGGCCATTTGTGCCGCAGCTACTTGGAGCTCAGTGCACACATTCGTTAGGCACTATAGCCTGGATATTACATCATGGTGGAGAGCAGGTTTCGGCCTAGCCGTTCTACAGGGTCTCCTGTCCTAGAGTCAGGACTTGTTCAAGATCTCTCCTAATTTCCTCCTCCCAGAATGCTTTCAGGCGCTACTGCTTGGGAATCAGTCCTAATGGTGTTACCTGCTACAAGAGCTGTATCTCGAAGTAAGATAGTACAGTTACGTAAGAACTTACCGTAACAGTAGATCTTCGAGAACAGCTCTTGCAGCAGGTACCTTCCCGCCCACCATTCCCCCTTGGAGGAGGTACAGCCTACCAGGCCTTGGCAGGAGCTTTAGCTCTTTTCTTCTGATGGCGGATCCTCGGTCTCCCCTTCTGATGTCATCCTGCGGCCGGGAGTCTCCGGCGGGATAACTGGGGAATCTGGCGGGACCGCCTCCTTATGTACTACGGCTGACATCGGGGGCGGGACCGACGTCGGAGGCGGTCCCCGCTGAAGACTGCTAGCTAGAAGATTTCTGTGGGGTCCTGACGCCTGCCGGCTTCAGTCCTAATGGTGTTACCTGCTGCAAGAGCTCTTCTCGAAGATCTACTGTTATGGTAAGTTCTTACGTAACTGTACTTTCTACAATCATAGACTGGATTCTAGTATCAACCCCGAGATGCACAGGACCCGCAGGAACTAACTACTAGAGTACTTTACAAGGTGGGATAAGAACCGGGGCACCGAACGGGGAAGAAGGTCTGGGTCATTTATGAGCAGCCTCAGAACATTTGAATAAAAATATAAAGTACAACATGTAATGCAATAATCTGAGGTGTAACTGCTCCATCAAAGGGACATTTTGAAACTAGTATAATTGCCCTGGACATAATACCTTGTTTATAAAAAGAGGCCTTTGATTTTCAAAGGTTTCCAGATGTTAAAAAGGGTGAAAACCATAACTGCAACATCCTTGAGACAGAATGAATCTAATCGGTGATTAGTCACTGATGGCTGAATATCAGGGTTAAAAGATAGATGAGGGAGGGGAAAGATGCTTGACTGATATGGATGTACATTTAAGGAAGGGGGTTTAACTAAAATAAGGTGCAGACAGTAGATCTTAAATGGATAGTTCTCCCCTTCTCTGTCTCTCTCTCCCCCCCCCTTTGTTTGTATATCCAAAGGGTATAAGAGAGGTTTGATACTTAATATGGCTGGGCTGCTGTTTCTTCTACTGACACTAACCACTCGCCATGGGGAGGGGCCTCGACCCCAAACGTCTCCCGTAGAATGGCGTTTCCCCATAACATACTTGGGAGCACAAATTCGTTTAAGGGACATTCCTTGTGAGGAACCCTTTCTAAGTGTTGACGTAGGAAGTTAAACACTAAACAGCTGGGAGGCTTCCCAACTGAACTATGCTCACTTTCTAAGGGAGGGAATTCAAGTAACTGTTAACACCCCCTGACTGCTTCTGTAGGGAGCAGACATGGATTCCCTTGCTAAAAATTTGTTGGGGAGTGGATGGGAGAGCCCAGATAGTGCTTCCTTTCTACACCCTACATAGTTTGAAGCACTTTAAACTTCCAGCTGCAAAACTTAGAGTTGGAGAACAGTTCAGTGCATTTACACAAGTTATACTCCCATCTTGTGGAGAAAGTTGGAAATGTTTTCATTACTTAAAGTTATGTATATTGATAATTGTTCAGTTGTTTAAAAAGCAAGAAAGGTATACTTGGGAAATAAGAAAGCAATATTATTCTTCTCAGGATGGCAGAATAGATGAAATAATATTTGTTAGATTAAGCAATATAGTCAAAAAGTTAAGACTGAAAGAACTGATATACTGTATATGCAAGGCCTTGGATGATGGAGAAACCCTCAAGTGAATTTTGGACCCTAATATTTGATAAAATGGCCACAATTAACACAAAAATCCTGTCCTATAACATTAACGGGGTTAATCGCCCCATAAAAAGGAAGCAAATTCATAAATTTATTCGGACTCTGCAATGTGCAGTTAATTTCTTACAAGAAACGCATTTAACCCCAAAGGAAGCATTAAAGCTAAAAACTGGTGTTTCTAGGGACATGGATATGTTGTTCATCCACACTTTCTGGCAGGTATCCTTGCTGCTTTAAATCTTGCCGGAAGGTCTTCAAGCTGGCTCCTCCCACCCACCCGGGTGGTAAAACTCTCGGCTCCGCCCCATGACGCCAGATCTTCCTTAACGCTTGGAAGCTCAGGTTCCCTCCTTAACGCTCTGCGTATAAGACTGGTTCCTATTTCTTCGGTTTACCCGAAATAACTTTAAAGGTTTTCAAGACTTGGTCATTTATTTCCCTCGGCGGCTCGCGTGGACCATCGACTCCGGTTTGGAGGTGCCCATCTTGAACAGATAATGTCTTAGACGGATCCGCACTCCCAGTGCATCTACTGCTTAGGCCTTGAGCACGACCCGCGGGCCTGCGACCTGTGCTCTTCGCTTCTTGGTCTACGTCCTGGAAGACCACGCCGCCCATTTACAACTTGGGCGCCCCGAGAAACGTTACCCGCCGGTAAAGTCAAAGGAGGCCCGTTTGGCGGTTACCGTGGTGGCTGGCTTGGCGGAACAGCTCAAGCAGATGATCGCCCTCGAGGAGGAGGTCGCGCAGGCCACATCTTAGTCTTCCTCGGCCGCGGCCTTTATCCCGCTCTCCTTGGGATCCTCCTATTCAGCTTCTTTTAAGGAGCTCTGTCAGTCCCTTTCCACCAAGGGAGAGGGACCAACAACATCAGGACTTTCCTCTCGGTCCAGAAGAAGGCTGAAAGGTAAGTCCCTCCATCAACGCTCTTGGGAGGCGGGAGGTCCCCCTCCCGAGTAGTGGGCCGTCTGCCTGTCGACCCGAAGACCGGCCACTGGCCTCACGGTGTCCCCATCAGGTCAGTTGACCGAGACACCCTTTGCCTTAGTCGAGATTTTTCTGACCCGTCGGATGGGTTGTCGACCGGTGAAGCCGAAAACCCTCACTCCCCGGTTCCCCCAGCGGAGATCGAGGTTACCGTGGGCTTGCCTGTGCCCCCGGTTCCGGAGTCAGCGGTTGAAACTTCCAGCCGAGGGAGCGTGTTTCCCCACCCTGCCCAGAACCCTCCTCAAGCGCCGAGGTTCTCGGTCTCGGACATCTTCTCGGTCCAGCCGATCCCGCCGACATAGGCGGTCTCGGTCTCGGTACCGTAGTAAGCGGCGTCGCCGCTCGTCCTCGTCTTCCTCCTTGGACGAGGAGAGGCTTCGACGCAAGTTGCGTCGGCGCTACGAGGACCTCATGTGGCAACAGCTCCTTCTGTCCAGGAGCAAGCCGACGTCGTCGCCTTCCCCGACCATCAAGTGGCTGTCACCGGAGCGGCCGAAGCAACCCCTCGCCCTAGCCGAGGTGCCTGCCCCCGGGCCTGTTGCTCGACTGAAACCGGCTGCCCCACCGATTCTGGTGGAACCTCCGCCTCCACAGCCGAAATTTGGGGCCCCGACCAAGAATTCTCGGTCGGGCCAGGGCCTGCCCCATAGGCTGTCTGTCACCCTCACTCCCGACCGCCCCTCGGCAGGTGGAGGTGGCTCAGGCAAAGCAGCTCTTTGCGGACTCGTCTGGAGTCAGGCAGCGATTACTCCCTGTTCCCCAGGGCGACTTGGAGTTCTCCGGAGGTCAGTCGCTGGACGATAGCCCATCGTCCTTCATGGGTTTGCTTAGGCTCATCTTGGAGTCCACTGGGATGCAGCTCGAGCCCGTATCCAAGCGGGCCAAGTATCCCCTAATGGAGATATTGAACCGAAGGGATTCTCCCACGGAGGCCTTTCCGGTGGCCGAAGCCATTGTCGGCCCGGCCTTGGAGCTCTGGCAGCGTCCTGCTTCCTGCCCTGCGCCTTCGGCCAGGATGGCGAGGAAGTACACCGTCCCTACCGGTTCCTTGTCTGGTTTTTCGGAACACCCTCAGCGAGGGTTGGTTACCGACAGCGTCTTCCGGCGTGCGGAAGCGCGCCAGAGACGTGGACAAGCCTCCTGACAAGGAGTCCAAGAAGTTGGGCTACGCCGGGCGCAAAGTCTACGCTGCGTCCTCCCTTGACCTTCGTCAGGCCAGCTCGGCTGTGCTGGTGGCACACTTTTCTCACGCCCTGTTGGGCTTCCTGGACGAGGTAGTCCCTCATCTCCCAGCTGATCTTCAGACCACGGTCAAGCAGGTGCGGGACCAGTGCAGGGAAGTGGCCAAGCAGCAACTTCAGACTGCTGTGGACATCGGCGACTCGTGCCAGGTCAGTCGCGGCCGCAGTGGCTATGCGGCGTTGGGCATGGCTGAGGATATCCACCTTCACAGCGGATACCCAGCACAAGTTGGCGGATGTCCCCTTCTTGGGGACCGACCTCTTCGGCCCTGGAGTGGAAGGTCACCTCCAGAGGATCGAAAAGTCCAATGCCACTCTGGACTCGGTCTCATCCGCCCAGAGGGACAAGGGCCGCAGACCGCCAACCCAAGCCCTTTCGTCCGTCTGTGCCACACATCCGGCCAGCAGCATCAGGGCCAGCAGGCTCGCACTTAGCATCCCAAACCCAAACCTGCAGCTTCCTCTTCCAGGAAGCAGGGAGGTAAAGGCCCAGGAGGTCCCTCGGCTGGTTCCTCCTCCAAGCCTGCCCAGTGATGGGTTGAGGGGTGTCGCCCCCAACCTCGTCACTCCACCCCAGGTTCCCCCCGTGGGGGGACGGCTCCGCCATTTCCTTTCCGCCTGGTCCGCTATCACCACAGACCGGTGGGTGCTAGAAGTGGTGGGAAAGGGCCTGCCTCTGGAGTTTGAGCAGGCCCCGCCCTTCCGAGCCGTCGCCCCCTGGGGGGCCTCGGGGTCCGCAGCCTCGCTGTCGGCTCACCGAGCGACATCGGCTCTGCTTCTCTAGAAGAGGTGATCAGAGAGGTGGCGGACCCTCCCTCAGACCCGGGGTTTGTGTCCAGGTACTTCCTGGTCTCAAAACGGATGGGGGACTGGCGCCCCATTGTCGACCTGCACGACCTAAACAAGTTCCTGTGGTCTCGGACCTTCAGGATGGTCACTCTGGCTCAGATAATACCATCCCTGGAACGAGGCGTGTGGTTCAGCTCTCTGGACCTACAGGACATGTTTTTCACGTCCCTATCCGTCCGTCTCACCAGAGATTCTTTCGCTTTCGAGTGGAGGGATCCCTTTACGAGTTCCGAGGCATGCCCTTCGGCCTTTCTCTTGCTCCCAGGGTCTTCACCAAATGCATGGCAGTGGTGACAGCTTTCCTGCGGCACCGAGGGATCCGGGTGTACCCTTACCTGGACGATTGGCTGATAGCAGCCCCTCAGACAGGAGGTGGGCGGTCCAGAGATCTGGCCCTCCAGGTTTGCTTTCAGATCGGCCTTCTCATCAACGAGGCCAAGTCGGAACTCGGACGAAGCAGGTGATTCTTTCATCGGGCAGAGCTCGACTCTCTTGAGCAAGACCACGACTCCTGGCGGACAGGGCGAGGTTCTTTCCTCCTTTGCCCAATCATTTCTGGTTGGGCAATCACGCCTACCGGGACTTCCTGCACCTCCTGGGTCTCATGGCGGCCTGCACCAGCGTGGTCCGTTGGGCCGCTGGCACATCGTCCCCTTCAGTGGGGATTGGCCAGCCAGTGGTCTCGCGCTGCGATCCATTGGACCAGCTAGTGGCGGTGACCCAGGGATGTGAAGCAGCTCTCCAGTGGTGGACCGTTCCAGCTCATCTGCAGGAGGGCATCCCGTTTATCCGCCCGAGCAGCGGTCTCTCTGTCGACCGATGCATCTCTCTGATGGGTTGGGATGCCCATCTGGGGAGCACAAGGCGCCGGCCTCTTGTCCCTCGAGGTCCCGATGCCATATCAACCTGCTGAGCTTGGGCGGTTCGTCCAGCCCTCACTGCCTTTGCTCCGTTTGTACGGGGTCAAGTGGTTCAGGTCCAGACGGACAATACCAGGACCATGTACTACCTAAACCGCCAGGGCGGGACGTGCTCCATGCCTCTGTGCAAGGAAGCTCTCCGCATTTGGTCACTCGTGCGCAGCCTGGAGGCGGATCTCTTAGCCATCCATGTGGCAGGAGCCTCCAACACCCTGGCCGATGCCCTAAGCGGATAGGGGCTGTGTCCCACAGTGGTCTTTCCTGCCGGAGGTAGTACAAGATCTGTTCTCCCACTGGGGCACACCTCAGGTGGACCTGTTTGCCTCCGGGAGAATGCGAAGCTGAGGGCTGTTTCATGCCGCCCCCCTCAGCAGGGGCTGCGCGCAGCGGGGATGCCTTTCGAGGCCGTGGACCCCAGGCCTCTTCTCATGCTTTCCCCATTTCCCTTGATCCACAAGGTGCTTCTCAAGGCGAGGAGGGACAAGGTGCAGGTGATTCTGGTAGCCCCAGACTGGCCCCGCCAATGCTGGGATCCAGATCTCCTCAGCCTCAGCTCCAGGCTCCCGAGGCAGCTTCCAGCTCGCCCGGACCTGTTATCTGTCAATCAGGGGAAGGTGTTCCATCCGGACCTTCAATCCCTGCACCTGACGGCCTGGTTCCTGAGCGGCTAGAGTTCCAGGCCTTGGGTCTTTCCGAAGAGGTCCTCAATGTAGTTGAGGCGTCCCGTAAGGAGTCGACCAGAAAATGCTATGCGTTCAAATGGAAGAGATTCTCCATTTGGTGTCAGGGCAAGGGCTTGGACCCTTCCTCTGGTTCCTTGGCAAGCATCTTGGACTACCTTTGGTCCATTTCTCAGCAAGGGCTTAGGTCGACGACCCTAAAGGTGCACCTGGCAGCCATCTCTGCTTACCGGGCGCGGGCCGGGAAGCAGTCGGTGGCGCAGGAGAAGGTGGTCTGGCGCTTTTTCAGAGGCCTTGATCACATTTCCCCTCCGGTGCGAGAACCTCCACCTCCGTGGGATCTACTGCTGGTATTGGCAAAGCTCATGGGCAAGCCATTCAAACCAATGCACAGGTGTGACATCTCTCACCTCTCATGGAAGACCGCCTTCTTGGTGGCTATCACGTCAGCCGGAAGGATGGGAGAGCTCCAGGCGCTTTCCATCGAGTCTCATACCTGGTCTTCCACAGGGACAAGGTTGCCTCGCCCTACCGAAATTCCTTCCGAAGGTGGTGTGGAGTTTCATCTTAACCAGGTGTTGACTCTGCGGTGTTCTACCCCAATCACACCTCGGAGGCGAATATAGGCTCCATACTCTGGACCCTAGAGGCGCTCGCTTACTATAAGGAGCCCACGGCTGAAGTTCGGGGAGAGGTTTGCCAGCTGTTTGTCACCTATGCTGAAGCCGCATCTGGCAGACCTGCAGCCAAGCGGATGATAAGCAGGTGGGTCACCTCCTGCATAGATCTCTGCTATAGGTTGGCGGGCATGGAGCCTCCCAGAGGGATAAGAGCTCATTCTACCCGCCATACCGCTGCATCGGTAGCTACTTCCAGGGACATCCCTATCCAGGATATGTGCAGGGCTGCTACCTGGAAGTCGGCACATACCTTTATAACCCACTACCACATCGACCTTGAGTCACGCTGGGATGCTGGTTTTGGGGCCTCGGTTCTCCAGTCTCTATTCCCTTAGTAGGTGGTGTGCGCCTTGCCTCCCTCCTCCTGGAGAACTGCTAGGAGTCTGCCAGAAAGTGTGGATGAACAACATATCCATGTCCCTAGAAATACAGGTTACCCACCTGTAACAGGAGTTCTAGGAATGGTATATGTTGTTCATCCACATGAACCACCTGACCTCCCCAGCTTCCACGCACAACCTGAGCTTCCAGCAGGCCAGATCTGGTGTCATTGGGCAGAGCCGAGAGTTTTACCACCCGGGTGGGTGGGAGGAGCCAGCTTGAAGACCTTCCGGCAAGATTTAAAGTGGCAAGGATACCTGCCAGAAAGTGTGGATGAACAACATATACCATTCCTAGAACTCCTGTTACAGGTGAGTAACCTGTATTTTTTTCCCACATCTATCAGGCCTCTCTAGATAAGGGTAGGAAAAGGGGGGTGGCAATAGTGCTATCAGACAATCTCCCATTTGAAGAGGTTGAAGTGGTGGCAGATATTGGAGCAAGATACTTGATTTTGATTGGGAAAATACAGGACCTGTGGGTTACAATGGTTGATGTATATGCCCCTCCAGTCCCCAACCATTTTTTATGCAGATTTACTACAGTTGATGACACAGAAAGCCAAAGAGGTGGTCATCGCTGGGGGAGTCTGGAACCTAATCCTAAACAGAAGATGTGATTCCTCTTCTGGTATCCCCACTCAGGAAAGACTAGTTGCATCTCAGATCTCTAGACTTTTAAGGGACTCTGGCATTGTGAATATATGGAGAGGAAAAATACCCCATCATTTAAAGATTTCAGTTACTATTCACCCAGATATGACTTAGTCCAGAATGGATAGATTTTTTGTTTAAGACAGGGACATCTCCCTCTGCCAAGACATATGGATGGGTACTGCCACACTCTCAGACTATCAACCTATTTTTCTAGAGATAGATCTCCAGTTGCCTTGTAAACCCACACTGTGGAGACTAAATACAAGTCTACTAGGAGATGGAGACGACATAATGGAGATACAGAGGGTAATTAAAAACATGGTAGAGATTAATGATAAACCAGGCACCACAGTTCAAATATTATGGGATACAATTAAGACCATGGTCAGGGGGAAGTTGATCTCTATAGTCTCTCTTTATAAAAAAAAAAAACATAGGCTCAAATGTAAGCAGAGCCTTCTGACACAATTGAGGTCCCTTGAGGCGTAGCAAAAACAACACTGGAATAAAAAAAGAGCCTCTGAAATTAAAGTAACTAAAAACAAAATACAGGAATTAAATAAAAGTGAGACCCGAGCGGGCCCTACACTATTTAAAACAAACATATTATGGGCAAACAATAGCATATCATTTACAACAAAGGGCAGCTAGGGCTGCCATAACTGGTATAAAAGATCCTTGTTCTGGAGTACTACGCTATAAATGGGAACAGATAACAGACTCCTTTGTCGTGTACTATAAGACTCTGTATAGGGCAACGAAGGTGACCCCGGTAGAGGACACAGCCAGTTTCTTGAGGAGATTAGGATTACCCAAACTAAATGAAACACGGACACTGATGGCCCAAATATCTATTGCTGAGATGACAGCTTCAATCAAAAACTTAAAAACTGGCAAATGCCCAGGCCCAGGTGGCTTCAGCAGTGAGTTTTATAAGGTTTTGGCCTCGGAGGTCACAACCTTCCTGAAGGGGGTATTTGACTCGATTTGGCTTGAGGGAGAAGCAGTGCCTCCATCTTGGAACTACACCACTATCACACTAATTCCTAAGGAGGGGAAGGACCCGAAATAATGTAGTTTGTATAGGCCTATCTCCCTCTTAAATGTTGACTATGAAATCCTTACGGCCATTTTGGCAAAGAGAATAAATCTACTACTAACACAGATAATAAAATTAGACCAGACGAGGTTTATTGAAGGGAGACAAGCCCAAGAGGGAGTTAGAACAACAGTTACTATAATAGACTTAATAAATAAACACTGCACCCCAGCCTGCCTTGTCATCCTTGATGCTGAGAAGGTGTTCGACCAAGTAGACTGGAATTTTTTGTTTGCGCTACTGGAGAGGCTAGGTTTCCCCAGACCTTTCCTGGCTGCGGTAAAGGCCCTCTATGGGGCTCCACAAGCCTGTGTCGGAATTAATGGCGGCTTCTCAAAAAGGTTTGCCCTGGGTAGAGGAACTTGACAGAGCAGTCCACTGTCTGTACTTCTCTTCGCAATATATATTGAACCTCTAGCACAGGCAATTAGAGAAAATCCTAATAGAGGAGGATTACTGGTGGGAGACAAGGAACACAAATATCATTATATACGGGTGATGTGCTACTTTACATCACGAATCCAGAATTATCCCTTCCTAGAGTTTGGGACTTACTGACCAAATTTGGTAATATAGCTGAATATGCTTTAAATAGAAATAAAACTGAAATCCTAAAATTTTATTACACACCCTCCCCTGAAATATATAATATCTTTCCCCTTCGGTGGAGTTCTCCTAAAATTAAGAATCTAGGGACTTGTATTCCTAAGAATCTAAATCATCCGTTTGCTAATAATGTTGACCCTTTAGTTGCTCAGATCAAACAGGACATAGTAAAATGGGAGCTCCTAAATCTACCATTACACTCCAGAATAGAGTCCAGGTCCAGATGTACTACCTAACCCGTCAGGGCGGGGCAAAGTCCTTGCGTCTGTGCAAGGAGGCTCTCTGCACGTGGTCTCTCGTGAGCAGACTGGAGGCGGATCTCCTAGCAATACATGTGGCAGGAGCCTCCAACACTCTGGCCGATACCCTTAGCTGGATAGGTGCTGCATCTCACGAGTGGTCTCTCCTGACGGAGGTAGTACAAGATCTGTTCTCCCACTGGGGCACTTCTCAGGTGGATCTGTTTGCCTCCAGGGAGAACGAAGCTGAGGCTGTTTCATGCCCGCCCCCCTCAGCAGGGCTTGCTGCAGGGGGATGCCTTCTCGAGGCCATGAACCCCGGGCCTCTTCTACGCCTTCCCTTGATCCACACGGTGCTTCTCAAGGCGAAGAGGGACAAGATGCAGGTGATTCTGGTAGCCCCAGACTGGCTTCACCAGTTCTGGTATCCAGATCTCCTCAGCCTCAGCTCCAGGCTCCCGAGGTGGCTTCCAGCCCGTCCGGACCTGATCTCGGTCAGCAAGGAGAAGGTGCTCCACCCGGACCTTCAACCCCTGCACTTGAAGGCCTGGTTGCTTAGCGGCTAGAGTTCCAGGCCTTGGGTCTTTCTGACGAGGTCCTCAACGTCGTTGAGGCATCCTGTAAGGAGTCGACCAGAAAATGCTATACCTTCAAATGGAAGAGATTTTCCATTTGGTATCAGGATAAGGGGTTGGAACCTTCCTCCTGTTCGTTGGCTAGCATTCTGGACTACCTGTGGTCCCTTTCTCAGCTAGGGCTTCGGTCGACGACCTTTAAGGTGCATCTGGCAACCATCTTTGCTTATCGGGCGTGAGCCGGCAAGCAGTCGGTGGCACAGGAGAAGGTGGTCGGGCACTTTTTCAGAGGCCTTGATTACATATCCCCTCTGGTCCGAGAACCTCCGCCTCCGTGGGATCTACTCCTGGTATTGGCTAAACTCATGGGCAAGCCATTCGAACCGATGCACTAGTGTGACATCTCTCACCTTCGTGGAAGACTGCCTTCTTGGTGGCTATCACGTCAGCCAGGAGAATGGGAGAGCTCCAGGCGCTTTCCATCGAGTCTCCTTATCTGGTCTTCCACAGGGATAAGGTTGTCCTGTGCTCCTACCCGAAATTCCTTCCGAAGGTGGTGTCGGAGTTTCACCTTAACCAGATGTTGACTCTGCCAGTGTTCTACCCCAATCACACCTCGGAGGCCGAATATAGGCTGCATACTCTGAACCCAAGAAGAGCGCTCTCTTATTATAAGGAGCGGATGGCTGAAGTTCAGGGAGAGGTTCGCCAGCTGTTTGTCACCTACGCTGAAGCCGCACCTGGCAGACCTGCAGCCAAGCGGACGATAGGCAGGTGGGTCACCTCCTGCATAGATCTATGCTATAGGTTGGCGGGCATGGAGCCTCCCAAAGGGATAAGAGCTCATTCTACCCGCCATACTGCTGCTTCGGTGGCTGCTTCCAGGGACATCCCTGTCCAGGAAATCTGCAGGGCTGCTACCTGGAAGTCAGCACACACCTTGATTACCCACTACCACATCGACCTTGAGTCACGCCGGTATGATGGTTTTGGGACCAGTCCTTATTTCCCAAGTAAGAAGTGCGCGCCTTGCCTCCCTCCTCCTGGAGAACTGCTAGGAGTCTGCCAGTAAGTGTGGATTGAACAACTTATCCACATCCCTAGAAATACAGGTTACTCACCTGTAACAGGGGTTCTAGGAGTGGTATATGTTCATCCACACAACCCATCCGACCTCCCTGGCTTAGACGCGCAACCCGGCTTCCAGCGGGCTAGATCTGGCGTCATGGGGTGGAGCCGAGAGTTTTACCACCCGGGTGGGTGAGAGGAGTCAGCTGGAAGACCTTCTGGCAAGATTTAAAGTGGCAAGGGACCTGCCAGTAAGTGTGGATGAACAACATATACCACTCCTAGAACTCCTGTTACAGGTGAGTAACCTGTATTTTAAGCATATTAGACTATATTTCTGGAGCCCTGCCTTCCAGACAGGAAGGAGGAAGAGAGGAGCTGTAGTTTTCCTAGGGTGGGATTGAACTACCACCACGCTATTTAGCGATATTTCTACCATTTGTGCAGGAAAGTATACCTTTGAGGCCTTAATTATTCTGTGCCAGCGGTCTTGCATAAATATTTTGTTTTAAATCACAACTTTTGTTGCGTGCGTTCCCATGACCCCACACTCACTTCTGGGTCATCTCAGCCTTATAGCATGGCCCTGCTGGGCTGAGGTGAGAGTGCGAACAGAGGCGCTCGGGAGGCAGCGCCAGAGACTAACATTGGGGCGTGTCGGCTGTGTCAGCTGGGAGACTGGGATTAAACCATTCCTACAAAATAAGATATTGTACAAACTATGAAGTTCTGTGTGAAATGCAATATGTACGCTGAGGGCGAGGATCCGGGGGGTTATGTTTGTAATAAATGTACTAAGATGGTGGCCCTGATAATAGAGATGGATCAACTCAAGACAAGGTTGCAGGTGCAAGCTGATATTACTACACTGGAACATTTTGTTGATACTATGGCAGATAGCATGACAAAGGTGTCACAATCTGAGACACGGGTACCTATACAGCCAGAGATGAAGGACTTGGAGGGGGATGTTAGTCCCGACGACTGGTGTCTGGTACGCAGAACTACTAACAAAAAAGGTAGAAGAAACATAGGGGTTCAACAAATTTATTAACTCCTAACAATACAGTGTTCTTTCACCTGATGTTTATCCTACTCAAGAGGAAGTACTAAATCCCCAGTTAGGCCCGGAACCTGAGGCAAGATGCCAGGTTACTACTGCTGATCATAAGTGCACAAGCATAAACACAAGGTTAAATTGTGATACCCCACAGGATGTTTTAATTTTAGGAGATTCCATGTTAAGGCACTCAGACCACGTTTTGTGTAAAAACAGGAATGAACACACTACAGTCAGTGCTTTACTGGGAGCAGGTATAGGGGATATCAGGAGACTACTTCCTAGCCTGACAGAAAATACTACAAAACCAGTCACACTCCTACACATTGGTGTGAATGATGTCGGTAAGAGAAATCTTACCGACCTTCAGAGGGATTGTGAACACGTGGGACATGCTCTTAAACATCAGGGATGTGATCTTATCATCTCTGGACTCTTACCAGTACCCAGGGCTAATTTAGGACTATCCAGGGAGATTTAAAGATTCAACGGGTGGCTAACACGATGGTGTCGAAGGAAGGGTATAACTATGTGGATCATTGGCAGGACTTTCAAGGGCACCACTTGTATTCTCAGGACGGTTTGTATTTAAACAGACAGGGCAAACACATTTGTGCACTCAAATTAAAACGCATAATTGACTCCCAATTAAACTGATATGTGTGTGTGTGTGTGTGTGTGTCTGTGGTGGGGGGTGTCAGTAAAAAGACCAGGGAACCATATAGTAAAAAGCCCAAGCAATCTAAAATTAATTTCCTGTCCTTAAATGCCAGAAGCCCGACCAATAAAATGGATGAACTCTGGCTAGTTCTGCATGATCTCGATATACATATTTGTGTTATAACCGAAACCTGGTGGAAACAAGATGATGCACGGGACAAAAATATTCCAGGGTATACCCTTTATAATAAGGACAGGGTACAGTCTAGGGGAGGTGGGGTGGCATTGTATATTGCTGATGATATTATGGCAGAAAACATAGATACCTCCAAATGGGAGAATTGTGAAGTATTATGGGTGGCAATGTTCCCAACACACTCTACTAAGATTAGCATATGTTTGGCATATAGACCACCAACAATAACCCCATTGGAGGATTCCATGCTGTTAGATTTCATCAATCTGCTAGCTCAAAGGAACAGTGTTATACTCCTAGGCAATCTAAACCTCCCTGGAATAAATTGGAAAGTTTACAAGCAAATACAGCTACCAAGAGGGAATACCTTGAGGTGTTTAACCTGGCAGGGCTGGACCAGTTTGTGCTAGGTAACACCAGGAACAATCATATTCTGGGCTTAGTCCTAAGTAATATGGGACACTTGATCCAGAATTGTACAGTTTTGCCTTCACTGGGAGCAAGTGACCACCAAATGGTTAGTTTTAATTACATGGGATCTACTGATAAAGCCACTGGTAAAACTTTAATATATATGTTCGACTTGGCGGATTTTGAGGGTATGAAAAGAGACCTATCCAGTTGAAAGTGGGATACAGATTTTAGTGGTGCATCTTTACAAAGTATGTGAGAATTTTAACTACTAAATTAAATACCCTAGTTCAGATGTTTGTGCACACGATTAGTAAATATAATGGGGCAAAAAAATCTCTTCCCCCATGGTTGACATCGTTGGTTAAGAAGGCTATTAAAAATAAGAACAGGATATTTAGAACGGCCAAACTAAGTGGAGACGAACAAAGCTGGGATATATACAAATGCAGACTAAGGGCCACAAAAAAGATTGTGCAAGCTAGAAGAAATTATGAGCTCAAACTAGCAGCAAAGGTTAAGGATAATTATAAGTCCTTCTGTGCTCAGATAAATAATAAAAAGGGAACAAATAAAGTAGAACAACTGGCCCAATTACTGGGCCAGGACAAGAAATTATTATCTGATAGCCTGGAAATGGCGGAACAATGTAATAACTATTTCACCACTGTTTTTGGCCAAGGCATAGCAAATGCTACTACCCAGTACAAGGATTATGATCTTAGTATTATTTTAGATAAAGATGAAGTGGAGAAAAAATGAAAACAGTTAGATCAAAACAAGGCACAGGGTCCCGATAAATTACACCCTAGGTTGCTCAAGGAACTGGCAAAACAACTGGGTCCGGTAACATGCCTCTTCCAAAAATCAGTAAACGGAGTAGTCCCTGACATTTGGAAACAAGTGGAGGTCATCCCCATATTCAAAAAGGGTTCTAGGCAGGAGGTTGGCAACTATCGTCCTATTAGTTTGACATCGATACTGGGGAAAATACTGGAAAACTTCCTAAAAGATTATATCATCAATTTCCAACACGTCAGGTAATACTGACCCAACACAGCATGGGTTCGTAAAGGGGAGGTCATGCCAAACAAACCTCTTAGAATTTTATGGGAAGGTAAATAAAGCTTTGGATGAGGGGAAACCAGTGGATGTCATATTTTTGGACTTCGCCAAAGCTTTTGATAAAGTCCCCCATGACAAACTGATCGACGCCTTGATTAAGTTGGGTATACCCGGAAATATCACCCATTGGATTAAGTCCTGGCTGACCAATAGAAAGCAGAGGGTCTGCATTAAAAGGGATTATTCAGATTTGGTGAATGTGACGAGTGGGGTCCCACAGGGCTCAGTTTTGGGGCCATGCCTTTTTAATTTGTTCATTGGATTCATGAGTCCTTCGTCTAATCAATGGCTTTCAAAATTTGCCATTGATACCCATATTGGATACACAGTGAGCCCTAGTTAACTTGGAAGCCTGGGTCCAGAACAATGGATCAGTATTCAGAATCAGTAAATGCACAGTGATGCATATGGGGAAAAATATAATTATCAATACAGTTTGGGGGAATATATTACTTAATGTAGTAAAAGAAGAAGGTGACCTGGGTATTAAAATTAGAAACAATTTCATTTTTAGGCCTCACTACACCCAGCTTATCAAAAAAGCTAGTAGCATCCAATACTGTATCCATAAACATATTAAAAGCAGAAATAAAATGGTACTGCTCCCTTTGTATACATCTCTGGTGCGCCCACATGTGGAGTATTGTGCTCAGTTTTGGGTGCCTGGGGGAAAGGGAGACATTAAATCTCTGGAGAGAGTACAAAAGAGGGCAACTCGCTGGATAAAGGAGGTCCGGGGCCTGGACTATGAAAAACGGCTTCAGAATTTGGGTTTTTACTCCCTCGAATTCAGAAGACTGCATGGAGATATGTGTTTTATTTTTAGGGCTTTAAATGATGCAGTACTGTGGGAGCAACTCAACCTGGTTTTGAGGGAACAGATATATAATACAGGCGCTCATCCACTACCAATAATTAAGGAGAAGATAAACATGGTTAGGAGAAAGCACTGGTTGACAGTAAGGGTCACTAAAATTTGGAATAAACTCCTTATTGAAATTGTGGCCAGTAAAATAATAAATGAATTTAAGGTTAAGCTTGATAAGCATTTGATCAGCAACAAAATATTTGGGTATGACTAACCTTGTGGCGAGTATTGGGTTTGAAGGCACTGAGGGTGAACAAGGCGCCAGGCCCAGATGGCATCCACCCCAGGGTACTGAAGGAGCTGGCAGAGGTCCTTGCAGGACCTTTGGCAGACCTATTTAATGCCTCACTACATTCGGGGTGTGTACCTCAGGACTGGAGGATGGCTCACATGGTGCCCCTCCACAAGAGTGGCCCCAAGGATGAACCGGGAAACTACAGACCAGCGAGCCTCACATCCATCGTGGGTAAGCTAATGGAGACTATCCTGAAGGAGAGGCTGGTGGCCCTCCTAGAGGCCAAAGGACTACAGGACAGCAGACAGCATGGCTTCATACGTGGCAGATCCTGCCAAACCAACCTGGTCGAGTTCTATGACTGGGTAACTAGGCAACTGGACAGGGGCCATGCAGTGGATGTCCTGTATCTGGACTTCAGTAAGGCATTCGACTCAGTGCCACATGGAAGGCTGGGAAGGAAGTTAGAAGGCACAGGGCAGGTGCAAAGCTGGTGAGATGGGTGGAAACTGGCTGCAAGGAAGGCAACAGAGGGTGGTGATGGGTGGGGAGCTGTCACACCCAAGGGCAGTGACGAGCGGTGTTCCACAGGGCTCGGTGTTGGGACCAGTGTTGTTTGGGATATTCATTGCAGACATATCATGGGACATCAAGAGCAAGATCAGTCTGTTTGCTGATGATACCAAGGTAGGTGTGGTGGTGGATGACCTAGGGGGATGGCAGGGGTTGCAGGGATGATCTGGCAAAGCTTGAAACCTGGTCAGACACCTGGCAACTGGGCTTTAATGCCAAAAAGTGCAAGGTGCTGCATTTTGGGATGAAGAACCCAAGGAGGAGTTACCAGCTAGGGAGAGTGCAGCTAGCCCAGACAGAGGAGGAGGAGGAGAAAGATCTGGGTGTGCTCATTACAGGGTCAATGAACAACTCGGCACAATGTAGGAAGGCAGCTGCAAAGGCCAACAAAATGCTGGGTTGTATTGCAAGGAGTAAATCCTCAAGTAGGGAGGAGGTGATTCTGCCACTGTATAGGTCATTAGTTAGACCACACCTGGAGTACTGCGTGCAGTACTGGCGTCCGTATCTGAAGAGGGACATTAAGTTACTGGAGGGGGTGCAGCGCAGAGCGACAAAGATGATCAAGGGGTTGGTGGACTTATCATACGAGAGGAGGTTGAAGGAGTTGAACATGTACTCACTGGAGGAGAGGAGAGGAGAGACAAGGGTGACATGATTGAAACCTTTAAATACATGAAAAGAATAAACAAGACGGGTACAGAGGGGCTGTTCAAAGTAAGGGAAGGGAGGGCCACCTGGGGCCATGATATGAGAGTGGAGCGAGGAAGGTTCAGGAGGGAGATGAGGAGACACTTTTTTACAAAGAGGGTGGTGGCTGGGTGGCATGCGTTACCTGCTGAAGTGGTATGCAGTAGAACAGTGGACTGCTTCAAACGAGGATGGGACAGGACAAGGGGGAGGGTTAATGAAGGGGAAGGGTGGGGCAGCTGCAGAATAAGGGGTGCTAGCTGCACATTCGAGCAGACTTGATAGACCTCTCGGCCTTTATCTGCTGGCAAATTTCTTATGTTCGTATATGGATCTCTAATCTAATAAATTGCTCCGATACACCTATGAAACCTGTGAAGGAGGGAGTTCCACTGCACTGCTGTCATTGCTAAATACTGGTTTAACTTCCTACCCTCATACTTCTCCTCTGTCCTCTCCCCCGCTCTCTCCTCTTCTTACTCCCTGCACTCCAGGGATCCCCACACTTTGGTCATTCCTCACACCCACTTGTGTGCCAGGCAGGCTACCTTCTCCTACAGTCTCCCATCTCTCTGGAAAATGCTTCCCTCTTCCATTCGTCTCTCTCCCTCTCCTCAGGCCTTTAAATGGCTGGTAAAACTTTCTTCTGCTCCCCCCCTGTACCTGTCCCTCTCTACCCTGCTTCTCTTTCCTCTTTTGTCCCCCATCTCCCACCTCCTTTTCCCTACCTGGCGACCTGTGTACTTGGCCCACACTCTGTGCCCTATTAGGTGCTAATTCTTAGCTCTACAATGCATTAAACCTTGGCTGCCATGTAATGGTACCCTTGGTCTGCCTTTTTCCCTTGCTGACTCTGTGCTGTGTTTGGTCATGGGGACAATCCTTCTACTGCTGCCTGCTTCTGCTCTGCATTATATTTTGTATTTTAGTTTTGTTTATGCGCTTCTGATGTTTGTATTTGCTTTTCATGTCGGTACTCCTTTTCCCCCTGTCCCCAGGTCACACCTGGAAACGAACTTGGTCTCAGTGTGCCTTTCCCAGTTACCAAACTCTAAATAAACACACACACACACACACACACACCAGTGTGCTGTATTTTGTTTTTGGAATGCTAAATTGATAACTTCCACCTAGGTACATTTGTTTCCAGAGATTTAAAAAAATTGATGTTCCAAAATTTCGTAAAGGTGTAGTGAATAGAGTGGTCTTGCTTAGCTTATACTACCTTTGTTGATATTGTGTTTTTTCAGTTTTGCTCTTCATTTATTTCAGCGTGTGACAAGTTTATCTTCCAGAATCACTAAGGAATCAGAGAAAACGGGCAGGAGTGGGTTACCCCGGAGCTGATTGAATTGATGAGAGCTAGAGATAAGACACTGAAAGAATACAGGAAAATCCATGCAACTGCCACATTAATTAAATATAAACAACCGTAATATAAACCAAATCTCTGGTCAGACTATTAAAACACAAGCATTTGTTATGAAAACAAAAATTTGCTGGTAAGGATGTGGCAGCGACATGAGGCCTCATTAATGAGTTGCTGGGGAAAAATCTTCAGGTTAGCCCCAACATGCTTACAACCAGCTCTGGAGGACTCACTGATCCTAGTAGAATTGCAGAACAATTTAACTCATGTCTGACAAACTTGGAAAAATGTATCCCTCAGGATGTTAAATTTCAAAACGACACTAGTTCGTCTTTGCCTATGAATGATAGGTCTGTTCCTAAGTTTTATTTCAAAGTGCAGAGTTGACCCCTTATGAGCTTTACAGATGTATTTCTAAAATGACTCAGTTTCTTGATTACCTTAAATGACCAAGAAAAAAATAGATGATTTGATACCTTTTATTGGACCAACAGATGTTACAAAAGAAAACGGGTGATTTAACTTTTGGACTGCATAGTGTCCTTCATCAGAAACTAATGTTAATTGTTTCGGAAGAATACATTTTATTAGCACCCAGATCATACATAAAAATCAGATAGAAAAAGTTGGAAGCATTCTATTGGCCAAAAATCAAATTATGTATGATCTGAATCTTTTGTTACAAGGACCAGTAGGGCAACAAAACTAATTTTCTTGATTATCTCACTAAGGATGACGTTTTGATTCCAGTCCAGCATGGTTTCCGCCATGGTCACTGTACTGAGATGACTGTGGTGGGATTTATACACACTGTTCACGAGCCTCTTGAGAAGAGCCACTATTCTTACTTTAGGCAAGGTTACTTTAAACCTTTTTAAATCTTGAAATGGGACCATTTTGTAAAATAGGGCCATTAGTTCTGACGGTGTGATGTACCATCAAATCCTGTATAAAAATAAAGATTTTTACTGCTACCACTATTCTATTGCTGTTCTTGTGGATTTTACCAAGGCCTTTGATTTTGTTAATCCTCGGCTCCTGATTAAGGCTTTAGGTAACCTGGGATTTTCTGGTGACATGTTGGGCTGGTGTCAGAATGGTCTCTGTGGATGTTTTCAAAAAAATGGAAGTTTTTAATTCCTTTTCTTCTTTATCCTGTTTCTTTGGGGCTATTCCAAAGCTCTATTGTGGGATCCCTTTTGTTTGTTTCTAAATTAACTTCCTAAGGTTTGTAAGAAACCAGTATTTTATTATATGCAGATGATGTGGTGATTTTTCACAAGAGTTTCAGTTCCCAGTTATTTGGGCTTGCATATGGATAGTACACTTGACTAGAATTTTCACATTTCCCAAATGGTTAAAATTGTTCATCACAGACTGGGTGGGTGCCTTTTACAGATTGAATTCTTTATTATCGCTATCACAAAGTTTTTGCTCCTCATTTTTGATTATGGTAAGCTATTGTATTTTGCTACCCGTGCGGTGGTATGATCCATGATTAAGGTTTTGTATAATCAAATTGCCAGGTTTGCATCTTCGTTACCTGCCGGGACATACCATTGCATACTCTTTAGTTCTCTACACTGGCCTTTATTGAATTACAGGTGCAAGATTCATCTTGGTACCATGGAGAAAAGTGGTTTTGAAAAAAGTACCTCTTGTTTTGAATCAGTCTTTTCATCCTAGTATTTCATGGACTCATACGTGTTCACTTTTAATTATTTTAATCTTCCTACTGTTAAAACTAGTTTAGAACAGAGATCTTTTATTTATTTATTTATTTAAATTTTGGTAACCAGGTAGGCCCACTGGGACCATTACAGCCCCTTTTCAGGGGTGACCCGGAATTAATTACAGATAACACAGTAAATCATACATATTGCACAAAGCATCTTTAACAAACACAGATACAAATGTGAGTACATCAGGTAAGTTAAAGTTGATAGACAAGGGGGACAGGAAAGGTACATCTTAAATTGCAAGGGGTTTGTACACAAGAGTAATGCGGCTAAACCATGGGAATATACCAATAGATCACTTAGCCTGAAGCGCTGCAATCAATAAACAAATTAACACTATATCCAACATATTCTTATGAACACCCACCAACAATAAATAGCTGTTCTTCACCGGTTGCAAGTACAGCAGCTTAACTCCAATAAATAAGCCTTGAGACCCTTCTTGAAACCCCCAAGAGAGGTGCATTCATGGAGGCTACTTGGGAGTGTATTCCAGAGAGACTGGATGGAAAGGGAAAGTGCCTCTGGGAAGTCCTGACTCAAATATCATGGAGAAGCTGGCGGTCAGAGGACCTATGTGACCTCGTATTTTGTTTGGCAGTTATCAAGTTAACCAGGCTTGGGGAGCATTGCTTTTTTGGAGTTTGAAGGCAAGGCACAATAATGGGTATGCTAACTTACCCTCAAAGAGAAGGTCAATTTAATGATTGTAGCATTTTACAGTGATGATCCTGTGGTGGGGCACCAGCTGTGAAACAACCAGTCCTGTGGTATAAGGTCCCCAACCTTTGCATCTCTGTGGTTCTGACGGAATGTAAGACTGGGGATCCATGTTACCATAAGGGTAAGAGGGTACCTGTGGCTACCTTTTGCCGAGATTGCTGTTTGAGGAAAGAGCTTAGCCTATACAAGAGACCCAGTTTTTGATTTATGGTCTTGGTCAGATGATCAGTATTTACCTTGAAGGTACAGTTTTGGCCTAGATCCACCCTTAAGTACTTAAGAGTCCATAAGCTCAACCCTAGCACCAGGTGAGAAAATGCCAGTGATTGTGATCTATTGGAACCCAACCTGTTCCGGCCAAATAGCATGGCCTTAGTATTTTTGCCATTCAGAACTAATTTATTGGAGAGAAACCAGTTATCAGTTCGTAGAAGGTCTTTCCCAAGTTGTTTATCCAGTTGTGCCACATCATGGGAGGACCTATATAATACTGCATCATCAGCATATAAGGTCACATTGCCCCGCCCCCCCAGTGTTGAGGTATATTATTAATAAATAAGAATAGTAAAGGTCCCAAAATTGAACCCTGCGGGACTCCATCCAGGATAGGTCATTTATCAGATAGAGCGCCCTGCCATTCAGCAATTTGTGATCTTCCATGAAGGTAGTCACCGAACCACTCTGTTGTCTGACTGTCTAGGCCTAGGGTTTTCAGTTTCATGATGAGCAGCTGATGGTCCACCAAGTCGAAGGCCTTGGTGAGGTCAATAAAGACTGCACCAGTTAACAGGCCATTATCCAAGATGGAGAAGATATCTGTGGTGAGGCTGGCTAAAGCAGTGCTTGTACCATGATTTTTTCTAAAACCATGTTGCCGTGTTTGAATGCTATGGTGCTCAATATATTCCTGAAGCTGGTTGTACACAATCCTCTCTTAACACTTTGCGTAGGGTGGAGAGGAGAGATATAGGTCTATAATTCTCCACGTGCTCCCTCAACCCATCTTTATGGATCGGGGTAATGAGGGCCACTTTCCACTCTGCAGGGACTTGACATTCAAGAAGGGACCTATTAAACAGCCAAGTAATAGGGGAGGCGATGGCATGAGCTGCGATTTTAAGTAGCCTTGGTTCAAATTTATCATATCCAGCAGAACCAGTGTCTTTGATATTCTTGAGTAATTTGAGGACCTCGACTTTAGACATTAACTTAAAATGGAAATTAGGTGGGGGGGTCCCCAGAGGAATGAGTCGTTAAATTTATCCAGGTCTGTAAGAAAGGCATCAATTGCTTTAGCCGAGTCCTCTGGATTAGTAAATTGGATCCCATTCGCTACTATGTCACATTCCTCCTGCGATATGCGCCCCTTAATAAGAGTATTAATTTGGGCCCAGAGTTTATTTGGGTCAGACAGATTATTACTTTGTAGATTCTGCAGGTACTGTCACTTCACTAGTTTTAGTTCCTTTTTGCAGGTATTCCTTAAGTCTCTATATTTCTGCCAGTCTTTGGTCAGATTCGTAGACTTGCACAACCCCCAAGCCCTATCTCTCTCTCTCTCATTAATTTTTTGCCCGGGACAGCCACCAAGATTGCTGTCCTTTAACCCTAATTTGTTTTAAAGGTGCATATTTATTTGCTGCTGAGAGGAAATTGTTAATAAAGAAGTCAAGGGCTGCATCTAAGCAGGGGGCAAGTTCAATCTGGATCCAATTCACTGTAATAAAGATAGTGTATCAAGAAATGAGGACACATCAAAATGAGAGTAGTCTCGGGTACAAAAAAGTTCTAGGGGGAGGTGTGGGATAGTTGTTTTTCCAGATACCGAATGTGGGAGAATGATCACTCTGAGTTGGCAAATGTACCTGCCAGTTTGAGTCTCCGATATTGAGACAAGGACCTAGTCCGGCATGGTGTGGTTGCCTGATTTCATATTCAATCTCGTGGGCAGATTTATTATCTGGGTCAGATTAACATCTTGAAAAATTGATTTAATGTCCCCATTGGGATGTTTATTCTAGTGGAGATTGACGTCCCAAAGGAATATTTTCTCCCCCGGAGGCTGGTCCGGGAATACAGCTACGAGGGACTTTAAGGCATCTGATGCTACCTTTGGTGGATTATAAACACACCCCATCATCAGAGACTTAGTCCCACCCAGCACCAGTTTGATAAATATTGCCTCATAGTCTGACTTTACAGGGGCAGGCGTTGCCACTGGCAATGCAATTAAGGAAGACTTAACAGATAACCCCCCCCCCCCCTTTTTCCATTTCTGTCTTGTCTAAAGGTCTTGAAACAATTAAACTCAACCTCATGGGGGTTGGGAAGAAATAGGCTGTTGGTTAACTAGGATCTGCAGCTTATCCTGTAGGTAGGGAAATGGGCAGACTAGGTGGGCCAAGCGGTCCTTATCTGCCGTCAAAGTCTATGTTTCTTTGTTTCATGAGTTTGAATGCATGGTTTGAGCCAAGTTTTGGAGACAGCCACAATATCTGGGGAATATTTGTTTGCCAGTGCCTCTGATTCATGCATTTTTGGCCTATGCTTTTGATATTCATGTGGGTTATTCTCAAACCTTTGGTGTTTGCCCAGTGTGACTTATTGGGTGACACGATCTGAACATTTGCACAAGGCGGACCTGAATTTAATTCAGTATCTCCAGCTAGTAGTAGCTTGTAAGTGCAGCAAGAGTTTCTAGGGATGTGGATATGTTCTATCCACACTGTTTGGCATGTCCTTTCCTCTTTAAATCTTGCCGGAAGGTCTTAAAGCTGGCTCCTCCCACCCACCTGAGTGGTATAACCCTTGGCTCTGCCCCATGATGCCAAATCTTCCTTTCTGCTGGAAGATGCAGATTGCCTCCTTACTGCTCTTGCGATCTTGTGATGCTGTACCCGGATGATGAGGTGGAAGAGGCTGGCGGGCAGGGGTGCAGGATGATGGGGAGGAGTTGGTCAGGTGTCGGAGGGGCAGGGGATAGTAGGGGGCCTGATCCAAAGGAGGGAGGAATGGGGAGCATTGAGACCCGTCACCAGACTGGCAGGGAGGGACAGGGCCGAGTCTGAGAGAGGTAAGGCAGAGGGCACAGAACAGAGTCAGGGTGGACGAGGCCAGGACCCAGGACAGGGCAGAGTTGAGGAAGGAAGCGGACAAGGAGGGGTGAGGAGGAGCATTCTGGGTGGCCAGCTCCGGACTGGAATTTCAGAAGAGGGAATGTAGAGGCACTAGGGCTGAGGTCCGTTACTGCAGAACCTGAGGGGAGGAGGGAGGGAGAAGGAAAGCAGGAATGGGAGGCCTGGGTGGGGAAGTCAATGGCAACAGACCAACTGGGGAAGAGTTAAGGGGGGCGGCTAGTGATATTCAGGCTGAGAGGGGTGCGAGTAGCAAGCTGGGAGAGGAAGACAGAAGAGGGAGCCTGGAAGGGCACAATCAAATTAGTGATGCCCAGACTGTGGGAGGGGCGAGGAGCAAGCAGGGGGCCATAGTCAGGAGAAAGAGTCTGGAAGGGCACATACAGACCTGTGACCCCCAAGTTGCAGGGTGTGAGAGGAGAAAACTAGGGGACATAGGCAGAAGAGGGAGCCTGGAAGGGCACGCACAAAATAGAGACATCCAGGCCGTGGGGGGTGCAAGGAGCAAGCCGGGGGACATAGAAGGAGTATGGAAGGGCACAAACAGGCTAGTAACTTGGGGGGAGAGGTGAAGGTGCTACTGCTGGGTGACTCCATGATTAGAGATATCCAGTGGGAGGGGGTTGGGGAGGGAAAAGGCAGCCCAGTCAAGGTTAAATGTATCCCAGGCCTATCAGTACATAAGGCCAAATTCCAGCTATACTCGATGGCAAGGGAATGCGGAGGATCCCCAGGCTTTCTAGTTCACCTGGGAACAAATGATTTAGAAGGGAACAGCCAACTGGAGATACAGGCAAGATTCTGGGAATTGGCCAGGGTTTGCCACTCTGTAGGATGCTCAATCTCCTTTTCTGAGATACTGCCAATACCAAGGGCAAGCGGGAAAAATGAGCAAAACCTTAGGGGAGTGAACCAGTGGCTCAGGGAGTGGTGCAAGTCAGAAGGGTATGGATTAATGGAGACTGGGGTGATACATGGGAAGACAAGGGGCTATATGCCAGGGATAGGCTGCACCTCAACCTGGAGGGGCGGGAGATCCTTAAACTAAAACTTTTTGGATTCATTGGTGATAGGTGGGGTTTAAACTTGTAAAGGGGGAGGGATAGAAAGACTGAAAGCCCCAGCGAGGAAGCTTGAGGGTTCAGGACTAGATATCATGCAAAGCGGGCTGCGGGTAGCGTTAAAGACCAGGGGGGAACTGAGGGGGGAAGAGAGACAGGGGATTACGTTGGGCTGAGAAAACTGGAGAGGGGGTCGGGTGGAGGACGGTGCTGATCAATGCCGGGAGCATGGGCAATAAAATGCTAGAGCTCCAGGCAATGCTGGTTGAGGGTGAAGCAGACTTGACGGAAATTACTGAGACATGGGCCACCCAGAGGCATGATTGGGACCTAAATTTAGAGGGATACACAATGTTTAAGAAGGATAGGGGGGTGGGAAGAGGGGTGTGTGTGGTATTGATAGTCAAAAATGACATAGTAGTTGGAATTGAGGCAGAAGGAGATGTGGAGGCAATTTGGGTAACCCTACAAGGGGGGGTAAAAGATTAAAAACAGGGGTGGTGTACAGACCCCCTTCAATGGAAGCGGAAGTGGAGGATGATCTGGCTGAGAACATCAGGGGTCACTGTGGCCTCAGAAAGGGTAGGGTGGTGATCATGGGTGACCTGAACATGCCGGGGGCAGACTGGTGCACTATGACATCCTCGGTGGCCAGGGAGCAGAGGTTGATGGATGTCTTCCAGATTTGCCTTCCTAGTCTAGCATGTGGGGGAGCCTACTGGGGGTCTGGAGGTGAGCAGCCCGTTGGCAGGCAGTGACCATACCACGGTCTGGTTTCTTATGTTCCTAGGGGAGAGGAAATTTGCACTAACACAGAAGTAATAGATTTCAGGGGGGCGGACTTTGAGGGCATGGGAAGAATTCTTAAAGGGTGCTTGGATGAGATAAGGCCAGACATGGATGCTGGTAGCTTGTGGGAGACCATTAATAAGGGGTGCAGGAGGCTTCGAGAGCCTGCACAAAGGTAAGATGCAAACAATGTAGGGCTAGTAAGCCAAGTTGGTGGACCCGGGAGGTGCAGGAGGCGGTGAGGGAGAAAAAGGCTGCCTATGCGCACTTAAAGCGCTCGAGGGGGGCTAGGGAGAGGGGAGAATATGATTTCCTGGCTAAGAGGGTCACCAGGGTGGTAAAGGGGGGCCAAGGCGAAGAAGGGGCTTAACCTGGCCAAGGATATCGAGGGAGGAGGGTTCTATAGATACATAGGGAGAAAAGAAAGTGAGGGCACAGATCAGCAGGATTAAAACTGGGGGAATGGGCGCAGGAAGCTGGAGAACAAGCAGAAGTGCTAAGCTGAGTACTTTGCTTCTGTCTTTACCGGCAGAGGTGGGGGATCTTGCCAACCTGATGGGAGGGTAGAGGAGCCCACTGAACCAGTAGGTCCGGGCAGGAGATGGGACATATCTAGAAGGGGAGGAGAGGATGCATGAGGAGGGGGATGGGAGGGCGAAATCACAACTGATAGGGTGAGAGAGGCCCTCTGGTCGCTAAAGACTGAGAACGTGCCGGGGCTAGATGGGCTGCATCCAAGGGTGCTGAAGGAACTGGCGGATGCGCTGGCAGCTCTACTGGCCTCACTCTTCAACATCTCCCTGATGACAGGGTGGGTGGCTAAGATTGGAAGGTGGCTCATGTGGTGCCTATCCACAAGGGGGGTCCAGCGAGGAGATGGGGAATTATAGGCCCATTGGCCTAACGTCTGTGGTACAAGGTTATGGAGGGCATTATCAAGGAGAGGCGGGGGCAGCTGGAAGGTTGGGGCACCTGGATGACCCGGCAGTATGGTTTTGTTCGGGAGGTCATGCCAGACTAACCTGGTGGAGTTTTATGACTGGGTGACTGGTGCCCTGGACCGCGACATAGACGGTGGATGTCACTCTATCTGGATTTCAGTAAGGCGTTTAATTCGGTACCCTGGCGGCCTACTAACAAAGCTGGGGGATGGGGTGGGGGCAGTTGCTCAGGTGGGTGGAAAACTGGCTTACCGGGCGAATACAATGAGTGGCGGTTGGAGGGGTAGTCTCCTCCCCCAGTGGGGTCATCAGTGGGGCCCCCCATGGTTCGGTCCTCGGGCCACTCCTGTTCAGTTCCTAGGTCTTGGACATAGGGTGGGGTGTTAGGAGTAGGTTGAGTCTCTTTGCGGATGACTCAAAACTGGGAGCACTGGCAGACGGGCAGGAGCGGAGAGAGGCCCTGTAGGGGGATCTGGACACCCTGGGGTGGTGGACAAGGAAGTGGGGGTTGAAGTTCAATGCAGGGAAATGTAGGGTGCTACATCTGGGGGTCAGAAATCCGGGACATGCATACACCCTGGGGGGGACCACACTGCAAGTCACCTTGGGCAAGAGGGACTTGGGGATAGTGGTGGACAGCAAAATGAATAACACAGAGAATTGTCGGAAGAGCTGCAGCAAAAGACAACAGGATACTGGGCTGCATAACCAGGGGGATTACCTCTAGGAGGAGGGAGGTGATCCTCCCTCTGTATAATGCCCTGGTTAGTCCGCATCTTGAGTACTGTGTGCAGTTCTGGAGACCTCATCTTAAGAGGGACATAGCACTGCTGGAGAGGGTGCAGAGGAGGGCGACCAGGATGATTCAGGGCATGGAAGGTAGGACCTATGAGGAGAAACTGGATGAACTCAATCTGTATGCATTAGGGGAGAGGAGGGACAGAGGGGGCATGATAGAGACTTTCAAGTATGTAAAGGGGATAAATAAGAAATGAGCAAGGGAAGTGTTCAGGCTTAAGAAGGGGGGCACTACCAGGAGCACGAGGGAAGCTGAAGGTGGGGAGTACAGGGGCGACAGAGACATTTACAGAGAGAGGGTGGTGGAACCATGGAACGCACTGCCCAGGAGTCTGGTGGAAGAGACCACAGTGGAAGGATTCAAGAAAGGTTGGGACTGGTACAGGGGGAAGCTGAGGCCAGGGAGGGCCACCTGTGGGGCTGGGGTGGGTGAAGTAGCGAGCTCCCAGTAGGGGGCTAGCTTCTGAGCAGACACGATAGACCATGGGGCCTATTCTGCTGGCTTTTACTATGATACTATGATCAGTAGGTCCTGGCTTCTAAATCTTCAGATTTGTTGAAAATTAAACTCGTCTGAGTTAGCGAACATCGCTTTGCAATCTGGACCGTCATGGAAGAGTAATCTTCTCCCGGTTTCCACCGCTGCGAGTACAGGTAAAAGTTGTCTCGCACCGACCTGCATGCCACGTGCGTTTACTGCCTGGGTGTTGGCTCTGACACCCAGGCTTGCGAGATGCGTCTTGCCTTTCATCTAATGTCCTCAATGATCGTCTCGCACGTTTGAAGTTGGGCAGGCCAGAGAAACGGAAACTGCCGGTCACATCTAAAGAGGCCTGATGGGCGGTCCCTGCGGCTGCAGGGTCTGCTGAGCAGCTCGAACAGATGTATGCCTTCGAGGAAGAGGCTGCTTGGGCTGCGTATCGTTCCTCGAGGCCCTTCTTCGTCCCGCTCAATTTGGGCTCAACTTTTCTCTGGCTCCTTTCGGGAGATGTGCCAGTCTTTCCCCACTAAGGGCGAGGGATCTTCAGGCCCGCATGTCTCCCGGTCCTGTAAAAAGGACAGGGAACCATGAGATTCTTCGTCTCGGCGAAGATGTTCTTGGGATCATGAGAGATCTCGGTCCCAGGAATCTCCAGTCTCGACCGCAGTTGCTGGCTTTTCGGTACAACCGTTAGATCAGCCAGCCGAGTTGTCAGTCGACGACGCAGTTGAGATTATTCTCGACCCTGTTGACCCGTTGTCGCACAAGGAGGTTGACAACTCAATAACTGGGACCCCCGGTCCTGGCTCTTTCCGATGAGGAGACCCAGCCCGCTGGTAATCCCATCGAGGAACATCGCCGGTCCCCCCAGTGATTCCTGAGCGACCCAGTCGGTCACCCTGATGATCGAGGTCTCTAACCCCTTCAACCGACAGGCCAAGGAAGGCGCATAAGCGCTCTAGAAAGAGGCAATGCTGACATTCTTCTTTGACCTCCTCGGATGAGGAGAGGCTTCAGCGGAAACTCCATCAACGCTATGAAGATTTAGTGTGGCAACAGCTGATTTTGTCCAGTCAGAAGCCGACTACGGTTTCCACATTGGCCATCACTTGACTCTTGCATCCCAGGCCGAAGCCGACTTCTTTGGAGATGGTCAAAACCATTCCTCCACCTGCGGAGCCGGTGAAGACCATCCCAGTTTGGCCAAAATTGACCTCTCCACTGTTTAGTGGTGGAACCGCCACTTAAGCAGCCCTTGGGAGGGGCTCCTACTAAAGAGTCTCAGACCGTTCCGGACTTTCCGCATAGGCTCTCGGTGATCCTCACGCCTGATTGCCTCAGACGGGTTGAGGGAGATTTAGGTGGCCGGCCGATTTACCCGGACTCTTTGGAGTCTGCTGACTCCAACCTGCATTCTCATCCCTTCAACGATGAATCGATTGGCAGTCTCTCAACAGAGGAAGGCCCTTTTTCCTTCCTGGGCATCCTCTGTCTGATCTCCAAATCTGCGGGGATGTCTCTTAAGCCCGTTCAAAAACGGGCCGAATATCCCCTCACGGGTATCCTTAAGAGAGGGGATTCACCGACGGAAGCCTTCTCGGTGGCAGAGGCCATTGTCGGTCTGGCTTTTTAGCTTTGGCAGCACCCTGCCTCCTGCCCTGCACCGCCTGCCCATATGGCTCTCAAGTACGCGGTGCCCATAGTGTCCCTTTTGGGGTTCAGAGAGCATCCCTCTGCGGAGGGTCTGGTGACTGAATCTGGGTTCAGACGCCCAGGTAGTTCAGCAGATACAGATAGACCTCCTGACAAGGATTCCAAAAAGTTGGACCACTCTGCCCAAAAAGTCTATGCTTCCCCTTTGCTGGGCCTCCGTCAGGCAAGCTTGGCCGTCGACATGGCGCATTTTTCCCATGCCCTTCTGGGCTACTTGGATGAGGTCCTGCCTCATCTCCCCACAGACCTCCAGACTACGGTCAAGCAGGTCTGGGACCAGGGTCGGGCTGTTGTGAAGCAGCAACTCCAGACGACCCTGGACCTCGAGGACTCATGCGCCTGCTTGGTTGCGGCCGTGGTTGCCATGCGCTGCAGGGCTTCGCTGAGGCTCTCCACCTTCACTGCGGACACCCAGCAAAAGGGTACGGCAGTCCCTTTCCTGGACACTGACCTTTTCGGCCCAGGTGTGGACGGTCACCTCCAACGCATCGAGAATTCCAGTGCCACCTTGGACTCTGTCACTTCTGCTCAGCAGGAACCCAGGGTTCCAAAAAGCGGAAGAAAAAGCCGTTTCTAGGATCGTGGATATGTTGTTCATCCACACTTATTGGCAGAGTCCCTTTCCCTTTAAATCAGCCGGAAAGTCTTCAAGCTGGCTCCTCCCACCCACCCCGGTGGTATGAGCCTCAGCTCCACCCCATGATGCCAGATCTTCCTTTTCGCTGGAAGATTCAGGTTGCCTCCTTCATGTTATTGTTTTATAGGCTCTGGCTTCAGAAACTTTGGTTATTCCGGAAATTCGCCTTGTTCGCGTTAGCAATTGCGATTACTTTTCTTCGATCATGAAAGACAGGTGTTCCCCCGGATTTTGCCGGTGTTCATGCGGCCAGAAGATGTCGCGCACCGTCCCGCATGCCACATGCGTTTATTGTTTGGGTGTCAGCCATGACACCACAATGTGCGAGTTTTGCCTCGCGTTCCAACCCAACGTCCTTGACGACCGTCTCACACATCTTAAGCTGGGGAGGCCCAAAAAATGGAACCCGCTGGTGAAATCCAAGGAGGCCCGATGGGCGGTTTCTGCGGCTGCGGGATCCGCCGAGCAATTGGAGTGCATGCAAGCCTTCGAGGAGGAAACGGCTCGTGCTGTGGAATCTTCCTCTCTGAGCTTCTTCGTTCCGCTCAACCTGGGCACCACCTTCTCTGGTTCCTTCCGAGAGGTGTACCACTCTCTCCCGACTAAGGTTGAGAGTCCTGCGGGCATGCACTCCTCTTGGTCCCTTAAGCGGGAGAAGGACCCGGGACTGTCTGGTCGACGGAGACACTCTTGGGATCGGGAAACATCTCAGTCCCAGGAACTGCCCATTTCGACCTCAGTCGAAATCACCCCTTCGGCTGCTGGCTTTTCGGCCTTGCCGTCTGGCTAGTCGACCGAGGTGTCTGTCGACGACGTTGAGATAATTCTTGACCTGATCGACCCTTTGTCGCCGACTTCGGTCGCCGACTCTTTCTCGGACTCTGGTCCTTGCTTTCCCCGATGAGGAGACCCAGCGTGCTGGGAATCCCACCGAGGAAGTGGTCCCTGACCCCAGGAAGTCACCGGTCCCGCCAGTGCCTCCCGGGCGACCAAGTCTGCCTGTCCGATCTCGATCGAGGTCTCTGACCCCCTTGACCGAAAGGCTGAGGAAGGGCTAGAAGCGCTCTAAAAAGTGCTGACGCCATTGGTCATCCTCGTCCTCCTCGGATGAGGAGAGGCTCCGGCGGAAACTCCACCAGTCCTACCAGGACCTCATTTGGCAACAGCTGATTTTGACCGGGTACAAGCCTACCCTGGCTCCTTCCCCGGCCATTACTTGGCTTTTGCCTCCCAGGCTGAAGCCGACTCCTCTGGAGCCGATTTAAGTCGGTTCCTCTGCCCATGGAGCCGGTGAAACCTCCGGTTCGGCCTTAACCGGTCTCTCCACTGATTTTGGTGGAACCGCCGTCTAAGCAACCTGTGTGAGGGGCTCCTAAGGAAGCTAGACTAGACACCGGGCTTCTCTGGCTTCTCTCGGTCACTGTCACCCCTGACCGGCCCCAGCGGGTCGAGGGTGATGTGGGCGGTCGACCGCTGTATCCGGATTCCTCAGATTTGGATGAAACTGGCCTCCGTTCTCATCCAGGGGATGATGAATCGGCTGGTGGGATAGAGACGGAGGAAGGTCCTATGTCCTTTCAGGGCATTCTTCGCCTCATGTCTGAGTCTACAAGGATGCTCGTTGGAGCCTTTCCAGAAAAAGGTGGAGTACCCTCTCACTGACATCCTCAAGAGAGGGGATACCCCGATGGAAGCCTTTCCTGTGGCCGAGGCCATTGTTGGCCCGGCCTTAGAACTTTGGCAGCACCCTGCCTCCTGTCCAGCTCCATCTGCCAATATAGCCCATAGGTATGCGGTGCCCATGGGGTCCCTTGCTGGGTTCACAGAGCACCCTTTGGCCAAGAGTCCTGTGACCGCCTCTGTGTTCAGGTGTACTGGTAGTTCTTCTGATACTGACAGACCTCCTGATAAGGAATCCAAATATTTGGATCACTCTGCCTGGAAGGTCTATGCGGCCTAGTCTTTAGGCCTCCGTTAGGCAAGCTCGGCCGTCATCATGGCACACTTCTCCCATGCCCTTTTGGGGTCCTTGAACGAAGTTCTCCCACATCTCCCCACGGATGTACAGACCATGGTCAAGAAGGTCCGGGACCAAGGCCATGCTGCCAAACAGCTCCAGACAGTTCAGAAGCAGCAGAAGAAGAAGCCTTTTCGGGACTCTTCCCCTGCGGCCCAGCAGTTCCCTTTTCAAGGGGGGCAGCAGCAGCAGGCTCAAGCTTGATGCCCCGGCCCAAGCCTGGACCTTCCCAGGCCCGTAAGGGAGGCCGAGGTTCAGGCCCTGGATCCACTGCCTCCAAGCCTGCTCAGTGACGGGGTGGGGGCTGCTACTCCTACTCACGTCACGCCAGCTCTGGGTCCTCCCGTTGGGGGCCGGCTCTGCCACTTTCTTTCCACCTGGTCCGCTGTTACCACAGACAGGTGGGTCTTAGAACTGGTCGGCCAGGGACTGCCTTTGGAATTCGAGCAGTACCCTCCAAACCGAGCCCGCGCCCCACGGGAGGAGAGGGTATCCACCCACACTCAGTCGGCTCTCTGAGACGACATTGCTCGGCTCCTCCTCAAGGAGGCAGTAGCTCAAGTGGCAGATCCTGCACCAGACCCAGGGTTCGTATCCAGGTACTTTCTGGTTCAGAAGCAGATGGGGGGGCTGGCGCCCAAGTCTAGATCTGCACGACCTGAATCAGTATCTCAGGCCACGCACCTTCCGGATGGTAACTCTGTCCCAGATCATACCATACCTGGAGCAAAACATGTGATTCTGCTCACTGGAGCTCCAGGACACATTTTTTGACATCCCAGTCCGTCCATCCCACCAGCGGTTCCTCTGCTTCAGAGCCGAGGGAACCCTATACGAGTTCCGAGCCATGCCATTCGGCCTGTCGCCATCACGGTTCTTCACCAAATGCACTGCAGTGGTGGCAGCCCACCTCGGGGGCGGCGAATTCCCACTACCTTGGCGATTGGCTCTTAGCAGGTTCCACCCAGCAGGAGGTGGAGAGGTCCAGGGACCTGGCCCTCCAGATCTGCTTCCAACTTGGCCTCCTTATCAACGAGGCCAAGTCTGAGCTCGTGCCTTCTCAGGTGATGTGCTTCATCGGGGCAGAGCTTGACTCTTGTGAAGCCAGAGCTCGGCTCCCGGTGAACAGGGAAGAGGTTCTCTCCTTTTTTGCCCGATCATTTCTAGTTGGGCAATTGCGGCCTGCCTGGGACTTTCTACGCCTTCTGGGTTACATGGCAGTGTGCACCTCTGTGGTCCATTGGGCCTGGTGGCACATGTGCCCCCCTCCAGTGGGAGCTGGCTGCCCAGTGGCCTCAGCGCCACGGTCATTTCGACCAGCTGATCACTGTGACCCAGAAGATGTGGGACGCTCTCCAACGGTGGACCGTCACAGGCCGGTTGAAGGAAGGGACCCCATTTGTCCGCCACGAGCCGAAGGCCGTTCTTACGACTGATGCCTCTCTCATGGGCTGGGGAGCCCACATGAGGGACAACAGGGCCCACGGGTTCTGGATCCCGAGGAGTCCTGTTTTCACATCAGCCTGTTGGAGCTCAGAGCAGTCAGACTGGCACTGTCAGCTCTCGCTCCTCAGCTCCGGGGTCAAGTTGTTTCATGCCTGCCCTCCCTCAGCAGGGCTGGCTGCAGGGTAATGCCTTCTCGAGGTCGTGGACCCCAGGCCTCTTCTACACCTTCCCTCCATTTCTCTTAATCCACAGGGTGCCCCTCAAGGTGAGGAGGGTCAAGGCACAGGTGATACTGGTAGCCCCAGACTGGCCACGCCAGTTCTGGTACCCATATCTCATCAGCCTCAGCAACAGGCCCCCAGAGCGACTTCCAGCACACCCGGAGCTGATCTCAGTCAACCAGTGGAAGGTATTCCATCTGGACCTTCAGTCTCTGCCCCGCATAGCGTGGTACCTGAGTGGCTAGAGTTACAGGCTTTGGGTCTTTCTGAGGATGTCCTCACAGTGGTGGAGGCATCCAGAAAGGAATCGACTAGGAAATGTTATGCCTTCAAATGGAAGAAGTTTTCCATTTGGTGCCGGGGCAAGGGCCTAGACCCTCCGTGTTGTCCAGTGGCGAACATTCTCGACTACCTTTGGTCTCTGTCCAAAGGGGCGTCTTCGGTCATTGACCCTTAGGGTGTACCTGGAAGCCATCTCTGCTTACTGGGCGCGGGCCAGTCAGCAGACGGCGCAGGAGACAGTGGTCAGGCACTTTTTCAAAGGCCTGGATCACATATCCCCTCTGGTGGATGAACCTCCACCTCCATGGGATTTACTGCTGGTACTGGCAGAGCTTGTTGGCAAGCCATTCGAACCGATGCACAAGTGTGAGCTGTCATACTTGTGGAAAATGGCCTTCCTGGTGGCTATCACGTCTGCCAGAAGGACAGGGGAGCTCCAGGCACTCTTGGTGGACTCCCCTTATCTGGTTTTAACCTTGTCCTGCGCCCCAACCCAAAATTCCTTCCGAAGGTTTTGTCAGAGTTTCACCTTAATCAGGTTTTGACTCTGCCGGTGTACTACCCCAGTTACACCTCGGAGGCAGAGTACAGGCTCCGTACTTTGGACCTGAGACGAGCTCTCTCCTGTTATAAGGAGAGGACGGTGGAGATTTGGGGAGAGGTTCGCCAGCTGTTTGTCACCTATGCTGAAGCCGCTTCTGGCAGACCTGCAGCAAAGCGGATGATTGCTCAATGAATAACATCTTGCATTAGTCTGTGCTACCAATTGGCGGGCAAGAAGCCTCCCAATGGGATAAGAGCTCATTCTGCCCGACATTCTGCTGCTTCTAGGGACATCCCTATCCAGGAAATCTGTCAGGCTACTACCTGGAAGACAGCAAACATCTTCATTACCCACTACCACATTGACCTTGAGTCACGCCGGAATGCTGGTTTTGGGGCCTTAGTTCTCCAATTTCTGTTTCCCAAGTAGGGGGTGTGCCCCTTGCCTCCCTCCTCCCAGAGAACTGCTAGGAGTCTGCCAGTAACTGCGGATGAACAACATATCCACAATCCTAGAAAAACAGGTTTCTCACCTGTAACAGTAGATCTTTCTTTGAGTGGGAGCTCTTGTAGCAGGTTATAACTGTTAGGACTAACGCCGCAGGCCTTAGGACCCACCGGAAAAATTCTCAGCTAGAAGTACCCAGCAGGACCACTTCAGACGTCTGCTCCACCTCGGCGGTCCGCAGTATAAAAGAGGCGGACCAAGCTCCACCCCAGTTCTTTCCCTCTGGACCGCTACATTCGGGAAGTTCTTGCCTACTCAGCAAAAGATTATAAAGAAGAAGAAATTGTTCCTTATCTGTCGGATTTTCGACGTCTTTTTCATCTTTCCCCTCCTCCGACTTCAGTCCAGTGCATGTCGTCACTGTTGTCGGTATCCTCCTCCGGCCCCAAGAGGGATAAGTGCGACTATAGCCGCCAAATACCATCAAAAGACGGCCACACTGAGTGCGTATTTTGCCTGGGCCCAGACCACAACAGCGCGACCTGCAAGATCTGCAGGGGCTTCACGAGCAGGGCAAGGATCAGACTTCTGAAGGCCCTAAAAACCCATCACATGGAGCAAAAAAATGGATGTCCTGCACACCTTGGGGGGTTAAAGGGCAAGTACAGGGACAAGAGCAAATGCTCCTGCGACAAGGACCGTAGCCGGTTCCATCACCACTCCTGGTCTCGGTCCTGCTCCCACTCCTCCCCGAAGAAGGCTTCTTCATCCTCGGGGTCGGGGGACCATCACAAACACCCTAAAGGCTCCAAAGTGTCAGGCCCTCCTGCCAAGAAACCGACACCGGCCAAGGCGGGAACATCGGGGGAGAAACAAGCCAAACCAAAGGGGCTCCGCTACGGGTTACCTCCCCGACCTCTTCGGCACAAGCTGCGGCCCTGCCTAAGAAGGTCTCAGCCTTGCCCGATGTGGGCAAGCCGCTGGGTGAAAAAGTTACCTCAGCTCTGTCTCCAGTGAAACAGACGTCAGACACAGTACCGACGCCGGTAGAAGCGTCTTTAGTGGATGACACCTCCGCGGCAGGGGTGACCTCAGCGACTCCCAGGTCTTGCGCTTTGCGGGGGGTTCGCCCTCCCACACCCTACCGGATCCTCCGGCTTCCCTGGCTCCTTTTCCTGGTTCTGCAGTCGCGGTTTTTAACAAGGAGGAACTGCAGGAGCTGTTCACCTTCTGGTGGAGTCAGGTGCAAAAAGAGCAGTCTCCGCTGAAGCTGGACCTGATGCCGGATACTGGCCAGCCGGACAACATTGAACCCAAGGGCCTTCCTGCTCCTTCTCTGCAGAAGATCTCTGAGCGGCCACTGCCTTGCTCACCCTCAAAGGTTCAGTCCCCGGTCTGAGGACCGTCGTTGGCACCCTTCCCGATCGGGTAGCCGTAGTCGGTCCCGGTGTCGGCCCAGGAGCCATTTCTGCCCTCCTAGACAGGCCTGCTCCCACTCCCGGTGTCAGTCGTTGCTCCTTCTTTGGTCTGGCAGGCGGCGCCGGTCCTCGGACCGTCGTCGGTCTGGTAGCTACCGACGCTCGAGCCGGGTGGAGTCCGAGACTTGGCTCAGGCCGTTCTGGGCCCAGTAGCAGGTCGTCTACTCCTTTTTCTGCTTCCTCATCCCTCTCGAGGTTGGGGGTTCCCCGCTGGAAATGGACCAACCCCGCTCGCCTCCTGACGATCCAACCTTCATGGACGTCATGATGCACATCCAGGCCTCCAATGCTTGGGAGGCGGAGGACCTGGATCCGGAACGCCGTCAACTGGCCCGTTACCTGAGGGAAAAGGAGCCCAAGCCTCTAGTGGTGCCTCCTTTAGTGGACACCTTCCAAGATCTCACTTGGATAACTTGGAAGCATCCAGCCTCAGTCTCGGTGGTTCCAAAAAAGTCAGATAGGCTGTATAGAGCCCCGAGGGATGAGCCTTTCCTGGCAGAACCCCCTCAGGCAGACTCATTGGTCATTTTGGCTGCTCACGACAAGTCCGAGCAGCCTAAGCATCTCAGCTCCCAGCCTCCTGACCCAGAATCCCGCTACTTGGACGAGTTGGGCAAGAAGGTCTACTCTGCCTTCACCGGCTCCATTAGATCCCTAAACTTCCACACACATATGGTCCAGTACCAGAATGTGTTATGGGAGAGAGGGCAGGAGCTAGCCACTGCCTTGCCAGACTCCGCACAAAAGGCAGAGCTTCTGGACATCTTAAAATCGGGCTCGGACGTAGGCACGCATGTTCTCTGTGCCTCATATGACACTGCAGATACGGCGGACAAAGCGTCAGCGTCAGGTGTCTGCCTCCGGCACCATGCTTGGTTGAGAGTCTCAGGTTTTCACCAGGATTTGCAGTCTGGAATCCGGGACCTTCCGTTCCAGGGTTCCGTCCATTTTGGGCAGGAGACGGAGTCTCTTATCTCTTGTCTCCAGGAGTGTGGCAAATCTATCTGGTCCGTCCGGCAAATGTACAGAGGGGACCAGACACGAGCGATACGACTGCCATTTCGGAAGCCCTCAGGTGCTCAAGCCTGTGGAAACCAACAGGGCCAGAGGGGTGGCTTCAAAAGGAAAGCCGGCAACCAGCATCCTGGAGGCACTCCTTTTCGAGGCCCCAAGTCCTCCCAAGCCTCTCTGCCCACTCACGGCTCCGCCCAATGACTCCCTCTCGACCCCAAAGGCATCATCACTGATCTCCAGGATAGAGGCCTCGCCCTGAGATCAGTGCGTTCTATGTACCTATTGGGCACTCAACAGCAGCAGCAGCCCTTTCAGAAAAGGACCTGGAGGCAGAGGAAGCAAACCCTGGCTCGACGCTGGGGGAAACACAAGGCCACGGGTTCCGCCACTCCTCCTACCTCCAGAAAGATGCTCAGGAGGCCCTCCCCCTAAACGTCCTGCTACTTCTTACTCCTTATCCCCGCCACCTCCTCAGCCTCACGGTGAGGAGCCGGTGGGGGTGGGGAGGTTCACCTGCCATGCGCAGGACTGGCAGGACGTAACCTCCGATGCATGGGTCCTGCAACTGGTGTCCATTGGACACACCATAGAGTTTCTGGAGCTCCCACCAGACTCTCCGCCAAAATGGTCTTCCTACCCCAGGGATCAGGCTCTTCTTGTTCGAGAAGAAATTCAAAGCCTCTTGCTAAAGGAAGCAATAGAGTGCGTTCCCCTTACGGCAAAGGGGAAGGGGAGGTTTACTCTCACTTCTTCCTGGTTCCAAAAAAGACGGGAGACTTGAGACCCATCCTCGACTTGAGCAGTCTCAATCTGTTCGTCGAATACAAAATGTTCCAGATGCTGATGCTCCAGAGCCTTCTTCCACTTCTTCTGGAGAATCATTGGCTGTGCACTCTTGACATGCAGGATGCTTACCTGCACATCCTGATCTTCCCCAGCCACCGCTGATTCCTGTGGTTCTTATTCCAGGAGGAGCACTTCCAGTTTCGGGCCCTCCTCTTTGGTCTGTCCTTGGCACCTCGGGTGTTTACCAAGTGCTTGGCAGTGGTGGTGGCCTTTCCGTGCCACCAGGGTATTGCGGTTTTCTCTTACCTGGACGATTGGTTGATCTTGGCCCCTTCCAGGGATTCCTTACTGTAGGCTCTGTGCTTTACTCTGGACCATTTTGGCAAACTAGGAATTACTGTCAGTGTTCCCAAATCATCCCTGATACTGTCCCAGAGACTTCAGTTCATTGAGGCGGTTCTGGATATGGTCCAATGCAGAGCCTTCCTTCCTCCAGACAGGGTGGAGACACTGGTCCATCAGGCTTCTTTAGTGGCCTTGTCCAGGACCATCCTGGCCCGTGAGGTCCCTCAACTTCTTGGCTTGATGGCAGCCTCCATCACCACTGTTCCCCTTGCGAGCCTACACATGAGAATTACTCAGTGGTCCTTGTAGGTGCAGTGGGATCAACTCCTGGATGACCTGGACCATCTGGTCTTGGTGTTGTCAGCAGTTTAGAAAGAATTGCTGTGGTGGAGGGACCCCTGCAACCTTTCCTTGGGTCTTCTTTTCAGGAGCCCAGCTCCCTCTGCATCCCTGACTACTGATGCATCAAACATGTGATGGGGAGCACACCTAGGGGAGCACCAAGCACAAAGATTGTGGTCCAGCTTGGAAGCATCGTTACACATCAATGTTCTGGAGATGAGGGTGGTCTTGTATGCCTTACAGGCCTTTCAGACCCTCCTTCCCAAGAGATCACCGCTTGTCCAGACGGACAATATGTCGATAGTTTGGTACCTCAACAAATAAGGAGGAACTCGCTCGTAACCCCTTTGCAGGGAGGCGATGCGGATGTGGAACTGGGCGGTCCAGCACAATCTGGCCCTAGTGGCCGTGCATGTTCCAGGCGTTCAAAATGTCCTGGCGGACAGTCTCAGCAGGTCTCGGACCCTAAATCACGAATGGGAACTAAATCAGGAAGTGGCAGAGTCTCTCTTCCTAAAGTAGGGGCATCCGGGATTCGATCTCTTTGTCTCCCACTCCAATCCAAAACTTCCCAGTTTTTGCTCACTCATTCCAGGGCATGGTGCTTTCTGGCATGACGCACTATCTCTCTCTTGGACGGGGAAATTTTTGTACGCCTTCCCTCCGTTTCCCATTCTCCAGAGGGTTCTCTTCAAGTTTCAGGCAGAGAAGGCGAGGATGATCCTCATCGCGCCTCTGTGGCCGAGACAAATTTGGTTCCCACTGCTGCAACACCTAACGTGAGAACCACTGGTTCCACTTCCAGTGACTCACGACCTCCTGACCTAGGATCGAGGTTGTCTTGTTCATCCGGGGCTCAGGACACTGCATCTTCATCTGTGGCTCCTGCAGACATAGCGGTTTCCCGCTTCAGGGTCTCCGCTCGAGTCGCCCAAGTCCTAGTAGAGGTTCGAAAACCCTCTATTCATTCCACTTATGCCATGAAGTGGAAACGTTTTTCTATTTGGGCCACTACCAAGAATTGGAACCCCTTTTTTGTTCTGCCCCGCAAGTCATGGAATATCTCCTCCATCTTTCAGATTCAAGTCTGTCGTATTGTTCCTTGAAAGTCCACCTTTCGGCAGTTTCGGCATATCATGAGCTGGTGGATGGTAAACCTGTGGCTCAGTTGGAGGTCTCAAAAACCTTTCTGAAAGGGATTCTCCATCTGAACCCCCCCCCATCTGCAGCCCTGCATCCCCTTGGGATTTGAACTTTGTGTTGGAGAAACTTACTCTCCCCCATTTGAACCAGTGATGAGCTGTGATTTACGCTTCCTCTCTTGGAAGACGTTATTTTTGGTTGCTGTTACTTCAGCTCGAAGGATTTTGGAAAGAGCCTTATCTTATTTTCCACGGGGACCGGGCAGTCCTCAGGACAAATCCTAAGTTCTTACGCAAGGTGATGTCAGAAGCCACACTGAAGCAATCAGTAGAGCTTCCAGTTTTCTTTCCGTCCCCTACGAACAGAGGTGAGGCACTACTGCACACCATGGACGTCCATCTGATCCTTTGGTGTTACACACACCGAACAAAAGATATCCGTAGCTGCGATCAGCTCTGTTTCCTTTGCCCCCGGGTCAGCGGGCAAAGCCGTTTCTAAGCAGTGCCTTTCCAATTGGTTAGGTAACTGTATTCGCTTCTGTTACCAAAAGTACGATAAACCTCTGTCGGGTCCTGTGAGAGGTCATTCTGCCAGGGGCATGGCAGCTTCCACTGCCTTTTTGCGGAACGTTTCTGTGGCTGATATCTGCACCGCAGGAACTTGGAGTTCTGTCCATACCTTTACCAAACACTACACTCTGGACATTGCTTCTAGGCGAAGGGCTGGTTTCGGCCTAGCTGTCTTACAGGGCCTTCTGTCCTAGGCTGGGTCCATTCCTGTTCCCAGTTTTGTTGGAATTTGTTTTTTCTCCTCCTCCCTTGTTTCTCTCAGTCTCTCTTATGAGGGACTGCTTGGGATTCAGTCCTATATGTAATGACCTACTGAAGTAGCCCTCTCGAAGTAAGATAGTACAGTTACGTAGGAACTTACCTTAACAGTAGATCTTCGAGAGAGGTTCCTTCAGTAGGTCATATTTTTCTCTCCATCCTTCCCCCTTTTATTTTATACTCAGGGACTCCAAATCCTGTTTACTCCTGCCGTCAGGCCTCTTCCAGGCTCCAGCGAGAGAACTGGAGGGCGGGTGTGGGGACGGGTGGGCGGTTCCCCCGTCAGGTATTGCTAGAAAAGTCTGCCATGCGACCCAGACTCCAGGTGGCCCTAGTCCTACATGTAATGTCCTACTGAAGGAACCCCTCTCGAAGATCTACTGTTATGGCAAGTTCCTACGTAGCTGTACTTTCTTACAAGGGTTCTCCTTGTAGTATTAGACCTTCCATCCCTTCCTTCCCTTACATAACCTGAACAGGTTCAGCAATACTTTCATGGGAGTTTCTAATGTTGCCTTTCATCATTGGCCTAACCTTTTTATGACTGTGGGCGGAGGCTACAGCCATCTTGCTGTAGCTGGATAATTGGATTCCGTGGCACACATTTTTGGAGTTTTCAATGTATTCTTCCACAACTACAAATAAGTATGCCAGTTGAATAAATATTCCCTTCTTTCTGTTTAGAATGTTGGACAGAACTCCAAGCTGCTTTTCTCTGAGAATCCTGAGGCACTGTGCAGAATTTTTAGCAAATGTGCACACATTCCAATCAAATACTGCCTTTTTCCTGTTTAGAATGTTGGAGACAGAACTCCAAGCTGCTTTTCTCTGAGAATCCAGAGGCACTATGCAGAATTCTTAGCAACTGTGCACAGATTCCAAACAAATCTAAATATCTTTAAAACTATTCAAGGTGCAGAAAAACAATCAGCATTAAAGTTGGTAAAGACAAAAAGGCCTTTCACATGAGGGTAGGCACTAACCTGAATTCCTTATATGTTGTAAAATATGGTCATCTTATTACCTGTATTTCCATTTTTGGTTTTACAAAATTCATATTTCTGATGGCTATTTTTTTAAAGATAAAGAATTTAGATTCTAGGGACATGGATATGTTGTTCATCCACACTGTCTGGCAGGTTCCTTGCCGCTTTAAATCTTGCCGGAAGGTCTTCAAGCTGGCTCCTCCACCGGTGGTAAAACTCTCGGCTCCACCCCATGGCGCCAGATCTTCCTTACCGCTTGGAAGCTCAGGTTCCCTCCTTAACGCTCTGCGTGTAGACTGGATCCTAATTCTTTGGTTCACCTTAAACTTATTTTAAAATTTTCAAGACTTCGGTCAAGTTCCTCCCTCGCGGCTGTGATGGACAAATCGACTCCCGGATTTTGGCGGTGCCCTTGTGGGCAGAAAATGTCCAGGACAGATCCGCCTCACGTGCATCTACTGCCTCTGCCTGAGACCATGACCCACAGGCCTGCGGGTTATGCCGTTCGTTTTTATTAGCGTCCTGGAAGACCGCTGCCCGGTTACAGCTTGGGTGCCCTGAGAAGTGCTACCGCGGTGTGAAGTCGAAGGAAGCCCATTGAAGCGATTACAGCGGCGGCTAGCTCAGCTGTACCTCTCGAGCAGATGATCGCCCTCGAGGAGGCGGCGGCATAGGCCACATCATCCTCTTCCTCGGTCGCAGCATTTATCCCACTCTCTCTCTGGGTACCTCATATTCAGCCTCTTTCAAGGAGCTTTGCCAGTCCCTTTCCACGAAGGGAGAGGGGCCATTCCTCTCGGTCCAAAAAGAAGGACTCAAAAGATAAGTCCCACCGTCTGCGTTCGTGGGAGCGGGTGAGGTCCCCTTCCCCAGGCAGTCGTCAGTCGACTTCGGTCGAGGTTGCGGCTAAGGCCACCGGCTTCACGGTGTCCCCGTCAAGTCAGCCGGCCAAGACACCTGTTGACGTGGTCAAGATTTTTCTCGACCTGTTGGACGGGCTGTCAACTGGTGAAGCCGACAACCCTTCTTCACCGGTTCCCCTGGTGGAGACCGAGGACCTGCCTGTACCTCCGGTGCTGCAGTCCCCGGTCAAGGCTTCCGAGCCGAGGGAAGAGCGGGTGTCCTCCGCCCCTTCCCAGACCTATCCTCGGAAACACTGAGGTTCTTGGTCTCGGTCTCGGACATCCTCTCGGTCCAGCTGATCCCGCCGACATCGGCGGTCTCGGCACCGCAGTAAGCGGCGCCGCCGCTCGTTCTCGTCTGCCTCCTTGGAAGAGGAGAGGCTTCGGCGCAAATTGCGTCAACGCTACGAGGACCTGATGTGGCAGCAGTTACTTCTGTCCGGGAACAAGCCGACGCCGTCGCCTTTCCTGGCCATCAAGTGGCTGTCACCTGAGCGGCCGAAACAACCCCTCGCTGTAGCCGAGGTGCCCAAGTCTGGGCCGGTTGTTCGGCCGAAACCAGCTGCCCCACCAATTGTGGTGGAACCTCCGCCTCCACAACCGAAATCGGGGGCGCCGACCAAGGACTCTCGGTCGGGTCAGGGCCTGCCCCACAGGTTGTCGGTCACCCTCACTCCCGACCGTCCTCAGCAGGTGGAGGGTGGCTTAGGCCCCAGGCAGCTCTTCGCGGACTCCTCGGAGTCTGACGACGACTCCTCCCTGTTCTCCAGGCCGGTTGACCTGGAGTCCTCCGGGGGCCAGTCGATGGACGAAAGCCCATCGTCCTTCATGGGTCTGCTTCGGCTCATCTCGGAGTCCACCGGGATGCAGCTCGAGCCCGTATCCAACCGGGCCAAGTATCCCCTCACGGAGATACTGGACCGAGGGGAATCGCCCACGGAGGCCTTTCTGGTGGCTGAAGCCATCGTTGGCTCAGCTTTGGAGCTCTGGCAGTGGCCTGCTTCCTGTCCTCCGCCTTCGGCCAGGATGGCCAGGAAATATGCGGTCCCTACCGGCTCTTTGCCCGGTTTTTTGGAACACCCCTCCGCCGAGGGGTTGGTCACCGACAGTGTTTTCCGGCATTCCGGGAATGCTAGGGATGTGGACAAGCCCCCTGACAAGGAGTCCAAAAAGCTGGACTATGCCGGGCGCAAGGTGTACGCTGCGTCGTCCCTTGGCCTCCGCCAGGCCAGCTCGGCCATGCTGATGGCACACTTCTCCCATTCCCTCATTGGCTCCCTGGACGAGGTTATCCCTCATCTCCCGGCCGACCTGCAGACCACGGTCCGCCAGGTATGGTACCAGGGAAGGGTGGTGGCTAAACAGCAGCTCCAAACGGCTCTGGACATTGGAGACTTCTGTGCTAGATAGTTGCAGCCGTGGTGGCCATGCCCCGCAGAGCATGGCTGAGGATATCCACCTTCACGGCGGATACCCAGCACAAACTTGCGGATGTCCCCTTCCTGGGGACCGACTTCTTCAGCCCTGGAGTAGAAGGTCACCTCCAGCGGATCGAAAAGTCCAGTGCCACTCTGGACTCTGTCACCTCCGCCCAGAAGGACAAGGGCCGCCGACAGCAGCAGCATAAGTCCTTTCGTCCTTCTGCGTCTGCGGCACGTCCGGCCCAACAGCACCAGTGCCAGCAGGCTCGCGCGTGGCATCCTAAACCCACGCATGCGGCTTCCTCCAACAGGAAGCAGGGAGGTAAAGGCCCAGGAGGTCCCTCGGCCGGTCCCTCCTCTAAGCCTGCCCAGTGACGGGTTGAGAGGTGTCGCTCCCAGCCTTGTCACCCCCCCCCCCGGGTTCCCCCCGTGGGGAGACGGCTCCGCCACTTCCTTTCCGCCTGGTCCGTTATCACCACAGACCGTTGGGTGTTGGAGGTGGTAGGAAAGGGCCTGCCTCTGGAGTTCGAGCAGACCCCACCCTTTCGAGCCGTCTCCCCTCGGGGGGCCACGGGGTCCGCAGCCTCGCTGTCGGCCCGGTGAGCCGATATTGCCCTGCTCCTCGAAAAAGAGGTGATCAGGAAGGTGGCAGATCCTCCTCCAGACACGGGGTTTGTGTTCAGGTATTTCCTGGTCCCAAAACGGACGGGGGGCTGGTGCTCCATTCTTGACCTGCACGACCTGAACAGGTTCCTAAGGTCTCGGACCTTCAGGATGGTCACTCTGGCTCAGATAATCCCATCCTTGGAACGAGGCATGTGGTTCTGTTCTGTGGACCTTCAGGGTGCGTTCTTTCACGTCCCAATCCGTCTGTCCCACCAGAGATTCCTCCGCTTCAGGGCAGAGGGATCTCTCTACGAGTTCGGCCATGCCCTTCGGCCTTTCCCTAGCTCCCAGGGTCTTCACCAAATGCATGACAGTGGTGACAGCATTCCTGCGGCGCCGAAGGGTTCGGGTATACCCCTACCTGGACGACTGGCTGATTGCAGCCCCCTCCAGAACGGAGGTAGAGCAGTCCAGAGATCTGGCCCTCCAGGTTTGCACTCAGGTCGCCCTCCTCATCAATGAGGCCAAGTTGGAACTCGTGCCAAAGCAGGCGATTCAATTCATCGGGGCAGAGCTCGACTGTCTACAAGCCAGAGCATGGCTCCCGGCGGACAGGGCCGAGGTTCTTTCTTCCTTTGCCCAATCATTTCAGGTTGGGCAATTGCGCCCTGCCCGGGACTTCCTGCGCCTCCTGGGCCTCATGGCGGCCTGCACCAGCGTGGTCTGTTGGGCCTGTTGGTACATGCGTCCTCTTCAATGGGGGCTGGCCAGCCAGTGGTCTCAGCACTTCGATCCTCTGGATCAGCTAGTGCCAGTGACCCAGGGGATGTGGAACGCTTTCCAGTGGTGGACTGTTCCAGCACATCTGCAGGAGGGCATCCCGTTTGTCCGCCCCGAGCCGATGGTCTCTCTATCGACCAATGCCTCTCTGATGGGTTGGGGTGCCCATCTGGGGGAGCACAGAGCGCACGGCCTCTTGTCCCCTCGGGAGTCCCGATGCCACATCAACCTGCTGGAGCTTAGTGGTTCGTCAGCCCTCACCGCCTTCGCTCTGTTTCTCGTGGTCAAGTGGTTCAGGTCCAGACGGACAATACCACGACCATGTACTACCTAAACCGCCAGGGCGGGACGTGCTCCCGGCCTTTGTGCAGGAAAGCTCTCTGCATTTGGTCACTCGTGCGCAGCCTGGAGGCGGATCTCCTTGCCATCCATGTGGCAGGAGCCTCCAATACCCTGGCCGATGCCCTAAGCCGGATAGGGGCTGCGTCCGACGAGTGGTCTCTCCTGCCAGAGGTCTGTTCTCCCACTGGGGCACGCCTCAGGTGGACCTGTTTGCCTCCAGGGAGAATGCGAAGCTGAGACTGTTCCATGCCCGCCCCCTTCAGCAGGGCTCGCTGCAGGGGGATGCATTTTCGAGGCCGTGGACCCTGGGCCTCTTCTACACCTTTCCCCCATTTCCCTTGATCCACAAGGTGCTCCTCAAGGCAAGGAGGGACAAGGCGCAGGTGATTCTGGTAGCCGCAGACTGGCCCTGCCAATTCTGGTATCCAGATCTCCTCAGTCTCAGCTCCAGGCTCCCGAGGCGGCTTCTAGCCTGCCTGGACCTGATCTCAGTCAATCAGGGGAAAGTACTCCATCCAGACCTTCAATCCCTGCACCTGACGGCCTGGTTCCTGAGTGGCTAGAGTTCCAGGCCCTGGGTCTTTCCAACGAGGTCCTCAACGTCATTGAGGTGTCCCGTAAGGAGTCGACCAGAAAATGCTATGCCTTCAAATAGAAGAGATTCTCCATTTGGTGTCAGGGCAAGGGCTTGGACCCTTCCTCCTGTTCCTTGGCAAGCATTCTGGACTACCTGTGGTCCCTTTCTCAGCAAGGGCTTCGGTCGACGACCCTTAAGGTGCACCTGGCAGTCATCTCTGCTTACCGGGCGTGGGCTGGGAAGCAGTCTGTGGTGCAGGAGAAGGTGGTCGAGCGCTTTTTCCAAGGCCTTGATCACATATCCCCTCCGGTGCAAGAACCTCCACCTCTGTGGGATCTACTGCTGGTATTGGCTAAGCTCATGGGCAATCCATTCGAACTGGTGCACAGGTGTGACATCTCTCACCTGTCGTGGAAGACTGCCTTCTTGGTGGCTATCACGTCAGCCAGAAGGATGGGAGAGCTCCAGGCGCTTTCCATCGAGTTGTCTTATCTGGTCTTCCACAGGGACAAGATTGTCCTGCGCCCCTACCCGAAATTCCTTCCGAAGGTGGTGTCAGAGTTTCACCTTAACCCGGTGTTGACTCTGCTGGTGTTCTACCTCAATCACACCTCGGAGGCCGAATATAGGCTCCATACTTTGGACCCTAGAAGAGTGCTCGCTTATTACAAGGAGCGGACGGCTGAAGTTCGGGGAGAGGTTCGCCAGCTGTTTGTCACCTACGCTGAAGCCGCACCTGGCAGACCTGCAGCCAAGCAGATGATAGGCAGGTGGGTCACCTCCTGCATAGATCTCTGCTATAGGTTGGTGAGCATAGAGCCTCCCAGAGGGATAAGAGCTCATTCTACCCAGCATACCGCTGCATCGGTGGCTGCTTCCAGGGACGTCCCTATCCAGGAAATCTGCCGGGCTGCTACCTGGAAGTCAGCACACACCTTCATTACCCACTACCACATCGACCTTGAGTCACGCCGGGATGCTGGTTTTGGGGCCTCGGTTCTCCAGTCTTTATTCCCTAAGTAGGGGGTGTGCGCCTTGCCTTCTTCCTCCCGGAGAACTGCTAGGAGTCTGCCAGACAGTGTGGATGAACAACATATCCATGTCCCTAGAAATACAGGTTACTCACCTGTAACAGGAGTTCTAGGAATGGTATACGTTGTTCATTCACGACCCATCGACCTCCCTGGCTTCGGCCGTTTAACCTGGCTTCCAGCGAGCTAGATCTGGCGTCATGGAGGCGGGCCGAGGTTTTACCACCCGGGTGGGTGGGAGGAGCCAGCTTGAAGACCTTCCGGCAAGATTTAAAGCGGCAAGGAACCTGCCAGACAGTGTGAATGAACAACATATACCATTCCTAGAACTCCTGTTACAGGTGAGTAACCTGTATTTAGTGACTACCCTCATCTGAAAGGTATTTTTGTCCTGAACAACTTTCATGTTGGTTGTGGTATGTGTAATTTGTATTCTTTTTGAGATATTTACATTTGTTTGGCATGACTTCTACTATGCTTCCAAACAGCCTCATTGTATTTTTCTCTCTGAGTAAACACAGTAGGAGTCATACCAAACAAATGTAAATATCTCGTAAAGTATACAAGTTACCCATACACAACCACCATGAAAGTTGTACGGGACAAAACAACCTTTCAAATGAGGGTAGTCAGTAATCTGAATTCATTATATTTTTTTACATATAGCCAGCAGAAAGGTGAAAATTCTTAAGAAAAATGAATATTCAGGTAATCAGATGGCCGTAGGTTAAAAAATATAATTAGTACAGCTTAATGAATAGGCTCATGTGAAAGTTCTTTTTGTCCTGAACAACTTTCATACTGGTTGGTATGTGGAACTTGTATACTTTTAGAGATATTTGCATTTGTTTGGCATGACTCCTGCACTTCCAAACAGCCTCATTTTTGCAAACCACTACACCAGTTAATGAAATGCTAGTTTCTTATTGTTGAGTAGACCAGACCTTGTTTATCTCCATCATGCCTGCTTTAACTCATTCAGACCCATTATGTGTTTAGAATGTTGGAGACAGGACTCCAATCTGCTTTTCTCTGAGAATCCTAAGGCACTGTGCAGAATTCTTAGCAAATATGCACACATTCCAAGCAAATCTAAATATCTTTAAAACTGTTCAAGGTGCGCAATAACAACCAGCATCAAAGCTGTTCAGGACAAAGACCTTTCAAATGAGGGTAGTCACCAATCTGAATTCCTTGTATTTTGTAAAATATGGTAATCTTATTACCTATATTTCCATTTTTGGTTTTACAAAATTCACATTTCTGATGGCTATTTAAAAAAAAAAAACTATAAAGAATTTAGATAAGTGACTACCCTCATTTGAAAGGCCTTGTTGTCATGAACAACTTTCATGCTGGTTGTGTATGTGTAATTTGTATACTTGTTTGGCATGACAGATGGGAGAAATGTGAAGAGAAGAATAGGAGGAAGGGAAGGAAGGTCAGATTCTAGGTGGAGGGTGGTGTCTCTGAATGGGTGGAGTGTTGGAAACAAGATGGATGATCTGCAGGCACTATTGGCAGACAGGAGGGTAGACATAGCGGCAGTTGCTGAGACTTGGGCATCACTACACCATGACTGGGACCTTGCAATCCCTGGACATAAACTATACAGAAGGGGACAGGGTAGTTGGGAAGGGGGGAAGGCTGATAATTTATATCGGGTAGGGAATAACTTGCATGAGGGAGGAGTCAGTGGAGGGGGAGATGGAAGTATTATGAGTTCAGGTATGGTCCAATAGAGGGAGAAAGATAAGGTTGGGGCTGATTTACAGACCACCTAGAGAGGATGAGGAGAGAGGCAGGGAACTGAGCTCAGAAATATCTGAAGCTGCAGGGAAAAGTGAGGTGGTAATTGTGGGGGACTTCAACCTGGCCAAAGTGGACTGGAGAACACCATCCACAACATGTGCTGGGAGTCAGGTGATTCTGGAAGGACTACAGAGTGGGTTCCTGACTCCGGCGTCACAGAACCAACAAGAACAGAGGCAATTCTTGATCTCGTGCTCACAAATGGGGAGCATGTACAGGAAATAATGGTCAGGGAGCCATTGGGTGGGAGTGACCATTGCCCATTGTGGTTCCAGTTAGATATGGGCAGGGAAAGCATCCCGACTAAGACCAAAATCTTGGATTTTAGAAGGGCATACTTCAGGAAAATGGGTGAAGTACTAAGGAGCCAGCTGGCGGGCATCAGAGCAGATATAGAGGTGGACCAAAGGTGGGTGATCATTAAAGAAGGAATACTGGTTGCCACAGAGGAGTGTTAGGCTCAGGGTAAGAACACAAGGGCCAGTGCGCCGAGCTGGTTCTGTTCTGGGATTGCCCGGGCAATAAGGGAAAAGAGGCTGGACTGTAGAAAATTCAGGAAGACCAAGAGAGAGGTGGATAGGGAAAATTACCTAAGGTTGGCTAGTGAGACAAGTAAGGAAGCTAAAGCAAAGGAGGAGCTGTAGGTAGCTGAAGGAATTAAAAAGGGGGAGAAATTTTTCTTTCTTTCAGTATACAAGTGAAAAAAGAAAACAAGGAAGGGATTGTTAGGCTTAAGAAAGGGGAGGAGTGGGTGTAGGATAATGGGGAAAAGCGGAGATACTAAATGAATACTTTGGTTCCGTCTTCAGGAGGGAGAAGAGGAGCAGTGGGAGAGGGGAACACAGATGTAGTGATAGAGGATAGAGTAAGGGATGGGCTGCTAGCATTAAAGGTGGACAAATCACCAGGCCCAGACAGAGTACATCCAAGGGTACTATGGGAACTGCCTGAGGAGCTGGCAGGGCCACTGACACACTTATTTAATAATTCACTAGAGTTAAGCGTGGTACCGCAGGACTGGAGAACAGCACATGTGGTGCCCCTCCACAAAAGCGGTCTCAAGTATGACCCAGGGAATTACAGAACAGTGTGACCTTAATTGGGGGCAAGCTCATGAAAACCATACTAAAGGAAAGGTTGGTGGAATATCTAGAGGAGCGTGGTCTCCAGGCTTTGAGGCAGCATGGGTTCATGGGGGGGGGGATCATAACAAACAAGTCTGATTGACTTCTTTGAATGTGTCACTAAGACAGTAGACAGGGGTCAAGCGGTAGATGTCCCCTGTCTAGATTTCAGCAAGGCTTTGACTCTGTGCCCCACAAAAGGTTGATCAAGAAGTTGGTGGATCTTGGGGTTGGGGATAAGATGGCCAGATGAGTGGAAAACTGGCTGAGGGACAGAACCTAGAGGGTGGTTGTGGGGGGAGAGTTTCTGGTACCAGAGAGGTCACCAGTGGGGTACCGCAGGGCTTGGTGTTTCAGTATTTTCATCAGTGACACTGGGGATGTTATAAAGGGCAAAATGTGCCTATTTGCTGATGATATCAAGCTCTGTGGGAGGGTAAACACAGCTGAAGGGACACAGGACCTACATAATGATGACTTGGAAAAGCTGGGGAAGTGGTCCAGGATCAGGCAGCTTGGCTTCAATGCCAAGAAATGCATAGTTATGCATATTGAGCCAAGAATCCCAGGACAGAGTGCCACCTGGGCGTCTGATGTCTGCATCAGAGAAGGAGGAGAAGGATCTGGGAGTAATTATCACTAGAGACCTGAAGCACCCCACACAGTGCAAGAAAGCAGCAGCAAGGGCAAACAAGATGCTGGGATGCATAGTTAGGGGGATCAGTAGTAGGAGAGAGGAGGTTATATTGCCCTTGTACAGGTCACTGGTAAGACCACATCTAGAGTATGGAGTTCAATATTGGTGCCCACACCTCAACAAGGACATTAACCTACTGGAGATGATACAGAAGAGGGCTACAAAGATGATGATAGGTCAGCAGGGTAAGGTATATGAGGAGAGGTTGAGGGCACTGAACGTGAACTCCCTGGAGGACAGGAGAGAGAGAGAGAGAGAGGAGACATGATTGGGACCTTCAAGTACTTGAATGGGATAAATAAGGTGGAGAAGGAGGGTCTCTTTAAATTGAGCAGCAGCCATAACACAAGGGGAGGGCAGTCTTAACCTGGAGGGTGTGAGGTTTGAGAGGGAGGTCAGGAAGCACTTCTTGACAGAGATGGTGTTTGACCCTTGGAATGTATTGCCTGAAGAGGATGTCTTGTTGAACACAGTAGGCATCTTAAAGAGAGGCTAGGATAGGCATTGGGGAAACTAAGGATCATGGGTAGGGAGGCTGGGAGGAGTTGGGGGGCAGGGACAGTAGCTCAAGCTCTGGACCCTGCAATACGAGTAGACTAGATAGACCTAATGGCCTTCTTCTGTTGGCTTCTCAGTATGTTAGTATGACTCCTACTGTGCTTCCAAACAGCCTCATTTTTTCTCTCTCTGATCGAACACATTAGGAGTCATGCCAAAGAAATGCATTATCTCGGAAAGTATACAAGTTAGACATATACAACCAGCATGAAAGTTGTTCAAGACAAAAAAAATCTTTCTAATGAGGGTAGTCACTAATCTGAATTCATTATATTTATTTGAAATATAGCCATCCTAGAAGTGAAAACTGTGAAGAAAAATAAAAAATGTAAGTAATCAGATGGCCATATTTTAAAAAAATATAATTAGTGCAGGTTAGTGAATAGGCTGATTTGAAAGGTATTTTTGTCCTGAATAACTTTCTGCTGGTTGTGTATGTGTAACTTGTATACTTTCTGAGATAGTTACATTTGTTCAACATGACTCCTACTGTGTTGGCTCAGAGAGAAAACAAATGCAGCTGTTTGGTAAGAAATTGGTTAGGGGATAGGTGACAGAGTCTGGTAGTAAATGGAGTTCACTCCAAGGAATGGGGGTGGGGGAGTGGGGTACCTTAGGGATCAGTGCTGGACCCAGTCCTCTTTAAAAAGGACAGGAAATGTATGTTAGTTGGCAGCAGTATATAAAGTTATTATTCTTAAAGATGATGTGCATTCCCCTAAATTATCATATTTAACTGTTCCTGAATAAAAAGTTATATGAACAACTGTATTTTGCATTATTTTGTTTTTATGGGCAGCATTCTGTTACATTCTCCTCATGGAACCAGTAATTTGGAGTTTTTACTATGTCACGGTTTGTGCACAGAATGCTAATTATGAGCTGTTGACCTATCAGAACTATGCTTAGAGTTCTGTGCACACACACCTTGACATAGTTAAAACTACAAAGTACTGGTTCCATTAAGAGAACTGTAACAGAATGCTGCCCATAAAAATAAAACGATGCAAAATAGTTTTTTGTATCATGTTTTATTCAGGTATAGTTAAATATGGATTATTAAAAGGGATGCATATAATTTCTGAGAATAAGACCTTTATAAACAGCTGCCAATTAGAAATTATTTCCTGTCCTCTTTAATGTCTTTATAAGTGAAATTGCAAACGAGCAGGAAGGGAAGGTTTGACTCTGCATGGTTGTACCAAAATCTGCAGCAGGATGCAAAAGTATGAGCAGAGACCTTAGAAGACTTGAACAGTGGTCAAGGGTATGGCAGGCTAGTTTTCAACACAAAAATGTAAAATAATGCACTTGGGGCACAGAAATCCAGGGGCAGAGTACAAAATAGGTGGAGTGGTATTGACAACATTAAGAAAGCACACATTCAAAAAAAAATGCTTTTACATACAGTTGATTACTGTTTTAACAATGTTATGCATCTATAGTTGCCACTGTACATCTGATGCAAACCCATAATAACGTTCCTCACTTGAAGCGAAAAAGGGGGGGTGGAGGCCATTACTGACTCCTTGTTTTTGTGTTAAAGGGGTCAGTTTTTTATAGCAAAATCAAGGAAAGGGGTAATTTCTAAAATGTGCAGATGAGCATGAGTACCACTTCTTTTCAGAGTGTGCCACCACCGGCAGCTACCACTTCAAGACTGCTACTGCCCCTGCCTACTACAATCTGGGCAAAACCAGAAGTAGCCTACCAGCACTGAGATCAATATGGATAAAGCACGTCTACCAGAAATTACTGCTTAGAAATGAATGAGAAAGTGACTGTGATGGCAAGCAAGTGCCAGACCAGATCTCTAGTTTAATAGTCTCTTCCCGAGTCTAATTTTTATGGCTCCATGGGCCAAGCTCCACAGATGTTATGCCATTATCAGATTTGTAAAAGAGCACTCTGGAAGCACGTGACTGGACCGCTGTCTGATGTGCTGCCACAGTGCTCCGGCATAGTTTCTAATGATTCTGTTTATGTAGCTCTTCCCCTCCATGGGCCGCAGAAACGCACACACCCTGTTCCGGCGCACTACTTTTCCTTTCTGCAACTGCGGAAGTGACAGCCACTGTGTGCAACATGGCGCTGACTTAAACTGCGCATGCACGAGTCTTGTGCCTAAGTAGTCCTGTCAGCACCGCCACGTTGAGCACAGCTGACTCCAGGGCAAACTGCGCATGTATGAGTATCACGCGTGCGCAGTACTGTAATTGCTGCAGTATTAGTTACGGCTGACTCCAGTGCGGAGAGAGCACTACATGTTCTTTTCAACGCTCTTGCCGCTCCTATAAGCTCTCCACAGCCATATTGGCTGTGGCGAGGAAACTTTTTGTTATAATAGTTAATACGCACCAAGAGCGGCTAGGATCACTAGCTTTTTTTTATGATTTTCTTGGCCTATTCGTCCTCTATACCGTGGGGGACATTAGTGTTAAGGGTGTTTCTTTTTAATTAGTGATTAGCCTACTGTTTCATCTACAAAATCGAATCTGGCAGTTAGGAAGAAAGAGGCAGCAGTTTTAAATGTAGCATTCCAAATTCTTATAATTTGCATACATTCCAAACTCAAAGTTCTGGGGCAGTCAGCAGCTCTAGACTGACTGCAATAGTGTCTAATAGTACTAGGAGATCCCTTGTAAGAAACAAGATTACTATGGCAAGTAATTTTTTCTTCCCTCACGAAAAAGAATTCCACACACGAAAACTTCATACAGCTATTTTTTTTTATGCTGACTGGGCATGCTCAGAACCCAACATTTTTAAATTTAATAACTTTGGAACAGATTTTTTTTTTTCTCACCGAAACACCAAAGGACATCCTTCCGAGGCAAGCCTCTCTTTTTTTTTTTTTTTGGCGCCTCCCCTTCTTCCTGGCTGCCCACTCCTTCAGGTCTCCATTGTCCCTCCCGACTCCCACACCGGCTACCAACCTCATATGGCAGTCCCCCGCCCCCCCCAGGTAACCTGGCGTATCCCTTCACCGGACGGGTCCCCCTCCTCTGAGGGGGAAGGCACCAGCAGGGGCAACCAGCGCTACTCTATTGGCCCGGGGTACTGCTGAGGTGTGTCGGTCATAGGATCGGCGGCGGCAGCAGAGGACAGAGAGACCATCATCCGGCCAGCCAGGAAGCATTTCCTGAGCTGTGGGAGGACGTCCGACGCCAAGGCATACGCCCGATCAGCCTGTCACTCCCCCTTGAACACCGGAGCCCGCCATCACTACTGTGCCCCAGCCTCCGCCAGAAGTCAGCATCGCTGGTGTGCATCCCACCCTCCCCCCGGAGAAGGAGAGCTGTCCCCGGACGCTCCATCCCTCTCCCCCCAGCCAGCCCTCCGGTGACCCAAGTCCGTTCCCGAACCCGGGTTGCCGGCGTCACAGACAGAAATCCAACTGCTGCGCTGATGGGCTGGCAAGCCCTTTTCTACATGAAAATTTCAGACCAAAATATCAAACCATGTGGGTGCTACGGGATGGCAAAGAAAATGCAAAAAGCAGTAGTTTTTTTTTTTTTTTTTTTTAAATGTTTCTTGCTATGCGCAGCTCTGAATCTGCACATCCGAACGGAACTAAACATGGCACATCAAGAGATCTACACCACTAAGACCGCACATGGAAAAATTTAGTGCAAATCTGTTTAAGGGTTGAGAATTTAATAAAGTGCAAAATTTAGGGTTTAACATAGAAAGCCCTGATCAACCCTAACTATAGTGGTGCTACCATGCTGCTATAATGTATGTATTTTATATATCTGGTTGCCCATGAAAATGGCAGTTTTGCTCATGGGTTTACCAGATTTAATAAAGAAACCAAACCTAACCTGTAACCGTAGTTCTAGGAGTGGTATATGGCTCACATCCACATAAGCCACCCGGCCTCCCTTGGCAAGTTGCACCTGATTCTGCTTCTAGTGTGTGAGATCTGGCATCACGGGGTGGAGTCTGAGGATATATCTGCTAGGGTGGTGGGAGCAGCTTAAAGGGTCCGGCCAATCGTTGCATTCCAGAGTGTGGATGTGAACTGCCAGAGTGTGTGTGTGTGTGTGTGTGTGTGTGTGTGTGTGTGTGTGTGTGTGTGTGTGTGTGAACCATATACCGCTCCTAGAACTACGATTACAGATAACCTATTATCATTGTGTGCTTCAGGAAAATTAACCCAATAGAGGCAGGATTACCTATAATTCTGGAATACCTAATACACCTGCAGTCTTTGGGCCTATGGCCTTCAACTTTAAAGGTGCACTTAGCAGCAGCATCAGCATACACATCAGCAGGCACGGGACAGTCTTTGGCCTCACAATCCATTTTCAGAAAGTTTTGTAAAGGTCTGAGCCAGTTGTACCCACCACCAGTGTGGGACCCTGTCTTACCTTGGGACCTCAGTATCTGGCTTGCCCAGCTTAAGGAGGCTCCCCTTGAGTCTATGGAAACTGCAGGCCTGAAGTTTGCCACGTGGAAAACCACATTCCTGGTTGCAGTGACCTCTGCTGCGAGGGTAAGTGAATTGCAAGCCCTCTGCCAGAACCAAATCCATAATTCCTTTAAGGGATAAAGTAGTTCTTGGAACTAACAGAAAATTCCTACCCAGGGTAGTATCTGAATTTCTCCCGAATCAGTCAGTGACCCTCCCTGTACTCTGTCCACGATAATCTAGTCCAGGTGAGGAAAAGTTGCATAACCTGGACCTAAAACTAGTCCTGACTATATACATGGACTAGGCAAAAGATATCGGGTTCCAGAGTACTCTGCTTTTTGTTACCTACGATGAGACTGGCAAAGGCAAATTAGCTACGAAGAGATTTGTCTCTCAGTGGATCACCTCTTACATTCAGTTCTGCTATGAAAAAGCTGGAAAAATGCAACCAAGAAGCTTAAGGGCACTCTCCACAAGGGGTACCTTTGCCTCTGTGGCATCCTCAAGGGGCATCCCATTGTTAGACATTTGCAAAACAGCTACCTGGAAAACAGTACACATCTTCACAAGGTACTACTGTTTGAACATGCAGTCCAGAAGAGATGATAGCTTGGGAACTGCATTCTTGTAGAATTGTTTTCCTAACTAGATTCTGCCTCCCTAGGGTACTGCTACTGAATCTGCATAAAGTGTAAACATTAAGTGAGGGATTCCTGCGGTTAGAAGCAAAAATGACTGTAGTAAAGTTGTTTCTTCTTAAGGGATACTTCTCTGTGCTTACACTTCGTAATCCTGCCTCCCCTTTCGGAGCCTGAAATAGGTTCACACAGGACTCCATTCTTTTTTCATTGAGGTTGCTTGAGCATTACTGCTGTAGTTCCTACAACTGTAAGTTTGCTGTTATTGTTTAGATGATATATTTTAGCAAGCCTGCTTTCAGTTTGTTTGGTGTTTTTTAAAAAGATATATAAAAATGTTCTAAATTATTTGGGTGGCCATTTTTAGCTAGTTTCACTACCCACTGCTCTACTCTGGCTTGGAAACGGATCTGAGCAATGACCAGAGTGGAGTGTGGATGCAGTGTTTGAACCTACCTTGCAAATTTCAAATCTTCGTGGGGCATGACTTTCTGCCGAGATGACTACATAAAGTATAAGCATAGTGAGGGATCCCCTAACAAACAGCATTACTTTGGTGAATATTGTTTTCTTCCCTCCAGTCTCTCCAAGTGCTGTTCAAGCTGGAGGCACACAGGTGTAAGATGTTTGCAGTAGTCCGCTGCTGGCCTTGGCAGATATGATTTTCCTCTGTTGAATCGACTCAGTCAGCAAACTGAAGATTCTGCCACTCTGAATGGACTTATTGACCCAGACTCAAGGTCAACTAGTCCACCTCAACCTGCACTCCCTTCACCTTCAGGTTGGGCTCCTGAAGAAACTGAAGTGAACAAGTTTTTAAAAAAAATTCCTTAGAGTCTCTGAAATACCCTTGGCTGTGCATAAACCTTTCACCAGGAAGACCTACACTGCCAAATGGAAACAGTATTCCATCTGGTGTTCCAGACTCCTCAAGTGTCTACCTTTAAAGGTTTTGGAATACTTGCTGGACCTTTCCAATGCTGGGTGTGGTATTCTATGGTTATGATCTACTTATGTGCCATATCAGTATTCCACAAATCTATGGGCGTCTTCTCTTTGGCACAGCTGCCACTGTTCAAATGGTTTCTCATGGGTATTGAGGCCCACCAACAAGAGGCTGTTGGCTCCCTGGGACCTCAGTATCGTGCTGGATATGCTTAATTGTAAGCTCTTAGAATATGTTGCGACTTGTGACATGAAATATGCGACTTGAAAAAAAGCATTCCTGGTGGCCATTGCCTCTGTGTCCAGAGTGTCTGAAATCCATGCTTTGGTCACAGATCTTCTGTGTAGTGTAGTGTCTTCCATAAAGACGAGGTAATGCTTTTTACTCATCCCAAGTTTCTTCCTGAAGTGGTGTCAGAGTTCTGTCTGTATCAGTCTCTGATTCTGCGTATCTACTTTGCCAACTTCCAGAATGAGGGAGAAAGGACTCTCCACTTAAGGGTCCTTAGGTTTTACCTTGAGAGGACTAAGTAGTACAGGCAGACAAAGCAGCGTTTTGTCTTTTTTTGCCCCAGACTGAAAGGGGGACAGCCTGTCACAGTCAAGTGCATTTCAGCCTGATTTGTGAATTACCTTTGCCACTGCTGTGCCATGGCAGGGGTAAAGCTTGAGGGTAAGATGCATGCCCACTCCACGCGAGCAGTAATCACTTCCTTAGCAGAACTACGCTTGATGCTGATTGCAGTGATTTGCAGGGCTGCAACTTTGAGCTCAGTGCATACATTTACCAAGCACTATGTGACGTCCGTGCCAGGCAACATGCCGCCTTTGGCAGGAGAATTTTGAATGGATTTCTGTCCTGAAGTGAGGCTTCAGCTCCATCCCCTGTAGTCGGGGGTGGGGTGGGGTCTTTTCTCTGAACTTAGTATTCTGACCCATTAGTGGGAATCTGTGGAGGAGATTTTTTCTCTGAAGATAATTAATGTAAGTGTTCCTCTTCCTAAATGTCTTCGCCATAGATGATCATGCCTGCCCACCATCCCCTGGTCTCACTTCAGTATTGTGTTATGTCTTCACCACTTTGTAGTTGGTTTGGGCTGTGAAGACGCTTTTACTGTGTTTACCCCTTCTTACACGGGCCACCTCTGGTATATTATGTTCTAAAGGTAAGTGAATAAGGTTACTTGTTAGGTTCATGCTGCTCACCTCCTCAGTAAACAGAAGTGCTGAGACTGTTGAGGGCTGGTGCCACTGTATACCAGCAGGTACATATGGTGCCATGTACATGAGGCCTGCTTGTGTCACCAGCTCCCAGCAGAAAGATTTTGGTTCTTGCGGGTCCTAGCGCCTCCGTCTTGGACCCATTAGTGGTACTCTATTTAGCAAATATTCAGGGAAGATCAAAAGATCTTACTTCGAGAGGGCTCTTGCAGTAGGTAATTACATATAGGACTGACACCGGCCGGCGGCAGGACCCCACGGAAAAATTTCTAGCTAGCAGTCCCTGGCAGGGACCGCCCCCATGTCAGGTGACCGGCGTCATACGACGTCGGTATAAAGGGGCGGTCCCAGACACCCGCCTTCCAGTTCTTTCCCGCCGTCAGCTCGTGCAGCGCCTCGCGGTTAAGTTCTTATCGCTCAGTCCTGTTACTTCGTCGGTTTTTCCGAAAAAGTTTTCAGTATAGATTTTTATTCTTCTTTCGTCAGGTGAACGTCGGTTTATGTTGTCCCCTTCAAAAAATAAGTGCGACTCGTGCGGCGCCCAACTGCGTCACAAAGACGGTCACTCCCTCTGCCTTTTCTGCTTAGGCCCCGACCACGCGGTCAAGTGTCCGCACTGCCTTCGATTCAACGTGGCCACCCGTAGACGACGCCAGCAGTCCCTCGAAGCCCATCTCCTCAAAAAGAAGATGTCCGCGATGGAAAGGAGTTGAAGAAACTTGCAGGCGTCGACCTCCCCTGAAGGGCATAAGAAGCGGGACAAGGAAGGCACTGGGAGAAGGCCTCCTCCTCGCGACTCGGCGGGTCGCTGGCAAGCTAATATCCCTCCGGGGGATCGCCCGGCAGCAGCCTCAAGGCTTTGGAGGAGCGTCGGCCCGCCCGTCGGGTTTGTGTTTGAGCCAGCGGGCATCTCCGAACAAGGGACTCTAGCCCCAGTACACGCACGAGCCCTCTAAAGCCCTACTAGTGCAGGCACCTCCCTTAAGCCGGATGTCGGCTCCTCTGATGTACACCGGGAGAAGGCCGCTAAGACGCTTGACCCTTCGGGGCGGCGCATGGCAGTGTCCCTCTCGGACCGGGCCTTTTGTCATCCTCAGCCCGCCTCCGACGAGGGACCCCTGAAGTTGGACGCCGACTTCTCTGGCGTCCGCCGGGATTCGGCCCATAAGCCACACGTCTTCTCCTCCGACGTGCACCGGGCCTCGGAGCCTACAGCAGACCCTGCCGCGTCTGTTGTACCAGGCTCCCCACAGCCTTCGCTGCCATCAGGGGAGCCCCAGTCCCCCCTGCCCGACCCCGGGGATTTTTCCCCTCCGTCCCCGGACGAGGCTCGGGACCCTGGGCTACCGTCCGATCCTCTTCATGAAGAGCTGGATCTGACGCCGGCGTCTGAGCCCGACACCGGCCCTGCTGACGCCGGTTCCGACTCCGGCCCCTCCGATGCCGGCGGGGGATATTCCTCTTCCATCGGGCCCTCCAACCCACGGGCCTATCCGACTGATCCGCCCGTGGAGTACCCGGCTGGGCTGTCTGCTCTGGCAGCTCCTCCAGTGCCTGGGCATCTGCCGTCATATCCGACGCTGGTTTTCCCAGGTCCGCGGTATCCTGCGCCGCAGTACCCGGTGCCGACTCCTTCGCCGCAGTACCCGGCTCCGGTATACCCGCAGCCGGGTTACGGATACTCCCCCTACGGATTTCCTCCGTACAACTATCTCCCTCCTCCTCCTCCACTGCCCCCTAGGCTGCCGGTGGATCTTCAGGAGACTCTTGCCTCCTGGGGGGCTGAGGCCAAGGCTCAGCTCACCAAGGAAGTCGAGAGCCGTCTTACAGCGATGGTGCCAGCCCCGGACACGCGTTCTGGGACCCTCCCCCCCCAAGGAAACTGTTCCTCCCCCTAGATGAGTTAGGGAGTCTTACTCTGCTTCAGATTCTTCCTCCCCTTCTCTCTCGGACTCCTCGGAGGCTTCCGATGGATGTTCCGAGAAAGACGACGAGCCACGCTCTCCGTCCAAGCCCCGGCCTAGGACTCCTCCGAAGTCTCTTCCGGAGGATCCTTCCTTCATGGAGTTGCTCAGGAAGATCCTGGAAGTCTATCAGTGGCGTTCCTTAGAATCAGATCCTCAGCGGGTCAAACTCGCTGAACATCTGGACTTGCCCCTTACGGCCCCTACCCTAGTGCCACCTGGATCGAGCCTCCGCCCACCTTGTTTCCACCATCTAAAACAACCGTCGTTATAGCCCACTTCCGGAAGTCGAGACAGGCTATACCAGGCTCCGGAGGGTGAGACTTTTAGACTCTCACCCTGTGCAGACTCGGTTGTGATTAGCGCCGCTCACGGCCGGTCAGCACACCCGATACACTTGAGCTCATCTCCCCCGGATAAGGAATCTCGCCTTCTGGATCAGTATGGAAGGAAGATCTACGCTTCTTCCACACTGGGGATTAGGGCCCTGAACTATGTAGCACATATGGGGGATTACCAGAAGGCCGTCCTTACCCAGGCGGAATCTAAGATCGACTCTTTGCCTGACTCCCAAGTCAAGCAGGAGTTGGCTGACCTGGTCCGTTCTGCTCATTTGGCCAGTCGTCATATTTTGAGGACGACCTACGACGCAGTGGACACCGCAAGACGGAGCTCTGCGTTTGCCGTGAGTCTTCAGCGTCATGCATGGCTCCGTGTGTCAGGTCTGATCCCGGAGGTGCAGTCAGCGATCCAAGAAGCACCTTTCAGGGGTTCTGTGCTTTTCGGTGGTGATGTCAAGGACATCATCACTGATTTGCAGGAGAAGGGGACGGCCCTTAAATCTGTTGATTCAATGTACCATCCCCATCCCCCACAGCGCCGTTCCTTTCGCAGACGCAGCCGGCCTCAAGCGAAACCTCATGGAAGGCGGGCCACTAAATGTCGGGCCCCCACAGCTGCCAGGCCCCCGCCACCCAAAAAAGCAGCGGGTGCCCCAGCTGCGGCGCTGCCTTACACCATCTGACTCCTTCCCTCTCCCACCGCCTCCGGTAGTCCCAGAGGAACCGGTAGGAGGGAGGTTCTCCCTCCACCTTCCGGGTTGGGAGAGGATAATGTCGGATTCATGGGTGCTTCAGATCATAGCAGAGGGGCACTCCATAGAGTTTCTACAGAAACCTCCGCGTCACCCCCCTCTGAACTCCGCTTACTCAAGGGACCATCTTCCTTTGGTCAGGGAAGAAATCTCGGCGCTCCTTGCGAAACAGGCTATAGAACCCGTTCCCCTCACCTCTACAGGACGGGTTACTATTCCACTTCTTCCTTGTACCAAAGAGGCAGGAGATCTCAGACCTATTCTCGATCTCAGCTCTCTGAACCTGTATGCGGAATACAAGAGATTCAGGATGCTCTCCCTTCAAACCCTTTTGCCCCTGCTTCGGCCGGGCCAATGGCTTTGTGCACTGGATATGCAGGATGCGTACCTGCACATCCCCATTTGCCCTTCGCACCGAAAGTACCTCAGGTTTGCGTTCCAGGGGGACCACTACCAATTCTGGGGCGCTCCCATTTGGTCTTTCCTCGGCTCCCCGAGTCTTTACCAAATGCCTGGCGTTGGTAGCTGCCCACCTGCGTTCTTTGGGAGCTCGGGTTTTTCCCTACCTGGACGACTGGCTCCTGGCAGCCCCGTCCAGGGAGGAACTCCTGTATTTTCTTTCCCTCACCCAGCAGGTTTTCACTGGCCTGGGTATTACCATCAGCCATTCCAAGTCTCACCTGGTTCCTTCACAGAGGCTCCAGTTCATCGGGGCAATCCTCGACACAACATTGTGCAAGGCCTTCCTGCCTCCGGACAGGGGGGCCTCCCTCCAGTCCCAGATTTCCCTCCTGTCGGAACACAGGAGGGTTCCGGCGAGGTCGGTGCTCCGTCTACTGGGGCTTATGGCGGCGGCCATACCGACGGTTCCGAGCGCACGCCTCCACATGAGAATCTCTCAGTGGACTCTCCGATCTCAGTGGGATCAACGGGTAGACGACCTAGATCATCTGGTCCTGATCTCCTCGCCGATGGCAAGAGATTTACAATGGTGAATGGTTCGAGAGAACCTATTCCGGAGGGGTCTCCTTTTTTTCATCCTCCCCCCGATCAGACTCTGACCACGGGCGCTTCAGGCGAAGGTTGGGGGGCCCATCTGGGTCCTCACCGAACCCAGGGCCTATGGTCAAAGCTGAAGATAGTCCTCCACATCAACGTGCTTGAGCTTCGAGCAGTGCTGTATGCTCTCCAGGCCCTTCACCAATACATCCTTCCCGGTCACCTAGCTGTCCAAATGGACAACATGTGCGTGGTGTGGTACATCAACAAGCAGGGAGGAACTCGGTCCTACCCGCTGTGCAGGGAAGTGATGAGGGTCTGGGATTGGGCAACGCTTCACAACCTTCACCTCATGGCGATCCACGTTCCGGGAGTCGACAATGTCCTGGCAGACAGACTAAGTCGCTCGTCGGCTCTACCACACGAGTGGGAGTTGGACGAAAAAGTTCTAAAAAGCATCTTCCAGATTTGGGGGACTCCTCAGATAGACCTGTTCGCCTCCTCCCAAAACGCAAAACTTCCAGTCTTTTGTCGCTCGCTCCAGAGCGAGATGCTTTCTGTAGCGACGCTCTATCTCTAAGCTGGAAGGACAGATTCGTCTATGCTTTTCCCCCAATTCCTCTGGTACCTCGTGTGCTGCAGAAGCTTGCTTTTAAAGGAGCGAGAATGATTCTGATCGCTCCTTTTTGGCCCAGGCAATCTGGTTCTCTCTTCTACAACAATACTCAGAGGTTCCTCCTCTTCTTCTTCCTCTTCCTTTATCTCCAGGATTGCTGACCCAGGATCAGGAGACCCTGGTCCATCCGGGACTCAAGTCCCTTCAACTTCATGCATGGCTCCTGCAGACCTAGCTCAATCTCGTTTTGGCGTCTCTCCTAAGGTGGCCGAGATTCTGGTGGAGGCTAGGAAACCCTCCACTAGGTCCACCTACGCCATGAAATGGAAGAGATTTTCTATCTGGGCTCGTCCAGGAGCGATGAGCTTTTCACTGTCCTCGACCATCCTGCTTGAGTACATCGTCATCTTTTCGACCTGGGTCTCAGTCACTCCTCTTTGAAAGTCCATATGGCGGCTATCTCAGCCTACCATGTCCCTTTCGCTGATAAGGCATTTGCCCAGCTGGAGGTCTCCAAAACTTTCCTTAGAGGGGTCCTTCATCTCAGGCCCCCTGTCCGAACCCCAGCTCCGCCTTGGGACTTAAACTTTGTCCTCGAGAAACTTACCCTTCCTCCTTTTGAGCCTGCGGCTTCCACGAACTTGAAGTTTTATAGTGGAAGGCGGCTCTTCTTGGTGGCCATTACTTCTGCTCGTGAATTTCCGAGCTCCAGGCCCTGATGTGCAAAATCCCTTATTTGATTTTTCACAAAGAGCGAGTAGCTCTTCGCACGAATACTAAGTTTCTCCCGAAGGTGGTAGCGGAATCTACCTTGAATCAGTCTATTGAATTACCTGCTTTCTTCACTCAGTACTCCAATCAAGGAGAATACCTGCTCCATACCATGGATGTTCACAGGATTCTGAGATACTACACCTATAGGACAAAGGATCTCAGAAAGACTGATCAGTTGTTCGTCTCCTTTGCTCACAAAAGAGAAGGCAATGCTGTTTCTAAGCAATGCCTATCAAAATGGTTGGCCCATTGCATCACTTTCTGTTATGACAAGTACAACATGACCCTCCCAGGTCAAGTCAGAGGCCACTCCACTCGTGGAGTTGCCACCTCTGTGGCTTGTTTCAAGAACGTGTCCGCAGCAGACATCTGTGCTGCCGCCACTTGGACTTCCGTCCATACCTTCACTAAACACTACAGTTTGGACATTGTCTCTCGCCGTAGAGCAGGCTTCGGGTTAGCTGTCTTGCAAGGCCTCCTTTCTTGAGACCTGCTAGATTATTTGCTACTTTTTAGAGTAGTTTCTCCTCCTGGTGCCTTTTCATCTGTTCCAGACTGCTTGGGATTCTGTCCTATATGTAATTGCCTACTGCAAGAGCCCTCTTGAAGTAAGATAGCACAGTTACGTAAGAACTTACCGTAACAGTAGATCTTCGAGAGAGGCTCTTGCAGTAGGTAATACCTTCCCGCCCTCCATCCCCCTAGGCTTTTTCAGCTCCTTTTCCATTGAGAAATATCTGCTTCTCTCTCGTCCGGGGCCTTCCGGGCCTGTGGCGGGAAAAGAACTGGAAAGGCGGGCGTCTGGGACCACCCCTTTATACTGACGTCATATGACACCGGTCACCTGACGTGGGGGCGGTCCCCGCCAGGGACTGCTAACTAGAAATTTTTCCGTGGGGTCCTGCCGCCGGCCAGCGTCAGTCCTATATGTAATTACCTACTGCAAGAGCCTCTCTCGAAGATCTACTGTTACGGTAAGTTCTTACGTAACTGTACTTTATGATATATAAGTAAATTTAATTTCATGAAGCTCTTACAGTAAGTGGTTGAGTAATAAAATCATTATGTGATTGAGTCCTAAACAGTAAAACTATTGTTTGATATGATTTTATGATGTAAATCTCTACTCTTCAGTGGCAAAAATGCAAAATTTAGGAGGTACAGAGGAAATTTGAAATGCAAAATCAGGTATGTCCCTGAACATCAATGACAGTTGAGAGTTATGCTGCGCCAGAAGGTCATGGGTTGCAGGCCCACACTAGGACTGGACTGACCATAAATGCTGGCAGTTAACTGCAGTACTGTGGGGATGCTGTACTGTTGGTGGTGTGCTGTCCTTCGGATGAGATGTTAGACCAAGGTCCCATCAGCCTTTTCTGGTGGTGGTTCACATTCATGTTCATGATTCCATGACACTTCCTGAGAAGAGTTGGTTCCCTGGCCAAATCCCCCCCAACCCTGCAATCCCTAAAAATACTAACAGTTTAATCTGGTTCTTTTTAGCTGGTTGACATCTATATTACCACCAGCCCCTCCAACGAGGCTGAACATGGACAGCATTGTCTAGTCTTCCATCCCTGATCAACAAAAAATGAACACTAAATTTCAGAGTGTAGTGTGTGTGTGTGTGTATATGCCTTTATGAATGGTAGTGTACTTCAGCAATCCTGGTTCTTTAGGTTTTGGTTGCAGTTGTGGATTTAATAAATGCAAGTTGGAGCTGCTAAATTTTGGTTTGTAAGACGTTCTTCCTGTTTGCAGTTAATTTATCATGGCACTTTTCTTTGTATTTAGTTTCCTAAAGAGCATACCAGTTCTGCAAGAAGAAGAAAGAGCCGATTTCACACGAGTTGAGGCAGTTATGACAAAGGAATTTGTTGGACAACAACTGATTCACCTTGTTGGCTGCTTGGACACTGCTGAAGAGGGAGGAAGGTAAGATTAGAACTAGTGGGTGATGTGATTTATTTATTTAGAAATGTATTCTGAGCTAAAGCTCATTTCTGGATAAGGGAGTTAAAATTTGGTGGGGGACCACAGAAGTAACGTAGTACACAGTAAAAAAAAGAAATGTATCTGGGCACAAGTAGCAATAATGAAGATGACTAGAATAAAACTGTATGATACAAAAAAAAGATAAGGAGACCATTATAATGTACAAAGAGTCCTAAGGTAAGCCTGCCTGCTGGCGCAGTGGCAGTTCTGCTGATGGTCAAGGATTCCATGGGACGCTCGGTGAGTGACCAACTCTGCTGTCTTACAGCCCTATTGATGAACGCAGACGGTTGTGCGAGCTGGAGCGACTGAGGGGAAGGACGCCAGCTGGCTCAGTGTGTAATCGCCCATCTGTATGTAGTTGCATGGTGAGGAGCCTACGCTACGATGGCCTGGTGGTTGGGGGAACAGAAACATGAGAAATGCCGCCATGGCCTTGTTTGATTGAAGTGATACTCTCGGGTTCCCTGTATGGAAAGAACCAAATTCAGTCAGTGGGGGAGTTTGGGGTTTTTTAGAACACTGAATCAGAACTTCTGAGGTCTGAAAATTTTTCTCTGAATGTTATACTGTGGTGTCAATGATGAATAGAAGCTATTGTCCGTCAAGTTCACTCACCCACTATCTCAGTGGTAGTATTACAAATCATTTCCCTCCCTTGTATGTACATCTAGCCTAGACTTAGCTTAAATTTTTTACTGTTTATAATGCTGCCTGGTAGTGAATTCTCCAAACATTACCCTTTGTATAAAAAATACTGTAAATGTTGATACGCTTTGGGGGTTTGCAACTAGTCTGCCCTTCTGTCCCCTATTTTCCCTTATCCTATATGTCACATCCAGTTGGTACATCAAATCTTGATCTGACATGATCTTGTACAGAAGCAATAGATCTTCTTTGAGGATATCCCCTCCATTGGGTCACACCTTTGGTACTTGTAAGCCATCAGCATCAGGACCATCCGGAAACTGTTGTGTAGTTGGGGACCACCCATGACAATTATGTAAAACCTCAATGCCTGTAAAACATGGGCAGCCCCCTTGCTCCTTCATTCTTTATTTTGCCATCGACCAATTGTCATACCAGCAGAGAAAACAACACCATTGTTTCTTAGTTGTTTGTTTCCTAACTTTAGACAGTTTTATGATGATGTCCCTGCATGCCACCTTCGAAAGAACATTTATTCTAGGCACGTGGATATGATTATCTTACTTCGAGAGGACTCTTGCAGTAGGCAATAACCATAGGGACTGAGCTGTCATGCACTAGGACCACACTGAAAACTTAGCTAGCAATGTCTGGCGGGAAACCACCCACCTGAAGTTACGTGGCTGAAGTTGGCTCAGTGGTATACATTGGGCGGTCCCCACGCCCGCTTCCAGTTCTTTCCCACAATCGACCTCAGAATGCTGCTACAGTCTACCGCCATTTTCAATAAGTATATCTTTTGAAATTCTTTATTTTCTTTCGAATATTAGTATTTTCGACATTGGATTGCATGTCTTCTCCTTCTACTGAATCACACAAGAACAAGTGTGTCTACGGCAAGCAGATACCAGAGAAAGACGGCCATACCTCGTGTCTCCTCTGACTGCGACCTGACCACAACACTGAGGACTGTGAGACATGCCAGAGCTTCAACCAGGCCACACGAAAATGCTGTCTAAAAGTCCTGGAAGCCCATCTTTTGAAAGAAAAATTGCCTTCAATGGAAAAGGAGCTGCAGCAGGTGCGGAGCACTTCTTCATCATGCAGGAGCTCTGCTGGCTCCCATTCCTCCAAGAAGAAGAAGCACAAGCGGGACAAAGACAGTCTCCCTCCAGGCCATGGCTCTCTATGGAGGCCGCGACCGAGCGGCCCTCTACCAGTAAAGGAGGTGCCCCTCTGGCCAAACCTGCCCCTTCTTTTTGGAGCAGCCTGTACCCAGAGCTAGTAATGGTTCGGCGGGGACCTCCGGGGATTCAGAAGCTGCTTCCACCCTTAGGCCCTTCAAACCTCAGCCAGGGTCTAAGCCGTGTGGTTCGGCTGGTAAATTGGACACTGGTTCTGCCGACATCTGCACAGCCCCGGTGCTCCTGTTGGACCCCAGTTCGAGGTCTGACATCCGTCCTCCGGACCGGCGCCCACTGCCTCTTTGGCTGCAGCCACCCAAGGGAAATCTCTCTCCCCCCCCCCTCCCCTTGGGACAACCCTCCTTCTCCTCTAGTGGCGCTTTCAGACATTCATCCCTGCTTGGAGCTGGAGGTACTGCTGCCTGCTGACCCTGTCAGCCAGCGCTGGGCCACCCTACACTGGACCCTCCTGAGGACCCCCCCCGCTATCTCGTCCATGATTCCTCCGTCTGGGCCGCCTCCCACACCAGAGAACCTGGAGGCTCCTGTCGCCCCATCTGGGCAGATGCCGGGTCCCCCTGTAGCTCCACAACTGGATACCTCTGCAATCTGGGCCTTCTGGCCTCCCTTCAGGCCCTCTGCCAGGCCCATCAACCCCGCCATCAGGTCCTTGTCTAGATTACCCAACGCTGGGCCACCCTATGCCAGGGTATCCAACGACAGGGTATCTAATGCTGAAGTATCCAATGCCGGGGTATCCAATGACAGGCTGTCCGCCGTAGGGGTATTAACTGACGGCCTACCCATATCCTCCACAGGCTCCTCCGCAAACCCCTGTGGACTATGTTGCTCTCTTTGATTCCTGGTGGAACAGAGCTAAGCACCAGCTAACGTCGGAGTTGGACCGACGTCGGACGGACACAGCTCATATGCTGGTCCGGACCACCCCTACTCCACGGTCTCCGTCCCCTATCAGGTTCCACTTCCCAGCTTCCGGATGAACGTTGGGTGCCTCCACAGGGGATAACCAGGGTTTTGGACTGACTGATCCTCAGACAGAGGACCTCCGTTGAAGGTCCCTATCTCTACATAGTAGCCTTTCGCCAGACCCTGAGTCTGACCCTTTCTCTGGCTCTGAGTCCCCTCCACCAGAGGACCCCAAGCCTAAGGAGACTGAAGTGCCCCCCCAACCCACAGGATCCCTCCTTATTGGATATCCTCCGACAAATTCAAGAGGCCAATGGATGGAAGACAGTGGAGCAAGATCCTCAGAGACAGAGATTGGCAGAGCATCGTGACCTCCTGGAGCTGAACGCCTTCCTCATTTCCCCATGGACGGGGCCATACGATGATTTGCCACTACCATATGGCAATAACCGTCATCTGTTTCAGCCATTTCCAAGAAGGCGGACAGATTGTACCATGCTCCTGAATGGAAACACCACCTAATTAACCACCCCAAAGCTGATTTAGTGGTTATCAACGCGGCTCATGACCGCTCTAAGCAGCCAAAGCATATGAGTACCTCCCCTCTAGATAAGGAGTCGAGGCAACTTGATCAGTTTGGCCGAAGTTCTACTCATCCTCCACTTTGGCTTTGAAGCTCTGAATTACGTAACCCACATGGTCTGCTATCAAAAGGCCATCCTCGTCCAACTGAAATCAGAATTTGTGGCCTTGCCCGACTCTGCGGCCAAGACCAAAATTCAGCAGTCGGTCAAGACGGCATAGATTATGGGCTGCCATACCTTACGTGCGACTTATGATGCCATTGATGCTTCCGCCAGAAGTACTGCAACAGCAGTTTGTTTTCGCAGACATGCCTGGTTGCGAGTATTAGGTTTTGCCCAGGATTTCCAAGTGTTTATTCTAGACACCCTCTTCAGGGGATCGGTACTCTTTGGAGGGGACATCCAGGACATAATGACCGATCTGCAGGAGTAAGGGAAGGCTCTTTGTTCAGTGCACTCCCTCTACCATACCAATCCCAAGTCTTGACCTCCTTTTCGCCGACAACAAAGGCACTAGACAAGGCAGCAGCCTGCCAAGCATCAGCACAAATGCCGGGCTCCCTCATCTGCCTCTACCACCCCACCCCCCCTGCCAAGTCACACAGAACCTCCGTGGTGACGCTCCCCAACCCTCCCTCTGCTTCTTAACTCCTGGCCCGCCCCCTCTCCTCCAACCATGGTTCCGCAGGAGCCAGTCGGGGGCAGATTTGCCAGCCATCTGTCTGGGTGGGAGTCGATCACGACAAAGTCTTGGGTGTTTCAGCTCATAGAACAAGGTTACATGACAGAATTCATAGAGAGACCTCCAGAAAATCCTCCAGGTCACTCTCATTACCCACAAGGTCACATTCCGTTCATCAGGGAGATTGCGGCTCTGTTGCGAAAGTCTGCCATAGAGCCAGTTCCTCTGGGCCATGTAAAAAAGGGTTATTACTCCCACTTCTTCCTGGTCCCAGAGAAGACTGGAGACCTTCAGCCGATGCTGAACCTCAGCATACTTAACCTATATATAGAGTACAAACGGTTTCGCATGCTGACCTTCCCAGGACTGTTGTCACTGCTCCATCAGGGACACTGGCTCTGCACCCTGGACATGCAGGATGCCTACCTGCATATCCCTATATTCCTTGCCCACTGCCACTTCCTCCGGTTTACCTTCCAGGAAGCGCATTTCCAATTCAAGGCGGCACCCAGGGTGTTCAACAAGTGCCTAGCGGCGGTGGCAGCAGCTTTGCGGCATTGGGGTCAATATGTGTTTCCGTACCATGACGACTGGCTTCTGTCAGCCCCGTCGAGGGATGGACTGGAGGCTTCTCTAGTGGCTACCCTGCATGTATTCCACAGGGTGGGGGTCACGGTGAATTAACCCAAGTCTCACTTCATTCCTTCCCAGTGCCTTCAAATCATTGAGGCGGTACTGGATACTTCCCAGTGTCAGGCCTTCTTCCCCTTAGACAGGATGGAAACGCTGAAGAAGCAAGCTCTGCTTCTGGCCTCCAGCCGTTGGACAATGGCCAGAACAGTACTCCGCCTCCTAGGTCTTATGGCAGTGGCCATTCCCACAGTACCCCAGGCCCAACTCCACATGCGGGTTACGCAGTGGACCCTCAGGGTACAGTGGGATTAGAGGTCGGATGACCTGGATCACAGGGTTCTGGTGTCCAACCCTGTGTGACAGGATCTTGTGTGGTGGCAGGATCTGAAAAATCTCTGCCAAGGGGTTCCCTTCCAGAATCTTCCTCCAGCTGAAACACTGATGACAGATGCATCAGGTCTGTGCTGGGGAGCGCATCTGGGAGATCGCAGAACCCAGGGATCCTGGTCTCCGCGGAAGCTCTCACTGCACATAAACGTGCTCGAGATGCATGCTGTGCTGTATGCCCTCCAGGCATTTCAACCTCTTCTCCGGGGACCACTTTTGGCCCAGTCGGACAATATGTGCGTGGTCTGGTATCTAAACAAACAGGGAGGCACGCAGTTGTACCCCTTGTGCAGGGAAGCAATGCGAGTGTGGTATTGGACAGTTCAGCCCCAGCTCCAGCTAACTGCAGTGCACGTTCTGGGCGTATAGAACGTCCTAGCGGACAGTCTGAGCTGCACTCAGGCAAGGGCTCACGAGTGGGAACAGCGTCAGTTTGTGGTTGAGGATATTTGCCATCTGTGGGGTCATCCAGATTTTGATCTGTTTGCCTCCCCATACAGCGCAAAACTACCCAATCTTTGCTCGCTTGTTCCCGGGCCTGGTGTTTTTTGGCAAGACGCGCTGTCTCTTTGCTGGACTGGGAGGTTCTTGTACACCTTCCCTCCCTTCCTGCTCCTGCAGAGAGTTCTCCTCAAACTGCAAGCAGAAGGAGCTCAGCTGATCCTCACTGCTCCATATTTGTCTTGTGAAATATGGTTCCCTCTACTCCAGCAGTTAGTGGTGGAGCCTCCGGCTCCTCTTCCCCTCTGCCAGGACCTTCTGACCCAAGATCAGGGCAGACTGGTCCATCTGGACCTCAAGCCCCTTCACCTTTAAGCGTGGCGCCTTCAGACATAGCTGTCTCTCACTTTGGTGTCTCTCCTAGAGTCGCTGAAGTCCTTGTAAAGGCCAGAAAGCCACCCACAAGAACCAGTTACGTAATGAACTGGAAGAGATTTTCCATCTGGACAGTCTCCAAGGGTTGGGACCCCTTTCCGTGCCTTGTTCCCCAGGTCTTAGAGTACTTGCTCCATCTCTCTGACCTGGGACTCAATTATTCTTCTTTGAAGGTCCACCTTTATGTCATATCCACCTACCACACTCTGGTAGATGGCAAAACTTTGGCTCAGTTGGAGGTCTCCTGTACTTTTCTGAAAGGAATACTCCATATGAAACCCCAGGTCTGGAACCCTGTTCCCCTGTGGGATCCGAACTTTATCCTCGAGAAACTCTTTCGGCCTCCCATTGAACTGGCCACTAGCTGAGACCTGTGCTGTCTTGGAATGCACATTTTTTTTAGTTGCTGTTACTTCTGCGTGAAGGATTCAAACAACATGAAGTCTTGCTATATTATGACATATGCAGTGAGTCCCAACCTTCGAACTGCTCCGGAGGTGAAAGAGTTAACTTTCCATGCTAGGCATGGAACTTTGAGCATGAGCTCGGTTGAAAACTCTGTCTGTTGTTGTTCAAATTCAAACTGTCAGATTCTTTACTCCGCCTCACTGAACAGTCACTCCGGAGATTTCTCCTTCTGCTCGGTTCATTTTGTCGGTTAAAGTATTAATTTTTCGTTTTTTTAACCGAATTTAAACCGCAACCGGTCGGTTCAAGCTCTGTCTGTGGTATTGTAAGTACTAGATAGGTTTTACATTTACTTTCTGTGTGGAACTTGTAAATGGTATTATCGGTTGGTTTGAACCGATCAGGTTATTATAAATACATTAATCTGTCTTTTAGAGTGCGGTTCCCGGTTCTTATTGGTTCTAAAAAAAACGGATTTCATTACGTTTTTTTTCACGACCCGTGACACAGTTGGGAACCGATAAGAGAGTCTTGCTTGGCGGATTGCCATAAACGGGCAAGTTTTGGTTAGGCTGGCACTATGTCTGAGAAACCCAAAAGAAAAACCGAGCCCACTGGGTTTCAACACTGCAGTGTTTGTGGGGAAGCCTTTGCCATGGCTGAGCCCCACACCACCTGTGTTTATTGTCTGGGGTTTGACCACCTCAATGCAGACTGCCAGATTTGCAAAAATTTTCCTGCAGCTACTCTGGATAAGAGAGTTGGTAGGCTCAGGGAAAGGGAGGCCAAGAAGTCCGCTGACCTGGATGGCCAGCCCGGTTCGGTTGTAACCGAACCGGAATTCCCTCTGACCAGGCGAGACTTCCTCGGGCAAAAGGAGAGCCAACTCTGAGGAGTCGGTTCCAGCAAAAAGGACTAGAAAATCAGCAGGTGTGGAGCCAAAATTTCCTCTCCAACCGCTGAAGAAATAGCCAAAGCGATTAAAATTGTCCAGTCGCTTTCCCCGGTTCCGACAGAACCGGCACCATCAGGTAAGCGTACGGTTTGGTCGGTTCCACCGGTTCAAGAATATGATTTAGAGGAATTTTATGAACTGGAGGAGGGGGAAGAGGAGTATGAGGAGAGTGAATGTGGATTTGAAAGTCTGGATATGCCCATTGAACCAGACATCTCCCCAGACAGACCTTCAGGAGTGTCTCCCCCTAGGCTTTCTGAGTCCCCCCTCTCATTTTATGTTTTATAAAAAAGTGGCTGAAACCCTCCAGCTCCCTATGGAGGAAGCTGTGGATGATCAAGAGGAGCCTGACTATGTAGAAATGATGGGAAACTCCTCACACTATACCTCCTGTGGATAAAAGAATGGACAAGAGGTACACATTTTCAGGCTGTGATACGGAGTTCCTTACACAACAATGCAGCCATGTTGGGGTAGTGCAGGCTGCAGCCTGTGACAAGGCAAATATTCCCTTAGCTTCACACCCCCCTGACAAGGACTCCAGGAGGATTGATGCCATGGCAAAGAAACAGTACATGGCAGCATCCTTGGGACTCAGACAGGCAAATTATATGGCTTATGTTGCTAGATACTAGAAATCCAGATGGGACACCGTTCTGGCTCTAGCAAAGCAGGTCCCTGGCCAGCTTGCCAAGGAGCTGGAGCAGGTGGCTGCTGATGGTATTGAGGCATCTAAGGTGCAATTCCATGCTGCAGTGGACTCTAATGATGTGTCATCAAGAGTCATGGCTACATCTGTGGCTCTTCGCAGGATGGCTTGGCTCAGATGTACTAGCCTGTCACAGGATACCCAGACTAAGGCCATGGATTTTCCTATTGTGGGTAACTCTCTGTTCGGGGAGCAGACAGAGAATTACATGAAGAAAATGGATGAGTATAGGACCACCTGTAGGAGTGCACAGGCCAAGGAAAGGCAGGCCACTCCTCAAAGGCAGCCTTCCAGGGGCAGGGGCAGACCTTTTCATAGGCCTTTTTCCAAGCCCAGGCCTCCTCTTCAGCTTCTGCCCAGAGGGGGTTCTTTAGAGGGCGAGGCAGACAGGGTACAAGCAGACCTGCTTCCACCCCTCAGCCTAAAGCCCCTGCCAAGCAGGCACCCTGATGGGGTGGCCAGGGCCGATTCTCCACTACCTGTAGGGGGCAGGCTGGCTTACTTTGTCCAGGACTGGAAGTCTTTAACATCAGACAAGTGGGTCCTGGAAGTAGTAAGCCAGGGACTGGTTCTCAGCTTCAAAAAATTTCCAAAGATGAGAACCAGGTCCTTTCCACCTGCAAATCCATCAGAGGCACTGCCCTAGAGACAGAAGTTTCTACCCTCCTGGCTCTCAGAGCTGTGGAAAGGGTTCCACCCCTACACCAGGGCAAAGAGTTGTACTCCAGGTACTTCCTTACCCCAAAAAAGACAGGAGAATGGTGGCCCATCCTGGATCTCAGATACCTAAACAAGCACCTTTTAAAACCAAAATTCAAAATGGTGACTCTGGGAATTATTTTACCCTCTCTAAGGCCAGGGGACTGGGTAGCATCCCTGGACCTCAAGGATGCCTACTTCCATGTTCTTATCAGAAGCTCCCATCGAAAGTACCTCAGATTCAAACTGCCCTCAGGCCATTACCAGTTCAGAGCAATGCCCTTCGGCCTCACCTCTTCCCCGAGGGTATTCACAAAATGCCTGGCAGTAGCAGTTGCTCATTTAAGAAGGCAAAAGATTGCCATCTTTCCTTATCTGGACGACTGGCTCATTGTAGGCCAGTCTCCAGAACAGGTCAAATTACATCTTCAGGTAACTCAGCAACTGCTCACATCTCTAGGTTTCCTTCTCAATTTTCCAAAGTCAGTTCTAGAGCCTGTCCAGCTTCTCATCTTCATAGGCGCAGAACTGAACACAAAAGAAGCCAGAGCCTTCCTTCCTCTGTAAAGAGCAAGGATCCTGGTCTCTCTGGCCTCCTCTTTCACCCTGCAGGTCTCTCGACCAGCAAGGCATTTTCTGCAGCTCCTGGGGCACATGGCTGCTTCTACAGCAGTAGTGCAGGGAGCAAGATTTCAGAAGAGGGACATCCAGTTCCATTTGAGAGCCTTTTGGTCTCAAAGGAGAGTCCCTCTAACCAAATTGATCCCAGTGACTCGAACCCTGATCCAAGCCCTTCGGTGGTGGCAGGACCAGAGCAATCTGAGACAGGGGGTCCCCTTTGGCCCTCAGTCTCACTCCTTAATCCTTACTACAGATGCATCCCTCTCGGGGTGGGGAGCTCACATGGGCGACCTCACTACCCAGGGATTGTGGTCCCCTCAGGAATCTCTGCTCCACATCAATCTGTTGGAACTCAGAGCAGTTTTTCTAGCACTTCAAGTTTTTTCCAGATCTGTTTAGAACAAAGTTATTCAGGTCAGAACAGACAATACCACCACAATGTGGTACATCAACAAGCAAGGGGGCACTCGGTCTACGGCCTTGTGCAGCGAAGCAATGAAGTTGTGGTCTCTGGCTTACTCTCTAAACACCTTCCTCAGTGCAGTTCACCTCCCAGGCAAGGACAATGTGATGGCAGATGCTCTCAGCAGGATTTCCCAGGACCATCACGAATGGTCACTGGATCCCCTAGTACTGGAGGTAGTATTTGCCAGATGGGGCACCCCGCAGATAGATCTTTTTGCAGCCCCAGACAATCACCAACTTCCCCTTTTTTGCTGCAGGCCCCCAGTGTTGGGTTCAGTCCCTCTGGATGCCTTCCTTCTCAGTTGGGAAGGGAAGTTTCTCTATGCTTTCCCCCCTTCCCGCTTCTGTTCAGGGTGCTAGTCAAAATCAGATCTCAACCCTGCAAGATGATGCTGATTGCTCCAGATTGGGCCAGACAGCCCTGGTACCCACTCCTTATGTCCTTAGCAGTCCACCTTCCTCTGTGTCTTCCCAGGAATCACAACCTGTTAACCTGTGCTCAGGGGAGAGTTTGGTACCCGAACCTCAAATCTCTCAATCTCAAGGCCTGGCTCTTGAAGAGTTAGTTTGCTGACCTGCACCCCTCCCAAGGTGTATTGGATATCTTGAAGGCTTCTAGGAAGTCTTCCACCAGGGCTACTTATAATTTCAAATGGAAGAGATTTTCCATATGGTGCTCTGGCAAGCATATTTCCCCAGAATCTGCTGATTTACCCACAGTCCTGGATTATATGGTGCATTTGAATACTTTGGAGCTGAGACCAGCTACCCTAAAAGTGCACCTGGCAGCCGTGTCTGCTTTCTTATCAGCAGGTAAACCCTCTTCTCTTTCAGCTCATCCTGTATTCTCCAAGTTTTTCAAGGGGTTGCTTCACACCAACCCTCCATTCGGGACTCTGCCCTGCCTGGGATCTTAATATTTGCATTGCCCAGCTTATGCAACCCCTTTTGAGCCCTTGTCTTCCATGATACAGTACTTGACTTGGGAAAACTGTGTTTTTGGTAGCCATCACTTCGCCAGGCGCATAACTGAATTACAAGCATTGTCAGTGGAGCCTGATTTTATCTCCTTAGAGATAAGGTGGTCCTCAGGACTAGCAGAAAGTTCTTGCCTAAGGTGGTTTCAGACTTCCACCTTAATCCATCTATGTCTCGCCCTGTGTACTTCACTGACCATTCCTCCTCTGGCGAGAGGAGACTGCACAGTTTAGATGTCAAAGAGCCCTTAGTTACTGCCATAGAGCGTGCCAAAGGGTCACAGGTTTGACTCCCTCCTACTGTTCCTCATTTATGGTGAGGTTGGTAAAGGAAACCTGCCACTAAAGATCCATTGCCAGGTGGATTGTCTCTTGTATCCAATTTTGCTATGAAAAACTGGGTAGGTTCTCCCTCAGGCCTGAGGGCTCACTCTACCAGAGGTACAGCTGCGTCTCTGGCTGCTGCCAGGGACATCCCTATCCTAGAGATATGTCAGCAGCTACCTGGAAAACAGTTCGCACTTTTGCAAGCATTACTCCCTGGACATCCAGGCTAGGAGTGATGCTCGGGTTTGGCACAGCTGTGCTTCAGAGCCTATTTCCTAAGTAGGTTCTGTCCCTCCTCCATGGAGGTACTGCTGTGTAGTCTGCATATGTCATAATATAGCAAGACTTCATGTTGTTTGAAGAAAAATTACTCACCTTAGTAATGTTGTTTCTTCTAATGGAGTCTTGCTATATTATGACTTACCTGCCCTCCTCAGAACCTCTGTTTTGGGATGTGGGTGGAGTGGGCAGTCTGAAAATGTTGGCACTTAGTAGATGCCCACCTTGTTTTCACCCTCCTTTTGGAGTGATTGGGTGTTGTGTTTTCATTTTTTGGGTCCGCTGACTTGAGTCTTTGTTTTGGGACCAAAAAATGTGTCCTTATATTTATCAGCCAGTTGGCTAGTGTAGGTTTACAGCTTCCACACAGAACCTTAGTGAGTTTTGCTCGTAAAGATCTGACAGTTTGAGTTTGAAGAACAACAGACAGAGTTTTCAACCGAGCTTGTGCTCAAAGTTTCATGCCTGGCATGGAAAGTTAACTCTTTCACCTCCGGAGCAGTTCGAAGGTTGGGACTCACTGCAGAAAAATAAGATAAAATAACTAAATAAACACAACACCCAAACATGAAAGAGGGCATCAATAAATGCCAACAGAGGACTACCCACCCCATACCCAAAGTAGGAGTTCTGAGAGGGGCAGGCTGGGGGGGGAGGTCATAATATAGCAAGACTCCATTAGAAGAAACAACATTACTAAGGTGAGTAATTTTTTCTTAGGAGTTCAGGGCTCTCCCAATGATAAGGAGACCCCCTCAATCACCTCCCGACGATACAACCTTTATGGATGTCATGAGGCATATCCAGGACTTCAACGGATGGGAGGCGGAGTACCTGGATCCTGAACACCGGAGACTTGCAAAATACCTGAAGAAAAGGAGCCTAAGCCACTGATAGTGCCTCCTTTAGTGGATACCTTCCAGGACCTTACAAGGATTACTTGGAAGCAGCCAGTCACGATCCTGGCAGTTCCGAAGAAATCGGATAGGCTGTATAGAGCACCGAGGGAAGAGCCTTTTCTGGCAGAACACCCTCAGGCTGACTCCATGGTCATAGCGGCTGCTCATGACAAGTCTAAGCAGCCGGAGCACCTTAGATCTTACTTCAAGAGGGCTGTTGCAGTAGGTAATTACATATAGGTCTGATGCCGACCAGCGTCTGGACCCGACGGAAAAATGTCTAGCTAGCAGTCTCTGGCGGGGGACCGCCCCCACGTCAGGTGACCGACGTCATGCGGCGTCAGTATAAAGGGGTGGTCCCCCGACCGCCTTCCTCTTCTTTCCATGTTAGCCCGTGTCAAAGCCTTGTAGTAAGTTCAGCATTCGTCCAGCTTTGTCGCTGGTGGTATTTATCATCATTTTTTCGAATTATTAGACTTAATCGTCAGCCTTTCGTTGGTGTATGTCGACCCCTACACCTTCCGAGCACAAAAATAAGTGAGACTCTTGCGGCGCCCAACTCCCGCAGAAGGACGGCCATTCCCAGTGCCTCTTCTGTCTGGGCTTGGACCATGAGGTTGAGAAGTGCCAGCACTGCCTTAAATTTAACACCGCCACCCACAGATGGAGGCAGCAGTCCCTGGAGGCCCATATCCTCAAGAAAAAGATGTCCTCCATGGAGAAGTAGTTGAAAAAGCTCCGGCAGGCATCCACTTCCCCCGAAGGCCATCGTAAGAAGGACAAGGAGAAGCATCGGGACAGGGGCTCCTTTTCCACTTCGACTCCGGCTGGAGTTGCCGTGCTCCAGGTAACATCCCCTCCGGGGGGGCTGCTCCGTGAAGGACGTCTTGGAAGTTTCCAATTCGGCATCAGCCCGCCTGTCTGGCTCGCGCTCGGGCCCTATGGAGGCCTCCGCTCCCGGGAAAGCTGTCATTGTCTGCGGCCTACTGGTTGAGCAGGTCAGTAAGCCAGGCGTCCGGCTCCTCTGGCGCCTGCATGGAGGCAGTCGATATAGTCACTCGACCCTTCAGGGGGCGACGGCCACTCTCCCGCCCAACCAGGCTGCCCTCCTCGCGATGTGGCCTCGGGCGATGGGTCCGCTTGTTGGACTGCCTCAGACGCCCGCTGACCCCGCTGATGAGTCTGATGTCGGCTGACCCGACGGCCCATGCGGCGGCTGAGCCAACGTTGGACCTCTAATGTCCGCTGTTCACGGCTCCCCGCAGCCTTCGCTGCCCTCTGGGGACCCTGGGTCTTTTCAGCCTGACCCCGGGGATTTTTCTCCACCATTCCTGGGCGATACCAAGGTTCTTGCTGCGCCCCCCTCAGGCCTCCCTCCCGCTGGGCTGGACCACCTGACGTCGGTTCCCTGGACACTGGCTCCGACGCCGGTCATACAGACACCGGGCGACATCCCGCTCCCGGATGCTGCTCCAGTGCCGGGCCCTCCGCCCGCCAGGCCTTCTGCTCCAGGCCCGCTTGCCAGGCCGTCTGCTCCGTCAGACCCCCGGTCTCCCGGGTATCTGGTGCCGTCTAACCCGGCGCCGCAGTACCCGACGCCGCAGTAGTCTGTGCCTCACTACCCAACACCAGGCCGTTGGATTACGGATACGCACCCTACGGGTACACTCAGTATCCTTATCCCCCTCCTCCTCCACCACCCCCTCAGCCGCTGGTGGACTTTAGGGAGACTCTGGCCTCCTTGTGGGCTGAGGCCAAGTCTCAGCTCACCAGAGAGATGGAGAGTCATCTCCCGGCGACTGTGCTGGCTCCCGTGCGCCCCAGAAGACAGACTCCTCCCCATCTCCGGATACCAGGAAGCCTTCTGGTTCCAGGGCGGGGCAGGACATGCTCCCTGAGGGGCTTCCCACAAGGTCTTTTCCTCCCCATGGAGAGGGTATTCATCTTCCTCTTCTCCTCAGGCGACTCCGGTTGTTTCGACCCGGACAACGAGCCATGCTCTCTGACCAAACCCAGGCCTAGGACTCCTTCGGAGGATCCTTCTTTCTCGGAGTTGCTGCGCAAAATCCGGGAAGTTCATAAGTGGCGCTCTTTGGAGCCGGACCCACAGCGTAAGAAACTCACTGAGCACCTGGATCTGTCAGAGACCGCTCCGACCTTGGTGCCACCCTGGATTGAGCCTCATGCCGACCTTGTTTCCACCATTTGGAAGCAACCGTTGGCAGGGTGTTGACTTCCTTCATTCTCACCCTCGAGCTGACTCAGTTGTGATTAGCACCGCTAATGGACGGTCAGCTAATCCGAAACATTTGAGCTCGTCTGCACCTGACAAAGAATCCCGTCTTCTGGACCAGTACGGCAAGAAGATCTATGCTTCTTCCATGCTGGGTATTAGGGCCCTGAACTATGTCGATCACATGGGGGATTACCAGAAGGTGATTCTTAGTGAGGTGGAATCCAAGTTGGATTCCCTTCCTCACTCTTAGATTAAACAGGAAGTGGCTGACGTTTTCCATTCTGCTCGTTCGGCCAGTCTGCACATGCTTCGTGCCACGTACGATGCAGTGGACACTGCTGGCAGGAGCTTTGCTTTTGCCGTAGGCTTACGGCATCATGCCTGGCTCCGTGTGTCAGGTTTGGTCCCGGAAGTGCAATCCGCTATTCAGGAAGCGCCCTTCCGGGGTTCGGTGGTGATGTCAAGGACATTATCACTGATCTGCAGGACAAGGGGACTGCACTGAAGTCTGTGGACTCCATGTACAATCCCCCTCCAGCGCAGCGTCGTCCCTTTACAGGTGGAATCGACAAAGGGCGAAACCACAGGGAAAGCGGTCCAATAAACGTCTGGCCCCTCCGGCTGCCAAGCCCCCACCGCCCAAAAAAGCAGCGGGAACTTCAGCTGCGACACTGCCCCACACCACCTGGCTCCTTTCCTCTCCCACAGTCTCTGACGTTTCCAGAGGAACCGGTAGGAGAGAGGTTTTCCCTCCACCTCCCGGGTTGGAGAGGATAACGTCAGATTCCAGGGTGCTCCAACTCATTGCAGAGGGACACTCAATAGGGTTTCTTCAAAAACGCCCTCGACACCCTCCCCAGGTGGGTGTACTTTCATGGGAGCATCTTCTTCTGGTCCAGGAAGAAATTTCCTCCCTTCTCTTGAAGGAGGCGATAGAATCGTCCCCATTCCTCTTCAGGGCAGAGGGTACTATTCCCATTTCTTTCTGGTCCCGACGAAAACGGGGGATGTGAGGCCGATTCTCGACCTCAGCTCCCTGAACTTGTTCATGGAGTAGAAGAGGTTCAGGATGCTCTCGCTGCAGAGCCTGCTGCCCCTTCTCTGGCCAGGACAGTGGCTGTGTGCCTCGGATATGCAGGATGCCTACCTGCATATCCCTTATCCGCCCTTCCTACTGCAGATACCTGCGTTTTTGTGTTCCAGGGGACCACTACCAGTTCAGGGCCCTCACCTTTGGTCTTTCCTCGGCGCCCCGAGTTTTCACCAAATGTCTTTCGGTGGTAGTGGCCTACCTGCGTACCAAGGGGGTGCAGGCTTTCCCGTACCTGGACGATTGGCTTCTGGCAGCCCCGTCCAGGGAGGAACGCCTGCGCTTCCTTGCGCTCACCCAGCGGGTCTTTGCCTGCCTGGGTGTTACCATCAACCAGGCCAAGTCCCATCTGATCTCGTCCAAGAGGCTTCAGTTTATCGGGGCGATTCTGGAGACGACCTCTGGCATGGCCTTCCTGCCACCGGACAGGGCGGCCACTATCCAGGCCCAGGTCAGCCTGTTGTCCAGCCGCAGGCGGGTCAGCGCCAGGTCAGTCCTTCGCTTCCTTGGGCTAATGGCGGCTGCGATTCCGACTGTCCCTCACGCTCGGCTCCACATGTGAATCTCTCAGTGGATGCTTCAGTCTCAATGGGATCAGCTAGTAGACGACCTAGATCAGCTTGTCCTGGTCTCCATTCCCATGGCTCGGGACTTACAGTTGTGGATGGTTCAGGAGAAGCTCTGCCGGGGAGTTCCCTTTGGTCTCCCTCCCTCCTCGCAGACGTTGACTACAGACGCCTCCGGCAAGAGCTGGGGAGCCCATCTCGGTCCTCACAGGACCCAAGGCTCCTGGTCCAAGCTCAAGAAGTCCCTTCACATCAATGTGCTCGAACTAAGGGCAGTACTATATGCTCTTTAGGCTCTGCATTTGTATCCGTCTCCCGGTCATCTAGCTGTACAGACGGACAATATGTGTGCGGTCTGGTACATCAACAAACAGGGAGGAACTCGTTCCTACCCCTTTTGCAGAGAGGCGATGCGAGTCTGGGATTGAGCAGTGCTGCACAACCTTCACATCACGGCATCTCACATCCCGGGGGTCGAGAACATGCTGGCAGACAGGATCATCTGGTCATCTGCTCTAGCTCATGAATGGGAACTGGATCAGGGGGTCGTAGACGACATCTTCCTGCGTTGGGGAACTCCACAGGTAGACCTGTTTGCATCCCCTCAAAACACAGAACTTCCAGTCTTCTGCTCGCTTGCCCCAGGGCGTGGCATTTTTTGGAGAGACGCTCTCTCTAGACTGGAAGGACAGATTAGTCTGTGCCTTCCCTTCAATTCCACTGATTACGAGGGTCTTGCAGAAAGCCTGTTCGGAAGGAGCTCGAATGATTCTGATTGCTCCTTTCTGGCCCAGGCAGGTTTGGTTCTCTCTTCTGCAACAGTACTCAGATGAACCTCCTCTTCCTCTGTCGCTGTTTTTGCTGACCCAGGATCAGGGGACCCTGGTCCATCCAGGACTCAAGTCCCTTCAGTTGCACGCGTGCTCTTGCAGATGTAGCTAAAGCCCGATTCGGGGTATCCCCCCCCGAGTAACTGAGATTCTGGTGGAGGCCAGGAAACCCTCAACCAGGTCTACTTATGCCATGAAATGGAAGCGGTTCTCTATTTGGGCCGCCTCCAATGATGTCGAGCCCTTCTCGTGCTCTGTTGGCCGACTTCTAGATTACCTGAGACACCTCTTCGATCTGGGTCCCAGCCATTCATCCTTAAAGGTTCACATGGCGGCCATTTTGGCCTATCATGTCCCCTTTGCAGACAGAACGTTTGCTCAGCTGGAGGTCTCTAAGACCTTTTGAGAGGGTCCTTCACTTGACCCCTATCCGGGTTCCTGCCCTCCTTGGGATCTGAATCTCATTTTAGAGAAGCTTACTCTGCTTCTTCAGGCGGCAGCCTCAGTGGACCTAAAGTTCCTTTCTTGGAAGACTCTCTTCCTAGTGGCCATTACTTCTGCTCGGCCCAGTTTCCGAGCTCAGGCCTGATGTAAAATCCCGTGTTTGATTTTCACAAGACGTGTGAGCTCTGCGTACCAGCCCTAAGTTTCTCCCTAAGGTAGTAGCGGAATCGACGCTGAATCAATCCATAGAGTTGCCTGCCTTTTTTACGCAGCACTCTAATCATGGAGAGTACCTCCTGCATACTTTGGATGTTCACCGAATTCTGCGATACTACACCAACAGGACGAAGGATCTCAGAAAGACTGATCAACTGTTTGTCTCTTTTGCTCATAAAAGAGAAGGCAATGCTGTTTCTTAGCAATGCCTATCGAAACGGTTGACTCATTGCATCACTTTCTGTTACGAGAAGTACAACAAGACCCTGCCGGATCAAGTTAGAGGCCACTCCACCAGAGGGGTCACTGCCTCTGCAGCTTGTTTCAAGAATGTGTTAGCTGCTGACATTTGTGCAGCCGCCACTTGGACTTCTGTCCATACCTTTACGAAACATTACAGTTTGGACATAGCCTCTCGTTGTAGAGCAGGCTTCAGGCTGGCTGTTTTCCGAGGCCTCCTTTCCTATGTCCTTCACAGCCAGAGGGTCTGCTTCTGAGTAGCTTTCCTCCTCCCGTTTGCTTCTCCTTGTTCCAGACTGCTTGGGACTCAGCACTGGACGGTAGGAAGGGAACCTCCCCCATCCAGGGACCACCAGAGCCACCACCACTACCTCAGAGGTTGCGAAGAAAGCACAGCAGTTGGACCACAGTGGGCTCAGGAGGGTGAGGATGGTGGAATAGAGGCACACCCAGTCAGTTGTTCCACACCACAATCCATACACCATTCTGGGGAGCATAGCTCCCCATGGATACACCTGCAGAGGAGACTAAGGAGGCTGAGGACAACTGTCACAAGGGATGCCCACAGGAAGGAGGCAGAGGACACCACAGGAAAAGCAGCTCTGGTGGGGACTCAATTATTAGGGGATAGAACTGGGGGAGCAGGGAAAACTGAAGTAAGGTGCCTGCCTGGTGCCATGGCTTGAGAGGCAGGAGCGCATCCTCAGGATCACGAGAACAGCTGCACGGAGTCTGAGCTGGATGTCATTGTCCACCTAGGGACAAATGACTTGGCTAATCATGAGATTAGAGCAGTGCAGAAGGACTTTGTAGAATTGGGGAGGGCCTAAGACCAAGTAGCACAGACAATATCCTTCTCTGAGGTGCTGCCTGTCAATGGCATGAGTGAAGAGGGTACTTTGCACCATGCAGTTTAATGAATGGTTGAAAAAATGGTGTGAGCACAGGGTTTAGCTTCATTGGGGACTGGGGTTCCACCGGAGAGGACACCAGCCTATACTGGCAGGATGGTCTGCATCTGTCCAGGAAGGAACAAGTCTTTTGAGCAATCGGTTTAAATGCTTCATTGGCAAGCTTTAAACTAGTCAAGGGGAGGCACTGATAAGCAGCAGGAAAATCCCAGCCTCTCCTACAAAACAGGGTACTAAATGAGAAAAAAGACCGAGGTAGAAAGGTCAGTGGGGGATGCTGCAAAGAAGGTAAAGCCATCAAAAATGGAGAGCAATGAGTACCAATGCCCGTAGTCTGAGTAACAAGCTTCCTAAATTAGTGGCCTTGATGGAGGAGGAACATCTGGATATCGTGGCAGTCACAGAAACATGGTACACACAGAACCATGACTGGGACATAAACATACCAGGATACACTATCTACGGGGGACAGGGAGGTAAAAGAGGAGTAGCTCTTTACATAAGGGAAGGAATCAAAGCAACAGAACAAAGGGAAACAGGGAGGAGAAGAAGCACTGTGGGTAAATTTGGAGACTGGCAATGGCACCACAATCCGCTTTGGGGTTGTGTGAGACCCCTTCTCAGGGGAGGAAATGGACAAGAAATGATAGAAAGAATACTTAGAATGGCAGAAAAAGGGAGATATTGCTGATGGGTGATCTGAATATGCCAGATGTTAACTGGAGTGCAGTTGCAGCAGCCACTTCAAAGAAGTGGGGTTATTCTCGATGCCCTACAGGGGGCATGCCTTAGACAACTAGTATTAGAGCCCACTCGAGAGGGAGCAATCTTAGACCTGGTTCTCTCAAATGGAGATGAAGAGAGGATCACAGGTGTAGAAGTGGATAGCCATCTGGGAACTAGCGACCATCGAACAGTATGGTTCACAATAAACACAGCAATAGAGTCAAGCCATACAAAGGCAAAAGTACTGTATTTTAGGAGGGCTGACTTTGCCAAAATGGGTGAGTGCCTAAGGAATGCACTAGCAAATGGGCAGGAAGGAGGGTGGAAGAACAATGGGGAATAATAAAACTGCCATCACAGAGGTAACGAGCCTTTGTGATAAGCAAATAAACAAAACAAAACTCCATGAAAACCACTGTCGTTCTCAAAGGAAGTGGCAGTGAAGGTTCAAGAGAAAAGAAAGCATTCAGGAAGACAAGGAATTACAGAAGGAGCAGGACAGAGAACTGTATCAGTTAAAGCAAAAGGATGCTGGGAAGGCAGTCAGAACAGCAAAGGCCCAAACCGAGGAAAGATAGCCAACTCAGTTAAGAAGGGGACAAAACCTTTTATAGGTACATCAGGAGCGAAGGAAGACCAAGGAGGGTTAGTGAGGCTTAATAAAGGGAGGGAGGGTGGGCAGAGGGTGACTGTGAAAAGCAGATACACTAAACAAATATTTTTGCTCAGTATTTACAAAGGAAGAGGAGGTACCTAAAACACAACAGCAGAAACACTCTGGATACAGAAGTTGATACCAGCCCATTTACAGAAGAAAGGGTTGTGAAAGAACTCTTAAAACTGAAGGTGGACAAAGCAATGGGGCCTGATGGGATTCATCCCAGAATTTAAAAGAACTAAGGGTAGAACTAGTGACACCACTAACTACCCTCTTTAACAAATCATGGGAGGATGGGGTGGTACCCGAGGACTGGAGGAGGGCAGATGTGATTCCCTTCACAAAAGTGAGGCAAGGCAGAAGCAGGAAACTACAGACCTATTGGTTTAACCTCAGTGGTAGGAAAATGATGGAATCACTTCTGAAGGAAAGAATTGTTGAGTATCTAGAGGCCAGAGGGGCACAGGACCCAAAGGCAGCATGGATTCACAGCGGGAAGGTCATGCCAGACAAATCTGATAGATTTATTTGACTGGGTGACCAAAGTAGTAGATCAGGGAGGGGCTGTGGACATGGCCTACCTAGACTTTATCAAGGCATTTGACACAGTCCCACACAAAAGCTTAATATACAAGTTAGCCAGCCTGGGAGTGGGTCCCAAGATGACAGCCTGGGTAAAGAATTGGCTAGAGAATAGGACACAGAGAGTAACAGTAAATGGAGTCCATTCTGAAGAAATGGGGGTTACTAGTGGGGTACTGCAGGGTTCATTATTAGATCGGTCCTCTTCAATGTCTTATAAGCCTACATTGCAGAGGGACTGGAAGGAAAAGTATGTCTCTTTTGCAGATGACACAAAGATCTGTAACAGAGTTGATGCACAAGGTGGGGTGGAAAGGATGAGAAGGGACTTGGCAAGGTTAGAGGTATGGTCAAATGTATGGCAGCTTAGATTCAATGCTAAGAAGTTGCAAGTAATGCACCTGGGAAACAAAAACCCAGGGAAGAGTACACAATGGGGGTGAGATACTAATAACAACAAAATGGAAAGGGACCTGGGGTAGTCATATCAGATGACCTAAAGGTGGGCAAGCAATGTGAGAGGGCAGCAAGGAGGCTGGGGGATACTGGGATGCATAGGAGAGGCATCACCAGTAGAAAACAGGAAGTTATTATCCTCTGTACAGACAGTTGGTGAGACCCTTCTGGAGTACTGCGTGCAGTTCTGGAGACCCAATCTCCATAAAGACACAGACAGGATGGAGGCTGTCCAGAGGGGCAACTAAAATGGTGCAGAGTCTGAACGGAAGACATATGAAGAGAGACTTAAGGAGCTGAATATGTATGGCCCGAGGAAAGGAGGAGGGGAACATGATAGAAACTTTCAAGTACCTCAAGGGAATCAACAAAGTCAAGAGGTAGCATCTTTCAAAAGAGGTGTGCAGAACAAGGGGCACAATTTGAAAATAGAAGGGCTGACAGGTAATTTAAGGAGTATTTTTCAAGAGAGGTTGTGGATGCATGGAGCGGCCTTCCGAGGAGGTTGTGGAGTCAAAACAGTGGTGGAATTCAAGCATGCATGGGACAGTCATAAGGCAATTCTAGAAGGTGGGGTAGGAAGAAGTAGGCTGCTGGTTAACTAGGATCTGCAGCTTATCCATTAGGTAGGAAATGGGCAGACTGGGTGGGCCAAGCAGTCCTTATCTGCCGTCAAAATCTATGTTTATAGTGTAATATACTGCAGAGCCCTCTGGTAAGATGGTACAGTTACTGCAGAATCCACCTGCACAGTAGATTCCCCGAGAGGCTCTGCAGGTAACACCTTCCGCCTCCATCCTCTGTGTTTTTCAGCTCCTTTCCAAGAGGAAGTATCCACTTCTCTCGTCCTGCCTTTTGGCCTTTGGCGGGAAAGAACTGGAAGGTGGGTGTGTGGGACCGCCCCTTTATACTGACGCTGCATGACATCGGTTACCTGACGTGGGGGCGGTCCCCCGCCAGAGAATGCTAGCTAGAAATTTTTCCGTTGGGTCCTGACGCCGGCCGGCATCAGTCCTATATGTAATTACCTACTGTAAGAGCCTCTCTTGAAGATCTACTGTTATGATAAGTTCTTACGTAACTGTACTTTCTCAGCCTTCCAATCAGGAGTCCAGATATTTGGACCAGGTGGGCAAGAAGGTGTATTCTGCATCCACCTGCTCCATAAGGTCCCTGAGCCTCCTAACGCATATGGTCCAGTACCAGAATGCATTATGGGAGAAGGGCCAAGAAGTAGCCAATGCCTTGCCAGACTCAGCTCAGAAGACAGAGCTACTGGAAATCTTAATATCTGGCTCGAATGTAGGCACTCATGTACTGCGTGCCTCGTACGACACTGCAGGCACGGTGTCAAAGGCGGCAGCTTCCGGCGTCTGCCTGAGTTGGCATGCCTGGTTTAGAGTCTCCAGATTCTCCCAGTACCTGCTGTCCATAATCAAGGACCTTCCCTTCCAGTGTTCCGTTTTGTTTGGGGAGGAGACTGAGAAGCTTATCTCTCATCTCCAAGAGTCCGGGAAATCAATTTGGTCTGTCAAATAGCTGTATAAGCTGTACAAGGGGGACCAAAAGAGCTTCCGCAGAAGGAGAGATTCAGGCCCTCTTGCAGAAAAGGGCAGTAGAGCCGGTTCCTCGGGAGCAGCAGGGAAGAGAGTATTATTCACACTTCTTCATGGTCCCAAAGAAGACGCACAATCTTCGTCCCATCCTGGACCTCAGCTGTCTAAACAACTATATAGTATACAAAAGGTTCAGGATGGTTACCCTTCCAGGCCTAATTCCTCTGCTGCACCAAGGGGACTGGCTCTGCTACCTGGACATGCAAGATGCATATATGCATATAGGGGTCTTTCCTCCACACCGGAAGTTTTTGAGGTTCCACTTCCAGTGGAGGCATTATCAGTTCCCGGGTCCTACTGTTCCGTCTCTCCTCCGCTCCTTGAGACTTCACCAAGTGCCTAGCAGTGGTAGCTGCGATTCGAAGGCGCAAGGGTCACTATGTCTTGCCTTACCTGGACGACTGGCTTCTAGCAGCCTCGTCAAGGGTGCGCCTCTTACGCACTCTCGGAGACACCTTTAAGTTATTCCGAGATCTGGGGATCAGACTGAATCTTCCCAAATCATGCCCTGAGCCCAGCCAATGACTGTCCTTTATAGGAATGGTCCTGGACTTGGTCCAGGGCATGGCTTTTCTCCTGCAAGAAATGGGAGATCGCCTGCGAGGGGTAGCCTGAACGGTTCTTATGAGCCCCAAAGTGCAAGCCAGGACCTTCCTCAGTCTTCTGGGGCACATGGTGGTGGCCATTCCTGTTACCCCTTTGGTTCGCCTCCACATGAGGGTACCTCAGTGGATGCTCAGGTTGCAATGGGACCAGAGCTGTGATGGTCTGGACCAGCTGGTCCAGATCTCAGACCCAGTCAAGAGGACTCTTGTCCGGTGGCTAAACCCCTCCAACTTGGAAAAAGGGGTCTCCTTCTGGCAGGAGCCACTGAGCCGGGCCTTAACTACGGATGCCTCTGAACTCGTTTGGGGAGCATACCTAGGGAACAGCCAAACACAGGGCGATTGGTCTCCACATCAACGTCCTAGAAATACGAGTGATCCTCGATGCCTTACGGGCTTTCAAGGGGATCCAATGCCAGGCTCACTTCTCTTTTTATTCAGACAACAGAGCCGTTGTCTTTTACATCAACAAGCAAGGGGAAAGCATTCCTACCCCCTATGCAGGGAGGCGATGAGAGTTTGGTATTGGGCCCTGGAACATCACATCATTCTGACCGCAGTACATGTTCCAGGCATCCAAAACGACTTAGATAGCCTAAGTCTGTCTCAGTCCAAGGTGCACAAGTGGGAGCTACTCCGGTTGGTAGTGGACCAACTCTTTGACACATGGGGTCTTCCAGAGCTGGACCTCTTTGCGTCCCCACGTAACGCCAACCTACCAAGTTTCTGCTCGTAAGAGCACGTGCCTGGCGCTTTCTGGTCAGATGTGTTGTCCCTTTGTTGGTCAGGGAGATTCCTCTGCGCCTTTCCTCCCTTCTCTCTAATCCAGAGGGTTCTCCTGAAACTACAGGCCGAGGGGGCATGAATGATTCTGGTTGCCCCACTACGACCACAGCAAATTTAGTTCCCACTACTTCGGTGGCTGACGTTGGAACCTCCGATTCCGCTGCCATGATGCTCGCAGTTACTGTCTCAAGACCAGGCAAGCTGGTACATCCGGATCTCAAGTCCCTGCACCTTCATGCATTGTTCCTGCAGACGTAGTTAAGTCACGGTATGGGGTCTCCCAAGAGATGGCGGACATTCTTGTTTCGGCGAGAAAGACCTCTTCTAGGTCCACTTACGCTTTGAAGTGGAAGCGTTTCTGCCTTTGGGCTTCTTCTCATCACCTGGACCCGCTTACCTGTCCAGTGAACTCATCTTTACGGTATCTCCTCTCCTTGTTGCATCAAGGCTTGAGCTACTACTCCATCAAGGTGCACATGTTGACAGTATCTGCCCATCACGTACTGGTGAAGGGCAGAACTTTAGCCCAACTGGACGTGTCCTGTACCTTTCTCCGGGGCATCCTACTTATGAAGCCTTCCATCAGAGATCCATTACCCCCGAGACCTCCTTTTTGTGTTAGAGAAGCTTACCCTCCCTCCTTTTGAACCTGCAGCAGACTGCGAGCTGCGTTATCTTTCCTGGAAGGTATCCTTTTTGGTTGCTGTTACTTCAGCTCAAAGGATTTCTGAGCTTCAGACCCTGATATGTAAGGCGCCTTATTTAATTTTTCACAGGGAAAGGGTTTCTCTTAGAATAAATTCTAAGTTTCTTCCCAAAGTGGTTTCTGTGCTAACCCTCAACCAGTCGGTTGACCTTACCTTCCGGTTTATTACTCTACCCCTTCCAGCAGAGGGGAAACACTCCTACACACCTTGGATATCTACAGGGTGCTGAGGTATTATCTGAAGCGTACGGCTTCTCATCGCAAATTGGAGCAACTGTTTGTGGTCTTTATGCCTCAACAACTGGGCAAACCGGTGTCTAAACAGACTATATCCAGATGGTTAGTCCACTGTATAGTCTATTGTTACAATAAATACAACACACCTCTCCCAGGTTCGGTCAGAGGTCATTCTACCAGAGAAGTGTTTGCCTCCTTTGCTTCCTTGAAAAATTTCTCCATAAGAAACATTTGTGCAGCAGCTACTTGGGGTTCAGTGCACACCTTTCTCATGCACTACAGCCTGGAGATAGCTTCCAGGTGCCGGACCAGGTTTGGCCTAGCAGTCCTCCAAGAATTGCTCTCCTTTCAAGCTTACCTTCAAACAAGAAGTCCTAATGTATTCTGACATATGCAGTAAGACCTTCATGTTATGCTGCCCTGGAGAGGAAAGAGTTAAAGCCTACATTCTAAGTAGGCATGTGCTCAGTTTCCAATCATTGTCCCCCTAGTACATTCTATTCAACTGTCAGTTTCTTTACTTCGCCTTACTGTGAAGATGCTTCGAGATTTCTCCTCAGCTTCTATTTCGCTTATACGGTACAGATTAAACATTTTTATTATCATTTAGTTTCTCATTACTTTTCCTGCGGAATAATAGACATTTCGTTGGTGTTTTAACCACAACGGGATAAGTCTTGGTACTTTAACAGTTGACGTCCAACTGTTGGGGTACTGAGTTTTTCTTCTTCTCGCTCTCTCTCCTCTAGTGAAAGTTGTTAGCTCTGGTTAATAAAAAACTGAGTGTTGTTTTTTTTCCGGACCGCTAATACCAGTCTATTAACCAGGACTATTTTTGGATTCTTATCCGGCCTAACCGCCACTTGGATAAGCTTGAGATGGTGTCACAGAAACCCAAAAAGAAAACTGGACCAACCGGGTTTCAACAGTATGTGGAGTGTGGGGAAACTTTTGCCAAGGCAGATCCCCCTACAACTTGTGTTTTCTGCCTAGGGTTTGAACACCTAGAGGCAGACTGTGACATTTGTAAAAATTTCCCTCAGTTGACGCTTGACAGGCAGCTCAACTGACTGAATGAAAAATTGGCTGACAAATCTGCTAACACAGATGGCCAAACCCGTTCAGGGTCAAAAGAACCAGAAGGGGGGTGCCTTCTGACCAAGGTGATACCTCTTCTTCAAAACGAACCACGGATACAGCTCTTGAACCGGCTACTGCGAAAAAGAAGGAAAAGCACACCGAATCGACTTCTAAGCCGTGAGTGGTTGCGGTTCCGACCGCGAAAGAGATTGCTAATGCGATTCACATTATTCAATCCCTTTAGTCTGGTCCAGCTGAACCGGTGATTCGTCTGGTTACTCCTCAGTCGTTTCAGGTTCCATTGGCTCCCTCTGAATGTGACTACCCTTGGGACCAGGAGGCTGAACAAGATGAAGAGGAAGATGAGGACTTTTATGGTCCTATTGAACTGGAGGTTTCCCCGAGAGCATGAGGGGGGCATTTTTCCACCCAAACAGTTCGAGGATGCCCTCACTCATTTCTCTTTTATGAAAAAGGTGGCTGAAACCCTCCAGTTACTGGTACAGGAATCTTCAGAAGAGGAGGAAGAACCGGATTATGTCGAGATGATGGATTCCCTGTCACTTAAAGGCTGGTGATACCCATCCACAAGTGTCTTAAACGACAGACACTGAAAATCTTGGGTAATCCCACTTCTGTTCCTCCTGTGGATAAGAGGATGGATAGGAAGTATCCAGTGGCCAGAAATGCACAGAATTTCTTTCAAACAACATAAAGTCTTGCTGTATTCTGACATATGCAGTTAGGTCCTGCCTTTCAACTGCCCCGGAGAACAAAGAGTTAAACTTTCCATGGCCTGCATGGAATGTTCACTGCGAGCTCTGCTGAAGCCCCTGTCTGCTGCTGTTGAAACTCCAATCGTCAGATTCTTTACTCTGCCTCACTGAATAGTCGCTCCGGAGATTTCTCTTTTGCTCGGTTCAAAAAAGTCGGTTAAAGTGTCGTTTTTTTCGCTCGGTTTCTACCGAATTGCTGCTACCGATCTGTCGGTTTAAGTCTCTGTCTGTGGTACTGTGAGTACTAGATAGGTCTTCTGTATAGTTTCTGTGTGGAACTTGTAAATTGTGGATCGGTTCGGCTGAACCGATCAGTTTTCAGGTAAAAAAGTTTGTGATTTACTTAAAGTGTGGTAACCGGTCCGTATCGGTTCTAAAAAAAAAACATGGATTTTATTACATTTTTTTCCGAGACCCGTGACACGGTCAGGAACCCAAAGGGGAGTCTTGCCTGGCAGATTGACAAAAAAAGGGTAAGTTTTGGTTAGGATTGGCCATGTCTGAGAAACCCAAGAAAAACACCGGGCCCACTGGGTTTCAACACTGCAGTGTGTGTGGGGAAGTCTTTGCCAAGGCTGATCCCCACACCACCTGTGTTTGTTGTCTGGGGTTTGACCACCTCGATTCAGACTGCCAAATTTGTAAGAATTTTCCCAAATCTACCCTGGAAAAGAGTTTAGGCAGACTGAGGGAAAGGGAGGCCAAGAAGTCCGCTGACCCGGATGGCCAGCCCGGTTCAGTTCCGACCGAACCAGAAGGAGTGCCCTCTGACCAGGGCAATACTTCGGGCAAAAGGAGAGCCGATTCTGAGGAGTTGGTTCCGGTAAAAAGGAAAGATAAATCGTCCGATTAGGACCCAGAAATTCATACTCCGACCGCCGATGAGGTAGCCAAGGCGATAAGGATAGTGCAGTCGCTTACTTCGGTTCTGACCGAACCAGCACCATCTGGCAGGGGTTCGATTTGGTCGGTTCCGGATTACACCTTGGAAGAATTTTTTGAACAGGATGAGGAGGAAGGAGAGTATGAGGATGATGATGGTGATTATGAAAGTCTGGATGTGCCTATTAACCTGGACATCTCCCCAGACAGACCTTCAGGTGTTTCTGCTCCTAGGCTTTCTGAGTCCCCTTCTCACTTTATGTTTTACAGAAAAGTGGCTGAGACCCTCCAGCTTCCTATGGAGGAAGCAGTAGAGGATCAGGAGGAGCCTGATTTTGTTGAAATGATGGGCATCCCAGAGTCCAGGAGACTGTCTATTCCCCTCCACAAATCCTTTGGGAAACAGACACATAAAATTCTTAAGACTCCTAACTCCATACCTCCTGTGGACAGACAAATGGACAAGAGGTATACTCTTTCAGGCTCGGACACGGAGTTCCTTTCCCAGCAATGCAGCCATGTTGGGGTAGTGCGGGCTGCTGCCTGTGATAAGGCAGATATCCCCTTGGCATCACACCCCCCAGATAAGGACTCCAGGAGGACTGATGCCATGGCAAAGAAACAGTACATGGCAGCATCTTTGGGACTCAGGCAGCCTAACTATATGGCCTACACAGTTAGATACCAGAAGTCCAGGTGGGACACTGTGCTGGCTCTGGCTAAACAAGCCCCTGACCAGCTTGCCAAGGAGCTGGAGCAGGTGGCTGCAGATGGGATTGAGGTATCCAAAGTGCAGTTGCATGCTGCTGTGGACTCCAATGATGTTTCATCAAGAGTCATGGCTACATCTGTGGCTCTTTGGAGGATGGCTTGGCTCAGATGTACTAGCCTATCACAGGATACCCAGGCTAAGGCCATGGATTTCCTGTCATTGGTAATTCTCTGGGGAGCAGACAGAGAACTACATGAAAAAGACGGATTTAGCATAGGACCACTTACAGGAGTGCTCAGCCAAAGAAAGGCAAGCTACTCCTCAAAGGCAGCAGTTCAGGGGCAGGGCAGGCCTTCCAAAGGCCTTTTACCAAGCTCAGGCCTCCTCTTCTTACTCTCAGAGGGGGTTCTTTAGAGAGAGGCAGATGGGGGATGAGCAGGCCTGCATCCACCCCTCAGCCTAAAGTCCCTGCCAAGCAGACACCCTGATGGGTCTGCCCGGGCCGATTCTCCAATACCTGTAGGGGGCAGGCTGGCTTACTTTGTCCAGGACTGGAAGTCTCTGACATCAGACAAGTGGGTCCTGGAAGTAGTAAGCCAGGGACTGGTTCTCAGCTTCAAAAGCTCCCCTCCTAGCGCTACTCATGGGAATACTTTGCCTTCCTATCCTCTTTGAGCTTTACTGCTTGAACACATCAACAGCTTCTGCCGATACTTATACTCAGTTTGACTTCTACTACTCCAACATGCTTGCTACTGCCACTCCATTACCTCTACCCCCCTCTGCTCTCATCAGCAAGCGTATTTGCCCAATAGTCAGATACCTTCACCTTCATCTGAAGCCGCCACCCTGCATCTCTATCAGGGCATATCTCATCACCCCGCTATGGTTACTAACCCTATCTCTTATACTATCCGGCGACATTGAGATCAACCCTGGTCCATCTCTGCTCCCATCATAACCTTGCCCCCGCCACCACTCTCCCTAAAACCGATGGACTAACTTCGCCCACCTGAATGCTAGGAGCCTTATGGCCAACCTCCTGACCTCCAGGCTTGGACCTATACTAACGTCCCGGACGTCCTCGCCATCACAGAAACCTGGCTTAAGCCCACAGTGCTTGACTCTCAGTGCCCGCTTCCTGGATACAACATGCTCAGATCGACCGTCCTGGCACTAAAAGGGAGGTGGCCTTGCCTCTACTTCAAAACTCACCTAAACATTACACCTTCTGCAGGACCCCTCCTACCAAACTGTGAAATCCTACACTCCTACTGCTTCTTGGGGTGTAAAGAACTCCATATTTTTGTACTTGTATCCCCCAAAAATGCTACACAAGGCATCACTGAACTCCTAGGGTTTCTGCCTTCAGTTACAGGCAAGAATGACATTATCTGCCTTGGTGATTTAACCTTGACTGGTCCAGGAAAACTCAGCTAACCTATCCTCCTTAGCTAGCAAGGCAAATCTATCCCAGCTCATACATGAACCCACAAGGGTCTCACGAGGGGGCAACTGTGCCACCCTCCTTGACTGGATACTTACTAACAGGACGGAATACATTGCCTCAGCCGGTGTGCTACCTGACACAGTTAGTGACCACTATCCTATCTACTGTGTCTGGAACACTGTCATTCCTCCCCTCCCTGCCAAAACTGTAACCTTCCTAATCTCTCCCGCCAAGTCATGAGGACTTCTTAACTGACCTTAACCAGGTTGACTGGTCCTCTCTACCAAACAGAGGACATTAACATAGCCACAGAATATTTCAACCTCGTCCTCCTCTCTCTCTCAAAACCTTCACATCCCGTCACCACACGTGGGATGGCAGGGAAAGTAACCAAGTGGCTAACATGCCCCCTGCTTCAACTTCTCAAATCTAGGGACAAACTTTGGTCCAGGTGGAAGATCTTCTACCTCCGTGCAGACTTTGAAGACTATCGTGCATTACGTAACAACTGCAAAAGACAAATTCATATTGCCAAAAGCACCTACTATAGGAACCTACTAATAACATCCTCTACAAATCCGCGCAGGTACTGGTCCAAAGTTAAGGACATTCTTGGCAACGACAAGCCACAGAATCCAGCTGACATGAACATTCAAGGTGTTCACTGCACCAACCATGACACCATTGCCAACGCCTTCAATGCCCTTTTTTCTTCTCCACCAGTTGCTACTCTAACTAGCCCTCAACCTGACTGTCCCTCTTCTCCTCCCTCGCCCCTCCCACCCCTCCCTTTCGTTCTGGCTCCAACCACATACCTTGTAGTTTGCAAGCTACTTAACTCCCTTCCGGCACACGGGGGTCAAGGGCCTGAGGGCATCCATCCTTGCATACTTAAGCAGTATGCACCTTGGCTGACCAGACCTATCACCTGGCTTTTTAACCCTCTCGATTCAGCGCTACTGTCCCATCCACCTGGAAAACTGCCAGAACTATCCCTATACACAAAAGGGTGATGTCAAACTCATGTCCAACTACCGCCTCTATATCTCTTCTGCCCACTCTCAGTAAGTTGCTTGAAAAATAGTCCACCGCCAGCTTGCTGCTCACCTTGACATGTTTAATCTTCAAACCCGTGCCAACATGGTTTCCGGCCGGTCACAGTACCACCTCTGCACTTACACAACTTACAATGACATCGAAATAATATGGACCGTGGCCTACTCATGGGGCCGCCTTTATCGACCAGTCTAAAGCCTTGACATGGTACACCATCCTCTCATGCTAAAGAAGCTCCAACCATTGGAGCATCTGACCAAGCCCTCTCCTGGTTCCATAGCTATCTTGACAATCGGACTCAGGCGGTAGCATTCACAAGGCCCTTTCCTCCCCTAAACATCTCCCGTGGAGTTCCCCTAGGATCCACTCTTGACCTCTCTCTTTTCCTCTTCCTAAATGATATTCCCACCATGTCCCGGCATAGCTGCACTCTTATGTACGCAGATGACCTTGTTCTCTACTCTGGGTTAAAATCGGTTGCTGCCATCAACTCCACCTCACTAATGACTTCCAATTCCTGCAGACCTGGCTCTCTAGCAACCACCAAGTCCTGAACCTAGAAAAACCTGTGCTATGCTATTCGGATCCTCTAAGAAACTGTCTGCCCCTGCGAACAGGCTCCGGGTTCAATGCCTTGATGGCTCCTCATCTCAAACACTGAGTCCTTCAAGTACCTTGGGGTCACTTTGGATCCCACATGACTTGTCTCAACATGTCAATATGGTGTGCGATGCCGTCAATGCACTAAAATTAGCGGGGCTTATCGCGTCGCCACTCCCTCACTCCTTCCGCTAGACTTTCTGTTGCGAGAGGTATTCTCTACCCCAGCTCCAATATGCTCTGCCCTCCTCTTTGCTGCAAACTCTGCTACACTCCACAAATGGGACACTGTCTACAACAACATCTGTAGATTCGCCTTAACTGCCCCACGCCTTACCCATCATTGTCTCCTTTAGCTGGCTTAAACTGGCTGTCACCTAAGGATATTCGAGCCTACTCCCTGGGCTGCTTTATCGACTCCCTGTCTAGACCTCCCTGCCCTGTCTATCTTGCCAACCTCCTGACTCCTGCCTCACACACCCGTACCCTCAGGTCTTCCTCTGTCCCCATGCTCTCCACTAGACCTTGCATGACAAAAATGGGTGAACAGGCATTTGACCATTTTGCTCCCAAATTCTGGAACTCACTCCCCCTTATGGTGAAAACGTCATCCTCCCATCGAGAATTCAAAAACTCGCTGTTCACCCACCTCCTAGCCTCTGGCCAATGCAAATGCTCTTAATTTGCTTTGTCCCACTGCAGGCTGTCGGGTCTGACCCTGAGTACTACACTAATGTTCTCCCATGCAATTTGTCTAGGTGCTATGAACCTTGATGTCTTTACTGTCCTCAGCTGTCTTATGGTTACCCTAATTGCTTTATTTTACATCCTTATTATGATCTATGCCTAAAATGTACCCTTATGTAACTATTACTGTACTACCCAATGTATATCTTGTTTTGCTCCTGCACACCTATATTATGTCTGTGCATTTCTGCATATTGTAACCAGTGTCCTGTGCTCTCCCGGGTCGTGCCTGAAAATAGGCAGGTCTGTTGCCTAGCGCACTTACCCGGTTACCAAAAGCTAATAAATAAATAAATAAAACATTTCCCAAGATGAGAACCAGATCCTTTCCACCTGCAAATCCATCAGAGACCCTTGCCTTAGAGTCAGAGGTTTCTTCCCTCCTAGCTCTCAGAGCTATAGAGAGGGTTCCCACCCTACACAAGGGCAAAAGATTGCACTCCAGGTACTTCCTAACCCCCAAAGACAGGAGAATGGCAGCCCATCCTGGACCTAAGATATCTGAATAAACACCTTTTAAAACCAAAGTTCAAAATGGTGACTCTGGGAATAATCCTTCCCTCTCTAAAGCCAGGGGACTGGCTAGCCTCCCTGGACCTCAAAGATGCCTATTTTCACATTCCCATCAGGTGCTCCCACAGAAAGTACCTCAGGTTCGAGTTGCCCTCAGGTCACTATCAATTCAGAGCAATGCCCTTTGGCCTAACATCAGCCCCTAGGGTTTTCACAAAGTGCCTGGCAGTAGTGGTTGCTTTCCTAAGGAGAAAAAAGATGTCCATCTTCCCATACTTGGATGACTGGCTCATAGTAGGTCAGTCTCCAGACCAAGTCAAGTCAGATCTGCAAATAACTCAGCAGGTGCTCACTTCCTTAGGATTCCTTCTCAACCTTCCAAAGTCAGTTCTCGAATCAGTACAGCTCCTCACCTTCATGGGGCGGAGCTGGATACAATAAAGGCAAGAGCCTTCCTTCCCCTGGACAGGGCAAAGACCCTTATGGAACTGGCCTCTTCAGTCACCCTGCAGGTGTCTCGACCAGCAAGGCATTTCCTTCAGCTTCTGGGCCACATGACAGCTTCCACAGCAGTGGTCCAAGAGCAAGATTCTAGATGAGGGACATTCAGTTCCACTTAAGAGCCTTCTGGTCCCAAAGAAAGTATTCCCTTACCAAACTAGTCCCAGTGAGTCGAACCCTGATCCAGGCCTTGCAATGGTGGGAGGATCAGGACAATTTGAGACAAGGGGTTCCTTTTGTCACTCAGTCTCATTCAGTGATACTCACCACAGATGCTTCCCTGCTGGGCTGGGGAGCCCATCTGGGGGATCTTACCACCCAAGGGCTGTGGTCACCTCAGGAATCTCTGCTTCACATCAATCTCTTGGAACTCAGAGCAGTGTTTTTGGCACTGCAAGCCTTTTCCAAATCTGTGCAGGACGAGGTGGTCCAGGTCAGAACAGACAACACCACCACCATGTGGTACATCAGCAAACAGGGAGGCACGCGGTCTACGGCCTTGTGCACAGAAGCAATGTAGTTGTGGTCCCTGGCCTATTCCCTGCAAACCTCTCTGATAGCAGTTCACCTCCCAGGGAAGGACAATGTCCTAGCAGATGCTCTCAGCAGGATATCCCAGGGCCATCACGAATGGACCCTAGATCCCCTAGTTTTGAAAGTGATTTTCTTGAGATGGGGCACTCCACAGATAGATCTTTTTGCAGCCCCAGACAATCACCAACTTCCTCTCTTTTGTTGCAGACCCCCAGTCTTGGGCTCAGTCCCCCTGGATGCTCTGATTCTGAATTGGGAAGGGACATTTCTGTATGCTTTTCCCCCCTTCCCTCTCCTGTTCAAAGTGTTAGTCAAGATCAGGTCACAACCATGCAAAGTGATTCTGATTGCTCCAGACTGGGCCAGACAGCCCTGGTATCCCCTGTTGCTGTCCTTAGCAGTCCACCTTCCCCTGTCTCTTCCCAGGAATTACAACCTGTTGACACCCTCTCAGGGGAGGATTTAGTATCTGAACCTCAAGTCCCTCAATCTCAAGGCATGGCTCTTGAAGAGTTAGTTTGCTGATCTGCACCTTTCTGAAGGGGTTCTGGATATCCTTAAGGCTTCTCGAAAGCTTTCCACCAGAAAGTTTTACAACTCCAAATGGAAAAGGTTCACTATTTGGTGCTCTAATAAGCATATTTCTCCAGAATCTGCTGGGTTGCCTACAGTTCTGGACTATATGGTCCATCTTAATGGCTTGGGACTTTGGCCAGCTACACTAAGTGCATATGGCAGCTGTTTCTGCCTTCTTGTCAGTAGGCAAGCCCTCTCCTCTGTCAGCCCATCCTGTGTTTTGTAAGTTCTTCAAGGGATTGCTGCACACCAAGCCCCCCTTTAGGGACCCTGCTCTTGCTTGGGACCTTAATGTTTGCATTGCTCAGCTTATGCAACCACCCTTTGAGCCTTTTTCCTCTGCGCAGCTTAAGTACTTGACTTGGAAAACTGTTTTTGGTAGTCATTACCTCTGCCAGGCGCATCAGTGAATTGCAAGCCCTGTCAGTGGAGCCTGATTTCATCTCTTTCCATAGAGATAAAGTGGTCCTAAGAACTAACAGGAAGTTTTTGCCTAAGGTGGTTTCAGATTTCCACCTTAATCAGTCTATATGTCTCCCTGTTTTCTTCACTGACCATTCCTCCTCTGAAGACAGGAGGTTGCATAGCTTGGATGTTAAAAGGGCCCTCAGCTACAACATAGAGCGCAACAAGGTTCACAGGTTTGAGTTCCTCCAGTTGTTCCTCACATATGGAGAGGTCGGTAAGGGCAAACCTGCCAGTAAGAAATGTATTGCCAGGTGGATTGTCTCTTGTATACAATTCTGCTATGAAAAACTGGGTAGAACCCCACCCTCAGGCCTGAGGGCTCACTCTACTAGAGGTACAGCTGCTTCCCTGGCTGCTGCCAGGGATATTCTTATCTTAGAAATTTGTCAAGCAGCCACCTGGAAAACAGTCCAAACGTTCACCAAGCATTACTCTCTGGATATCCAGGCTAGGAGTGATGCTCGGTTTGGCACAGCAGTACTTCAGAGCCTTTTCCCAAAGTAGGTTCTGTCCCTCCTCCATGGAGGTCTGCAATTGTCAGAATACAGCAAGACTTCATGTTGTTTGAAGAAAAAAATTACTCACCTTAGTAATGTTGTTTCTTCTAATGGAGTCTTGCTGTATTCTGACCTCCCCTCTCAGAACCTGGTTTTTGGGATGTGGGTGGGCAGGAGCAGCGTTGGCAGCCTAGGGGTGCCCCTTTTTCACCCTCCTTTACTTTGGGTGTGTGTTGTGTTTTGTTTTTTTGGGTTTCCTGACTTGAGTCTTTGCTTTGAAACCAAAAAAACATTTTTAATAAATTTAGTTGGCAGTTGGCTAGTGTGAGTTTTACAGTTTCCACACAGAACTTCTAGAGAGTATTGCTCGTAAAGATCTGACGGTTGGAGTTTAAACAGCAGCAGACAGGGACTTCAACCGAGCTTGCACTGAATGTTCCATGCTGGCCATGGAAAGTTAACTCTTTGTTCTTCGGGGCAGTTGAAAGGCAGGACCTAACTGCAATGGTCAGAATACAGCAAGAGTCCATTAGAAGAAACAACATTACTAAGGTGAGTAATTTTTTCTTGCCTCCTTTTGAGCCTGCCGCTAGCTGCACTTTCTGTCATGGAAAGTGTTGTTTTTAGTTGCTATTACTTCTGCTCAAAGAATTGCTGAGCTTCAGGCTCTGATGTGTAATGAGCCTTATTTAGTTTTCTACAAGGACAGGGTGTCCTTGAGGACCAGTTCTAAGTTTCTTCCTAAGGTGGTGTCTGAGATTAGTCTGAATCAAGACGTATACCTGCCTATGTATTACCCAGAGTGTTTGAATCCAGGTGAAACTTTGCTACATACTGTGAACGTCCACCGGGTTCTTCGTTGTTACTTGGAACGCACCTAAGCCATCAGAAAAACTGACGAGTTATTTGTTTCTTTCACCCCCAAAAAAGGGGCTTTAGTTTCAAAACAATGTTTGTCCAAATGGTTAGTTTATTTCATTTTTTTTTTTATTGCTGCAGCAAATACGACAAACCTTTACCGGGCTTGGTTAAAGGCCTTTCTACCAGAGGTGTAGCTGCTTCATTTGCATCGTTCAGAAATGTGTTCATTGCTGACATCTGTGCAGTGGCAACTTGAAGTTCTGTTCACACTTTCAATCCGGCATTACAGTCTGGACTTTGCTTCTAGGTGCAAAGCAGGTTTTGGACTGGCAATCCTGCTTTCTTGAGAGCCTTACGCTGACCTGTACCTCCTCCCACCGGGGTCAGTCCTTTTACTGCTTGAGACTCAGTCCTAACGGTGGAACCTGCTGCAAGATACATAGATGTCAGCAGATAAGGGCCTTGTGGCCCATCCAGTCTGCCCTATCCCTTTTTCTAATGCTTAAGGTACCCTAGATGGTACGGCAAGTCCCCTTCCCCATCATCGCCCTAGCTTGATAATTTCCATTTGCCTATCCCACGCATTCTTGAATCCCTGAACTGTGGCTGCCCCCACCACTTCCTGGGGGAGACTGTTCATCTCTCCACCACCCTTTCAGTGAATTAGAACTTCCTCAAGTTCCCTCTGAGTTTTCCCCCTTTTAGTCTCATGGTGTGCTCTCTTGTTCTGCTGTTTCCCTTCATGTGAAAGATGCTCCCCTCTGGTACCACTCTTGATCTCCTTCAGATACTTGAAGGTCTCTGTCATGTCCCCCCTCTATCTCCTTTCCTCCAGGGAGCACATATTGAGAGCTCTGAGTCTCTCCTGATACGCCTTATGCTGCATTCCGGCCACCATTTTTGTCGCCCTCCTCTGTACCGTCTCCATCCTGTCTGTCTTTGTGGAGATGGGGCATCCAGAACTGAACACAGTATATAGGGCTTTGTTCAATGGTACCACCACTTCCCTCCTCCTACTTATACCCTTCCCTATGCACCCTAGTATTCTTTTAGCCTTTCTGACTGCTTTTCATACTGTTTAACCACTTTGAGGTTGTCTTCTGTGACTGCCCCTAGATTCCTTTCCTCTTTGGTGGCCTCCAGTGTTACCCCGTCTAGTTCATACGTGACTCTAGAATTCCCTCTCCCCAAGTGCAAAATCCTGCCCTTTTTTGCATTGAAATGCCATTCCTTTGACCAGTTTTCTAGCCTCTTCAGATCTCTCCTCATTTTTATATACCTTCTTGTGTATGTATCCTGTTACATAGCTTTGTATCGTCTGTGAACAGGCTAACCCTCCCTTCTAGACTGTCTGCAATATCACTTATGAAGACACTGAAGAGCACTGGTCCCAGCACTGATCCCTGGGATATGCCACTTGTTACCCGTCCCTCCTGTGAGCTAACCCCATTTGCCACCACTCTTTGTGTTCTATTGCTCAGCCAGTTTCTAACCCACATGACTACCTCTGCCCCCAACCCCAGATTTGCCAGCTTGTGGATTAGTCTCCTGTGTGGGACTGTGTGTCGAAGGCCTTCCTGAAGTCCAGATAGGCCACATCTGCTGCTCTGCCCTGGTCTATTTCCTTCATCACCCACTCGAAGAAATCTGTCAAGCTGGTCTGGCATGACCTCTCTGCCGTGAATCCATATTGCCTTGGGTTCAGCAGCCCCCTTGTCTCTAGGTAGTCCAGCAGCCTTTCCTTTAGCAGGGTTTCCATTATTTCACCTACTATCAAGGTCAAACTGACAGGGTGGTACTTTTCTACCTCCTCCTTGCTACCACTTTTGTGCAGTGGTACCACTTGTACCCTCCTCCGCAACCACGCCTGTTTCCACTGATCCACTGAACAGCTTAGCCTGAGGTTTAGCCAGTTCCCCCCGGAGCTCCTTTATAATCCTCAGGGGTATCCCATATGGCCCCATAGCTTTATCTACCCTAAGTCATTCTAGTGCTCTTTTTACTCTGTCCTCTGAAAAAGGTCTAATGTCCACCCTTTCTCTCTGTTTCCCCTTCTGTATTAATCAGGGACTGTCCCCATTGCTTTCTTCCTTGAATTCGGAGGAGAAATATTTTTTGAGGACAGTCGCCTTGTCAACGTCTTTCTCCACTACCCTGCCTCTCTCTTCCCTAAGTCTCACAATCCCAACCCCAATCTTCCTCCTCTCACTAATATACCTAAAGAATGCCTTCCCTCCTTCTTTCACTGATTTAGCTAGCTTTTCTTTGGTTTCGGCCTTTGTTGCCCTTGCTGCCTTGTTTGCTTCCCTTCATTTTACCAAGTTTTCTTGCCTGTCCTCCTTGCTTTGTGTTGCCTTGTACCTCAGAAATGTCATGTGTTTTCCTCTTATTAGCTCTGCTACTCCGCTTGAGAACCACATTGGTTTCCTCTTTCTTTTGCTTTGCAGGGACTGGCAGGGCCTGGTGCACTGTGACTTCCTTTATCCTTTCCCCATTGCTTAGGACAAGATCCAGAATTGCATTCTTCCTTGTAGGCTCCCTCACTAGCTGTGTGAGACCTGCCCCTTGCTGGGATTGCAGGAATGCCTTAATCATGGCTGAGGCTACCGCCGGGATGCTCCAGTCCACGTCCGGTAATTTGAAGGAACCCATCAGCAGCAATTCACCCTTTGTTGCCATGTTCTCTATAGTCTCCAGCAGATCTTACTTCGAGAGGGCTCTTGCAGTAGGTAATTACATATAGGACTGATGGCGACAGGACCCCATGGAAAAATTTCTAGCTAGCAGTCCCTGGCGGGGACCGCCCCACGTCAGGTGACGGCGCCACCCACGCCGGTATAGCGGGGCGGTCCCGGACGCCCGCCCAGTTCTTTCCCCGCCCGCCGGCTCATGCAGCGCCGCTGTGAAGTTCAGAAAGCCCAGTCCTGTCTGTTTCGCTGGTTTTCCGAAGTATCAGTATTCTGTATTTTATTCGTCAGGTGAGCGCCTGTTTATGCCGTCCCTTCAAAAATAAGTGCGACTTGCAGCGCCCAACTGCCTCACAAAGACGGTCACTCCCTCTGCCTTTTTTGTTTAGGCCCCGACCACGCGGTCGACAAGTGCCCGCACTGCCCGCATTTCAACGCGGCCACCCGCAGACGACGCCAGCAGTCTCTAGAAGCCCAGCTCCTTGAAAAGATGTCTGCAATGGAGAAGGAGTTGAAGAAGCTTCCGCAGGCGTCGACCTCCCCTGAAGGACACAAGAAGCGGGACAAAGAAAGGCACCGGGAGAAGGCCTCCTCTTTCGCGACTCTGGCTGGAGCCACGGCTAAGGTAACGTCCCCTTTGGGGATCGCCCGACGGCAGCCTCCAAGGCTTTGGAGGAGGCGCTGCCCTCCCTGGCCGGGTTCGCTTGAGCCCGCTGGTCCCTCCGGGCAAAGGAGGCTTCTGCCCTCAGTACTGCCGCAGCTTGCGGCCTACTGGTGGACGCCCCATAAGCCAGACGTCGGCTCCTCCGACGTCCGCCGGAGAAGGCTCACAGCGCCTCACCCTCGGGCGTGCGACGGCAGTGTCCCCCTTGGATTGGGCCTCTTCCCATCCTCGGCCCGCCTCTGACGAGGGACCCCTGAAGTCGGACACCGGCCCCTCTGGCATCTGCCGGGATTTGGCCCCTAAGTCGCATGTCTGCTTCTCCGACATGCGCCGGGCCTCGGAGCCTACAGCAGACCCTGCTCTGTCTGTCCCAGGTTCCCCGCAGCCTTCGCTGCCATCCAGAGAGCCCGAGTCCCCCCTGCCTGACCCCGGGGACTTTTCCCCTCCGTCCCTGGACGAGGCTCGGGATGTTTTTCCGCCGTCTGATCCTCCTCCTACAGAGCCGGATCTGACGCCGGCCCTGGGACGCCGGCTCCGCCGGTCCCGCCAACACCGGGTCCAACGCCGGCCCCTCCAACGCCGGCGGGGGATATTCCTCTCCCAGTGGGCCCTCCACCCCACGGGCCTATCACGGTCGATCCGCCCGTGGAGTTCCCTACTGGGCCATCTGCTCCGGCAGCTCCTCCGGTACCTGGGTATCCGCCATCTTACCCAATGCCGGTTTACCTGGGTCCACAGTATCCTGCGCCGCAGTACCTGGCGCCGACTCCAACGACGCCGCAGTACCCGACACCACAATACCCAGCTCCGGTATTTCCGCAGCCGGGTTACGGATACTCTCCTTACGGATTTCCTCCATACAACTATGCCCCTCCTCCTTCTCCACTGCCCCCTAGGCCGCCGGTGGATCTCCAGGAGACTCTGGTCTCCTGGTGGGCTGAGGCCAAGGCTCAGCTCACCAAGGAAGTTGAGAGCCGTCTTTCGGCGACGGTGCCACCCTCGGCTCCCGTACGCCCCAGATGGCACACTCCCTCTCCGCCTCCGGATTCCCGGGCTCTCCCCTTGGGATCCAGAGAGGGGCAGGACACGCGTCCAGGGATCCCCCCTAAGGAACCCGTTCCTCCCCCTAGACACGCTATGGAGTCTTTCTCTGCTTCAAATTCCTCTTCTTCTTCTCTCTCGGACTCCTCTGATTCCTCCGATGGATGCTCCGAGAAAGACAACGAGCCTCGCTCTCCGTCCAAGCCCCGGCCGAGGACTCCTTCGAAGTCTCCTCCGGAGGATCCTTCCTTCACGGAGTTGCTCAGGAAGATCCAGGAAGTCCATCAGTGACATTCCTTAGAATCAGATCTTCAGCGGGTCAAACTCGCCGGACATCTGGACTTGCCCCTTACGGCCCCTACCCTAGTGCCACCCTGGATCGAGCCTCACGCCCACCTTGTTTCCACCATCTGGAAACAACCGTTGGCTTTAGCTCCACTTCCTCGGAAGTCCAACAGGCTACACCAGGCTCCGGAGGGTGTAGACTTTTTAGACTCTCACCCCCGTGCAGACTCGGTTGTGATTAGCGCTGCTCACGGCCGGTCAGCACACCTGAAACATTTGAGCTCGTCTCCCCCGTATAAGGAGTCTCGCCTTCTGGATCAGTATGGAAGGAAGATCTATGCTTCTTCCACAATGGGGATCAGGGCCCTAAATTATATAGCGCATATGGGGGATTACCAGAAGGCTGTCCTTACCCAGGTGGAATCCAAGATTGACTCCTTGCCTGACTCCCAAGTCAAGCAGGAGTTAGCCGACCTGGTCCGTTCTGCTCGTTCGGCCAGTCGTCACATCCTGAGGATAACCTACGACGCAGTGGACACCGCAGGACGGAGCTCTGCGTCCGCCGTAAGTCTTCGGCGTCACGCATGGCTCTGTGTGTCAGGTCTGGTCCCGGAAGTGCAGTCAGCAATCCAAGAAGCACCTTTCAGGGGTTCTGTGCTTTTCGGTGGTGATGTCAAGGACATCATCACTGACTTGCAGGAGAAGGGGACGGCCCTTAAATCTGTTGATTCAGTGTACCGTCCCCATCCCCCGGAGCGCCGTCCCTTTCGCAGGACGCAGCCGCCTCAAGCGAACCTCATGGAAGGCGGGCTACAAACGTCGGGCCCCCACAGCTGCCAGGCCCCCGCCACCCAAAAAAGCAGCGGGTGCCCCAGCTGCGGCGCTGCCTCACACCACCTGACTCCTTCCCTCTCCCACCGCCTCCGGACGCCCCGTAGGAACCGGTAGGAGGGAAATTCTCCCTCCACCTTCCGGGTTGGGAGAGGATAACATCAGATTCATGGGTGCTTCAGGTCATAGCAGAGGGGCACTCCATAGAGTTTCTGCAGAAACCTCCACGTCACCCCCCTCCGAACTCCTCTTACTCAAGGGACCGTCTTCCTTTGATCAAGGAAGAAATTTCTGTTCTCCTCGCGAAGCAGGCCATAGAGCCCGTCCCCCCTCACCTTCACGGGACTGGTTACTATTCCCATTTCTTCCTTGTACCAAAGAAGACGGGAAGTCTCAGACCCATTCTCGATCTCAGCTCCCTGAACCGATATGTGGAATACAAGAGGTTCAGGATGCTCTCCCTTCAAACCCTCTTGCCTCTGCTTTGGCCGGGCCTTTGGCTTTGTGCACTGGATATGCAGGATGCGTACCTGCACATCCCCATTCAACCTTCACACCGAAAGTACCTCAGGTTTGCGTTCCAGGCGGACCACTACCAATTCCGGGCACTCCCTTTTGGTCTTTCCTCAGCTCCCCGAGTCTTTACCAAATGCCTGGCGGTGGTAGCGGCCCACCTGCGTACTTTGGGAGTTCAGGTTTTTCCCTACCTGGACGACTGGCTCCTGGCGGCCTCGTCCAGGGAGGAACTCCTGCATTTTCTCTCCCTCACCCAGCAGGTTTTCACTGGCCTGGGTATCACCATCAACCATTCCAAGTCCCACCTGGACCCTTCCCAGAGACTCTAGTTCATCGGGGCAATCCTCGATACGACAATGTGCAGGGCCTTCCTGCCTCTGGACAGGGGGGCCTCCCTCCAGTCCCAGATTTCCCTTCTGTCGGAACGAAGGAGGGTTCCGGCGAGGTCAGTGCTCAGTCTCCTCGGGCTTATGGTGGCTGCCATCCCGACGATTCCGCGGGCGCGCCTCCACATGAGGATCTCTCAGTGGACGCTCCGCTCTCAGTGGGATCAACTTGTAGACAACCTAGATCATCTGGTACTGATCTCCTCGCCGATGATAAGAGATTTGCAATGGTGGATGGTTCGAGAGAACCTATTCCGTGGAGTCCCCTTTTTTCATCCTCCCCCTGCTCAGACTCTGACCACGGACACATCAGGCGAAGGTTAGCTCTCCACATCCATGTGCTCGAGCTTCGAGCAGTGCTGTATGCTCTCCAGGCCCTTCACCAATACATCCTTCCCGGTCACCTAGCCATCCAAACAGACAACATGTGTGTGGTGTGGTACATCAACAAGCAGGGATGGACTCTCTCCTACCCGCTGTGCAGGGAAGCGATGAGGGTTTGGGATTGGGCAATGCTTCGCAACCTTCACCTCACAGTGATCCATGTTCCGGGAGTCGACAATGTCCTGGCAGACAAGCTAAGTCATTCTTCGGCTCTGCCACATGAGTGGGAACTGGATCAAAAGGTTCTAAAAAGTATCTTCCAGATTTGGGGGACTCCACAGATAGACCTGTTCGCCTCCTCCCAAAACGCAAAGCTTCCAGCCTTTTGCTCGCTCGCTCCAGAGCGAGGCACTTTCGGGAGCGACGCTCTGTCTCTAAACTGGAAGGACAGATTCGTCTATGCTTTTCCCCCAATTCCTCTGGTCCCGCGTGTGTTGCAGAAACTGGCATTGGAAGGAGCGAGAATGATTCTGATCGCTCCTTTCTGGCCCAGGCAAATCTGGTTCTCTCTTCTACAACAATACTCAGAGGTTCCTCCTCTTCCTCTTCCTTTATCGTGAGGATTGCTGACCCAGGATCAGGGGACCCTGGTCCATCCGGGACTCAAGTCCCTTCAACTTCATGCATGGCTCCTGCAGACCTAGCTCAATCTTGCTTTGGCGTTTCCCCTAAGGTGGCCGAGATTCTGGTGGAGGCTAGAAAACCTTCCACTAGGTCCACGTACACCATGAAATGGAAAAGATTTTCCATTTGGGCTGCCTCCAGGAACGTGGAGCCTTTCTCCTGTCCTGTGGCTGTTCTGCTTGATTATCTGCGTCATCTTTTCGACCTGGATCTCGGTCACTCCTCTCTGAAAGTCCACATGGCGGCTATTTCAGCCTACCATGTGCCTTTCACTGATAAGGCATTTGCCCAATTGGGGGTATCCAAGACTTTTCTCAGAGGGGTCCTTCATCTCAAACCCCCTGTTCGGACTCCGGCTCCCCCCTGGGACTTGAACTTTGTTCTCGAGAAACCTACCCTTCCTTTTAGAGCCTCACTGACTTCCATGAACTTGAAGTTCCTTTACAAGTGGAGGCGTTCTTCTTGGTGGCCATTACTTCTGCTCGCAGAATTTCCGAGCTCCAGGCCCTTATGTGCAAAATCCCTTATCTGATCTTTCACAAAGAAAGAGTAGCTCTTCGCACGAATCCTAAGTTTCTCCCCAAAGTGGCAGCGGAGTCTACCTTAAATCAGTCTATTGAATTACCTGCCTTTTTCACGCAGTACTCCAATCAAGGAGAATACTTGCTCCATACCATGGATGTCCACAGGATTCTGAGATACTACACCGATAGGACGAAGGATCTCAGAAAGACTGATCAGTTGTTCGTCTCTTTTGCTCACAAAAGGGAAGGCAATGCTGTCTCCAAGCAATGCCTATCAAAGTGGTTGGCTCATTGCATCACTTTCTGTTATGACCAGTACAAGAAGACCCTACCGGGTCAAGTCAGAGGTCACTCCACTCGAGGAGTAGCTGCCTCTGCGGCAGACATCTGTGCTGCCGTCACTTGGCCTTCCCGTCCATACATTTACTAAACATTACAGTTTGGACATTGCCTCTCGCCGTAGAGCAGGCTTCGGGTTAGCTGTCTTGCAAGGCCTCCTATCTTGAGGTTTGCAAGGCTGTTTGCTACTTCTTGGAGTAGTTCCTCCTCCCGGTGCCTTTTCATTTGTTCCAGACTGCTTGGGATTCTGTCCTATATGTAATTACCTACTGCAAGAGCCCTCTCGAAGTAAGATAGTACAGTTTCGTAAGAACTTACCGTAACAGTAGGTCTTTGAGAGAGGCTCTTGCAGTAGGTAATACCTTCCCGCCCTCCATCCCCCTAGGCTTTTTCAGCTCCTTTTCCATTGAGGGAAATATCTGCTTTTCTCTCGTCCGGGCCTGTGGCGGGAAAGAACTGGAAGGCGGGCATCCGGAACCGCCCCTTTATACCGACATCGTCTGACTCTGATCACCTGACGTGGGGGCGGTCCCCGCCAGGGACTGCTAGCTAGAAATTTTTCCGTGGGGTCCTGCCACCTGCCGACGTCAGTCCTATATGTAATTACCTACTGCAAGAGCCCCTCTCGAAGATCTACTGTTACGGTAAGTTCTTACGTAACTGTACTTTCTGTGTCTGCATCCTCTGCCTGCGCTAGAGGCCTGTATATCACTTCTGTTCTAAGTACTTTTCCCCCCTCCCCACCTCCAGGGTTACCCACGGCGCCTCTGCTTTTCCCCTCTTGTCTTTTGGGACTGACGCTTTTATCCCTTCTCTGACGTACAGTGCCACCCCAACCCCCTTCTTGCCTTGTCTGTCTCGCTTGTGCAGTGTGTACCCTGGAATAGCTAGCTCCCAGACATGGTTACTGTTGCACCATGTCTCTGTGACTGTCATGATATCCAGGTCTTCGGAAACCATCACTGCCACAAGTTCCGGGATTTTGTTACCTAGGCTACGGGACTGGTGCACTTAGCCTTCCAGTCACTGCCCCTCCCCTTTGCTATAACCCCAGCACCATCCCCCTTTTTCTGTGTCTGACCCTCCTGTACTTTACCTGAGGTCCCTGCTTTTTCACCTGTGGCCATTCCTTGCTCGTGGTGGCCGTGCCCGTTTCCTTTAGTCCGATGTCAGGGGGTCCCTTCCGTTCGCCGATCCCCTTACCTTCTTATCTTTCTGCTGCGTCCTCATTGTGGTCTTATCTGTGCTGGAGAATCCTAGTTGAAACCCTCCAAGAAGACCTCCAGCTGCTGCCTTAGCGCACTCGCTCCTCCGGTGAGATGCAGACCGTCGTGCTTGAAGAGCTTCCTGTTCCAGAAGGTCCCCCAGTTTCCAATGTAGTGCATCTCATTGTCTGCGCACCAACCTTGGAGCCACTGGTTGAATTCTCTGATCTCTCCGTTTCCTGATCTTGTCTTGATGAGCCCCTTCAATGTGAGATAGTACAGTTACGTAAGAACTTACCGTAACAGTAGGTCTTCTAGAGGAGCTCTTGCAGAAGGTGCTGCTTTCCCTCCCTCCATACCCCTGGTGACTGCTTCTTCATCACTGTTACAGTTTTCTTTGGTTTCAGAGTAACACCTCGGTTCTCCATTCACTGTGCTTGCTGAGTTCTCTGGTGGGAGAGTGTTCCTAATCAGAGCTCAGTCCAGACGTTTTCGGCAGCCCCTTCATGTATTTTGCATACTGCAATTGCTGAGAAATATTTGGGGATGTCTCGATAGTACAGGATAAAAGAAAGCCTCCCGGTCCGTTTTCTGGCAATATAAGAGTAAGTTTACGCCCTCTGGAGATTAAAGCATTACATTACCAGCTTCTCCATGTGCCGCTGCATTCAGGTGCAAATGTTCAGTTCAAAGAGAAGAAAAAAGCAGCGCACCATTGCGAGAGGGGTGCTCTCTACAGAGGTTGCAAAACCTGTGAATTCAGTAGTCCAAAAAGTGAGAGCACACCACAAGTCTTCAGCTTAATAGTTAAGTTTATTGCCAAAGTTTTCACGGCCAGGAACCCAAGCGCTTCGGCTGTATAGCCTTCAAAGGGGTTTGGCTCAGTGTCATACATCAAGCATTTATAAACAAAATCTGACGTTATCAGTAATTGACATTTCTTGATTTTCACATAGTTATATAAACACCACTATTTTATTAATTTAAACAAGAAAAGTTATATAAAACTGTGACCAATTGAACATATGTATGGTGAAAATGTATTCTTCTTTTATATATATTTTTGTAAATAATTTGTTTAAATTAATAAAATAGTGGTGTTTATATAACTGTGAAAATCAAGAAATGTCAATTCTAGGAGCGTGGATATGTTGTTCATCCACACTGTCTGGCATTGTCCCTTTCCCCTTTAAATCTTGCCGGAAGTCTTCAAGCTGGCTCCTCCTACCAACCCGGGTGGTAAATACCTCGGCTTCACCCCATGACGTCAGATCTTCCTTTCCGCTGGAAGATACAGGTACCCTCGTGCTTTTTTGCAGTGATTGAGGCCCTGGAGTCTAATCAACGGTTTTCACCGCATCTTCTCGCTTTGAAACTCGTAAGAGGATACGACTCGGATCCGAACCTTTCGGACATGGATGACAAGTCTTCTCCCGGGTTTCGCCTTGTGGACAAAAAATGTCGTGCACCGACCCCACCTCTCGTATGCTTATTGCCCTCGGTACCGCGGCATGATACCTCGCAATGCACTATTTGCTCCTGCCTTCCATCCCACCGCTCTGGAGGACCGCCAGTGCGCCTGAAGCTGGGGAGACCGGAGCTTTGCAATCCACCGGTGAAATCGAAGGAGGCCAGGTGGGCGGTTTCCGCGGCTGCGGGATCGGCCGAGCAGCTCGAGCAGATGGCGGCCTTCAAGGAAGAAGCTGCCCAAGCCTCGGCCAAACGAAGCTTCTTCGTGCCGCTCAACTTGGGCTCCACCTTCACAGGATCCTTTCGGGAGTTGTGCCAGTCTCTCCCTACTAAGGGTGAGGCGCCCTCGGGCTCGCACTCCTCCCGATCCAAAAAGAAGGATCAAAAACCATCTTCTTCTAGCCGAAGAAGATGCTCCTGGGACCGAGAGCGGTCCGACTTCCAGGAGCAAGGGGTCTCAACTACGGTTGAGATTGCCTTCTCGGCTGCCGGTTTTTCAGACCTTCCGTCTGGCCAAGGCACTGAAGTAGAGCACACGGCTGAACTGGCCGAGATTTCTCTCGACCCGATCGAGCCGTTGTCGCCGACGCCTGTCGACGACTCTCTGGAGAGAACGCCTATTCTCTCCTTCCCCAACGAGGAAACCTGTCCCTCGGGTATCCCGATCGAGGGCCAGGAGCCGGAACCTCGGTTTTCTCCGAGTCCGGCTTCCCCTGACCGACAGAGCCGACGGTCGGTCTCGATCGAGGAGTAAGTCCTCTTTGGTCGGAAGACCTAAGAAGGGACATAAATACTCCTGAAAGAGGCGCCGCCACCGTTCCTCATCCTCCTCTGATAAGGAGAGGCTTCGACGGAATTTCCGTCGATGCTATGAGGACCTTATGCGACAGCAACTTCTGCTAACAGGCCAGAAGCCGGCTACCGCGGCGGTTCCGACTATCACTTGGCCTCAGCCTCTTCGGCCGACACAGACTTCTTCGGCCACTAGGGCTCTGGTCCCTTCGGCGGCCCCCGTGCGCCTTTTGGCTCGGCCGGCTACTGGCTCCCCACCAATTTTGGTGGAACCTCCACCAAAACAGCCCCTGGGAGGGGTTCCCTCTAAGGAGGACCGACTGTCTTCGGGTCTTCCTCACAGACCGTCGATTACGGTCACTCCTGATCGCCCTAGGCGTATCGAGGGGGATTTAGGTGGGAAGCCTTTGTATCTGGACTCCTCGGGTTCGGATAATACCAGCCTTCATTCTCATGATGAGCTGTCGGTGTCAGGCTTGGAAGAAGGGCCTTCCTCCTTCCAGGGCATCCTTCGACTCATTTCAGAGTCCACAGAATGTCTTTGCAGCCTATTCAGAAGAAGGCAGAATATCCCTCATGGATATTCTCATGGGGATACCCGATGGAGGCCTTCCAGTGGCTGAAGCCATAGTTGGCCCGGCTCTGGAACTCTGGCGATGCCAGCCTCCTGCTTGCTCCATCTGCCCGCATGGCCCGCAGACATGCAGTGCCCACGGGGGTCTGGCTGGGCTTACTGAGCACCCTCGGGCGGAAAGCCTTGTGACTACCTCAGTATTCAGGCGAACGGGCAGCTCTGCGGATACTGACCGCCTCCGGACAAGGAGTCCAAACTTATGGACCACTGGCCGGAAGGTTTACGCTGCATCATCCTTGGGCCTTCATCAGGCAAGCTCAGCAGTGATCATGGCACACTTCTCTCATGCCCTTTTGGGGTCGCTGGACAAAGTTCTTCCTCACCTCCCAGCAGACATGCAGACCACGGTCAAGCAGGTCCGGGACCAGGGCCGGGCTGTTGCCAAACAGCTCCAGACAGCTCTGGACATTGGTGATTCCTGTGCCCGTTCACTAGCGGCAGCGGTAGCCTCTCGCCGCAGGGCTTGGCTGAGGTTATCCTCCTTTCCTGTGGATACTCAGCACAAGCTAGCTGAGGTGCCCTTCCTTGGCACTGACCTTTTCGGTCCAGGAGTGGCAGGTCATCTTCAGCGCATTGAGCAGTCTAATGCCACCTTAGATGCCACCTCTGCTAAGGGTTCTTCAGGCAAGAACCAGCAGAAGCGCAAGAAGAAGCCTTTTCGGCATTCTTCCCCTGTGGTCAGACAGCCCTCCTTCCAGGGAGGTCAGCAACAGCAGCAGGCTCAAGCTTGGTGCCCTAGGCCCAAGCAAGGTCCCCAGCAGCCCCGTAAAGGAGGCTGAGGTGCTGGTCCAGGTGCCTCCTCCTCCTCTAAGCCTGCACAGTGCCGGGTCGGGGATGGCCTCCCCCGCACCCTTCACGCCAGTTCTGGGTCCTCCCGTGGGGGGCCGGCTCCGCCACTTCCTTTCCGCCTGGTCCGGTATCACTTCGGACAGGTGGGTTCTGGAAGTGGTCGGGCAGGGTCTGCCCCAAGAGTTCGAGCAGTACCCTCCCAGCTGAGCCTGTTCCCCATGGGAGGAAAGGATCTCAGTTGGCACCCAGTCTGCCCTTCGGGACGACATTGCGCAACTCCTCTTCAAAGAGGCAGTTGCCCCGGTGCCGGATCCTCCTTCAGACCCAGGCTTCGTCTCCAGGTATTTCCTGGTGCACAAGCGGACGGGGGGTTGGCGCCCCATTCTAGATCTACACGACCTGAATCGGTATCTCAGGTCTTGCACCTTCTGGATGGTAACTCTGAACCAGATCATACCATCCCTGGAGCGAAACTTGTGGTTCTGTACACTGGATCTTCAGGACGCTTTTTACCACATCCCAATCCGTCCGTCCCATCAGCGGTTCCTCCGCTTCAGGGTCGAAGGGAACCTGTATGAGTTCAGAGCCATGCCGTTCGGCCTGTCATCAGCCCCAAGGGTCTTCACCAAATGCATCGCAGTGGTGGCAGCCCATCTACGGCGTCAAGGGGTTCGTAGTTACCCTTATCTAGACGACTGGCTCCTGGCAGGTTCCTCCCTTCAGGAGGGGGAAAGGTCCAGGGACCTGACCCTCCGAACCTGCTCTCACTTGGGCCTTCTGATCAACGAGGCCAAATCAGAACTTGTACCTTCTCAGGTGATGGGCTTCATCGGGGCAGAGCTCGACTCTTGTCAAGCCAGAGCTCGGCTCCTGGCGGATAGAGTGGAAGTTCTCTCCTCCTTTGCCCTATCATTTCTGATTGGGCACTTGCGCCCTGCCGGGGACTTCCTGCGCCTCCTGGGTTACATGGCGGCCTGCACCTCAGTGGTCTGCTGGGCCAGACTGTACATGGGCCCCCTTCAATGGGAGCTGGCTGCCCAGTGGTCTCAGTGTCAGGGTCTCTTCGACCAGCTGATCACAGTCACCCAGAGGATGTGGGACGCTCTCCAATGGTGGACTGTCCCGAGTCATTTGCAGGAAGGAGTCCTGTTTGTCCGCCCCGAGCCGATGGTCGTCCTTACGACCGACTCCTCTCTCATGAGCTGGGGAGCCCACATGGGGGACAACAGAGCCCACGGGTTGAGGAGTCCCGATGCCACATCAACCTGCTGTGGCTCAGAGCAGTCAGACTGGCCCTGTCAGCTTTCGCTTCTCAGCTCTGGGGTCAAATGGTTCAAGTCCAGACGGACAATACCACGACCATCTACTACCTCAACAAACAAGGCGGCACGCACTCCCGTCTGCTGTGCAAGGAAGTGCTCCGGATCTGGACCTTCGTCAGCCGGCTGGAGGCGGATCTCCTTGCCATCCATGTGGCAGGAGTCGCGAACCAACTGGCGGATGCTCTCAGCCGCATAGGCCAGACATCCCATGAGTGGTCTCTCTATCCAGAGGTAGCTTAAGACCTGTTCTCCCATTGGGGCAAACCGTTGGTGGACCTGTTTGCCTCCAGGGAGAACACCAAGCTGAGCTGTACCATGCCCGCCCCCTCAGCGAGGTTCGCTGCAGGGATGCCTTCTCAGGCCGTGTACCCAGGCCTCTTCTCGCCTTCCTCCATTTCCCTGATCCACAAGGTGTTACTCAAGGTGAGGAGGGACAAGGCGAAGGTGATTCTGGTAGCCCCAGATTGGCCACGCCAGTTCTGGTATCCAGATCTCCTCAGCCTGAGCTGCAGGGCCCCGGAGCGGCTGTGTACACGCCCGGACCTGATATCTCTGAACTAGGGGAAGGTCTTCCACTCGGACCTTCAATCCCTGCACCTCACAGCCTGGTTCCTGAGCGGCTAGAGTTCCAGGCTTTGGGTCTTTCTGAGTATGTCTACACCGTGGTGGAAGCATCTTGAAAAGAATCGACCAGGAAATGTTATGCCTTCAAATGGAAAAGATTTTCCATTTGGTGTCAGGGAAAAAGCCTGGGACCCCTTATCCTGCTCTGTGGCTAACATTCTGGACTACCTTTGGTCTCTCTCCAAAGGGGGTCTTCGGTCATCAGCCCTTAGGGTGCACCTGGCAGCCATCTCTGCTTACTGGGCATGGGCCGGTCAGCCGACGTTGGCTCAGGAGACGATGATCGGGCGTTTTTTCAAAGGCCTGGATCATATATCCCCTCCAGTGCATGAACCTCCACCTCCGTGGGATCTTTTGCTGGTTTTGGCAAAGCTCATGGGCAAGCCATTTGAACCCATGCACGAGTGTGAGCTCTCGCACTTGTTGTGGAAGACTGCCTTCCTGGTGGCTATCACGTCAGCCAGAAGGACAGGGGAGCTCCAGGCGCTTTCGGTGGACTCCCCTTATCTGGTCTTTCACAGGGACAAAGTTGTCCTGCTCCCCCAACCGAAATTCCTTCCGAAGGTGGTGTCAGAGTTTCACCTCAACCAGGTGTTGACTCTGCCGGTATACTACCCTAACTACACCTCGGATGCCGAGTACAGGCTCCATACTCTGGACCTCAGGTGTGCTCTCTCCTACTATAAGGAGAGGACGGCTGAAATTCGGGGAGAGGTTCGCCAGCTGTTTGTCACCTACGCTGAAGCCACTTCTGGCAGACTTGCAGCTAAGCGGACTATTGCAAGATGGATTACATCATGCATAAGTCTGTGTTATGAATTGGCGGGCAAGGAGCCTCCCAAAGGGCTCAGGGCTCATTCTACCTGCCATACTGCTGCTTCAGTGGCTGCTTCCAGGGACATCCCTATCCAGGAAATCTGTCGGGCTGCATCCTGGAAGTCAGCAAACACCTTTATTACCCATTACCACGTCAACCTAGAGTCATGCCGCATTGCTGGTTTTGGGGCCTCGGTTCTCCAATCTCTGTTTCCTAAGTAGGGGGTGTGCGCCTTGCCTTCCTCCTCTCGGAGAACTGCTAGGAGTCTGCCAGACAGTTTGGATGAACAACATATCCACGCTCCTAGAAGAACAGGTTACTCACCTGTAACAGTAGTTCTAGGAGTGGTATATGTTGTTCATCCACATCACACCGACCTCCCGGCTAAGGCGTACAACCTGGCTCTGACGGCTAGATCTGGCGTCATGGGGCGAAGCCGAGGTATTTACCACCCGGGTGGGTGGGAGGAGCCAGCTTGAAGACTTCCGGCAAGATTTAAAGGGGAAAGGGACAATGCCAGACAGTGTGGGTGAACAACATATACCACTCCTAGAACTACTGTTACAGGTGAGTAACCTGTTCTTACTGATGACGTCAGATTTTGTTTATAAATGCTTGATGTATGACACTGAGCCAAACCCCTTTGAAGGCTATACAGCTGAAGCGCTTGAGTTCCTGGCCATGAACACTTTGGCAGTAAACTTAGCTATTAAGCTGAAGACTTGTGGTGTGCTCTCATTTTGGACTATTACAATCAGGACTATGCATGAGCACTAGGACCCTCGGTGAAACTGCCAGCATACTCAGCAGGGACCGCCCCGGCCCTGCCCGCACCGGCGTCGATCCGGGGTACAAGAGGGGGTGGACCCAGCTCCACCCCAGTTCTTTCCCGCTGCGTACCCACACGTGAAGCCGAGAGACACAGCTTCTGTCTGCGATCCAGTGAAAAGAACATCTTCTATCAAGATTTTCCTGCCCTTTTCAACGGTTTTTACCGTTTTTCGGGTACCTACGTCAGTTCGCTGCCGTCGCTTGATTACCTTTTTTCCGCTTTATAGCGTTGTTTTCCTCACTCTTGCTGCTTTCCGGTACCGACGTCAGCCGTTATCTTACCTGGCCGGGTTCGATGTCTTCTCGGGCGTCGGCATCACCCGAACACTTAAACAAGTGTGACTGCGGGAGGCTGATCCCAGCTAAGGACGGCCATCGGCGGTGCGTTTTCTGCCTGGGCCCCGACTGAGACACCGCGAACTGTGCAGATTGCCAGGCCTTTACCAGCCAGACCCGCATCCGCTGCCTGACAGCCCTTAAGGCCTACCTGCTGGAGCAGAAGATGGATCTGCACTCCCTGGAGGGGAAGAGGAAGGAGAAGAAGCGCCACAGCAAGGACCGTGAGTGATTCCGTCACGGTCAGTCAGCGCTCGCCAGCGACCTTCTCCCAAAAGGCCCGTCCCTCGGGTTCTGGAGAACCTCCAAAGACTCCTCAGGCTAAGGCCGGTTTGTCGGGGGAGAAGCCGGCCAAGCCGAAGGTGACTCCACTAAGGGTCATCACTAAGTCCTTGGAGGTGCCTGCTTCGGGCCCACCTGCTAAGGCACAGACGCCGCCTGTTAAAGGCGCGCCTCTGGAGACCAAGGACTTTCCGGCGCCCCCTGGCGTCACTCCGTCGTCGGTCCCCACACCGACGCCGGTTGAAGGGGCGAAGGATGCGGGATCGGTCGTGGAGATACCGACGTCCCTGTCGCCCAAGTCCTCCTCCCCCCAGGGCCCTCAATAGAGCTCTCCTTCGTGACCCAACGTTCCGGAGACTTCCTTTCCGAAGCGAGCAGCTGAAATTTTCACCAAGGATGAGCTCAAGGATCTTTTCTCCTTCTGGTGGGTGCAGGTCCACAAGCGGTCCTCCCCATCACCGTCCCAGACACCGGCACTGGACACTGCGGGAGAACCACAGCTGGGGGTTGAATCTTCCATGCGGAAGTCACCTGAGCACCAGCCTTCACCCCGGGCTCGTTCCCGCTCCAGGTCCGAGGACCACCGATGTCGCTCTAGGGACTCTGGTGACCGACGTCGGTCTAGGTCACGCTCCAGGAGCCCTTGTCGCTTCAGGCGAGAACGCTCCCGATGTCGGTCCTTGCTCCCGGTTATGACAAACGGAGGCTACCGCTCAACTGACTGCAGTTCTGGAATCCTCATCTCAGAAAGGATAAGGATAGGTTGGAGACAGTGCAGAGTAACAAAAATTATTCAGGGTCAGCAGGGCAGATCTATGAGGGGTGCCTCAAGGCACTAAATGTGTGCTCACTGGAGACCAGATGGGAGAGATGATAGAAACCTTCAAGTTCCTTAAAGGAATTAGCAAATTGAACTGCGGGGAACTATTTAGCCTGAATATCAATTCGTGGTCATGTGGACATGAATGGAAATGAACAGGCGTAGGTTCAGGTGTGAGGAAATACTACTTTATGGAAAGGGTGGTGGAACCTTGGAACAGTCTGTCAGCTGAATTGGTAGGTACAAAAACAGTCTGAGCATTCAAGCAGGACTGGGACATTAATGAATGGAATAGTGGTTACCGGGGGCCACAGGACCAAGGAGGAGAATAGAAAGAAGATGGGGAGGGTTAGTAACCTGGAGGATCAGTAGGCTCCAGGGATTATAGGAAACTTGGGCAGACTGGATGGCCCTCTGGTCTTTTCCTGCTGTTATTGTCTATGTTTCTATGTTTCTAACTTTGAAAGACACATTTAGTTAATGCTGACTGATTTTACTGACTGTTGTAATTTTATTGTGTATTTCAATTACTATAATTCTGATTTTATGTATGGTGCCCATAGCCTCCGGGATTGGGCACCTAAAAATAAATGCTTGCTTACTTACAGTTCAGCTTGTTTTCCATATATATTCCATAGGTTTCTCCTCCCCATTATCTATTACTGGTGAAATTTGCATGAATACATGGCCTTTATAGCTTATGGTTCATCTGCCTCTATAGCTTACTCCCTACTTCAAGTCATAATCTTCTATTGTGAGATCAGCCTACTGCCATGGAAGTGGCTGTGATGTCACAAACAGTGCATTATTTATTTAGCTTTTGTTAACCGGGTAGGTACACTAGACAAGTTGTATGCTTATTTTCTGGGAGCGTGGATATGTTGTTCATCCACACTGTCTGGCATTGTCCCTTTCCCCTTTAAATCTTGCCGGAAGTCTTCAAGCTGGCTCCTCCCACCCACCCGGGTGGTAAATACCTCAGCTCCACCCCATGACGCTAGATCTTCCTTTCCGCTGGAAGATTCAGGTTCCCTCATGCTTTCTGTAGTGTTGAGGCCCTGGATTACGTTTAAGCCGGTTTCACCGCATCTTTCGCTCTGAAACTTCGTTAGAGTTTACGACTCTGATTCGGACATGGATGACAAGTCGTCCCGGGTTTCGCCGGTGTCCTTGCGGACAGAAAATGTCACGCACCTATCCCCACCTCTCGTATGCTTACTGCCCGGTTCTATTCACGATACCTGCGGTGCTCCATTTGCGCTTCCTTCCACCCCAGCGTCCTGGAAGATCGTCAAGTCGCGCCTGAAGCTGGGTAGACCGAGCTCCGCAACCCACGGTAGAAATCAAGGAGGCCCGGTGGGCGGTTTCTCGCTGGCTGCGATCCGCCGGCAGTCGAGCGCATGGCGGCTCTCTTCGAGGAAGAAGCCAAGCCCTCGCTAGCCGAGGTTTCTTCGTGCCGCTCAATCTGGGCTCTTCCTTTTCAGGTTCCTTTAGGGATTTGTGCCAGTCTCTCCCTACCAAGGGTGAGGCCCCCTCGGGCTCGCACTTATCCCATTCTAAGAAAAAGGATCCTAAATCTTCTTCGAGTCGAAGAAGACGCTCCTGGGATCAGGAGCGGTCCGATGTCTCGACTTCGGTCGAAATTGCCTTCTCGGCCGCTGGGTTTTCAGACCTTCCGTCTGTACCGGGCGTAGAAGCCGAGGAGTCGGCTGATCCGGCCGAGATTATTCTCGACCGATCGAGCCGTTATCACCGACTCCTGTCGATGATTCTTTGGAGAGAGCCGATTCTCTCCTTCCTAACGGAGACCACCAGCAGATCTCTCGATCGAGGACAAGAACCGGAGCCTCGGTTTTCACCGAGCCCAGTCTCTCCCGATCGACAAAGCCGACACCGTCGGTCTCGATCAGGGAGCAAGTCCTCTTCGGTCGATCGACCCAAAAGGACACAAGCACTCCCGCAAGAGGCGCCGCCACCGTTCCCCTTCCTCCTCGGAGCGAGGAGAACCCCAGCGAAAAATTAGTAAACGCTGCACGAGGATCTCATGTGTGCAATTCCTGCTAGCAGGTCAAGCCGGCTCCCTCGTGGTCGGCTATCTCTTGGCCTCAGCCTCTTCGGCCGCCTCAGACACCGATTGCTCCGGTGCCGGTCTCTTCGGGGGCTCCGGTGCGTCTTCCGCCGCAACCGGTTTCAGGTTCCCCGCCAAGTTTGGTGGAACCTCCACCTAAGCTGCCCCTCGGGGGTTCCCTCCAAGGAGGCCCGACAGTCTTCGGGTCTCCCCCACAGACTGTCAATTACGGTCACCCCTAATCGCCCTAGGCGTATCGAGGGGGACTTAGGTGGGCAACCTTTATATCGGGACTCCTCCGATTCCGGTAACACTGGCCTTCATTCTCGATGAGCTTCGGCCAGGCTTGGAAGAAGGGCCTCTCCTTCCAGGGCATCCTCCGGCTCATTTCCGAATTGACTGGGATGGCCCTACAGCCTATCCAGAAAAAGGCGGAATATCCCCTTACGGATATTCTTAAGAGGGGGGATACCCCTACGGAGGCATTTCCAGTCGCCGAAGCCATTATTGGTCCGGCCTTGGAACTCTGGCAGCGTCCAGCCTCCTGCCCAGCTCCATCTGCCCGCATGGCACGCAAGTACGCGGTGCCCACAGGGTCTTTGGCGGGGTTTACTGAGCACCCCTCGGCAGAAAGCCTTGTGACTGCCTCAGTATTCAGGCGGACGGGCAGCTCGGCCGATACTGACCATCCTCCAGACAAAGAGTCCAAACTTATGGACCACTCGGCCCGGAAGGTCTATGCTGCATCATCTTTGGGCCTTCGTCAGGCAAGCTCAGCGGTGATTATGGCACACTTCTCTCACGCCCTCTTGGGGTCGCTGGACGAAGTTCTCCCCCACCTCCCAGCTGACATGCAGACCACGGTCAAGCAGGTCGGGGACCAGGGCAGAGCTGTTGCTAAACAACAACTCAGACTGCTCTGGACGTGGGTGATTCCTGTGCCCGTTCACTAGCTGCAGCGGTATCCACTCGCCGCAGGGGCTTGGCTGAGGTTATCCTCCTTTCCCGTGGATACTCAGCACAAGCTAGCTGATGCCCTTCTTGGCACCGACCTCTTCGGGCCAGGAGTGGCAGGTCACCTGCAGCGTGTCGAGCAATCTAATGCCACCTTAGATGCTACATCCGCTAAGGTTCTTCAAGTAAGAACCAGCAGAGCGCAGGAAGAAGCATTTTCGCCATTCTTCCCTGCGGTCAGACAACCACCCTTCCGGGGGTCAACAACAACAGCAGGCTCGGGCTTGGCCCTAGGCCCAAGCAAGGTCCCCAACACCCCATAAAGGAGGCCGGCGCTGGTCCAGTGCCCCCTCCTCCTCTAAGCCTGCCCAGTGCGGGCGGGTGTCCTCCCCTGATCCGTCACTTCAGCTCTGGGTCCTCCGTGGGGCCGTCTCGCCCACTTCGTTTCCGCCTGGTCCGTATCACCATGGACAGATGGGTCCTAGAAGTGGTCGGGCAGGGTCTGCCCTTAGAATTCGAGCAGTACCCTCCCAGCCGAGCTCGGGCCCCACGAGGAGCCGGATCTCAATCGCCCAGTCTGTCCTCCCGAGGCGACATTGCGCTACTCCTCCTCAAAGAGGTGGTGGCCAGTGGCGGATCCTCCTTCAGACCCAGGCTTCGTCTCCAGGTATTTCCTGGTGCCCAAACGGACGGGGGGTTGGCGCCCCATTCTAGATCTGCACGACCTGAATCGGTATCTCAGGTCTCGCACCTTTCGGATGGTAACTCTAAATCAGATCATACCATCCCTGGAGCGAAACATGTGGTTCTGCACACTGGATCTTCAGGACGCTTTTTCCACATCCCTATCCGTCCGTCTCATCAGCGGTTCCCTCCTTCAGGGTCGAAGGGACCCTATACGAGTTCAATCCATGCCGTTGACCTGTCGCCGGCCCAGGGTTTCACCAAATGCATTGCAGTGGTGGCAGCCTATCTTCAGGCCAGGGGTTCAGATTTACCCCTGCCTGGACGATTGGCTCTGGCGGGATCCTCCCTTCAGGAGGTGGAGAGGTCCAGGGACCTGACCCTCCACCTGCTCACACTTGGGCCTTCTGATCAACGAGGCCAAATCGAACTCGTACCTTCTCAGGTGATGGGCTTCATCCGGGCAGAGCTCGCACTCTCGCCAAGCCAGAGCTCGGCTCTCGGCGGACAGGGCGGAGGTCTCTCCTCCTTTGCCCAGTCATTTCTGGTTGGGCACTCACGCCTGCCCGGGACTTCCTGCGCCCCTTGGCTACATGGCGCGCACGCCGGTGGTCCTGGGCCACAGACTGCACATGCGCCTCCAGTGGGAGCTGGCTCCCAGTGGTCCCAGCGCCAGAGTCTTTTCGACCAGCTGGTCACGGTCACCCAGGGGATGTGGGACGCCGTACAATAGTGGACCGTCCCGAATCATCTGCTGGAAGGGATCCCGTTTGTCCGCCCCGAGCCGACGGTCGTCCTTACGACCGATGCCTCTCTCACGGGCTGGGGAGCCCACATGGGGCTCACGGGTTCTGGACCCCAGAGGAGTCCCGATGCTACATCAACCTGTTGGAGCTCAGGGTAGTCAGACTGGCTCTGTCAGCTTTCGTTCCTCAGCTCCGGGGTCAAGTGGTTCAAGTCCAGACGGACAATACCACGACCATGTACTACCTCAACAAACAGGCGGCACGCACTCCCGCCTGCTATGCAAGGAGGCGCCCGGATCTGACCTTCATCAGCCGGGCTGGAGGCGGATCTCCCAGCCATCCATGTGGCAGGAGTCACAACCAACTGGCGGATGCTCTCAGCCGCTAGGCCAGACATCCACGTGGTCTCTCCATCCAGAGGTAGCCTACTACCTGTTCTCTCGCTTGAGGCAAACCGTTGGTGGACCTGTTTGCCTCCAGGGAGAACAACCAAGCTGAGGCTGTTCCATGCCCCCCTCAGCAGGGCTCGCTGCAGGGGGATGCCTTCTCGAGGCCGTGGACCCCAGGCCTCTTTTACGCCTTTCCTCCATTTCCCTTGATCCACAAGGTGTTACTCAAGGTGAGGAAGGACAAGGTGAAGGTGATCCTGGTAGCCCCAGAATGGCCACGCCAGTTCTGGTATCCAAATCTCCACAGCCTCAGCTGCAGGACCCCGGAGCGGCTCAGTACACGCCTGGACCTGATATCTCTGAACCAGGGGAAGGTCCTTCATCCGGACCTTCAATCCCTGCACCTCACAGCCTGGTTCCTGAGCGGCTAGAGTTCCAGGCTTTGGGTCTTTCTGAGGATGTCTACACCGTGGTGGAGGCATCTCGAAAAGAATCGACCAGGAAATGTTATGCCTTCAAATGGAAAAGATTTTCCATTTGGTGTCAGGGTAAAGGTCTGGACCCCTTATTCTGCTCGGTGGCTAACATTCTAGACTATCTTTGGTCCTTCTCCAAAGGGGGTCTTCGGTCATCGACCCTTAGGGTGCACCTAGCAGCCATATCGGCTTACCGGGCGCGGGTCGGTCAGCCAACGTTGGCTCAGAAAGGTGGCTGGGTGCTTTTTCAAGGCCTGGACCACATATCCTCCGGTCGTGAACCTCCACCTCCGTGGATCTTTTGCTGGTTTTGGCAAAGCTCATGGGCAGCTATTCGAACCCATGCACAAGTCTGCACTTTTGCACTTGTCGTGGAAGACGGCCTTCTTGGTGGCTAACGCAGCCAGAAGGACGGGGAGCTCCAGGCGCTCAGTGGACTCCCCTTATCTGGTCTTTCACAGGGACAAAGTTGTCCTGCGCCCCCACCCGAAATTCCTTCCGAAGGTGGTGTCAGAGTTTCACCTTAACCAGGTGTTGACCCTGCCAGTATATTACCCTAATTACACCTCGGACGCCGAGTATAGGCTCCATACTCTGGACCTCAGACGTGCTCTCTCCTATTATAAGGAGAGGACGGCGGAAATTCGGGGAGAGGTTCGCCAGCTGTTTGTCACCTACTCTGAAGCCGCTTCTGGCAGACCTGCAGCCAAGCGGACTATTGTGAGATGGATCACATCATGCATGGGTCTGTGCTATGAATTGGCGGGTAAGGAGCCTCCCAAAGGGCTCAGGGCTCATTCTACCCATCATACTGCTGCTTCGGTGGCTGCTTCCAGGGACATCCCTATCCAGGAAATCTGTTGGGCCGCTACCTGGAAGTCAGCAAGCACCTTTATTACCCATTACCACATTGACCTAGAGTCACGTCGGGATGCTGGTTTTGGGGCCTCGGTTCTCCAATCTCTATTCCCTAAGTAGGGGGTGTGCACTCTGCCTCCTCCTCCCGGAGAACTGCTTGGAGTCTGCCAGACAGTGTGGATGAACAACATATCCATGCTCCTAGAAGAACAGGTTACTCACCTGTAACAGTAGTTCTAGGGTGGTATATGTTGTTCATCCCATCCTAACCTGGCTTCCAGCTGGCTAGATCTGGCGCATGGGGCGGAGCTGGTATTTACCACCCGGTGGGTGGAAGAGCCAGCTTGAAGACTTCTGGCAAGATTTAAAGGGGAAAGGGACAATGCCAGACAGTGTGGATGAACAACATATACCACTCCTAGAACTACTGTTACAGGTGAGTAACCTTTTCTTCAGAAACGACCCGGGAGAGTACAACAGGTATTACAGACACATCATTACAGCGTAGCAGGTATACAAGTACAATATTGTAACTTAGTACATTGAGTCAGCAAAACAAACAGGCAGTAAAGGGATCGTTATGTATGACAGACAATGGTAGAGTACATAATGAGAAAACATTAAGGAGCATTGAACACATGTAGCATAGGCAAGTGCATAAGGAAGAGCTGGACTGAGATTAGCAGCAAAGTCGATTCTGTATGTGTTTACGACCAGGTAGGGTGACAACAACAGGAATAAATAAAATCTTCAGGAGCAAGGATCCTGTTGTCATGCAGTGACTTCAATAATGAATAATGGTTAGGAGAAATGCAGAACTAATGTGAAATACAAGCTGTACTATGTCTAAATATGACATTTAGTTAAAGTTCTCTATAATGTGTCAGTTGCTCTTTAAGGTAAACGGGCACAGACAGAAATGGAAAGTGAAAATGCTCCGTTCTGTGTAAATTGGATAGCTAAAAATAGTAAAACACTAATACTAGGAAAAAAATGAATCTGGTTTACTAGCCATATATCAAAAAAAAAAAAATAGCAATGGTAGCCAAGTAGGATATTCTCAGATTCCTGGGAATTAAAGGGGGAACCGGAGAAGCTGTAATTTACAGAAAACCCTAACTAAACACAGAGTAGTCGAGAAAACTAAATACACTTTTCATATAAACTTCAAAATAAAAACCCTACTCCGGAATCAACTGATCTTACTTCGAGATACAGCTCTTGCAGCAGGTTACTCCATTAGAACTGAAGCCGGCAGGCGTCAGGACCCCAGGGAAATTTTTCTAGCTAGCAGTCTTCAGTGGGGACCGCCTCTGACATTGGTCCCGCCCCCGACGTCAGGCGTAGTACATGAGGCGGGTCCCCCCGCAATCTCAGTTCTTTTCCGCGCGTCAACATCGCAGTATCGGCCTCTCGGTCCTTTTTTCTAGCGTATGCATTTACCTTTACAACTACGATGATTTCGCTTTCTCCTTCACGACTTTTGGATTCAACTGATGTTCCCCGCCAAATACTTCTCTGAGGGTCACTAATCGGCGGTGCTCATGCAAACAGATCCCCTTCAAGGATCCACATTTGGCCTGCGTGCGCTGCCTAGGCCCGGAACACGACACTAAGGCCTGCTCCTTCTGCCAGGGCTTTAACAGTCACACCGGGAACCGCCGCCAGAAGGCCCTTCAAGCGTTTCTCTTAGAGGAGAAACTGAAAACCATGGACAAAGAACCTTCCTCCAGGGGGGAGTCGTCGGGTAAAACCCACAAGCACCAGGATAAACACCGTGAAAAGGAAAGGCCCAGGTCCTCTGCGAGGGCCTCGGACTCCCGAAGCTCCGGCTCGCGATCGGACCGCTCTCCTTCCAGGGCTCAATCGCAACCTCCACCAGTTCAGGTCAGATCCTCCAGCAGTTCATCTTTGCAGCCCCTAAAGACTTCCAGGCCGTCTGCATCTTCCACTCCATCTAAGGCCTCGTCGAAGTCTGGGGAGCGCCATAAATCTTCCCGTCGGCGGGACTCCGACGCCAGGTCGGTTTCCCAGCCTCCACGTGGGTTGGATCCGGTTCCTCGCAAGACCAAGGACCTGACATCCCTCAAACGGATGTCGGACCCGACGTCTGCCCACCCGACATCAGCCAGGCATCGGCCGCCCCAGGAACTGGCGACACCTAAACGCCTCTCGCCGGCCAGGCTTGTTCTCCAAGGGCTTGGCCGGGGACCATGTCGGCACCAGAGAAGAGGACCGGATCACTGTCGCCGCTGACGCTGGTTGGAAGGACTCGTCGGAGGAGGATACCACACAGCCCGAGGACCAGGCGGGCAACACCGGAAACGCTGGACTCCCACGGAACCCTTCCCCGGAGCGGGAGACCCCCGGGGACCCGACACCTGACCACGGCGACAGGCCACTGGCGCCGGGCCCGTCGTCTGGCATGAACTTGGCAGAGGTAAAGGAGCTCTTTACTTTCTGGTGGGACGCCATCAGAAAAGATGTGGTCACCACACATCCTCTTCCTACTCCAACTTCGCCTCCTCCTACTCCTTCACCGCCTACGCCCCCTTCTCCACCCAAGGGGCCCGTAGGACGGTTGCCAACCCCCAAGAAACAAACACCACCTCCTCGGGGCAGATCCTCAGACAGGAGAAGACCTCCCTCTAGATCCACCTCAGGGTCACCCAGTCCCAAGAGACCCAGACGATGCTGGTACACTCCGTCTGGGGAGGATTCTAGATCAGACACCTCAGGGTGCTCCAGATCTCCTTCTCCCATCAGCATTCCCTCTCCGGACCCACACGACCTACCTAAGTCTCCTCCAGATGATTCCTCTTTCGCAGAGATCATGAGGCACATCCAGGGGAATATGGGGTGGGATGCTGAAGAGCTCGACCCAGAGAGACAACGCCTTGCCTGCTGCTACCTTCGGCAGAAAGACCCGAAGCCTGTGGTAGCGCCGCCCTTGGTGGATACCTTTGCGGACGTCACCAAGGCTGCCTGGAAACATCCGCATTCCACTCCAGCAGTGCCGAAGAAGGCTGACCGCCTATACAAGGCCCCGAGGGAGGTCCAGTATCTGGCGAACCATCCTCTGGCTGACTCCCTGGTCATCACTGCTTCGCATGACCGGTCTCAAAGACCTCAGCATTTGAGCACACAGCCACCAGACCAGGAATCCAAGCAATTGGATGTCCTGGGTAGGCGCACGCACGCAGCTGTGATTTGCGCCATCAGGTCACTGAATTACCTCACCCACGTGGTTCAATTCCAGAACGCACTGTGGGAACAGGGACAGGACCTGGTCGAGAAGATGCCTGATGGCGACCAAAAGGAGGAGCTCTTGAACCTCCTCCGCACGGGTTCGGTTGTGGGGACCCAGGTGCTCAGAGCCGCATATGATTCTGCGGACTCTTCAGCCAGAGGTGCAGCCTCAGGCGTGTGTCCCCGGAGACACTCTTGGCTCCGTGTCTCCGGATTTACCCCGGACATCAAAAACAACATCTTAGACGTCTCTTATAACGGCGAGGGAGAGAGTAATCACCAAACTTCAGGATGCATGGAAGGCAGTCCGATCTGTACAGGCCATGTACAGGTCTCGGCCCAGTTCCTGTCGTGGGAACCAGAGCCGCTTCCGTGGCTGGCTACAAAGGCAACAGCCACGTTCCGGCCAACAGCAGAGGGGCACTTTCACCCGCAAAGCCCAGGCTAAGTCATCCCCAGGCAGGGGTCAACGATTTGCAAAGTCGGCACAGCCTGCCGGATCGAACGCTGCCACAGCATGACTGCTTCCCGGCCCCCGCCCCTCCTCAGGATCAACGGGAAAAGAAAGTCGGGGGTTGCATCGCACGCCACTTGCCAGTGTGGCAGTCGATCACCACCAACAGGTGAGTTCTGCAACTGGTCAAAAAAGGCCACTATATAGAATTTGTAGGCAGTCCACCCACAAGACCTCCCCTGCTTTCCCGATATTCGGGTCAGCATGTCCTGCTCATACAGCAGGAGGTGCTCGTGCTTCTGCAAAAAGAAGCCTTAGAGCATGTTCCAGAGAGGACTAGGGTACTATTCTCACTTCTTCCAGGTTCCAAAGAAAACAGGGGACCTCCGTCCAATTCTGGACCTCAGCGACCTCAACCTGTCTGTTGTTTACAAATGCTTCCGCATGGTGACCCTTCCGGGCCTAATTCCCATGCTGAGGCGAGACGCCTTTCTGGCGTCTTTGGACATGCAGGAGGCCTACCTGCATATTCAGATTGCTCAAGCGCACTGGAGGTTCCTGCGCTTGAGTTTCAAACCGCCATTATCAGTTCGAGCTCTTCCCTCCGGGCTGTCATCGGCATCTCGCGTATTTACGAAGTACATGGCGGTTGTAGCGGCGTCTCTGAGGAGACAAGGCCACTACGTGTTCCCATACCTGGGTGACTGGCTTCTCATGGCACCCTCCAGGGAGGCACTAATGACGGCCATTCACTGCACCCAGTCCCTTTTCCAGTCACTGGGTATTCTCATCAACTACGAGAAGTCACTCCTGGTGCCGTCCCAGTAACTGCAGTTTATAGGAGCAGTTCTGGACACCGTCAGAGGGAAAGCTTTTCTTCCCTCGGACAGAGCGGAACACATCAGATCCCTCATCAGGGACCTGTCAGTGAAGAAGACCGTCCCAGCCAGATCGGTCCTTCGCCTGCTCGGACACATGGCTGCAGCCATTGCAACAGTCCCGCTGGCACATCTCCACATGCGGGTAACACAGTGGATGCTAAGGGTGCAATGGGACCAAAGGCAAGACCATCTGCAGCAGCCAATGCCGTGATTCGGGATTGGCAATGGTAGCTAAATCCGGGGAACCTCTCCGCGGGGGTTCCCTTCATAGCGCCGCCTCCGACTGTGACACTCTCCACAGACGCCTCAAGGCTCGGGTTGGGAGCACAACTGGACGGTGTTCGGTCTCAGGGCCTTTGGACAGCCCAGGAGTCTCTTCTCCACATCAACATTTTGGAAATGAGGGCAGTCCTTTACGCTCTTCAAGCCTTCCAGTCGGAGATTCCATCGGGTACACTCCTGTTACAAACAGACAATACCGCGGTGATGTATTACCTCAACAAACAAGGAGGCACTCACTCCTACCTGCTTTGCAGGGAGGCCATGAGAGTGTGGGAGTGGATATTGCAACACGGCGCAAACCCAATTGCAGTACACATCCCGGAGTGGACAACACCGTCTGAGACAGTCTGAGCCGCTCTCAGGCCAGAGTCCATGAGTGGGAACTTCTACAGGAGGTGGCAGAGGATCTGTTTCACAGATGGGGCTTTCCAGAGTTAGACCTTTTCGCATCCCCATCCAACGCAAAACTGCCCAATTTTTGCTCGCTAGATCCAGGGCCTGGTGTTTTCTGGCGAGACGCATTGTCCCTCTCCTGGGCGGGCAGATTCCTCTATGCCTTCCCTCCTTTCCCGTTGATCCAGAGGGTTCTCTTAAAACTGTGCAGGGAGCAAGTGACACTCATTTTGATCGCGCCTTTCTGGCCCAGACAAATTTGGTTCCCTCTTCTGCACCAGCTATCCCAGGAACCTCCAGTTCCGTTGCCAATCAGCTCCCATCTGTAGTCTCAGGAGGTGGGTTCATTGGTCTACCCAGACTTACGTTCATTGAACCTGCATGCTTGGCTCCTAGAGACATAGCCATTATGCCATATGGGATCTCACAAGAAGTGGCAGATGTACTCTCTGCCACCAGAAAACCGGTAACTCACGCAACGTACGCCATGAAATGGCGTAGATTCTGTTTGTGGGCTCAAGCGCGCGGTGTTTTCGCCGTTAGACTGTCCCGAAAAGCTGGTTCTGGACTACCTGCTTTCCCTTTTCCACTCCGGACTAGCTTACTCTTCGATTAAAGTGCACCTTTGTGCAATTTCTGCTTACCATGCTTCAGTAGGCCATCGGACGGTGGCCCAGCTGGACAGTACTCATGCCTTCTTAAGGGGAGTCCTCCACCTTAGGCCACCCATCAAGGATCCAATTCTTCCTTGGGACTTACCCTTTGTCCTGGAGCAGCTTACGCTGCCATCTTTTGAACCAGCCGTGGATTGCGAGCTACGTTCTCTCTCTTGGAAAACGTTATTTTTAGTTGCTGTTACTTCAGTGAGAAGGATCTCGGAATTACGTGCTCTCATGTGCAAAGAGCCTTATTTGGTTTTCCATCAGGAACAGGGTATCCCTAAGGACAAACCCAAATTTTTTGCCTAAGGTGGTTTCAGCCCTCACCCTTAACCAGGATATTGATTTACCAGTGTATTTCCCAAGGTACACTAATCGAGGAGAAGCCCTTCAAACAACATGAAGTCTTGCTATATTATGACACATGCAGTGAGTCCCAACCTTCGAACTGCTCCGGAGGTGAAAGAGTTAACTTTCCATGCCAGGCATGGAACCTTGAGCGCGAGCTCCGTTGAAAAATTGTCCAGTCTCCTTCCCCGGTTCTGTGTCGAACCGACACCATAAGGAAGGCGCTCGGTTGACCCGGTTCCACGGTTCAAGATTATGATTTTGAGGATTTTATGAACCGGAGGAAGGGAGGAGGAGTATGAGGAGAGTGAATGTATTTTGAAGGTCTGGATGTGCCCATTGAACCAGACATCTCTCCAGACAGACCGTCACGGGCCCCCCCCCCCACGCTATCTGAGTCCCCTTCTCATTTTATGTTCTATAAGAAAGTTGCTGAAACTCTCCAGCTCCCTGTTGAGGAAGCTGTTGATGACCAAGAAGAGCCTGATTATGTAGAAATGATGGATATTCCAGAGTCTAGGAGACTGTCTATTCCCTTGCACAAATCCTTTAGGAAACGGACAGTAAAAATTCTAAAAACTCCTCTCACCCTCCTGAAAAGGACTCCAGGAGGATGGATACCATGGCAAAGAAACAGTACATGGCAGCATCTTTAGGACTCAGACAGGCAAAATATATGGCTTATGCTGCTAGATACCAGAAATCCAGATGGGATACTGTGCTGGCCCTAGCAAACCAGGCCCCTGACCAGCTTGCCAGGGAGTTGGAGCAGGTGGCTGCGGATGGTATTGAGGCATCCAAGGTGCAATTTCATGCTGCAGTAGACTCTAATGATGCATCATCAAAAGTCATGGCTACATCTGTGGCTCTTCGCAGAATGGCCTGGCTCAGATGTACTACCCTGTCACAGGATACCCAGTCTAAGGCTATGGATTTTCCTGTTGTGGGCAATTCTCTGTTTGGGGGGGGCAGGGGCAGGCCTTTTCATAGGCCTTTTTACCAAGCCCAGGCCTCCTCTTCTGCTTATGCCCAGAGGGGTTCTTTAAAGGAAGAGGCAGACTGGGTACAAGTAAGCCTGCTTCCACCCCTCAGCCCAAAGCCCCTGCCAAGCAGGCTCCCTGATGGGGTGGCCAGGGCTGATTCTCCACTACCGGTAGGGGGCAGGCTGGCTTACTTTGTCCAGGACTGGAAGTCTTTAATATCAGACAAGTGGGTCCTGGAAGTAGTAAGCCAGGGACTGGTTCTCAGCTTCAAAAAATTTCCGAAGATGAGAGCCAGGTCCTTTCTACCTGCAAATCCATCAGAGGCACTTGCCCTAGAAACAGAAGTTTCTACCCTCCTGGCACTCAGAGCTGTGGAAAGGGTTCCATCCCTACACCAGGGCAAAGGGTTGTACTCCAGGTACTTCCTTACCGCAAAAAAGACAGGAGAATGGCGGCCCATCCTGGATCTCAGATATCTAAACAAGCACCTTTTAAAACCAAAATTCAAAATGGTGACTCTGGAAATTTATTTTACCCTCTCTAAGGCCAGGGGACTGGCTAGCCTCCCTGGACCTCAAGGTTACCTACTTCCATGTTCTTATCAGAAGCTCCCATCGAAAGTACCTCAGATTCGAACTGCCCTCAGGCCATTACCAGTTCAGAGCAATGCCCTTCGGCCTCACCTCGGCCCCGAGGGTATTCACAAAATGCCTGGCAGTAGCAGTTGCCCACTTAAGAAGGCAAAAGATTGCCATCTTTCCTTATCTGGACGACTGGCTCATAGTAGGCCAGTCTCCAGACCAGGTCAAACTACACCTTCAGGTAAATCAGCAACTGCTCACATCTCTAGGTTTCCTTCTCAGTCTTCCAAAGTCAGTTCTAGAGCCTGTCCAGCTTCTCACCTTCATAGGCGCAGAACTGAACACAAAAGAGGGCAGAGCCTTCCTTCCTCTGGAAAGAGCAAGGACCCTGGTCTCTCTGGCCTCCTCTTTCACCCTGCAGGTCTCTCGACCAGCAAGGCATTTTCTTCAGCTCCTGGGGCACATGGCTGCTTCTACAGCAGTAGTGCAGGGAGCAAGATTTCAGATGAGGGACGTCCAGTTCTATTTATTTTATTTTTATTTTTATTTATTGTAGAGATCAATTTTACAACCTTTGAGTCAAAGACTCGTTTACAAAGGTACCTCGTCAAAAAAAGGGGGCGGGGGGAGACAATAAAGTGAGGTTAGGACAGGGGAATGACAAAACAGGTTGGATACATAAAAAAAGAAATATACACTTGGAGAGAGCAGACAGCTAGGCTGCGCTGGATTAAACTTGTGGAAGGTACTAACATAGGTAAGAGCAACAAGAGATTCAAATCGACAGCAAGTCACAAGTTAAGTAGGTAAATAACATTGGTGAAACAATAATAGTTACAGTATTCACAAATGAGCATGTCAGGCTAATATGTAGGTATAAAAAGACCGTGGGCGAGGGGTTTGAAAGGGGATTAGTAGGGACCGCATAGGGCAGAGGGACCGGCAAGAGGCACACAGGCATTTACAACATCGGCTGTCATCAATATGCTGGCGAAGGGCAATTTTGAAGCTGCCAATACCAGGGATCTTGGAGATAGTTTCGGAAGGAGTTGAAACAGGACGGTGCTTGGTGATAGAAAGATCTTTGGCAGCGAGAGGTCCTTGCTCTGGGAACTATGAAAGTGGCTGTGGCTGCATACTGGTTGGCAGTGACCTAGCAGCTGCAAAGGTCCAGAGACCCCAGGAGGGCAGAGTCCTGACAAGGATTTTTGGCCAGTAGGCAGGTTTGATAATTCAGTCTTTCCTCAAGAGTGAGTATTTTAGCGGCAGAGTATAGTGAACAGGTGTGGGTTCTGCTGTGGGCACCGGTAAGGAGCCTACATGCTTTTTAATAGAGGTCTGAACTTTGGATAAGGCAGAGGCATCAGCAGCAGCATAGACAGGGAGCCCATAGTCAGCCAGCTGATAATACCGAGGGAGTGATGGCTAGTTTTAAGGCGGTTCAGGGAGACAGTCTTTATGGCGGTAGAGAAGACCGATCCTGGAGTTTATAGCAGATGACAGTGCTTTGAGGTGGGTGTGGAAAGTAAGGCCGGAGTCGAAGGTGATGCCCAGGTACTTATAGGATGCGACCTGCTCCAGGGGGAGGGGCATGCTGGTGGTGATGTGGAAGGGGAAGTTTCTGGCATTGTTTTGCGATGGGAAAAGAGCATGGACTTTGTTTTCTTTAGGTTCAGGACTAGGCGGTGATTATCGAACCACTTTTCGGTTTGGAGGAAGGCGCTTTGCAGCATGCTTTGGAGTGGGAGTGGGTCAGGTGTGATGCAAGGATAACAGCGTCATCCGCATAGAGTAATATTTACTGGAGCAGGAGCTGGGGAGGTGTTCAGGAATAGGCTGAAAAGGGTTGGGCCAAGGATGGAGCCTTGGGGACACCGAGAATACTGGAAGATAGGAGGAGAGGTCCCATTTAGTTTGACTCTTTGGGACCTGTTGTGTAGGTAGCATCTGAACCACTTCAGGGGCGGTTGCGAGACCTAGTGTGCTGAGGAGTTAAGTAGTAGGGGTGGCACACCGTGTGAAGGCCTTGGACTGGTCTATGAAGACCGCCCCTGCAAGATGACCTTTGTCAAGTGCTGAGTGAATGTGGTGGGAGAATTCCAGAAGGGCAGTGGTTGTGCTATGTCCAGGGCGAAAACCGTGTTGCTCCGGACACAGAAGGTTGTAGTTAGTAAGGTATTCCGAGAGCTGAGTGTTTACTATTTTTTCTAAGGCTTTGGATGGGGGAAGGATGGAGATGGGCCTGTAGTGTTGTTAGGCAGAGTGCGGTCCCGACTTATGGATGGGGTTACTTCTGCATGCTTCCAGGCCTTAGAGGTGGCGAGAGCATAGGGATTTGTTAATGATAAGCGTGCAGGGTGAGCATGACATCCAGCACGGTAAAAATCCTGGAGTCGAGAGGGTCATTGGTAGGGTTCTGAGAGGCGAGGGCCTTTATTAAGAAAGGTTTGGCATCGTGGGGTGAGATCACTCGGAAGTGGAATTGCGGCCTGGAAATGGGTACGTGGGAGGGTTTGGCAACTGGGTCAGAAAAATGGGCTGGGAGGATGGCACTTAAGTCAGTGAAAGTTTGATTGAGGCAGTTAGCAATACAGGTGGGGTCAGTCGAGACAGTCCCATTTATGTCAATCTGGGATGGAGGGGGGGAGCGGGTCTTACCATTTAGATCTTTAATGTTGTCCCAGAAAGCTCTGGAGCGAGCCAGGTGGATGTCAACGTGGCCTGGTAAATTTGGCTTAGCCTGCTTGATTGTCCAAGAGCATTGATTGCGGGCTGCCTGGTAGGCTTGCCTGTCAGCAACCCTGCCGAGATCGTCATGGGTGCCAGAGGTTATCTCTCTTTTAGTTGTTGGATCAGCTGGAGTGATCCATGCAGCAGTCCCGTTTTATCCTATGAGTGTTTAGGGGTGCATACAGGTCACAGGCGTGGTTGAAGGCCGTGGAGAGATGAGTAAGGCAGAATTTACGTCAGGAGCTGGCTAGTGGGGACCAGTCGATTTGGGCGAGTGGCGTTTGAGGTTGGTGAGACCTCCGGGAGAAACGGCCGGCGGGGTCCTGCTAAAACCAGGGCTGAGGTGGGGGAGGACCAGAAACAGATGACTGGGGAGTGGTCACTGAGTGAGTCCACAAGTGACATCAACGGAGATGACTTTATGAGGTCTATTAGAGAGGATGGACGTCCCAGGAGAGCTTGTTCCTGTTACTTTGTTTAGTCTAGTGGGCTGAGTGACCAGTTGGGACAGGTCAAGGGCTGCAAGGTCATTTTCAGATTATCTGATGAGGAGCTGAGCCAATTTGAATTTAAGTCACCCGTAATTAGCTGTTCAGCTTTGGGGTAAGGTAGCCAGGTAGTCAAGGAGAGGAGGCTGCGGAGTCTTTGCTTGACCGAGAACTAGATAAGCCGCAGTTAGGTAGAGTGGACCACGACCAGGGTAGTGGGTGATTTTTTAAGTGATGGCTTGCTTCATGGTTACTTCGGGGTGGGGAGGGCAAGCCCGAGGATCGAGTTCGTCAGTAGATGCGCACCTCCTCCACGTCCGACCCATCCTATCGCCCTGAAATTGTAAAGCCAGGAAGGAGATGGCAGAGTCAGGCGTGAGGGAGGAGAGCCAGGTTTGGCAAGCATGAGAATATCCGGGGTGTTGGGTGACCCAACATTGGAGGCTACAATTTTCTTGGGGAGACTGCATATGTTAATAAAGGCGATTCAAGCCTTTGCCAACAGTGGGCAGGGGCTGGCAGGGATGACAGGCCCGGGTTTGGGTTCACATTGCGGAGAGCAGGAGCAGCAGGAGAATTAGGCGCCTTACGTGGGGTTTATAGCTGGCGGAGGGGTTCAAATGTCGCGATGGGACCCCACCAAGGAGGAGCAGGGGATAGGAAGGAGAGAACAGCTGAGGGCACTAGCGAGGGTGTCCACTTATGGTGGAAACACAATACTGTGCGTGGCACAACAGTGGTTGATGGGGGTGTGGGTGGTAATCCAGAGTACGGGAGGGATTCGGGGGAATGGGTTTAGGGATTGGTGTGCGGTGGTCTGATGGGGGGGCCTGGAGTACAGAGTGGGGGCAGTATGTTTTGGTTGGGGGCGGGTTGATGGGGTGTATGGATGGGCAGAGACAGCGCATAGGGTGCTGTAGCAGGAGAAGGCCAGCAAAGAAAAAACCATGCTTGAGTAAGACATTTCCCAGTAAAGAGCAAGAAATGAGGGCAGGCTCCCTCTAGTGCTGGAACGATATAACCAGCAAATGGGAAAGTAGGCTGATTGGTTTTGAGCCTCATGGAAACCCTATAAGGGAGAGCTGAGCAAGGGTGGTGGTGGGGCGGTGGGAGCCAAGCATAGCGTTCGCGGGATTCTTCAAGCAGCACCGACTGATTTCAGCAACCCCAGCGAAAAAGGCGCCAAAACCGCATCAATTCAAACGGGCGGAGCCCCGAAGCGGCAGAGTATCCAACAGGTAGGCTGGCCCAGAGACTGTGTAGGGATTCAGTTCTTTACTGGCAGGGGTTTTACCTTGCGATCAGCGGTAGCGGGGAGGGCAAGTCCCGATTCGGCCCTCGCGACCAGCGTCTCCTCGGGGTGGGGTGTCCTGGTGGTGGAAGATTTGCTTCAGGGGGCACTTCCAGGTGCAGCCCTCGCGACCTCCAGCTCCTCGGGGATCGATCTGTAGGAAGAAGAGCAAAGGTTTAAATAGTCAGGGTGGAGTAGCAATTTGGGGGCGGGCAGTGCAGGCGGGGGATTAGGTGGAAAAGACAGCACGTGGCAGGGGCTGAGGATGCGGTGTGCGAGTGGAAAAAGAAAATGAGCAGGATACAGGGTTACAGTGTGGGAGAGAGAGGGAGCGGGCTGGCAAAAATTACAGGCAGGGAAACAACACAGTGTACACAAGCAGTGATAGAAACTACCAGGCAGAAACTGAGAAAAATAGCAGCAAATCCACAAAACAAAATTAATCCAGTCCCAAAGAATAAATCACTCGGGGGTCCCAATCATATCAGGGGTTTCTTCAGAGCAGCACCGACTGATTTCAGCAACCCCAGCGAAAAAGGCGCCAACACCGCAATTCAAACGGCGGAGCCCCGAGCCGGCAGAGTATCCAACAGGTAGGCTGGCCCAGAGACTGTGTAAGGATTCAGTTCTTTGCTGGCGGGGTTTTACCTGCTATCAGCGGTAGCGGGAGGGCAAGTCCGATTCGCTCGCGACCAGCGTCTCCTCGGGGTGGGGTGTCCTGGTGGTGGAAGATTTGCTTCAGGAGGGCACTTCCAGGTGCAGCCCTCGCGACCTCCAGCTCCTCGGGGATCGATCTTGCGGGGAGGGCAAGTCCGATTCAGCCCTCGCGACCAGCGTCTCCTCGGGGGTGGGGTGTCCTGGTGGTGGAAGATTTGCTTCAGGGAGGCACTTCCAGGTGCAGCCTGCAACCTCCAGCTCTCGGGGGATCGAATCTTGCGATCAGCGGTGAGCGAGGAGGCAAGTCCGATTCTGCCCTCGCGACCAGCGTCTCCTCGGGGGTGGGGTGTCCTGGTGGTGGAAGATTTGCTTCAGGAGGGCACTTCCAGGTGCAGCCCTCGCGATCTCCAGCTCCTCGGGAATCATTTGAGAGCCTTTTGGTCTCAAAGGGGAGACCCTCTAACCAAATTGATCCCAGTGACTTGAACCCTGATCCAGGCCCTTCAGTGGTGGCAGGACCAGAGCAATCTGAGACAGGGGGTGCCTTTCACCCCCCAAGTCTCACTCCTTAATCCTTACTACAGATGCATCCCTCTTGGGGTGGGGAGCTCACATGGGCGACCTCACTACCCAGGGATTGTGGTCCCCACAGGAATCTCTGCTCCACATCAATCTGTTGGAACTCAGAGCAGTTTTTCTAGCACTTCAAGTTTTTTTCCACATCTGTTCAGAACAAGGTTGTACAGGTCAGAACAGACAACACCACCACAATGTGGTACATCAACAAGCAAGGAGGCACTCGGTCTACGGCCTTGTGCACCGAAGCAATGAAGTTGTGGTCTCTGGCTTATTCCCTGAACGCCTCCCTTACGGCAGTTCACCTCCCAGGCAAGGACAATGTCCTGGCAGATGCTCTCAGCAGGATTTCCCAGGGCCATCACGAATGGTCACTGCATCCCCTAGTACTAGAGGTGGTATTTGCCAGATGGGGCACCCCGCAGATAGATCTCTTTGCAGCCCCAGACAATCACCAACTTCCCCTTTTTTGCTGCAGGCCCCCAGTGTTGGGCTCAGTCCTCTGGATGCCTTCCTTCTCAGTTGGGAAGGAAGTTTCTATGGTTTCCCCCTTCCCTCTTCTGTTCAAGGTGCTAGTCAAAATCAGATCTCAACCCTGCAAGATGATCCTGATTGCTCCAGATTGGGCCAGACAGCCCTGGTACCCACTCCTCATGTCCTTAGCAGTCCACCTTCCCCTGTGTCTTCCCAGGAATCACAACCTGTTAACCTGTGCCCAGGGGAGAGTTTGGTATCCGAACCTCAAATCTCTCAATCTCAAGGCCTGGCTCTTGAAGAGTTACAGTTTGCTGACCTACACCTCTCCCAAGGTGTATTGGATATCTTGAAGGCCTCTAGGAAGCCTTCCACCAGGGCTACTTATAATTCCAAATAGAAGCGATTTTCCATATTGTGCTTTGGCAAGCATATTCCCCCAGAATCTGCTGACTTGCCCACAATCCTGGATTATTTGGTGCATTTGAATTCTTTGGGGCTGAGACCGGTTACCCTAAAAGTGTACCTGGCAGCCGTGTCTGCTTTCTTATCAGCAGGTAAACCTTCTTCTTTTTCAGCTCACCCTGTATTCTCCAAGTTTTTCAAGGGGTTGCTTCACACCAACCCTCCATTCAGGGACCCTGCCCCTGCTTGGGATCTTAATATTTGCATTGCTCACTTATACAACCTTACCTGAGCCATTGTCTTCAGCAGAGCTTAAGTACTTGACTTGGAAAACTGTGTTTGGTAGCCATCACTTCTGCCAGGCGCATGAGTGAATTGCAAGCATTGTCAGTGGAGCCTGATTTTATCTCCTTTCACAGAGATAAGGTGGTCCTCAGGACTAACAGAAAGTTTTGCCTAAGGTGGTTTCAGACTTGCACCTTAATCAATCCATGTCCCTTCCTGTGTACTTTACTGACCTCTCTCCTCTCGAGAGGAGATTGCACAGCTTACATGTCAAAAGAGCCCTTAGTTACTACATAGAACGACTAAGGTCACAGGTTGGACTCCTCCAATTGTTCCTCACTTATGGTGAGGTTGGTAAAGAAAACCTGCCACTAAAAGATCCATTGCCAGGTGGATTGTCTCTTGTATCCAATTTTGCTATGAAAAACTGGGTAAGGTTCCTCCCTCAGGCCTGAGGGCTCACTCTACCAGAGGTACAGCTGCGCTCTGGCTGCTGCAGGGACATCCCTATCCTAGAGATATGTCAAGCAGCTACCTGGAAAAAACAGTTCACACTTTTACTAAGCATTACTCCCTGGACATCCAGGCTAGGAGTGATGTCTCGATGGCACAGCTGTGCTTCAGAGCCTATTTCTAAGTAGGTTCTGTCCCTCCTCCATGGAGGTACTGCTGTGTAATCTGCATATGTCATAATATAGCAAGACTTCATGTTGTTTGAAGAAAAATACTCACCTTACATAAGTTGTTTCTTCTAATGGAGTCTTGCTATATTATAACCTCCCAACCTGCCCTCTCAGAACCTCTAATTTTGGGATGTGGGTGGGCAGTGCAATGTTGGCACTTCATAGATGCCCACTTTATTTTTCATCCTTTCTTTTAGGGTGCTTGGGTGTTATGTTTTAATTTTTCTTTCTTGATTCCCCTGACCCGAGTCTTTGTTTTGGGATCAAGAAAAGAATTGTGTTCTTGTAGTTAGTAGCCAGTGGGCTAGTGTAGGTTTACGGCTTCCACACAGAACCTTAGTGAGTTGTGCTCGTAAAGATCTGACAGTTTGAGTTTGAGCAACAACAGACAGAGTTTTCAACCAAGCTCGCGCTCAAGGTTCCATGCCTGGCATGGAAAATTAACTCTTTCACCTCCGGAGCAGTTCGAAGGTTGGGACTCACTGCATATGTCATAATATAGCAAGACTCCATTAGAAGAAACAACATTACTAAGGTGAGTAATTTTTTCTTCTGCACACCCTCGACGTGCATCGGTGCCTCAGATACTATCTGACCAGAACCAAACAGTTTCGAAAGGCGGACCAACTTTTCGTCTCCTTTGCTCACAGGATGATAGGGGCTCCTGTCTCCAAACAGTCACTCTTGAGGTGGCTCATCCAGTGCATCACTTTCTGTTTTGACAAGCGCAATAAACCCTTTCCGGGCACGGTCAAGGGTCATTCCACAAGAGGGGTGGCTACTTCCAGTGCAGCGTTAAAGAACGTCTCCACCTCAGCTATTTGCGCTGCAGCTTCTTGGACCTCTGTGTATACCTTTATCAGGCATTACAGTCTGGACATTGCATCAAGGCGAAGAGCAGGGTTCGGTCTAGCCGTCCTTCAGGGACTAATGTCCTAGGCTCGAGTAATATCGAGATATCTGCCTTTCCTCCTCCCAGTGGCGCATGATTGCCACTATTGCTTGGAAATCAGTCCTAATGGTGTAACCTGCTGCAAGAGCTGTATCTCGAAGTAAGATAGTACAGTTACATAAGAACGTACCGTAACAGTAGATCTTCGAGAACAGCTCTTGCAGCAGGTTCCTTCCCGCCCACCATCCCCCTTCTTTTGGAGGTAGGTCGTAGTCAAGCACCCATCTTATGAGATGGGATGTTCCTGTTCTATAGTCTTGGCCATCTGGTGGCGGATCGTCTGTCTCCTCTTCTGATGTCATCCAGCGGCTGGGAGTCTCCGGTGGGAGAACTGAGGATTATGGGGGGAACGCCTCCTTATGTACTATGCCTGACGTCGGGGGCGGGACTGACGTTGGAGGCGGTACCCGCTGAAGACTGCTAGCTAGAACATTTCCGTGTGGTCCTGATGCCTGCCGGCTTCAGTCCTAATGGTGTAACCTGCTGCAAGAGCTGTTCTCGAAGATGTAATGTTACGGTAAGTTCTTACGTAACTGTACTTTACCAGAGTTCACTATGGGGCGACTGCTCTCTTCTGGCAGAGGAACAGATCTGAGCAATGCCCAGAGTGGAGCAAGGATGCAGTTTGAAACTACATGCTGATTTCTAAAAGTCTGCATAAGTTCTATCTCTGGGGCGTTACTCTCTGCCAAGAGGACGGCATAAAGTGTAAACATTTATGTGAGGGATTCCTGTGGTTAGAATGTAGAAATCCGCATGGTAATGCTGTTGAGCTGTAGGGTTCTATGAAGTAATGTTTGAAAGGGTACCCTGTGACATGCACTACTCGCTAGTGGGCGCCTACCAAAATGGCGACCCACTGGCGGCCCATGTTGACAGGGGCGAAGAGCAGGAGGAGCAGCAGGATTGGGGTCCAGAATGGTGCGCTATATGTACACGTGGGGGGTGTAGTGAGGGGGGTGCCACCATGCGCCATCAGAGCAGGTGGCGTGCTGGACTGGGTGGCCAGGATATTGGGTTCGGGTCCGGTGCAGGTATGTTGTGTTGTGTCCTTCCGAGTGCATATTTATATTTTTAACAATTTGGTACCCTCCTGGAGTTGAGAATCCTGTAGTAGGGGGATTCGGGGGCACAGCCCCCACATAACATTAAAACTTAGAGTCCATGACTCCCTTTTGTTTTTCTCCGGGGGTGTACATATGCCGAAATTAATTTTCGGCGATGTACACTTGCCATAACGACGATCGCCTTTCCGCAATCACCATTATGACATTGAACCATTTGAAAGTATTGCAGGATTCACTTAGTAATGCTGTTGGAAGTGTAGGGATAAATAGGGTGATTCCATGCAGTAGTGTAGGAATTTGTTTGGTAGTGCTATTGTGAATTATAGGGATGTAGTTTTATGTCCTGTCTAATCCAGAACAAAAAATTGCTGTATGACATTATTCTGCTTAACTAGCTCTTTTCATTTTAGCTGATGTATAATTTATTTCGCTTTGGCTGATCTACACTTTATTTTTTTTGTATGTAGGAAACGCATACTGTCTGTGCTGCAGGAGATTCTGGTTCAGCCAAATACCCCAACATCTCTTGTCTCACTGCTTACTGAAAAACTGCTGAGCATTCTTAAAGATGATGACAGGAGAATACAAGCAGTGAGTACATTTTATTTTATTTAGTTATAATTTACTGTATTTGGACAGTACCACTGAGCAAGGATACTTTACAATGGTGCCCAGGCACCATAACTTGCAGGTTACAGAGTAAAAGTGGTGAAACAAATACAAAATACAAATTACCGTGTAAGAAAAGCATTCAATAGATTCTTGCCTTTTAAAAATGCTTATAAAATGTGTAGGGAGTTTTCTGTATTCTGATCAACCGAGAATTGCCTTTGGCCATGTCATTAGTACTTATTGTGCCCACCAGTACTTCCGTAACCAACCAAGACACAGCAGAGCCTGTGATCCATGCCTTCCAGTTTCTTTAACAAAAAAAAAAAATTTCAGGCAGTCGTGTTGGTAAGGTAATAACTACTGCTTGTCATAACACAATGAAATATAATTTCTAGGAGCGTGGATATGTTGTTCATCCACACTCTTTGGAATGTCCCTTTCCACTTTAAGATCTACCGGAAGTCTTCAAGCTGGCTTCTCCCACCCACCCAGGTGGTATATATCTCTGCTCCGCTCCCATGACGCCAGATCTTCTTTTCAGCTGGAAGATTCAGGTTGCCTCCCTCATGCTCACACATTTTATATGCCCTGGCTCTAAAACCTTCGGTTATTCCAAAAAATCGGTCTCATTCGCATTAGCGACCTCAAGTTTAATTCTTCGATTATGGAAGACAAGTCTTCCCCAGTTCGATTATTGCCCCTTCGCGTGTAGAAGATGTCTCGCACTGATCCCCATACCTCATGCGTTTATTGCCTCGGTGTTGACCATGACACCTCGAAATGCGATATGTCTCGCCTTTCATCCTAATGTCCTTGACAATTGCCTCGCACACTTGAAGCTGGGGAGGCCGGAGAAACGGAACCCTCCGGTGAAATCCAAGGAGGCTTGCTGGGTGGTTTCTGCGACTGCGGGATCCGCCGAGCAATTGGAACGCATGCAAGCATTCGAGGAGGAAGCGGCTTGGGCTGCAGAAACTGCTCGGAGTGTCTTCGTTCTGCTCAAACTGGGCTCCACCTTCTCGGGTTCCTTCCGAGAGTTGTGCCAGTCACTCCTGACAAAGGGAGAGGGTCCTGTGGACACGCAGTCCTCTCGATCCCGTAAGCGGCAGAAGGATCTGGGATTGTCTTCGTCTCGACTGAGAAATTCTTGGGAGCGGGAGAGATCTCAGTCCTGGGAACTTTGCCTCTTCGGCCGCTGGCTTTTGCACTTTGCTGTCTGATCAGTCGACCGAACTGTCGATCGATGATGTAGAGATCGTCATCGACCCTTTATCGCCGACTCCGGTCGACGATTCTCTTGATCGAACTCCTAATTTGGTTTTCCCAGATGACGAGACCCAGCCTACTGGGACTCCCATTGAGGAAGTGGTCCTCGACCCCTTGAAATCACGGTCCCCGGTGTCTCCTGAGTGACCGAGTCTGCCTGTCCGGTCTCGATCGAGATCTCGGACCCGGCTCGATCGAAGGCCGAGGAAAGAGCCACAAACACTCAAAAAGACATAATCAATCGTCATCTCATCCTCCTCGGATGAGTAGAGGCTCTGGCAGAAACTCTGTTGGTGCTACGAGGACCTCGCGTGGAAATAGCTGATTTTGACCAGGCACAAGCCGCCTCTGGCTTCCACACAAGCCATTACTTGGCTTTCGCCTCCCAGGCCGACCCTGAACCATTGGAGCCGATTAAGTCGGTTTCCCCAGCCCGTGAAGCTGGAAAAACCTCCAGTTAAAACAGTCTGTCCACTGATTGTGGTGGAACCAACGCCCAAACAGCCTGTGGGAGGGCTCCTTCCAAGAAAGATAGGCCAGACACCGGGCTTCCCTGGCTTTTGTTGGTCACGGTCACCCCGGACCGCCCTCGGCTGGTCGAAGGTATCCTGGGCGGTCGGCTGTTATATCCGGATTCCTCGGATTCGGACGTCACCAGCCTGCATTCTCATCCTGGGGATGACGAATCAGCCGTTGGCTTAGAGACGGAGGAAGGTCCCTTGTCTTTCTTCGCCTCATCTCTGAATCTACAGGGATGCCCCTGGAGCCAATCCGGAAAAGGCGGAGTACCCTCTCACGGACATCCTTAAGAGAGGGATACCCTGACGGAGGCCTTTCCTATGGCCGAGGCTAATGTTGGCCCGGCCTTAGAACTCTGGCAGCACCCTGCCTCTTGTCCAGCTCAGTCTGCCCGCGTGGCCCGCAAGTATGCAGTGCCCATGGGGTCCCTTGCGGGGTTCACAGAGCACCCTTCAGCTGAGAGCCTGGTGACCACCTCTGTGTTCAGGCATACTGGCAGTTCTGCGGACACTAACCGACCTCCTGACAAAGAGCCCAAGCTTTTGGACCATTCTGCCAGGAAGGTCTATGCGGCTTCTTCCTTGGGCCTTCGTCAGGCAAGTTCGGCTGTTATCATGGCACACTTCTCTCACGCCCTTCTAGGGTCTCTGGATGAAGTCCTCCCACATCTCCCCGTGGACATGCAGACCATGGTCAAGCAGGTCCAGGATCAGGGCCAAACTGTTGCCAAACAGCAGCTTCAGACGGCCCTGGACATTGGGGATTCTTGTGCCCGTTCGATGGCAGCCTCAGTTGCCTCTCATCGCAGGGCTTGGCTGAGGCTCTCCTCCTTCCCGGCAGATACCCAGCACAAACTAGCTGACATGTGCCATTCCTTGGGATTGACCTGTTCTGTCCAGGAGTGGCTGGTCACCTTCAGCGCATTGAGCAGTCCAGTGCCACCTTGGACACTACTTCTCCTAAGGGTTCTTCGGGCAAGAACCAGCAGAAGGAAAAAAAAAAAAAGAAACCTTTTAATCATTCTTCCCCAGCGGCTCAGTAGTCCTCCTTTCAAGGTGGACAGCAGCATCAGCAACAACAGCAGGCTCAAGCTTGGCGCCCAGACCCTCCCAGGCCCATAAAGGAGGCAGAGGTTCAGGTTCTGGATCCTCCTCATCCAAGCCTGCTCAGTGACGGGGTGGGGGTTGTCAACCCCTCAGCTCTGGGTCCTCCCGTGGTGGGCCGGCTCTGCCACTTCCTTTCTCCCTGTTCCTCTGTCACCTCGGATAGGTGGGTTCTCGAAGTGGTCAGTCAGGGACTGCTTATGGAATTCGAGCAGTACCCTCCAAACCGAGCCCGCGCCCCTCAGGAGGAAAGAATATCCGCTCAGACTCAGTTGGCTCTCCGAGACGACATTGCTCAGCTCCTCCTCAAGGAGGCAGTAGATCCAGTGGCAGATCCTCTAGCAGACCCTGGCTTTGTCTCCAGGTACTTCCTGGTACCCAAACGGATGTGGGGCTGGCGCCCCATTCTAGATCTGCACGACCTGAATCAATATCCCAGGTCACGCACCTACCGGATGGTCACTCTGTCCCGGATCATACCATCCTTGTAGCAAAACATGTGGTCCTGGTTACTGGATCTGCAGAACGTGTTCTTTCACGTCCCAATCCGTCCATCCCATCAGCGGTTCCTCTGCTTCAGGGTCGAAGGGATCCTGTACGAGTTCCGAGCCATGCCGTTCGGCCTGTCATCAGCCCCACGGATCTACACCAAATGCACTGCAGTGGTGGTGGCCCATCGGGGGGGGGGGTGTCAGGATTTATCCTTGCCTCGACGATTTGCTCCTAGCAGGTTCCACCCTACAGGAGGTGGAAAGGTCCATGGACCTGGCCCTCCAGACCTGCTCCCAACTCTGCCTCCTCATCAATGAGGCCAAGTCAGAACTTGTGCCCTCTCAGGTGATGGGCTTCATCGGGGCAGAGCTCGACTCTTGTCAAGCCAGAGCTCAGCTTCTGGTGGACAGGGCGGAGGTTCTTTCCTCCTTTGCCCAGTCATTTCAAGTTGGGCAATTGCACCCTGCCCGGGACTTTCTGCGCCTTCTGGGTTACATGGCGGCGTGCACCTTAGTGGTCTGTTGGGCCCTGCTGCACATGTGCCACCTCAAATGGGAGCTGGCCGCCCAGTGGACTCGGCGCCACGGTCAGTTTGACCAGCTGATCGCTGTAACCCAGAAGATGTGGGACGCTCTCCACTGTTGAACCACCCCAGACCGGTTGCAGGAAGGGATCCCATTTGTGTCCGCCCCGAGCCGATGGTCGTCCTTACAACCGATGCCTCTCTCATGGGCTGGGGAGCCCACATGGGGGACCAAAGGGCCCACGGGCTCTGGACCCCCCGAGGAGTACAATGCCAAATCAACCTGTTGGAGCTCAGAGCAGTCAGACTGGCACTGTCAGCTTTCGCTCCTCAGCTCCGGGGTGAAGTGGTTCAAGTCCAGACGGACAATACCATGACCATGTACTACCTTAACAAAAAGGACGGCACGCACTCCCGTCTGCTGTGTAGGGAGGCATCCGCATCGGGACCCTTGTGAGCTGATTAGAGGCAGATCTGCTAGCCATCCATGTGGCAGGAGCCTCAAACCATCTGGCAGATGCTCTCAGCCAATTAGGCCAAACATCCCACGAGTGGTCTCTCCACCCCAGAGGTAGCTTACAGCCTGTTCTCCCACTGGGGCAAACCGATGGTGGACCTGTGTGCCTCCAGGGACAACACCAAGCTGAGGCTGTTCCATGCCCGCCTCCTCCCCCCCCCCCCCAAGCAGGGCTCGCTGCAGGGGGATGCCTTTTCGAGGCCATGGACCCCAGGCCTCCTCTATGCCTTCCCTCCATTTCCCTTGATCCACAAAGTGCTTCTCAAGGTGAGAAGGGACAAGGCGAAGGTGATCCTTGTAGCCCCAGACTGGCCGTGCCTGTTCTCGTATCCAGATCTCCTCAGCCTCAGCTGCAGGCCCCCGGAGCGGCTTCCAGCACACCCGGATCTGATATCACTCAATCAGGGGAAGGTATTCCATACAAACCTTCATTCCCTGCACCTCACAGCCTGGTGCCTGAGCAGCTAGAGTTCCAGGCTTTGGGTCTTTCCAAAGATGGCTACACCGTGGTGGAGGCATCCAGAAAGGAATCGACCAGGAAACGTTACGCCTTCAGATGGAAAAGGTTTTACATTTGGTGTCAGGGTAAGGGCCTGGACACCTTGTCCTGTTCAGTTTCTAACATTCTATACTACCTTTGGTCTCTCTCCAAAGGAGGTCTACAGTCATCAACCCTTAGGGTGCACCTGGCAGCCATCTCTGCTTACCGAGTGCGGGACGGTCAGCCGACGTTGGCGCAGGAGACAGTGGTCAGGTGCTTTTTCAAAGGCCTTGATCACATAACCCCTCCTGTGCGTGAACCTCCACCTCTGTGGGATCTACTGCTGGTACTGGCAAAGCTCATGGGCAAGCCATTCGAACCAATGCACAAGTGTGAGTTGTCACACTTGTCATGGAAGACGGCCTTCCTGGTGGCTATCGAGTCTGCCAAGAGGACGGGGGAGCACCAGGCGCTTTCGGTGGACTCCCCTTATCTGGTTTTCCACAAGGACAAGGTTGTCCTATGCCCCCACCTGAAATTCCTTCCAAAGGTGGTGTCAGTTTCACCTTAACCAGGTGTTGACTCTGCTGGTCCAACTACACCTCGGATGCCGAATACAGGCTCCATACTTTGGACCTGAGACATGCTCTCTGCTATTACAAGGAGAGGATGGCGGAATTTCGCAGAGAGGTTCGCCAGCTATTTGTCACCTACGCTGAAGCTGCTTCTGGCAGACCTGCAGCAATGCGGACAATTGCAAGAAGGATTGCATCATGTATTAGTCTGTGCTATTAGTTGGCGGGCCAGGAGCCTACCAGAGGGATAAGAGCTCATTCTACCCGCTATACCGCTGCTTCCAGGGACATCCCTATCCAGGAAATCTGTCGGGCTGCTACCTGGAAGTCAGCAAACACCTTTATGACCCACTACCACATCGACCTTGAGTCACGCCGGGATGCTGGTTTTGGGGCCTCAGTTCTCCAATCTCTGTTCCCTAAGTAGGGGTGTGCGCCTTGCCTCCCTTCTCCCTGAGAACTGCTAGGAGTCTGTCAAAGAATGTGGATGAACAACATATCCACGATCCTAGAAAAACAGGTTACTCACCTGTAACAGTATTTTTAGCAGTGGTATATGTTGTTCATCCACATGGATCCACCTGACCTCCCCGGCTGTGGACGCACAATACCTGGTGTCCAGCGGGCTAAGATCTGGCATCATGGGGCTGAGCCGAGGTATATACTGCCTGGGTGGGTGGGAGGAGCCAACTTAAAGACTTTCGGTAGATCTTAAAGTGGATGGGGACATGTCAAAGAATGTGGATGAACATCATATACCACTCCTAGAACTACTGTTACTGGTGAGTAACCTGTTTTTCCTACCCATTTTAGTCAATCCCCATCCCCACCCTACACCTAAAACACAAAATATGTTCAGTAGGAACTGACCTTCTATGATGATTTCACTAATTTTCTTGTGCCGGCCTGTAAGGGATTGTCTGAGTTGCTTAGGTGCCTGGTTGCCTGCACTCCCCGCTGTCAGCACATCCGCTACATTGTCCAGCCAAAATACTGCCACAGTACTGGGAAAATATGTATTTTATCAGAAATTAACACAGTGTGAAAGTTTCAGTTTGAGCAGGCGACCCGATGTAATGAAACGCTGTGCTCAGAAAGCACTTGCTTATATGTTAAAGTGCTAACTCGTTCAGTGGCTTGTAAGAGACACACTCAGTCCACAGCAATAAAATTGGCCAGTCTCTTTTGCTCCTAAAACACAGCCTGAGAAAAGCAGTGTGTGCATGTGCGTGCAGGCGTGAGACAGACACCACCGCCCTATAGTGGCTCAACTTCTTCATTGTGTTACAAAGCCATAGATCATTGAGAAAGCAAGGACTAATGTATTTTTAGGTATTACTCTTAATCCTTTTACACTTACATTTAATTTTAAATTATTTACAGTTTACTGGGGGTGCTATTTTATAAGTGGAATAAGACACTCCAGGGTGGTTTTTGTTGTTGTTTGTTAATTTTGTTTCTGGTGCTCCTGGCCAGGGCAGGGATGTACTCCTATATCTGCCCACAGATCCCCCTTGCCCTCCGTCACCCCCAGCACTCCCCATGGCTGTTTTGTCTGGGAGAACCATGACTTAACTCCTCACTATAGGGGCTTCCCTCATGGAGAGGCTAAGATCACCCTTGAGCTCCGGCCGAGACTTAATTCAGGATCGGTTCAGCGGAGCAGAGGCCATGGATCTTAGGCTTCATAGTGCAGCCTGCCTAGAGGGGTTTTATTCTTGCAGTTGCCCCATGGGGACGCGGATGGGCAGTGAAGTCAGTGCATGCATTTGTGTGCTCCCAGACACATCCTGCAGATGTCTGCCGCTGTTATCTCCTCTTTCTTTGTAGTCCTGGCTAGGGTACATCCAGTCTCCAGTGGGTATTACTTAAGCGACTGCCCCCTTCCCCAATCTGGCCCTCTGTTCCGGGATCGTTCCTGAACATGGGTCATTAGTGTCTCAAGCCGTAGCTGCACCAGTAGCTTTAACATTGTGCCGGGAGACCAGCATACCTGAGATGTGGTTTACTGACTGATAACTTTCCAGGTGCTAAAAGTACTTGGCACAGGTGCCTCGTTATACACCTGGGGTGTTCTGTTATCCCGTTAAACACATCTGTTTGTGTCTTACTCCTTAAATATACTAAATAAGTCTGGCTCAGACAGGAAGATGAAGATGTGGTGATTGTATTTAGAGCAAAATCTCAGATGGTCTCATTCACAAAAATATTTTTGTTTCGCATAATGCCCTGTTAACTTACAATAGTCAACATTTGCAATCTCTTATGGCTTGTTCTCAGGATATGCCTGACTGCAAATACAAACCATTTTCACAGTCATTGTACAAGAGTTCATATTATATGCAAACTTTAATATGTAGATATAAATCCAAAAAGTATCAAATAGACCAGACTTTACTTAATCGTGAATCAGTACTAGTTTCACACAACACTCCATTTTTACGTTTGCTTGCATGCATGTGCAAGAAACATAGTGCCATCATCCGAGATTTCGGAGGTGTGTCACCTCCTCCTCCAATTCAGTCAGTGTGTTGGCAGTCGTGGCCCTTGTAAGCCAATGCATGCTGGAGCTGTGTATGACAAGCTCCAAAATGCAGTGGCATACAGTTGAAAGGGGTAGCTATGCTTGAGTGAGCAGCGATAAGATATCGCCTGCTCATGCGCAGCTTCCTCTATACACACACACACACAGACAGAAACGCACGCATACTGCGTGCTGCCCCCGATGCACACATATATCCGGCAGGGGTGCCCAATCCCCATCGGCTTGCGCCCCCCCAAGCCTACCAAATGCCACGCTGGATGCCCACCCCAGCGTGGCAACTCATAGAATAGCTGACGGGGTGCCCAGTCCCCATCGGCTTCACTGTCTCCCCAATACTATTGCGGCCAGGGTACCCAATCCCGTCAGCTTCACCCCATTACAAGGTGCCGCTGGGAGCCCACCTGGCGTGGCAACCAGCTCACCATAGCCGCCAGGGTGCCCAATCCCGTCGGCTGACCGCCTCCCCTCCCCCCACCGTCCTTGTGCCACGCTGAGGCCCACCCCAGCGTGGCAAGCGTCAAACGTCGTCTATTTTTTTTAACCTGAAAATAAAAAGCGGTCCCGTAGTCTCCCACCCACCCACTGCGCACCTGCCCCCCCATACTTACCTCCGGAGCTCGGCGACGATCTTGGTGGAGCGGAACCGTCTGCACTCTTCAAAGCCGACCGTGAACTGAGGAAATGCTGGTAAGCTGTATAATGGGCTAGATAGGGGTTTTCAACTTTATTGCATATCTCAGGCATTTTGGAATTTTTGTACCAAATTTTCAACATGGGGTTTTGGGACCTCTTCTCATGAATGATGTCACTGTCATGGCGTTATTCAGGCCCGAAGGGTGATTTCGCAGTCACTGCGCGAAATCACCTTCGGGCCCGAATAACTGCGCGAAATCACCCTTTGGGCCCGAATAACGCCATGACAGTGACATCATTCATGAGAAGGGGTCCCAAAAACCCCATGTTGAAAATTTGGTGCCAAGATTCCAAAAAATGACTGTTTTACGAGCGTGCGTTGCGCATTTCCTATGCAGGCTCGTTAGTTCGTGAATTTTCAATGTTTTCACTCCAGATTTTCAACATTGCCATTTTACCACACCTCCTTATGAGTAGTACAGCTGTCATTTTTCACATCTCACCCAAAACGTGTTTCTGCCCATGTAGCGCACAGTGGCGCAGTCAGTGTGCGAAATCAATGTACGGGACAAATTAAGAAAATCACAGTGACACTGTTCATGAGCAGAGGTCTTAAAGTGGCTGTGTTGAAAATTTAGTAAATAATTCTTAAAATGACTTTTACGAGTGTCGTTAGCAGTTCCTACATGCGCTCTAAGTTCGTAAACTTTCAATATTTCCTCCCAGATTTTCAACATTGCCATTTTACCACACCTTCTTATAGGTAGTACAGCTGTCATTTTACATCTCACCCAAAATGTGTTTCGCCCATGTGCGCACAATGGCGCAGTCGGTGTGAGATCAATGTCCGGGACAAATTAAGAAAATCACAGTGAC